>OU342690.1:18750000-20000000 GCA_910589285.2 Mythimna ferrago | reverse complement strand
GTAGGCATTTTGTACTTTTTTAGTGTAAAGCCTGAACAAAAACATAAGGCAATATTTTGGTGTTAGCCATTGATTTCGAATATAAAAACTATATAATATGATTATATAAATAATAACAAAAAAACTGAGGTATGTTACTTTTCTGTCGGGTCTGGGTTTTTTTTGCCTGTTCTTCTTTATTGGGAAAACTTGAAGCAAGATTTGCAGCAAAATCGTGTTGGCTAAGTGGTTAAGGCAAGGTCCGAAACCGGGTAAGTACCAATGTGAAATTTTCGATCCACATGTAGAGTACATCTTTTATCTATATTAATATATAAATTCTGACAGCCCGTGCCCCGGAAAGCACTTAAGCCGTTAGTTCCAGTTTTCATTCGTAGATCTTTGACAATGGTTCAAATAATTATTAATGGTTCATTGGTTTGGTGGTTTGACTGGTAGTTAGGCACCAGAAAGTCTGATCATCAGTCTAACCAAGGTGTATCGTGATGTCCAGTAACTGGGTTTTGGAGGTCTGATAGGCATCGTTCCATATAAAACAAGTTATATAGTTGTCAAGTTAGATTGAAAGCCAAGCTATTTAGGAAACGGCTTATGTTTCTGGAGAGTTACAAGTATATATTAGTATAAATTGAATAAAAGTTACGTATAAATAAAATTGAAGTGTCTGTTTGTAATATCAAAATAACATTTTTTTTTTACAAAATGTAAATGAAAGGTATCGAATATTGTGGTCTGCTGCGGTCCCGTGTCACTGTATCTGGGCATCAATCCTGCGTTTTATGGGCCCACAGCTCGTTAGACATGGGGCAGATATGTCCTGCCCAGTCCCATTTAAATTGGGCAGCCTTTTAAGCTACATCAAGATTTACATAATACTAGTATTTTAAAATAAACATATAACTTTATTTATCCTAAAGCGGCAAAAAATACATGGGCACTCTACTACCAACCCTGTTTCTGCTGAGTCTGCTAGAATCGTTTACGCCGATCGCATACGTGATCACAGGCAGTTACGTTTAGACGCTAAAATGTCGTGAGAGTGTGCAAGAGGCGATATGTGTTGGTACGTGACGGTGGCACTCATATTGGTTTGTATCTCAGTGTTTGATAACGAGTATCTTAGATATTGATTAGGGAAAGTGGTAATTTTACCCCTGGTGTGTGGTGCTTTGATTGTGCAATTTGTATAGATATCTGTGTTATCTAACGACCGTATCCTATAGTGAACCTATCAGTGGAGTTTGATAACTCCTACGCATAAGATTGCAAGGTAAAAAGTGCATTTTTCAGGAGAGTTCGTTTTTGTAATTGTTAATGATATATATAAATCGAGAAACATTTTTGACCAATGTTTTTGAATTAATAATTATAATCAGTTCAAGATCACAGTAACAAATGCTAGATGAAATGAGATATAATAATAATATATATTTATCTATATATATAAAAATCAATGCCACTTTTCGTTGTAATTTTATAACTCAAGAACGGGCGCACCTATTCAAACCAAATGTTTAGAAAGCCTAAACATTTGGTTTGGATAGGTGAGCCGTTCGGACTATTTAGTAGATGGTTTATGTGAAGTTTGGTAGGATAGAGTAGGGTATAGTAGGGTAGAGTAGGGTAGAGCAGTGTAGAGTAGAGTAGTGTAGAGTAGTGTAGAGTAGGGTAGAGCAGTGTAGAGTAGAGTAGTTTAGAGTAGTGTAGAGTAGTGTAGAGTAGTGTAGAGTAGTGTAGAGTAGTGTAGAGTAGTGTAGAGTAGTGTAGAGTAGTGTAGAGTAGTGTAGAGTAGTGTAGAGTAGTGTAGAGTAGTGTAGAGTAGTGTAGAGTAGTGTAGAGTAGTGTAGAGTAGTGTAGAGTAGTGTAGAGTAGTGTAGAGTAGTGTAGAGTAGTGTAGAGTAGTGTAGAGTAGTGTAGAGTAGTGTAGAGTAGTGTAGAGTAGTGTAGAGTAGTGTAGAGTAGTGTAGAGTAGTGTAGAGAGGTGTAGAGTAGTGTAGATTAGTGTAGAGTAGTGTAGAGTAGTGTAGAGTTGTCTAGAGTAGGGTAGAATAGGGTAGAGTAGGGTAGAGTAGGGTAGAGTAGGGTAGAGTAGAGTAGAGTAGGGTAGAGTAGGGTATAGTAGGGTGGAGTAGGGGAGAAAGGGAGCGAAGCCGCGCGGGCAAAAGCTATATAATAATAAAATGTTAAATGTAGTCGTGCGGGCAAAAGCTATATAATAATATATATAATAATACAATGTTATTCAAAAAATATGTTACGACTTAGCCTAGGAAGTATCGATTTACGTATTACAGATTGGATTTGACGTAAGGTTCATATATAATATAATGTCGAAATTATATTTGCTTATTAGGCAAATATGCGTCCAATTTTGATCACATCTGTCAGTTTTGACCATAGTTTGTGATTTATCTTAGGCTTATATCAATGTAGGCATTTAACTACTTTAATTAAATAACAGTATCTTACTAATAACTATATGTATAAACTATACATAAACAGATTGGTACTCGTAACTATCTCAGGTGAGATAGTGGTCAAACGCGAGCCTATCAATAAAAAAAAACTAGGTTCTGCAGTTTTCATTTCGAAACCGTTATAATGCTATTGAATTAAAGATTATCATAACGTAACATACGACTCGTCCGATTTCAATTGTGCACCTGGCAAATATTTTTAAGTTTTTTTGGCAATATTCTCGGTTAACGTTTTTCTTACAATAATAAACATAAACAACCAAATATTAAAAAAAAATTAAGTAATTAATCATCATCGCTATTTAATTACAAACTACCTATTTTTTTATTGAAATTCCAGCGCGGAGCACAGTAAGTAAAGTCAGATAGATTGAAGTGAGTACCGATATAAACGCGTTAATTATGTTCAGGAATTGTTCACCAGTTGCACATTAATATTGTTAGTTTTTTTTTTTAATTTTTATAAACTAATGCTAGCACTAAGCAGTAGTGCAATCGCTCACTAAGTAGAGGTGCTGGTGCTCGTTAATGGTGATGCTGTGCCTCACACACTAGTTTGTTAAGAGCCTCTAGCGGTGAAGACATCTAAATTATATAATCGAACGGGAAGACTGCATCAAATTGTTCCAAAAATTGAAAAAAAAATAATAATAATGATCTACACAATCGTAGTCATTCAGAAGCGATATCTGAATTCTCACTCAACCGGGTGACGAACTGTCTTCTTGACTAGCCAATAATGCTTGTTCAGTGTTCATGGTAACTTTATCACGAACACTGAATAGGCACACTCAGAAATAAATGCTTACAACTTGGCACTCTTGTAAGGAATATAGTCGCGATAAGTGTTACACAATCGGTATTTTCTCTACTAGTAGCAGTTTTCAAAACAATTTCAGCCTTCATAAGTAAAGTGATAAACGTACAATGGATTTTGTGTATTAATTATTGTACTTTACTGTACAATTCTAATTTAATATTAATGTCCACGATTTCAGGTAAATTATATAGCCGGAGCACCCCCACCTCTTCGCTTAACTATCGACTGCTCCGATGAAAGGGTAAGGTAAATTATAACAAAATTCTACAATACTTAAATCGTTTTTAAGAGAAGCATCCTAGTTTTGTTATTTGACCAGGCTGTCTGAGAAATAATTTACCTTTGTATATGCATAAAACCAAAAATTCGAAGACATGTCACATTCACTAACCCACACTGGGCCTGCGTGGTGGATTACAGCCCATTCCCTCTCCTAGAGAGGAGGCCTGAGTCCTAGCAGTGAAAAGGCTGATAATGTTGATGATGCAAAAAAAATAATTACTTTTAAGTTAATGAATTTTATTGTAAATAAAATTCATTAAAACAATATGAATTTTATTGTAAATAAAATTCATATTGTTTTAATTTTTTATGTTAAATTACAACATTAGAAACTGGATGCAAGGGCAAATTACTTTTTAAAAACAACGTTATTTAAATGTCGTCTTTTGCGGCTGCGGTACTTACTTTCAAAGCGATCTGTAACATTCATGAAAACGTGCCTCTGAAATTGAAGAGGAATGTTGTTGATTTTTTGTCTAGTGTTTTCCTTTAATTGAGATATAATTAATGATAAATAAATATGGATTAATATTGTACACCCTGCTCTTCAAATAACCGCAGAGGAAAAAATCCTGAGGTGTGAAGTCTGGTATCTGTGGGAAAATATTAAACTAGAAATCAACAAAATTCTTACTCGACTTCAGAAGCGTTTTTTCATGAAAGCTAGAGATCGATGGTCACCCATCCTTCGACCGATCTCAGCAAGCATTGCTTAACCTAGGTGATCGACTCGTGTATTAGTCTTGCCACAAAGAAAATATATCTAACTAGCTTTTGCCTGCGGCTTCGCCTGCATACATAAGATATAGCCTATGTCACTCAGGAATAAAGGAGCTGTCTATCGGTGAAAAAATTTCAGCAATCGGACAAGTACTTTCAGATCATCACCTCCTACAAACAAAAAAAAAAAACAAACTTTATAGTCTGTCCAAAAAGTAAAACGACTTGGGAATTTTGTATAATATTTAATCATTTAAAAAATACTTTTATAAGGTTCTTCTATTAGTAAACAATGATCAAGATCTCTTAATTGACCTTGATTATTGAACCAGTGTTGAGTACACCAGATTTCATTTTATCCTAATACCTAATTACCCAAGTCGTTTGACAGACTATACCTCTTTATTATATTAGTGTAGACTAATGCACACGTTTACAATTCTTTTTTCCCCTACGTATTTACATTACTATTTTTTTAAATTTTAAAGTATCGACTATTGGCCAAAGATCGGACGTGTTATTTTGTTGCCATAATGGCAACTGTTAACTCATTTGACAAAGCATGCCAAGCATAGCTAATTAACAATCATACTTAAAGTTGTGGAATATTATTATTATTATTATTGGCAGAAATAATAATAAACAGTGATAACCACAAAACAATAATATTTACAGTTATAATATCTTTTGTCGTCACATCACACTATTGTTATCTAAGGCGAGTTACTCTTTTACATTAAAATGACTGAATGGATTTGGATGAAATTTGGTTCACTGGTAGAGCATGTCTTGAATTATTGCGATATTTTTATCCCGGTAAGATGTGCCCTTGGGATCATTTTCTACCATCACGCGGGCAAAACCACTGATAATATTTTATAAATTACATTACAATTTTTTGCAGGTCCCTTACGGTTCCGCATTTCGCTCTTCCGACTACACCAGAAGCTCTCGTTTAGACGTCGACTCGTTCTGCAGCCTCATCCACAATGCTTTCCCCAAGACAGTCCGAGACGGCAAGTTCATACTCATCGAGCCGGACGACCAAATGGCGCACAGCGACACTTTAGCACCCATATCGATTGCCCCACCAGCGGACTTCATACAGAGCATACCGAAGTTGAAGATCCCAAAACTACGCATACCATCATTAAACGTCCCAATTTTAAAAGAACATCCCGGTTCCTTTACGCCTCCCAGAATAGGCACGCCGATGACCACAGCAGTGATGAGGATAGGAGACGAATCCAGTGCAGAGAAGATGGAGAAGTTTAAGAAGGGTGTTCAGAAGATGCTCCATGTGGTCAAAGTGTTGGGACAGATTGACCGGTACCTGTCGGAGAGAATACGCATCATTGTTGATAACCTTACTAAGACTTTTGCTGAATAATAATATTTCTACTTAATTTTTTTTTTGTTTTATTAGGATTTTTGTAGACTTAACATTAGTTGTCCTACATTTGTTGAGTTCTTAATAGGTTATGTAACGATATAGCAATGTATTGTATGTTACGGGTATCATAAAATATTGAATCCCGAACGTAAATGAAGGATTTACGCCCGATCGGAGTGAGGGAATATAGAGTATAATTCACAAACGAAACGAGATGAAGATGGATAGTCTCTTTCCATCTAGGACACGCAGTTAACATAATAAATAAAAAAAGCACTGAAAAAGTTGCATAAAAGGCAAGTGTAATATTACTACTAATATCTTATAATACGTACTATTTATCTCGTAGAATAAAAAAAAACTAGCCGCGCGATGGTAACGACTGAAGCCATTACATACATAATATTCATTTTAAAATAAATCATATTCTTGATCAGACCATTTGCTCTGAGCTCTCGTTAAGGCCATCATGTATCATAGTCGTAGTAAAGATATTATACAGGATTATTTGTAAAACACTGACAATCTTGCAGGACTGTATTACTAACATCTTAAATTGTTCTATGACTTTTTACAAAACCTAATTCATTTCTCAAAAATAAACCTTCAAGATTTCGTTGTTCTATCTGACACATTCCAACTCTGTATTTTGCTATACCTACCTACGTCTGTATGACGCGACGAAAGTACATCAAGCACCCCCGCCACCCGATCCCCGCTCCCCTCCGCTATTGTACTATTGCTAGCTTCACATAGACTACGTAATATTTAGAATGATCAATTTAAATATTTTTATTTTTGTATAAAATCTAATGAACTAAAATATGATAAATTTTTAAAAGTCATAGAACAAAAGTTGTTGTTTATGACGTTGGTAACATTGTGTTTGAGAGGTTGTCAGTGATTTAAAAATAATTCTATATATCTACTAGCATAGCCATAGTTAGGTACGCACTTGCCACAATCGCAGACGTAAGTCCCCTTTTTGAGGAGTGGTTAGAGAAGTGCCACGGCGCGATGTCGTTATTTTCCACAAGACGCGCTGGACATGGGTGTTCAGGGCGGTTACTGTTTCGGAACTGTTAGAAGAAACTCCATTGTGCAGGTCACCCGGAGGAGACGTTTTGGCAAGCAGCAATGTGAGCGAAGGATGTCGCGGAAACCGCCGAGAGTCGCAAGGCGATTCCTGCACTCCTAGCCAAGTTGATAATCTGCAATCGTTAACGCTAGTCGAAAACTAATCAAATGTATGGGAATGACATCATCTTAACGTTAAGTCACGTGGTCAGAACAAATGAATAGAAAATTCGTAGCCAAGTTCAATCGTTTCTATAATATTCAACGCTACATTATTTGTTATACAAACGCTACATTATAGAACGAGTGGCCGACTCGGTGCGTCAACATGGCTATCAACTTATCATGGTTGTAACATGGCTAGGGGTGATCACCATAGGCGCATGCTTGCGAACGTCGAGCATTGGGTAGCTGGCGCCATCTGGTAAGCACTGAGTCCGGATCGACGGCGCATTGTGTTTCACGCGACATAGGTGGGTTTTAGTCTGTAAATGTCTGACACTATATCACTTTGCCTAGAGTGAGAGCAGTTTTTTTGACGAATTCCCCCCTCAAAAAGAGTCGTAGTTAAAATTGTCATGGGCCGTCAATTTCTGTGAGTGAACGGTGACGTACACTGAGCTGCCAAGGTGTTTTGTTTCTCAGTAACCTATTCCAAGTATGAAACCGTTGGTACCTACGCACTGTTATTAAGGTCATTTATATTTAATGCATAATTTGATTACGTTAATAAATTACATGAGTATATCAAGTGTGAGTAAATTTCTTAATTCTCAATGCACTCGTAGAGTTCCAAGAATTGATTTTGGGTATTTGTTCCAGTTACCATTTCTTATTACTTCGAAACCTGAGTATTGGCAT
Source organism: Mythimna ferrago (assembly GCA_910589285.2). Classification (NCBI taxonomy): domain Eukaryota; kingdom Metazoa; phylum Arthropoda; class Insecta; order Lepidoptera; family Noctuidae; genus Mythimna; species Mythimna ferrago. The sequence continues at coordinate 19,992,370 of OU342690.1, read as the reverse complement.
TGCCTATAGTATAAAATTTGCTTTGTTTTGTATTATTTATTTATTTTTAATTAATTACAACGGTTAAACAACCAATTACAGTAACTAAACAAAGAGTAAAAGTATAAACAACACGTACATCAATTCCTCTCACAATACTTCTGACATGCCAATAAAATCATCTACCATTCGTCCGCAAACAGATCTTTTGTTGGATAAGAATCCAAGAGATCATTTAGTGCAGCCAAAGTGCGAGATATTGGAGACTGAGCACGGGCAACAGTGCGACTCTGAGGCACAGCAAACATTCTGTGCTTCTTGCCGCGGCAGTAATTGTCCGGGACAAAGAAACGTGCCAGCACAGTAAGTAAATCAGGCGCGTCAACAGTGCCACGGAGCGTCTTGCAGGCTATGATGAGCTGATCTCGCGTCTTACCTCTAGCGAGTTATATCCGAGGCAACCCAAAAGAATGTGGTAAATAGGGCAAAAGCCGTGCATCCGCTTGTACAGGAACCTAAGAGACACTTTTTGCAATTTTTCCAGTAAAAGGGCGTAAGAACTTTGATGCGGGTTCCACACGCAAGAGCTGGATTCTAACTTACTGCGCACGAGTGCATTGAATAAAATCTTAATGGCGTGCGCGGTCCGTAAATCACGGTAATTGCGTAAAACGAAACCCAACCCTTGGTATGACTGTTTTGCTACCGTGACCATGACATGTGATCGTGGAGTGTGAGCTGTCGGTCGAATGTGACTCCCAGGTCTTTCATAGCAGTTGTTTTTATGATGAGATTATTATCGAGATGGTATTCGAATTCAATTGGGTGCCGCATTCGATCGAAGGTCATAGCGAAGCATTTAGAGGCATTAAAATCCATCTTATTATCTAAACTCCACTTGTAAAGTTTTAAGTCGTCGGCACACAATATACATTTTGCGTGACGCAGAACTTAGGGGAGATCATTTATCATAATTAAGAATAATAAATGTCCCAAAATGGAACCTTGACTGACTCCGGAAAGCGTGTGATAGGCACCGGATTCGTACATTCCAAGCTTAACAAACTGCTGATGATCGCGTAGATAGTCTGCGAAAAAACGGAGGAAACAGGGTGAGAAACCAATTTTGTTTAGTTTCATCAGGAGCATTATAAAATAACTTTTTCTTTTCGAGTTGAATTATGAGGTAATTTGGGCTTAGCCTGTAATGGTTATTTTAGTTCGCAAAGGTGCTGAACTGCTGGTGTATGAGAGATTTTTTTGGAGGTCATCAAATAACTTGCCCCGTTTTAATATTTAAATAATTATTTGTAGTTTAACGATTCACGGTTGTTGAAAATTAAAATAATCTCTTAAGTAATTTGCTAATACCACTGGTATTTGTATTTCTATGAACAAATTTTTATTTTCTAGTTTTAATGGATTCTAATAATTTATTATAATAATTTAATTTAATGTATGTACGTGAATTTGTTTCCTAATATTTTTATATGATCGCAATATAATGCAAAAATTTTCCAAAATCACTTTCTTAAAATATTTTAACTAAATTATACGTAAGAGTAGTTTAATGATTCATCTTGCTATGTATTTTTACCTGCAAAAAAGGGTGTTATTAAATACTAATCGTTGAAATACAAAAAAACATATTTACACGTTATTTAACTGATATACTCTGTGATATTTTACAATTATTAGATTAAAAGTGAATTATTATTGTTGATAACTTAGGAAAAACAAAGTCTAATTCATACTATGTAAGTGAAGGATGACTAATTTGATTTTCTGTGATATATGACAGTTGTTTTTATAAACATCACTTTCATACGAACGATCCATCTCCATCTGTCTCTGGGGATGTGATGGGCATTTATAGCGTAGAGTCAAGAGCGGTGTGGATCTGGTCACTCCAAACGTATTGGGCTGCACCCACGAGGCCTTTTCTCCTCCATTTTACCGGTCACGATGGAGAAAGGCTTTTCGAGGTTGCCACCATCTTTTCTTGCAATGTGACTGAAGTATTGTAGAATCTTGTGTAGACACTCGGATGACAACCGTGAGCAGATTTTGAGTTCTCGTAATATGGATACGTTGGTCCGAAATACTGTCCAAGATATATGGAGCATCCTTCTCCAGCACCACATCTCAAAGGCGTCAATGCGCTGCAGCTTTTAGCGTCCAAGTCTTGCCATATGAAAAGATTTAGAAGACCAGGTTGTCAAGCTGAGACGTGGCGCTCTTAGCCATGCCGATTCTCCTGCGAACTTCCTTCTCGCACGAACCATCGTTACTGATATTGAAGCCCAGGTAAGTAAAGCTACACTATTTCTAGGTCCAGTGAGCTCCATTTTCCCGGATCTGTCTACCACCATCGCGTTGAGCACATTTCTCTACATTATTCACCCATACTCGTATTCGCCAATCACAGCGGGTACTGCGGTAGATGGTCTTGTGAATAATATGCCTGTATTGCAGTTTTACGTCTCGACGCACTGCTTCATCAGCAGTTGCCAGAAGTCGAAGATGAAGTTCGCGCCTTTTTGCAATGAGGTTCCAGGTTTTCTATACATCCAGTCTACACGTGTGGGTGTTTTATGTCCAAGTGACTTATGTAAATATTACTTAAGTATATTGAAAAAAGTTACCTATCCTAACCATTTTTGTTTTTTATTCATGGTGCTTTTATGTTTGAATAGTTAATTTTAATTTAACTTAATATAAATTATAATTTGATTTCAAAAATCATAATCCAATATTTTAAACACAAAGCTACTAAAAGAAGCATGACGGATTTGAACTTACGACCATGTCAATATAGGTCTACTGTTATGACCATTAGACTAAATCGACTTACGATAAAATGTTGAAATTAACAAGTGCATTACGAGAAAAAACCGTATTCATAAGTTTACCTACCTTAACGTTACGTCTTAAAGATCAAATTGACCTAACAGTATTCTATAATATTTGACTACCTACCTCTCGTTACATCCGTTTAAATTATTATGCTCCGATTTGATTATCATGTATCTTATGCTAATTGCAGAAGGTTCAAATTCGTGTAACTTTTAGAATGTCTTATATTACCTTCTGCTGTCACGTGGGTCAGGTCTCTTGTGCATGTGAACCATGTGTACCACATCAGAGTTTGATTTGGCAAAGCGAAATTCAAACTGAGTCGGTGCAATTAGGTTATTATTTTCTAAATATCTTCCTTTTTCTGTTATTTAATTACGATAAGTGTTCTAGGCGGTTTAATGCATTTTTGATACATTACGGATAGGTTGCTAAGCTAAATCATATGCCGATGATGTTAAACAATAGAACAACTGCGAGGAAATTTTTGATGAAATTATTAAGGGTTTTTTTTTTTTTTTTTTTTTTTTTCGATGGGAAAAATCATCTTGTGACAACCCCCGCTCTTGGGCGGAGCGGGAGATAGTGTCAGACTCTTACTGACTAAAAAACCCATCCCGTTCCTTCAAGCCTTCATACCGGGGCTCGAGCGCCCTTTCGGATAACCCTGGCCCCGGTAGGCTTCGACCCGGCTGGGCCCCTGCTGTTGCTGACAACTCCTTGAGGCGCGCGGGAACAGCGCGCGCCGTCGACGACTTGGGCTTGGTCCGGACAGTTACCGGACGGCCGGACAGCGAGCTACCCATTGCTCACTGTCCGCAAGCCCGCGCCTACGGTGGCTGGAAATCGGGATCGGAATCCCGGCGGCGGCGAGGGCGCCGTTGCCTGATGCGGTCGGCCTCCTCCTTAGCGAGCATTACTGCTTCGCAGAAGTCGGCGACCGCCTGCCACTCCTCCTCGCTCCGGACCATGGCCTCGACCAAGGCCCGGCGCGAGAGGTATCCGCCGCCGATCACCCCCACGAGGGCACGGCGATGCTCCGCCCAAGCAGGGCACACCGCGATTGTGTGCTCCACCGTGTCCTCCGGGCGTTCCGCACAGTGGCGACACCCGGGCGTCACTTCCGCTTTAATTCGGAACAGGAACCTCCCGAACTTGCCATTTCCGGTGAGGACCTGTGTCATGCGGAAGGTAAGGACGCCGTGAGGTCTTTCCAGCCACGCCTCAAAGAGGGGACTTATCGCCATAATTGTGGCGTGCCCATGACGGGGTTGCGATAGTCGCTGACGCCATTCCACCATGAGATCCCGCCGGAGCTCTGTCCGCCATGCCGTGACCTGTCGCGGCAGAGGACTTTCACCCCGGCGTTGCATCTCCACGCGCATGTCGTGCATGTGTGCAAGGACTGTTGCCTCCAGATCCCACGGTGGTAGGCCAGCCAGAAGGCTCGCCGCTTCGCAGGAAATCGTGCGGTATCCCCGCACCATCCGAATTGCCATGACCCCCTGGCAGGCGTTCAGAATGGCCGCCGGTCGCTTTTGCAGCGACGGCGCCCACACCGGCGCCCCGTAGAGGGCCATGGACCGAACGATGCCCGCGTAGAGCCTCCGGCAGGAGGCGTCTGGACCCCCAAGGTTGGGCAGGAGCCGCTTGAGAGCGGCCCCAGTCCGGTTGAGTTTGGGAGCCAGACGTCGGAAATGCTCCACGAAATTCCATCGACTGTCGAGGATGAGTCCCAGGTACCTCATCGATGTCCCGACGCCGATGCGAACTCCTCCTACCGTTAGTTGGGAACCCGACGGTGGCGCGTTCCGACGGCCGCGACCGTGAAAACACATGGCCTCGGATTTGCGCAGCGCCACCTCGAGTCCCAACTCCTGGATCCTACCAACGACTATCGCAACCCCGCGTGTCGCTAAAGCGGCCGCCGCCCGGTATGACTCTCCCTGCGCTAGAACCAGCGTGTCGTCTGCGTAGCAGACCACGCTGACCCCGTCATGGAGGTCGCCCCGCAGCACGTAATCGTACCCGATGTTCCACAAGGGTGGCCCTAGTACCGACCCCTGCGGAACACCGCACGACATCTCCCGACGTTTCCAGTCTCCCTGGTGACCGGGGTAGACAATATACCTGTCCGACAGGTAGGCCTCGACTACTCGACAGAGGTATTCGGGCACCCGGTGGTACCGGAGTGCCCTCCGGATCGTACTCCAGGGCAGGGAATTGAAAGCGTTGGCAATGTCCAAGGACACTGCCACGACACACCTACCCTGGGACACCGCATCCCCCGTCGTGAGGGCTCGCACGCGCATGATGGCGTCCACCGTCGAGCGCATCCTGCGAAAGCCGAACTGTCCGTCCGAAAGGTCCGGCCCCACCCGTGAAAGGCGCGCGACGAGGCGGCTCGCAATCACTCTTTCAAAGAGCTTGCCCACCTCGTCGAGCAGCACAATGGGCCGGTACGCGGACGGAGAGTCCGCAGGGCGCCCTGGCTTCGCGATGAGGACCAGTTTCCCCGTCTTCCAGCGAAGTGGGAACTGGCCCCTCTCCAAGCATACGCTGAAGAGCCCTCTCAGTCGAGGCCCGAGAGCCTCCATGGCCAGGACCCAGGCTTTCCCAGGCAAGCCATCGGGTCCTGGGGCGGCGTTCTTGGCACTCAGCCTTTGCACCGCCACTCTCATCTCTGCCTCGGTCACCTCTGGAGCATTATCGTCGTCGTCGCTATTGCGGTCCGCGTCAGACACCGCTGGCGGAGGCGGAGCCATAGGCGGGGGGGAGTGTTCCCCTCGCGCAGGGAACAGAGCAAATTATTAAGGGTGAGTTGCACCATTTAACTATAACGATAACCAAACCATAACCAGCCGTGAAACGGCCGCCTATTGGTCAATTCGACGATTTGACAGCTGTTAACGGCTTTGTTATCGTTATAGTTAAATGGTGCAACTCACCCTAAGTGTCTGCTTATATAAGTACTTCCTTGTATAAGTCACCATGATATATACCAACGAAATAATTGACTCGGTTTTATCTAATCAAGATTATGGTCAGTCTAAGGACTGCAAAAAAAGTCGTCATAATTGGAAACTGAATTGACTAGTTTTTTTTCGAAAATAAATAATCATGGCTTAGTTTTTTTATATGATCATGGGTTTCATGGCTTTTGGCTAAATTGAACTTTTAATGTTGCTACTAATATAAATCTTAGAAGGTATACTTTGTTTCTTTAAAAATAATTTGTAATCTGGAACCGACTCGATTTTAAAATTTAAAATACCTAATAACATTAAAGGTGTCCTGTAGATCTTCTTTAGATATACTAATGACAGGAAGTTTCTTACAGGATCTAACAAAATCTTAACACATGCTTCTAAACGAAGGAGTCTTAGATAATTTGAAAAACGGTTAAAATCTATTAACGTAATGCAGGAATTATTCCCACAATAGCGCTCAATGTAACTTGAGGTCGAGTTTAAGGCAAAATCTCAACTTCTACACCTTTAAGTTGACATTGCCAGTTGGACTGATCTTCCTTTATAAAGTCGGGGCCCCACCATCACAACTGTAACCCTTGCAGAACACTAATATCCACGCCACGAAATATTAGATCTGCTGGGTTCTTGTCAAATAGGACATTATTATTTATTTGTTTATTTAGTACAGCAAAATAGAAATTAACACTAAATTATATTAAAACCTTTCACTCTGTCTTCTCACAGAATCGAAAACTTTCTAATAATATCGTCTCGTCTTCCATTCATCAGCAAACAAATCTAGTCCAGGTTTGGTTTCCACGAGCGCGTTAAGCATCGTTAGACGTGACGCCAAGTGCAGTTTCCCGCCTTATCTAGAACTTCAGCAACGCGATTGCGCATAATTGGCTGCAGTTTAGAGGGCAACATTTGCAACCATCCAAACACAATAGTCGACTTTGTCCAACAGTAAACCCGATCGAACTTTACCCGAAGCGTTTTTTCTCACACACACGAGCTCCCACGACGGCACCACACAGTTCAAACCTTGGAATAGGCTTAATCGGCACCACTCAACTTTTACTGATAAATAAACGAACCATACATTCACCACTTGCACTGACATTACGTACATAGGCACACGCACCGTACGTGCGCTCAGATGTATCCGTGAATATATGCGGTTCTAACGTCTGGTAACAATTGGTCACAATAATAAAATGTGGGATACGCTAATGATTTAAAAGAGGTTGAGCTGTAACCATAGCGTTCCAAGTTGTGCAGAGACAACGGATCGTCCCATGAAAGTTTGTCTAACCACAATTTTTTGTAGTAGCATTTTCATGGTGACCACAAAGGGGCATGAAAGACCAAAAGGGTTAAAAATACGTGCAATTTCTGAAAGCAAATCACGCTTAGTGCTCTTTACAAGGCATCTTTAAACTAATTAAGAAACTTATTTCATCAGATTCAGCGAACCAGTCAAGCCCTAATAATTTATTGGGATTATTAGATTCTATATCTTTTAATGATGACTGAGTCCTTGATACTAAAATAGGTTCATTCGACTTCCACTTTCGAAGTGGCATGCAAGCTGATACCAGTGCATTTGTGATTTCATTGCGAATGGCCCTTCATCTGAGTCATTGCCACCAGTGACCAAGTCATCAATATAAAAGTCATGGTTTATTATGGTGGCAATCTTATCATTCGTGCACTCATTACCTAATTGGTTGAGGTAGCGCGTCGCAAGAAATGGCGCGCTAGCCGTACTGTATGTGACAGTGTTTAATTTAAATACCTTGACTGGACTGCATGAATGTGTCTTCACGCCAAACTATCAGTTGCCAGTGTCGGTTGCAACGTCGGCTGACAAGACATATTTATGTTGTCGAAAGCGAAGAAGTATAGACAGAAGGTCATCTTGAACTTTTGGACCCACCATCTGTAAATCATTCAAGGATACACCTGATGAAGTAGGACATCTAGCATTGAACACTACACGCAGCTTTGTAGTGGTACTACATTCCCTTAGGGCCCCGTGATGAGACATAAAATATAAGTTTAAATCTAGTTCCTTGATTATAATTATTGTCATGTGACTTAAAGACTCGTACTCTGCCATGAACTCGTGATACAAATTACTAAAATCAGTTTTAGCCTTAAGTCTGCGTTCCTAGGAATATAAACATTGTGTAGCTCTATGAAATGACTTACCCAAAACAGAAAAGTTCTGCTTTATAGGTAGACGCATACAAAAACGACCGTCTTCCAAACGAGTCGTATTTTAACAAAAATGCTCCTCACACAACTTTTTCTCATACAAATAATTAGAATATTACGAGTTAATCTCTTCGAGATTCCAAAATCGCGTAATATCATTACAAATTAAATCTAAGTCGGCATCATTGTAGGAACTAGTTAGAGTAAAATTACATGTAATATTATTTTTAATACACTTACTCAGAAAGTGACTCTTATTGCACTGCACTTAGGTATATAAAGGCTCTTGTTACCAAACTGTGACATTTGGACTACCGTTACACATTAGTGCTATAATGTAGTTAAAACCTTTTTGTTCAACCTCTTTGTTCGCAAAACAAATTTTGAGTACGAAAAAATTTCACCAAGTTATTGCGTTCCATGGTATAAATATTAGTGTCTTACTTAATTACATATTTCATGCAATTTTGACCATTTTAACTTGTACAAACGATTTTTTAATAAAAAAAAAACATTTAGTAAATAAATCGTACATTCAAATAAAAGTTTTTTTTTTATTGTGGTCCATGGCCACCATTTTAAGATGCGCGCGGTTTTTGGCTTGATTTATTCGAGTGAAATTCAGTGACTATATTAATTAAATAAAATTAAATACTAAAAAATCATTATAAAATTATACATGCGTATTCCATTGTCACTACGAAAGACATTTTAGTAAAAATTTTACACGCAAAAACATAAACGTAAGACTAGGCAGTATGATCAAAATACCTTAGTCTTCCCCTAGGGGTAATAAAAAAATTATGCGCGCGCATATGAAAACAGATTTTTCCACCATATCACAAAAAAAAAATACTAGTTTTACTATTATTTTCTTCACAAGTGTATTGAAAAATGTCGTATGATACACGTGAGTAATTAATGATCGATGATCGACTCGAGTCTAAATACCGCCTCGACTGTAATCACTAACATTACACACGTACATCATAATGTATATGGGCGCAAAGCATTATTTAAATATTTTGATGAGGATTTAATTTGATCATTTCCTGCTTATTTCTTTTAAATATTGCAACATCCTGTGGAATTTTATATAAGGATTTAATTTGATCACTTCCCGCTTATTTCTTTTAAATATAGCAACATCCTGTTGAATTTATATAAGGATCTCATTTGATAACTTCCTTTCGAGTTATTTTAAAATATTATGACATCCGGTTGAATTTATAAAAGGATTTCATTTGATAACTTCCTTTCGAATTATGTAAAATATTACAACATCCTGTTCATTTTATAACAAATTAAATAACGACTTCCTTTCTAGAAATTATTATAACATCTGGTCGAATTTATGAGGATTTAACTTGACTGCTTCCTTTTTATTTCTTTAAAAATATCAGAGCATCCGGTTATATTTAAATAAGAATTTACTGTGACAATTTCCGTTCAATTTATTTATTTTAAATAATTTCTACCTTCATAGTGAATTTTTACACTTGTCAATTTCTGTGTAAAACTGATGTAATGTGATTAGAAAGGCACTTTTTTACCGCCCATGGAGTAAACACCTTGAACTGAAGTGATGTATTTCTTTACTACTACTCTATAACGTTTCCTGATATTATTGTGACTATGTATTTCGTGTGACGTCGACTCCGATGGCGGTCAGCCGCCGACATAATTATTATATATAACGGGACCAGAGACGATCCAACCTAACCCGGTTTCGGATACCACCGGCTTTCTGAATCTTAACTTAATTCTTTGCGAACCTAACAGGTCCCAGAACAGATCAGCACCAATTAAAAGATCTACGTCTGAGGGCTTGTAAATAGTTGGGTCTGCGAGACAATTATATCAGTTAGAATATTCAGGTTATATAAATCTACGAGTAATTCACGACATGGCATCTCATTAGTTATCAATGGAAATACAAAACATAACAACTTAGCATTATAAGTACTGTTGTTAAGTGATGTTATTTTTACCTAGATATTGCCATAGACTGAGCCATCTATCGAACTCGTATTCAATTTAAATCGTTTACACAGTCGCTCCTTCATGAAGCACGATGTACTGCCACTGTCGAGCGTCGCTCGCACAATATGCTTTTTTATGGTGGGGAAAATCATTCAATGACAATCCCTGCTCTTGGGCGGAGCGGGAGATAGTGTCAGACGCTTAGGTACTGACTAAAAAACAAATAGACCATTAGCAGGCACTTTTGAATAGTCAAATGTCGGTCAGTCCAAAAAAGTGAAGCTAAATGCACGTTCCAAAGCGTAGGTCTCTATGGAGAAGAACAAACAAAAAATTCTGTATGTTACCGAGGATGAGTACGGATTCATGCCCCAGAAGAGCATCGAAGACTCTCTCTATGATCCTATAAAGCGCATTAAAGCTAAACTCGACGGTAAGAAGATAGTCGTGCTAATATCATTGGACATAGAGGGAGCTTTCGACAGCGCCTGGTGGCCAGCTATAAGAGTCCGGCTGGCTGAGGAAAAGTGTTCTCTCAACTTGAGGAGGGTCATCGACAGCTACTTAAGGGACAGAAGAGTCAGGGTTAGTTATGTGGGTGAAGAATTCTCCAAAGGCACGGGCAAAGGCTGTGTAAAAGACTCTATTGGAGGCCCAGACTTCTGGAACCTTCTATTGAATCTCCTCCTAAAAAGACTGACAGAAAAAGACGTTTATGTGCAGGCGTTCGCAGACGACCTGGTCCTTGTCTTCGACGGTGATACAGCAATGGAAACAGAGGGTAAGGCAAACGCCGCCCTTGAACATGTTCGAGCGTGGGGTGTCGAAAATAAGTTTAAAATTTGCGTCGCAAAAAACAAACGCGATGACAATCACAAGAAAACTGAAATACAACACTCCACGACTGAGCATGGCTGGGGTCAAAGTTGCCATGTCTAGGGAGATTAAGATCTTGGGTGTCACCGTCGATGACAAGTTGACTTTCAATACGCACGTCAGGAACGTCTGCAAAAGGGCAATAAATATTCATAAGCAGTTGTGCAGGGCGGCGAAAATCAGCTGGGGACTAAACCCCGAAGTTATCAAAATTATTTATGTAGCTATGATAGAGCCGACTATCCTGTACGCCGCAAGCGTATAAGCCCCAGCAGTGAGCAAGCTGGGAATCATAAAGCAGTTGGGTGTAGTGCAGCGCGGGATAGTACTAAAGATGTGCAAAGCGTACCGCACCGTCTCTCTCAACTCGGTGCTCTTGTTGGCGGGGATATTTTCCCTAGAACTCCGAGCCCGTGAGATGGCCTCACTGTATGAGGCCAAGAGAGGGGTATCACTGCCAATACTGGGGGACAGGGAGATGGAGCGACCGGCACTCGCGTTGACGTCCCCACACCCCGCCAAGCGTATCGACCTGGACTTCAAAAGCCTGGTGGACCGGGAGCAAGTAGACGCCAGCGCCAAACCGGAGGTGAAAATCATCACCGACGGGAGCAAAATTGGGGGGCGTGTCGGTGCTGCGCTGTCCTTGTGGAACAGTCAGGCCGAAACACGTACCCTCAAGCTGGCGCTACCGAACTATTGCATACCAGGCGGAGCTGTTGGCGATATGCAGGGCAACTGCAGAAATTCGGAAGAGCGTGGCGTCCACATTTGGCATTTACAGTGACTCAATGACAGCCCTCATGACAGTGAAAAACCTCAGTTACCTTCACCCTCTGGCAGTGGAAGCCAGAGAGAACCTAACAGCTGTTTCTCTCTAGAACAAGATAGTTGACTTGTTCTGGATTAAGGCTCACGCAGGGATTGAGAGCAACGAGAGGGTGGATCAGCTGGCAAAAGAGGCTGCCATTTTGAACAAGAAGAAGCCAGAGTATGACCTCTGTCCTGTCTCATTCGTCAAGCGTCGCATTCGTTCGGCAACGCTTACAAGTGGAACAGCAGATACAGAACCGGCACCACGGCTTCCGTCACAAAGATGTTTTTCCCAGATGTGGTGGCGGCGTATAGGATAGTAAGGAAGCTGCACATTAACTTGGATCCTGACTCAGGTCATGACGGGGCACGGTGGATTCTCCGAATACTTGTATCGATTCAAGTGTAAGGAGAGTCCATCGTGCATCTGTGACTCGAATATTGATTCCACATCTGCTGATACGCTGTCCTGCATACGTTTATGAAAGAACCAGGAAGAACAAGAAATTGATATAGAAATAAACGAGGAAAGTATAGGGGTGATAATGACGGGGAAAAAGATTTTTGGATTACTGTGTAAAAATTTCGAAAAAAGTAGTTAATAGAAACAAAACCGATCGGTAGAGTATGCAACCAAGATATAGTAGTATATATTAGCTGTGCATATTAAACTTAATAGAAAGTAAGAAATAAACATTGTAAGCAGTAGAACAAATCAGAAATTAAGGAATACCTAGATATAAGAAAGTAGAATAAGCCAAGAAATGTAATTAGAATATAAGAACCTAGAACTTTTCGAAATAAATTGTAAAGACTGTATTATTTACCCCAAACAAAGAATACATATGTAAACCGGTATATTAAGTAGTTTAGAAATAAAAATCGTTATATTATGTATCGTTTTAATGATAATGTAAAACTGTAAGCATAAATAGTTAGGTAATAAAATGAACCCTAGCAAGTAAGGTGATCTGTAATAGTTATGTAATAATAAAGACAATGTGTTTATTATTTGCCCTTATGAAAATAAAAAAAAAACATAATATATAAGCAAAATTAGACAGGTTAGAAAAGAGTAGTCGGAAAAAGTGGGTGCCCCACCCATAACTAGTGTTTTCTCTGTAATCGACTATGGTGACGTGTGCTACTTTGACCTGAATGCGGAGTTGTTAGACAAACTTGACAGGGTCCTCAACAACTGCATCGGATTCATATTTAACTTGCGAAAATATGTCCATGTTTCGAGTTACAGATTTGAGCTCAAATGGATGCCCATTCGCCAGAGAAGAAGTTTGCGCGCACTGACTACACTCTTCTCTCTGCTCAACTCTCCTACCCCTCCTTCTTATCTTATATCTCATTTTCAATATTTATGTTCTTCCCATTCTAAGAATCTTCGTTCTTCTAACAATCTCCTACTGCTCTGTCTCTCTCATACTTCTGATTTTGTTCATTCTTCCTTTCATATACAGTCCATACTTACGTATGTGGAATGCGCTTCCTCTCGACATCAGGACGGCCACCAGTCAGTATGCATTTAAGCGAAAGTTGCGGCATTACTTTCAGAACAAATAGCGGAGTCGTTTCAAAACCCCCCTTCTTCTACTTTATATAAATATATATGTAGATATACATTATATTAAATATATATGTATGTTTATTTTATTTATATATATACATTTGTACCCTTATTTTTCTTAATAATCCATATTTTGTTGTTTTTTTTTGTGCACCTGCCATGTTTTCTCTTCATCACCCTAGGTTGACTGGTAGACAATGCCTAAGGCATTAAGTCCGCCTTTGTACCTATGTGTTGCATGAAGTTTTAATAAATAAATAAAATAATTAGAACAAAAGTGGAAGGATGAAAGAAAGAAAAAGTATGTGGAATAAAAGTGCAAGAGGAAACCGATTAAAACCGATTAAAACCGGCCAAGTGCGAGTCGGACTCGCCCATGGAGGGTTCCGTAGCAGCAAGTAACATAATATAAAAGTTCTTGTAGTTCGTTGTAACTTTGATCGATGTTTTAATAATAGTGTATTTTTTCAGATTTATGACGTATTAAAAAAAAACTACTTACTAGATCTCGTTCAAACCAATATGGTTGGTAGTTTACATGGTGATGTACATCATATATTTTTTTTAGTTTTATCATTCTCTTATTTTAGAAGTTACAGGGGGGGACACACACATTTTACCACTTTGGAAGTGTCTCTCGCGTAAACTATTCAATTTAGAAAAAAAAAATATTACAAACCTCAATAGATACCCCACTCGTATAGGTTTGATGAAAAAAAAATTTTTGAGTTTCAGTTCTAAGTATGGGGACCCCCAAAATTTATTGTTTTTTTTCTATTTTTGTGTGAAAATCTTAAAGCGGTTCACAGAATACATCTACTTACTAAGTTTCAACAGTATAGCTCTTATAGTTTCGGAAAAAAGTGGCTGTGACAGACAGACAGACAGACAGACATGACGAATCTATAAGGGTTCCGTTTTTTGCCATTTGGCTACGGAACCCTAAAAAGGAGAAACGAGATTATTCGCACTGAGTGTATTGCGTGATCAAGTCAATGGTGCTTACAAGAGAATGACAAGGCATTACTTATATTATTTATTTATTTATTTATTTAAAGCTTTATGCACAAAAAAACTGTACAAAGGCGGACTTAATGCCTTAGGCATTATCTGCCAGTCGACCTTAGGGTGGTGCAGAAACAAAACATGGCAGGTGCAACTTAATAAATAGACAAAACAGAAGAGAAACAAATATATACAATAGTAAACCAACCAATAAACCTAACCTAACCTAATATATCTAATTAAACTACATAAAACTAAACAAAATTTGATACGCCGTCGCTCGTTGCTATTTATGAAATATCAAGCTCTTAACTTGAAGGTTCTTGATAACTTTAATACTTGTAATATGTTTGGAGGTATGCGGAACAGAGAGTAAAGTCCCGCAAACCTGCGTTGAAAAGGGAGGATCCTCCGACCAGACAGGTGTTATAGTCTGGTGGGCTACTGCCCGATAGATGATTTCGGGCTGTCGTATATGTTCAAATCGCGCAGAGAACTTTGATTGCGCGATGCAGGATTTCGTACTTTCTTCCTAGTTCTTATGTGGCGCCATAGATGTCGCTACATATGCTTTTTTGGGGGTATACTATGCCGAATCGAATACCAAATAATCGAACACTCCTAAATACTCGAACGTTCATAAAATCGAATGTTTAATAAATCGAACACTCAATACGTCGAGTGTTCAAAATATCGAATGTTTGATCGAGCGGCCAACGCATCGCATATTCATCCGGAGGACATGGTGGAGCATATGGTGGAGGTGTCGCTTGAATGGAGCACCGCCGTGTTCTCGTGAGGGCGATCGCCGGCAACAACCTTTTGCGCCGGTCCCTGGTACAGGCCGCGGCCGTACGTGTGAGGGAACGGGCTTCCTCACTCCTCAGCCGACGGCACGCATAGAAAACTACGCGCCGTGAGGAAGCCCACACGTACGGCCGCGGCCGCCTCCTTCGCTATCATTACTGCTTTGCAGGAAGCGAGCGCTTGACATTCCTCCTCGCTCCAAACCATGGCCTGTGCCAGGGACCGGCGAAAGAGGTTGTTGCCGGCGATCGTCCTCTCGAGGACACGGCGGTGCTCCAATCAAGCGAGGCATACCTCCACCATATGCTACATCATGTCCTCAGGGTAAATGTGCGATGCGTTGGCCGCTCGATCAAACATTCGATATTTTGAACACTCGACGTATTGAGTGTTCGATTTATTAACCATTCGATTTTATGAACGTTCGATTTTTTTTTTTCGATGGGAAAATCATCCAATGACGACCCCCGCTCTTGGGCGGAGCGGGAGATAGTGTCAGACTCTTACTGACTAAAAAACCCATCCCGTTCCTTCAAGCCTTCATACCGAGGCTCGAGCGCCCTTTCGGATAACCCTGGCCCCAGTAGGCTTCGAGCCGGCTGGGCCCCTGCTGTTGCTGACAACTCCTTGAGGCGCGCGGGTACAGCGCGCGCCGTCGACGACTTGGGCTTGGTCCGGACAGTTACCGGACGGCCGGATAGCGAGCTACCCCTTGGTCACTGTCCGCAAACCCGCGCCTACCGTGGCTGGAAATCGGAATCGGAATCTCGCCGGCGGCGAGAGCGCCGTTGCCTGATGCGGTCGGCCTCCTCCTTAGCGAGCATTACTGCTTCGCAGAAGTCGGCGACCGCCTGCCACTCCTCCTCGCTCCGGAGCATGGTTTCAACCAAGGTGCGGCGCGAGAGGTCTCCGCCGCCGATCGCCCCCACGAGGGCACGGCGATGCTCCGCCCAAGCAGTGCACACCTCGACTGTGTGCTCCACTGTGTCCTCCGGGCGTTCCGCACAGTGGCGACACCCGGGCGTCACTTCCGCTTTAATTCGGAACAGGAACCTCCCGAACTTGCCATTTCCGGTAAGGACCTGTGTCATGCGGAAGGTAAGGACGCCGTGAGGTCTTTCCAGCCACGCCTCAAAGAGGGAACTTATCGCCATAATTGTGGCGTGCCCAGCACTGGGTTGCGATAGTCGCTGACGCCATTCCACCATGAGATCCCGCCGGAGCTCTGTCCGATTAATTGATGTTCGATTAGTAGTAGTATAGTACACCCCTTTTTTGGTTAGGACTCGCTTAATATGGGTTTTGAACTTTCCCTCGCTAAGATTCCGTACAATCTTACTAATAAAAACAGTTCAATTTTCGAATTGAGTTACGAACCGTGTTGAATTCGAATTGATCGTCATCTTCTGACGTTTTATAAGCGCCCATGTAGGCCTATGTGAAATAAAATATTTTGACTTTGACTTTGAAGATTTTCCCGATTCGCAAAAAAGTTATTTTTTGTTACGTAACTACTTTACAGATTTCTGATTTTTTCCTATATGTATTTGTGCTATGAGATCTTACGTCATGTCTCAGGATTCAAGGTCTACGGGAAGTACATTATGAATTTTGATTATTTCTGTCGAAATACACGTGTTTTTGGACATAAATGGCAGTACATATCTTTTTTTTCGTTAACTCAGAAGTTTAATTTTTTCATTCATTAAGCTCCAAGTGAACGCCCGGCGTTCGCGCATCTATTGTCTTACTATTGTGTCTCAAATTGACGGTATCTGAAAGGTTAAAGGAATCGCAGACTTGAGTATGTATATGATTTTAATTTCAACTCTTTGCCTCCACGCGTTCTTGAGATAAACGATAAAAGCGTTCTTCGGTCTTGACACACAGACAAACAGATGATCAATAAAGTGGAACTATAAAGGTTCCAATTTTTCCTTTTGAGGTACGTAACCCTGAAATGTGGACTCAAAGAGATATCAGCAAAACCGCAGGGGCCTAGCAGAGTGCCTCCTATGTGATTTTCGAAAGAGATACCGATAGTCTTGGAAAGCAAAGGGCAACTGAAGGACACAGGTGGGGTTTAGTCACTTAAAGTCTGATACGCAGTTTTGCTCCACTCTAGAGCGTGATTTCTCACCTCAAAAAAAAAAAAAATAACTTAGAAAGATTATTTTATTTCATGACTTCAAAGTTTAATTGATTCTAGAAATTAGTTCAGGTTTTGTATTGTTACATGCTTTATTTGCATGAAATAATGCAAAACCTGAACTAACTACTGTTTTTTTTAAATACACAATTGCCTTTGTACTCTTTTCTGCATATAGAATTAAATAAATAAATACATTGACATTTCAACATGTTTTTGCCTAAAAATAAAAGTGCTAGGTAAATTTATTTCAGAAGTGATCAGAAGTTCTTGCGTTGCTGTTGTGACCGTCTTCCATCTTCGCAATTTGATGTAAGTTACACGCACAAAACGTTTTGGGAACACATTCATTATGCATACCTACAGCTAGGGAGTGGAATTCCTTGCCGGAGTATGTGTTTCCTGATGGCTACAACCCGGGAATATTTAAGTCAAGAGTGAATAGGTTACTTCTAGGTAAGCGCGTTCCATCGTCGACTGCATCGTCGCTTTCCATCAGGTGAGATACGGTCAAGCGCGAACCTATCAACAATTAACGCGAACCTAAAAAAAAGAGTTGATACGGTTGATTGGCTTATTCTTCGTTCGTCCTGAAGTTTTGTTCGACATTCCAAAAAATTCTTTGTTCGTCCCATATCATTATTGAAGTTGTGTTTTGTACCAAATTACAAGTACCTTAAAAGTTCAGTCAATTCAAGATTAAAAATTTTTGAAAATTATTTCAAAAACTTAAAATACGTACTTACATTTAATAATAAATAACTCTAAACTCAAAAGTAACTAAAAAAAAATATACATATATTTTAGATAGTTTTAATTTATTTAGAGCTTTTATTTTTATTTTTTGGTTTTGCTGTAATTATGATTAACTACATATTTTTTTTTTAATTTAAAGTAAATTTCAAATATTTTGCTGATTACAGAAAATAATACTATTGGCCAAACTATCCAAGCAAACAAACAACGGATGCAATAACCCTTTAAGTATTTTTGGACCTAAATATGCACAAACCATTTAAACGCAAATTACTGAAAATTCAAGTCTCGTGAACACATATGAGAATACATTCACAAGCGTACTATCTTTTTGTTTCAAAAAACAACGAAAATATGATTCCGAAAATCTTTGTAAAATAAAAAACTTTTCACAAAAAAAACCGACTTCACTAAAAAAAAAAAAACATTAAAACGATCCTACCTTATCATCATCAGATCACTTCGATGATACCATTTTCAACATAACTATTCAGAACCATTTATTTGTTTGTATTTTCATAGTCGCTTATCTATGTTCATTGTGATATCTGTGCGAGTATGGAGTTCCGTTGGCCATTTCTGGTTTTCTTTACCAGTTCCACTTCGTCAAATGTCAGTTTTTGACTGTAATTGCTTCAGTCCTTGATGAAAATACTAAAATAGCTATACCTATAGTTGACTATAATATTTGAGGATTTCTCTCGATTCCTCATGGATCCCATGATTAATTCCGTTTTAATACCACTCAACTAATACCACTGGTATTTGTTGGAGCCCGTATTCGTTGTCTATTCCGAATGGATACCATTGCTTCAATTAATACTAAAAGAAATTCAAGAATCTAAAGTATAGCCAGCCAAAATGATTTGTATAGGACCTTTAATTGAAATAAAATTCAGTTAAATCCAAAGATACTTTCTTTGTATTTAACTGATTTAAGAAAAATGATTATTTTAATAATAAATGGTGTACTGAAACCTCATAAATTCAGAAGATGGATAGCTCAAATGAATTCATTTAAGTACCTACAACTGTTGTTATATAAGTTGCTTATACCTAAGTGCAGTGCAATAAGAATCACTTTCTGAGCAAGTGTATCGAAAACGTTTATTTCGACATGGGCATCAAAATTTTACAAAGTACATACTGTTGATCCAAAATCCTGTTTGACAAAAAGCCAGCTTTCTGGGTCAAAGTCAAGGTCTGTGCAAGGTCTTCTAGCACAAGTTTATGAATGAATCTAAAAGCAGTTTTGTTCTTAAGTCATTTAATATATAATATATTTTTTTTTGTGTTCTTGAAAAATCTTCGAGACTCTGTTCTGGAATTGAACTATTTACATAGTTAAGTTTGTGTGCGAGTCCGACTTGCACTTGGCCAGTTTTTTAATCTCCTCTCGTTGATTTACCTTTTTCACATTTCCCATCTCATTTAATTGTTGTTTAATTTTTTGTAAAATATCTAAATCACTTAAATCTGCACGATTTAATCCCTCGTAAATTTTAACAAAATGCGTAACGTGAGTATTCTCTACGACTGTTTTATACAAGAAACAAACCGATATACGTGTTTAACTTTACAGGAGACGTTCTGACCAACAGAAGGATTAAGTTTAAAACTATTTATATCCCTTTTTTGTTGTCTAGAGAGTAATCAATAATCTACAATGGCACCTACACCTCAAGAACTCGAGTCGCCTTTGAAGATACCATCAAACTGCATGCTGCATCAGCTGAATCAAGATCCAGCTGAGTCAGTTCTCCCTACAGAAGTAGATAGATCAGCGCTAGATGGCGATAGGATCGTCATCTCTGGAGTTTCAGGCCTCTACCCACGGTCGCACAACGTGAAGCAACTCTCTGATATTCTTTACAACAAGGTACCTTATTTGTGAACTCTATGCATTCATAATGAAGGATAGATTAACAAAAATTACATCTGCATTAATAAATTTTGTGGATAAGTCTAGCTTAAACCGTTTTTATTAGTTATGGATTTAATAAAATCTAAAAGTGAATGTTAGTTACTCTTTGGTTTTGGTAAAATAAATTTGTAAAAAACTTAAAATTCTTTTCTACATTCGTGTGTCAACGCGACCGATTCTTGCGATAATATCTACTGGAATATTTATTATTTTCAACAGGAGAATCCCTTAACATCAGAAGGCCTTAGATGGAACTTCAAGCATCCAGACCTGGCCCTAACCTCCGGCATGGCACCTGAGTTGGACTTGTTTGACGCTCAGTTCTTTACTGTGTACCACCGCCTCGGACACTATATTGATCCGATGTCGCGGAAGGCACTTGAGCAGACTTACCAGGCCCTTTATGATGCAGGTAAGTTCGTGTTTAGAATTTATTTACCTACATTAACCTCATAAACACTTATTAGCTTAACAAAACATTTTAAATAATACCGAAAAAAAAAATTAGAAATAATACCTATGTTAAAAGAAAACTACTCCTATAATGATTTTTATGTAATAAGTTACATACTATTTAATTATTCAAAAATACTCAACTAAATATTGATTGATTTTGTTTTATTATATTATAATTAACTAGCTGTCCCCCGTGGTTTCACCCGCTTAATTGGTCACTGCTTCGCTCCCGTGGGTTGTAGCATATTATTATTAGCAGCCTTTCTCGTAAAATAGCCTATCCCACACAAAAATATATATTTTTTTGTTCAATGTGTAAAATATATTATTAATTTTTTTTTAGAGGCGATTACAAATTTAGTTTTTAAATTTAAAGAAGTAGAGATTGTGACATAACTATAATAGTTAAACATATGGTGCAGCATTTTTTTGTAGAGAATAATGTGCAATACAAAGTTGTAGTACATCATTTTGTTCTAATATCAATAGTTTTGGCAGCGCACGCGATGTACGGTTATAGGTAATCGATTTACACCTTGGGTTACCTTATTACAGCTTAAGGGCCAAGCGCCCGAAAAGTGCCATAAAACAGTGATTTTCTGAGGCCTACTCCTCCGTAACGGCTAGGTCAATTGATTTGAAAAAAATATATGTTTATTATATGTAGATTCATGAACAATAATATCAACATTTGATTTTTTCGTGCAATTAATACTTTTGCCAAAAAAAAATATTTAGCAATTTCGCAACTTTTCGCAACTTTTCCCTACTCCTTCGAAACGGCTTAGACCTTTAGAAACATTTTTACACATAAAAATTGGTGGTTAAATATTCTTCAAAGTGAACATTGCATATGTAAATCAATCAATATCTCGCAGAGAAAATGGATTTAAAGCGTTTTCCGGGCGCTGCTGGCCGCAAATAAATGCACAGATTTGCGGACTGCCGCCTAGGCGAGTGCGAGAGTTGCGTTCACATAATTTCGGCCAGATGGTTCAAGGAACTATACGCCTTAAGTAGTAAACCCTACTAAAACTTTCTAAAACTTTAAAAGATAATACGAAACTCACGGCGGAAGCTTAACACCGTTTAAGAGATCTTATGAATTTCGTGTTCTCTATTTTTGTAGTGGTGGGTAACTAAAAGTAAAGCTGCATCTTCATCACTAAAATAAAATGCTTTTCACTCGTTATGACCGCTTACGGCCACATTATCCGACACGTGGATGTTCACTGAAGATAGTGGTAATATTATGAAGCTCGAGAGTCTATTTGTTTGTTTAGCAAAACTACATTTAGTTAAGTTGACAGTAGCACTTTTTTAATAGAAAACACACCTTCAAACTGTTCAGACATCTAAACATCAATAAACTATTTATTGTAACTATTAATGAATAAAGTTTGCGTCTCTATAACGTGCTGGCAGGCATGGTGGCCGCGGCGTCGCGAGAAAGATATGTAAAATAAATCTCAGGAATTGCTAGTTTGAATTAAGATTTATTTTAGTGTTGGATAGATGTACTATGCATAACAATATGCTACAAACCACGAGAGCGAAGCAGTAACCAAGATAGCTAGTATAAAATATAGCCTATGTCACGCAGGAATAAAGCATCTTTCTATTTGTGAAAAAAAATTAGCAATTGGACCAGTACTTTCAGAGATTACCTCCTATAAACAAAAAAACAAACTACCAACCAATAGGTACCAACCACCAATTATGATATAAAATTACCAACAGTTGTTAGTTTTATAGAATAGAATAGTTACTATTCTATTTAATTCTTTATTCTGTTCTGAGCATCGTAGTAACCACGTAAACATATTCTCGAACAGACTGAATGAATTCAAACAAGCCAGCGGCAACAGTTCTTGATTAACTTGATAATTAAACAAAAAAAAAATTAAGTACATTCTTTTTATCTTTATAATTTGTAATTAATACATCTCAATGTTTTGTATTTTAATTGAATTCTTTGACATTTATTTCAATACAATTTTTAATTAACCTGTAATTAGCCCCTTATTGCATGAATTATGAAGGAGATGATGAAAAAATTGTTTTCACTGTAATCATCTTTTATTTCTTATATTATATAAACAGTCTGAATAGGAAAAAAATAGTGTATTTGTTTTAGAAATTACTACATGAAGCCATATATGGCATCGTATGCATTCTAGTGGAATTATACCGATCCATAGGTATATGGCTTCGCATACATTAAATAAAAAATTAAATTATTTTTTATGGAAATCTTTGAAACAATTTCTTTTATCATTGTATATTTGACAATGATAAAAGAAATAGTTGAGAATCAACTTTACAATTCCCACATTTGAACAGTTCTGACAAATTTGTCGTAAGATTTACATGCTTGAAAGTACCATGAAAGCGAGAAGGGTTCATTGCTGCAAGGAAAAGAAAAAGCATCTGATTGCATGCGAAGCCATATATGCCCCTTAATGTTATTGACAAAAATGCATACGAAAACCAAATATGGTAATATCAAAAGAAAGCTCAAAAACAAACAAAAAGCACAAAAAATGCCAAAACGATAACTATGTCCTATGAAAGTATTTCTAAAAATTGTATTTTGAAATTCTAAGGATTTTTACTCGCCGTTTTGTTATTATTTTCCCATATATGAAATTAGCACTAATTAATTGCAATCTAACGAACGGACACGCTGCATATAACATCCAATATTTTGACTGATTGCACTTACCATATACAACAAAAAATACGTTCCGTTAAACAAGGAAAATACACGGATTCAATGTTGGTTGAGAAAAACAATATTAAAATAAATTGAAAAAAAAGAAACTTTTTAAGCCATATAATATGGCTTTATATGCGGTAAGGGGTTAAATTTAATTATTTTTATGTGATCGATATCTTTTTTTATTAAGCACTGTGCATGCTTATAGTGACTTTAAGTTACATTTTTTTTTCATTTGTACAAAAGTGAAAAGATATTGTACAGAAGTGAGTAAGGTGTTGGTGTATTAATAAATATATAAATAAAACGCGCTAGAAACCCATCCATGGAAATAGTTCCTTGGATGGGTTTCTAGCGCACCAACGCTGTAGCAATGAAATTATATTTTGTTTCAGGTGTGAGTCCCGCGCAGCTCAATGGAAAGAAAGTTGGTGTCTTTTTTGGATCATCTTTCTCTAATACCGAGCATTTTGGCATCGGGACAACAGTGTCCAGACATGGCCTGGGTATATTAGGGTCAGTTCCACTTCCGTTACGATAGCTTAATAGATGAAGGGTTTGCTGTGATAACATTTAATAATTAGTTGTGTGTTGATGTTTTGTAACACTGTGCTTACCATAAATTATACACCTGTACTGGTTACTGTACAGATTTAAGAATGCTGTGAAGTGTAGTGGTACCCAGCCCAAGAAACTAAATGAACATCCATATTTTCTGTTTGGCTATTGCGTAAATAGTGGTTCATCTTTAAGAATTCAACGTACCAAATAATTACCTGTAACTACATAATTATTATACTGCAAGTTTAACTAATTTTACCCAAAAAGATTCAAAAAAGAAAAATGTTTAAATAAAGAAATTACTACTTCTTGTTACGATAGTAGTCAACATTTTTTTTTAAACAGTTTTCGTTTATGCTTGTATATTAAGTACTGCTGAATACAAAAAAAAAAAAACTAAGTTCTTATCTATTTAAATTTTTAAGGTATCAAAGCACATTCAAATGCAATTTTATTAAAAAAAAAATACTACTTTTTCATGTCAGTCCCCATTCATTTAAAAATATGCGTACCTACTAAATACAAATTAGAAAAAAATTGTAACACAACAACGAATCCTATTATTAAAATTAAAGTTATTCTAAGTCTCTGTAAAGATTTTCTGAAGTTCCATAAAAAGAAAAAAAAAATGTTTTAAAATTAATTACTAAGGAACCTAGGATATTATCAAGTAAATATAATTCATCCCGATTAATTTCTCAATAACGAGAACCATGGTGGACAGCGTCGTCATCTACCCTTGTCACCAGAACGAATGAAAACGGCAAGAGTTGTCACGCGGTGTTCCGCAGAGATCGGTACTGGGGCCACCCTTGAAGGACACCAATTACGACTACGTGCTGTGCCGAGACCTCGTCAGCAGTATCAGCGACAGATCACTGTTGCGCCAGTCCTGATACAGGGGCAGTAGCACTAGGCGGCGGCCAAACTAGCGACACACAGGGTTGCGACAATCGTGGAGCGGATCCGGTAGTTGAGACTCGAGGTGGCACTGCATAAGTCTGAGGCCGTGTGCTTTCATAGCCGTCGGAATGCGCCACCACTGGGTCATTAAATTAATCAGATCGGTGTTCACATCGACATCAGAATGCATAAGATTAAGCAGTAAATCTTGCATCGATAATTTTGTACATTTATTTAAACGTGAATGTAAAGCGCATATAATAGATTTAGTTCTCTCGAACCATACAACACAATTATTAAAAATACGTACTAATAAAAAATGCACTCTAAAATTCTAGAAAACTAAAAAACTTGACTTATCTATCCATGGAGTTTCTTGCACGTTCTTCTCCATAGAGATTGGACACTTGATAGTAGGTCAAATAGCGCCATGTTTTTAACTTCTTTAATAACCTTAGTTGATATGTTATCAAATCCAACGGTATTCGTATTTTTGAGGCTTTTAATAATTTTGATTATATAATCATCGCATGTAACTGGTAATATGAATAAAGATTGACGTGAAACATTATCGTTTAGGTGTTGCTTATTTTTCAATACATTGTTATTTGTTTGAATATTATTTTCGATAACTTCAATAAAATATTTATTAAATTCATTAGCGATGTCAAGTGGGTGTGAATATGTCAAATTCTTACTATTAATACATAAAATTGGTTCTTGTGGTAAATTATATTTCGATTTGGTAATTACTTGCTATGCTTCGTTTTTTGAGTAAGTTTTATAATTCACCTGTAAAGTTTTGAATATTTAAAAAAAAAATAAGATTATTTTTCAAATTAGGCTTCAACCTATCTATTATATCCGCTTTACATTCACGTTTAAATATATGTACAAAATTATCGATGCAAGATTTACTGCTTAATCTTATGCATTCTGATGTAGATGTGAACACCGATCTGATTAATCATTGGTGGCGCATTCCGACGGCTATGAAAGCACACGGCCTCAGACTTATGCAGTGCCACCTCGAGTTTCAACTACCGGATCCGCTCCACGATTGTTTTGTTGAGTTGTAAACATTTCTGCTGACAACTCCTTGAGGCGCGCAGGAACAGTGCGCGTCGTCGACGACTTGGGCTCGCTCCGGACAGTTACCGGACGGTCGGACAGCAAGCTACCCATTGCTCGCCGTCCACAAGCCCGCGTCTACGGTGGCCGGAAATCCGGATCGGAATCCCGGCGGCGGCTGGGGCGCTGTGAGCGCCGCCGTTGCCTGATGCGGTCGGCCTCCTCCTTTGCTAGCATTACTGCTTCGCAGAAGAAGGCGACCGCCTGCCACTCCTCCTCGCTCCGGGCCATGGCTTGTACCAAGGCCCAGCGCGAGAGATCGCCACCGCCGATCGCCCTCACGAGGGCACACCTCTACTGTGTGTTCCACCGTGTCCTCCGGGCGTTCCGCACAGTGGCGACACCCGGGCGTCACTTCCGCACGAATCTGGTGCAGGAACCTCCCGAACTTTCCATATCCGGTGAGAACCTGCGTCATGCGGAAGGCGAGGACGCCGTGAGGTCTTTCCAGCCACGCTTCAAAGAGGGGATTTACCGCCATAATTGTGGCGGGTCCAGCACTGGGTTGCGATAGTCGCTGACGCCAATTCACCATGAGATCCCGCCGGAGCTCTGTCCGCCATGCCGCGACCTGTTCCGGCAGCGGACTTTCGCCCCGGCGTTGCATCTCCACGCGCAAATTGTACATGTGTGCAAGGACTGTTGCCTCCAGATCCCATGGTGGCAGGCCAGCAAGGAGGCTCGCCGCTTCACGGGAAAGCGTGCAGTATCCCTGCACCATCCGTATTGCCATGACCCTCTGGCATGCGTTCAGCTGGGCCTTTGGCTGCGGACGCAGCGACGGTGCCCACACTGGCGCCCCATAAAGGGCCATGAACCGACCAATTCCTACGTAGAGCCTCCGGCAGGAGGCGTTGAGGCCTTGGTACAGGCCATGGTCCGGAGCGAGGAGGCGGTTTGCAATTACTCTTTCAAAGAGCTTGCCCACCTCGTCGAGCAGTATAATGGGCCGGTAGGTGAACGGAGAGTCTGCAGGGCGCCCTGGCTTCGCATGAGGACCAGTTTCCCCGTCTTCTAGCGAAGTGGGAACTGGCCCCTCTCCATGCATGCACTGAACAGCCTTCTTAGTCGATGCCCGAGAGCCTCCATGGCCAGGACCCTCCACCTCCAGGGCTTTCCCCGGCAAGCCGTCGGGTTCTGGGGCGGTATTCTTGGCACTCAGCCTTCGTATCGCCACTCTCATCTCTACCTCGGTCACCTCCGGAGCATTGTCGTCGTCGTCGCTGTTGTGGTCCGCGTCAGACACCGCTGATAGAGCAGCCATGGGCGGTGTTCCCCTCGCGCAGGGAACAGAGTGCTCACCACACCCTCCACGAGCTGGAGCCGGAGACTCTGAGTCAGCGGGGGAGCCCAGGGGCGGAGTTTTTCCCGTACCATCTTGTACGGGCGCCCCCACGGGTCTGCGTTCGGAGACCTCGGCCACACATTGCGGGCCTCGAGTTTGGCCTGCTTTATTTCCGCTCGGAGGGTGCGCTTCGCCACTCTGTGTAACTCATATAGCTCCAATGATGCAGAAGGTGCCTTAAGTAGGGACTGAATAAATTAATCGACTTGGTATTACATGGATCTCACAACTTTTTACGGTACAAGAACCGAGTTGCGAGCCTTGGATTTAAAAAAAATTATGATTTTGATGGCTTAAACAGATTTATTTGTAAAACACCTTGCAGGAATGTATTACTAAAATCACAAACAACAAGTTTTGTTCTATGACTTTTTACAAAACATAATTCATTTACTAAAAACCAAACCTTCAAGATTTCGTTGTTCTATCTAACACATTTCACCTCTGTAATTTGCTATACCTACCTGTATGACGCGACAAAAGCGCGTCAAGCTCCCCACCGCCAAATCCCCGCTCCCTTCCGCTATTTTACTATCGCTTGCTTCGCATAGACTTCGTAATATTTAGAACGTTAGTTCAACCAGGTTTCAGACTGGCTAAAGTGGCCTCTTCTTTCATGGGGTACTGTTTGAAATGTTATAATAAAATACCACCCCAAATATTAGAACTCAATGAAACGAAATTTAAATCTTGTATTAAACGCACACTATGCAGGCAAGCATATTATAAGTTGGAGGATTATATTCAAGATAAAAATGCTTGGCTCAATGCTGGTCCAGCTCCACTACCACTAGGGCGTACTAATTAGTTGATTAGTTGGAAACTAATATTATTATTTTTAATTTGAAAGACACAATTGCATTGTATAATGTAGAAGCACTTTTTCCAAGTTTGTGAATGTGAAGCACCATGGAGCATTTTTATTAGGTTACAACTTCTTTTTTGACATTACGAGCATGGCAGTTGAGAGTTTGTCATGCTCACTCAAATGTCTCGCTGTTGGTGGCACGTGTTATTGGGTCGTTCAGTTCCCTTCAAAATGGTTGAGCTGAGTGGGGCTGATGCACGCGTCATGCTCGTGAACGGGTGCCGTCAGATGGGACTGGTCATCTCTTAGCTGCCAGTGGCTTAATTCAGTTTCTATCTTTTAATTATTTTACATTTTTTATTTCATTATCGACATTGTGCTCACATGATAGAAGCAACAAGTAATATGTAACCAAGCATTATATGTAACACATAATATGATTTAAAAGAGTGTCCATGGAGTTTCTTGCACGTTCTTCTCCATAGAGACCTACTCTTTGGAACGTGCAATTTAGCTTCACTTTTCTTGGACTGACCGACATTTGACTATTCAAAAGTGCCTGTAAATGGTCTATTTGAAATAAATGTTTTGATTTGATTTGATTTGATTTGATTGATTTGAACGTTAAATGAGAATTGGCAAAAATGTATGAAACCTGGGACCACCCTCCAATAGCAATGAGATATATATCTTTAAATAGTTTTATTTTGTATGAAAATCTAATGAACTAAAATACGAGTATGATAACTTTATAAAAGTCAGAACAAAAGTTGGTGTTTATGATGTTAGTAAAATAGTTCTAAGAGGTTGCTAGTATTTTACAAATAACCCTGTATATATACACGAAGTAAAACGTATGTACTTTTTGTTACAGCTCGAGCAAGACCATGTTTGCGAATCGCATCTCGTACTGGTTAAACGTTAGAGGTCCCTCACTAGGAATTGACGAAAGTGACTGCAGTTCAACTGCTGCTTTGGAAGCGGCGTACTCAACTTTAAGACGTGGAGAATGCGATGCAGCCATTGTAGGAGGAGCAAACCTAATACTCCATCCGCATTCCTGTCTGCAACATGGAAGGTAAATTAGTCTAAAAGTATTGTTGCGTACGTGAGTAATCAAATGCCGGTTTACTAGCAGAGAACTTAATTCACAACAAACAATAACAAATTTGTCCAGTCAACAATAATCCAAATCACAATGAACACTAGAGTTCCATCACTATTGCTTAAATCGTTAGGTAAGATCACTTCACACACTAAGGTAGTTCGCTCTTGTTCGCAGTCGAAATCAAAACTGACCCACTTCCGGACGGGGGCTCTTATTATATGCAGAGAAAAAAAGTTTTTTTTTTTTTGGTGATTTACATAAACACGGCAATTTTTCAGGTCATTAACCCCCGGTGCTCGAGAGGGTAACTAGTTAACAATCAGTTTTCTATTTGATTTCAGACTTTCTGCTGCAGTTCCCAAAGATGGAAATACAAAATCATTTTCACAGGACGCCGATGGTTATGTTTTATCCGATACAGTCGGTATTGTATTTTTGCAGAAGGCAAAAGACGCTCAAAGGTAAAAACAAACTTACTACTAAATCCAAAAGTTAAAACTTGTGAATATTTCTTTTATCAAAATGCGCTAAGGAAAGGACAAATAAGTATCTCTGATATTTTATAGCGTAAAATAGACGCCATGTTATCATTATTTCCATATACTTACATAAAAATAGAAGAAATCTGCCGTTATTGAAAACTAATTCCAAGTTTCCAGCGATCAGGACACCAAGGAGAAAAACCTCTTAATAATACCAGCCGTGTCTTGAAGTACTGTTTCTGAGTCAAGCCCTTGTTGAACCCACTTAATTGAACCCGCCTGAGGTATTAACCGAGGCTCGTTGCTACCATTGGCTCAAACGACTATTGGTAAAATGGTCATCGACTCTTCATCCCACATGCCAACAACCTCGCTAGCCAAGTAAAGACACTTGTTTTTCTTATCTTTCTCAGTTTTCACGAGGTCCTCATCATGCGAAACTGTTGTCAATAAGCATAGCACGCCTCTTATTTTGGTTCACCGCCACTATATCAAGCTTATTCAGTACAGTTGTTAATGGACCGACGATGAGTAATGTGATATTGCCATAAGCGGGTACTTGGTCGGGCACATACCTGTAGTACGGTACCTTCGATTTCACAAGAGAGTATTTCAAAGCAAGCTACTGATGGATAATCCTGGCTTCAAGTTTGTGCCTATGCAAGTACTTTCTGTTAGCTAGACGAGAAAAACCAGAGATAATATGACTGATCGATTCTTCTGGATAGCGGCATATCCGATAAATGACCACCATGCCATCCACCGTCCTTCACAACAAATCTCCAGCAGTTTCTTTATATGATAACTTTGTCCACAAGTGCCCATCCAATATTTCCGGTTTTCTCAAAGAGTTTTCTGACACGTAGTCAGGCTAAGGCTGTCCAGGTATAGTCCCAAGGGTTGGACTTTTTATAGAGTTGCCGACTATGCCGGTACCCTAAGCAACTCATGAACTGCACCAGTGGCGAATGGCCGTCAGCGAAGACGCTAAGCAAACATATCAATATTAAAAAAAAGGAACGCGCCCTTCTCTTTTCAAACATCCTTTTGTAGACAATCGGGGACGTGCTGATTATCACGTTCTGGGTCTGAGAGTTTCTGATGTTTCCTTTGAACTTAATGTTCAGTTGATTTTACTGGTTGTTGAGGTCACGAAACATATCCAGCTTCTGATTTTAATCAGTGAGATTTCGTAGTAGTAATCAAAATAGTTTAACAATTGTGATTTCAGAATACCTCATTTCATTAATTTTATGTTCTTTTTATGTATAGCCAAACGAGGTAAACATTGCCTAAATTCGGGCCAAGTAGCACACCCTAAAGCACTCTTTAATTTGTTATTGTACTGGATACTCACGTAAAACTCGAAGGGAGTAATCCAAAGTACTAATTAATATTATTCTCTAATTTGACCACTGCATTGGTGTTTGTAAATTTTGAGATACTTTATGTTTTTTCTTCTAGATGGTATTTTTTTTTAAATTCGTTCTTTTATTTTCTCATTTTTTTTGGTAATAATGTATTTTATTTTTTAGAGTATACGCGGAACTTTTGCATGTCAAAAATGAATTCACATCTTTATTAAGTGATGAAATGGGACCCAAATTTGGGTACAATCGGAACCCTCAGACTACGGCTGGTTTCATTAGACAGTTCTATAAGGAAGTACAAGTGTCGCCCCAGGCAGTTGAGTACGTGGAAGCATATGGTATAGGTGAGAATAGAATATAGTAGTCTTTTAGTGCCAATATTATCATCATCAGATCACTTCGATGATACCATTTTCAACATAACTATTCAGAACTGTTTATTTATATGAATTTTCACATCGTCGACTCGGAGCCGATGTTTATTCCACCTACCGTTATTTTGGAACCCGGTGGTGGCGTGTTCCGAAGGCCATGAAAACACAGGGCCTCGGACGTGTGCACTGCTCTCTACGACTCCCCACCCCGCGTGTCACTAGTTCAAGGACTAGCGTGTCGTCTGCGTAACATACCACGCAAACCCCAAGGAAATCGTCGTGCAGCACGTAGTTTACTCAATGTTCCACAAGGGTGGTCCTAGTACTGTTCCTAGCGGAACACTGCACGCCATCTCTCGCCGTTATATTTACACCAAGTGCCTGGGGGAATTGCCGAGTGCGATAAAGCCACCAATTGTATATTTTTTTTATTATAAGGTTTCCTTATGTTTTGTAATCTAGGTGTGCAATAAAGTAAATATAAATAAATATCTCATGAACCGCTACGGTTAAACAGCTAAAGATTCCTTGTCCAGGCTGTCCATTCCAGGTTGCCTGGAAAAGATCGCGGAATGCGATAAGGCCGCCCATTGTATGTATGTGTTTTAATTTTAGTTTCCTTTTGTATGTGTAATGGTGTAAAATAAAGTATTAATAAATAAATAAAGTATTCACAGATTATGTATTTCTGTTGCCGCCATGGCCAATCCGTCGGATAGCACGGGATGCATTAATGACGTCATCCGTCGAGCTCTTGTCACCGCCGGGATGCCAGCTGTTTTAGAACCCAATAGCCTTAGCACGTGATGATGGGAAAAGGGATGATTATAGTGCCTTGGAATTTGGGTAAGCCTTTGGTGTGGGATGCAATATGTGTCGACACCCTTGCGCCATCCCGTCTTCTGAGTACGGCGGGGTGTGCTGGGGCGGCTACTGCAGGTACAGAAAACCTCAAATGGCGTAAATATAATAACTTTATCGGAAGTTATATATTTGAGCCTTTTGGTGTTAAAACGCTTAGGCCATAGGGTCCGAGCGCACATCGCGTTGTTCGGGACAAAAGCTTGTCAATCCTTCGCGTGACCAGAGGGCTGAGCTTTTCTTCGGCCAACGAATCAGCATTGCTATGGATAGCATTGCTATCCAACGTGGAAATACTGGCAGCGTTGTGGGCACTTTTCCCATTGACATCAATGTGGATAAATTTTTTTATGCACTATGAGTCCTTTTTCTACCCATTTGTTATATTATTATTTTCATTTTCTATATATACCTATTAAGCTTATAATAATAATAATATACAATTGCCGGCTTTATCGCACTCGGCAATTTCTCCAGGCACTTGGTGTAAATATAACGGAGAGAGACGTCGCGTCGTGCAGTGTTCCGCAGGGAACAGTACTAGGACCACCCTTGTGGAACATTGAATACAACTACGTGTTGCCGGTGACTTCTCGATATATTAGTTAAGATATATGTAATTACTCGTATAAATGAAATAAAAATTGTTGTAGCTATAAAAGTAAATACTAAAAAAACAGAATAATACAAATATTTAAGGAGGCTCCCATAAAATAAACGTAATTTAAGTCCGCCTATGTACCACTACTGTACATGAAGTTTAATTATTTTTTTTGTCGTTTTTTTTCTAAAATGGTATGGAACCCTTCGTGCGCGAGTCCGACTCTTATTTGGCCGGTTTTTATAGTACAACTCTATTAAAAATGATGACGACATCATTTTGAATAGAATGATGATGTGTAGAATTGTATTGTATTGTTGTTGTTGAAGGATTGTATTGTAGACAACTATTGGTGGGTGAGCCCACGTTTTATATGCCTATGTTTTTTTTCAGTGTTTGAATTTGATTGTAACTTCATTTCTAATAAAATTGTAGCATATAAGGATTTGCATTATTCCAGGTACATGATGTGAAGAAGAATTGTGTAGGCTTTTTAGTAATAATATATGTCTGAGTAGACCGCTTAAGGATTGTGATTTTGCAGGCATACCTGATGCTGACAAATCTGAGCTAGAAACACTTGAAGAAGTCTACTGTAAAGATAGGCAAGACCCCCTACTGGTCGGCAGCGTGACATCCAATATTGGTTTGACGGAAGCAGCATCTGGCATGGCTGCTCTTACTAAGGTTAGTAGAAAACAGACTAAAATTATTTTATTGATTACCAAAATGGTAAAGGTACGCTTGGGGAGGCCTATGTCAAATAGTGGGCGTGTTTCAGCTGATATGATGAAAGGTAACATAACTTTTAAATAAACTTAAAATGGATACAATGTTTAGTTTTTTTTTTGAGTTGGTAAATCATCTATTGGTGCTACGATTGGCGCAGTGGTTGAGTATTGACTGCTGCGTTGCATGCCATGGGTTCGATTCCCGAACGGAATAAAATATATTTGTATAGCCTATATATGGGCGTTCTGGGTCTGGGTGCCTTCTATTTGTGAAACATTTTTTCTGAACTATTAAGATTATTATTATCTCGTTTATTTATTTTTCCAAAATATAAATTACGTACATTTTTTAACCGATTTCGATAAGGAGGAGGTTCTATGTTCGGCAGAATGTATTTTTTTTTACATTTAGGTTCACCTCTTATCGTGTATCTCGACCAATTGTGGACCGATTTTGTAAATTATTCTTTTGATTGAAAGGTTATGCTTCACAGTTGGTCCCATAAAATATTGTTATGATCTGATCATAAACTGAACTCCTCAACAGAACTCTTCTTAGAAACATCTGAGAAGAGTTCTGTTGAGGAGTTCAGTTTGTCGAGGTGTGCCCTGCTTGGGCGGAGCATCGCCGTGCCCTCGTGAGGGCGATCGGCGGCGGAGACCTCTCGCGCCGGGCCTTGGTTGAGGCCATGGTCCGGAGCGAGGAGGAGTGGCAGGCGGTCGCCGACTTCTGCGAAGCAGTAATGCTCGCAAAGGAGGAGGCCGAACGCATCAGGCAACGGCGTTATCGCCGCCGCCGTCGCCGGGATTCTGATCCCGATTTCCGGCCAACGTAGACGCGGGCTTGCGGACAGTGAGCAATGGGTAGCTCACGGTCCGGCCGTCCGGTAACTGTCCGGACCAAGTCCAAGTCGTCGACGGCGCGCACTGTTCCCGCGCGCCTCAAGGAGTTGTCAGCAACAGCAGGGACCCAGCCGGGTCGAAGCCTACTGGGGCCAGGGTTATCCGAAAGGGCGCTCGAGCCCCGGTATGAAGGCTAGAAGGAACGGGGTGGGTCTTTTAGTCAGTAAGAGTCTGACACTATATCCCGCTCCGCCCAAGGGCGGGGGATGTCAATGCATGATTTTTTCCCACCATAAAAAAAAAAAAGGAGTTCAGTTTATGTAATTATATTACAGCAGAACTGTCGTAACAAGTAAAATTGCTTTGTTTATACGTGTAGTTGATGACTGATTGAAAGAAAGGGGAGAGAGGATGATGAAGCCGGAAGGTAAATTAATGTAATGTAACCGTCTTTGGGATAATTAATTAGAATCGTTATGAGATGCACTCTGGCTATAAATTTGGCTGAAGGGTACTTTTTAGTGGTGGCCATAACAAAAAAGTGTAAAATAAAAAAACTTTTTATAAAAAAAAATAACCGTCTTCATTATTAAAAAAAAAAAACACTGAAAAGTACAAAGAAACCTTAATTTTGGAAGTCGGTGTTAAATAACGAAGAGACAAATTTATTACAGAAATACTGACTTACAAAAATTTATTAATATAATAAATATATTTAATTTTAATATTGATGTCATTATATTTTTTTTTTTTTGTAAAAAGTTTTAATATATCTTAAAATATCGAGGTCTAACATCAAACCCGAATGGTGATCTGAGTACGTCTCCACCCCTTTCATGATGCGCCCGTCGACGACACGTGGTGACAGAGCAGAGTTGGCAAACGAAATTTCCACCATCGAAGAATGCCTTGCATCTCGAATGGCAACATAACAAAGCATCAAGGAAAACAAGAGCGTAGTGTATATCTTCTACTTGAACCACAGATACAAAGTCGGCCTGAGCGTAGACGTCATATACAACGACAGGTCGGAATTAGATGAAAAACCTGACGACTTCAAAGCTAGACCGTCTATTATGTCGCTAATGGTATTCTGATATCCCGCCTCTGTGTTCGACGTTCACTCGACTACTGTTAGAAGCTTAGGAATATAGTCGGTGTGTTCGAAATCAGCTAGTTAAAATCATCGCCATCGTTAATGACGTGAAGGATATTCGTGCTGTTAAACAATATCCCACGCATGTTTTGCATTGCGTGATCTTCATCAAAAATTATTAATTCACAGGTGTTGCTGGGCTATCACACTGGTAAATTGGCTGCCAACTTACACTGCGACAACCTGCGTCGAGATGTAGTTGCACTGCGCGAGGGGCGCATGCGCATCCTCACTGAACACCAGGCCTTCAGCCGCTCATACGTTGCGCTCAATAGCATGTCTATCACCGGCCTTAACTCGCACGTCCTTCTGCATGGAAGATACAAACCCAAGGTAATTTTACTCTTGTAGGTCTTACGTTAAACAATTTATACCTGGTATAATATCTGTTCAGGATGCCAATTAGAGTAGGAATCTCCTCCAGAGAACATAACATATTGTGGGGATGACGAGAGGGTTGGAAATCGGGGTTTATTTTATATAATTATACATATTGGTAGAAACTTGTATTCCTCATAACATGCGTAAGGATGCTTGTACTCAAACAAATTTTTGCCGTAATTTACGGTTTATTGGACGTGCGTAGTTGTCTACACACGTTTTTTTGCCGTAAAAAGGATCATGGCGAAGCTGAAGTCCCGAATAAAATTTTACAGGCATATTTTTTTAGCGTATAGCGATGAAAAATATACAAAAGTATAAAATCGTCACCGTCGTGTGGCATTTTAAATTTCTAAACAATTTTCTTTTGGATTAATAGAAACCAAGTATAGTCTGTCTAAAACGTCAAATGAATTGGAATTTTTTTATGATATTTAATCATTTCAAAAATACTTATATTTGATACTTTTTATAATAATAAACAATGAACAAGATCTCCTAATGAACCTTGATTATTGAAACAGTGTTGGCTACATCACATTTCATTTTACTCTAATAATTACTCAAGTCGTTTGACTTTTTCGACAGACTCCATGAAAGATATTTCTGTTTTAAATTGGTGAGATTACGTATATTACCTATGTACCACCATATAGATTTTAAAAACTCATTTTTAAACGAACGACAAGATGTCATGTCAAATGTTATGTTTTCTTTTTCTATAAGTCATTTGGTGAAATGGCCGTTGAAATGTCTAATGCCATGTCTTTTTCTGGTGATGTGATTCTCTTGTATTTATTATAGCGTGGCGATAATGTTATATGTATCATTTTAGCCACTATATTCTAAACACAAACAGTTATTTTTATGTTTATTGTCTAATACGGAAATGTATTTCCTAAGTATTTATTATCAATACATCTAAACTGATATTATAAAGAGGTAAAGTTTGTTTTTATGTAGGAGGTAATCTCTGGAAGTACTGGTCCGATTGGTAAAATTTTTTCACCGATAGAAAGCTGCTTTGTTCCTGAGTGTCAAAGGCTATATTTTATGTACGCGGGCGACGCCGCGGTCAAAAGCTTAGTTTACTGCCTAAACTGGCCATTAGCGTGATTTATCATTACCAAATAAATAAATTTGATATTAGTAAATTATCTCGCAAGTATAAAAGGTGTAAGGGACAGCCCTCCACAAACTTTAAGGGCTTGCTCAGTAGACGAAACTGAACAACCTTCTACAAAAATTTTTTTCAGGAAACGAAAAAAAAAAATAGGCCTCGCCATACAAATTGTCCAATCAAGTTTATCATTTTGTATGGTAAGGCAAATTTTTTTTTATTGGAGGGCTGTCCCTTACACCTTGTATATCATGGTGATATATGTAGACACTTATTACTCTCGCCAACAAAGTTGTTATTTATGGTTTTTATGGTAGTTATTCACACACGTTTTATCTTTGTTACGATAACTCCACCGCGGTTTATGCACTTTTTTGTAACAAGCTTTTACAATGATTTATACAACATTAACGACCGCACCTACACACGGCGAATCAACTGTGGCTTTTCACTTCAAAAAACGTGTGTATGCGGCCTGAGTCTATCTACAAATCTCCGGTAAAGTCATATCGCTGGTAAGGTATTTTTTAGAAATCTGGGTTTGTGCTGTCAAATAAAATCTTAAAACTCTCCGCGAATGTTTCAATACAACGCAATTAAAACATTATTTAACTATAACTATCTTTCACGCAAAGAAACTACTTACAATCTAAACGTTTTGTGATTTTATTCAAAGCGTTTACTGTATTCTACACAATAAATACTATAATATGCACTTACTTGTCACCCCAATTACTATTTTATCAGAAAGTTGGCTGTGTACCTTATTTATTCTTAATTTACGGCCATGACCGCATGTGAATGTTATTAAGTCACAAGTGCTTGTATTATTTGCAATTAGGTATACCCCAAGACACGATGCTGGGCCCATTCTTGTTTCTCATTTATGCATGCTACATCATAACAGGAAGACTTACATTGGTCTTAATCGGTGAGTAGATATAATTGCATACCTGAACAATGATTAAATATTTTAGGACCTGTCTCGCTACCAATCTTCTATTCCACGCCTGGTCACATTATCAGGGCGACAGGAGTCTGCTATCGAGAAGATCTTTAATGACCTCAAGTCCCGGCCCATCGATGCTGAGGAATTAGCACTGTTGTATAATTTTCATGCAAACAACGTCTCTGGACATTTAAGCAGGGGATACGCTATACTGGGTATGAACAAATTCTTAATGTAAAAACTAAATTGGGCATTTGTAGCCCAAAAGAAGTGTGGTGTAAGATAAATTTTCAATCATAAGTGGAAAGACTCTTGTAAACCTATATTTATTAAACAAAAGCTGCTGATTCTTAGTAAGAAATAATTACTCGCTTTTTGAAAAAGATGAAAAAGCCAAGACTAAGAGGAAAATAACACAAAAGCCACTAGTAGTCCCGCGTAATAGATTAAAGACGCATTTTAAAAGATTTTTAATGACTAAATGTGTATCTACTGCATGCTAAAGATGTAAAATCTAAATATTTGTACGACTGAAATGCAGAATATAGTGAGACCCTACTAAATGTTAAGAACTTGTTAGATACCCATATTCATGCAAATAAATATTTATTTTATAAATCCCTACTTTAATTATGACCCAATTTTCGACCAAACGTTTAATCGAGTAACTCAATAAATTTGTCTTTTTGGTTTATCAGATACGAACGAAAATAAAAAAACTGTAAGCTTGCGTGAGAAAACCGTGTATTTTGACGAAGCTCGTCGACCGTTATGGTTTGTGTACAGCGGAATGGGCTCGCAGTGGACTGGTATGGGGCTGCAACTATTGCGTATACCTGCCTTTGCAGCTGCTGTAGAACGGTAAGAAATTATAAATGAATCGAGATTAAAATTTGTTTTTTTTTTTTTTAAATAATGTTCAACAATTTAATACTATGTATATAATTTTCTTTTGAGTAAAGTCTCATTTCCAAATTTCTTTTTCAAGGTAGACCGCACTAGCTTTTAGTTTTGGTTTGCACCAATTACTGTTATTTGTACAATTTATTTTGTTTCAGTTGTCACAAAGTATTAGCACCTCGAGGCATCGATATAGTTGATATAATAACATCTTCTGACAAAACATTGTTGGAAGATATTCAAAACAGTTTTTTGGGGATTGCTGTTATTCAAATAGGACTTACGGATATCCTTCATGAACTGGGATTGAAGCCTGATGGAATCATAGGTAACGTAATTTAAAATTTTTGCTAGTATATATTTCCGTAATATAAATGTGAAACTTACTTTATCTACTACTTTATGTCTTAATTCAGTTCATGGTCTACCTAGTTATATTTAAACAATATAACTAGGTAGACCATGAACTGAATTCAGACAAGAGATAATTTTTAAGCAATTTTATCTCAGAACTCCGTCACTTAACGAGATAGAACGGGAAATTGCCATATTGGTAATTAACTGATTTTATTATGAATCCGGAAGGTAACTACGGTAGCTTCGTAATAAAACAATGGGTAGTTATTAGCCGTATTTAGACTTATTGAAGTTGCCTTGAGATGCATTTTGGCTATAAATAGTTGTAATAACATATTATCTAGATTTTCCTGACTATACGGGGTTATTTGTAAAACACTGGCAATCTCTCAGGACTATGGTACTAACATCATAAACAACAACTTTTGATCTATGGCTTTTAAAAATTTATCATATTTTAGTTCATCAGAATTTCGGACATAAATTAAAATATTTAAATTGAACATTCTAAATATTACGAAGTCCATGCGAAGCAAGCAATGGTACAATAGCGGAAGGGAGTGGGAGTCGGGTGGCGGGGGTGATTAATATGCTTGCGTCGCACAATGATTTTATATATTCTACGGATAAACTAGATTGACTATGAAGCTATAGTACACACTCTAAAGCGTTCTTTATTCTCATTATCATTAAATTCGTACGTTTCATTGACAAGAAAAGGGCAAAACAATGGGTCAGTGTGTCCCTTTCTAACATCTATTATCATTTGTTTTTGTCACTGCAGTTTTTAATATTAATTGATGTTGTAAATTTTTATATCGACGGCCAAGTACCAACAACTCCTAACGTTCTGTGAAACCTGAAAAAATTGTTTAATTTATTGAGAAGTCAAAAATTTTAATTTAATTAACTTATAGTAATAACGACTTTTGTTTTAATTTTTATTAAACTGCTTTAAAATAATATATGTAAAAATATAATATATTAATATTATGTACATAAAAAAACTTAAATATTAACTAAACTATTTAATACTAAAACCTAACTATGTACATAAATATAATACAAAATGACAAAGTAAACTTACTCGTCAAAGTACTCCCCCACATCACTGTCATCTGGAAATGTGCCCAGAAGACTGCTTTATATTTTATTATAGTGTCTCTAACCACTTGAGTTTTATAACTTCTAGTTTATTAGTGTCCTGTGAGGTAATCGTGAAATAGACACGTTGGATAGTTACCTAGGAGGTATTTTCACATTTTAATTTAAAGCAGATTTAATAAAAAAATCACTTCGGAGATTTTACTAAAACACACGGAAAAACCTTTTTAAATTCATGGCGGTAAATTATGATTTTCTTGAAAAAACTAACAATCTATATATTATATAAAAATCAATGCCACTTTTCGTTGTAATTTTATAACTCAAGAACGGACCCACCTATCCAAACCTAATGTTAAGGCATTGTTCGGACTATTTAGTAGATAGATGGTTTATGTGAAGTTTGGTAGGGTAGAGTACCAGATTAGTGTACAGTAGAGTAGTGTGGAGTAGTGCAGAGTAGTGTAGAGTAGGGTAGAGTAGGGTAGATTAGTGTACAGTAGAGTAGTGTGGAGTAGTGCAGAGTAGTGTAGAGTAGGGTAGAGTAGGGTAGAGTAGGGTAGATTAGTGTACAGTAGAGTAGTGTGGAGTAGTGCAGAGTAGTGTGGAGTAGGGTAGAGTAGGATAGGATAGGGTAGAGTAGGGCAGAGTAGGGTAGAATAGGGTAGAGTAGGGTAGAGTAGGGTAGAGTAGGGTAGAGTAGGGTATAATAGGGTGGAGTAGGGAAGAGCGGAAGCGAAGCCGCGCGGGCAAAAGCTAGTACAGTATATATATAATACGGTCAATATATGTGATATATATTTATGTCGGAAAAGGTTGTATTCGTATCGTGAGTACTAGCATTCTGAGAGATTGACAAAAGTTTGAATTTATGTTAAACAAAAAGTAGAAAGAGTGTGTCTGTCAATTTGTTGAATTTTCTCTAAAGCACCTGTTACACTACGCGTTATTCAGCACACGATATTCAGATTGTCTTAGAGTCTACGTAGACAGCTTGCTATTACACCAGTCTGAAAAACACGGACTTGCTCAGTCGCACGCAAGATGTCGATGTTGGCAGTTGTAATTGCACCTGCACATTCGAAGTCCCAAAAGAATGCCGCTGCACTTACTACAAGTAGCTTGACTGCTAATTTAAATTATATGTACTAGATTTGGCCAGCGACTTTGCCCGTGTATATAAAACATATCCATGTCAGTCAGGAATAATTTAGCTTTTATTACTTTCGGAGATTACCTCTTACAAACAAAAAAAAAACATACTACCTCTTTATAACAATTAAAATTTCTTTTTAACCGTCTCTATGGTCGCTTTTTCATCGAAATTTATGTGAATTCCGAATAAAACTTAAACTTTAAAAAACTTAACCTTTAAATCTTTGTTAAAGCCTGTGAACGTACTTCTTTAATCAAATAATCTTTATGATTTTTTTGCCACAAACATGGTATCTCGCGGTACAACTATAAGACGCTTAATAATATTATTTTTCTTTGCTGCAAGTATTGTGGTAAAGGTAAAGTAAACAAGACAAGGCACACCGAATAAGAATGAAACATACGTAACGCACGCACACGTCCGCTTCCTTCGGATGCGAGCGCAGACTGAATAGTCTAACCATAGATTATACACTTATACTGGTAGGCCTAAATCTTATTATTACACTACTCGATACTCAGACTGTGAGACAGTAAGCGTTGGCGAGCCCGATCTACCCGACGGAATTCAGAGTAAGATAGACTGACCCTTATTACACGTCGCTACATACATAGACTAAGGCTGTCTGAATATCGAGTGGTGTAATAGATGCTTAAGGGGATGCATCTCGACATACATTTTCACTGTTTTTCATACAACCGCTCTTACGCGATTATGACGTTATTACATATTTTTCATCAGATATTTTGGAAACACAGTATCTTATGGATATTATCTAGGCTTCTATGGAAATCAATTTATCAATTTGTGTAAAACTAATCCAGTTAAGACCTCTGAAAATCTGCTATTTTGCATGATCTTTGACACTTCATAATTTACTCAAAAATTAAAAAAGTCAAAAAAGTACAACTATACAAGCCTAGCAAATTTTATCAAGATTCTAAATTTTAGAAAACTTTTAAGTGTTTAAAAAAAATACGTATTTCCTGGAACAAGTTTTGTAAAATATTCGAGTAAATCACGGAATTACTGAATCCCAACAGAGTTTTCAGATATTTATCATTCTTATTTCGCGTTGCCTTTTCGTCAAACATCACGTTGGATTGCGTTAGATGAAGTAACAAGCCTAAACAAAGATAATTTGTGATTTTAGTGCAAGTGTACAAACTATAATAAAAACTTTATTTTATCACTCATAAAGCCATGTCCTCCAATAATATAATATACATATTAAAACGTAAAAGTTTAAAATTTATTTTATATTAATAACCTCTTGAACTTCTTTAGAACAATATGTCTCGTAGTACGAATTAGTCTATGGACACACTGGTAGAAAAGGATAAAGAGCCCTCTTGTATCGTAGAATTTATGCTAATATGTCGCGCATGTTTGAACTCTTTACACAATTTAGTTCTGCTGTGATTAATACTCCAAAGTAGCTCAGGAAAACTTAAATGCCGTATCTGCTACTACTGCGAAACCTGCGCGCCTGCTGATTATAAGTTAGTGTCAGTCGCGTCTCTGGCTTCACGCACTACCGTCGTCAAACTCAGGCACCTTGTTTGATGATACAACTTTCCGCTTAATTGTTTCTCTACGCTTATTCGCTCTCTGTAGTTCTTCTCAATGCTGCCACTGTGGCGAAGTTGTCAACAGCCTCAGTCACCATCGTCTGTCATGCAGCCGCTATGCGTGGGACCCATAGCGCGGCACGTTAATATTAATGATATCATCTGATGAGCTCTTGTCACCGTCGTCGTTCCGGCTGTGCTGGAACCTCATAGCCTAGCTCTCTAATAAAAGAAGGGCGGACGGTGTGTTTTTATTTCCGTGGAAGATTTTTAGACTAGGACGCTTCCTGTGTCGATATTCATT
Source organism: Mythimna ferrago (assembly GCA_910589285.2). Lineage (NCBI taxonomy): Eukaryota > Metazoa > Arthropoda > Insecta > Lepidoptera > Noctuidae > Mythimna > Mythimna ferrago. The sequence goes on along the minus strand of OU342690.1, from coordinate 19,949,160 downwards.
CTAGCTCTTTCTGTCTTCCTAACTCGTCGTGCTGTACTAGTGTAGCAGTTGCGGCTGCGGAGAACGTCAAGTGGCCGCTTATGGTTAAATGCCATGCATATTCACTACTTAAAGTTTTACTGAGATGCCCAGGTTACACTTTGTGTGGCTGAATTTAACCTCGTTTAGGGATAAATATTGCCAATTGTCATATAGCGTGATCAAATTTTTTTAGAATGTTTAGTTGTGTTATGTAGTACTATTGAATTGTTGTATTATGTTGTACGAGTCTTTTGTAGTCATATTCGTTGTCGTTGAATACTTAAATGTTATGAAAAATATATTCTTACTTTTAACAGGTCACAGTGTCGGTGAACTGGCTTGCGGGTATGCCGACGGATGCTTGACTGCAGAAGAAACGATTCTGTGCGCTCTTAGTCGAGGAAAGGTATCATTGGATACTCCCCTTATAGAAGGTTCCATGGCTGCTGTCGGTCTGGGATATGAACAGGTAAAAAATATTAGCACATATTTTGTAACTATAGACCTTTCTCACCTGATGGAAAGAGACATTGTCATAGCATGCTTGTCTAAATGAGACTATGCTTGAATTAAAAACTGGTCTGATGGTATGATTAGCGCTGTTTTTTTTTTGGCTGCTACCTGCCTTTCGCAGGTTCGATTCCCGTACGAAACAAATATTTGTATGACTTACTAATACATGTTCCGGGTCTGGGTGACGTGTGAACGTATACAACAAAACAAGATACAATAAATAATATCAAAAAATACGCCCAGCCATTAGCTGATGACTTCTCACTTTAAAAAAAAATTCTATCATAAAAATTAAACTTAAATCTTTTTTTTTTAATTGAGAAGTCGTTAATTGATTAACTATCTTCAAAAACAAGTCACAATTATTTATTGCTCTCCATTGGTACTATAAATTGAAATATTTTTCGAAACGTAGATATCGAAGTTGTGTCCACAAGAGATCGATGTGGCCTGTCACAACGGCCCTGGTTCCAGTACCATCTCAGGACCTGCTGATGTCATGAAGACATTCGTCGCTGAACTCACAGCACAAGGAGTGTTCGCAAAAGAAGTGCCGACCTCTAACATAGCGTACCATTCGCGATACATCGCAGTTGCAGGTAATACATACAAAAAATACGTTCAAAATTAGACTGTAAAATGGAATTTATATTTTATCTGCTTTTTAATATTTCCAACACGGCGACAAGAAAAGCATTTTATATTTAGGATAGGACTATTGTGTATAGCTGGTTTTACAATGAAGCAACATTGTTCTGTCTGCTGGTTGGGTGTTGCCACATTTATACACACAGGGGTGACTCTATCAGTCATACTCTCAGATTCTCGTTTGCACAAAGCAAATTATGAGGACCGGGTACTTCTGTCGTGATGAAACACTTTTTTTTTGACAGATGCGGCCGTTCTTCCTTGTATTGATCACTTAAACCCTACAATAAGGCTGAATAATATTTTCCGTTGGTTGTTCTTCCTTTGACAAGATAAGCAACGAAATTCCATATGCATTCCAGAAACCTGATGCCATACCCCTGCTAGCCGACTGAACTGTCTTCACTTTCTTCGGAGTCGATTTTCCCCTATCCACTGCTTTAACTGCAACTTTTTCTCAGGTGTACCCAAATAGTGGACCCATATTTTGTCTATGGTTACGGATCGACGCAAAAGACGATCACGACAATGTTTGTGCTGCATTGTGAGCAACCGCGGCTCCCATCTTGCATATAGCTTTCTCATGTCAAAACCTTCGGTCAATATGTGATTCACTGCATTTTTTTTTAATATCTACTATGTCAGCTATCTCGCGTACTTTTAACCAATCGTCATCCAATGCCATTTTGAGGATTTTCATGACATTTTCTGTTGTAGTGACCTTACTTGACCGAATACTGCAGTGTTCGTATTGACAGTTCGTCCGAACTTGGTTAAATTCATCTATTTACTGTTGTAAACAAAAGAACAGACTCCCCCCAGGAAAGTTTTGTATCACATAAACATGATCGATTTTTTTTTTATGTGTCAAAATTCACCGAGTGCGTTCACTTTGGATGACTATTTAAAAATAAATTAAGTAACGTAAAGTTATCAAATTTTTAAATTAAATAGATAAAAGATGGTAATAATGATTGAAGTATGGACAAAACGTTTTGTGGAATACATTCATTTTGCGTAAAGCTTCGGGAATCTTTAAGTCAAAAGTGAATAGGTTACTTCTAGGTAACCACGCTCCATCGTTGACCGCATCGTCGCTTTCCATCAGGTGAGATAGCGGTCAAGTGCAAACCTATCAAGAATAAAAAAAAAATTGTTTAATAAAATTACCCACACTTATTAACAGGTCGGGTACTTCTGGAATCATCCTCGCTTTTTTTAAAAACTAACACACCCTGAACCGTCTTTTGAGGGTAGCATAGTAACATAGTCGGCCTTATAATGTTCCCACTGTTTGGACTCAGGCCTCCTCTCTAGGAGAGAATGGGCCGTAATCCAACACGCGGGCCCAGTGCGGGTTGGTGGATGACACATAAATATCTTCGAGTTTTCGGTTCTAGGACATGCTGGTTTCCTAACGATGTTTACGTTCTTTTTTTTGAAAGCAGTGGTCATAAACTAAATTACACAAAGTAATGCGCCTGGCTGGATGTGAAACCACGACCTATAACTCGTAAGTCGAGGCCATTACCACTCGGCCACCATTGCTCTCCCTTTCTTGAGGGTAGTTATATATATCTATAAATATATTTGCCAAGTTTCAAATTCATCAACCCAATTTATCACACCCTTAATCATCTTATGAAGGTAGTTATGAAAAACAAATTTTATTATATATTAGAATAGAATCGTATTTATTCGGCGCAGGCAATATAATATACTCTTTCTTCTTCTTCCTGCCCTAGTCCCGTTTTATTTGGGGTCGGCCCAACACGTTTTTTTCTTCCATTCTGTCCTGTCACTCGTCACGCTATCACTAACTCCCTTTTCTTTCATATCGCTTCTCACACAATCCATCCATCTTTTCTTTGGCCTCCCTCTCCCTCTCCATCCATCCACATGTAAATTCATAACTCTTTTACCAACATGCTTTTCATCTCTCCTCTTTATATGACCATACCAAGACAAACGATTTCCTTTCAACCTTTCAGTCACTGGCGCCACTTTCAAACTTCCACTAATATACTCATTTCTCACTTTATCCATTCTTGTCACACCAATGATCACTCCATCTTTACATTCTCATCTCCACTACATGCAATCTTTTTTCATCCGTCTTTTTCACAGCCCAACATTCTGATCCATACAGTATGACAGGCCTTATCACGGACTTGTAGATTTTACCCTTCAACTTGAGGGGCATCCGTGGGTAACAAGTTGTTCCTGTGACCTGTCGCCATTTTATCCATCCTGCGTTGATCCGATGTGTTACGTCCTTTCTACCTCACCATCCCCTTGGACGAGCGACCCGAGGTATTGAAAGTCGGAAATGATCGGTATGGGCGTTTCGGCGAGAGCTAAGGGCACTGGATTGGAGAGACCGCCGAAATCGCAGAACAAGTACTCCGTTTTGATTCTACTCAATTTCATTCCAACACTCTCCAATCTATGCCACCACACCTCCAATCTGTTCTGGACATCTAGGCCACTCTCGGCAACCAGCACAATGTCATCGGCAAACAACCGTCAGGGAGCCTCTTCCTGAATGTCCGACGTCAGAGCGTCCATTATCATTAGGAAGAGGTAAGGGCTGAGGGCCGACCCCTGGTGTAAGCCTACAGCCACATTGAGGCAGCCGGTAGTGCCCACTGAAGACCGGACTTGGGTACTGCATCGACTGTACATCGCTCGGATCAACTGCACATACTTCCCAGGCACACCTTTCTCCTTATAGGCCCACCACAGAACCTCACGAGGTACCCTATCATATGCCTTTTCGAGGTCAATGAATACCATGTGCAAGTTTTTATGCGCACCTCTGTATTTCTCGCACAGCTAGCAGCAGCGTATAGCAAAAATGGCATTCGTTGTACCCTGACCAGGCATAAAACCGAATTGGTTCTTTGAAATTTCACTCTCTTCTCTCAGTCGCCTTTCAATAACTTTCTCCCAGGCTTTCATAGTATGTGACATTAGCTTTATTCCTCTATAATTGTTGCACTCAAGCACATCACCTTTGTTCTTAAAAATGGGCACCAAAGAACTGCTGCACCACTCATCAGGTATGGCTTCTTCCTGCAACAACTTATTGAAGAATAAAGCTAATCACGTCCATCTATCCACTCGCAATAACTTCCACACTTCAACTGGTATTCCATCTGGACCAATGGCTTTACCATTCTTCATTCCATTTACTGCTATCCTAACTTCATCCATACTAACCATTCTCACTAACCCCACATACACTGATTTATTCTCTAACGCACTACTCCAATTATTTTTCTCATTCATCAGTCTTTTAAAATAGTCCTTCCACCTCTTTTTGATTTTCTCATCATCCGATATAACTATTCCAGTTTCATCTCTTATACATTTTACCTGGCAAACATCTCTCGTCTTTCTCTCTCTTATTCTAGTATGGCCGGTATAGTTATTTTTGGTCTGCAGGACTGTCCAGTGTGTCATATAATTTGTCTTGGGCTTTAGATTTTGCTATGGCCACGGCTTTCTTCGCTTTTTCCTTTAAAATGTCATACTCACTCTTTTTTTCAGCTTTTAAACTAGCGTTTCCTGGCTATACACGCTGCCATTCCTTAAATTGTCTCTTCTTTTCTTTCAATACATTCTGAACTTCTGTCGATCACCACCATGTATCCCTATCTATTATGCCCTTTCCTTTCGTCTCTCCCAAAATATCTTTCGCTGCATGCCTGATACATTCAGCTATCTCATTCCAGCTTTCATTTGTACTTCGATCATTCATATCTCCCATCTCTATCATCCTGTCCACCACTTGTTCTCTGAACATATTCGCACAATCATTCCTCTCTAACATATGCCATTTTATTTTAGGGGGAGGACGCTCTTTGTGTTTGTTAGACAGTATTTTGAACACTGATGTCATAACTAGGAGTCTGTGTTGTGAGACTAGGTCTTCTCCTGGCAGTATTTTGCAGTCTTTGACAAGCTTTAAGTTGTTGCGTCGAACTAGAAAGTGTTTGTCTCTTTTCTGGAACCACGTATTGGCTACTGCCAGGTCAAATGCAGTAGCGGATTACAGCAGCGTCTCTCCTTCACTGTTCAGACTACCGAAACCCCATCCCCCATGCACTCTTTTATAAACACCTTTCATTCTTCCCACATATCCATTAAAATCACCTCCAACTATTAATTCTTCATGAATAGGAATGTTCATTAAAGTTCTATCAAAATCCTCCCAAAACTTCTCTTTCACCGTTTCATCACATCCTACTTGTGGTGCATACACACTAACTACATTCAACATCACATTCTCTAACATAACTTTCAAAACTATAAATCTATCACTAATCCTTTGTACTTCCATCACGCTTTCTTTCAATTTACTGTCTAACACTATTCCAACACCATTTCTTTTTCCATCACTTCCACAATAGTAGAACTTGTATCCCTCACCAATTTCTCTCGCTTTTGTTTCTCTCCATTTAGTCTCCTGCAAGCATGCTACATTTATCCGTCTTCTTTTCAATACATCCGCTAACTCTCTGGCCCTTCCAGTATAGTCCCTACATTCCAACTTGTATACCTCAATCTCATTTCCCGAGGTTGCTTCTTACGTTGCACCCGCCCGGGGTGGTGCAACAACCCTGGTCCATTTCCTACAGGAGCCGGATGCTGCCCTGCGCGTCGCCTGTGGGGTACGCCCTAGCCCTATCGCGCAATCTATTGAAACCGAACAAGTTGCAAAGGGATTTGGCTAGTTTTTTTAAAGTCGGCCGCCAGCCTGACACCAACCCTCCTTGGGAATGCTTTTGTTGGTGGTTTACCCGCCACCACGCGGTGACCTCAGGTGCTCAACAGTCGCCTCTTACGACACCCACGGGAAGAGATGGGATGGTGTTATTCTTTACGTCTGGACACCATAGGCAATACAATATACAAAAATATAAAATAATAATAATAAAAATGAGTATAAAATAATAATAATAGAAATACAGTATGTTATTTTTACTATTCGTGCCAACTAGCAAGTATATTGGCACACGGATTGAGATTTTGCATTCTCCTTTATGTTGAATTTTCAAAAACCCTTTCTTAGTGCTCGCCTAAGTTATAAGAGGAAGCCTGGGTAAATATTTCACGTTCCTAGTCCCAGTAGTTTCGGTCACGTATCGATGTCAGTCAGTTAGTCAGTTTCTCCTTTTTTTACGTTAAAAATATTTTTTTACGTTTTTAGATCAATTTCTGTATAATAGATTGAATAAAACATATCTACAAATTAAATTATTAAAGCTCCAAGTTTTTCTAAACATACCTGAACACACTCTTGGCCCTCCCAACTTGGAGGTAATGTCAGTAGCTATCAAAAATAAATAACTAATAATAGGGCTTGAGACTGATGATGTTTATTATATTTATATTTCTTTTCAGGTCCTCAGCTTCTCAATTTACTGAGTGACGTAATAAAGAGTCCGAAACAGCGCAGTGAGCGCTGGTTGTCAACTTCTGTACCGCAGAGCCGATGGAACGAAGATTCAGCTAAATATTGTTCAGCAGAATATCAAACTAAAAACCTACTGGTGAGCACCAACGTTTTTTATTTTAAATTAAAGGACGATGCATCAAAACTTTCCCCCAACTCTTACATCGAGCCAGCTCGCGAAACTAAAGACCGAAGATGCAATCGAGGCTTTTTATGGACAGTTGAACACGTCAATCACCAAACCCACTGCAAATCTAGCAAACGTCCCAAGAGCTACATTGACCCGACATTATACCGAATATATCCCGGATATACGAGATTAGGATGGCTCTGAAGCAGCTTAATAACAATAAGGCGCCTAGTCATGATGGAATTACGGCCGAACTCCTGAAGGCGGGTGGGAAACCGATCCTTAGAGCTCTCCAGGAGCAGTTTGATTCCGTCATACTCGAGGGAAAAACGCTACAGGCATTGAGCGGAGGTATGATGGTACACTTTTTTAAGAAAGACGACAAGGCCCTGCTCAAGAATTATAGGTCCATCTCACTTCTGAGCCGTGTCTACAAGCTATTTTCCAGAGTCATCACAATTCATCTCGCGCGCAGGTTCGACGACATCCAGCCTGAGAACAAGCCAGATCCCGAAAAGGCTTTAGCACCGTAGAATACATACATACACTACGACAGGTTGTACAGAAGACCGAGGAGTATAATCTGCCTTTGATTCGATCGAGAATTGGGCTGTTCTGCAGTCTCTTCAGCGGTGCCAGATTGACTATCGATACATCGAGGTGCTGAAGTGTTTGTACGAAAACGCCGCCATGTCAGTCCGACTTCAGGACTAGACCACGAAACCTATCCTCCTTCAGCAAGGTGTGAAGCAGGGAGACGTCATTTCTCCGAAACTTTTCACGGCAGCAAAATGTCTTCAAGGTTTTGGACTGGAGTTGACTAGGCATTAATGTCAATGGCGAGTACATCACTCACCTTCGGTTTGCCGACGACATATAGTCATGGCTGAGACTACGGAAGAGCCCAGTACAATGTTCAATAATCTCAGTAGAGCTTCCGAAAGAGTGGGTATTAAAATGAACATGGACAAAACTAAAGTTATGATAAACAACCATGTAGCACCCACTCCTATCAAGATCAAAGACGCTATACTCGAAGTTGTGGAAAATTACGTCGACCTCGGACAGACAGTCCAGTTAGGTAGATCTAATTTCGAGAAAGAGGTCAACCATCGAATCCGACTCCGCTGGACAGCGTTCAGGAAGCTACGTGGTATCTTCACCTATTACGGATTCGATTAGGTACGACAGTACCTAATTGAATCCGCTAGCGCTGGTAAAGCCGCGGGCAAAGGCTAGAAATATCTAGCTATTAACCAATAGGTTTGTATCCGATTTTATTTTACTGTAGGTACTTAAAACATGCACGCGAGTTGACGACGAATTATGTAAGTAAAATCGGAAGGTGCCAACTCGCGAGTGCTCGCGAGTTTCATAGTACTGAGTTAACGAACAAGTGTGATTTTTAGCATAAGTTACATTTCGATTTTTTAACAGTAATTTACTCAGTTCCTGCTTTGAATCAATTTCTACATTGTTCGAGTGTGTATTGCAGAGCCCAGTGTTGTTCGAGGAGACATCTCGGCTGATACCCAGCAATGCAGTCTGTGTTGAGGTGGCCCCACATGGTTTGATGCAAGCTATCCTCAAGCGATCAATGCCAACTGAAAGTAGCCATATTTCTCTCACCAAGCGAGGACATTCAGACAGCACGCTTTTCTTACTCGAGGCGATTGGCGAGTAAGTGCTTAGATTTTTATTAATTAATATTTAAATACTTCCGGTTACTCTCTACGAGTATTAGAAACAACTCCTAGGTATTTACTAAAATATACACCGCTAAATTTTGATCGTTTTAATCCCGTGGAGGGTCGATCCGGTACATGAAACACTATCGATTTGTAAAGATAATATTTAAAAAAAGTACCTTTTTTTCAAAACTCGTATTAATTTACGCATGTACGAAATTAATTTCTTTAAGAATGCGTCAGCTGAGCGAGTCCAATGACCTGTAAGCAGTAGTCGGCGTCGCGTACAAACTACCTACAGATCATTACACTACACACACACACAGACAGACACAGACACAGACTACAGATCATTGGACTCGCTCTGCTGACAATATGACAGCTTTTATCTTTACAAATCGATAGTGTTTTATGTACAGGATCGACCCTCCACGGGATTAAAACGATCAAAATTTAAGGGTGTACTTTGGTGATGTTTTTAAATTTTACTCTCATGTGTTCAATCCTGCCTCGATTTGATGTTTGCCATGTAAGTATGTAGAAAAAAAAGTATGTCGAGGAGCTATAATACATAAATGTATAATGTAGGAGTATCGTTGCTCATCATTAACTTTAAGTCTAATCTATTGTTATCGTTAAATCTTCAGTTAGTAAATGTATACCTATCTATATATGACATGCTGTACCGTGGTTAAAGTCGCCTGAAGACTCACTTTTTAGAATCCCAATCTGTCCGAAGACCCATCATCCTAAAGAAGGTAAAACCTGATTACAACATCTTCTTGTGCTGCAGGTTGTGCTCTCCTGATAACTGTGAGAGAGTGGAAGTTAGTCTCTAGCTTCATGCACTACTTTCGTCAAACACAGCAGGCACCTTGATCGATGATACGATCTACTCTCAATACTCTTGGGCCATTCCACCTTCTTAACTTGCCATGCCGTGCTTCCGCTGCAGCTGCGGAAAACCTCAAGCAGTAGCAACATAATAATTTTGGTTGGCAATTCCGTTTGGGGTTGAATCTCTCGAAACGCGGGTTCAAAGTGCTCACAAATTCTATACTTAAAGATCTATTTAAAAGCCTTATTGACCCTTCGCATGGCTTGGATCATGAGTGGCATTTACCTTGGACTGAGGATAAGCGTTACAATACATTGTGGTAATAATGCCAGTCTTTTCGGCGCATTATACATTATTTTTAGTTAGCTTTAATATTATTTACAGGTTTTTACTACTTTTTTTTTGGCTTAGTGTTTATTATATGGTAATTATAGTTATTTAAGTTTTGTTTTTTATTTTACATAGGTATGTACAGTCTATTCAATTCTATCTATAAATAATAATGATTGGCTTAACTATGTACTGTACTTATTATCCTAATGTGAGAAGACTTCCATTATCTACGAGTATATTTTGTAAATATTGAAAGTGTGAATTGAAAAAAAAAGCATACTCGACGAACGGTTGAAAAAATATACAAATATTATTTTATTTTATTCCTACAGATTGTACATCCACGGATACTTACCACAGGTTCAAGCTTTGTATCCAAAAGTAGAGTTCCCTGTGTCAAGTGAAACACCTATGCTGTCACATTTAGTTGAATGGAATCATGCTGAAACATGGTAAGTCCTATAATTGGTGCATTATAATATTTAAAAAAATATATTAAACAATAAACTCTCAAAATTAGAAGATTAAAATTCTGTTCAATGTTGTGTAAGAATCCCTTAATTTCTGCAAATAGTATTTTTTGGAGATGTATTTTTCAAGAACCGTTGGTTGATTTGTATTTGTTTTTTCCGCAAATAATCTAACTTAAACTAACCAATCACTACTTTATTCTCTAAACCTCCACGCCAATAATTATTGTCCACATTCATCGTCTTTAAAAACAGCCCTTCCGCCTCTTCTCAATTTTTTCATAATCTTATGAAACCATTCCAAACAAAACATGGGCCGATTTCATCAGTTGCTATAAAAACTTAGTTCAACAAAACCGAGCTCAGCGCGGCAGCGTAATCTAGTTTACAGATCGGCGTTGATCTGGATTTACGTCAAACTAATTTCACCAACACCATTTCAACCGCGTTTACCAAAACGAAGTTTTGAGAAGGAACCTAAAATGCCGTAACCATGAAGAGAAGGAACCTAAAATGCCGTAACCATGTTTTGTGCTTACAACATGTATCAACCAATTCAGCGACATACTGCGGTTTTAAATGTATTTTTCGAAGTAATAACGAAACGCGCTTTACTTCATTCACAGTGTTACAAGTTAAGAAAGTATTCTCCCATAAAATGGGTAAAACAATACTAACATAATTTGAGAAAAATATATACAGTCTAATCATGTTGTAATTATTATAATATATATATATTGTTGAAATTAAAATTTAATAGAATTTACAAAAAAACAAAAAATAGTTTGATCATTACTTTCCTTATTGGACTGAATTTTTGCCTTTACGTGACCACAGTTACGGATCGCCGAACTATGACAATTATATTCCTCTTCCTCTCATCTCCCGTCAAAAGCTAGTATAATCGCCCTTTTCATCTTTATTTTGTAACGAAATATTACCAAATCGTAATAAGAATAACCCAAACAATGTTTGTTATTATTATGATATTCACAAGACAGTGGGTAAACGCGATTAAGCGAGCTAAACGTTGCAAACATGGTCGTTTAGAATTCTAACTGAGTTTAGCATTAACTAGGTTAAATTTATATGGTGGTGGTGGTTTATATGTATAGCTGGTAATAACATCGCATTGGCGTTAGCTGTAATGGTGTTATTTACAAAATTTTAAATAAATAAATAAAGTTTATAGCGATGAAATGCAAAATGAAGCTATAATCTTGATTAGACGCTCAAACTGAGTTTTGTTTGGTATAATCGCGATTAGTTCTATTGGTGAATTACGCCCTAAACATTTACTTGTGTAGCGTTTACTTGTTATACTCGCTGCCATTCCTTGAATTTTCGCTTCTTTTCCTTCGACACGTTCCACATTTCTGGTGTCCACCACCATGTATCCATGTACTTTTACTACTTGTTTCTCCCAGAATATCCTTCTCTGCACGCCTGGTAAAACCAGTCAACTCATTTCATCTTTCCGTTTATTTATCTCAATCATTCTGCTAACCGCTTGCTATCTGAATTTATTCGCACAATCATTTCTGTCTAGCTTATTTATGCCATTTTATTTTAAAGAAGCTCTTTGCTTTTGTTATACTGTATTTTCACCTACATTTTGTATAAGTATTTAAGTTTTTATTGTGCGACGCTTTATTTAATTTTAAAAAAAAGTTAATCTATCGCCACTATGTCAGGTTGACAACAATAGTTTTGTCAGTTATGATAAACCATTTCTCTTCCCGAAAGCAGGGTCGGGCACACAAACCTTAAGTACCTACTTTCGATTCCACAAGATTGTATTTAAGAGGAAACTGCTGATAGATATCTTAGTCATGAGGTTTATGCAAATAGTCTCCATCTCCATTAGCAAGACAACACTCAGAATTAAGGTGTCTGATTAATCCTGCGCACCGATACCATACCCAACCATATCGTCCTTCACAATGTATGAGTATTTCCGATGGTTGTTTATTTTTATAATTTCTTCCATAATCTTACAGCCAAAAACTTTGATTTATAATATTAAAAAATTGAATTATTGTAAATTATGAAAGTAGGTATTTTAAAATTCGTATTTGTGACTGCCGGAATAAGGTTTTTCTTATTTATTGATCCTGTCAACGACTATTGCAACCCCGCGTGTCGCTAGATCGGCCGCCGCCTGGCACAACTCTCTCTGTGCTAAAACCAGCGTGTCGTCTGTGTGGCAGACCACGCTGACCCCGTTAGGGAAGTCGCCGCGCATCACGTAATCGTACCCGATGTTCCACAAGGGTGGTCTTAGTACCGATCCCTGCCGAACACCGCACGACATCTCTCGACGTCTCCACTCTCCCTGGTGACCGGGGTAGACTAGGTACCTGACCGACAGGTAGGCCTCGACCACTTGACAGAGGTATTCGGGCACCCGGTGGTACCGGAGTGCTCTCCAGATTCCAGGGCAGGAAATTAAAGGCGTTGGCAATGTCCAAGGACACTGCCACAAAACACCTGCCCTGGGACACCGCATCCCCTGTAGTGAGAGCTCACACGCGCATGATGGCGCCCACCGTGGATTACGTTTGATGTTCAAATAAACCATGCTCGCGTACAACAACAGGGACTTTCTCATGACTCAAAAGTCATGAGAAAGTCCCTGTTAGTGTGTTGTCAAAATGGTTACCGGGAAGGAACGGTTGTTGGCGCGCTAACATCGATTTTATCATGGCTCGGAACGCGGTACATAGAATACACAGATATAAAATTTTACTGCCACGTCAAATACCACAGGATTGTTAACCCTATAAAATAACGTTTACAGCCTATATTTATTCCATTTCACTTAAAAAAAAACAGGACATACCTTTCACATACATATCACACACATGAAATATCATTTGATGCTCAAAAAATCAAGATAATTAGGTACACTCTTTCAGCCTAAATTATTTTTAGTTTATATAAAACCTGAATATATTTAGTTTGTTCAGAGTCAGTAATTGAATAGATTCTAATAGTTTTTACACCATGTTATATTTTTTCCCAAAAATATTTAAAAAGATCACAAGTTGGACACCACCAACACTAAGTACAACATATGTCATGACAGATCATAGCGGGTATTGGGTGCCAGCAAACAGCTGGGTGCAAGTACAAAACAACCCCTTAGTCACCTGGATGGCCCGGTGACTATGTATTTTTGCTGACTTAAAAAGCTTATAACTTTGTGATTTTTCATGATACGGTTATGAAATTTTGTACAAAGATTTTTTACGTAAAAATATACGTGTTTCGGGTTTCGCATATATTAATGTTGTATTAGCAAAATTAAAGTTCAATATTTTAATTATTTTTAGCTCAAGCTCCATGCATTTATTGAACATGTTCTTTTTTATTTGCCTGTTCTGTCCCACTGCTGGGCAAAGATCTCCTTTAACGTATTCTTTAAAGATATAAAAATATTGTTGTAGACACTAACTAAAATATTATTTATCACTAGGACAGTTACAAAATTTCATGGTGGGATGATGCGAGTGGCTGCAGCCTGCCAGTTTTTGCAGTCCATCCATGATGATGAATACAGTTACCTGCGAGGTCACGTTGTTAGAGGTACTAAACAGTTTTCTGCAGTTGGGCAAATTTTGCTTGTGTTTATCGGTTTCCAAACTTTAATGGAATAAACTACTTACACATTAAGGTGTATCCAAGCTAGTTAGCAGATAGTTAGAGAGAAATTATTGCCATTCAGGTTGACCTTTTAATGCGACGGTTCCATTGTAAAAACAGGATTTTTGTGGACATTACTAATCCATTACTTTATTTTATCTTTGAAACATTTGTCTTTATTAGTGCTCAATGAATATTGTTGAATTTAAAAAGGCAAGGTATTGCCACTAAGCATGTTAGGCAATTATATTGAGGACTACATATTGGTCTTTAAGAATGGTAATTCGTCTGGCAGGGACTAATTATATACATTAGATGTGAAAAAATAATGGTTCCTTAAATTTCAGAGAAACAGTGCTATCCATTCGCGGCTGCTCTGGTGTCTGCGTGGGACACACTCGCGATGTGCTTAGGTGCTATAAAGCGTCATGAGCCAGTGCAGTTTTCTGATGTGCACCTGTATGCTCAGCCTACGCTGCACGACCAGCGACCACTCAAGCTCAATGTCACCCTGCATAGGGGGAGCGGAAAGTTTGAGGTATTGTTATATTTGTCGGGTCAGGTTGCTGTAAGATTGGAGCTCTCCTAGATGGAACATTATGTGTAGGACCAAACAGATGTTGGCTTTGCATTTTGGCATTTTGTAAATTATTCTTTGTATCGAACGTGTACTGGTCGTTCTGGATAAATCTGTCTCGGGTGGCCATTATTGAATAGATTTTGTCATAAAATAACAAAAAAAATATAGTTCCATTTTAGTAAAAAAAAAAAAAACTTAATTCTGACAAAACAGTCCATAAAAGTAACAAGAATTTAACTTATAACTAATGTTAGTAATAAGCCAGTAATTATATAAAAGTCTAGACACACCATCTAGCCCTGTACAGTAGACTCACCGTTTTCAAAATATATGGAGTTTAGTGAACCTACTGAGCAGTACAGTATTGGTTCTCTCGCCAGTTGTCTTCATGAAGCTGTTCGGGGTCCCCCGTATTTGTCGCACCAAAGACGCAACTTTTTTGCGCATAATTGCATACGAGTTAAAGTCGTCTACGTTGGCGTCAGCAAACATGCGGATGCACTGCAATAGCGAGGGAGGCTAAACAGTGCCCTGAACATTACATTATAACAGTTATTATAATGGACGCGCAAGGCATTGTAGACTTTTTGTGTAAACTTTGACCACAGGCCGCTCGTGTAAAATGTCTGGCAGAATGCCTTGAATATGGTTATTTTAACAAGAGCCGTACATCGAGCAAACTTGTGTGCCAACAGATTCATATTACCACGCACCGACAATGCTTTACGCCTCTCAATGTCTGATTCGTCGTTCAAGTTCTCACTTACAATGTGTCCTAGATATTTAATCTGTGCAACACGACTTAGAGGCACACCACAGAGTGAATCTCTAGTGACAATCACGATCAAGTACACTATAGGTTAACGCAAATTAATTGACTTAACAACAATTACAATCGATCCATGTTTTTGATCTCTGGGATCAAACCGACTGTCCCTTGGTAAACTATCGGAATTGAAAAAGCTTACTTTACAGGAGAGCGATTTGAAGTCTATGTTATGCATAACTATATCTGTACATCTTTTTACACTTGACAAAAATGTTTTTATGAATTATGAATTTATAGTTTTTGAGAAAAATGAGTTAATACGTAACTGTACTGTCATTATTAATCGAAACTGGCACTTTCAATCATTTACAAGGAAACGCACTAAACAAGTCATATCGAAACTGCCAAAATCGATAGTTTACGACAGTTAAAATTCCACGTTTACAACCGGAAACGGAATGCCGTTTAGAAAATGTTCTAAATTATTTTTTATACTTAGCGCGCTAAAAAACATTAAAACTACCGAATCCAATTTATTACGTAGGAAACACTGTGAAAAGACCAAAACAATGTTATTAATAACGCTATAACCTATTGTGTATTTTAAATAAAACCGCGATCAGACTTCGGTGGCATGCGTCGGTGTCCGGCAAACAGACGCAAAACTGGCAGTTCCGTCACATTCGTCACACTCACCACTATCGCGTATGCACGCGATAACTAAGTTTCGTTCATATATAAATATGACGGCCTAACTGTGACGTTCCGATATTATTCTAGCTTAGAATAGAAATAAAAAAAAAATGCAATTTTTCAGATTTGAGAGATTACCTAGCGTCAATCCAAACATACAACAGATACAGGCCAAATCATATTTTTGAATAAGGTGAAAAAAAATGTTTAAATAAGTAATCAAAATTAAGGATAATTTTGCCAATATCCCGTGGTGAAACTGTTGGTACATCTATTTAGGTTCTTCATTTTTTTTGTGTAATTCAGTGCGGTGTAGTTTTTAGAATTTTTAAAACTAAGTGACTTTTTAGGTGTTTCTTAAGGATTCTCCTCTTAAGTAAAAATACTTAATATTTTGGAATGATAACGCCAGTTATAATAATTGCAATGCTTGAAAAAGTCTGCTAAGTCATAAGTACTGAAATAATTTAATGTCAGCATTGTACTCGTACTACTAATTAAACGTTTTGGCTTTGACTTTGATGATAAACTCGTTTACTTACATGACCATTTCTTTTTTTCAACAGATCTTGAATGAGAATTCTAGAGTGGCGTCAGGGTACATTTATAAGTCTTTAGATGAAAGTGAGAAAATAAATAATGATTCTGAAATGGTGCTCAGTTCCAAAGACATTTACCAACTGCTTGAAGACAGGAATTATAATTACAGGTTAGTAATATAAGCATAAGAAACTTCAGCACATTATTACGCTGTCTATTCACACTAACCATTGCCTGCACTACATATTATATTTGGCAATTTTTCATGCTATGTCGGTAACCTTGGTTCTCCCGTATCCTCATTCCTGATTCAACCACGCAAAGAAACTTCAAACTTCTTTCACAGCCCTTTTCATTGTTCTTTGGATGACTTTAAGCCTTCTGATGAGACCCATTGTGAACGAACACTTTTGGCTTTTGGCAACACGCACTGGTGATTTTCGTCTTGAGACACTGTGGTATGTTGTAAAAGAAGATACCGCGCAGCTTGGCGAACGCTGCCCAAACGAGTCGGATTCAATAACCCAACTGGGCGTCTGTCTGAGGTAAACGTAATCGTCCCCAATTTTGAGTGTAGTCTCTGACCTTGATAGTAGTGGGTGCTACAGGGCTATTTATCATGATTTTGATTTTTTTCCATGTTCATTTTAAGACCCACTCTTTTGAAAGCTACTGAGGTAATCGAATATTGTGCTAAGCTCCTCCCCAGTCTTATATCGTTGACAAATCGAAGATGAGTGATGTACTTGCCATTGACATTTATGCCTAGTTCTCTCCAGTCTAGGACCTTGATGACATTCTCTATAGCAGCCGTGGACAGTTTCAGAGAAATGACGTCTCTTTACCTCACACTCCGCTACAGAAGGGTAGGTTTCGAGGTTTGGACTTCGGTAGTAACGTTTTTATACAAACACTTCAGCACTTCGATAGACCGATAAGTTAATCTGGTCCCGTTATAGAGACTGCAACACAGCCCAAGTTTCGATCGAATCAAATGCTTTCTTGTATAAACGCTAACCAGAGAGGTAGATCCTCAGTCTTTTATATAACCGATCGTAGCGTTCACGTGGTCCACCGTGCCGAAGCCTTTTCGGAATCCCGCTTGTTCGAGAGGCTGGAAGTCGTCATCTGCGTGCGAGACGGTTCCTGATGTCTCTGAAAAATAACTTGTAGACTTGGCTTAGATCTCAGATGGGCCTGTAATTCTGAGCAGGGCATTGTCGCTCTCGGCCCCATGCCTGTGGCGTTTTTCCCTTGAGTATACATATGACAGAATCAAACAGCTTCTGAAGCGCCTTAAGGATTAGTTTCCCACTCGCCTTCAAGAGTTCGACTGTAATTCCGTCATCACCTTGTTGTTTTTGAACTGTTTCTGATTCATCCTATTCTCCTACAGGCTAACGTCCGGGATATCTTCGGTATAGTGTCGGGTCAATTGAGTTCTTAGGATATTTTTTAGATTCGCAACAGGTTTAGTAAATGACGTGTACAACTGTCCACAAAATTCCTCAATCTCTCCCAGAAGCATCTCTGCCTAATAGATACATCTTTTGTAAGTACTTTGGAGTCCTCGTTTCACTTAATCGCGTCTTTAATTTTTCCGGTATTAGAGTGACGTAGGTCGCGTTTCATCGACTTGGAGATCCTTCTATTAAGCTGCCGATATTATGTGCGCATTATCTGAAGACTGCAGAATCATCTTACACCTTCCTTTCATGAGCTCGAGAGTTGGGATAGAGACCTTCTTGTTCTTATTTGTACGAGTTTTAAAGAACTTCGAACCGACTGTTTGGACAGTTTCCACGAACCCATCATTTTATTCGTCCACGGAGTTTCCTAGGCACGCGAACGATTGTGCAGTTCGTTCGAGCTGTAAGTTTTTGGAGTTATGGATTTTAAACTGTGCTGGATATATGTATTGCGTCAAATCAAAGTTATAGTTTTGGAAATTCACTTACGCTTATTCAGTGTATCTTTTTTGTAGCGGTGAGTTCCTGAGCATCGAGGCCGCCAGCGACTCGTTGGACCAAGCAGCAGTGATATGGCGAGATAACTGGGTCACGTTCATCGACGGCTTGCTACAGATGAACATGCTGCGACAATCACACGATGCAGTATCCCTGCCCACACAAATCCGGATACTGCACCTCGACCCTAGAACACATCTGAAAGATACCTACAGCTTGAATGGAAAGACAGTTATGAATGCTTACTTTTCTGGTATCCATGATCTTACTACGTGAGTATTTATTTAGATGTATAATTGTATACTTGTAATTCTTCTATACGTGTGTTTGTCACCAAAGTCCTCCTTAGCGGTTTGACTGATTTGAAAATAATTTATGTGTATATTTGAGTAGGTCTCTGGACGGTTTGAAACTACATTTGGATTTGGTAGGTGGCGTTGCAATCTAGTACTTAATTTTTTGCTTATAACGTGTCAGCTTTTGGGCAGGATACCTTCTGCCGAAACTGCTAGTTATTATATAAAAGGAGAAATTGGCTGACTGTTATATCAACGCACATGTTATAAAGATATTATTATTATATTATTATAGTTAGCCCATATTGTCCCACTGCCACTGCTGTTTGGACTTTTGGATATTAGTCAAAGACCAAGTCTGTGCACCATAGGTCAATAAGGGGAGAAAAAACATGTCATGTCCATCAGCTTACGGTTCAGTGACATGGGCAAAGTGCCCTTAAATAGTTCCTTCATGGACCAGCCAGTAGCTCTTCCAGGCATTTTCGGTACGGCGCGTTTTTTCCTTGTCTTGCCTTGCCTGGAAAGAGACTACTTGCCCCGAGTAGATATATTCTTGGATTTATTGTTTATTCTCCCTTCCTACGAGTATGTGCCTTTTGGAGCTGTCGGTTATAACTTTGGTCTTCGACATCTTCATCTTCAATCCAACCTCAAGGCTCATATCGCTAAGATCTTGTAGCATTTGCTCCTGTGGCTGTGGGAGAGAAAAGGACAATTTCATCTGCAAAAGGTAAGTTAGTTAACCTCGCTTCACCGATGACAATGCCTTTCTCTTCCCATTGGACTGCCAATGTCTGAAAGGCTTCTTCCGGGGTACTAACTTTGGAGACAACGGGTCGCCCTGTTTGACTACCTTATGAATTTCAAACATAAGACCTAATTTCTCTAACTTAATGGCAGCTGTGCTATGGATGTATGTATATATTTTGCAGTAGCTATATATACGCGGATTATATTTGTTGCTTTGTAAGGAAATCGAATATTGCAGAATGTGTGATGATATAATTATAATATCATTATTATTTCTTCAAAACTATTAACCTAAAAGAAAACCCTCTTTTAGGTTAATAGTTTTGAAGAAAAGGCATTTTAGTTAAAATGAATTTTAAAGCACGATCTGAGTGATTTAAAAACGGTATACATTTATTTTACAAATATTAGTAAAATAGTTATGTACGTTTTGGTTGTTTAAAAATTGACTTTCAATGGGGCTAGAAGGAATCAATTGGTTTTCATGAGAGGATTTGACTGTGAGCTGTGATGAATTTAAAAATGTATATAAATATCTGTGTTCCGTTTACTAAGAGTCCGAGAAATGCCTTTATGTAACGTGATAAACATACTTTATAAAAATTTGTTTCTTTGGTATAATCAGGGTCGTTCAACATTTAGGACATTAATAACGCATGATAAGACAAATGTAATGTGACTACAGAAATAAATAAAATAATTATTTATTGGTCTAGGTTTACAAAATGTATCTTAATACTAAACTTATGTTATATTCTTTCAGTAATCTGTTTCAATCAACATTTGTTTGAACAGTACTCCTCAAACTGGGCAGCTCCCGTATGTTGTGGGCCGGAATTGTGTCAATTTAAACTTTGTTCAAGACACAGCATTCGCCTATGTTGTTGTAGATGAGTAAAAGGGGCATCGTCTGGATAAAAAACTGCTTGCGGTTTTGAGAGCAGACTTTGGTTGTCAGGTCTATTTTTAATGGATTTGTGTGCATACAGTGTGCCCTGGGGATAAATAGTTGATTGATTAACAGATTTACAAGTTCCGGGTATCCGTAATAAAAATCAGATGTCTATGGATGCTGCCCAAGACAAACGTGCACGAAGCAGTCTCAGTACAAATGGATAGTCATCTAATCACGTACCAGCCGAGATCGCTGCAAGCATTGCTTGATCTTAATTGAGTGCTTCGTGCGGCTATGACTTAATAGACACACATAATTAGCTTTGTTATTTAATTTCAACACTGTCCTTTCCAAGAGACGGATGTTTTCGCGAACGAAATCGTGGACAAAATGCTTGTGTTTTGTGACTAATGGTGCGCTAATCAATTTCTGAAATGATTCATTTTGGCGCAATGTTTTATTGTATAAATTATCATTTTTTTACTTTATGTCGTTTATGTGTGCCTTCCTGTTGGACTGTAATGTTGCCAATAATAGATTTTTGTTTTTCACCCGTACGTTTACTCCTTTTTATTGATTTTAAATTGTTTTATAGACTACATTAATTCCATATTACTCATTTATCCATTAAAATAAAAATGTTTTTAAATGTTTCTCTGACTTTGAAATTTATGCACTCATAATACTTCAGATGTGGAGGAGTTACTCTACATAATATAAAATACCGCAACCTGCCTCCCATCAGTCAAGACAGTACCAGAGTGGAAGTAATTGTACCATCTATACGATTTAGCAGCGGGCACGTAAGTGATTTTTTTTTAGTATATTATTTCGTTATTGTTTATTATCGTTAAGAATATAGTGTTTGGTTGCATTGCAAAAACAAGAAAGGTAACGCCTGAACGTTTTGTTGGCGTTAGGTAATTTCGTCACTAACTCAAATATTCAAGAAATACGTGGTTTAAAAAAAAAAACTTTTGTTTTGAAAAATGTTTCGTCGTTCAAAATCTCGATTAAATGTGCATGATTTTTTTTTTAATTTAAATGTTACGAAGTACTAATGCTCACGCAAAATATCAGACGAAAGTTTGTGAGATTTTTACTTCTTCACGGTTAACGGCTAAAGGAATTTGGATGAAATTTGAAACACGAGTAGAACGTATTGTCCTGGTATAGCACATGTGATATTTTTTTATCTCGAAAGTATGTTTCCTTGGGACGCTGGCGAAGTCGCTGGCAGATAAATTTTTAACTATATTTCACTGTAAAAAAGCGTTCTGTACGTATTTCGGCGTTTGTCTAATATCGCTGAGCACGGCACCACCAAGGCTCGGAACACGCCAAAGTTTAGCATTTCTTTATTTGAAATTTCGTAACATAAATATCTATCTCCAGAGAAAGTTTGTTTGCCTGTCTGACTGTCTATACCCTGGAGCAAAATAATTCTTTATCTAAAAAATTTAGAGAAATTTTTCTTATTGTCATGCTTAAATTTATTTTATTACAGACATCCTCAGCCACTGTGCGGCGACAAGTAGATTCAAATAATGCTGTAATACTACAATGTTCGCGGATTGGTGACCTCAATTCCCTGCGCTGGGTAGAGGCTGCTCCCATACAACAGTCAAATTTGGCGGTAACGGTATGTGTAAAGCAATACACCTTTTTATGAGAGTGTTAAATATGAGAGGATAGCTAGATTTTTACTGTTGTAACCCGTATCCCTGTATCGAACAATTCCTTAGGCCTGACATAAATCTTCTAGTTTGTGGACAAATAGTTCTACATGTGTTCTATTAACAGGTTCATTACGCCGGGCTTTGTATGTCGGACGTGAAAAAAGCGATTGGCGTGACGTCGGGTGACTCCAGTTTATACGGAATGGACTATAGTGGAACCACCGAAAGGCAAGTGTTTTTTATTTCATGGGTGAATATCCTTGCGGCTAATTTTACATGTCCACGATAGCAATCATGGTGTAAAATGATAGGATGTTGCTTTTTTATAGTGATCTACGTAACTTGGTTCAATTAGAGCCACATTTTTTTTAAATAAATTTGTTTAATCTAGAAAAAAAAATCGCTTTAAAATTCAAGTTGAGTGGCTTGTCACATTTCCATTTTGTGATATAATTGCATTTATCAAATTAACAATTTAAAGTAAAATAAAAAATAAACAATTTCGTTGAAATATGCATAAGACACATTATCTAAAAGCAATTAAACCTTATTAGAAAGTTGAACTTAAAAGCACAGAGTACCTACTCGATCAAAGTTTGTCGAAGCAAAAATCGTAATTTTGGTGGCACTTGTTCAACTTCCTTTAACTTGTTTCGTGCGTGTGCGATCAATTCCATTAAATTGTTTCGTTTCAATTCCATTTTTTACAAGAAGGTGCTTATTGCTGTGATTTTCCGACAATAATTTAAGTATCATCTTGGGTAGCACGAAGGACAAGAATTTTTCAATTTTTTGTGTTCGATTTGCTGGTTCTTTCTAAGCTACAGGTTATAGGTAGTGAATTTAGTTACGCATTTTATCAGTCATATTTATTAAATTGTAACTTATAACCAGTATTTTTAAAGATTTTTATGCTTTGTTTCAATTTTGGTGGCTCAATTTTGGTGGATTTTGTAGCGATTTTACCGTATCAAAATTGACTGTTTATGTATTATTTGTACCAGTTTTTATGTTGCAAGTCAAACTGACTTAAACAGCAAACATACGCGTAAGATATTTGGTAGTAGGTAAGACCTATTATTTTAGGGGTGGTATTTGGTCATCATCATTATCATTTCAGCCGATGTCCACTGTTTGTACCCTCCTGTAGTTCCTGTGTAGCCTCAGTCATCACTACTATTTCGACGGCAAATCGAGGTCAATCTCCAATGCAGCCGTAAACAGTTTTGGAGAAATGACGTCTCCCTTCCTGCTGCAGAAGGTTAGGTTTCGAGAGTCTGGTCCTCAAGTTGGACTGACATTGTGGCGTACAAACACTTCAACACTTCGATGTACCGATAGTTAATCTGGAACCGTTGGAGAGATTGCAGTACAGCCCAAGTCTCGATCGAATCAAAAGCTTTTTCGTAGTTTCCAAACGCTAAGCAGAGAGGCAAGTAATACTCCTCCTGTATAACCTGCCGGAACGTATGTATGTGGTCTATGGTACTGAAGTTTTTTCAGAATCCAGCTTGTTCGGAAGGCTGGAAGTCGTCGTACCAGCGCGCGAGACGATTCATAATGACTCTGGAAAAGATGGGCCTGTAATTCTTCAGTAGAACATTGTCGCCCTTCTTAAAGAAAATTACCACCACACTTCTACTCCATGTCTGTGGAGTTTTTCCCCCACGTGAATGGTTGCATATTAGAAAATCAAAACTTTCCTGAGCAAATTTCAAAAGAACAACGTACAAATCAATAAAGTTTAAAATAACGATGGTCATTTGATCAAAAGTTCAGCTGACCAAAGTCTGGAATATCAATGTTTAAATTATTTATTACACTATTGACCAAATCGTTCAAAGGTCAAAATGGATTACTGGATAAATTATTAATTATCAAATGGATTAACTGAAAAAGGTAAAAATCTCGAATGGACGAAAGAACTTGGACGTAGCGTTCGCCGGCCGCTACCGCGGAACAGCTCGCTTCGCTCGCTCAGCACACGCGCGGTTGGTCACAGTTCTAACCTAACCTATTTTACCCACTTCAAAGTACAATTAAAATACAATCACATTTTTACTAGAGATTGTAGGTATTATTCGTTATTTCAAACTGGCTGAAATAGCTTAGGTTAGGTTAGAATTGTGACCAACCACGCGTTAGCTGAGCGAGCGAAGCGAGCGGTGCCGCGGTAGCGGTCGGCTACTTCTCAAAATAAAACAGATCGAATCATAAAATAGACCCCGACACGGACGAGTCGGGATTTTGAATGTCGGGATTTTAAAGTTTCGGTCAAATGAACTTTCGGGATTTTATAGTTTCGGCCAATGACCATTCGGTGTTTCAATTTTCGGTGTTTGGTCCGTCGGTATTTTAAAATTCGGTCTTTTGAAATTCGGGATTTTGATACGTACCCATTTATTCAGTCATCACTTGTGATTACATATGTTATTTGATTAGTAATGATTTGATATTTTAAAATTACATCTAGCAACTTTTGATCAGTCGTTCATTTGATGTCACATACATTGGGATTCTAAAATTTTTCTAAATAAAACATTTGGTCATTTAAATTTTGTTATTTCGTTTATTGTTCTTTTGAAATTTGCTCGAGAAAGTTTTGATTTTCTAATATGCAACCTCGTGAATTGTAGTTTGCACGGAACCCTCAGTGCGCGAGTCCGACTCGCACCTGCCCAGTTTTTTTATGAATTGGCGTAGTATATGCATGCAGACTTCCAGATAATTAGCACCACCGTTTATACAGCATTGTCCACGGAATCGATAGACACCTGGCACATTTAGAGGTGAAGATTGGAGAAATGTTATCAGGGCCTTAGAATTCAATAGCAATGTCATTTTTGGACTTCTTCATATCATCTATCCTGTTCCAGTACGTATACTTTACTAGTGAGATCTTTTATCGAGCCTTGTACAAATTTAAAAGACTTTTTCATCCCAGTTCGTGCCATCTGAAAATGCCTGTCTCATAGATTTTAATTCCGAAACGCTTCTTTCATATTTCACTAAATAAGTTCTATGTCCCATGAGTGATATCTAAATATTTTATAATCAATCGCTTATACAAATTAGTTATTTGAAAATTAAGTCAATCGTTTATTATATTAACTGATCGTTATCTACACTAATATTATAAAGAGGTAAAGTTTGCTTTTTGTTTTTTTTTTTTGTAGGAGGTAATCTCTGAAAGTACTCGTCCGCTTGCTAAAATTTTTTCATCGATAGAAAGCTGTTTTATTCCTGAGTGACATATATTATATTTTATGTAAGCAGACGAAGCCGCGGGCAAAAGCTAGTATTAAATAAAAATATAGATTCAGTTGTTATATCTTGTAAATATTGCAGATTTTATAATTTTATATAGGCCGCAATGGCTGTCGAAACGCCGACCTGAGGATTCATTCACTGCCAGGAATTTCACTTCTATGCCAACTTCCTATCGCCAAGCTTTCTAAGCTTTCTCCATCCAGTTTTAGTTACACTAGCGCACGGAAAATCAAGCTGATTCTGATAAACGGTGCACTTGACCCCGTCATTGACTTGCTCATATATATACCTGTCACGTCAAATACCAATGAGCTGCCAGCCCTATTAAAATAATGTTTAAAGTGCTAAAGCCTACTTTTTTTACACTTTACTTTAAAAAGAAACGGAAAAAATTTGGTAAAAAGTTATTTAATGCTCAAAAAAATCAAGGTAATTACGCTTTTTCAGCCGGTATAAGTCAGATTGCTGTTTTGAATTTTTAAAATTATTTTTAGCTCAAAGTCATTTTTAAATGTTTCATAAAGTATGACTTTCTTAACGATCTGGTAGGATTATTTTGAATAACAAGTAAGCTTGATTATAAGGAACTAGAACGAGTCTAAAATTCAGCTTCGCAGTACGCCTTACTACATTACTAACTCAGGTGATGGAGCGCCGAAAACCCAGAGCCCAGATCAACAGAAATTAGGCTTAAAACCAGCTTTTTACTACCATAGTTGTTAAGATTTCGACTAAGCGTGCCATAATGAGTGCAGTCTCTCTTTCGAAAGAGCATTGTTCAAATTTTACTTACATAATTATATCATTTTAGGGTAGCTATGAAAGTTAATATGCAAAATGTGTTGTATTCCCAAGTGTGTTTTCTTACTATTTTATACAACAGTGGCAACCGCGTGATGGGCATTGTGCAGTCCGGCGCGGCAAGCAGCGTGGTGCGCGCGCAACCGGAACTGCTGTGGCCGGTGCCGGCACATTGGAGCCTCGAGGACGCTGCCACCGTGCCGCTCGCCTACACACACGCGCTCTACTGTCTAGTGAGTTAACTTGATTATGTATATAACAAATACTATTAACTAACAACTTCTAACGTATTTTCAATTACTATTTCAACCAATAGGTTGAAAACCCAATAATCACCGTAATTTTAAGCATTCTCTGAAAAAACAACGGCGAGCTCTCGAACAAAATTTTGTTGACATATTTTTTAACGTCCAATGATGAAAAATATACAAAAGTATATAGATACATTTTCTAAACAATTTTGTCTTAGTCTATTAAAAGTCACTAATTAGCACTACTCTAAACTTCCTCTAATATACATACTAACATTTGACAAAAACAATTTCAATTGATGTTACTAGATAATCAAGGGTAGAATATTGCCTGGCAATAACGTGTTGGTGCATGGAGGCACAGGCGCATTGGGGCAAGCAGCCATTGCCATCGCACTTGCGTACGGATGCACAGTGTTCACCACAGTCAGCGACTCTCAAAAAATGGAGTTCTTGAAGAAACTGTTCCCTGAGTTAAAAGGTAATCCAAATATTCGTATATTTTGGGAGCGTACTATAACGTTGACTTTGCAGTAAATATAATAAATACTCGTAGTAATATTCGGAATAAAAACAGTTAATAATTCGGACTAGCCAAACTGCGAGGATACACCAGTGATTCCTGATGGTAGGGTTAGTGCAGCGGTTAAACAAATGGCTGCTACTCTGTAAGTCGAGGGTTCGATTCCCGCACGGAACTAATATTTGTATGGCCTACAGGAAGTTGTTCTGGATTTGGGTGTAAGTCAGTTTAAATATTTGTGAACGCACCCACGATTCTGAAATAAATCCTAAGGGCCTGCGCACACCTGAGACAAGACGTCTTAGACAGAATTGTCTGAGACGTCTCAGACAAGTCTAGACAAAACAATTTTGTCTTAGACGTTTCAGACTGTCTAAGACGTCTTAGACAGAACTGTTTTGTCTACGACACGGGGCGCTAGAGCTGTTGATAAAATATCGATATATCGAAAAATCGATATTATCGCCTTACTCAAACAGCTGAACATATAAACATGTATTTGTAAACTACTTGAGAAATATTGGTACGCATAAATGTTTTATTAAAATTGAAGAATAATTACTGAGAACGCTACATTTTCATACTTTCATAATTTAATTTGTGTAATAAATATCATGAAATATAAATTGAGTAAATTATTTTTGAGCCGACTTACGATTGTTTTTTAAGTTTGACTTAAAAAACAATTATAAGTCGGCCGATAAAATAAATTGGAAAAAAATATCGATATTTCGATATATCTATATTTTATCAACAGCCCTAACGCCCCGTGCCGTAGACAAAACAGTTCTGTCTAAGACGTGTCAGATAGTTCTGTATAAGACGTCTCAAATGAGCGCAGGCCCTAATGTAGAGCAAAGTTTACAAAAAAAAAAACTGACACGCTAATCAAACCATTAAAAACTCGCCAATGAATCAGGCTCTTTTCGGGCTTTGATAGTACCACCATTATTCCGTTTTGACCATA
Organism: Mythimna ferrago; assembly: GCA_910589285.2. Lineage (NCBI taxonomy): Eukaryota > Metazoa > Arthropoda > Insecta > Lepidoptera > Noctuidae > Mythimna > Mythimna ferrago. The sequence continues at coordinate 19,921,429 of OU342690.1, read as the reverse complement.
AAATCAACAAAAAAAAGTATAGTTGCTTTTACTCATTAAGACTTTTTTCTTAAATACTAAAAAAAACATATTTCTTTCACAGATGAACACATTGGAAATTCCCGCGATGTTAATTTTTCAGATAAGGTTTTAACGGCAACAAATGGAAAAGGTTGTGAAGTTGTCTTAAGTTGCGTTAAAGGGCAACTTAAAAATGTAAGTTTTATATATTTAATATTTAACTAACTCGCCCCGGCTTGGTACGTGTTGTTATTTAATTTCTGATGTATTTAAAAAAAATCTGTTTTGTAACATACTTGTCCTGATAGTTACAAACACAATAAAGAAAATCCCAAGTAGTCCTCAAGTACTTATAGGTCTAAGCACGGCATAATTATGGCAATAAGACCTTTGAAGAGTAGCTGAAGAGACGTCATAGACCTTTCTCATGACGTAGGTCCTCTTCAGATATGGTGAGTTCGGGAAGCTTCTGCATCGGATTCAGGTGGAAGAAACGCCCGGGTCTTACCATTATGTCAACCGTTCGTGGAACACAGTGGGGATAGAGCCCCAATTTTTTTGTACTAATTAACGAATAGTGGTATATAAATCCTCACTGATGCCATCATTTACTAAAGTATAACAAATTCATCAAAAAAATATTTACAAATATATAATAAACCGTCCACACACACTATTGGCGCAGTGATTGCGCGATCGACTGTTGTGCTTTGTGTCTCGGTTTCGCTTCCAGCACAAAACAAAGATTCGTATGACCCACACACAGGTCGTTCAGAGTGTGGGTATCTTGTGTGTTTAAACTCAACTCGCTTTATTCCAAAACGCAGTCCTAAATGCCGTGTAGTTCCCTGGATTATTACAGTGCGTTTCACTTAAGGAGTTCCTTCGCCGTAATGTTGGCAATAAGCAAAAACAGTGTTGTTATATTTTGAGCAATGAAATTACTTAAAATTAGATATATTATTATTAGATAGATTAGCTGATATTTCGTTACTTTTAACAATTGTCTTATAAGTTTGTTTTTCTTTTCTTTTGGAAACTGGAAAAACTATTTTTGAATAAAATATAGGACGCTGGGCTTCATTTCGATTGTGCCTGCAATTTTTTTAAATACCGAAAACGCCACGCCACAATATTGTACCTTTCCATTAACCACTTCCGTTTAGACCTGCTTTTTTTTAAATAAAATCTCATTCCCTCATACCTCTCCAAAAAGTGTTGCAACTACTATTAAAATCGATTTCGTTTCGCATTTCATGCAACAATTTTGGTAGTGTAGGCAACTCTTTCCTTTTTTCCTTTCTTTTTTCTGTAGACAGACAGGGGAGCCAACATTACGCTGAAGGAACCTCTTAACAGGCTGCTTTTCCACTCGCCTATCGTCAACATCGGGCATGATTTAAAAGCTTGTTCCTTCATCTAACGCAATCCAACGCGATGTTTGACGAAAAGGCAACGCGAAAAAAGAAAGATAACGCCTGAAAACTCTGTTAGCCTTCTGTAATTCCGTGATTTACTCAAATATTTTATAAAACTTGTTCCAGGAAATACGTGATTTTTTTAAACCCTTAAAATTTTTTGAAAAACATTGTCATTATTTAGAATCTTGATCAAATTAGCTAGGCTTGTATGTTGTATTTTCTTGACTTTTTTCATTTTCGAGTAAATTATAAGGTGTCAAAGTTCATGCAAAATAGCAGATTTTCAGAGGTCTTAACTGGATTAGTTTTACACAAATTGATAAATTGATTTTCATAGAAGCCTAGATAATATCCACAAGATACTGTGTTTCCAAAATATCTAATGAAAAATAAGTAATAGCGTCATAATCGCGTAAGAGCGGTTGTATGTAAAACAGTGAAAATGTATATCGAGATGCATCCTCACTGAAACGCACTGTACTAGGTTTAATACCAAAGGTAGGTTTTGAATTTGGAATAATTTAGGTATAAAAAATGAAGTCAATCACTCGTTTCTGAACCTATCTATGGTAGTAAAGTTAAACCGCCGAAACCCATAGTTTAACTATGGTACCAATTTCGATACTATATTATTATTTAATTTATTTCATTATAAAAATTGTTAAAAATGGATATTAATACAATTGACTTGACGGATTTGGAAGATTTGAATATTAGAGCTAGCGCAAGATAAGTTGGCGTTTGGCCGAAATTGGAAACTAATCGTTTGACGTTTATGTCATGTGTCAAGAGAATATGTTGTGTTCTGTGTTTTTTATGGTTTCTAAAGTAACTAGTCGTCATTATTATACCAAAAGTGATTAAAATTTATTAGCAGGGATATTATCTTGAAAGTTATACGTGTTTGTGAAGAGAAACCAGAAAATATTGGCCTACGGTACCATTTTCCAAAATTAGACCCATTTGTCAAATAATTTTTCGGGTTACAATAAAATTTTCCTAAATATGCGTATCCGAGCGGTACCTAGCAAGTTAACAAAGTTTGTTGAAAATGGACAGCTAATATGTGCTTAAATCTTAATCAAGTGACTATCATGACGATATGAATTCTGCAAACTTCATCGATGAAAGAATAAATAGTGCCAAATCTAAAACAGAATTGTGTTGTAGTAATGGATAATGCATCATACCACTGCACATAAATAAACAAAGCTCCTACAAGAGACAATACAAAAGCGCAAGCGTTATAGTAATGCCAGAAGAATGAGAATGTATCTCTACAAGAAAATATTTTTTAAATCTGATTAATGGATCTCAAAATGGACAAATTAACAATAGACTTAGCCGACTCTTCTGATAACGATTAGCGTAGAGTTCTGGTGCTAATTAATTTATTAAGATGTTCAATAAAAGATTTACGAAGTTCTCACATTTTTTTAAATAATAAAGGTATAAATTAAATAAATAATCTTTTTAAATAAACTGTATTATGAAAGAGCATTTTTAATCAAATTAAAGAAAATAGATTTGTTAGGCTGGCAACATTAAGCACGCCCGCAGCTACGTGCCAAGTTATATTGCTCGCGCTTTAATGAAAAATTTTAATTATTGACACAAAGAAGACCCGCTGCTAGGCAACCACATATTAGATACGCCAGACCTTTTATACTATGAAGTAATACTTTTAAGGCATTTTTTTTTTGTAATAAGACTGAACGTGTTATGAACGCACCCACGATTTAAGAATAATTTTTGAAGTGTGGCAACGTTTGTCTGCATAATGTCGTGTGGTAGGTGGGTGAAATCAGTGGATTATATTGTCGCAAAAGTTTTTATATATAGATAAGATTTCTTCAGTATAAGTTTTTTTTTCTATACTCTGATCAAGCCATGACCGTTTTCCAACTTGGTAAGAAGGCACAGCACAGAGCAACTAACTGTCACCCGGAATCTGTGTTGTATCATAATGGGTCGTCTGCAGGGAGCCAGTCTATAAGCAAACACTAATACGAAATGTTAGTAAAAATTCTCGCCTGCGTAGCAGGTAACCTCCCCGTCTGAGTGCTAATTATAATTATAAAAAGTACTTACTCTGTGGTGTGTTTTTTTATGGTGGGGAAAATCATCCGATGACAACCCCCGTTCTTGGGCGGAGCGGGAGGTAGTGTCAGACTCTTACTGACTAAAAACCCACCCCGTTCCTTCTAGCTTTCATACCGTGGTTCGAGCTCCCTTTCGGATAACCCTAGCCCAAGTAGGCTTCGACCCGGCTGGGCCCCTGCTGTTGCTGACGACTCCTTGAGGTGCGCGGGAACAGTGCGCGCCGTCGATGACTTGGACTTGGTCCGGAGAGTTACCGGCCGGTTGGACAGCGAGCTCATTGCTCACTGTCCGCAAGCCCGCGCCTACGGTTGCCGGAAATCGGGATCGGAATCCCGGCGGCGGCGGCGAGAGCGCCGTTGCCTGATGCAGTCGGCCTCCTCCTTTGCGAGCATTATTACTTCGCAGAAGTCGGCGACCGCCTGCCACTCTTCCTCGCTCCGGACCATGGCCTCAACCAAGGCCCGGCGTGAGAGGTCTCCGCCGCTGATCGCCCCCATAAGGGCACGGCGATGGTCCGCCCAAGCAGGGCACACCTCGACTGTGTGCTCCACCGTGTCTTTCGGGCATTCCTCACAGTGGCGACGCCCGGGCGTCACTTCCGCACAAATCCGGTGCAGGAACCTCCCGAACGTGCCATGTCCGGTGAGGATCTGCGTCATACGGAAGGTAAGGACGCCATGAGGTCTTTCCAGCCACGCCTCAAAGAGGGGACTTACCGCCAAGATTGTGGCGTGCCCAGCACTGGGTTGCGATATTCGCTGACGCCATTTCACCGTGAGATTCCGCCGGAGCTCTGTCCGCCATGCCGTGACATTCACCCCGGCGTTGCATGTCCACGCGCATATCGTGCATGTGTGCAAGGACTGTTGCCTCCAGATCCCACGGCGGTAGGCCAGCAAGGAGGCTCGCCGCTTCGCGGGAAATCGTGCGGTATCCCCGCACCATCCGTATTGCCGTGACCCTCTGGCAGGCGTTCAGAATGGCCGCCGGTTGCTTTACAATGCACGACTGCCGCTTGCGTCCGCACAGAGCCTCGCTGAGCTTTAAAAATATTCGATTTTAATATTTTGTTGTACTAGATAAAATTAATTGGTCATTTGCTTCACAAAATATTGTTTGATTTACATAATATGCAATGTAAACTTTAAAAAATATTTAACCACTAATTTTTCTGTGTAAAAATATTCCTAAAGATCCAAGCCGTTTCTAAGAAGTAGTGAAAAGAAACGAAGCTGTTAAATATTTTTTTTAGACAAAAGTATTATTTGCATGAAAAAAACATACGTTGATAAGATAATGTTATAAATAAATTTTTAATAAACATATATTTTTTCAAGCCTAACCAAGCATTAACCCAACCGTTACAGAAAAGTACTCAGAAAGTCAATGTTATGTTATAGCACTGAATGGAAGCAAGGGCCTTAATTTATAGTCATATGTACGCGGCAATAATTTTTTTAAGTATAGGAATAAAATAATAATCACATGATTTTGGTTTTTCAGGCAACTCTAAGATGCATTGCATTTTCTGGAACTTTAGTGGATACAGTTCAACTACAGGATGGTGAAGAATACGAACTTGGAATGTATTTTATGACTAAACAAAGGTCATACGTCTCCACTGACTTGTCATCACTGTTGACGGAACAAAAATATGAGGAAATGAAATATCTGCAGATGACGTTGAGCGAGGGTATAGGTCGTGGCTACGTGCGGCCTCTGTCACGCGTATCATACGCGCCGCATGATGCCGCACGCGCCTTCCGACTGCTCGCAAATAGCAGGCATCGTGGCAGAGTACTGCTGAGGATGCAGGACTCTGTGTCTAACATGTACCCCAGGTAATGTGAACCACACAAACGAGTTTTTTTTTCTTTTTAATTATTTCTGAATTTATACAAGTAATAGGCTTATATTACAGATGATGCAATCGGTTCTCTATCCATTTGCATAAAATTTTAAGACCTAATATAACTTTGCATACTTTTGTTTGTTCTAATTATATTTTCGCGTAATATTATTTACGCATAACAGCTTACGCATATTTTTTTAAGCATAATTTCTCTAATCATAATAATAATTAAGCATAACATTCTAAAGCATAAATTTAAACTATATCTCCTAAAGCAGGTAATACATAACATATTTGTTTTGAACAATGTTGTAGGATTTTTTCTTTGTAAGAAGCATGCAAAAAAGCATATACCATGCGTGCAGCAAGCATTCAACATGTAAACAAGCATGCAAGTAAGCATGCAAGCGAGCATGCAAGCAAGCACGTAAGCAAGCATGCAAGCAAGCATGCAAGCAAGCATACAAGCAAGCATGCAGCATGCAGCATTCAAGCGAGCATGCAACATACAGCACGCATGATTTCTGTCACGGCTCCGGTGCTGCGGGCCTCCGGCGAACTTATCGTCACAGATGGTTTTAACACTAATAACATAGCTCAACATTTTTGAACGCAGCTTGGCGAGTTCTGGAAGATTCTATAAAAATATTTGGCATTGTGTAAAACTATCCCCAAAAATTGGGAATCAAACGAGCTTACCTGTTAAGCGAAGTCTTGATTCTAATTTTATGAGCGCCGAAACTGAAATGCGATTTTATTATTTTACATGTAGTAATATCTTTCCTAGGTTAAATAAGCGAAGTTTAGATATTTGAAAAGAATATTTAGCAAAAAAAGCCTTGTAAACCCACTCGAGATGTCACTTATTTTAGAGATTATCGGACAAGGAACAAGTTGTCTTTTGGACAAACTTGTTCCCATATACTTACATTCACTGTTTTCCTGCAAGGATAACTGTGAGCTACTTAAGGATAATGATTGCAGCTTATGGGCTACTAACTAGTAGCGGGTGGGTAATTGCTCATAAAATTAGAATCAAGACTTCGCTTAACAGGTAAGCTCGTCTGATTCCCAATTTTATTTCGCGCCGAAACTGAAATGCAATTTTAATATTTTGCATGTAGATGTTTAGAGTTTGCTGCAATAATTAATTGTTACGCTATTATTAGTACTGGTACTATCAACCCAAATGCGGTTTCTCTTTTGTATTAAGATATGAGTTGGTTTTAGTTGTGCTGGGAGAGGCTCCTAAGATGTTGTCTGAGCCATCCGTTCATTTGTTAAGTTATTGTGTGGGAAGTGTCCTCGAATTGTAAAAATATATTTGATTCATTGGTAGCTGATACATATGAAGCATGTTATCTTTAACGAGGGTGGTTGTAGTATCACGATGTAAGACATGTAATTAATTGGATTGTTCTTAATGTAAATCACTTATGATTTACCAGTTTGCTTTTAGGAATATTATATCATTACTGTTGGGTACTTTACTACTTGGTTATTTGTACAATCATCGTTATATCTAGCCGTTGATGTCGGCTATATTAAAAGATCTTTACTATTAAATGAAATCGGACAGAAAAGTTACTTAGTTTTATATTAATACTATTCCCTTTTAGCACAACGACAATTTGTTGAAGTCTATTGAAGTACAATAATCTTATTATTTATTTTTATCATGTCATAGTGATGTTTTACTATTTAAGTGTTCTAAGCTGTTTTGTTTTTATGTAGCTGTAGCTGTGTTATTCTGTTTTGTTGTTAGGGTTGTTTTATGGCAGTCAACTTGTTGTTAGATTCCTCGAGTTCATTCTATATTGTGAGACAGGGAAGAAGATATGACCTTCTCGTGTTCTGTAAAAAAAAAATACCCATGATTGGGGGATATTATAGCAGAATCAAATGTCACAGAAAGTAAAGTGATTACATTATATTCGTCATACATTTAGCCTTGCCTTAGATAAGGTAATGCAATTAGGTACATGTATTATACAGTGCAACTTATTCGTCATTTCCGTTTTAAAGATAATTAAGTCAATTCATCTCTGAGTTATGTTTGTGTTGGCATTGTATTAAAGTATACCTTACCAGTTTTATTATTATTATTAATTTTCTACTGCATGATCCAGGTAATATACCTACATTCGGTTCAGCATGTATGTGTATGCTTGTATACAAGCTTGTACCTGTAGGTAAGTGCTTATAGATCTATTTATATATACAAATATTTTATACCTATGAAGGCAATTTTATGTCATCTATGCCTCCCAAAGTGGAAGTCAATGCGATTGTTTTCCCTCTGTCATTAGTGTTTTTATGTCACAGTATAGAGGGGTTTATGTAGTGTCGATACTACAGAATGACTTAAACTTCCTACTAGGGACTAGGTACCTAGAGAAGTTGTAAGGTCACTGATCTTGCAAACGCCTTAATCCTTGTTATTGATTAGTTCGTGTAAGTTATTCATGATGCGTAAGGTACAATTGTTTTCATCGTCATTCTTGCACGCTTTTACTAGAACTTGTTTAAACCATACATACTAGAAGATATTATTGACTTTTAATCCCTGCTTTGCGTTCCAGAATAGTTGCTTGTGATCTTTTGTCATAGCCTCACATATAATATTATGACTTTGTTGTTGTTTTGCTCATTAGTTAAAATCTGTACAATAATTGGCTTAATGGCAGTTTCCTAGGACTTTTTCATCGTTGAATTTTATTAGTATGTTGGTCGACTGATCGTTCCATCCGTAGAGTCTTCGTGCATTTTGGATCAGGTGAATTGCGATTTTGTTTAACAGGAGTCTAATATCTTCATTCTTTTGTTTAGGCACATTTGCAAGTTCCACGTATCTAAAAAGATACGCCTACTACTCTCTAAACTAACTACTCTAGTTAGGAAACTTCTGTTATTCTGTGTCTTGCATGTGTTCTTCTAGTACACCTACGCGGGTTTCTAAATTGTGGTTTTTATTTATTAGCTCCACATTCTTCCACTCGAGGGCCTGATGGTTCTCACTACTTCATCAAGTTTGGCACTATGGAACTGTAAGGAGTCACTCACTTGCGTCATTTCTTTTTTGATCGCTTTCTCTACCTCCTTACTTACCTAAGTATATTGTTTAGTAAATGATGTATCGTCGTCTTCAGGAGTAATAATGGATGAGTTACGTCTTAGGGATTTCTGCTGATATTCGTTGCACGTCCGCTCCAGACTGGTTGAATACATGGGAAAATTACTTTTTGAAAATAACATTATTCAAATGCGGTCTTTTGCGGCTGTGACACTTGAATAATGTTATATTTTAAAAATTAACAGTACAGATACACTGCAGATACATTTGCGGACTCGAATTTCGTTAGATGCAATTATTTAGTCAGTAACCTAATAAAAATTCTTGTCGTATTCAATTGATTTATTGTTATTTCTCATTTCAAATTACATAATAAAAAAAAAATAAGTTGTGTTGCTTTTTTCAGAATCATATGCAATCCTGATGAGAATTATTTAATGTTCTGGGATGACAGTGTTTTCGGAGTTCAACTAGCTGACAGACTAGTCCAACGCGGGGCTAAAAAACTATTTATTCACTCTACAAGCTTAAATCCGTATCAACAATATAAAATAAGGTAAAATAATCACAAAACTTTGACACAAAAAAAATATTAAGCTATTCAAATTCTTTACAATTTTTCTTCTTTTTTCAGGTCTTGGCAAAAACTTGGCGTTGAAGTGATTACTTTAGAAAACAATATTGATGTTAACCACAATGTTTCCGTTCTATTTAACAAAGCTACTGGTCTTGGCAAAATTGAAGGCATTTATGTTACTATCTCAAAAGTACCTGACGATGAAAAAAAGGAACAGCTGGCAACTTTCATAAATTCTTTAGATAAAGCATCAAGATCGCTATATCCTGATCTGAAGTTAGTACCAATTTTAAGTGTTAACCTTAACGCCATTAGTAGCCTCTTGAAGGATAAAGGCTTCCTTTTTTTTCAATTATATTTCAGTTTCCATATTCTTGATAAAAAAATGAGTTTATTGAACATGTTGCGGGTTAGGTCACAGGTCATTTTGAACCAAAGGTTGGCCACGTTTTTCGTAATCCATTATTAGGGCAAGGCTATTTCCCCAGTTTGGTTCAAACTGCATCACCATTTATTAATTTTATTGTTTTCTAGGTTTACATTTCATTCCAAAGAATAGCTCCAATTTTGCACAAACTTAAGAGCAATGGTTTGCAAGTGCAATACTTTGTTTATTGAAATAGGTTTGTGGTGAGAACGTTACGACTCCATACTAGATATATTCTAGATGTATTTTCATCTGCACTATAAGTACAATAAAGTATCTACATTTTTGTCCTTTTCATTTACGTAAGGAAGACTGAGGGTTACTTAAATCAACCTCTGAAAAAATTATGTTATGGTTAAAAAACAACTTATTTGCTTGTGAGTCAGACAGGCCAACCTCCATCATTTTAGTCCAATGGATCACAATATATAGATGTCTGTTACTCATTCAAGCAAACATTACTAGACGAATGAACTTAATGACAAACGTTGCAATAAAATAGCTTATAAGCTATATTTTTGCAAAGTTTCATTACGTGAGCAAGTTCAACAAGTAGGTTTCTTTTTATTAGTTGGCAGAGCCGTCGGTAGAAGCTAGTCTGACATAGTGTCAAAATATTAAGATGTTACAGTCGCACTATTATGACGTAATAGTATTGTCAACATGACAAAAACGATATTTTATATAAAGCAGCACCCTCAAATCTTATGACGGTTCTTTTTCCGCACATACTAACACATTACAAAATTTTGATTGCTATGTAAGTGAACTTCTGAACTAACAAATAAATAAAATTAGTGATACTTACTGACGTATAATGTGGACCAAAAGTGGTCTTTAAATAAATTATTATTATTATTACAGGTATTTTGCAGTAGTATCAACAGTCAGTTCTGTGGGGCAAGACACGTGCATAGCTAGAGCAAAATGTGGCTTTAAAGCGACCTTTTTGGATGTATCTGGTTTGAGCAAAGTAAGTTAATTTATAATTATTTATTTAAATTACATAATGTGACTGAGCAAGCAAATATACAAAGTAAATATACATATATACATTGGGCCAGATTTTTTATTAATAGGTTGCTTATTTAAACAACTAGCACTGTATCCACGACTTCGTTTGCGAAAATCATCATCGTCATCATTTCAGCTGAAAGTCGTTCACAGACCTTCCCCAAGCGTCGCCACGACGACATCGGTCGTTGTGCTTGTGCGTCTCACATCCACTACATTCCCGCAACTCTCACCAGGTCGTCCGTCCACCTTGTAGAAAGCCATCCAACGCTGCGTTTTCCAATGCGTGGTTCGCGGAAATATTAACATAAAAAATTAACACCTCTTACACCGGTATTTTGGGGATAGTAAATAAAACTAATAAAGGCAGTCTTTGTTATTTATTTTGATTACAATTTATGCCAAGTTTTAAGTTTATTAGCCCAAAGAATAATATTCTCCCGTACAACCTTTAATAACCCCTGATGACCTTTTTCATTTACTTGGGTTACTATAGTATTTCTGGGTCCAAGGAATAACGCATACAAATGAATTTCCCTCTTTTCATCCCCATAAAAGTTGAATTTTGACATCTACACCTACATCATAATATAAAGCCTTGTGTAAAATTTCACATTTTGTGCTTAGACGTGTTAGTTCTTCCTTTTATATAATCAATTAATCAATAAGTGTCGCAAAATTTATTTGATTGTAAATTACGCTTAGATTACTTCTTATTTAACTCAGTAAATATTTTAAATCAAACAAAAATGTAACCGTATATTGTGTTTACCTAGGCAAGTGCACACGACTTTGCAAAGGCGGCAGAACGAGCTCTACGCAGCAACTCGTCCGTACTACTAGCGCAGCCAGTACGCTCACCTAAGGTTGACATGTTGAAAGAACTCATTAATCTGGCCGGTAAAAAAACTATCTCACTAAATTATAATAGTTTTATTATATATTTTTTAGCATCACCTATAATTTTACGTCAAATAGATACAAAAATGCATTAATTTATTGTTTCGTTTGTTTACTTCTAATACGCCACTTTGAACATTGTTGCCGGCTCGCTTCTCCGTTCAATCAAAATAAAAGAAGGTTATATTATAAACTGCAATGTCGCAGTACCAGCTTGAAGTCTAGGTTAGAGTTATTAAGGTGACACTATTATATTACATGAAGAAACGCCAAGAAAAGTAAAACTATTTCTAACAATTACATTTATAATGTTTTATTATGTTCTCACAAAATCATTTAACACAATATGACAACTGTTCTTATCAAATATTTGAAGAGTATTTATTCTGTAGCACTTAGTGAACTCAGTTACTGAACTCATTCAGTTCTCGCACTACTCTATTACTATTTTGGTGTACAATAAAGTTTATTCTATTCTATTCTATTCTACTCCCCACTATATACTTTTTTTTTCACCGGAAACAGCATAGGTTGACATTTTTAACAAAAATATGGCGTATAACCTCAAGTAGTGTCTGCGATTATACATTAATATTGTAATATTATTGGAAACACTTTTTAAATATTATAAAATTGAAATGCAGTTAATAATTTAAACGTAATTTAATGTTTATCTGATCAAATAAAAACATCCGAAATCAATGAATCAGCGCCCGAAGTTAGACTTTTGAAAACAGAGCTTTTAACACAATATAGCTGTGGTAAAATGTGTGTGGTTGTACTACGTCACCTCGATCGGGTAAAAATAGCTATATAGTTTATAATGTAACTAGTTTATCTTACAGGAATAACCGTCCCACAAAAAACAAGTCTCGACACTACTTTGCAACAACTGGGGATGGCAAATGAAAACATACCAATAATTTCATCCTTCCTGAATATTGCGTATAACATATTTTTGGAAGCAGATTCAATATCTAAATTGACTTTGAACGAGTAAGTTTTACAGAGTATTCCTATTATTAAGGCATACCTACAAGTTTTGTTACTGTAGTTCAGACACAGATAAAGCTTGTAACTTTTATTCTAGTTGAATAGATTTGAACCTGCAGTTTATTTACTTTGTCTAACTACATGAAATTTATTTAGCCTATGATTAACTAGCAACCAGTAGCCTGATACACGTAAAATCAAACAAGCCAAATATCGTTGAAGTTTTATAGTCGTTCGATCGAAGTCCTATCCAAAAGCGGTAATCACGATCTATCGACTTATTTCCAGTTACATTAATAAGTATTCTACCAGGATAATTTAATACAGATTTTTTTTTAATCGACGAATTTCAAACGACTTTAAAATCGGTGTCGTTAAAACTCGATTGATGGATGTGAATACGGAAATGGTCTAAACGACTAAATCGCTACGATATCGTTTCGGTTTTCTTTACGTGAATCGGGCTACAGATCTAGTAAAATATAATGGCGAAAAAACATCTTATGTTACCAACAATAGTAAATGATTACCAAATTAAATCCTCATAATTATTATCGTGAATTTAAAACCAAAAATTTTACTACTTTTGATCCTATTTTCAACAACCAATTCCAAATTACGATTGTTTAATCCGAGAATAGTAAATGACCTTTCATATGGCACAGGGTTATTTGTAAAACATAATAACCTGGCAGAACTGTATTACTACCATCACAAACAACAACTTTCGTTCTATGACTTTTTACAATACATAATTCATTAAAAAACAAACCTTCAAGATTTCGTTGTTCTATCTAACACATTTCAGCTCTGTATTTTGCTATACCTGCCTACGTTTGTATGACGTGACGCAAGCGCATCAAGCACCCCCTCCACCCGAGCCCGCTCCCCTCCACTATTATACTATCGCTTGCTTATACTAGTCTATGCGAACATAGACTTCGTAATATTTAGAACGTTCAATTTAAATATTTTTTTTTTGTACGAATATAATCTGATGAAAAATGATATCTACATTTTTAAAAGTCATAGAACAAATGTGTTTATGATGTTAGTACCATAGTCCTAAGAGGTTGCCAGTGTTTTACAAATAACCCTGTGGACTCGTATATACAGAAAATCAAGTTATTAGTTTACGTAATTTTTTTTTCATTTTAGGTTGACTGAACTGTTAGAGTCTGCATCAGATATAGTCCCAAAGAGTGTTCGTGGATTAGAAATATTTTTTTCCATCGTTGCGAATGATGAACTTCTTGCCACTACTGACATGGTTGTGGTACCCACTCGTTACAAGGACATCACTTTGGTGAGTGTAAATACATCGTTTTATATCGGTTTTATATCTATTCGTATTGTAATACTGTATTCTATGCTGTTATTTAAAAAAAAATATGGACCAAGTAGTTGCGGGTAGGTTAACGCAGATATGCCAAATGTTTTGTTCGATTTGTTTCTAGCGAGGGATGTAAAATAAAATATAATTATTGTGTACACAAACACATTTTATAGATTATTTCCTTATTACACAGTCTATTAACGAGTTTGACGTGAGCAAGAGATACATGTACATAGTGCCGGGCATGGAGGGCCACCACGAAAGGTTCCACGTGCTGTGTGAGCATCTTAAGCTGCCGGCGCTGGTACTGCAGCCGGGAGTCGACCACCTCACCGAGACCGTACATGAAACTGCACGGAGATATGCACAAGTAAAGCATTATACTTCAAAAGCTTTAATAACTTACAGTGAAATATCAATGACTTAATATTTCTTAGAGCTCAGAGCACACAGGATGCAACCTACAGCGGGTTTAGTTTATAGTTTAGACGATACGATGGAGAGGTCTATAATTAGTGGACATCTTTTGGTTACATACACTACTCATGAAAAAGCACCTCGAAAGTTTGGTTTTAAATCATATTTTATGTTAGTTATTTTTTTATTTTTTTATTTATGTACAAACACTTATAATCGAAAAGAACAAATAAGGATAAAAGAGTATAAAGGACCTACTTTGTTAACTTTCAATCGTGGAAATTACAGACACAATAGAAAGACAATAGGTGCGCGAACGCCGGCGTTCGCTTGGGGTTTAATGAATTAATAAAAAAATGCCAGTTTATTGCGGATAATAAAAATAATTATTTATTTTAGAAAAACACACATTTATGTAGAACAGCGGTTCTCAAACTTTTTTTTCCAACTGAACCCTATTGGTAGGCAAAATATTTTATGGAGCCCTTAAATAAAAAAAAGGTTAACGGGCAATGTTTACTTTGAATGAGTTACAGTAAATCTAATGCAAGGTAGGTAAGTGCTTTTTTTAACAATTAAAATTTAAATACATACTTAGACCCTACCACGACCTCATAAGGCGATCCATTTGACGACCTAAACTAAGAGATGGAGCTATATGGAGTGTTTAGCTCCATCCCTCTTTCTCACTTGCATACCTGACATTTTAACACGTCATGGCAAGGCCCCTGGTCTTTTAAATACTTTCTTCCACATTATAATTTGTATTCACACGGAACCCTGAAAGAGGCTTTGCGGAGCCCTGGGGTTCCGCGGAGCACACTTTGAGTATGGCTGATGTAGAAGATTCAATTGATAAAACAGTTTGAAATATAATAAGTGGTAAATACAAAAAGGCCGTCGCTACAAAAGCGACTGGCGGCCCAACTGCTCGCATGCCAGAGGGTCATGGACATACGGATGGTGCGGGGATACCGCACGGTTTCCCACGAAGCGGCGAGCTTCGTTGCTGGCCTGCCACCATGGGATCTGTAGGCAACAGTCCTTGCACGCATGCACAATTTGCCGCGTAGTGCGTCGCGGCATGGTGGACGGAATTAAAGATTTATATAGCTTAGCAATATATTGTTATTCCGATAGATCAGTTATAGCGGTACACAGCCTGTAAAACTGCCATTTACAATCCTTCTTTTTTATTTAAATACCGCCTAAATAGTACTTAATGAGAAGTAGATTACGGAGTTCAAAACAAGTACACTTAACTTAAAATAGATGGATGATCTAATCATAGGTCTTTATATAGGTAAAAACCTATTACTGCTCGTTCACCCATTTTAAAAAAAAACCGGCCTAGAGCGTGTCGGACCACGCTCAGTGTTGGGTACCGTGGTTTCCCGTCCGTCACAACAAGTGTCCCCACTTAAGTTACTTAAACACAATTGCAATTTTCCACTATATCTAATATTCATATTAATAAATAGCTTTTGCCCGTGGTTTCACCCGCGTCTATAAAACATTTTACTATTTTACTCAGGAATAAAGCAGCTTTCTATCGGTAAAAAATTTTAGCAATCGGACCAGTACTTCCCGAGATTACCTCCTACAAACAAAAAAAAATTAAAAAAAACAAGCTTTACCTCTTCATTATATTAGTGTAAACAATAAACGACAGATAACGAGCAAGAACAAATACCACCAATGCCAACGAGAGAACAACTGAACAATTCGATAATATAATAGCTCGTACCCGTCTTGAGCGATCCCTTTTTTTTTTTTTTTTTTTTTTTATGGTGGGAAAAAATCATGCATTGACATCCCCCGCTCTTGGGCGGAGCGGGAGATAGTGTCAGACTCTTACTGACTAAAAGACCCACCCCGTTCCTTCTAGCCTTCATACCGGGGCTCGAGCGCCCTTTCGGATAACCCTGGCCCCAGTAGGCTTCGACCCGGCTGGGTCCCTGCTGTTGCTGACAACTCCTTGAGGCGCGCGGGAACAGTGCGCGCCGTCGACGACTTGGGCTTGGTCCGGACAGTTACCGGACGGCCGGACAGTGAGCTACCCATTGCTCACTGTCCGCAAGGTCTTGAGCGACCCCTTCATCTCAGGAAAAATCTTAACAGTGCAAAGTAGTCCAAAGTACAGCGCCATCTCTCGGGAAATTGGGTTACTAATATCTACAAACTTGACGGGTTATGTATGTTGAGTTTTCGGTGGTAATTTTGAATTGCGTGAACCCCACCGAAAAAAAAAACGATTTTAATCATTATTTTTTTTATTTGAAAGAAGACACGTCCAGGATAAAAAAAATATGTAAATTTGGTTAAAAAATGCTTGCATATACGGTTTAAACACAAACTTAGTTTAGAAATTATTTTGTACAACATTTCAAAAACTGTTAAATCCATTAAGTTCAAAATAATTTTCCTAGAAAGTCTTTATAAAGCTCTACTTTTGAGATTTTTTTCATGTTTTCTAAACTTATGGTTCTAAAGTTAGTGGGACACACACATTGTTTTTTTACTTATGAAAGCGATTATTTCCGAAAATATTGAAGTCAAAAAATGACTAGTAAACCTCTATTCATTTTTAAATACCTATCCAACAATATATCACACGTTAGAGTTGAAATGAAAAAAAAAACAATCTCTACTTTACGTGTAGGGGGGGTACCCTAACAATTTTTTTTTTTAACTTTTTATTTTACTATTTTGTCGGCGCGATTGACATACATATTCGTACCAAATTTCAGCTTTCTAGTGCTAACGGGCACTGAGATTATTCGCAGATAGACGGACAAACAGACAGACAGACATGGCGAAACTATAGGGGTTCCTAGTTAACCACGGAATCCTAAAAACGGCAATTTAGGAAATGGACAAACATAGAAAATTGCCGTTTTTTAAAACGAGTTGCTTTGTTTG
Source organism: Mythimna ferrago (assembly GCA_910589285.2). Taxonomy (NCBI): domain Eukaryota; kingdom Metazoa; phylum Arthropoda; class Insecta; order Lepidoptera; family Noctuidae; genus Mythimna; species Mythimna ferrago. The sequence continues at coordinate 19,904,394 of OU342690.1, read as the reverse complement.
AGTTCAAAGCAAATATAAATTCAAGTAAACTTTATATTAAAAGTACGTTATTCTGTTTGAAATGAGGTATTTGTTGGTTTCTTTGTGATTTCAATTTTTTGTAATATCGCAGTCACGTTTATTTGAACATATAATTAGAAGTCAATCCTAAGATTCTGCTCTTTAAATCAGCTATAACTCAAACTTATATAATTCTTATCCTATTTGCAGATCCTTATTAACAAAATGGGGATTCAAAATAATTTCTACTTGCTGGGATACGAAACTGGAGTGCACGTGGCTGTCGAACTTGCTGCAATACTTGAAGATCATGGTAATTTTTTTTTTTATTACTGTAAATTACGTTGTCAGGCTCAGAAGTTTCTTAAACACTGTTTTTTTTTAGGTATAACAGGGACAGTTTTTTGTGTCGGTGGTTCTCCAAATGATTTGCAAGAAATTCTTGAAGAGCAACTACGTGACATCAATACAGAAGAACAGCTTCAAGATGCCGTAATCCGACACATGTCTAAGCTGCTTGCTGGTGAAGATGTAGCTGGTTTGGACGAAGTGTTAAGAGATGCTACTACTTGGTCGCAAAAAGTAGACGCATGTGTGCGTATTTTATTGGGACGTCTGCATCACTCAGCACAGTACACTCGTGGGCTTCTAGAAGCTGCTTTGGCGAGCATCAAGCGTTCTCGTGGTTATGTGGCTCCAGCGCACTCGTTGAGTTCTCAGCTGGTGCTGCTGCGCGCCGCGTCTGCGAATATTACGTCACCTGCGCAAGAGCTGCAGAAATACTCGCAACGTCCGGTTGCTGTACACCAGCTACGCACGCCTTTGTCTTTCATCTCCAACGATATGGAATGTCAAGCCATCATTAACCGTTACCTAGACACAGAAATAAAATCTGAATTTGAAATGAAGAACCAGTGCGAAATTTACAGCTGTCAAGCGAAAATGTTTTAACAAAGACTTAACGAATTTTGATATCAAATAAATATAATATACTCACATTGTGATTATTTTGGTTTTATTATATAAAGTACTTATAAAAAGCTGTCGTAGGTTTTATTTTCAAGAAATATAGTAAACCTTTTTAGTTGTTTGTTGCACACTAAAAAAAACAGTTCATTTACAAATTCCAGCCAACATTGAGTATTCTTCCAGCAAACTTTTGATTGACAGAAAGAGATCACATTCGAGGGTAGGAACACGCAGGAAGTAATACAATACCTACATAAAGTCGAGTATGCAAACATGCTAATAATACCAATATAACGCTTTATAACATAACACTAATAATTATGTAAAGGCTAAAGTTTGTGTGTGTGTGTGTATATTTGTTACATTTTTATGCTCGTCTACAAGATATTGATATCTATCTACCTGCAAAATTATGGCTATAGGAGTACTCACCGTAAGTTAAGCGAAAAAAAAAATGTTGTGTCCATTTCGACTGCTCGGCTCGTTCTCGGAATCGAGAGAACTCAAATATTATAGGCAAGCATTTATAGTCCAAAAGTAACATTTGATGAATTAAAACTGGTAAAGAAGACCAGGAATGGCCAACTGAGCTTCACACTCACGTAGATATTACAATGAAGATAGTTAAGCAACTAGACAATACTAGGTATAAATAAATGGTTCTGAGTACTATTATTGAAAATGGTATCATTGAAGTTATCATAAGATGATGATGGAGCCAGAAGGTAGGTACCGGAACTCTGTAAGTAACCAATGTATTCTAGCCGTACTTGGACTTATTAAAATCGTCATGAGCTGCACTTCAGCCATAAGGTGACATCGCATTGATCTGATTATGACCTGGATGGTGAAGGTCGGCACTGTACAACAATGTATCTTATCGGTGTTTGGACTTACTTATTGGAATTATCACGAGATGTAGATACTCTGGCTATAGGTGGTTTTAAGAGAGAGTTATTAGTACTCTATAGTCTATCTCTATAGTCTATATCTCTTTTTTCTTTCTTTTGGAAACTTTAAAAACAATTTTTGAATAAAATATACGTACTACTTATTATATAGGAATTCAAAACAATTCATAGCTTCTTTGGAGTAAGGACTCACATAATAAAATCATAGATTGCCGAGTGCAATCTGTGATCTTATTCTAGTTAAAACGTTTGCTGACTAGCCCTTTGTAGACACGAAAAAAGTAGACAATTGTAACTATACGAGTTTTTGTGATATAATCAAAATAATAAGTTATAAACCATTAAAAACCAGGAAATAATTAATTTTTTAAAATATCTATGTTCATCTAAGGGTCCCACACCAGAGATGTTGCTATCATCCGTATCATAACAAAAATCATTAACATCAGAAGAATCACTATCGTGTACAACTTCATTTATAAACCTGTTTGTTTCTTTGTGTTCAGATATTCCGTCATGATAGAGTTTGTTGAGACGGACGCTGAGCTTCTTTTCGATTGTTTTGCAATTTTTTCAAGCACCGAAAACGCTCGCCACAATATAGTACCTCTCCATTAAGACTTTTCAACCTGCTTTTTTAAAAATAAAATTCCATTTTTCTCATAATTCTCCTTATCAACGCTTGAAAGGCTAAATGTATGAAATACCACTTTGGGCAAAATTTAGTTATTTTCATCGTTGGAATTGGCAGATTTTTCTCTTTCGAATAATGGTCTAGGTTTCAGACAAATCCGAGCACTTTTGTAGTTGTTAAAACAACGGTGATTTTAGTCATTTTTGCATTGAATTTTGTTTTAAATCCAACCATTTTCGACTTTTGTTTCATAAACCTTACATAACGTTTGAAAATCAGCCATAATTATTTTGCTTTTTTTTATTTTTATAAAGATTTGATTTTAAAACACTTTAGCAAATAGCTTTTAATTTTTTTTTTTAATTAATAAAACGTTTTACTAGTTGGCCACTTTTTCCAATTTTGGAAATAAAACAATTTATTTGTGTATAATTTTTGGATTGTTGTCTGTTCACTACAGTAACAAGTTAGTTGATTACATATTTTTACCTGAAACGATGATGACCTACCGTTAACATTTATGGTACTTTGATTAAAGCAAAGTGTTTTGTGTTAGTGAGTTAAACCTACATACAAACCTACCAATAAAATCATTATTGGTTGAAAAAGTGGTGGATAAGCTCATTTTATACACGCGAACCACTAAGTGTATGGCCTGAGGCCTGAGCTTTACGCGAGCGCTTCAGTCGACCACGCAACGCTCAGTCAATCTTTCATATTTGAATTTGCCAAGAAAAATCCAAAACCCTACAATGTAGAGGGGTAAAAATCATTTAAAATGACCATTTTGGTTGCAATATTTGTCCACACCCGATATTTTTTATTTCCGATTTATTTTATTATGTAAGAAGTACCTATTAGTATTCTGATATATATTATCTAGCTATACTGCACAGATTTATGTAACTGTAGCCCATGATAAACACATTATATAACTTTTTGTCGTCGAACTCGGATTAATTTCCATACAAAAAAATTGCTAAAGCAAAATCGTATCGTTATCTTCGTCAGTTGTTGTTTCATATGACTGAATTTGGTGTCAAAGTTGAGTAGCTTTTTATTTAACTAAGATACCTATCTTCTATACATATAAATAAAATTGGAGTGTCTGTAATATTGAAATAACCGCTTTTTACTACATGCATACGAGTATAAATACGGAACATACATCAAGATTTTTTTTACAATTTTTGTTCCGGCTTCTTCATCTTTGAAATAGCTGGATTTTGACGGGATTTTTTTTTGGCAGATAGTTGATGTAATAAGGAGTAACTTAGGCTACATTTATTTTAGAAAAAAACAAATTCAAAATCCTGTAGTCCACGCGAACGCACAGCTAGTACTACATAATTATTATACGAACATCTACAGAATTTTCATGGAACTGATTGATCTCAAATTTAGTTTTGTTGTTTAAATATAAAAGTACTTACATAGGTAGGTATAATTTGTTTTGTTTTGTTATGAATAACATACCTGACCTCAAAGTAGATTTAGTTTTTTAAAAAATGCCACTTTGTGAAGTAATTCAATTTTTCATTCTTCTTTATTTTTTACTTATCGCTAAAAATATAATAATATTGGAATTTAATACCTTTATCCTAGATGGATTTCAGTTTTATGAGTACCTACCTAAGATTAGATGTTTTGGTTTTCAATGATTGCCAGGCCTTATTAAACATTTTGTTGGAATACATAAGTTTACCTTAAAGAAAGTAAGACACCTTAGCTGTAGGTTTTAGGTAGCTATTCGATCGTTACATTTTTTTTACAGGAATGTTGATATTGTGAGTTAAGTCAATTTTACCTAATCAAGATTATTCAAAAAAATATAAAAAAATTCTTACATTTTTTTTTACACATCAAAATAACTAATACATAACAAATATATCAAATAATAACTATTCTGAGTATCAACAAGAATGCTCCATTTGTTAATTTACTATGATTTTATTTTGTGAAAAGTAGAATTTTAAATTAATTTATTCAACAATTTGTGGAATGGTCGTTCATAAATTTTGCCTTTCAAGCGTCGATATAGTGGAGCGACTACCGTTAAAGTCGATTTCGTTTCGCAATTCGTGCAACAATCTTGCTAGAATATGCAACTCTTTTCTTTTTTGTTTCCTTTAGACAGACAGCCGAGCCAACATCACGGCGAATAAGTGAATTCATACGTGAAACGAGAGTGTGTTTCACGTATGAATTCACTTATTCGCCGTACATAATTATTTCTCTCAGAAGGAGCGCACTTGATCACGTGACAGTTGGGTAAAAATGGGTAAAAAATGACAAAATAAAATATTGTCACCCTGAAAAAAGTCAGTGCGCGCGTGTTTTAGTCAGTAAAAATCAAACACGCCGCATCTAACGACTTCTCCTGCTACGGAGCAGGAGAAGTCATTACATGATTGTTTACCTCAAAAAAGGAGTTCGAAACTATACAACATTGTTTTTAGTTTATACGAATAATAATAATAATAATATAAGCTGGCAACTCTGGATGTCAAAAGTGTTGTGTGTCGTTCAAGCAAATTTTATTATAAATTAATAATTTTCGGTACCGCAAACCCACAATTTTTTACTCCAATATCCCTACAGTAAGCAATAAACCAAATCAAAACTTCTCTTCAACAAGTAAAGGCCGAAAAATGAAAGGAAAAGAAAATATAAAATTGACCAAAGACAGATGACATTTTATGTCATACAATAATATTTTCTACTGGAATGATGATGAAATAAAACGACAACAATGCTAGAATCACTATGTTGACAAGAGCTGCCGCACGACGTGCACGCCCACCACCTCTGGCCTCGTCGCTCAGCTCCGCCTCGCTGCCGCCGGAACCTAGCCTCACTGTGAGTGCTGTGACACCGGCCGCGGCAGCTGCGTCGAGCTCGAGCGACGAGTACTATTCGCCGCCGACGACACCACCACCTGCGCGTCGTCGGGGAGGACGCCGGCCGCCGGCGTGCTTAGGACCTCGAGGCCCACCGGTCTCTGATAGGGTCCCAGCTGCCGGCGGAAGTGTGCCGCGCATGAGATGGACGCAATCGACTAATGAAAACGTCATGCGCGCATACTACGGGGCTACAGAGGGAGGAAACAACCTGACCGCGTACCGTGTTCGGATGCTCTCTTTGTTTCAGGTGCTTGAGCCAGCCGTCAACGTTTCGGCACAACGACTATCGGATCAGGTGCGGGTCATCCAACGTAATAATATGTTGGACGATACTGTACTTGATCGCCTCCGAACGGAAATGAGTAACCGTGTCATTACCCCTCCGTCGCAACCTGTGGTACCAGTTGTGGTACCACAGTCCAGCCACATATCCCTTCACACTGACGAGGTGAGTACTGACACGGTCACTAACGTAAGTACCCAGTGCAATAACGAACTGAGGAGTGCTTTGGAGTGTGCAATTCGGGAGTATCGCAACATGCCGCTTGAGCTTAGGCCGCGTTTACCTCGTTTGCCCATGCATAATAAGAATAAGGCGCTGGTGGCTGCTCTGGATTCGCAGTTGTCAAACTATTTTGATGACTGCGAAGATCTCACCGATACACACTCGATCATGTACTGCGCGGCCGTAGCGGCATGTCGTGTAGCTCACGTCAAATTTCCAAACAGTGACGTAGCTACACGACCAAAACCAGCTGTGCCGGCCTGGCAGTATAGGATCGAGCGTCGTATTGGTGGGGCCAGAGCACTCATCGGCAAACTAATCTGCTTCAGGGAGGGTAACACTCGCCCACGAGTGATGCGCTTTGTGAGGCGGGCGTTTTCGGGGACTGATATCAGCCCCCGAGACTATATGTCCCGTGTCACAGAGCGCATCGACTTCCTGAAGCAGAAGGTGTATGCATGGGCAAACCGTATACGAAGGTATAAGCGGCGGGTTGAACGGTACATCCAGAATAGCACATTCCGGAGTAATGAAAGGTGGGTATACAGGGCTTGGGAGCGACCGGACCAAGGTGTGACTGACACGCGTCCTCCGGATGATGACGCCATGTGTTCGTTCTGGCGCAACATCTGGTCGGTGCCTGTCAGTCATACTGAGGGTGGTTGGACTCGAGAGGTCGAACGAGCGTGCGAATCGGTAACAGAAATGGGGGCAATCACAATCAGCCCCCAAGATGTGGCCCGTGCAGTCCGTCCATTGCCTAATTGGAAATCTCCAGGGCCGGACGGACTGCACAACTTTTGGATAAAGTGGTTGCAAAGGTCGCACGCTCGTTTGGCATCTCAGTACCAGGCCGCCTTAGAGTCTGGCTCGCTACCCGAGTTTCTTACAACAGGAGTTACCCACCTGCTCCACAAATCCGGTAGCACCGCGGAACCCAAAAACTATCGGCCGATTACGTGTCTGCCGACAGTTTATAAGGTTCTTATATCCATTTTGAGAGCAAAGATTAACCACCATGTTGATAATAACGCTATCATGTCTGCCTCTCAAAATGGATGTAGGAATGGGTCCCGTGGTACGAAGGAGCTACTCCTCATCGATATGGCCATTAGCCAACAGGTTCGGCGTTCCCGAAAGGATCTGTCGACATGTTGGATAGACTATAAGAAGGCCTATGACTCAGTTCCTCATACATGGCTCATGAGGGTGCTGGAGTTGTATAAAGTTGATGCAACTCTTCGCACCTTCCTGATGTCATGTATGAGGCAATGGAGGACGGTCCTTCGCTATCCAGGATGTCGAAATATCCAGAGGAACAGCGAACCGGTAAGGATCGAGCGAGGTATATTCCAGGGTGATAGTTTGAGTCCGCTTTGGTTCTGCCTAGCTTTGAATCCTCTGAGCACATTGCTGGAGAATTCAGGCCTAGGCTATCGGTTGAAGAGAGGTGGTCAGGTTATATCTCACCTTCTTTATATGGATGACTTGAAGCTCTTTGCCCCCAACAATCTGCAACTGATGGAGCTACTGAAGGTAACGGAAACCTTCAGTAGTGCCATCAGGATGGAGTTTGGTGTGGACAAATGTGCGGTCATGCATATAAAGCGAGGGGAGATTGTGGAATCCGTGGGTATCCAACTCTCGGATTCCATACACCTGAGATCCCTCTCTCCAACCGAAACCTACAAGTATTTGGGTATGTCGGAAGCGTTAGGCATCAATGCCACTGACATGAAGCAATCGTTGAGGGAGCGCTTCTTTGGCCGCCTGAAGAAGGTACTTAACAGCCTTCTGTCAGGTGGAAACAAGGTGCGTGCCTTCAACGGTTGGGTCATGCCGGTATTGATGTACGCTTTCGGTGTACTCAAATGGACTCAAACGGAACTTGACGCCCTGGATAGGAGGGTTCGTACACTGCTGACTGCATATCGAATGCATCACCCTCGGTCGTCGGTAATGAGACTGTATATCCCGCGGAAGTGTGGGGGTCGAGGCTTTTTAAATGCTAAGTCCCTGCACAATCGCGAGGTATGCAGTCTCAGGGAATACTGCCCAGCCGCCGACGGGGGTATGCATCGTGATGTAGTAGCAGTGGACAAGGGACTCACCCCGCTCTCCTTGGCTAACGAGAACTGGCGCAAACCTGTAGTGCTTGACACTAACGTACGCAGGGAAGTATGGCAGAGTAAGGAACTTCACGGACGCTTTTTCCGGGCCCTTCATGGGCCCGATGTAGACCAACTAGCGTCCGTAGCCTGGCTGCGCGTCGGTGACCTCTTTGGGGAAACCGAAGGTTTTGTATGTGCAATTATGGACGAAGTTATCATGACGAATAACTACCGGAGATTTATTGTGAAGGACGGCACGGTTGACATATGTCGGGCATGTCACCGACCGGGTGAATCAATCCGCCACATTATCTCTGGTTGTTCTCGTCTAGCTAACGGAGAATACTTGCATAGACACAACCTTGTAGCCAGGATTATCCATCAGCAACTTGCTCTGAAGTACTCTCTTGTGGAATCGGAGGTGCCATACTACAGGTATGTGCCCGACCCAGTTCTCGATAGTGGCGATATCACGTTGTACTGGGATCGGTCCATCATCACTGACAGGACTATTGTAGCCAATAAGCCTGATATAGTGGTGGTGGACCGAAGCGAGAGGCGTGCAATGATTGTTGACATATCCGTTCCGCATGACGAGAACCTCGCGAAAGCCGAGAAAGATAAACAAATCAAGTATATTGACTTGGCTCGCGAGGTTGTCGACATGTGGGAAGTGGATTCAGCGATTATTGTACCGATAGTCGTTTCAGCCAATGGCTTAATTGCCAAGAGCCTCGATCAACACCTTAGGAGGCTCTCGTTAGGCGACTGGATCAAGGGCTTGATTCAGAAAGCAGTTCTTCTGGACACGGCTCGTATCGTTAGGAGGTTCCTTTCTTTGGAGCCCTAACCATCGGTAGCTTGGACCCTGTTCCCGATACCGGTGGGATACTGTTTTTTATATTTTTAAATGTTTTTTTTTTTATTGTTTTTTAAGAAATATTTAAAAATATAAATGTAACATGTTAAAAAAAAAAAATAAATGGAATAATAATAATAATAATAATAATTGTTTATTTGTTAACATAGGTAAATAAAATAAAGATCTTATTTTCACTGAACAGAGCGCTATGTTATGCCTAGAGGCGTACAAATATGGAGTGCAATTATTGTCGCTAAGAATTACAAATTAAAAATTTACACAAAAAAAAAAAACATGCATTACCTATTTGTGCCAAGTAAAACATTCTATATATATTACTCCAATTATTAATACAATTAATTTGCAAAGTTATTCAAATTTCAAATCAATTAAAAGTCAATATATTTAAAATGTCAATACAATTAAAATGTCAAATTACTTAAATGTCAATACAATTAGACTGTCAAATCAATTAAATGTCAACATAAATAAAATGACAAAATAGTTTTTTGTCAAAATGATTGAAATGTCCAAATAATTATAATATTAAAATAATCAAAATGTCACAATAATTAAAATGTCAAAATTGTTTCGTTGATATATTAATTCAATAGTTTAATAACATTTATCAATTAGGACCAATTTCATTTTTTTCTTAAACTGTGTAAACTTTAATTATTCTTTTATGGCGTCTGGAATTTTATTAGAAATGCGCGGTGCCATACCCAGGACACTTTTTTTTTACATTTATAATTACTCAAAGAATTTTTGTACTGACTACGAATTGGAACATTTCTTAAACTTGTAACTTTTTCAAAAAAGGTTTGGATTTGTTTTGACGAATATACTAATTTTTAACATGTATATTTCATTTCATTTCATTTATTTCATTTATTTATTATTTGTGAACACAGGGTATAATGAAATTATATATGTAACTTTTGGTCCCACCCATGTTCCGCCGAAAGGCATACAAAATAGTGCTGCTATGATCAAAATTCAAAACTTAAATAAAATAGTACAAAAAGGTAAATATAAAATAAAGTCAAAAAAAAAAATATTACATTTGTCAAAATAATCAAATTAATCAAAATATTCCAAATGTCACAAAAAAAGAATTAACATTAAAAACATTTGTCATTCAGAAACTGGTCTAACGTGTAATAGCATTTTTCAAGTAACAGCTTCTGCAGAGTGTTTTTGAACTTTTGTACTGGCATGCATTTAATTATATCGGGTACTTTATTAAAAACTTGGGGAGCAATACCAAAGAAACTTTTCTTCATCAGTGCAGTTTTACATTTTACTTGGCATAATGTGTTCATATATTGAGCACGTATGGGTAATTTTTTGACTGTGGCCATTTTTTTGAATAAGTGGGGATTATTTTTTACAAATAAAGAAGCTTCCAAGATATACAAAGCGGGAAAGGTTAAAATATTGTATTTTTTAAAATATGGAATGCAACTGTCAGTCCTTTTTAAACCAAACATCGCTCGTATGCATCTCTTTTGCATTTTAAAAACAAGTTCTCGATTTGTTGACTGTCCCCAAAAAACAACATCATAACGCAAAACCGAGGATACCAATCCATGATACGCCGTTAAGAGTGTTTCAGTATTTACTTTTTTCGACAGTTGAAATAGAAGATACGCTGATCTGCTTAATCGTTTGCAAACTTCTTCCAGGTGTGGTTTCCAGGTCAGTTTGCTGTCTATAGAAATACCCAAGAATTTTGAAATGCTGGCCTCCTCTATTTTAGACTGGTTATAGGTAACATTAACTGGAGTATTTACAAGCCGTTGGTGAAAATGCATAATTTTAGTTTTATTTAGATTTATTACAAGATTATTGTCATTAAGCCAATTAATTATTTTCGAGAGAGTGTCATTAATGTCAAGTACATAATTATTAGGATTGTTGCACTTTATAACAACCGTGCTATCATCAGCAAAAAGTACCATTTTGTGATCTGTTATACGAAACCTGAATATAGTTTTTTTCAGAATCAGTAACAGAATGGATTCTAATAGTTTTTACAACATGTTATATTTTTTCCCAAAAATATTTAAAAAGATCACAAGTTAGACACCACCGGCAAGTCACGGCAGGTCATAGCGGGTAGTAGACGCCATCAAATACCAAGGTGAAAGTGCAAAACAACCTCTCAGTCGCCTGAATGGCCCGGTGACCTTGCATTTTTGCTGACAAGCTTATAACTTTGTGATTTTTCATGATATAGTTATAATTTTTTTTACACAGATACATTATATAAAAAAAATATCAATTTTGTATATTGATAGTACATAGATATATCATATTTTTGTACATAAAAATACTAGACACATGTTTCAAGTTTTGCATAAGAATAAAAATAAAATTAACTATTACACGGATACAATGAAGTGCTTATTTATGCAATAGGTTCATGTCGATATTCAATTGGTCCAATTCGTCGCTTTGTTAAAATGGCTATACATTTCAATACGTTCATTAAAATTCTGCATGTCTTTATTGGATACCAAAGAGCAGGTTATAAGGTCAAAAAAGCGTTCACGATTGCGTCATATTGTCGTAATATATAATAAAATAGAGCTGTGCGATGTTTTAAATCGGTGGAAAAACTAAAACGATCCTCTTAAAATTTTGCTTCAATAACACAGGTTTTTCCTCTTTGAAATCTGAGTAACGCTTTCTATAGTTTCAGATGTGCTGATTACGAGAAAAATAATAAAAAAATCGATCACATCAGAATTTTTTTTTTTATTGAATATTTAAGATTTTGCTGAAAAACGTCTGAGCGCCTACATTTTAAAATTTATAAAACGTCATTAAATTACTTCAGCTTAACTTTAATTTTAATTTAAAGAAATAGTGGCCAAAATGATTACAAATTTTGGTGTAATGGGTTGTAATATGAGCATTTAACTTCATTTCTTAAATTCGCACATTGATTACTTCCCAAAAATTCTAGGAGTCATTAGCGAAGAACAAGGCGAAAGATTTCACCAAGATTTGAAAGACCTTGAAGTCTCAAGCAAGGAAGGTGGAATACTAGCATGATGGCGGACTATTGTTGGTTATTGTAGCGCGACGATCCAAACCAGAAATTTAAGCGGAAATCGCACAACCGAAGCTTCCAGAAAAAAAGGACCAGCACGCTTAGCCAAGTTGTTATTCTGCAATCGTTGACGCTGTCAAAAAGTGATGAGACGTATGGGAATGACGTCATCTCAACGTAAAGTCGCGTGGTCGGAACAAACGAATAGAAAATTCGTAGCCAAGTTCACATCGTTCAAAATGATAGAATGAATTTCTACAACGTTTAACGCTATCCTTTGATAAACAAACGCTACATTGTAGAACGAGCGGCCGACGCAGGTGCGTCAACATGGCTACCCACTTATCGTTTTCTACAATTGCTGACACCGAAGCGTTACCGATTGGAGAACGGAATTCGACACGATACGGTTGTAACTTGGCTAGGGGGGCAAGTTCCACAAACAAAATTTATATGTAATTTAGACTAGTAATAAGTTGTTATTATATTTTAATAGTTTTTAAGTAAAAAGTAATGTACTTTTTTAAATATATATTTTTTATGTGACAACTTGTGTTTTTTTTTCCTATTTTATATCTGTACCTTTTTTGAAAAATCTGGAGGTGATGGAGAAAAACTAAGTACATACTCGTAATCAGCGCACCAAAATACCCTAGAATCAGCTATCAAATTCCCCAGAGGAAGTTATGACCTTCATTTTGCAGGCCTGTGTAATTTATATTAATCAACATTTAGGAGCATTTGGGCTAAGTATAAATTCCCGCTGTTTGCTATGGGGGTGGGTAATATTGCATTATATTTGTATTTACTGATATTTTATCGTGGGTTCGATCCCCAGTTACAGTTCTTTTGTTTTGTATATACGACGATACTTTATTAATAATAATAACAAGGTTTTTTCATATTCAGATTTATTCCATTTTAATATCAAACAACTTACCAAACCACTGATATTTCTTTGAAGGGACTTTTCTTAAACGGATTCTTTAAATAATTTATTTTAATGTAGGTACGTGAATTTGTTTTCTAATATTTTTATATGATCGTTTTAAAATGCAAAAACTTTCCAAATTCACTTTCTTCCGATATTTTTACCAAATTATAGGTAAAGTAGAGTTTATGTGATTCGTCTTGCTATTTTTTTACCCGCAGAAAAGGGTGAGTTAAGTCACTGTTTCGAATAATTAAGGATTTAAATACTGTTGGGAACAGAGGGATACAAATATATAACAACAAAACACAATGATCACGTTGAAAAGGTCTCGGCCGTATTCATTATTTTAACGATTTTAACACAAAGTTTATCACAACAGTAAATACGCTATACAAACGGAGTCCTTTAACCTCTCGAACGCAGATTGTACATACGTCTGTACAACTTGGATGTCCTTGAAAAACGCTTAATTTTCGTTTAGTACACACGTCTGCACGAAAGTTATTTGGCCGCAAATTTTGGTTTTTATACATATTATTTTATAAATTATCTAATTTGTTTTTCCTAGAAAAAATCAATTTTTTTTTTGTTGTTTACGTAAACAGTGCAATTTTCCGGGTCACGTGATCCCCTGGCGCTCGAGTGACACGTGTGACGACACTTAATACTTTTCCACTGACTCTAAATTAACTTAGGAACTTAGAGAATCTGGGATCTACGGCCGCTTTACGAGTCTAGGGTGCCGAGACAAACTGACGTGGAGACGTGTCGAGTCGAACTTTAGAGAGAGAACCACGTTCTGCCAAAATGTCCCACTAAATTACCTTCACAACTTGCGACCGCAAGTAGTGTCGGAGATTTCCTCTTTTAACCGACTTCGAAAAGGGGGAGGTTCTATGTTCGGCTGAATGTGTATTTTTTTTTTAATGTATGTTCACCGATATCTCGGTCAATTGTGGACCGATTTAAAAAAAAAAAAAATTTACCCGACTACGGCAATGCTAAAGGAGGGTTATGATTTTGACAGGCTATGTATGTATGTATGTATGTGAGTATGTTCATCTGTTCCCTCATTGCTCCTAATCTCATAGAACTCAACATATGAGCGTTAGAATCATCTTAATCGTACGCTGCACATAGGCTACGTGACGTGTCACAAAACTCGATATGGCGCCCTCTAGCGGACAAAAAGTAATGTGTTAAAAAAACGTTGTGTTTGATATCATTTGAAAGGGCTTCACGTAAATAGCATAGAAACAGTGATTTAACACCAAAATATATTTTTTTTTTTTTTGTTTGTTATTTTCTTTGAATAATAGAGGTTATATTATTTATTAAAATTAATTGCTAGGAAATAATAAACAAATTAAACAATAACTTAAATAATTAAAAATAATATATACACTAAATGCCTAGTTAAATATGACGTCATAAAACTCCTCCGCATCGCTGTCGACTGGAAGTGTGCCCAAAAGGCTGGCGGCATTGCCACGTTGTATGGCAATGCTTATTCTCTGACCGAGGTAGAAGCCAGCCCTTGGGTCACGCGAAGCGTCAATTAAGCGTTTCGCCAATTCTTTAAAAAGCATATGAGCACTCGGACCCCACGGCCCGAGAGTTTCAACCCCAAACGGCTCAAAAATATAACTGCCGACGAGGCTGTTATATTTCCGCCGCTTGAGGTTCTCTGCAGCCGTCGCGGCAGCACCAGCACAGCACGAAGAGCTAGGAAGATGGGATGGCGCAAGAGTATCGACACAGGTAGCGTCCCACACCAAAGGCCTACCCATCTTCCAAGGAAATAAAGACATACCGTCTGGTCTCTTACCATCGTCGCGTGCCAGGCCATGAGGTTCCAAAACAGCCGGAACGCCGACGGTGACAAGGGCTCGTCGGATGATGTCGTTAATGTTCGCGTGCCGCGCTATGCGTCCCGCACTTCGACTGCATGACAGGCCGTGGTGACCGAGGCTGTTGACAACTTCGCCACAGTGGCAGCGATGAGGAGAACAACAGGGAGCACCTAGACGTAGGGCAACAGCTAAGCGGAAAGTAGTATCGTCGAACAAGGTGCCAATATTCGACGACGGCAGTGCGTGAAGCCAAAGACCTGACTCCCAATTTCCCACAGCCAGCAGGCGCGCACGCTCCGCAGCAGTAGCAGATGTTACGATTAGGTTTTCCTGAACTACTTTGCAGAGCGGCTCATCCCACCGTCTCTGGGAAGCCGGGTTGTTAGGTGGATTTGTATTCGGGCAAGCGATTCTCCAGGCATCCAAAGCCTCGGCGAAACACGGCACTTCTAAAGGAATCAGTGTAGAAGTTAGGATGTTCCTGATTAATTTATCAGTGCCGTGGACCGAAGATATGAATGCCGGTAAACTAATACTGGAAATTTTGCGGACGCCGAGGCCTCCCATACGGATGGGAAGAGTAACTTGAGCCCAAGCTCGATCGTCCAAGGTCATATTTAAAATTAAAGTTAGGGTGTGCCGGATAATTTGGTCCATTTTTTCCAAAAGGTGAGGGTGCTTCCATAAGTGGGAAGCACGAAGGAAATATATTAATTTAGGACCGAAACAACAATAACGGATTAGGGTAATGGCCGAAATTGTTTAAATGAAAAAAAGTTAAAAGCCGTAGTCACACGTAATAGGTACTAACCGAAACACTTTAATAACGTGTGGCTACGGCTTTTTTTTTTGTTCTGTTCTTGTTTTTCACCATCCTGAAAAACTTGTTTCATTCTTTTTCAGTGTTGTTTTTTTGTCGTAGTCGGGTTTTCGTTTTTATTGATTGAAAGGTTATGCTTCCAAGTTGGTCCCATAGAAATATTGTTATGATCTGATCATAAACTTCGAAGATACGGCACAGAACTCCTCATAGGATCACAGCAGAATTGTCGTAAAAAGTAAAATTGCATTGTTTATACATGTACTCGATGACTGACTGAAAGAAAATAGGGAGGGGATTTTTTTTTGGCGAATCTTCCCAGCGTAGGCTGCATTCGCTCACTCGCCATTGGCTATTAATAATAGCGTGATTCTATCTACCTAATCTAACCAATAGAAAGCCAGACTGTTCGTAACGGTGTTTCTGTTTTATGTACTTTTTGAATATCTGATATAAACCTATTCCTTTATAATGTTTATTTAAATGCAGCTTCAAAGCTAATGCAAAAAGGTAAGTTATATAAATATATATATATAACATACACATATAGATACACATAGCATCATACATAATATAGCTTCTATAAATTAACAAGTGTTGACTGTACCTCTATGTAACCGGTACAAGAATTTTATTCTTATGTGTATGCCTGACTGCTTTTACTTAAGTTTTTTTTCAGAGCTATGAAATTTTAAAATCGGTAACTATAATAGTGACTTTGTATGGGCAGAAATGAAAGAAAATGTTGTGGGTCCCGTAGAAATATTTTCATAAGCTTTTGACAATGACACTTTCGATCAAAGAGATTTAAAGAGGTACAATATATTTTTAATGTCTTTGCTTTCGATCGACATCGACCTTACAAAAGTGATAATGAATTATATGATGAACGTTACATAAAGAGAGACGTGGAAAATGACGTTTTCAGAGATGATATAGTTACTAAGGTTGTTGAGTATAACATTATGTTAACCCAATAAGTTATATAAATATTGACGGATTTCAGTTTATAAAAGTTCCAACGAACGTTACGAATCATTACTAGATAAATCTGGGCTATTGAAATCTAGTCTTTCTAACGATAAATTTATAGATGGAGCGGGAGACGATTCACGACTGTTCACTTCTTCTTCATTGCTTGTGGCATCGCTAACGTCAGAAGTAGCATTGAATTTAGGAACAAGTACTAGAATGCGTCTACATCGATCGCGCTGTCTAGGCTAGAACAAATTGGTTAAAAGCAAGCATGAAAGCAAGGCCATGCGAGAAAAACGTACAAAAATGTCGATAAGTAAATACACGTAAACATAATATACGATCAAAGTCAAATTATAGTACGTATAGTACTGAGATAATGAATACCCTTTAGTTGTCAGTGTATAGAATAAAATGTTTTTTGAGTTAAAAGTCCCAATGTTTAGTATGCTATACATCCAAGATTATATTCGTAAAAAGCGATGAAAATGAGCGTATTACGTAGTTTTTAAGCATTAGCTTGAGCTCAGATTATTTTTGATTTTAATTCACAACACGCATAATAGATTTTTGTAGTAAATAAGAAATTATAATAAATTTTACCTTAAATGGGAACAAAATTCCTCGGTATGGTTTCGCAATTACGTCACACTGTCAAATATATTTACCATAGAAAATACTATCGTTTATTTATTATTAGGTCTTTACATATGAAATTGGCGTTTTGTACGAAAGGAATATAAAGTCATTTTTTTTTTGTTTAAAATGTATTTAATTAAACAAAGTATGCACCGTTGTTATCTATGCATTTTTGCCATCTCATAGGTGGCTCATTGATCCCTTTACTAAAAACACCATGGGGGCGAGAATCAATAAACTCTTTGAAGGCGGTTTGGACTGCCGAATCGGAGCTGAATTTTTTTCCTTGTAAGAAGTTGTCCAAATTCCGGAAAAAATGGTAATCTGTTGGAGCAAGGTCCGGGGAGTAAGGTGGATGTCGCAGACATTTCAATTGTAGCTCGTCTAACTTACTGGTTGTTTGTTGTGCAGTGTGTGGTCTTGCGTTGTTGTGAAGTAGCAGTGGCCTAGAGCGATTGACCAATCTTGGTTGTTTAGCAGGTAGTTTTTTCTTCATGGTTTGCAGTTGCTGACAATAGATAGTTATCTGCCGTAATCGTTTGGCCAGATTTTAGAAAGCTGTAGTGAACGACACCGGCGCTAGTCCACCAAACACACAAGTAACTTTTTCTGAGTCAATTTTCGTTTAGGGCAGGATTTGGCTGGGTCTCCAGGGTTCAGCCACCGCGACGAGCACTTCTGATTATCGTGAAGACAGATAAGTTCAGCTCATGAAAATAGATAAGTTAGTACTTGAAGAAGATAAAATAAATTAGGTATTACTTTAGAGCGTTGGTTTTTATTTTTTATTTTGTCAGAAACAGTTTAAATTAATACCAGAGTAATCTATTAAACATTCTGCACTTATCGATAACGTTTTCAATTTGCTGGCTATGATGTCTATTAGCTAAGTTCTTAGTTCCCCTATGGTTTAAAATTCAAAGATATGGCTTTTTTTTACGGTTGGAAAAATCATCCAATGACAACCCCCGCTCTTGGGCGGAGCGGGAGATAGTTTCAGACTCTTACTGACTAAAGGACCCACCCTATTCCTTCTAGCCTTCATACCGGGGCTCGAGTTCCCTTTCCGATAACCCTGGCCCCAGTAGGCTTCGACCCGGCTGTGTCCCTACTGTTGCTGACAACTCCTTGAGGCGCGCGGGAACAGTGCGCGCCGTCGACGACTTGGACTTGGTCCGGACAGTTACCGGACGGTCGGACAGCGAGCTACCCATTGCTCACTGTCCGCAAACCCGCGTCTACGATGGCCGGAACGCCGGCGAGAGCGCCGTTGCCTGATGCGGTCAGCCTCCTCCTTTGCGAGCATTACTGCTTCGCAGAAGTCGGCGACCGCCTGCCATTCCCCCTCGCTCCGGACCATGGCCTCAACGAAGGCCCGGCGCGAGAGGTCTCCGCCGCCGATCGCCCCCACGAGGGCACGGCGATGCTCCGCCCAAGCAGGGCACACCTCGACTGTGTGCGCCACAGTGTCCTCCGGGCGTTCCGCACAGTGGCGACACCCGGGCGTCTCTTCCGCCTGAATCAAAGATATGGCTGATAAATTCTTCATTAATTACTAATGAGTTTTTTAATGCACTTTTAAATTAGTAATTACCTTAAAAGGTAGTTCTTTTTCGTTCTATTTTGGTCAGTTTTAAAATCATCAATTAAACTTTAAGCACTTAGTCAATTATAAACATCTTTGTAATAGTGTTAAATGATCTATGTCCTTTATTATTTTGTGCTTTTACATTTCTAGATGTTGCTAACTCTTTCTCAATAGCTGTTGATGGGTTTTCTTTACACTCACTGGTCGTTTGTAATATTGACAAGAAAATGACCATGCTTTCACTTTTCTCTGAAAAATAAGAAATGGCTATTATAAGATTTAGTTATCCAACAAAAGTGAGTTAACTCAAAAATCGTTGGTAAAACCAAGTGGCAGATAGTTTAAATTAAAATAACATATATTTTAAAACCGGCACTATGATGTCGTATATATTTTTTTAGGTGTATATGGGCGCAAAACGATTATTTGAATATTTTGATGAGGATTTAATTTGATCACTTCCTACTTATTTCTTTTAAATATTGCAACATCCTGTTGAATTTATAGAAGGATTTCATTTGATAACTTCCTTTCGAATTATTTTAAAATAATACGACATCCTGTAGAATTTATAACAAATTAAATGACAACTTCCTTTTTAGAAAATATTACAACATCCGGTCGAATTTAAATAAGAATTTACTGGGACAATTTCCGTTCTATTTATTTATTTTAAATATTTTTTACCTTTCATAGTCAATTTTTATGCTTGTCAATTTCTGAGTATAAAAACCGTTGTAATGTGATTAGAAAGGCACTTTTTGACCGACCATGGAATAAACAACTTGAACTGAAGCAACGTATTTCTTTATTATCACTCTAAAACATTTCCTGTTACCATTGTGCACTGTGACTGTGTATTTTGTGTGACGTCAACTCCGATGGCGATCTTGCGCCGACATGTACTACGTAAATAGTCACGTTACGTTAGTCAATATGGGCACTTATAAAACGTCAGAAGCTAGTGCACGGTTCGAAATTGGTCGTTTCCTATGGAGAAGAACCGGCAAGAAACTCCATGGTTACTCTTTTAAAAAAATGATTGTTCTTACAATATTTCCATATTACAGTATTAATAGGTATTATTTAAGAACAGTGTAAACCGGTCTATATTGTACTCAAAAGCACAACAAAAATAATCATTTAAAAAAAGTGAGTCAAAATATGAAGTAATCTAAGAATTCGTGGAGTGTTCTTCTATTTACGTTATAAAAAGAGGCTTTAGAAAAAAAAGCTGGAAAAAAAAATTAATAATTACAACTGTTAATAATATAAGACGTTTTAACAACAAAAAAAGAAAAATTAACGAATTTGAGGTTGGAGTCAGATAATATAAAAAAAATATTGCATATGATGTGTTACAAAAAAAAAATGTTACAACAAAGATGGAGCAGTTAATAGATACAGATCCCCGCAGTAAAATGCCATAAGTCATAATCCTGTGGAAATAGGCATAGTAAACTAACCTAGCTGTGGCGACATCTGTCAACTGCCTTATTTTTCTTACTGCATATGTCACTGAGCTTAATCTACCTGAGAAAGTTTTATTTATTTATTTATTTAAACTTCATGTACAGTAGTGGTACATAGGCGGACTTAATGCAACAAGGCATTCTCTCCCAGTCAACCTTTGGGTTAAAAAAGAGATCACTGTGGTAGGTTTGCACAATAAACAAATAACAATTAATGAAAACGGAAAAAAAAGTAAGTTATTTATATATAATATATAATAAAATACATAAATATGCTAAAATAATAAACTAATAAATACTATGAAAAATATCAAATCTTAAAGAGAACTTAATAACAATTCTGACGAAGAATAAACTAAGGTTGAGAGGACTTCAAGTAGTAGTTCCGAATTTTACGTTTGAAGGAAAATTTGCTTTCGGCTTTTTTGATGTCAAGGGGAAGTAAATTCCAGAGTTTTATGGTGGAAACAGCGTAAGAATTGGACATAAAGCCAGTACGGTGTGAAGGAATCTGAAGAAGCATGTTTTTGGATGCACGAAGGTTAAGATTATGAGAACTGCCCAACACTTTAAAATATTGTTTTAAATAATCAGGAGCATAAGGATCGTTCATTACGGTGAAGAGCATGCAGAGGGATCTGAGGGATCTCCTGTGACGGATAGGCAGCCATTTAAGCTGAGAACGGAAGGAAGAAATGTGGTCATATTTACGAAGCCCGAATATAAAACGAGTGCAGTTATTGAGAAGTCGATCCAATTTGTTTAGAAGTTCTTGGGAAAGATCAGAATAACAAACATCAGCATAGTCAATTATAGGTAACACAAGCGACTGGACCAAAGTAGTTTTAGTGCTCGACGGGAGGAAATTTTTGAATCTATAGAGAGACCGCAGCGTGAAGGTGACTCTCTGGCTAACCTGTGCAATCTGCTTATTCCAGCTTAACCTATCGTCAATATATAAACCTAGATCTTTAACGTGAGGTGAGAGAGGGATGACTGTATTGCCGAAAATAAGCTGCGGTAGTCGGCTAGTGTCCAAACTCCGTAAAAAGTAAGGACTGCCAATGAGGATAGCCTGGCATTTACTGACATTGACAGTAACCCCAAATCTGCTCGACCAATCAGCAATAGCCAGAAGGTCAGCATTTAGTAGAGAGATGCAGTTGTCAAGGTTGTCAATGTCAGTTTGCGCGTAGAGCTGTAGGTCATCAGCATACAGATGGAAAGAGCATTTGAGAAAAGCAGTGATAGAGTTTATAAATAAAGAAAATAAGAGAGGAGAGAGTATACCGCCTTGTGGAACGCCGGTTTGCAGGTCGCACCAGTCAGAACACTTCTGATCAGCACGTACCGCTTGCTGACGACCACGAAGATAAGAAGAGAACCAATCCCGTGCCAATGAAGAAACTCCAATTTGAGACAAGATAGCCAGAAGGATATCATGATCAACGGTATTAAAAGCGTTGGAGAAATCTAATAAAACTAACACCGTTAACCTCGAGTTCTCCAGGCCATTCCTGACGTCTTCTGTGACTTTAAGCAAGGCTGTGGCTGTACTGTGGCCAGGTCGAAAACCAGATTGAAATGGGTATAACAGATTATTCTTAAACACAAAGGATGAAATCTGTTTAAGAACAACTGCTTCTAGGATTTTGGATAGGAAAGGAAGAATGGAAATTGGTCTAAAGTGATTTGATAAAGTGGGAGTGGAAATTTTTGGAAGAGGGATAATGAAAGCCTTACGCCAGCTTGTAGGAAACACCCCAGTATGGAGGGAGAAATTGAAGATATGTGTGATAGTGGGGAGTAAACTTGTAATCAAGAGGGATAACATCGTTCTGCTGACTCCATCACAGCCGACAGCCTTGGACTTAATCGCAGTGAAAATTTTGAGGATCTCCGAGTCGGTCACTGGGGAAAAAGAAAAAGAATCATGAGGTAAACTTGGCGTGGAAGTTATATCAAGAATTGTAGTATTTTTGACAGGAATAGCAAGCATAGCCGACGATGAGAAATGTTGATTCAAATCATTCAAAGATATATTTGAGGAACTTCCAAATATCAGCCGGTGAAGAGTTGAGGACATTTTCTGAAATGTATCGGCGTTTTGAAGCTCTTACCATCTGGTTACAGCGGTTTCTAGCCGACTTGTATAGGTTCCAGTTCTCCTCACTGCGATCTCTTCTATGTCTTCGAAAAGCCCTGTCACGCCGTCTCATCGCCATTCGAACTTCAGGGGTAATCCATGGAGCCGGGGGGCGTTTTACACGGACGGCCCTCAGTGGCGCATGTGCATCAATGAGCTTCAGTAAAACTTTATTGAAAATCTCCACCTTCTCATCCACAGTCGCTGCCTTTTCGACATCGGCCCAATCAACCGCACTCGCATCACGGTTGAGCTTGTCCTCGTCTAACCTCGCAAAATTCCGGAGAAACACAATGGCAGGCCGCTGTTTTGGTGGCTTAATCTTATAACTCAGATAAACTAAATCATGTCTCGATAACCCAGGACCGGCAATCTGGCCATGGTTAACGACCAGATTCACAGAAGACGCGAGCATGAGATCAAGCCAGGAATCGTCTGTGTCGAGATTGTGATGAGTCGGATTAAGTGAGAGGAGTGATAGACTCGACGACTCCAGGATTGCTCTCAGCTTGCGTGATCTGGAGTTGTCCTTCACAAGATCGGTGTTCAAATCACCCATGACTATGAGATGTTTGTACTCTGAGGAGACAGAATCTAAGAGACTATCAAGACTGGAGAAATAATCTATGGTAGGTGGGCAGTATACTACTCCAAGAATACCTTTAACCCCTTTGACATCAATTTCAAGGATTAAGTACTCAGGGCTGCCGCTTGCAATTGCCCGCGAAGACGAAAGGATCTTGTAAGGGATGTCACTGCGTAAGTAAATGGCAACACCCCCGGCTCTTCTTCCCGTGCGATCATTGCGAATAAGGACAAAGCCGGGTAGGCTGTAAAACGTAGATGGAAGTTCGGGCTTGAGCCAACTTTCTGAAACTAGGATAGCATGTAAAGCAACATCACAAAATAAATCCAACATCTCAGAGTAATTTTGAGGGATACTCTGTGCGTTTACATGACAAACATTGAAACAATGATTAAATCTCTGGAACTCGCCACTTAAGAAAGAATTGACAGAAAAAGAATCGTCTAAAGATGAAAAAGCCGTAGAACTATGGCAGGAAAAAAATGAGTCGTCGTCAGACATAATTATTAAAAAGTAAAATAAATAAAAATATAAAATATGATAAATATGATAAAAACTAAAACTAAATTATTATGAAGTTGACTAAACAAATGCATAACCTGCCGGCAGACTGTTCACAGTAATCAGTAAAATATGTAGTATTAAAAATCAACACATCAAAGTGAACTACTAGTGCGTGTTTCCGAACGAAAAAAAAAAAAAAACTACAAGTGACAATAAATTGACATTGACAGTTCACAAACAACAAAACAGTCGGTATATCGAACAAAAACATAAACGTAGTGAAGTGTCTATTTTTAAAACTGGTTACAAGAAACTAATGCAAGACGAAGCTACCCTATAATTGGGAAACACGCACAAAATAATAAGATAAAAAAATATAATAAGACAAATACCGAATCTTATCACTTCTTCTTAACAATCCGTCTGGAGCGAGTGGAAGCCTGCGCCGGCTCGCTGCTGGATTTGGTGTTGGATACCGAAGATATTTCCTGATCCAGCAGTCTGCCATGCTCAGCTCCCAGCGCGACGACCTCCTCAAGACAGAAGACACGGCGTCGCTTACCATCCGGAAGTTTGATATTTATGTTGCCGTCCATGGTCCACACGTTTGTCACGCCGAAGAGCTTGCGAGCCGTTGAAAAAGCAGTTTGTCGCTGCCGAGTGAGGAACTCAGAAACAACGTACGAAGATCCCTTTAGTTTGGTCTTGGTTTTCCAGATGACGTCTCTGACTGCATAGTCTGCGCACCGAAGCAGGATGGGTCTAGTGTGTCCCTCTGAAGCGGCACCCAATCTGTGGCATACAGTCAGCGAAGGGGGTGACACATCCGCTAAGCCAAGCTTAGTCTGTAGAATGGTTGCCACAACTTCAGGAACCTTTTCACCTGGAGCCTCAGGAACGCCGCCCAGTAACAGAAACTTTTTCCTGTGACGCATCTCTATTACGTCAACACTCCTGCTCAACTCCGCAATCTGCAGCTGCAAGGCACTGAAGACACTCCAAACGTGCTCCTTAAAGGCAGTAAAATCTTTGTGGAGGCCGCTCAAGTCCGCTCCAGGTGGTGACGCTTTCAGGTGTGCTTCAAAATCTGCCATCCGCTGACTTAATGACATTAAAGCCATGCGCTGGGCCTCCGCAATGTCAGCCAAAGTTGCCATAATTAAGACTCAGGTGTTTCAATGACTGTGCCAAATTCCAATGACAGTTTACGCCGGCAAGTAAATGCAACTTGTCTTAGGGCATAGGAATACTAATTATACTACTGCCCACACAATATGTGATTTATTGTAATATAAATATACTTAAAATGTATAAATTTTAATTTTAAATATTTTTAAAAGTAATAAAATAATACATATATTATTAACGTATGTGTATACTTTTTTATGCACCTACCCCCAAAAAAATATCAAAGTTCTAATATGAGCGCCCCACTGCAGTTTGGAATCAACAGTTATACCTAAGAACACAGTTTCTGTAATTACATCAAGTTTTTTGCTATTAAGAATTAGATTGACACCAACTTGAGGGACATTCGGTAATGAAAACTTCATATTTTTAGTTTTATTTGCATTTAGTAAGAGGTTATTAGCTGCGAACCATTTCGAAAGAACAGCCAGACTTTCGTTGACACGCAAGACATCCGCATCTTTTCTATCCAATTTAAAAATAAGAGAAGTGTTATCAGCAAATAGAATATTATATCTGATAAATTAGCCATCATGTAAGGAAGGTCATTAATATAAACTAGAAAAAGGAAACGGCCAAGAATTAAACCCTGGGGCACGCCCATCCTTACTAAAGACCCCGAGGACGTCACCCTATTTATGGATACTTTTTGCTGCCAGTAAGATGCTCGTCCACGAATTCCGTAATGATTTAATTTATAGATTAGAGTATTATGGTCAACACAGTCAAATGCTTTTGGGAGGTTGTGACCTGAATATGCCAATAGCATCCTGGGACTTCTCCCAGGATTCTAAAATGTGACTGATGAGTTTCACTCTTGCATCCGTCGTTGACCTTCCTTTCGTGAAGCCAAACTGATGGCTATGCAAAATCCCATTTGAATTAAAGTGAGACAACATCTAGTCGAGCATGATTTTTTATAGATTGTAACTTCATGTCGTTTTAGGAGCTGTCACTGTCGTTTTAGGAGTTGTCACTGTCGTTTTAGGAACTGTCACTGTCGTTTTAGGAGCTGTCACTGTGGTTTTAGGAGAAGTCACTGTCGTTTCTAGAAGCTGTCAATTTACCCGCAACTGCAAGGAAAAACCGTCAAAACATATTTCCGCAAACGATTTCCGGAGACGACTCCGAAAAACCTCAAGCTAGTAGTGTAAATATAAAAAAAGGTCATTCAGAAAATTCCTGTTTCCGTAAACGAAAGAATGAAATTAACGATCCAAAAGTGAAATGTTGAGTTTTTGTTTTGTGAAATTTGAAATACCTGTCAAAATTAAAATGATTTCAATCCTGTGCAGATTAATTTTTGTAAGTACTGGTTTTGATAGTTCGATTCATACGTTATGTGTGTGTGCTAGTAAAATTTAATATTTTTAAGAACGCAGCGCAAGAAAAAAAACGTGTTGTGTGTTTTGGTTAGCAAACAAAAGTAACCTGTGTGTGTCACGACGCGCGGTCTATCAGGGTGCTAATATAATTTATCGTTCGCTGTAGTTATTTTCATTTTTATAAATACCCATTATATAAAGAGTTTACATTATCTGCCTTAATGTTTTCTAAATGATTCCTTTAGTCTGGTTACCATGAAACAATTGGAGAGGTAGAAGAATTTAACCAATTAGAATGTTGTTTTGGATCGATTTTAAGTTTGACTTTTGATTCACCGGTTGACTAGATCATTGGGTCGATTGTTTAATCGATTGCTGGGACGATTGTTTAATCAATTGCTGGATCGATTGGTGAGGCGTTCGTTAATCGATTGGCGGAGCGTTTGCTACTCGATTAGCGAGGCATTTGTTAGTCGATGGGAGAAGCGTTTGTTTGTCGATTGGCGAGGCGTTTGTTAGTCGATTGGCGAAGCGTTTGTTAGTCGATTGGCGAAGCGATTGTTAGTCGATTATTGGATCGATTGTAGGATCGATCTGCAATCGATTGTTGGGACGATTTTTATTGATTGTTAGTTGATTGTTGGATTGATTGTTTTATTTTGCATATTGCTCGAATACGAATACTTTTTTTGCGCTATAAGTACTCGCTCGATTTTAGCAGCATTACCCCAAAATATCAGTCCGTATCATTGATCAGTGACCAGATGAAATTGCTTGCCGATAAGATAATGACGCCACTTCTTTAGCGATTCTACAATGGCGTTGGCTTCCTTCTCGTTAGCAGAATGATTTTGTTCAGTTGGGTTTAAGGTTCTTGAGAAGAATGCTACTGGCCTTGTATCTTGTGTCAACACTGCTGTGATAGAGTGGTAAGATGCATCAGTTTCGACAGTAAGAGGTATGTTTTCATTGATAGCATGAATAGATTTTGCGTTATCATTTTTCAAGCTCTCAAAACATTGATTTTGCTCATTTGTAAGGAGAAAAGTTGTCGTTTTAGCAAGTGAGTGAATACGTTCTGAAAAATTAGGAATCTATTTTGAGTAGTGCGCAAACGTCCCGAGAGTACGCTTGAGGGTTGAGAAGTCCTGTGGTGGAGGTAAGTCAATAAGTGTCTTGAGACACTCACTATCAGGTTTGATTATGCGATTGTGAATGTTATAGCCAAGAATATATTAATAGAGTCTTAAGAAAATTTACATTATTGTATACTCAACGTAAGACCGTACTTTTTAGCAGCCGTCATGAAGTTTTCTAAATTCTGGTCGTGTTCTTCTTGAGTTATGCCACATGTAGTTATGTTATCAAGATAAGCATATGTTTTCTCAAGCTTCTCTTTTCTAATTATCCAATCGATTGTTCGTTCGAAGCTTGATACTCCAATTGTTACTCCGAAAGGAATGCGCCTAAATTTATTTAAATTGCCTAGAGCTTCAAATGCAGTATACTTTCTTTCTTCGGGTAAAATGGATACCCGATGGTACTCGCTTTTCAGGTCTATCAGGCAGAACATCATGTTTTTGGCTACTTTAGCTACTAAGTCCTCTATATTGGGTAATGGATAGGCTTCAAGCTCAGTATAACGATTAATTGTTTGAGAATAATCAATGACAAGCCGTTTTCTATGCGTTTCGTTTTTGGATACGAGAACCTGGGCTCTCCATGGTGATTTACTCTCTTCGATCACACCTTTAACTAAAAGATTTATCGATCTCGTCCTTGATAAATTTGGTATCTTCGTCACTGTGTCATGCAATGTGTGCTGAGCTTCTACAAACTGTAGCAAGATGTTCCTTTTTGTTGCAAAGTTGACAGACTTCTTGTAATGCTGGACAGTTTTTACGGATATGTACTTGCCCACCACAGAAAAATTATTTACGCTGACATGAGCGTGCAGCAGCAGATAATTTCTCGTTTTGCATAGTTTGATGATTGGAAACATTGAAGACAACCTGGGCACTTTCCTTTTGGGTTGCGTTCAGAGGAAGAATATTAAAGCAACTTGAATAAACTTGACCTCTGCAGTTTCTAGGGAAATCGCTTGATTATATGCTTCATCTAACGTTAGAGTCAGGTTTTCTAAAAGCCGCTGTCTGTATTTGTTTGATAAGATGCCTGCTATAAATGCGTCACGTATGCAGTAGTTTTTGTAAGTTTCAGCGTCGACGGAAGTGAAGCCACATTCTTCAGATAATTGTTTTAAAGCTTGTAGAATAAGTATCTATACTTTCATCAGGACGTTACATTTCTTGAAGCAAGCATGTGTCGTGCAAAAATAATATTTTTCGGCTTCACATACAGTCTAGCTAGTATACCTACAGCTTCGTCATATTGGTTGACATCGCTGACGTAAGTGAAAACGTTCGGGGAAATATGGTTTATGAGAAGTTGATAGCTTACTTCAGCCCATTCATTTCCGGTTAATGTAGCTGTCGACGCCTTCTGTGCTGCTAAGAAATATTCAAAAGCTTTCCGCCATTGCTGCCAAGTTTTCATTGCAGTAGAGTCCGACGGATCAGCGTCCAATTTTTCTGGTCGAAGATATTTGTCAATTTTTAACCGACTTCTAAAAAAGGAGGAGGTTCTCAATTCGGATGTTTGTATTTTTTTATGTATGTTCGCGCTTATCTTCGTCACTTGCCAACCGATTTGAAAAAATCTTTTTTTGTTGGGAAGGGTATACTTCCCAAATGATCAAGTCGGGATCTGATGATCGAGAAATCAATGAAAGAACAAATCGAGGGAACTCCTCAAATATTATAGGCAACCATATGGCTTTTTTGGTATTTTCATCAAAGACTTAAGCATTTATAGTCAAAACATGACATTTGATGAAGTGGAACTGGTGAAGAAGACCAGAAATGGCCAACGGAAGTTCATACTCACACAGATCTCTCAATGAACATAGTTACAAATTTAATAAATGAATAGTTCTGAATAGGTATGTTGAATATGGTATCATCGATGTGACCTGATGATGATGATGGAGCCGGAAGATAGGCACCAGAACTCCGTAATTAATCAATGTATCCTAGCCGTGTTTGGGCTTATTAGAATTGTCATGAGATGCACTTTGGCTATAAGGTACTATCGAACTGATCTGATGATGATGATGGAGCCGGAAGATAGGCACCGGAACTTCGTAATTAATCAATGTATCCTAGCCGTGTTTGGGCTTATTAGAATTGTCATGAGATGCACTTTGGCTATCAGGTACTATCGAACTGATATGATGATGATGGAGCCGGAAGGTAGACACGGTAACTTCATAATAAAACAATGTATCCTAGCAGGGTTTGAGTTAATTGGAATTGTCATGAGAAAAAGGTACTCTGGCTGTAAGTGTATTGCAACTAAAAAGTGTGAAATAAAAAACTTTTTACAAAAAAAATATAACCGACTTACTAAAAAAAACACTAAAACCATCAAAATAACTTTAATTTCGGAAGTCGGTGTTAAATAACGAAGAAACAAAACTATTATAGAAACACCGACTTCCGAAATTAAAGTTATTTTGATACTACTACTTTTTGCTACTGGTGGTCGCGCTTAGTAGCGGCGACTGGTGCCACAATGTGCGGGAGCTCTTAAAAGTAAAGACTGTCATTATTAGTTTTCCAAAACTAACTTTAAAAGACGGTTTACGGAGTGTTATAGTGTTTAAGAAAATATTTTTGAGAATAAAGTCACGGGCAAAGTACTATGTAGAGTACATAGTACTTTGCCGGGTGGTATAATTAGTAATAACTATAACATAATACCTATCATGCCGGGTTTGTCCATAGGGTTGAGTAGAGGCTAACTTTTAATACACATACTCGTACAATTTGCAAGTTTTGTTTAAGTCTTCATGTTACAGAGAGTATGTCTATTGCTGTCAACTAGGCACAAATAAAAAAATAAAAAAGGGGTGGTAGCCTCATCATGGCGAAAAATGGTATTGTTTGCACAGAGGTGCCTTTCTGTAAAAAAGTATACAAAATCGAAAGCTTCGAAATATGTGGTGTTAAAGATGTGAGCACTAACATATACATCTTCTGCTGTTACAGAAATCCCATCGATCAGAACCATGAAGTATTTATAAACAAGTTAGAACAATTGTTAAAACATTTCTTTTGTAAAAAATGTATTATCTGTGGAGATTTCAACATTGACTTGCTTAAAAATGATAAAAGAACTTCAACTTTCTTGACTTTATTGACATCTTACAATTTTAGACCAATTATAAATGAAGTGACATTTAAAAGAAACAATTCGCAATCATGTTTAGATAATTTTTTGACGAATTTACCAGATGATTTTATAATTGGACAGTCTGTACATCATAATTACTTAGCAGATGGACACGCAGCATTATTTTGTGGCATAAAAACTCAAAAACTATTGTCCGATGGCGAACAAGGCTTTCTAGATTTAGAGATTAGGCCGTTTAGTGACATTAGTTCAGATAATTTCAAACAACGTATATTAAATATCAATTGGATGGAAGAAGGTATAAATAGCTTTTTAAAGAAAATTACACAAATATTCCGTACCAGCTTCAAAAAGAAGAAAAAACGAGTAAATTTTAAAAAAAGCAATAAATCGTCCTGGGTAACGAAATGTATAAGAATTTCAAGTAAAATGAAGAGATTTTTACTTCAAAATATTAATAAGACGACGTGTACAGAGGAAATTAGGGCATACACAACCTTATACATTAGAATATATAGACAAGTTTAAAAAAATGCTAAACGCATTGCAGTTAGGGATGAATTAACTAAAGCAAATGAATCTTCAAAAGCTATATGGCGAGTTGTGAATAGACTTATGAACACGAAATCTAAGCACAAAAGTAATAAAAACATACTACTTAAAGTTAATGACAAAATAATATCTAATCCCCAGGATATAGCAGACATCTTTTCAAATACATTTGACAAAGCCAAGACAGTAAGCGACACAAATTCTTTTGACCAAGCTATGAAGACATTGCAAGAAAACGTAAACAGAGTAGATAAAGATATGACCTGCGAACTAGTCACTGCTAACGAAATAAAAAAACTAGTTAATTCTATGGCTACAAAAATATCTTGTGGACATGATGAATACCTATAAAAACTGTGAAAGATCATATTGACATACTGGCAGGCCCTTTGGCACATCTTATTAACGCATGCATAAAATCGAACATATTCCCGGAACAACTTAAAATAGCAAGGGTCTTACCAATTTACAAAAAAGGTTCTAAATTCGATCCCAATAATTTTAGACCGATTTCTTTGTTACCAATCATCTCGAAAATTTTTGAAAAAATACTTAAAATAAGGCTTCTAAGACATCTGAATCTCAATAAAGTTCTTAATCACAGACAATTCGGTTATCAGAAAAATGTGGGAACAACTGACGCAATTAATACATTAATGGAGCAAGTAGTAAACGAGATCAATGAAAAACTAACAGTCGCAGGGCTGTTTCTCGATCTTAGTTCCACTTTTGACACAGTAGATCACAAGCTACTATTAGCAAAAATGGAGCATTATGGAGTGAGAGGGCCGGTTTTATGTTTGTTTAAATCTTATCTCGAAAATCGTAAGCAATATGTAGAAATTAAGGTAGTAGAAGATAATTGTGAGAAAGTTTTCAAATCCGAACTTAAACTATGACAAGGATTACCACAAGGTTCGATATTGGGGCCAATCTTGTTTATATTATTTATTAACGATTTAATTAACTTTATGCTGAATCTAAGTAATACCGAACTTGTGCTCTTTGCTGATGATACGAATACCATTATAACTGCTAAAGATGTAGATACCCTTAGTAGTAAAGTAAACAAGGCTCTGGCTCTCTTTCAACAGTGGTTTACCATCAACGATCTCAAATTGAATGCTAGTAAAACAAATGCCATATTATTTAGAACGACATCGAGAAATAATGAAAAAATGGACATCGTACTAAATAAAAATGCAATAACATTAGTGGACAGCGTAAAATTTTTAGGTATTCACATTGACGAAAGCTTAAACTGGAAAAAAGAATTGACTGCAATAGAAAGCTCAATTAGTTCTGCTTGCTATGCCTTAAGAAGTCTTCGAGATGTAATTACCATTCCACAATTAAAAGTAGTGTATTATTCCCTAGTAGAGTCAAAGCTTAGGTACAGTATCATCCTATGGGGAGGTAGTTACGCGTACAATGTTAATACAGCTTTTATTATACAAAAAAGAGCCATCAGAACTATGGTGAGAATTCCGCAATGGGTATCATGTAAGGAGTATTTTAAGGAGCTCCAAATATTAACGGTCCCTTGTTTATATATTTTGGTAATACTCACAGATCTCATGAAAAAATTGAGAAATATTGAAACTTTAGAAGAGAGAAGTAAACGGGAAGCCACTAGGCGTAAGGACTTACAAAATATAATACAACCGCATTTGAAAGTGGTTGGTCATGCTGCAGGTTATCAATCGATTAAACTATTTAATCAATTACCTGTACACCTTAAGTCCATACACAACTTAAGTCAATTTAAGCACCAGTTAAAGACATTCTTGATAGAAAAGTGCTATTACACACTTGATGAGTTTCTCTGTGACAAATTCAACTAGTCTTTAATACATTACAATCACAATTTTTATTGACAATTTTTTTTTTTTTTGACCTTAAATTGTAATAGTAATAGCAATATATTTATTATTGTACTGTTATCACTTCTTTTTATTGACATGACATTTTTAAGCTTGACATTTGTAGTTTTTTTTTCTTTATTTGAATTTTTATTTTTAACATTGTAACTATTTCTTTTGACAAGCTTAAGTTGTGATAAATATTGACGTGACTTTTTTAATATCGACATTACTAATTGATAATCATTATTGACATTATATTAATACACTTTTGACATTAATTGTAATCGCTATTTCACTGTTGACATTAAATTTATTCTTTAGAAATTTATATTGTTCATAATATGTTCTGAAACTTCAATTCTGTAATTTGTTATAATTATCTTTGTTTTGCTTTGTAGTAGGTATAAGATTCATGTATATTAAATTCACATAAGTATGTATTATTATCATAAATTTTCGATACAATGTAAAAATTGTTTATGAAATAAATAAATCAATCAATTCAAACTGTAGCTGGGTTCGCGGATGGCAAGCAATGGGTAGGTCCCCATCTGGTGAGCATTAAGCTCAGGACCTCGGCGCATTGTGTTCTACGCACGCCTCAAAGGGCTGTCAGCAAAATGGGTGGGGCCCACTAGTAATGCGGAATTGTTCGAAAGAGTTACCATGGCCCTGGAACGAAAAGGGCAACTGAAGGAACACAGATGTGTTTTAGTCAGTAAAAGCCTGACACTATTTCACGTTCCATTACATGACATATTTAAGTCAACTAGTGACATCAGCCACTCACTTTACTGCCACTAGCGAGACTCTTATTGACCTGGTGTGCACGGATGCGATTGCGCGCGCCATTGAGGTGGACTGGATTAGCGCGCTTAGTGCGCATGCTTTCATTACTGCTGTTTTTCTGCTTTCATTACTGGAATAAGAGCTATTGGCCTGTAATTTTTAATGTCTTTCTCATCGTCTTTTTTAAATAAAGGTTTTATGACAGTAGCTTTAAGTTTTTTTATTTATTTTTATTTATTTATTTCTTCATCTTACATCTATATTTACAGGTTTTTTTTTTTATCCCCAATGCGATAAATGCGCTTATCCTAACTTAATTATACTAACATCTGTAGCTAATTATAAATAATGCATTCCTTGTGAATTCACCCAGAGTACAACAAAATAAGTCCGTCTCATTAGCTATCAGGTTGAGCGTGTGAAGTGCGCGCGTTAAAAAGGTTGGTCCGGCCTTGGCGCCTCCTTTAAAAGGTTGGTCCGGCCTCGCGGCTCCACCAGCAGGCGCGGTCGCCGTCGTCGCCACACGTACCTGTCTGGAACACACAGGCTCAACTGTCCCAAAACAATTGGATTGTGCACCTTTCCTCTCAATATTTTAAATATATATGAGGTAAGTGCTAGATCCCTCCTAACCCTTAATTCGTTGTATCCTACCATACCCAAGATAAATAGGGTAGGATACATCAACGGATACATTGGATAAACACCGTAATATCTCATATACAAATATCTTATAAATTTATTTTGTAACTTCTCCAGCATGAGACTATATTTAGCTTCATGCGGAGACCAGATGACTGCGTTACACTCTAGCTGACTCCTCACCAGCGCGTTATATAATGCTACAATAGCTTTCAGATTCGTGAACCCTCGTACTGTACGAAGCATGAAGCCTAGGTTCCTAAAGGCTCTTTTACAGCATCGCGTGACGTGATCACGAAAATTCAAGCTGGTGTTAAAACTTACCCCCAAGTCCTTGACTTCTGTGACCCGTACCATAGGCACCCCGTCAATATGATAGCTGCGTAAGATGGGATTGTGTTCACGAGAAAAAGTGATTGTCACACACTTCGAGCTATTGAATTGCAAGAGATTTTCTTTGCTCCAGCTCACGACCCTGTCAATGTCCCCTTGTAGCCTCTCACAATCCTCCTTGCTCCTTATTGCGAGAGATAATTTGAGGTCGTCGGCAAACAACAAGCAGTTGGCATCCTGGACTACTTTTGGTAAGTCGTTTACTACTAAAAGGAACCCCAAAGGTCCAAGGTTACTGCCCTGACTCACTCCTGTCCACATCCAGCACAGGTGGCTCTGCCCTGTAAACCGAGTAAAAATACTGCGCAAACTCTTCAACACACTGTTGACCAGACAATACCTCCCCATCTTTCAAAATTTCCTGCGGACTTCTCCTACCCCTCTTGGATTTAGTATAATTCCAAAACGATTTAGGATCACTCAGCATTTGATTTTGGACGCGGTTAAGATATTGTTCCTGTGCGACTATAATCATCTCTTTAACGCGCTTCCTACAGCAAGCGAACGCTTCGTAGTCGACTCTCGACCCGCTGGCCTTGTACTTTTTATGTAGCAAAGCCTTTAATTTTATGTCGCGAATTATTTCACTAGTGTACGAATCAGGATAAATGTATCTTGACTTTACACTACTTCGCTTTTTTTTCGGAACACAGTCATCTATAATAGAATTAATAATACGATAAAAATAATCCAAACCTGCTTCTAAGTCC
The DNA here is from genome assembly GCA_910589285.2 of Mythimna ferrago. Classification (NCBI taxonomy): domain Eukaryota; kingdom Metazoa; phylum Arthropoda; class Insecta; order Lepidoptera; family Noctuidae; genus Mythimna; species Mythimna ferrago. Next base: position 19,869,203 of record OU342690.1, on the reverse strand, counting down.
ATGTCATATAAAGGGGTCCAATCAACGGCTGCCGTTAAAGAATATAACTTCACAAAATCGGCTTTGTTGAAGTTCCAACCTCTAAATTCAAAACTATTTACGTCGGGAGTAGCCGAGCCCGCTGAGCGGGGTGCAGCCGAGCCCGCTGGGCGGAGTGCAGCCGAGCCCGCTGAGCGGGGTGCAGCCGAGCCCGTTGAGCGGGGTGCATCCGAGCCCACTGAGTAGGGTGCAGCCGAGTCCGCTGAGCGGGGTGCAGCCGAGCCAGCCGAGCCCGCTGAGCGGGGTGCAGCCGAGCCCGCCGAGCGGGATGCAGCCGAGCCCGCCGAACCAGGGTTCCGATGCTGACGCAAGCGTGTACCGACCGAGATCTCGAGCGGCGGGTGGTTCGCGTCTACCGGGACGAGTGGCGCCTCCGACGCGCGCACACTCACAGACCCACCCCCAGCCAATGTACTCAACACTAAATCCAAATACCGACCATTACGATTTTCCACCTTGTTACTCTGAGTAAATCCACAAAATGTAAGAAAGTATTCGTAATAACTACTTACGGCTAAAGAACATGAATACAAGTTAAAATCCCCTATCACTATAACATCATCGTATTTACTACAGCACTGTTCAATAATGTGAAATAATAACATGTACTCATTATCACTACTATTAGGCGGTATATAAACAACACAATTAATTAAAAACATAAATCTGTTACGTAGGTACACAGTAGCACAAACTAGTTCAAACACCTGATTGTCAACGTTCAAGCCATCGGGTAGTGACGCACGCCGCAACTCAAAACGCGGTGTGGCCACGAGACACGCGCCACCTTGTTTCCGCCCGTCCGCTCTGTCACACCGTAGAATTGTGTAACCTGGCGGAATGATTTCGGCATCATAGATGGAGTCATTGCAGCCCGTTTCCGTTATGGCAAATAAGTCTGCATTTCCGGTTGAAATATTGGTGTAACATTCCTCCAACTTAGTTCGCAGTCCTCGCACGTTTTGATATAGTATTTCTACTGTGCTATATAGGATATCTGGGCTTGCTTGCTCTGCGAAACCACACCCATTCTGCGAATTCTATGTTAAGTTTATCGGGGTAGGTTCCAAACTCAATACATAAATTAAATATGAAGCTAAGAGGGTGTGCTACTATTTCTGAGACATATTTTAGAACCTCTGTAGAAATATCGTCATATCCTACACTATTTTTATTTTTTAAGTCTTTTGTAATTCTATTTACTTCATCTGGTATGATAGGGGCCAAAAACATTGACTGTGCAGAGAAATTTATTTTATTGTCAGTGGTCAGTGGTATCGAAGTAGAAAGTTTTTCTGCTTGGCTTATGAAGTAGTCGTTGAAAGTATTTGCTATGTCTTTGGGAGTAGTATACGTAACTCCATCATGATTTATTTCTTTTATATACTCTGGTGGAGAGTTACTTCTATTTCTATTTATTATATTCCATGTCATTTTCGATTTATTATATGCTGTCTTTATTTTATAAGTATTCTTTGCTAATTGTGTCAATTTTATATTTTTTTTAAGTCGGTTTGAATAATTTCTAAGTTTTGCCACATTTAGCTTAGAAGGGTTTAATATAGTATTAGACGGTGTAGCCAATTTGGATTCTTTATTAATTTTCTTTTTTTGTACATAATCGGAAAACATAAATTATAAAATAATTGGAACGAGTCTAAAAAGTTATTATATGTTATGTTAGGGTCTTTAGTGAGGTAGACATCAGAAAAAGAAATTGATTTCAAACAATCTTTGAATTTCATCAAGTTTTCATTACTATAGTCACGCACTTTTATGTTCCAACTTTTGATTAAACACGTCTTTTTACTGGAAGTTTTAAACTTTGTGCAGTATGATCCGACATATGAAGATCAAGAACATTATGAGTACATTTTCGAGAAATATTATGTGCAAAATTATCAATACACGTATTGCTTTGTAATCTAGTTGGTTGATTAATTTGTAAACATAGATTATATTTCAATAGGAAACCACTAAGTTCAAGAGATAATTTATCTTTTTTTTTAATATTAATATTAAAATCACCACATAGAATTATATTCTTGTTCGAGTTATAACAGTATTTTGATAATATAATGCTTAATTTTGAATAAAAAGCTTCTAAATTTTTTAACTTTGTTACCCTATATATATAAATAATGATTGTGTTGTGTGGTATTAGTTCAATTGCACAAACTTCGACAACGCCTTCAATTGACATTTTACTGACATCCGTTAGTTCTTTGTATTGGAGACCAAATTTTACCAAAATACAAGCTCCTCCTCTTTTCGCTCCATTGTACTGCTCGACGAGGTGGCCAAGCTCTTTGAGAGAGTCATTGCAAACCGCCTCGTCAGGCGCCTAACACAGGTGGGGCCGGACCTTTCGGACGGCGCCTAACACAGGTGGGGCCGGACCTTTCGGACGGCGCCTAACACAGGTGGGGCCGGACCTTTACGGCGAATGCATCTCTACGAACGCAGAGGCGTTCGTAGAGATGCATTCGCCGTAAATAAAATGCATTTCGGCATATTCCTGCGGTGTGTACTGAGACATCGTAAAATCGTCACTGCACTGCAGGTTTGTATAATCGTTGAGCAAGTCGTAGTCGAAATAATGTAGCCAATGTTGTAGGGATCATAAAAACAAAGAAGTCCAAACAGAAGCAAATGCAAATCAGAGTCCAAACAGAAGCAAATCAGAGCCCAGGAAGAAAAACGAGAAATTCAACGGTGAAGATAAACACAGAAACTAGAAACGCAACTTACGAGATCGCATTGAAGCATTTTCAGCAAAACTGACTAATTAGATTTTTATTACATCTTGACACAGTCTAATTTGTTATCCGGCCAGATACTGATTTATGGGAATTGATTGACCCTTTTTTACCCTTATGCTTGACCCTAAATAACTACTGGTTAGTGGTTATGTTAAATATTATTTATAATTTTATTTATTTAAGTTATTTAAAACATTATTATTATTATTATAGCCTTTATTAATTCCTTAATATAATTTAACATTTCATTAAATTAACATTTTTATAATTTGATTAAAATAAATAATTTACAAATTCAACAATTATTAACATTGACATAAAAAAAGAAAACCAAGAAATAAATACTTAACTTAATTTCAAACATTCTTATTGATACATGCATAAATAGATATTATTATTATTTGATAGTTAACTAAAATTAATTTAATATTATTAGTTTATTTATTTTAAATTTTATAATTAATTAAGGACCTCGCAACGAGTAAAGGCCTCCTCCATTTTTTTCCAATTGTCTCTATTCTTTGCCTTTGATAGCCAGTTGTTTCCAGCCACTTCATTTATCTCGTCTATCCATCTCTCCCTTGGTCTTCCCTTCTTCCGTTTATTGGGTGGTCCCGGCCAAGTAGTTATTCTTTGAGCCCATTTATCTTTGTTCATACGAGCAATGTGACCAGCCCACTTCCATTTCAGTTTCATGCTATGTTCTAGAGCGTCCAGTACTTTCGTTGTTTTCCTTATATCTGAATTTCTTATTCTGTCTTTTCTTTTTAGATTTAATATACTACGTTCCACTGACCTCTGGCATACTTGTAATTTGTTTTTAGTATGTTTATTAAATATCCAAGTTTGACATGCATAGGTTAGGCATGGCAGTATACAAGAATCCAGTACTCTTTTCTTCAGATATATAGGAAGGTTCGATTTAAGTATTTCCTTATGGCTCCAGAATTTGTTCCATGTGGCATTTATTCGTCTGTGTAGTTCATCCTGGTGTCTAGTCGTTACAAATGATATTTGTTTACCAAGGTAAATATAATTCTGTACATATTCCAGAGAGCTATTGTTGACTTTGATGGGTATCATTTGGTGATTGGTCATGACCTTTGTTTTTGTGGTATTTAATTCTAAGCCAATCTTTCTGCTCACTCTGTTTAAATCATTTACCATTTTTTCAAGTTGGGTTGATGTTTCCGAAAAAAGGACTATATCATCTGCAAACCGCAGGTTGCTCAGAAATTTTCCTTGTATATTGATACCTTCGCTTTTCCAGTCTAGATTATTCATAACGCTTTGTAAGACTGTTATAAAGATTCTCGGCGAGAGAGGATCCCCTTGTCTAACACCTCTACGTATCTTTATTTCTGAGCCTCTTCTTTCCAATTTTACACAACTCTTACTTTTACTGTATATATCTTTGATAAGCTCAATGGTCTCTAGCGGTACATCGCAGTCATCCAAGGCTTTCCACATGCTACTATGGAAAATAGAGTCGAAGGCCTTGGCGTAATCAATAAAAGCCAGATAGAGTGGCCGGTTGTGTTCATTATATTTCTCTATAATCAAATTTAATGCGTGTATGTGATCTGTGGTAGAGAAGTTTTTTCTAAAGCCTGCCTGTTCCGGTGGTTGGTGTTTTTCAGTGTATTTTGCGAGACGTTCTTCTAGACATGAAGCAAACAATTTATACAGATTTGGTTGAAGACTGATAGGTCGGTAATTACCGATATCTGCAGGGTTACCTTTTTTATATAATAAAATTATATCAGATTCCGCCCATGTTGTCGGTATTTTCTTGTCATCTAGAATCTTGTTAAACAGTGTAGTTAGGGGTGATGCTAGTAAATACTTGCCTGTTTTTATTGCTTCGTTTGGTATCCCATCTGGTCCACTGCTTTTATCAGATTTCAAACGCTCTATCTTTTTCAAAACCTCGATAGTCGAGAATCTTTCCAGGGCGGTAGAGTTTCGATTAAGAAGCAAGGTTTCTTGGTCTGTATCTTGAGTTGCATAGAGCTCCTTATAAAATGTTGTGGCTATATCTATAATTTTTGATCTAGAAAATGTTTTGTCATTGGTAGAGTTATCCTTTAGGCAAGGAATCCAACTTTTTGTCGAGTTTAGTACTTTGTATCCTTTTTTCAAGCTTCCTGATGTTTTGAGATGGTTTTCTATTGTTTTTAATCTGTGCTCGTTACGTTCTTTCTTGATTTGTTTGTATATATTTTTATAGAGATAGGTGCGCTCTTTCTTTTCTTCACTTGTTATATTTTTCTTATTTGTCAATTCGCATCTTCTTGCAATAAGCCTTTTGATACTCTCTGAAAATGTATGTTTTGAAACCGCTTCTTTTTTAATGGAGTTTAAACTGTCAGATATTGTATTCTTGATTTTGCTATAGAAAGATTCTACGCCTTCACCTTCCTCAAGTTTTAACGAAGAAACGCTTTTATTTAGATTTTTGATAAACTGTTCCTTTTCTTCATTTGTCTTTAGTTCGGTATTGTTTTGGTTATACTTGGCTCTACTTTTTTTTAAATTTGATATTGTAATGGTGCTTCGTATTAATCGGTGGTCACTCGTATACGTTAGCCTGCTTAATATTTCTACGTTTGTAATTATCCCTTTAGTGTTAGTTAATATGTAATCAATTTGGCTTTTCTTTTTCTTTGGTGAGAGCCATGTCCATAAATTTTTTACGTTCTTTTTGAATAGGCTATTTGTTACAACTAGGTTATTCTCGCTACAGAACTGGAGCAGCGTTTCACCTCTTTTATCTCTCTTTCCAAAACAGTAGTTACCTAGTAATTTCTCTTCACCTGTTAACCGTTGTCCAACTCGAGCGTTAAAATCACCCATTATAATCAAAAGTTTGTTGAAATGAATTTGAGCTTGCCGGAGTTGGTTATAGAAGTTATCTATTTCTTGGTCACTTACTTCAATAGTAGGAGCGTAGACTTGGACAATTGTAAGTGTTACGTTTCCGAATTTAAGATTTAAAAAACATATACGTTCAGAAATTGCAATAAAACTCTCAATATTCTTCTTGTATTTCTTCTTCACAAGAAAACCCACACCATATAGACCTTTAGTTTCACCTATATAACAGAATATATGGTCATCATCTTCTAGAATGTTATAACCAGTCCTTCTTATTTCTGATAGGCCAATAACGTCGTATTTAAGATGTATTAAAGATTCTTTTAGAAGTAGCATTCTTTCTGGTGAAAGGAGAGATCGTACATTATAAGTACATATGTGTAACTTTTGCAACGGAGGGTTGTGGTCTTGCTCTCCCGCGGGGACTGGCCGTACTGGGAGAGGAGGAGGAGGAGGGGGCGCTGTTGGTTGCTATTTTGTGTCGCAGAAATTTAGAGGTAGTATTTCTGGGTTCTGATTTTTCTTTGATAGGTATTGCTGTATATTGGTTTTGTTTTTCTTTGGTACGGGTTTATTAGGCATGTTAGCTATATTATTTGTGTTTGTTAACGGTGACTCTGGGGTTGTTGAATGGGCTCTTTTGCTCCGGTAAGAATAATGTGCGTCTTTGTCGCTTACATTTTCCGATATTATTATTAATTTATCGTACTTCAAAAAGGCTTTTTTCCCTTGCGCTTTAGCTTCCTTTAGTTTCTCTTGCAAGTCCTTTCTTTTGTTGATAACTTCCAGAGGGAAATCTTCCTTTATGTAGTACGATGTATTGCTGAGATTTTTCTTGTTTTTTAATAATTCTATTTTTATTCCCATTGTGGTAAAAGTAGTTAACACTGGCCTTACTTTTTCACTCTGCTTTCCTAATCTTCTAACTTGCTCTATGTTCATTTTTGTACATTTAATTTCCATTTGAGAGTTAATTATTTCAAGTATTTTGTTTTCGAGGTCGTGATAGCCCTTTTCATTTTCAGCAACACCAAAAAATATTATATTTCTTCTTCTCATCGCTTTGTCGAAGTTTTCTATCTTTCTATTTTGTTCTTGAATTTTTTCTTCTAAGACTAAAGTTCTTGTTTCTATATTTTTAAACTTCTCGTTTATATTCTCATTGATAGATCTTGTAATTTCTTCTTTCATATTTTTCAATTCCTGTTTTTGTTCTTTCATTTCGCCTTGGATACTTTTTAACATTTTCGTAATTTCTTCCATAACTATTGACAGCGCCCTCTTGTGATGCGTAGCGGAACTTCGTATAGTCGTGAGATCGATTGGGTTGTGCCTGCGCGGGCGCAGCTTAGTTCACGTTCTACTAGTAGTTCTTCCGCTCACCAATAGATGGCGCTTTTCTCAAACCGAAGGCAGAAGAATGATTTAGCAAATAACGTTTTTAGGTTATTAACACCAAATAAACTTTAAATGAGTTATTATTTCACTAATAATCTTCTTTGTTTTTTATCGTCCATTTGCATCACAGATTTATCTTTGGTTGAGAAGTTTTAACACTGTTGCGCTTGTTTTGCACTAAAGATCGTTACGGTTTTTAATTGATTGTTTTTTGCAACTTTACAGAATTTCACCTTACATTAAAAGTTTCTCGCACTTGTTATCACTAAATGTTTGCACTAGAGTAAGATTCACTGTCTAACTGTTCTTTTTACTATTTTTAAAACTATTATAAATACGAGTACGATGTAAACAAGGCAAAAGTGGCGCCCTCTCTCATATTTAAAACATATGTACACACAATTATAAACTAATTAATTATCTACACTTATAAACAACTTAATAACTATAATTACAGTAAATTAAAAAATAAATAAATAATAAAACCCTACGCTAAAATACACTATCTAAAATATGGCGTCAAAAAACTCTTCCACATCGCTGTCGACTGCTAATGTGCCCAAAAGACTGGCAACGCTTATCCTCTGTCCAAGGTAAAGCCAGCCTTTGGGTCACGCGAAGTGTCAACTAGACGTTTCGACAGATCTTTAAACAACTTATAATTAGGTTTGCAACATCGATAACGTACCGTAAAATGCGGAAACTTTGATCAATTTTTTACTTTATATGACTGTAGCATTCTCATTTTTAGCGCGATTATTATTATTTAAAACTATAATAATCGGTGTTTTGTGTAGATTTGATTAAGCTAATTATAACATGCTAAATTTTAATAATTTAAGAAAAATAAAATAAAAAGTAAGCGATCAAAGTTAAACCGTGAGTGGGGATACTTTGAGCACCCATGTTTTTACTATGGAATTCTAAAGTAGACCCGAAACAATACTACGGAAAAAAATAATCAAAAAAATCGACCGGTAATTTTTCATTTTATAAGTATTTTAATGCGTTAGCGTAACTTTGATCATATAAATAAAACAGATTTTACTCTAATCAGCATTTATTTTACGACTTAGGAACCAATTATATTATATTCTCTGGATACAGCTCGTAAAGACATAGCTCCTGTCACTACTCTTGACAAAGTTTCATTTAATAATTCGTCACTGTAGTTTATATATCTTCTCGTTTCTCGGGTTTTTTTTTGTAATCTCGCGGCATGATGTTTCTGAAGTAATAGTTTAATAATAATAATATATAAAGAATCATATGAATCGGATAAAAGTAGTTAACCATACCCTTACTTTAAAACGTAGGGTTACTTTGATCACTGATCAATCTCACCCAGCCTGTTGATCAATGTCACCCCGCGTCAATTTTTTGCCAATAAAACAAGCAAATATTGAGGTTAGGAAATCACAATATTTTTTTATACTTCATAAATTAAAGTTAAACTAACCTAATATAAATTTCATTATGCCTATATATATAGCTAATTAGTTGCGGGCAAAGTTTTGCAGGCTAAAAAAAGATATTAATATGTAGTTACTCACCTTTTCAATTGTTTTATGCCAAACGAGCCGTCGCACACGCCTATGCTACTAAGGGAAAGATGGCTGACGATCCGTGTTACCAACACGAAAAAAAAAGTGGGCTAGTGTGTTCCGTTTTCTCAATATTTACACTTAAGTTTCTAAAAGAAGTTTCGATCAATGTCGCCCCGCGATTTAAAGTAACCCCATTAAAAATAAATACATTAAATAGTGTATTTTTTTCAAATTCAGCTCCTTTTCAAGTTAAATCTCAATAACTTTTTTTTAAATCATGATATCAATTTTTTTCATACCACATTAGAATCTGCATTTAATGGAAATATTTTTTCAATAATGGGCACCGACAGTGTAGTACATTTCTTGTACACCATTTGCGCCCAAACTTTAGTGATTATCTGAAATCTATAGTTAAAATTTGAAATAAACAATTTTTTCTTTAATATTTTTAAGTTTACAGTAAAACAATTATTTGTGTATTATTTGCACATGTATTCAGCAGTAATATACAAAAAACAAAATAGGAAAATAAGGTTTTTTGTTGAAATTAGAGTCAAATTAGTATCTCAAGGTGTTTTTTTTTTAAATATATAAAGATCAGTTTTATTCTGAGACCTATATAGTAAAAAGTGGTTTTAAATTGTGGTATGTGACAGCTGAATATTATGGTATATCGACCCGTTAACGTTGGACCACTATTTACACCACGCCCTGTATATAAACGAACGACAAAATGTCATGTCAAATGTTATGTTTTTGATTTCTCATGTCAGTCGAGATGTCTTAATGCCACGCTTTTTTCTGGTGATGTGATTGTATTTATTGTAGTATTCTAACAATGTCATTTTGTGTCATTTTAGCCACTATATTTTAGGCAAAATCAGTTATTTTTGTTATTTAATTCGGAAGTGTATTTCCTAAGTAATAATTATCTATAAATAAAGCCGAAGCATATTATGTTACTTGACCAAGATTTATATTAATAGCAACATTAATAGGTAGTACAAGTTAACCAAAAGTCATAAAGTCAAGCCAGCAAAAAAAAATGCCATGATAAAAATATAGTCAATTCAGTTTCCAACTATGACAATAGTTTTTGCAGTCTGGCCATAATCTTGATTTGATAAAACTAAGTCAATTATTTCGTTGGTATATAATATCACGGTAACTTATGTGGACAGACTTACGTAATAATTTCATCATAAATTGCCCCTCCGTTGTTCTTTTTACTTAGTATCGTTTGACCAGAATCTTTTTAGACAGCTCACTTATTTGGAATAGTTGTAATTATCGAATTAAATTTCAGTAAATTCATAACTTTATATTAATATATTTGTTAAACTTCTGATTTTCTGTCAACTTCTGAGCTCCCTGATTATAATTGTATGAGGTTATCGTATAACCACAAAAATCTACAATCTCATTCAACAAGTTTTTTAAATATATAGCCTCTTTACACGTCTCAGTTATCGCCACATATTCGGCTTCTGTACTGGATAAAGCTGTAGTCTGCTGTTTTTTACATTCTTAAGAGATAACAAGATCCTGAAAGCTTAAAGCAAAAACCTGTATAAGATTTCTTAACTAAAGTATTTGAGGCCCAGTTTGCATCAACAAAACCCTCTAAGTTACAATCATCTTTAGTAAACATAAGCCCGTAAGATTTAGTTTTGCCTAAATACCATAAAATTCGTTTTGCGTTTTACCGATGTATGAGTGAATAAAAATGATTAAATTGGCTTTTAAAACTTTCACTACAGGATATATCCGCGCGAGTTAGGACACTTAAATACATTAAATTTCTTATTAGTGGTTGAAATGGGTATTGTTTACAAACTTCAACACTTTTCTCTAGCTTTAAATTATTCTCAATGGGAATATCGACACCATTACAATATATCATATTAAATTTATTTAATATAAAATCCACATTTTTTTTTACATTTTAATTATAATGCCTAAACATTGTTTTAACTGCCCCAAGTCTTTAATCTTAAATTTTTGCATTAGTACATTCTTAATCTCATTTACCTTATCTTGACAATTAGAAAATATGAAATAATCATTTACAAAAATTGCTAATATAATAAGCTCCTTTTCACACTTTTTTATATACAGAGTGGCGTAAATAGTAGTCCAACGTTAAGGGGTCGATACACCATGTATTCAGCTATCACATAAATCAATATAAACCACTTTTTACCATAGGTCTCAGAATAAAACTGATCTTTATATTTTTTTTTTGAAAACAACACCTTGCGACACTAATTTGGCTTAATTTAAAAAAAAAAAACATAATTTTGTTTCTTGTATATTACTGCTGAATACATGTGCTATAATATGCAAATAATTGTTTTACTGTAAACTTAAAGATATTAAAGAAAAAATATTGTTTATTTCTAATTTTAACTATAGTCTTCAGATAATCACTAGACTTTGGGCTCGAATGGTGTAAAAGAATAAATTTAATGTACTATACTGTCGGTCCCCATTATTGAAAAAATATATGTCCATTAAATGCAGATTATAATGTGGTATAAAAAAAAACCGATACCATGATTTAAAAAAAACTTATTGCCATTTAACTTGAAAAGTAGCTGAATTTGAAAAAAATACCCTATATAATTTAAGTACTCGTACGTTACCGATGTTGCAAAATATTTTGAAACTAACTAGAAGTAGTTTTTTAGCTTTTATTGAAGAACATAAACTTAACCTTATGAAAAAAAATGCTAATTCTTGTTAATTGTTGTGTTATTGTTAATTCTTAATTCTTTTAATTTTCTTTAATATTTTCAAATACTTAAATCAATTATTCAAAAAAATCAATTATTTCTTAAATGATTGCTAGCAAATCCTTAGACTAAATGTTCGAAGTGATCATCACTGGCGGCTATGGACGCTCTGCATCGTCGGATAAATGACCTGACACGAATTGATGTAGATAGATCTTCGTGGACTAAATGTAACGCTTCGTCGTCATTGTAAACCCTTGGTCGTCCCTCACTTGCACCGCCTACGCCTCTGCCAGGTATCCTACCCTAAGAATTTGCGGTATGTAAATACACGGTGACCTTTTTTTTTTATGGTGGGAAAAAATCATGCATTGACATCCCCCGCCCTTGGGCGGAGCGGGAGATAGTGTCAGACTCTTACTGACTAAAAGACCCACCCCGTTCCTTCTAGCCTTCATACCGGGGCTCGAGTGCCCTTTCGGATAACCCTGGCCCCAGGGCCCCAGTAGGCTTCGACCCGGCTGGGTCCCTGCTGTTGCTGACAACTCCTTGAGGCGCGCGGGAACAGTGCGCGCCGTCGACGACTTGGGCTTGGTCCGGACAGTTACCGGACGGCCGGACAATGAGCTACCCATTGCTCACTGTCCGCAAGCCCGCGTCTACGTTGGCCGGAAATCGGGATCAGAATCCCGGCGACGGCGGCGGCGATAACGCCGTTGCCTGATGCGTTCGGCCTCCTCCTTTGCGAGCATTACTGCAAAGGAGGAGAGAAGTCGGCGACCGCCTGCCACTCCTCCTCGCTCCGGACCATGGCCTCAACCAAGGCCCGGCGCGAGAGGTCTCCGCCGCCGATCGCCCCCACGAGGGCACGGCGATGCTCCGCCCAAGCAGGGCACACCTCAACTGTGTGCTCCACCGTGTCCTCCGGGCGTTCCGCACAGTGGCGACACCCGGGCGTCACTTCCGCATGGATCGAGTGCAGGAAACTCCCGAACGAACCATGTCCGGTGAGTACCTGCGTCATGCGGAAGGTAAGGACGCCGTGTGGTCTTTCCAGCCACGCCTCAAAGAGGGGACTTACCGCAATAATTGTGGCATGCCCAACACTGGGTTGCGATAGTCGTTGACGCCATTTCACCATGAGAACCCGCCGGAGTTCTGTCCGCCATGCCGTGACCTGTCGCGGCAGCGGACTTTCACCCCGGCGTTGCATCTCCACGCGCATATCGTGCATGTGTGCAAGGACTGTTGCCTCCAGATCCCACGGTGGTAGGCCAGCCAGAAGGCTCGCCGCTTCGCGGGAGACCGTGCAGTATCCCCGCACCATCCTTATCGCCATGACCCTCTGGCAGGCGTTCAGTATGGCCGCCGGTTGCTTTTTCAGCGACGGCGCCCACACCGGCGCCCCGTAGAGGGCCATGGACCGAACGATCCCCGCGTAGAGCCTCCGGCAGGAGGCGTCTGGACCCCCAAGGTTGGGCAGGAGCCGCTTGAGCGCAGCCCCAGCCCGGTTGAGTTTGGGAGCCAGACGTCGGAAGTGCTCCACGAAATTCCACCGGCTGTCGAGGACGAGTCCCAGGTACTTCATCGTCGACCCGACACCGATGTGAACTCCTCCGACCGTTAGTTGGGAACTCAATGGCGGCGCGTTCCAAGACCGGCGACCGTGGAAACACATCGCCTCGGATTTGTGAAGCGCCACCTCGAGTCCCAACTCCTGGATCCTATCAACGACCATCGCAACCCCGCGTGTCGCTAGAGCGACCGCCGCCTGGTACGACTCTCCCTGCGCTAGAACCAGCATGTCGTCTGCGTAGCAAACCACGCTGACCCCGTCAGGGAAGTCGCCGCGCAGCACGTAGTCGTACCCGATGTTCCACAAGGGTGGCCCTAGTACCGACCCCTGCGGAACACCGCACGACATCTCTCGACGTTTCCAGTCTCCCTGGTGACCGGGGTAGACTATAAATCTATACGACAGATAGGCCTCGACCACTCGACAGAGGTATTCGGATCGTACTCCAGGGCAGGGAATTGAAGGCGTTGGCAATGTCCAAGGACACTGCCACGACACACCTGCCCCGGGACACCGCATCTCCCGTCGTGAGGGCTCGCACGCGCATGATGGCGTCCACCGTAGAGCGCATCCTGCGAAAGCCGAACTGTCCGTCCGAAAGGTCCGGCCCCACCCGTGTTAGGCGCCCGACGAGGCGGTTTGCAATGACTCTCTCAAAGAGCTTGCCCACCTCGTCGAGCAGCACAATGGGCCGGTACGCGGACGGAGAGTCCGCAGGGCGCCCTGGCTTCGCTATGAGGACCAGTTTCCCCGTCTTCCAGCAAAGTGGGAACTGGCCCCTCTCCATGCATGCGCTGAAGAGCCCTCTCAAATACACGGTGACCTGGATATCTTCCAGAGAAAGTCGGGCTGCATCTCTACCAACGCCTCTGCATTCGCCATAAATAAAATGCATTTCGGCATATTCCTGCAGTGTGTACTGAGACATCGTAAAATCCTCACTGCATTGCAGGTGTGTATATGGTTTGGATATGATAAGCAAGTCGTAGTCCAAATAATGTAGCCAATGTCGTACGGATCATAAAAACAAAGAAGTCCAAACAGAAGCAAATCATAGTCCAAACAAAAGCAAATCAGAGTCCAAACAGAAGCAAATCAGAGTCCAAGAAGAAAAACGAGGAATTCAACGGTGAAGATAAACACAGAAACTAGAAGTGCATGCAAGTTACGAGATCGCATTGAAGCATTTCGTCTGGTCGACTGGCCTGTTGGTCTAGTGGTTAGTGACCCTGACTGCTGTACCGGAGGTCGTGGGTTCGATTCCCACCCAGGACAAATGTTTGTGTGATGAGCATAATCATTTGTTCTGTGTCTGGGTGTAATGTATCTATAATATGTATGTATTTAGAAATATATAAGTATGTTTATCAGTTGTCTAGTACCCATAACACAAGCTCTGCTTAGCTTGGAACTAGACAGCGTTGTGTGACAGTTGTGGAATATTATTATTATCTCCTTTATTCATTTTTTTACATGTTACATATATCTTTTTAAATATTCCTAAAAAAATAATAAAAAAAAAACATTTAAAAATATAAAAACAGTATCCCACCGGTATCGGGAACAGGGTCCAAGCTACCGGTGGTTAGGGCTCCAAAGAAAGGAACCTTCTAACGATACGAGCCGTGTCCAGAAGAACTGCTTTCTGAATCAAGCCCTTGATCCAGTCGCCTAACGAGAGCCTCCTAAGGTGTTGGTCGAGGCTCTTGGCTATTAAGCCATTGGCTGACACAACTATCGGTACAATGATCGCTGAGTCCACTTCCCACATGTCGACAACCTCGCGAGCCAAGTCAATATACTTGATTTGTTTATCTTTCTCGGCTTTCACGAGGTTCTCGTCATGCGGAACGGATATGTCAACAATCATTGCACGCCTCTCGCTTCGGTCCACCACCACTATATCAGGCTTATTGGCCACAATAGTCCTGTCAGTGATGATGGACCGATCCCAGTACAACGTGATATCGCCACTATCGAGAACTGGGTCGGGCATATACCTGTAATATGGCACCTCCGATTCCACAAGAGAGTACTTCAGAGCAAGTTGCTGATGGATAATCCTGGCTACAAGGTTGTGTCTATGCAAGTATTCCCCGTTAGCTAGACGAGAACAACCAGAGATAATGTGGCGGATTGATTCACCCGGTCGGTGACATGCCCGACAGATGTCAACCGTGCCATCCTTCACAATAAATCTCCGATAGTGATTCGTCATGATAACTTCGTCCATAATTGCACAGACAAAACCTTCGGTTTCCCCAAAGAGGTCACCGACGCGCAGCCAGGCTACGGACGCTAGTTGATCTACATCGGGCCCATGAAGGGCCCGGAAAAAGCGTACGTGAAGTTCTTTACTCTGCCATACTTCCTTGCGTACGTTAGTGTCAAGCACTACAGGTTTGCGCCAGTTCTCGTTAACCAAGGAGAGCGGGGTGAGTCCCTTGTCCACTGCTACTACATCACGATGCATACCCACGTCGGCGGCTAGGAAATATTCCCTGAGACTGCATACCTCGCGATTGTGCAGGGTCTTAGCATTTAAAAAGCCTCGACCCCCACACTTCCGCGGGATATACAGTCTCATTACCGACGACCGAGGGTGATGCATTCGATATGCAGTCAGCAGTGTACGGACCTTCCTATCCAGGGCGTCAAGTTCCGTTTGAGTCCATTTGAGTACACCGAAAGCGTATATCAATACCGGCATGACCCAACCGTTGAAGGCACGCACTTTGTTTCCACCTGAAAGAAGGCTGTTAAGTACCTTCTTCAGGCGGCCAAAGAAGCGCTCCTTCAACGATTGCTTCATGTCAGTGGCATTGATGCCTAACGCTTCCGACATACCCAAATACTTGTAGGTTTCGGTTGGAGAGAGGGATCTCAGGTGTATGGAATCCGAGAGTTGGGTACCCACGGATTCCACAATCTCCCCTCGCTTTATATGCAGGACTGCACATTTGTCCACACCAAACTCCATTCTGATGGCGCTACTGAAGGTTTCCGTTACCTTCAGTAGCTCCATCAGTTGCAGATCGTTGGGGGCAAAGAGCTTCAAATCATCCATATAAAGGAGGTGAGATATAACCTGACCACCTCTCTTCAACCGATAGCCTAGGCCTGAATTCTCTAGCAGTGTGCTCAGAGGATTCAAGGCTATGCAGAACCAAAGCGGACTCAAACTGTCCCCCTGGAATTTACCTCGCTCGATCCTTACCGGTTCGCTATTCCTCTGGATATTTCGACATCCTGGATAGCGAAGGACTGTCCTCCATTGCCTCATACATGACATCAGGAAGGTGCAAAGAGTTGCATCAACTTTATACAACTCCAGCACCCTCATGAGCCATGTATGAGGAACTGAGTCATAGGCCTTCTTATACTCTATCCAACATGTCGACAGATCCTTTCGGGAACGCCGAACCTGTTGGCTAATGGCCATATCGATGAGGAGTAGCTCCTTCGTACCGCGGGACGCATTCCTACATCCATTTTGAGAGGCAGACATGATAGCGTTATTATCAATATGGTTGTTAATCTTTGCTCTCAAAATGGATGTAAGAACCTTATAAACTGTCGGCAGACACGTAATCGGCCGATAGTTTTTGGGTTCCGCGGTGCTACCGGATTTATGGAGCAGGTGGGTAACTCCTGTTGTAAGAAACTCGGGTAGCGAGCCAGACTCTAAGGCGGTCTGATACTGAGATGCCAAACGAGCGTGCGACCTTTGCAGCCACTTTATCCAAAAGTTGTGCAGTCCGTCCGGCCCTGGAGATTTCCAATTAGGCAACGGACGGACTGCACGGGCCACATCTTGGGGGCTGATTGTTATTGCCCCCATTTCTGTTATTGATTCGCACGCTCGTTCAACCTCTCGAGTCCAACCACCTTCAGTATGACTGACAGGCACCGACCAGATGTTGCGCCAGAATGAACACATGGCGTCGTCATCCGGAAGGTGCGTGTCAGTCACACCTTGGTCCGGTCGCTCCCAAGTCCTGTATACCCACCTTTCATTACTCCGGAATGTGCTATTCTGGATGTACCGTTCAACCCGCCGCTTATACCTTCGGATACGGTTTGCCCATACATACACCTTCTGCTTCAGGAAGTCGATACGCTCTGTGACACGGGACATATAGTCTCGGGGGCTAATGTCAGTCCCCGAAAACGCCCGTCTTACAAAGCGCATCACTCGTGGGCGAGTGTTATCCTCCCTGAAGCAGATTAGTTTGCCGATGAGTGCTCTGGCCCCACCAATACGACGCTCGATCCTGCACTGCCAAGCCGGCACAGCTGGTTTTGGTCGTGTAGCTACGTCAGTGTTTGGAAATTTGACGTGAGCTACACGATATGCCGCTACGGCCGCGCAGTACATGATCGAGTGTGTATCGGTGAGATCTTCGCAGTCATCAAAATAGTTTGACAACTGCGAATCCAGAGCAGCCACCAACGCCCTATTCTTGTTACACATGGGCAAACGAGGTATGCGAGGTCTAAGTTCAGGTGGTATGTTGCGATATTCCCTAATAGCACACTTCAAAGCACTCCTCAGTTCGTTGTTACATTGGGTACTTACATGTGTAACCATGTCAGTAATCTCCTTGTCAGCGTTGATGGAAAGATGGTTGGATACCTGTGGAGGTACCACCGTCTGCGACGAAGAGGTTACGGCATGGCTACCCATTTCCGTTCGGAGGCGATCAAGTACAGTATCATCCAACATATGATTACGCTGGATGACCCGCACCTGATCCGACAGTCGTTGGGCCGAAACGTTGACGGCTGCCTCAAGCACCTGAAACAAAGAGAGCATCCGAACACGGTACGCCGTCAGGTTGTTTCCTTCCTCTGTAGCCCCAAAGTATGCGCGCATGACGTTTTCGTTAATCGATTGTGTCCATCGCATGCGCGACACACATCCACCGGTAGCTGGGACCCTTTCAGAGGCCGGTGGGCCTCGAGATCCTAAGCAAGCCGGTGGCCGGCGTCCCCCCCGACGACGCGTAGGTGGTGGTGTCGTCGGCGGCGAGTAGTACTCGTCGCTCGAGCTCGACGCAGCTGCCACGGCCGGTGTCACAGCACTCACAGTGGGGCTGGGTTCCGGCGGCGGTGAGGCGGAGCTGAGCGACGAGGCCGGAGCTGGTAGGCGTGCTCGACGAGCGGCAGCTCTCGTCAACATTTTCGTAGTTTTGTATTATTTACATTCATTATAATTGATTTTTCACTTGACACAATATGTCATCTGTCTTTCGGTTTTTTCTTCTTTCTATATGAGTTTGCATTTTCTTATTTTTGGGAGTATTAACTTTATAATTTTTGATAAACACAGACTCAGGGGCTTCTGGTGAGAAATATGTTGAGAATGTAAGACTGCAAACTGTTATTTTTATTAAATATAGTTTGAACACAAAGTAATACTTCTGTTGACATTTAAAGTTGCCAGTTATTATTATTATTATTATTTTCAGTCAAAATTGACTAATTAGATTTTTATTACATCTTGACAATAGTCTGGTTTGTTTGACCCTTTTTTATCCTTATGCTTGACCATAAATAACTACTGGTGAATAGTTATGTTAAATATTATTTATAATTAGGTCCAAGATATTTTGCAACATCGATAACGTACTAAAATTAAATAGTGTATTTTTTTTAAATTCAGCTCCTTTTCCAGTTAAATCCCAATAACTTTTTTTTAATCATGGTATCAGTCTTTTTTTATACCACATTAGAATCTGCATTTAATGGATATATTTTTTCAATAATGAGCACCGACAATGTAGTACAAATCTTTTACACCATTCGCGCCCAAAGTCTAGTAATTATCTGAAGACCATAGTCAAAATTTGAAATAAACAATTTTTTTCTTTAATATTTATACGTTTACAGTAAAACAGTTATTTTCGTATTATAGCACATGTATTTAGCAGTAATATACAAACAACAAAATAGGAAAATAATGTTTTTTGTTGATGTTAGAGCCAAATTAGTATCGCGATGGTTGTTTTTCAAAAAAATAAATAAAATAAAGATCAGTTTTTTTCTGAGACCTATGGTAAAAAGTGGTTTTAAATTGTAGTATGTGATACGAGTAGCTAAATATATGGTATATCGACTCGTTAACGTTGGACCACTATTTACGCCACACCCTGTATAAACATGGTTCTAATTTTGACCTAACAAAGTTGGACTTTAATAAACAATCATTTATTCTTACATTCCAAGCTCTGGCCGATTGCACGTTTTAATTTAAGTACACAATTTTCTTTACAATCTAAATTAGGAGGAGCATGTATGTATACATTTTCATTAAAATAACCACTTAAGAAAGCTGTAGTGACATTCAAATGAGTAATTTTAAAGTTAAATTTCACGCTTTTTGCAAATAAAAGTCTCAATGTAGAGTAACGAAGCACTAGTGAGTATGTCTCGGTATAGTCCAAACCTTCTCTCACACTCATATGCTAGTTGCGATAGACAACGAGTACTTAAGTACGGCGCGGAAGCGGTTCCGTAGGTAATAGTATTTAATTTTAAATGTTTTACTGGTTCATGCTTTTTTTTTTTTTTTTTTCGATGGAAAAAATCATCTTATGACAACCCCCGCTCTTGGGCGGAGCGGGAGATAGTGTCAGACTCTTACTGACTAAAAAACCCATCCCGTTCCTTCAAGCCTTCATACCGGGGCTCGAGCGCCCTTTCGGATAACCCTGGCCCCGGTAGGCTTCGACCCGGCTGGGCCCCTGCTGTTGCTGACAACTCCTTGAGGCGCGCGGGAACAGCGCGCGCCGTCGACGACTTGGGCTTGGTCCGGACAGTTACCGGACGGCCGGACAGCGAGCTACCCATTGCTCACTGTCCGCAAGCCCGCGCCTACGGTGGCTGGAAATCGGGATCGGAATCCCGGCGGCGGCGAGGGCGCCGTTGCCTGATGCGGTCGGCCTCCTCCTTAGCGAGCATTACTGCTTCGCAGAAGTCGGCGACCGCCTGCCACTCCTCCTCGCTCCGGACCATGGCCTCGACCAAGGCCCGGCGCGAGAGGTCTCCACCGCCGATCACCCCCACGAGGGCACGGCGATGCTCCGCCCAAGCAGGGCACACCGCGATTGTGTGCTCCACCGTGTCCTCCGGGCGTTCCGCACAGTGGCGACACCCGGGCGTCACTTCCGCTTTAATTCGGAACAGGAACCTCCCGAACTTGCCATTTCCGGTGAGGACCTGTGTCATGCGGAAGGTTAGGACGCCGTGAGGTCTTTCCAGCCACGCCTCAAAGAGGGGACTTATCGCCATAATTGTGGCGTGCCCATGACGGGGTTGCGATAGTCGCTGATACTGGTTCATGCTCGTTCTCCCTCCACAATATCATTTGCAAATGTCTTTGACTCTCAGAAATTAATATTTGTCTATACATTTTTTCAATGTCGGAGGTCAAAACATAATTGTGTTGTCTAAATCTGAGCAATATACTAAATAGGTCATCTTGAATCACCGGTGCCACCATTTGTATATCATTCAACGAATACGCGCTACTGGTTTTCTCGGAGGCATTAAGTACAACCCGAAGTTTTGTTGTCTCACTTTTTTCCCTAATAACCGGGTGATGCGGTAAATAACATGCAAACGGGGGCCTACTACTCTCAGATAAGTGATTCAATTGTTCATATTCATTTATAAATTCTACATAGGTACCCTTTACGTAAGGCTGCTTTTTAAACGTTTTCTCCAAATTCATTAAACGAGATTTGGCCTTCACAAAGGAATCTCATAAAATGTCTCATAAAATGTCTAGGCTTAGACTGTGTGTGGTGTGTGTTAGGTCTAGATAGGAGCTGAAATAGATACTTGTGAAGATTTTATACGTTTATTGGTCTTCCCAATTTTACTTTTAGAATACTTTGAAATCTAATATTACGATGCGACTATACAGAGCAAGTGGGTAGCAGACGTAGACCCCGATGACCGCGGTACACGCACTTTTATACGCACAATTGAAGGAAGAAGTGAGAGGGCGGCGGTGCGTCCCGCACCCCGCACTCCTGCGCGTTAACATACTCCCCCCGTTGAAGGTCGCACCTTCAATTGTCCGTCCTCAGGCTCGAGCAAAGGGCACAGGCGATTGATAGCTCGCCGTCCTCACATCAGCTACTCTGGATACACCGTCGTTACCCATGTGTAAGTCTTGTATACGTCCGATTTTCCATTTTAGGGGTGGCATGTTACTTTCCTTGATTATGACCATATCTCCAATACGTAATGTAACATCTGGGTTGCGCCATTTGGTACGGTGCTGAAGCTCACTTATGTACTCGTGTTGCCATCTCATCCAGAAATGCTGCCTCATCTGTTCCAATAGCTCATATCTGTGGAGTCGATTACAGTTAATGTCTGTCAACACTGGAGAGGGAAGAGCTATCAGTGGTTTGCCAACGAGGAAGTGCCCGGGAGTCAGGGAATGGAAATCGTTGGGATCGGATGACATGGGAACTAAAGGTCGGGAATTTAGTATAGCTTCTACTTGACAAAATAAAGTTGAAAGTTCCTCATATGTCAAGTGCCTATTCCCTAATATTCTTTTTAAATGGAACTTGGCTGATTTGACCCCGGCCTCCCATAATCCTCCAAAATTCGGGGCATAAGAGGGAATAAATGCGAACTTCATGCCTTCATTAGAACAAAATTCAGTTAATTTATCCTTATTAACTAATAAAAATTTATTAAGTTCATTACTAGCACCCAAAAAATTGGTCGCATTATCACAACATATTAAAACTAGGTTTAGAGCGCCGAGAAATAAATCTCCTGAGAGATAATAGGAATGCGTCGGTACTTAGGTCGCTCACAACTTCTAAGTGTAGTGCCTTAGTAGTGAAACAAACAAGTAAACACATATATAACATTTACTTATTTTACAACCGCGACCTTTTCTATCGGTTATGAAATAGGGACCCGCCAAATAAACTCCCGTAGTTTCGAAAGGCGTTCCTGGATTCAATCGCTGTTTGGGTAAGTCGCCCATAATTGGGACTATAGGCTTAAATCATAGATTTATAAGAACATCCAGATGCCTAGTACGCGCTGTCCAAATGCTTCGAATTCAAAGACACCAAAATAGCGTCTTCGTTCGTTAGCCCCGCCCACAGGCCGCCATTACGCGACAGACGTTCAAAGCGCGTCTACGCTGTTAAATATAATTGAAAAAATGACTGTTTGTGCGGTGAAATCGTGTAAAAACTACACTCCAAAAAAAGACAAGGATACGAACATTACTTTTCACAGGTAAGTTTGCAATTTTATGATGAATTTCTTTGAAAATAATACGAAAACTAAATAAAAACAAAACGACTCCATAATATTTGAGTATTGCCAAGGTACAGTGTGAAATATTTTTACCCCTTTTTTGTGCTGCGATATTTTAATATTGTAAAATGTTACGAAATCAACTTTATTATTAACAAAAAAAAAAAGAAATGATATCAATGGTTGCCAAGGGTATGAAATACTTTTACCATCTCTTAAAATATTGCGATATTATTGAGTCAACAAACGGATTTGGAGTAAAACAATATTTCAGGTATGTTTGTTACGTTAACGTACGTATGTTTGTGTAGTGATAACTCTCAAAGCAGTACAGTACGCGGCAAATAAGTTGAACCATCATGACGGTCGACTTTGAATGCGCAGTAACCGATTTTCGTGTTTCAATCGGAAGTCCCGGCCACATGAGTAGATAAACCGTACAGAGGGAAAGCTTACTAAGAACGTGTAATATTGTTACCTATTTTGGTAGGGTTGTCACAATAGGTGAAAACAAATTAAATGAAATATTTGATAAATAGTTTTATTATTCAGAAGGTTCAAAATAGGATAAGTAACTAATAAGATTCCAATAAGAAATTGCGAATTTATTTTAGCGAAAAGGTAAATTTGTTTGTTAACTATTTTGAAAGATATTTTATTTACGTTATCGGTGTATGTTTTATGTAGCTGATTGGTGTTTTTGAGTCTAATATAGTATATTAGGAACAATAGATTTAAGATAGCATAGTTGTTGCAGTTCATAATATTCACGATCTCGATTACGTACTTAATTGTAAACTGATGTTTACCTTTTTAAGCTATTGCATAGCTTCTATCGCGGGCCTTGAGCGTGGAGACCGAATCCAGGAATTCCGTAACGAAAATAACCTAACACCCCCTACTCATTTGTTTTATGAGCGTGGTGACCGATAAGAAAACAAATGAGTGAACAATCAATCAAAATTCAATTCAATGTGTGAAAGTGTAACTTCAATTAATATCAAAGAAAAAAAAAACAAAGGAAAAAAAATACTGCATATAAATAAATAATTATAATTGCATAAGTTGATAAAAATGCTATGCAATAGCTTTACCGCGGCAGTCCCCGAGTGCCACACGTCTTTTTTTTGTTTTGTATCAAATACTCACCATAACTTTATTTTTAGTTGAGACTTACCTAAAAAATGATAATGTAGTTGAATAGTCAATCGGTATTATATTGGGTGAGATATTGAGAGACTTGTGTTGCGTAATTAATATGACTAAAATTATGTTTTTAGTCATTTTTGTTTTATAAACTTTTTTATGTGTAAAGTTATGTAAAAGGTTATAGTTTTATATAAAAGTAGACATACGCATTCAGGGGTGCGTGGTGGTGTACGAGACCAGCGCGACAAGCAACGTACGCCAATCGGGTTGAACTATCCCGAGGGCTCGGTAGCTGAAGGGTACTGACTGCTACCGTCACCGCCTCCTAACGGAGGTTAATCCGCCACAAATTGTGTTATACTATACACAGTACAATAAATCACCATTATTAATATTAAATTAAGTACCACGTTTTTACGTTAAAATATTTAAAGTTGTACAAACAAAACAAACAACGTGCGTCGTATAGACCCTACGATTATCCACCGACTGTGTTTACGTTAACCGGTTTTATCCAGTATTGTCGCGTACGCAACAAGCGGGCGGTGGACACTCACACATTTCCCGCGCGCTTGTAGTAGTGCAACCGATTCGAGCGGTTGTTTGAAGCTTTGCCTCTGTACGGTTTATTTACTCATGTGTCCCGGCAACGCGTAACCATGGCAAATGGTTCAACTTATTTTCCGCGTAGGTACTATACTTCGATTTTGATGATCCATGGTAATGAAGAAAAAGTTATTTGCACAAAAAACCAGTCATCTTCACATAAATTAATGATTAAAGTAGAGAAGTCATGTTTTACTTTGTTGGTGTGCAGAAAAAAATTGCAATTTTTTTAGTTTTTCATGCTGTATGCATCAAAATTGCTTCAGCAGATATCAAGATATTTATACATAGACGTTAATATGAAACTAAATAATGCGCCTTACAAATTGATAAATTTAGGTAAATATATGTTTTGTTGGAATTTGGTAACATAGTTATTATGTAAGTTTATTTCTTCCATAGATTTCCAACAGATCCCGTGACATCCAGTCGTTGGACTGAAATAATAAGACGGACTAGAAATGAATTCTGGTGGAAGCCTAAAGTAAGGACATACATATGTTCAGCTCACTTTCATGAGAAGGACACTTACACAACCAAGAGTGGTCGTCGGAGAATTCGCTCAGGGGCTGTGCCTACAAAGGTATTTTAATGTATTTTAGTCACACATTTACAAACACGATGGATGGATATTATTTATGTAAATTTTCAAGGATTTCTGGTGTAATGAAAGTCCAATTAAGTAAATTGCACTTCCGTCTTTATGAAAACTTATATATAAAACCGACATATAAAATGGTTACATCGCTTATTGTTCTAATGGTTCTCATATATTTTCAGGATTTATTATATATAACTTCAAAAATCTCTGCTGATGACAAAACAGAAAATACGAACGAAAATGTTAATGTTCCTTCAGATTTAGGGATTAAAGAAAAAGAAGTTTTGGATCAGAATTTGTATGAACCTGTAAGTAAAGACGGTTATTATATTGAAACACCTTCAAAAATTTAATCGATGTAAGTAATATTATTATTCTTTATTTTAGAGTACTTCGATGGGACAACAAACGCAATATAAAGAATCCACAAAGAAAAACCAAGAAGGTGAACCGGTTAGTAATCTACTTGACTTAGTGTAGGAAAAATACATTATTACCGAAATTATCGTAATCATTCATAAAAATTGTATTTGTTGCAGGATATACACTCTTCGGACTTAGAGTCAATTTTCGACACACCAAAAAAGGCAAAATTAAGAAAAGAATTAAGAAGAAAATCCGCTCTTCAAATAAAACATGTAAAAAAAAAAAATCTTTTACAGCAAAAAAATCGACGTCTAAAGAAACGAAACGCGTCCTTACGTCAAGTTATATGCTTTTTAAAGAAGCAACGATTTATTGATAATGACATACATGCTATTTTGTCGAAAAATGCGTTTGCAGCGGATTTATATAACAACTTAACTAAAAAGTTAAAAAATAAGAAAAAAAGACCCATGACAAAGTATACAGCGGAGTTCAGGAAGTTTTGTCTTACATTGAACTTTTATTCTCCAAAAGCCTATACTTATGTTCGAAAAGTATTCAATACTTGTCTTCCACATCCGAAAACACTTGCTACATGGTACCGTAATATTGACGGTGCTCCAGGCTTCACATCTGAAGCATTTGACATTTTAAAATTAAAATGTGAGAAAATTAGTAAAAAATATATTTGTGCATTAGTAGCTGACGAAATGGCTATACGTCAGCAAAATTTGTGGGATGGAAAAAAAAATCAAGGGTATGTGGACATAGGCACTGGTACGGCAGACAATTCGGTTAAAGCTTCTGAAGCATATGTATTTATGTTAGTCTGTCTTAATGAAAGATGGAAAATCCCATTGGGGTATTTTTTGACTCATGGTTTGACAGGAACGCAGAAGGCTAATTTAATTAAACTTTGTTTATCCAAATGTCAGGAGGTAGGCGTGAAAGTTGTATCAATAACCTTTGATGGTCACCCGACAAATTTATCGGCAATGGAGTTATTGGGTTGTCAAATAAAGGATATAAACAAATTAAATACAACATTTAAACATCCTTCGGCAAATCACAGAGTGGCTGTATTTTTAGATGCTTGCCACATGGTAAAACTCATAAGAAACCATTTTGAAGACAAAAAAACATTATTGGATGAAAATGAAGACGAAGTGAATTGGACGTACATTGAAAAACTTAATGAATAACAAGAAAAGTCAGGCATACATCTAGCTAATAAATTAACAAGAAAGCATTTAGAATTTAGAAATTCAATTATGAAGGTGAAGCTGGCAACTCAGCTTCTTAGTAGAAGTGTTGCAATTGCTTTGCAGTGTTGCAGGAATGACCTTAACTTAAAAGATTTTGAAAAAAAACGAGGCTACTGAAAAGTTTATTATGCTTTTTAACAATCTCTTTGACATATTTAACTCTCGGAGTTTAAAGCAGCACGATTTTTGTCATCCACTTTTTCCGGGAAACAAAACTGAAATATTTACATTTCTGAATTACGCTAAAGACTATATTTCAAAGTTACATATAAAAATATCAAGAAAACGTACTTACAAAGAGTCGCAAAGAAAAACAAAATTGACTCTTAAAACGTACAACCCGGTACTAAAAACAAAATCAAATACTGGTTTCTTGGGCATGTTAGTTTGTATAGAAAGCTTAAAATTCCTTTATGCAACTTTAGTTGAACAAACTCAGGAATTAAAATACATAACCACTTACAAAATCAGCCAAGACCACATTGAACTTTTTTTTGGGGCCATTCGCATGCACGGAGGCCATAACGACAACCCTAACGCTCGTCAGTTGAGAGGTATATACAAAAAACTGTTATGCCACATGGAACTGAAATTAACGGACACCGGAAACTGCGTACCATTGGAAGAGATCGCAATTTTAAATTGTTCTTCGGCAATAACGGCTATAAATTCAACCACAAAAGCGCGCAGATATGACGAGGAGGATGAAGATATTTGTGCTACAAATTTTTGTGACGGGCACAGTGAAGGCACTCGTGAGAATATCATTGATTTTGATTTAAGCTACATAGGTTTGCTTGATCAGACAAGTTCTCAAGAATATTACCGACAAATTGTCGGTTATATAGCCGGTTACGTTGTTCGACAATTAAATCGAAAACTCAAATGTATGCCCTGTATCGAAAGCTTAATTAGCCAAGAAAAGCTAGGCTTTCATAAATTGGTTGGACTACGAGACAAGGGTGGCTTAATCTATTCTTCAGAGAATGTTTTTAATGTGTGCTGGTCATCAGAGACGATTTTGCGAAATTGTTTAAAAGAAAAACCAATAATTACAGAAAATGAATACAAATTTCTTATAATTAAAATAATGACACAATTGATTAATAAAAAAATTTTCAATTTTAATGAAACAGATCATTTATACGGGCGTTATCATGAAAATAATATTGTTTAACTGATAGTCGAGGGGTACTTAAAAATTAGACTTTTTCATGTAGCCAAAACAGAAAATGTATCAAAAAATGTACCATCGAAAAGGCATGTGTTTAGGAAGCAATTACAATTTCAGGGTTTATAAATAAATAAATTGTACGCTCGAATTATTATTATTTTAATTAAACAACAGCCATTTTAGTTTCACTAGCAATTTAGTATTGTATACGTGTATCATTTATTGATAGGTTTATTTTTATTTTTTTAAAGCTTCTTTTTATAATGTGAATTTGAGAACATTATAGGCTTCGCGGATTCATGGACTACATGAATTCACATGAACACATGCCTAAGTGAAATAAATAATTTTGAGTTTAAGTTTGAATACGTTGTTTTATTTTATTTTTTCTTTTATAGCTGCCTGCGGCTTTACCCGCGCGAAAGTAGAAATACATTCAGTCAGTCGTTCGATCTTTAAGAAGAAGTACCTAACAAACATACACAGAAACATGCACACACACCACTCACAAACTTTCTTCTTTATAATGTTAGTATGATATTAAAAGTTTTTTGTTCATTCACACATGTTTACGAAAACCATGTTATAAAATAAAATTATAACAATCTCCAAAAACTATCATAATAGGCACTCGGTATGAATGTAAAAGGCGGGTTTCATTTTGTACACATATATTAACTACATAATTACCTATGTCAATATGAATAAGAAAACTACCCGAATTTTCCCATATTTTGGGGTAATCATTTTGCGCTGGTATTAGAAACTGTCACGCACACAAACGCAGAAACGATAATAATACACTTGTGGTGGGCGGTCCGCACGCACACGCGCATTACAAAATGCATTCAATTTGAACGTTGCGTTTTGTACGGTACACTCAATCTGGTTCTTATAAAACTATGGCTTAAATTTAAATCGCTTACATACTATACAATTCTTAACTACACTCCTAGCCACCTTCCTTGCATTCACAACCCAATAATTTTTCCTTACTGCTGATAATAATAACTGAGGACCCGCATGACACAACTTATTATGTTCATTCTCAAAAATAAGCCTTGTCAATCTATGTTTATAATCTAAAACTAAAGGATGTTTTCTTTCATACAAAAGAGGGGAGTTACTAAGGCGACCTCCTACACGTATTACATTAAAGTGTGAATCCAAGAAGGGGCTGAGTGATAAAATTCTACTCTTGTTATGTAACGGCTTATTACCTAATAATCTATTACATTCATCACTAAATGAATCTACATTAAGCTATCAGTTAACTCATCAGCCGTTAAATAACTACAGGTAAGTCTATTTTGCATTACTTTGATTTTAAAATTCTTAATAAATCTAAGTACATAGGCCATTGTACGTTGTACCTTATGGAGTTTAGAGTAACGCTCAAATTCAATTAACATGTTGTTTACGTTTACATAATTTACTAATGAGCCTACCTGCTTCATTTCTGGTAACGTTATACTATTCAACTTATGGTTACCCACATTATAATATAATTATCATTATAATTAGGCCAATGAGATTCACTTAAGGATAAAAATTGAGGACCACTCCACCACAAAGTTTGTACTTTATTATTCATTTGATCTACTCCTCGAGAAATGTAATCAGCTGGATTGTGTTCGGTTGGTACGTATCGCCATTCACAATAATTCTTAGTTAAACAATTAATTTTATTCACTCGATTAGCCACAAATATCTTTAATTGCTTTGGAGGAGCCCGCGACGTACGAATCGGCAAAGCACGATCATCGAGTCTGTCCGGTAAACACAACGAGAAATAGTACATCGTAAAGAGTGAGTCACCTTATTCCCTAACTAGGCGGACAACAACGCGCCGCATAACTCGAGCTTAGGAATTCTTAAACTTTTTAATGGGGCGATCCTTGATTTATAACAAAGTAATTGTACATGAATTTCTCCATTTTGATTCCTCGAACGTACATAAACACATGACCCATATGCACATGCCGACGCATCAGAAAAAATATGAATTTCGATACTCAATGCATCTTTACACATCACATGTCTAGGTATTTCTATACAACTAAGGGAATTCACATTTTTTATGAAATTATACCACATTTTTATTATTTCATCATCTACTAGATCATCCCATTCTAATTTGCATAACCATAGCCTTTGTAGAATAAGATCAATTTAGCCTTAACAATAAATATACTTAAAAGACCTAATGGGTCAAAAATTTTTGCAATAGAAGATAATATATTTCGTTTCGTGTTTTATTCATGCATACCTATTTGAACTGAAAATTTGAATAAATCAGATTGAGGGGACCATTATAAACCTAAAGTGCTTGTTACGGTTTTAAATTCGGTGAGTTCTTGTACTTCATTTAATTTATTTTCTACAAAAATTGATTTGCATTCGATCGGAATTTTCGCAAATTAAAACTGGCTAAACTTAACGATTTAGTAATTAATCTGCTTATACGATTTAACCCTTCCTCCGTCTGATGACCCGTTAATAAATCGTCCATGAAAAAATCATTTTTAATTATCTCCTTAATATCTGGATTCTCACACTCATATGCTAGTTGCGATAGACAACGAGTACTTAAGTACGGCGCGGAAGCGGTTCCGTAGGTATTTAATTTTAAATGTTTTACTGGCTCATGCTCGTTCTCCCTCCACAATATCATTTGCTTTGACTCTCAGAAATTAATATTTGTCTATACATTTTTTCAATGTCGGAGGTCAAAACATAATTATGTTGTCTAAATCTGAGCAATATACTAAATAGGTCATCTTGGCCAATTCTCGGAGGCATTAAATACAACCCGAAGTTTTGTTGTCTCACTCTTTTCCCTAATAACCGGGTGATTCGGTAAATAACATGCAAACGGGGGCCTACTACTCTCAGATAAGTGATTCAATTGTTCATATTCATTTATAGATTCTACATAGGTACCCTTTACGTTAGGCTGCCTTTTAAACCTTTTCTCCGAATTCATTAAACGAGATTTGGCCTTCACAAAGGAGTCTCCCAATACAGAAGGAGAAGTATGGAAAGGCATTTTTACATAAAATCTACCATTTTCAGTTCTATACATATTTTTTACAAAGTGTTTTTCACAAAATTCTTCTTCAGTACTAATCGGTAATTGATCTATACAAATAACTTCCTCAACCTTCCAAAATTTCTCTTCAGTTACTACTTTCTACTACGTACGTCACGGACGCTTTACGGAACACACCATCTGTTCATGTTTCACTAGGTAATAAAAAAATAGTAAACATTGATTATTCCGTGAAAAGTTTATGTTCACGAACTTGCTGTAGTGCGACATACATACGTGCAAATACGTTTTTTACGGGATAACAACAGTGATTCGGCATTGTAACTGCTTAAAAAATTACCTGTGAAGTTTCTAACATTTTTTAATTAGAAGCTACATAAACATTTTGGTTTGCGACTAGTACCTTCAAAGACGAGATCTTCCAGGTGTTGCTAGCGCTGTGCCACGGTTTGTGCATTTGTGTATCGATCCTTGTGCGGAGTACGCGCCATCTAGCGACAACGTCTAGGAAAGTGCGAGGAACGTGCAGGCCATCTGGTAATTGTTTGGTGAACCACGTGCAAACTGGCAAAGTGTGCGGCATGCGGGAGGTTCCTGTCAGCGAAAGGTGGCGCTACGTGTGGCAATTTTGCTTGCCACAACAGGTATCACCTGGCTTGCTTGCCCGACGCGGCGCCGACAAGCAGTGACTGGCTGTGTCCGGAGTGCAGGATTAAGTTGCCCAGGGGAGACAACAGCGCCACATCCGTTAAGGGCGTGAACAGTACTGACCCGGCCGCACGTACGGTTGTCGCGGGCTCATCGGAGGCAGTGAACGTGGCGGATGCGGCGGACCAGGGCACTGCAGACAGGTCACCCGTAAAGGCATCCCAGAGTCAGGGCACTCGGGCCGGGCCCTCCGCTGTGGTGCCTAAGGGAATATCGCGGGCAAGTAGCGAACTGGCTCCAGACGGGGAGCCTTCACCAGATGCGCAGCTGACCCTCCGAGAAGAAATAAGGCTCTTCAGGTCTGAGCTGCGGGAGGTCCGGGACGAAATGCGGGAGTTTCGTCGTGAGATGGCAGGCCTGCAGTTGTCAGTTGGTATTTGTGTGGAGCGAGTCGACAGCCTGGAGGCCAGAATAGTGGCTCTCGAAAGCAAGGAATGTGTGGCCTTGCCCGATACCAAACTCAGCCAGCTTGAAAGGACTGTGGTACAGCTCCGACTGGATCTCAATGACCGCGAACAGGATCTGCTCAGCTCTGACCTGGAGATAGCGAACATCCCGGAGATCCCAGGGGAAAATGTGACGCACACTGTTGGGCTGATTGCGTCAAAGCTTGGAGTGACCTTGGAGGAACGTGACATTGTGTTCGCACAGCGCGTGGGCCTGCGACACGATCGTGAGGGGCTTGCGACAGCTGCGGCTGCGGTGAGCCCGGCGGGAACAGCGGCGGAGTCAGGGCGCCGCGGACTTTGGCCTCAATGCGCCCCCACGTCGCTTCTACTAGAATGAGCGGCTCTGCAAGAGTAACAAAAATCTTTTTTATTGTGTGCGTGAGGCTGGCAGTCGTCTTGGGTGGCGATGTACTTGGACAAAGTCCGGTCGCATCCTTGCCAAGCAGGGGGACGGGAAGCCTACCTACTGCATCCGCACGGAGGAGGACCTCGCCCGTGTTTTTGGCCAGGAACTATCTGCTGAGACCAATGTTTAGTTTCGTCTTTCATAATTTGTTTAGTTTCGTGTTTAAAAATTTATTTATTTTAGGCTATCGAATTTTAATTTGTAGTGTATTTCAATCCGCTTTCTTTGTTTTTAAAATTTTTGTGTTTTTTAAGTTGTATTTGCTCTGTGTGGGATCGGAACGGTTCCTGTCTCAGTGCTTGGTAGTTTCTTTCTGGGGCCCGGCTACTATAACATCAATCATGTATATACTCTACTTATTTATACAGCTTCGTCCTATCACTTCACTACGTCACTGTACACTGATTAAAATATCTTATATATTACAACTATCATTGGTATCTTCTTATTCATGTACTTAAACTATGTATTACTATTATAAATTATTCTATATTTTACACTACACTTTACAAAGTCACGCTATCTAGAGTATCTACACATATATTATATTGTGTGTTTATTTATATTGTGTATTTTATCTATGGGCCTTAGTTGTCTGACAATAAATAATAAATAATAATAATAATATATTATGTAAACTTCCCTGCTATGAAAATGATTAAGACCAAATACTTAAAAGTTGGATTGTTTAATGCGGGTTTTCTGGGATCACGTCATGACGAGTTTCCTGTGGCTATGGAGGGCATTGGGGTTGACATTATGGAGATAAATGAGACCTGACTCAAACACGGACAAGAAAGCCGTGCGCCCTGCGTCCCAGGGTACCGGCTGCGACACGTGCCGCGCGCGCAGTCCGTGCGTGGCGGTCACGGTGGTGGCGTGGGCTTCTACGTTCGGCGCAGAGTGCGCGTGCGCGCCGTGCCGCACCCGCCTGCGTCACAGGTCGAGCAGATGTGGCTCCGGCTAAAGGTCAACTCCCATTCTGTCATCGTCGGCACTGCATACAAGCCGCCGTGGCTCGATGTCAATGTCTTTCTGGATGCAAATACTGATTCTCTTTTCTCTTTTGCTAGAGTAGATAAAATTATCTTGTTGGGCGACTTCAATATTAACTCATCGAATGCCATAATTAGAGACACAATAGAAAGACAAATGCTTATGTCAAACTGTGTGACTTAAGACATTTAAAAGGTTAACATGTTAAGTCATACAAATAATAAAGCAAAACTCCTAAACAACTTTCTGATAGGCTGTAAGTTAAATCAAATTGCATCTCAGCCAACCCATTTCACAGACCACAGCGAGACATTAATTGATGTTATATGCACTGATGCCCGTGTGCGTGAGGTCTCTGTTTCACATATTCCAGAGCTCGGCCAACATGCTGTGATATCCGCTGAATTTAACTTTAAAATAGATAAGCCTTCTCCGCGCTGAGTCACTTTCAGGCCTCTTAAAGATATACTGCTAGACCATTTCAACAGAGACCTTAATAAGATGGACTGGGAATATATTGAAAGTCTGCAGGATGTCAATTCTATGGTGGAAACTTTTAATAAGTATACTTTGAATTTATTTGATCTACATGCTCCCATTAAAAAGGTTCTCATAAAAGATAAGTCCCCTCCATGGATAACTGATACTGTCAAGGATATGATGAAGCTGCGTGACAAAAGCCATAGTAAGGCCAAGGCTACTAAAACTTCACATCATTTTGACTCGTATAAAGAGCTTAAATACCTTGTTAGGGCGGCGTTGGACAGTGAGAAGCGTGCATATTTTAAAACTTACATAAATAAAAATATTAAAAATCCTAAGAAGCTATGGAGTCATATTAAATCCTCTATAGCTATGTCTAAAACACCAGAGCACAGTTTACCGAACTTCTGTAGTGATCCCGAAAAAATTAATGAACACTTTTTGGATGTACCAGGTGGTGGAGCAGTCACAGCTGCCGACTTAGAATACTATGAGCAACACAGGTTCAGTAACGCTAATTTCCAGCTGGAGCCGGTTCAGGAGGATGTGGTGCTGAGGCTGCTGCGTGGTCTAAAGTCCAATGCTCAGGGTTGTGACCATATCTCGCTTGAAATGTTGATGATGACTCTTCCTCGTACCCTTGCAGCTATAACGGCAATCGTCAACCGTTCCATCTCCTCTTCTTTTCCCGATCTGTGGAAATTGGCTATAGTTAGACCCATCCCTAAAGTATCAAATCCTACTAGCGTTTCAGATTCAGATTCAGATTCAGATTCAGATTCGTTTATTCATTGTAAAACATAGGTAGGTACATTTCAAGTTCTTATTTAATACATTGAGGGCGCTATGTTTTGCCTCTAGGGCGTACAAAGTAGTAATACATGCAATATAATTAAAACAAGAAATTAATATTATGAACCACATATAAAAAATTAAATCGAGATAAAACAATGGAAATAAAAAAATAAAAAAAGTCCGCAGTTATATAATAATGTGAAATTGTCAGCACTTATTTAAAAAAAATAAAAAAAAATATTAAAGAAATTGAATGATGTCACAATTATTAAATCAAATATCATAGAATACTTATCAGAAATAGTAAATTAATAATTGTCACAATTTAAAATTAAATGTTGAGATGTAAAATTAAATGTCAAAATGTAAAATTAAATGTCATAATGTAAAATCAAATGTCAAAATGTAAAATTAAATGTCAAAATGTAAAGTTTAATGTTAACATGTATAATTAAATGTAAAATTGAATGTCAATATAGAAAATCAATAATTTTTACTTATTAAATGTCAGAAGTTTTATCACAACGTGTCATTTAAATATTCGGTGATTGAATAATAACATTTTTCTATTAAAAAATTCTTCAATTTTCTTTTAAAGTTATGCAAATTCTCATTCTTAATGCTATCAGGTATTTTATTATAAATGTTTGGAGCAATACCAAAGAAACTCTTTTTTAATAAAGCAGTTTTACATTTGTTTTGACATAATACATTTTCATATTGAGCACGTATTGGAGTTCGTTTAATTACTGAAAATTTTTGAAATAATTGCTGATTTGTTTTTACAAATAATGCTGTTTCAAATATGTACAGTGATGGAAAAGTTAATATTTTAAATTTCTTAAAGTAAGGAACACAACTATCCGTTGTTCTTAGGCCACATATTGATCGTATGCATCTTTTTTGCATCCTGAAAATAAGATCTCTATTAGTTGATTGTCCCCAAAAAACAACAGCATATCTTAAAATAGAACCGACTAATCCATGATAGGCTGTTATTAGTGTGTCAGTGTTTACTTTTTTAGACAGTTGGAATAATAGATATGCAGATCTACTCAGACGCTTACAGATTTCCTCTAAATGAGGTTTCCAGGTTAATTTACTGTCAATAGTTACACCCAAGAATTTTGCATTTGTCACTTCTTCTATTATACTATTATTATGGGCAATTTTAACTGGCGGATGCTCGCAGCGTTGGTGGAAATGAATAACTTTAGTTTTATTTAAATTAATTACAAGATTATTTTTGTCAAGCCAATTTATAATGTCACTTAGAGAATTATTTATGTCATTTTCATAATTATCAGGATTAATACATTCTACAATAGCCGTGCTATCATCTGCAAATAGTATCATTTTTTGATCTATAGTTTTTGGGAGATCATTAATATATATTAAGAAAAGGGGTGGCCCCAGAACGCTGCCTTGAGGAACACCATACTTTACGTGCCTTGGTTTCGATACGTATTTTTTTTCCAGTTTAGTAGTAGGGCAAATTCTAGTGATTTCTGTGCATTGAATTCGGTCACTTAAATAAGATTCTAAGAGTTTCAAAATGTTTCCTCTTATGCCATAACTCTGTAATTTTTGAAGCAAAATATTATGATCTACGAAATCAAACGCTTTTGTCATATCTGTCAGTAGAGCACACACAGGTCTACCTTTATCTACAGATGTCATAACACTGGATAGCAGGTCAAATAGAGCCAAATTAACATTTGAATTTTTTCTGAAGCCTTTTTGTTCATTGCAGAAAAGTTTGAATTTTTCGAAATAAGAATAGATGGCGTTATAAATTACTTTCTCAATTATTTTGGAAAATACTGATATCTTTGCAATAGGTCTATAATTTTGAACATCACTTTTATCGTTTTTCTTATAAATCGGTTTGACGATGACTTTTTTTAGGCTATTTGGGAATGTACCATCAGCAATACAAAGGTTAATTATATGTGATAGAAGAGGCGCTATTATTTCCTTAACATGTTTTATTACTTTAGTTGATATGCCATCAAATCCTACCGTATTTGTATTTTTTAGGCTACTAATTATTTTGAATATATCAGAATCTGAAACCGGTAGCATAAATAATGATTGTGAATTAGAATTATCAATAACGTAATTATTAGTTAAAGCTCCTTTAGTTTTAATATTGTTTTCAATGACCTCTATAAAATAATTATTGAATTCGTTTGCAATTTTCATGGGATCTGTAAGGGTTAAATTATCTTTGTTTAATGACAGTATAGGTTCTTGTGGTAAGTTGAATTCGGATTTTTTTATGACTTGCCAGGCAGCTTTTGTTTTATTTTTAGACGTATTAATGTAGTGGTTATTTTGGGCTTTTTGGGTTAATTTCATTATTTTTCTATAAATTGTAGAATATTTTTTAAACGCAACTCTATTTTTTGTGATAGGATTGAATCTATAAGCCCAAAGTAAATGCCTTTGCTTCTGACTACAGATTTTGATTCCACGAGAAATCCACTTACTTTTTTTACTAGTAGATACAGTCACAATTTTATTCGGAAAGCATAAATTGTATAATAGTGAAAAATCGTTTATAAAATGTTCATAGGATTCATTCGCATCTGTGGCTTTGTATACTTGGTCGAAGGATAAGCTTTTTAGATGATTTTTGAATATTTCTAAGTTACCTGTTGTGATCTGTTGCCTTTTTGTTTTCCAATATTTTAAGGTACATGTTTTTTTTATAGGAACCTGAAGTAATTGGGCCGTATGATCTGAGAGAACTAAGTCCATTATTTCAGCTTTACATTTTTTTCGATAGGTGTGTGCAAAATTATCTATACATGAGTTACTACTCAATCTAGTCGGTTTATGAAGTTCTAGTTGTAGGTTATATTGTAGAAGAAAGTTTTCGAACTCTAATGTTATCTTATTTCTTTTTAACACATCTATATTAAAATCTCCAGCTAAGATGATATTTTTATTTTGAAATGAGCAAAATTTTCGTAAAATATGGTCTAGTCTCTCGTAAAAAATGTTGTAATTATATTTTGGTATTCTATATATACATATAATGATAATACTAGAAGATATTAGTTCGATACCACAACACTCAAAGACGCCTGTCACTGATTGTTTGGCAACTTCCAGCAATTCGCGATATTGCAGTCCTGCTCTAACAAAAATGCAAGTGCCGCCGCGTTTAACGTTTCTAGTAAAGAACGCTGCTGGGCAGAAATTAGGTATATGCAATATACTCTCATAGCCAGTCTCAATAAAATGCTCCGTTATGCAGATTACGTCTATAATAGTTCCGTTACTATAAAGTTCCTCTAACTTTACAATTAGGGAATCCGATTTATTCATAAGTCCTGCAATGTTTTGATGGAGAATGTTTAGGTAATTGTTATAGAAAAAACTGAGATGTGTCTTGTGCTATTTCAATTGTTTTATTCTGGGAACAATCAACCATTGGCTGCACAGTGTTTAAGTTATCTAGGTCTAAGATCAGGTCTTGCAAATCAGATATTATGATATTGAAGCCTATGTTATTGAGATTACCATGCCAGTGGTTGTAGGTATTAAGTGTATAAGGAAGATTTCGATTCGAGTCCAAGATAAACGCATAGTTGTACGTCTGAATGTCCATACAAATTAAATTATTAAAAGTATCAATCCGGCTATTAAACATTATGTTAGAATTATCCATGTATTTAAACGTAGGTAGGCAAATAACAAAATTAGTGTGATTCAGTTGTAATAATGTCTCACGAATTAAAGTCACTAGTTCTATATACTTATTTGTTCTTTTGAAATCCTCCTCACCAATAAAAATAATACAATAATCTGAGTAAGTAAAATTACGAACTTTGCCTTCAATATTTCTTAAGATATGCTCAATTCCACATTTAGGTGTACGATAATGACACATATTATAATTGCGTAAGTGAGTGCTTTCACTCATCGTATATATTCTATTTGTTAATTCACTACTTATAATACAAATGTTTGATTTTAAAGGAAGAGATGATGTTTTAAGACTCCTTTTTGTGTCACGTTTTTGTGACTGGAAGTCTGGAATACTTCTAATGTCAACATTAATTTGTGGTTTGTTTTGTATTGATAAAGTATCTTTCGAAATTGAAGTCTCTTTTCCTTTTAAATGTTTCGTTGTATTCTTCCTTGGAGTGTTGACCTTGCTCCTGACTGGACTGGTACAAATAACTTTATATTTTTTATTTAGCTCTAATAGTTCAGCATTACATTGCTTCAATTTTGTATTCTCTAGAGACAATTTATCTATTTCTTCATGTGCGCTTTGTAAGTTAGTCCTTAAACTTTCTATCTCTTTCTTTAATATGTTAATCTGTCCTTCATTGTCATCCTCAGACATATCTGGCAGGGAATTTGTGGTACAGTACAACGTTACCGAGGTCACATCTTGGCTTTTGTCCGCATTTGAATCCGAATTCGAATTATTGCGCGTACGTCGGAATGTTATGTTTTCTAGGAAATTCATGTTTCTTTGAATTGAAGTCAAAATAAATCCTAAAAGTGTTTATCTAACTTGGCCGGATTCGAACTATCGACGATGCGTGAAGTTGTAAGTTCAATCCGGTGTCTTAGCCACGAGGCTATTTGTTCATTTGCATTGACGACAAAACTAGTGATCTATATCCTTTTTGTCACGTTAGTTCGCCGTATAGATACTAGATGTCGTTTTCATCAATAATATAGTGGTTACAGTAAATTTATTAGTCTGTCAACACTATTAGACGTCTGGTAACACAAATTGCGTCATTGTTTATATAGTATACGCTAGATGGT
Organism: Mythimna ferrago; assembly: GCA_910589285.2. Taxonomy (NCBI): domain Eukaryota; kingdom Metazoa; phylum Arthropoda; class Insecta; order Lepidoptera; family Noctuidae; genus Mythimna; species Mythimna ferrago. The sequence goes on along the minus strand of OU342690.1, from coordinate 19,830,119 downwards.
GTTGTACGCAATATTTTTCAAATGTTATGAAGAAAAAAAACGATTTTTTGGCGACCAATGTTCGAAGAAAATCACAAGTATTTCTGATTATAAGTCTTAAGGTACGTCAACTTGGAGTATTGACACGGGGGACAGATGTAACTGTGGATGTGACTCCTAAAAGTCTTGAGTAATAAAACGTCACAGTTATGAGATTCACTGTTCACTTATTTTAAATGTTCATTATTTCAGAAGACCTTCAGAAAAACTCGCTCAAAACACTGTCACTGTTATATTATAAGTCACGGTTTAGATATATAAACTGTACACGATGAAAAACTTAGATTACGTATTTTTTTATTTAATTTTAGTAGGAGAACAGCTGATCACAAGCGTTAAAGAAATTCGCCCTATTAGCCTACTGCCATGTCTCTCCAAGGTTTTAGAGAAGGTGGTCTCCAACCAGCTCAGAGCATATCTTGAGGAACACAACATTTTGCCAATTGCTCAATCTGGTTTTCGCAAGGGACATAGTAAGGCCACGGCCCTACTTGATGTGGTCGGGAATATCCTTGAAGGCAGAGACAAGGGAATGGGTGCCATGCTCGTCCTACTGGATTTATCATGCGCTTTTGACTCAATAAATACGTCACTTCTCATTTCTAAGCTGTCGTATTATGGATGTCAGCCTGAGACGGTTCAGTGGTTTAAAAGCTACTTGACTCACCGTTCTCAGTTTGTCCAGGTGACAAGTGAAAGTGATGGAAGCATTGAGTCCTCCAGTCCAAGGTGCTTGAGCAGGGGTGTGCCCCAGGGATCGATCCTCGGTCCTCTTCTTTTCATTCTGTACAGTGCTGACATCACCAACTGCTTGCTGAACACCAAGTTCCACCTTTATGCTGATGATTTGCAGATGTATCTGTCTTTTCATCCTCAGCAGGCTGTTGATACTGTTAGAAGAGTGAATGAGGACTTAGACAGGATCACAGCCTGGTCTTCGAGAAACTCACTGGTTTTAAACCCGGGCAAGTCCAAATATTTGATCATAGGATCACGAGATTTTTTAAATAAATTGGGCTACAGTAATATGGATGTGAGGATTGATGGCTGTCCCATTGAGATGGTGCAGGAAGCCCGTAATCTTGGAGTAGTATTTGATGATCACTTGCATTTTGAGACTCATATTACAGAAGCTGTGCGCAATTGCTTCTATCGTCTCAAGCTTTTATACCGTGTACGTCCCTACTTAAGTGTGGATATGCGTATCATGCTCTGTGAGTCACTTGTTCTATCCAAGCTGAACTACGCTGACACTGTGTATGGGGCATGCATTCTCGGTAGAAGTGAAAAGTTAATCCAGCGAGTACAAAATGCATGTGCTAGGTTTTGTTTTAATGTCCCTCCAAGATCTCACATAACACCATTCTTAAATAGGGGTAATCTGATGAGAATGTCCGACCGCAGAAAACTTCATCTGGCCACAACACTCTTTGGCACAATTCTCACAAAAAAAACATCTAACTTGGTCACGTGATGTAAACAAAGTTAAAACAAGAGCATCTTCTTACTTTTTGTTAACCTTGACACATAAAACTGCAGCATTCCGTGGAAGCTTCAAATACGCCAGTAGCAAGATCTGGAATGATTTGCCTCTACCTCTTTGTGGTTTAAAGACGGTTGGTGCTTTTAGCTTCAAATACAAACAGCATTTATTACGCAATCAAAGGGAAACCACGACGTAATTCAACCAGAGTTCTGCGCGATTTTGCATTAGTGACATTAACGCTCGGCTAGTTTGGCAACTTTTTCTTGCGTCCAACACAACACTACAATTACACTTCACAGACATACACAATAACATTTCAGATGCACCCGAATCACTTTTGTTTTAGACGTATTTATGTATCAATATTTACTCAACTTTTGTTTATTTTTTATGTTTGAAGATCCACCTACTTTTTCTTTTGACAGTCGATGGAACTTGCGATAGACTACTAATTTCCACAGATTAGCTTTAGACTCCACAGTTTAGTAAGAGATACACTCTAATATTCGTGAACCGTCGCCGCGCCGGCTGCGGCGCCCTGCAGTGCGCCCGTGCGCTCGCGTTCCTCCGTTTGTCTATGATTTTGACAAATGATTTTGGAGCGCAAGTCGTCGGGCGTCTGTCTCTGGTTCATTATTTATTGCATTTTTTCTTATATTTTCTTGTATCTAACACATAACACGTATTAACATAAATTCAAGCTATTTACCAATGTTATATATTTATTATTTTTCCAATGGTTGTTTTATCAATGTTCGTATTTAATTATTTATTTGTTTCGAAACCATTTAATTTATTGAACCTCCGTGAATGCGACCGTGACATCGCCGCGGGCCCTAATAGAATACCAGTGCTGCGTTATTTATCTTTTTAAATATCGCAGCATATACTGAGTTAGGCGCCCTTTTGGCCTTGCACAGATTTTAAAGTTTTTTTATTTTATTTATTTATTTATTTATTTATTATATTCTTTATTGTACACCGCATGAACAAAAAAGATACAGGACAAACATTATTCAAAATAAGTGTACAATGGGCGGCCTTATCGCACAGGGCGATCTCTTACAGACAACCTTTGGATGGACTGAAAGAGAGTAGAAAGATATAGGGCTGTCAGTGTACATCAGAATAATACAAATATGAAATAGCAACACAAATACATACATACATTACAAAAAATATACTAATAAATATTAAATATGTAATCAAGCCAGGACTAATTCGACTGTATGTGTGAGGTACGAATAAAAGCTTTTTCTTTCTTTCTTACTAATTGTAATTTAGTATTTCCTATACCATTAATGTTAAAGTTATGATCTATCCGTTTGCAAGGTAATCCCAGTTTATTACAAAAACTTTCCGTTACTAACGAAATTTGACTACCCGAATCTAACAACGCGCGTGCTACATAATACTTATTTTTCCTTTCGCTAAAAACTTTAACAAGCGCGGTCGACAAAAGAACGTATTGAGTGGCAACTGTTGATTAGGAAACCGGGTCCGCGCCGGGCGGCACGTACCGCGTAGGCACAGCGCAGGCCGCGGCGGCCGGCAGCTGAGTAGGTGGCGGTTCGCATCCAGCCACAACTCCCACGGACGACGTCGAGTGTGAAGTAACTGTAGTGACGTCTTGGGTCGAACTCACCTTTTTACTTGTGTCTTCGGATTGAGTACTATTTCTGTGCAATAATACGTTATGTTTATATTTACAAATTTTACAGCCGAATGATTTGCAGTTATGAGCCCGGTGACCTGGTTTAAAACAGTTAATACATTATTTATTCTTAGAAACAACATTGTTTCTTTGATTTTTTGTTATTTTGATGACACAGTTATTATTAAAATTACGGTTACTATTTGCTTGTGAGGATGCGACAAAACTAGCTGCCTTCTCATCCTTAATATACGATTTACTTGGCCTCGCCGCTTCTAGAACATCCGCTCGATCGCGTAAAAACTTAAAAAACTCATTGAGGGTAGGAACCTCTCCTAATGAACCATTATGTTCTTCCCACCTTCTACTAGTTACATTATCCAGTTTATTCACTGTTAAATGGATAATAATAGTATCCCAATGATCTACAGGTTGGTCTAACGTCTTTAAACCTCTTAAATTCCTAGTTACATTATCAATCATAAGACGCAGCGATTTATCAGACTCCCTATTTATGCTTTCCATATCAAATAATGACTTCATGTGATTGCTTATAAGAAGGCGTTTATTATTATATCTTTCACATAATAAGTCCCAGGCTACACGATAGTTATCAGAACTAAATGTTAAGGATTTAATTATCAAAGCGGAGCTACCCTCTAATGACGATCGCAAGTAATGGAACTTATTTATTGTTTCAATACAATCATTTTTATGAATTAATGCCTCGAATGTATCTCTGTACTCTAACCATTGACTGTAATTACCATCGAATGTTGGTAATTTAATAGTTTTTTCCTTTTTTACACAGTCTAATGGCGAGTTTGACGTAAGCAGGAGATACATGTGCATAATACCGGGTATGAAAGGCCATTATCAGGGGTTCCAGGTGCTCTGTGAGCATCTCAAGCTACCGGCGCTGGTGCTGCAGCCAGGACTCGACCGTCCCACCGAGACCGTGGAGGAAGCTGCCCAGAAATTTGCACAGGTAAAGCATTATTCTTCAAAAGCTTTTATAACAGTAAAAAACCGGTAGCTTAATGATGATGAGATATATAGTATGTTTAATGGCAATACTTTGAAGAGGTCTATCATTGACGGATTTCTTTTGCTAATATATGTAATAAATATTACAAAATTTCAAAACTAGCTTGCAGCTTATACTTTAATCTAAAAATAGATTCATGAACTGAAATTTACTATTTTACTGTTTGCAGACGTTTACTAACAAATTCGGTTTTCAAAACAACTTCTATTTGCTGGGATACGAAACTGGAGTGTTCGTAACTCTCGAACTTGCCGCAATACTCGAAAATTATGGTAAAAATTGTTGTTTACTGTATTTACGTTCTCAGAATCAAGAGTTTTATATAAAAAAAAAGCAGGTTCGACAGGGAAAGTTTTTTGTGTCGGTGGTTCGCCAGAAGATTTGACAGATATTCTTGAAGAAGAACTACGTGATATTAATACAGAAGAACAGCTTCAAGATTCTATAATTCGACACATGTCTAAGCTGCTTGTTGGTGAAGAGGTAGCTGGTTTGGACGACGTGTTAAAAAATGCTACCACTTGGTCGCAAAAGGCAGACGATTGTGTGCGTATTTTATTGGGACGTCAGCAACACTCAGCACAGTACTCTCGTGGGCTTATAGAATCAGCTCTAGCGAACATCAAACGCTCGCGCGGCTATGTAGGACCAGTCCACGCGTTGCGTTCTCAGCTTGTACTGCTGCGCGCCGCGTCCGAAAAGGTTGCGTCACCTGCGCAAGAGCTCCAAAGATAGTCACAACGTCCGGTCGCCGTAAATCAGCTGCGCACACCTCTGTCTTTCATCTGCAAGGATATGGAATGTCAAGCCATCATTAACCGTTATCTAGACCCTGAAATAAAATCAGAATTTGAAATGAAGAACCTGTGCGACATTTACGATGTTTCCTTGTTTACATAACAAAGACATAAAGGCTTTTGAAAAATGAAATAATTTATCTACTTGGGTGGGGTGTAATTATTATTTTGTTTTTTTTTTTACCTTATAATAAAAAGTACATAGTTATAGAAAATTATCTAGACTCCGATATAAAATCAGAATTCGAAATGAAGAACCTATGCGACATTTACGATCTTTCCTTGTTTACTTATCAAAGACATAACGGCTTTTGAAAAATGAAATAAATTATCTACTTGGGTTGGGTTGTAATTATTATTTATTTTGGTTTTATTTTACCTTATAATAAATACAAAGTACATAGTTATAGAAAATTGTCGTTCATTTCATTTACAAGAAATAAATAAATCTCAATGGATGAATCAAACCATTAGCACACCGAGAAAATATTTGCGTCGATTTTACAGTAAATACCACTGTTTGGTCTGATCACGCGCACTTAGTCAAGACGGGCATAAACTTTTTATAAGATCTAAGCTCTTATAAAAGATTATTCTTTTGGTTATTTTGCTAGTGTACTGACTAATTCTTTATTTAGTTTTTTTGCACAAAGAAATAATAAACAAATTAAACAATAACTTAAATAATTAAAAATTATATATACACTAAATGCCTAGCTAAATATGACGTCATAAAACTCCTCCGCATCGCTGTCGACTGGAAGTGTGCCCAAAAGGCTAGCGGCACTGCCACGTTGTATGGCAATGCTTATTCTCTGACCGAGGTAGAAGCCAGCCCTTGGGTCACGCGAAGCGTCAATTAAGCGTTTTGACAATTCTTTAACGAGCATATGAGCACTCGGACCCCAGGGCCCGAGAGTTTCAACCCCAAACGGCTCAAAAATATAACTGCCGACGAGGCTGTTGTGTGTGTGTTGTGTGCTTTTGCTAGTTGGGTAAACAATAATACAACAAACATCAAAAATAAAACATCTCCTAAAATAAAACTACTCCGCATTATTTTATCTAACGAAAATATAAATAGTCAATCTTTTTTATTTTTAACAGTCATGATCAATACATTTGCTCATCACAATTTAATTGTAGTTTTTTTGCGTTTATTGTTAATTATTTTAATTTTACAATTATATAGATACACATTTACAAGGCTGTCTGCAATGTTTGCAACTTAAACCTTATTTTGCATTTTCAAATCGATCTCCTCTTTTCATTATCTAGGCCAGTAGGGCTTCGAATATATAGAACATATAGAATAAATTCACTGTCGGACAAAACAACTGAATATTATGTCTATGTCAGAGTAGGTATGGTTTCCACACTTAGTCCTGTGCGTACGTAGGCCACGGCGGCCGTAACCTTAGGTGGGCTTTTTTTTTTCGCTGTGGGAAAATCATCTTATAACATCCCCCGCTCTTGGGCGATAGTGTCAGACTTTTACTGACTAAAAACCCACTCCTGTTCCTTCGTTTCCTTTCGCACCGGGACGCACCGGGACTGAGCTACCTCATTTTTACCCTGGCCCCAGTAGGCTTCGACCCAGCTGGGCCCCTGCTGTTGCTAACAGCTCCTTGAGGCGTGCGGGAACAGTGCGCGCCGTCGAAGACTTGGGCTCGGTTTGGACAGTTACCGGACGGTCGGACAGCGAGCTAACCATTGCTCGCCGTCCGCAAGCCCGCGCCTACGGTGGCCGGAAATCGGGACCGGAATCCCGACGGCGGCTGGGGTGATGTAAGCGCCGCCGTTGAATAATGCGATCGGCCTCCTCTTTTGCTAGCATTACTACTTCGCAGAAGGAGGCGACCGCCTGCCACTCCTCCTTGCTTGTATCAAGGCCCGCCGTGAGAGATCGCTGTCGTCAATTGCACACACGAGGGTGTGGCGGTGCTGCTCTGCCCAAGTGGGGCACACCTCTACCACGTGCTCCACCGTGTCCTCCGGGCGATCCGCACAGTAGTGACACCGGGGTGTCACTTCCGCACGAACCCGGTGCAGAAACTTCCCGAACTGACTGTGTTCGGTGAGAACCTGCGTCATGCGGAAGATGAGGACGCCGTGAAGTCTTTCCAGCCACGCCTCAAGGAGGGGACTTACCGCCATAATTATGGCGTGTCCAGCACTGGGTTGCGATAGTCACTGGCGCCATTTCACCATGAGATCCCGCCGGAGCTCTGTCCGCCATGCCGTGACCTATTGCGGCAGTGGACTTTCACCCCGGCGTTGCATCTCCATGCGCAAGTCGTGCATGTGGACAAGGACTGTTGCCTCCGGATCCCATGGTGCTCGCCGCTTCGCGGGAAACCGTGCGGTATCCCCGCACCATCCGTATTGCTATGACCCTACCTTAGGTGGGCTTATTCTCACCAGCTTACTTCTCTCCAACAACTACAACTGAGCATTATTGTTTACTCATACCTTCGGACAACCCAACGTACAGCGAATGTCCACCTTTACGTTGTTGATACGTCTATGGTTTGTGCTACAAAGGGTTTCGCGTCTTCGTTTATACCACCTACATTGGAGGACTGGAACAATGTACCAGCGGCGGTCTTCTCGTCCGATTATAATTTAGGTGTCATCAAGGCTAGAGTGAGTAGGATCTTAATAAACTAGTGCGCTTGCGTCACTGCTAAACATAAGGTTGGATCCAATCCTTACTAATATTATAAAAGCGAAAGTGAGTTTGTTTGTTATGTCTTCACGCCTAAATGGCAAAACCGATTTTGATGAATTTTGGTACAGAGATAGTTCCCAACTATTTCTGGAGACGGACATAGGCAAATTTTTTTTTTTAAGTGAGAAAAGGGGGAGAGGTGCGGGCGAAGCCGCGGGTAAAAGCTAGTGATATTATATTAAAGAGATATGTTATGAGCGCGCAATCGTGAAGACTCGAAAGGATCCCAATTGGGATCCTTTGCCTTTAGTCTGCGACACGCATCGCATCGAGTCATACGCTGCCACGAAATTTAAAAAAAATGCCTTCGAAAATGTTTAGAAAGGGTACCAATTATGATACCAAAGTTAATAAAACACAAGGGATCTCATACCACATGAAAGTATGCAATATATGAGGTCTGTTCAAAATCATGGCGGTAAGTGCCATCTTTGAGGCGTGGCTGGAAAGACCTCACGGCGTCCTTACCTTCCGCATGACGCAGGTCCTCACCGGACATGGTTCGTTCGGGAGTTTCCTGCACTGGATTCGTGCGGAAGTGACGCCCTGGTGTCGCCACTGTGCGGAATGCCCGGAGGACACGGTGGAGCATACAGTCGAGGTGTGCCCTGCTTGGGCGGAGCATCGCCGTGCCCTCGTGGGGGCGATCGGCGGCGGAGACCTCTTGGGCCGAGCCTTGGTTGAGGCCATAGTCCGGAGCGAGGAGGAGTGGTAGGCGGTCGCCGACTTCTGCGAAGCAGTAATGCTCGCAAAGGAGGAGGCCTAACGCATGAGGCAACGGCGTTATCGCCGCCGCCGCCGCCACCGGGATTCTGATCCCGATTTCCGGCCACCGTAGGCGTGGGCTTGCGGACAGTGAGCAATGGGTAGCTCGCTGTCCGGCCGTCCGGTAACTGTCCGGACCAAGCCCAAGTCGTCGACGGCGCGCACTATTCCCGCGCGCTTCAAGGAGTTGTCAGCAATAGCAGGGACCCAGCCGGGTCGAAGCCTACCGGGGCCAGGGTTATCCGAAAGGGCGCTCGAGCCCCGGTATGAAGGCTAGAAGGAACGGGGTGGGTCTTTTAGTCAGTAAGAGTCTGACACTATCTCCCGCTCCGCCCAAGAGCGGGGGATGTCAATGCATGATCTTTTCCCACCATAAAAAAAAGGTCTGTTCAAAAGAAAAGGTGAATTTTGAATTTTCGCAGGCTGTGTTCATTCGATTTTCGAAATTTTTTTTTTGTTTTGTTGGTACATATACGTTTATCCGTTTATCATATGTTGGCATTATCAGCCAATTTGAATTAGTAGTTTGTTGTTGACAACTGAAAAGGTTAGTTACGTTTTTGAATGTTCTTCGATTTTTGAGTTTTGAAAAAAAAATAAATCAAAGAATATGTATTAAATTCTTCGTTGAAAATGGAATAAAGTGCTCCAAGGCACTTGAAAAGTTGACTGTGACATTTGGCAAGTCCAATTTGTCTCAAAAAAGTGTTTATAAGTGGTACAACTGTACAAGCGCTTAACATCGGTCGAGAAGATGTTGATAACGATGAGCCTCCTAGAGTTGCAATCACGTCAGCAAGCGAAGAAAACATCGAAACACTGAAAAATATTGTTTTAGAAAATTGTCGAATTACTATTAGGGAAGTTGCAGAGAATGTTGGCATATCAATCATATCATGCCATACAATTTTCTTGAATGTTTTGGGCATGAAACGCGCGGCAGCGAAGTTTGTTCCGAAATTGCAAAATTTTGAGCAAAAGAAACGCACACACATCAATGATTTTTTATCCAAAAACAACACTGTAATCATGCCTCATCCACCATATTCACCAGATTTAGCCCCCTGCGACTTTTTCCTATTCCCAAAACTGAAGAGACCAATGAAAGGAAATCGTTTTGCCACATTTGATGAAATAAAGTCAGAATCGAAGAATGAGATGATGGTCATACCGAAAAGCGCATTTCAGAAGTGCTTCGAGGATTGGAAAAAGCGCTGGCATAAGTGCATTATATCTGAAGGGGATTACTTTGAAGGGGACAAAATGGATATAGATGAATAAATAAATACTTTAAAAAAAAAATCAATATTCACCTTTTCTTTTGAACAGACTGCGTACTTCGATTTACTAATATATTTCAGTTATTTTCCAATTATTCTGATAAATATAGGTAAGAAAAAAGAAAGAAACGGCAAATACATTTTTTGTCGTAAGAGCGACGAGGATGCAAACGCTCCGGACATAGAATAATAATACAGATGCAAAAATTATTAGGCAGTGAAGTCATCGTTACGTTAGAGTTCTGTTTTCTTTCTTTCTAACCTTATATTCTTTTATGGCATGATATGACACATTTTACTAAAACTATAATTGATAACTACATAACTATTCTGCTCATAAAAATATCCCGAAGTAAAAAAAAAATCTAAGAGAAAGAAAAAAAAATGTTTTTTCAAGGTTGGAAGGTGAAGGTTTCCTACATGATTGTTTTTACTACCAAATATTTTTTTCCCGTTTAAATCGTGATTTATTTCTCACCTATCTTTGATACAAATCGCGTCTACAAATTTTGTACACGCGATGTGTACTGTCTGCCTCATTAAATTTGTTAGTCTATGATGTCAACGTGCTCTGATTGGTGGACAGAATAATGTCTGTTTACGTTGACACGTAATTGATAACAATTAAATAGCTGTTTCTTTTTTTAACACGCTTTTATTAGCTTCACTTGTAACTATGTACGTAAGAAAATCTTGGAATCTTAATTTGACCCACTTCCCGGTCTTCGATTAGAATTAAATTTTGCACACGCTCTGAGTTTTGATGACAATACATGACTGGCTAAGAAACGTCATTACAAATCCAATATGGCGGACGTTCAAGATGGCGGACAGGTTATTTGAAATGCACCCCCATGATATAGGTATCAAATGAAAGGGTATGCTGTTAGGATCACGAAAAAAATAGTCACGTGACTTAAATCCAACATAACGGACATCCAAGATGGCGGATTGGCTATTTGAAATGCACCCCCATGATATGGGTATTAAATGAAAGGGTTTGCTGAATGGGATACGAAAAAAATAATCACGTGACCTAAATCCAACATGGCGGCCGTCCCAAGGTGGCAGATTGGCTATTTGAAATGCAGCCCTATGATTTAGGTATAAAATGAAAGGGTTTGCTAAAAATACTGCGAAATGACATTTTCTTACCAAATTATCATGTCGTGGGTATCAATCAATAAGGTTCGACGAGAGGAATACGAAGATTGGACTTTGAGTCTATGAGATCCTACCTATAGTTGCAAAACTTCTGAAAAATTCGGAATAATTCCGGAATACTTCTGGGAAAGTTTCTTTAAATCGGAATTATGCAAAATGAATTTAATTAAGATTTTTTTTTTTTTGCTGAAAATTTGTATTTTGCATCGATCGTCGATCGCTGCCGACGCTGCTGCAGCGCTGGCCACAGAGTACTTCGTACACTGGCGCCGCGACGCGCGCGCGGGCCCGACTGCCACGAGTCGTGCGTGCAGGCGATGGCGGTGCGGGGTGAGGTAAGAGGGGATATGCTCCCCGGAGAAGTTTTCCCCCCCGCGAGAAAGATTCGTACCCCGCAATCGAATGTTTCCGAGTGTTTCCGAATATTTCGCCGGATTGCCGGAATAATTCAATCGGAATAAACGTGTTTGTAAGTTAATAATTGTTCAGTGGCACATACGTAAGTAAAATATAAATGTTTATTTTAATGTAAATGGGATTGATTAATGTTAGCCTGCGATTAACAGGATTTTTATTCTTTTGTTTTTAGGTAGGTACCTACTTATTTCGAAATCGAATGCTATTTTTATAAATATCAGTTGTGAATTAAAAAACCAGGTCTAACATTATTTGATTTGTTTTTTGAAAAAGGGTTAGAGTCTGTCTAAAAAGTTAAACAGCTTGGGTAATTATTAGGATATAGTGAAATCTGATGTAGTCAACACGGATTCAATAATCAAGGTTGATTAAGAGATAGAAATCATTGTTTAATAACAGAAGAACCTTATAAAAAGTACTGAATGTTTGTATTTTTTAAATGATTAAATATTGTACAAAATTCCCAAGTCGGTTGAGAGAGATCTCTGATTCGCGAGTCGCATAGCCCACCAAGTCAATAAAAACATTACGCGTAAATGGCCCAGTCAATAAATACATTGAATTTGTTGTTTGTGTTTGTTGTTGTTTGTTCTATGTTTGTTTTGTTTGTGTGTTTGAACGAAAAATATTAATATTATATTGTAAAAAAGGGTGGGGCGTTTTGTGCATGTTTCGTAAGAGTCGAATCGAGCACCCCACGCTTTTCCTTAAGTCAATGACCATGACCCCTAAGTATTTGACCTAAAATGTTATCGAAAAAAAATTGATCTGTGTTATTTAGAGAAGTAGCGCTCGCCGGCGGTCAAAGCAGCCCTTTGGTGTCCCGGGCGTTTCCCAACATTTTTGCATTTGACCTTGAGTTCAAGGTGATTGACTTTGGTGTCAAGGTCATGCCCTATGGTGTCCCAGGTGTTTTCCAACTTTTTATACATTTGACCTTGGGGTCAAAGTCATTGACCTTGAGGTCAAGGTCTGGCCCTTGGGGTCAAAGTCATTGCCTTTGGGTGTCACAGGCGATTCCCAACATTTTAATGAAGTAAAGATTTAAGTAAAGGTCATTGCCCTTGAGATCAAGGTCATAGAATAAAGGATCATTGTGTTGTCATCAGTCTTTGATGGGTGTGCAAAGTTTTAAAAAAATCTGATCGCTCTAAGCTGGTCAAAATCGAGCTCAAAGGCGTTGATTACAAACAAATATATAGGTGAAGCTAATAAAAGCGTGTTAAAAAAGGAGGTTATGAGTTTGAACCGTATGTATGTATGTTTGTCCGCGATCATCTCGCGTTTGGCTGAACCGAATTTGATGCAGTTTTCAGAACAGTATTATTAGTCACTATACCTTTTTTGCCCTATGATGAGTTCCCTGACAGTTCATTCTTTTCCGTGGCACGCATACTACTTTAGATTACTAAAAAATAAACTGGCAAAAAAAATAAAAATGAAACGATAAAATAAATATTGTCTTTCGTAAATTAATAAGTAAATTATTGTGGTTATAATTAACTGTTAATAAATTAAGTAAATAAAATAAAAAAGTATAGAACTTAAAAATGTGTAATGCGTTAAACGGAACTTCTGCCAATAGAGATTGACACTACTCGACGACACACTAATCGACAAAATCGAAGCGGCCATCTTGTAATCGCATGTTACGGCAGAAAATTGGAAAAAAGTAATAGAAAAAACTCAAAAAACTATAACAGAGGACTGGAATAAATATATCCGGATCGACCGAATTAGGGCCAATAATTAATCATCGCGGATAGTTGGAAAAGATTCCGATTCCGATATGGATACGAGTTCAAATCAAGAGTCAAGTTCTGACAGTGAATAATAAATAAATTATTATTTTAAACAGACTGCATTTTATTTACCACTAGCCGTCCCCCGCGGTTCCGCCCGCGTTATTTCAGGTTTTTAGTTTTTGTCAGGTTTTTTGGTTTACTGTAAAATTTCTTTAAAATCCGTATAGAGTAAGATCCCAGGACCGCCAGACATCACGTATTTTCTGACAAACGAAATGTGGACGATTGAGTACTGTTAGTATGTACTAAGAACGCATGCCTACCTGCTAGCTTGCTTAGACGGCCAATTTTCAGGTATCAGGTAATCAAGGTACATAAAATTATTACTTACCTCACGTAAATTCTCAAAGCTGATTTTTACTTATTTTGTAGGCAATATCTTAAAATCAAGTCGCCAATACTCCCAGACACATTCCGTCGGTCGTATTGTTTAACAGACGCTTTAAAGCTCCCAAAAAAATGATGTAACTTCACGTATTTTCTCAAGGCTGATTTTTACGTCTGTTGTAGGCAATGTCTTTAAAATCAAGTCACCAATACTCCCAGACACATTCCGTCGGCCGTATTGCTTAACAGACGCTTTAAAGCTGTGTAAAAAAAATGACATAACTTCACGTAAATTCTCATGCTTGATCATTAAAGCGTCTGTTAAGCAATATGAAAAATCAGCCTTGAGAAAATACGTGAAGTTACATCATTTTTTTGGGAGCTTTAATTCATTAAACCCCAAGCGAACGCCGGCGTTCGCGCACCTATTGTCTTTCAATTATGTCTGCAATTTCCACGATTGAAAGGTTGCGTCTGTTAAACAATACGGCCGACGGAATGTGTCTGGGAGTATTGGAAACTTGATTTTAAAGATATTGCCTACAAAATACGTAAAAATCAGCTTTGAGAATTTACGTGAGGTAAGTAATAATTTTATGTACCTTGATTACCTGATACCTGAAAATTGGCCGTCTAAGCAAGCTAGCAGGTAGGCATGCGTTCTTAGTACATACTAATAGTACTCAATCGTCCACATTTCGTTCGTCAGAAAATACGTGACGTCTGGCGGCCTTAGGATCTTGGACTAGTAGACTAGTTCTTGCGTGAAAAAGTAACAAACATCCACACACACATACAAACTTTCACATTTATCATCTATAAATCTAAAATCGGTAATCCGATTCCATTTTCTTTGCCAACTGATTCGTTATTGTAAAAAATCGATTAAATTTCGTTAGGTCACATCACTATAATTGTCAGACAAGAACTGTCAGGGAACTCATCATAGGACAAAAAAGGTATATATGTACCTATACGTGACATAAAAAAATGTTGAAACAAAAATGTTTAAGTAAAAAGAGAGAACTGACTTCAATGAAGCCGGAGCACTTCAAACCACCACCAAGCGAAGACTTTATTGAAGAGGTGCTGGCCGGACTTCAATAAAGTCGGAACTTTATTGAAGTCGGTTCTATTGTCCTTGATGCGACGTGCACTCACAACTATAAACTTAATATATTTCTACCGCTCACAATACAACTAAAGATAATATTTTACAACTTCCAAGTGCGAAATAGGTAGTAAGGTCGATTTTCCTGTTTTTTTTTTTTGACAGTTAAAATATTCCGAAAGTTTCGGAATATTTCGGAATACTTCCGAAGTATTCGACGGGAATGATTCGGAATTTTTCCCGCCAGCATCTATAATCCTACCTAAGCCAAGGTAGGATACGCGCCGAGGGCTGAATGGTATGAGGGTGGTAAAAATACAATGTCGCTAGCGTCACCTTAGGGCACCAGGCGCAACCCTATTGTAATTAGCCTTGCCCCCCTACATGGATCTCTGGGGGGGTCAACCGTCTATTTGTCCACTACTCGTGGGAACAACATTAAGTTTGAATAATAAGAAGACTAAAAAGTATAAAATAAAAATTATAGTTTAAAAAACTAAAAAACACGCTTTTAGCATGCACTAAAAACTACAAAATAATTCCGACATTTATTTATTTATTATTTATTTATTTATTTAAAACTTTATTGCACACCTTAGCTTAATACAGGATAAACATTTACAAAAGATTAAAGACAAAAAAAAGAGAAAAGATTACATAAACGCTCCATGCTTTCTTTCTTTCATGGAGCGTTTATGTAATCTTTACTCTTTTTGGACAAAACGCTCCACGCTTTCTTTCATAATAAATCATAGTAAATATTTAATAAAGATGATTACCCACTTATAACTATTTCGCATAGGTAATTATTTATCGTTTGTCACGAACTGAAATTGTTTATGTTTACCTGCGATCTAATGAAGATTTGGCAAAGGGAAAAGGGCTTAGTCATCAAACTAAATGTCCGAATTATTTTGTAGTTTTTAGTGCATGCTAAAAGCGTCATTTTTAGTTTTTTAAACTATTATTTTTTCTTGTTGGATTTATCATGCCATCCCTTTTCTATTATTTTAACTTGTAGTGAAATGTACAATGAACGAAAGGTGTATGTGTGTGCTGCCGCTGCTGCGCGGAACACATTTTTCGGTTGATTTGTGAGTGTATAACATATCTGTTTATTAGAATATCATTGGTTGGATCGCAATAAAATATTGTTCGTATTTCTTTTTTTTCTATATTTAATTGTAATAGTTCAGAATTCAAAGCATTTCATTTGCATTTTGTTAGTTAAATGCGATGTTCTACTTAGTTATTCAGTTTTTGCTATGTTTCATGCAAATTAATCATTGTATTTCTAAACAAATGCCTAGCACTTGAATTAATTGATTTGTTAATAAAAATGCTGCCAAAAAAATCTTGTATCAGAAGTGAACAGGAACTAGTTAGTTTCGGTTGTGTTGGATCTTGAAATTTTTCAGTGTAAGTTTTATTTTTTCCCTAGTTCTAGAGTACATTAAAATGATGAACCCTTGTTTCTATTACAATTCAGACAATTCAATACAGGGTTATTTGTAAAACACTAACAACCTTGCAAGACTGTATTACTAACATCATAAATAACAACTTTTTTTCTATGACTTTTTACAAAATATAACACATTTACCAAAAACAAACTGTAGGGACACATATTAATATATACATATGTAAGTATCCATTTTATGCTGAGAGCGCACCTTAGTGGCGGCTGCGCCCGCCTCGTAAGTTTTATTCAGTCGCAATTATACCATTTCTCCTTATCATTTCTTTACGTGTATCATTTCTCTTACTGATTACCCAACACACCTATACAAACCTTCAAGATTTCGTTGTTTTCTCTAACACATTTCAACTCTGTAAGTATTTTGCTGTATCTACTTACGGCTCTCGCACACTCTTCTCGTGATAATAGTAGCAAGCTTCTGAAATATTGTCATTACACCTAGCAAGCATTCGCACCATTTCCGTGTGCTCGACATTAGAATATTGATACACCATCATCTAAAGATAATTACGTCCACACTGCTGAATTTTGCTACAAGAACACGTATAATATGACGCGACGCAAACACAAGGCGACCGACCGACTAGTGAGGGTCACCCGTAAATAGGTCAAGTTCATATTCAGCTACCCTTCGCTATTGTACTATCGCTTGCTTCGCATAGACTTCGTAATATTTAGAACGTTCAATTTAAATATTTTTAATTTTATATGAAAATCTGACGAATTAAAATAATAATATGATAATTTTTTAAAAGTCATAGAGCAAAAGTTGTTTTTTTATGATGTTCATAAATAACATAGTCAAAGTCAAAGTCAAAAACATTTATTTCAAATAGAACATATGCAGGCACTTTTGAATAGTCAAATGTCGGTCAGTCCAAGAAAAGTGAAGCTAAATTGCACGTTCCAAAGCGTAGGTCTCTATGGAGAAGAACGTGCAAGAAACTCCACGGACACTCTTTTTAAAACATATTATGAGTTACATAGATCTTCGTTACATATTTCTTGTCGCTTCTAATATGTGGCTTAATTCGGTTTCTATTTTTAACTACGTAATAATACCACTGGCAGCTAAGAGATGACCAGTTTCAACCGATGGCTCCCGTTCACAGGCATGACACGTGCATCAGCCCCACTCAGCTCAACTATTTTGAAGGGAACCGAATGACCCAATAACACGTGCCACCATCAGCAAGACCTTTGGGTGAGCATGACAAACTCTCAACTGCCATGCTCGTAATGTCAAACAAGTTGTAACCTAATAAAGTTGCTCCATGGTGCTTCACATTCACAAAACTTAAAAAAAAGGTGCTTCTACATTATACAATGCTATTTTGTTTCCAATTAAAAAGATAATAAATTATCATAAGCTCTATTGAAATAAACAAATAAATTTAAAAAAAAATACATTTTGAAAGCAAAAATAAAAAAAAGGGAAATAGTATCTCTTCCAATATTTATATATATATATATATATATATATATATATATATAATATCTAGCCAAGCATTTTTGTCGAGGAGATAATCTTCCAGTTTATAATATCCTTGTCTACATAGTGTGCGTTTAATGCATGTTTTAAATTTGGACTCATTTAGTTGTAGAATCTCAATTGGTACTTTATTATAAAATTTTACACAGTACCCTATGAAAGAACTATGTACTTTAGCCAATCTGAACCGAAGTTGATCTAATTTGTTCCTATTCCTAGTATTAAAATTGTGCCTGTCACTTATCTTAGTAAAAAGATGAATATTTTTCCGATCATACAATGATGTTTTCATAAATGAATTGACAAGGGACCGTCAGGATGTTTATTTTTTTAAATAGTTCCCTAAGAGAATCGCGTCTGCAAAAATTATATATGGCTCTGATAGCTCTTTTCTGCAGAATAAAAAAAAGACTCTATGTCTGCAACCCGTCCCCATAGCAAAATACCGTAAGACAAGATTTTCTTTTTGATTTTCTTTTAGGTAAGCGCGTTCCATCGTCGACCGCATCGTCGCTTTCCATCAGGTGAGTTAGCGGTCAAGCGCGAACCTATCAACAATAAAAAAAAAAAAGATACTGTGAAAGTAACTAAAATAGACCAGTCTCACAGTATCTACATCAGTAAATTGAAGAATTTTTCTGACAGCATATTCTGTTGAATTAAGCTGTCCTGCTAGAGATGTTAAATGAGGACCCCATTGTAGCCTCGAGTCAAGCGTGATCCCTAGAAAAACCGTACTCTCGACGAATTCGATTTTCTCCTTGTTCAATACCATATCGGAATAATTGCTTTTAACATTCGGTAACGCAAATCTTACGCACTAAGTTTTTTTTTCCATTTAATACTAAATTATTAACAGTAAACCAGTTTTGGACTTGCATTGCATTGCAACGCAACATTGCATTGAGCATTTTTTTTTTGCATTGAATTTTTTTTTTTGATCATTGTTTACGTCATCAAGGTTTGTGGAACGTCTATTGATTTTAAAAATTAACGACGTATCGTCAGCAAACAATACAATATGTGGTTGTTTTTTTAATAGATGCAGTAGATCATTTATATATGTATACTAAAAAGAGGAAAGAACCAATATTGAGCAGGGTTCGAAAGTCAAAATGGGTGTACTGCAACACCCATTTTGACTTTCGAACCCAGAGAATTGACACCATTTATCTGAACTTGCTGTTGCCTGTCAATTAAGTAAGATTTTACCAAGCTGAGTGCAAGTTTACCTAGCCTATAATGTTCAAGCTTTAAAAGCAAAGTCTCGTGATTAACACAATCGAAAGCCTTTGAGAGGTCACAAAAAATCGATATCGCATCTTGGGCTTCTTCCCATGCTGCAAATATAATTATGGTTTAATAAAGTGACACCAGCTTTAGTCACAAACGTCCTTTGGTGAAACCATACTGCTGATCGTGAAAGATTTTATTGCTGTTAAAATGATAAAGCATTTGATTAAGCATAACTTTTTCAAACACCTTACTGAAAACCGGCAATACTGATTGTCCTTATGGTCACCGGATTTAAAAAGTGGTATAATCTTATAATCTTACTGTATTTCATTATATCTGGAAAGACGCCTTGGTCCACACACAAATTAAATATTAAAGCTAAGTATGGTGCTATAGTCTCAATTATGGATGTGCATACTTTAACAGACATTCCCCATAGGTCTTCGGTTAATTTGACTTTGATTTGCCGGAAAGCCTTTATGATTGTCATAGGGTTTATATGTTTGAATTGAAATTCAACCAGACAGCCTGGCAAGTTTGCTTTTAATAAAGCAATTGAGGCTTCAGGGGAGGAATTTAGAGCTTCCGTTGTCCTAAGAGGTACATTGGTGAAATAATTCACAAACTCTTGGGCTACTTTTATGTTAGAGCTTTTGGGACCATGTGGAGTCTCCAATAAAAAATGCGTGCTGCGTACTTTGTTCATACCAGTTTCACTATTAATAACTTTCCACACAGTCTTTATTTTATTGTCTGCCGATTTGATCTTGTTGCTAATGTACAGGGCCTTCGCTACCTTGCAAATCTTTCTGGAAAGTTTAGAATATCTATTTACATATTTATTGAAGTTTTCAGTATTGAAGAATGGCTTAAGGCCGTATAGCTCATATAGTCTTTCCCTACTTACCCTAATACTTTTAGTCGCCTAGTCACTAAAACAAACTTAGAGAATATATTTTTCGATTTCTTTTCAAAAGCTGTATTAAATTCATTAAGTACCAATGAAAATAAAATTATCATAAAATTTATTAGCATCATTAATATCATGGCCTAGAACATTTAACTTATTTTGTAAGTTACTGTTTAATTTTTTTAATTTGCCAATTGTAATTGGCCTGAATTGAATCTGAGTTTTTTCCACGGTTGCTTGAGATATAAAAGTTACCGTTTGTCCACTATGATCAGACGGAAGATTATTTACTATAGCTTTATCTAGATAGTCACAATTGCAGAAAACATTATCAATACAAGTTGCAGAGGTTGGAGTTACTCTAGTTGGTTCTGTAAAAACGTTAGACAAATTAAATTATTTAAAAAGACTTAAAAATCTGCTGCTATTTGAATTATCTTCCAAAATATTAATACTTAAATCTGCACAAATAATTACGGATTTGTTACTATCTGCAAGTTTGGCGAGAATATCTTCCATTGTTGATTCAAAAAGACTAAAGTTTCAGGGTTCGGGGGTCTGTACACGCACACTGTAACATGCTTATCTAGCTCAACACAAGACAGTTCTATGTAATGTTCCGTTGACAAATTAACTATGTCATTACGTTGCTTAATTTTAAGTTTTTTTTTATTAAGATTAGGGAACCACCACGCAATATAGATTTGCGGTTAAAACAACTATCCACACTATAATTTTCATAACTGAGTAACACCTGGAAATCTTTCAACCAATGTTCGCTAATACATACAACATCGAACATTGTTTTTTCTAATGACATTTCAATTTACAATAATTTAGAATTTTTTAATTTAGAATTGAATATTTTGATGAAACAATTTCAATTCATGCTGCTGTGACACTTTTTGCTGTTTAACTATTTGAGAGCAAGAAGATACCTTATTAATGGTTGGTATAACTATTTATTTTATTTTATTTTATTTATTTATTCACAAAATCCACAGCTCTTTTACAAAAAATTTACTTAAAGATAAACTAATGGTACAGCCAATTAAGGATTTACAATTTACTATCTAAACATTTATGCCTCAAAAACAAACAGAATAAGACGCTAGTACCATTCAAGCCTAGTAGTGGTGTGCTGTGTGAGTGGGTGTGGTAGAGTGAGTGTGAAGAGTTGATGTGGTGTATGAAATACTATTATACTTTTGTTAATCGCCATCATTCTTTTAATTAATTATTATTGATTAATTCGTCGCATACAGACGTTACCAGCAGTCTCCTGAAAGTATGTTTTTTGGTATTAAATAAATCAAGATGAGAGAATTTCTTATTATAGTTCCTCAATATCCTGCCAATGACAGAGTTTTGAGCGTAGTTTGTCCTACTGCGCGGTACATCGAAAAACTGTGTGTGCCTAGTTCGTCGCGACGGAACACTCAATCTTAGAAACAAATTACTCAAAGGAATACTCTCAATGTTCCCATTACAGATGTTATAAAGAAAAAGCATGTCCAGAATCATACGTCTATTCTCCAATGGCAGCATATTATGATGTCTGCAAGCAAGCAGATAATCTTCAGAATTAAAACCAGTGCGATAATTAATATATTTGATGAATTTGGATTGTATAGATTCAATTTGCTGTGTATAAACTAAGTACTGAGGACTCCAGACATTACTGCAGTATTCTAAAATACTGCGTATGTATGCAAAATAAAGTATTTTGATACAATCTGTATCAGCAAATAGTTTACATATACGCAATATAAATCCAAGATTCTTGTAAGCCTTGCCGACGACATAGGACACATGCTCCGAAAACCAGAGTTTCGAGTCAAGGACGACACCAAGATCCCTAATGACATTGCAACGTACAACGTTGCCACCACTAAGATTATAGGTGTAGTTAATAAAATTTCGCTTCCTAGTAAAGGTTATTATCTGACATTTGCTTACGTTTACATTGATTCTATTGATAATATAATAATTATATAAACTATTTAAGTCGTCTTGTAACTTCTCGCAATCGTTTTTGTTTCCAATGGTCATAAAAATCTTGGTGTCGTCAGCATACATCAGAAATTTAGCGTTAAGAACATGTGCTCCTATATCGTATAGGTAGACAGAGTATAACAGAGGGGCCAAAATTGAGCCCTGTGGCACACCAGACGGTATGGTTACACAGTCAGACCGCGCCCTGCCCAATATAACAATTTGAGACCGATTCCTAAGGTAAAACTCGAACCATCTGAACAGATTTCCGCGGATTCCAAGCTCTTGCAGCTTACGCAGGAAGATGACGTGATGCACACGGTCAAAACCCCTCCCTGGTACCCTCTGTTGTCTTATTAACTAGTTTAAATGATCCGTAGTTTGCCCCAAATCTATAATATCACCTGGCAGTGAGTTGCAACTAATTGTAGGTTCTACGTTAAATACAGAATTTTTTAAAGTGACACATGGGACCTCCTTCATATACTTTATAAAAGTATTCATAGCAATTGTGGTACCGTTAATCTGGCCCACCACGTGATTATTAGTATTATTACTAAGTATTGTGGTGTCAATTACACAAGATTTCGACTACTTATGATTGTCTGTGTTATTATAAATAATAAGCTAAAAGCTTAGCTATTGTGTGTCTATAACTAATTGGCAGATACGTTGTACCCCTGTTCGACTTTAAATGGTCAACAAAAATGTTGGTGTCAAAAAATATAAACTTGTCACTATAGTGACTAACTAAAAAGTACTTATGATTATTAAGCATATGAATGTAATTATTTTGTCTATATGACAATTGTTCAAAATAAGAAAAAGCACACAGAACAACAAAGTCACAGAACAAGAAATATAAATAGGAATTGATAATTAGGTACATTACAATAGAGAAATACATGAATGTCAAATTGGATTAAATAAATTGAATATTTTAATAATTGATTTAAATAATTGAACTATTGACTGATAGAATTAAATTAGGTTAGTAGCATTAAATTAAATAGGAATACAATAAAAAAAATATCACATCAATCAAATGTCATTCACTTTTACATGTTTGGGATTGATAGGCCAAGATAGTTGTCTTAAACTTTTGTTTCTTGTCATGTAGAATATCAACAGGGCAGGTTTTAGCAATTACATTGTACTCGGCCGTTAATCTGTTCAGAGGGGAGTATTTGCCCAGATTGGTTTTGCTTTGTCGCGAGCGAAACAGGTTGTACTTGCTAGGCCGAGGGTTCTTTGCGGGGACATTTATTAATATTTTAGACACCAACTCTGAACAATCAATCTCTCCATTAACTAATTTATACAAGAACATTTGGTCAAGAAGTTGCCGCCTATCGCAAAAGGAAATCAATTTAATAATGCTGAAGTCGATCTGAGTATCTCGGAATTTTTCTAGCTAAATACGAAAGGTGTCAGAGAAAGCGCTTTTGAATCTTTTCTATATTTTTCTTGTAAATGTCATAATGGGAGTTCCATATGATATTGAGCTGCAATACTCTACCCCACTCCTGACAAGGGTTTGGAACAGCATTATTTTTGTTGAGGGTTTTTTAAATACTTTGCAATTTCTAATGATGAACCCAAGTGTTTTAAATTGTTTCGTTATCATTCTGTCAATGTGTAAGTAAAATTTTAAGGCCCGGTCAAAAATCACTCCCAGATCCTTTATTTCATCAACTTTGGTGAGTAAATTATTATTTAATTTATACTTGGTGTGTAATACAGATTTATTTCTATAGAATTTTATGTGAAAGTATTTATCGATATTAAGTGTCATTTCATTTTTATCACACCAAACGGATAGTCTATCAAGATCTTCTTGCAACACAACCGAGTCAAGTGGTGAGTTGATTGCTCTGGCTATTTTAAGGTCATCGGCATATAAGAAAAACTCGGAGTGCCTAAAACAGGTGCCGATATCATTCACAAATATATTAAAAAGAATGGGACCTAAGTGGGAGCCTTGTAGGACTCCGGACTTGGTTGTAAAGGGTTGTGAAGAATGTCCATTAATCACCACTATCGAGACACGATCGGTGAGATACGAGGAAAACCATTTAAGCATATTGCCCCCTATGCCAATATTGGACAGTTTCCCGATCAGACGCGCTTGACTAACCTTATCAAAGGCTTTACAGAAGTCCGTGTATATGGCATCGACAGGGACACTAGAATCTAACATTTGGGTCAAATAATTGTGGTATAGCACCAGATTGCTAACGGTGGACCTAGCTCTCATAAAACCGTGCTGTTGTGGTATAATAATTTGTTTAACGTGGGCGTATACAACTGGGCATAAAAGTGCCTCGAATATTTTAGCGAATACTGGGAGAATCGAAATTGGCCTGTAATTTTTTATAAACTTTTTGTCATTTGTTTTGTGTACTGGGACTATAAGCGCTTGCTTCCACATTTTTGGGAATACACCGGTTTTCAATGATTGATTGTAAATTATTGTGAGAGGCTCTGATAAAGCCTCTACACACATTTTCGCAAAAATGGAAGGAAGGCTATCGGAACCAGCACCCTTAAAAGAATCAAGTCTTTTCAATCCATGAAAGACCTGTATCTTTGTGACAGATAGTAAGCACATGCTTAATGAATTGCTATTATTACACACGTCAGTAGAGGTGTCTATAGGAAGACTGTCCGTATATACAGATGAATTTTTTTTTTGCGAAATGGTTACAGATATCAGGTCCCGTGTAAGCAGTGTCATTATCCAAGCCCATTGGAGTTGGGTAAGACCAGAATCTTTTTTTAGATGCTTAATGTGGGACCAAAACAGTTTCGGATTTGATTTTAGTGACGATTCTAATTTAGTCAAGTAGGACTGGTACTTGCAGCGTCTTACAGTATTACTTCTTTTTCGAAGCATTTCATAAGTTAGCTGGTCACGAGGGTTGCCAAACTTCTTAAATCTTTTTTTGTATTTGTTTTTCTCACTTAGTATTCGTATGAGGCCTCTATCAAACCATACGGGATAGTTATTGTTGAAGGTTCTTTTTTTGGGGATGTATTCGTGTATGATTCTTCTTAAGGTCTGATAAAATGTGTCGAGCATAGTATTGACATCATCACCCGCACCAAATAATTCATGCCAATCTACTTTACTAAGTTCTTTGTTGATGGCAGTGTAGTCGGCTTTGAAAAAGTTGAGCTGTTGGCTGTCATTTGATGTTAAATATTTGCATGTGCTAGACATGACAAAGTTATCTCTAAGGGCGGATGAAGTGCATCAAGAGCTGATAAAAGACTGCCACTGGTTACAATCCTATCTACGCAGCTGTCACTAAGCAAAAGATCAAGAATTTTACCTTAATTATTTACGCTTGTATTGAATTGATGAAGATTATTCAAGGCCATGAAGTTAAGTAGCGATCAGGCATGAGAGCTACTGTCAGCACAACCCTCAAGGGCAAGAGAGGAACGAGATGTCCACCACTGATTCACCCCGCATCCGCACCAACGTGGGGACAGAACCCCGGTTCAGGACGACCAGGCCCAACTCCAAAGCCCAGTCCTCCGCCATCTGACCCCGTGGGTTCGTGTACCGGGAACCCCAACCCGTGTTCCAGGCGTTGAATTCCCCGCAAACGACCACGAGGAGGGTACCAAACCCAGCGACGACAACATTTAGCTCCATAAGGGAGACTTGGAGTTCGTCGAGAGATCTGTTCGGGGACAGGTAGACGCCTACCACTGCAATGTCCCCGAACCGTGCTGCCACGCAACCCCGTCCCCTCGTAACAGCCTCGAGGGGCGGGATACCGGCGGCAGCCGACGAGATTAACGTCACCGTGCCGTCTAGGTCCTGAACCCAGTCTCCACGGGGATGGACGTAGTACGGCTCGGAGACGTCGCCGACATTTATCGACCACTGCGCCATGCTCGGGAGCAACAGATCCTGAGCGGGGGCGCAGTGGTTGATATTTGCCAGGAGGAGACGTAATGGGGCCGTTATTGGCAGTCCATTGTCTCCTCCCAAGCCGCACTTTTTTTTTTATGATGGGAAAAATCATGCATTGACATCCGCCGCTCTTGGGCGGAGCGGGAGATAGTGTCAGACTCTTACTGACTAAAAGACCCACCCCGTTCCTTCTAGCCTTCATACCGGAGCTCGAGCGCCCTTTCGGATAACCCTGGCTCCAGTAGGCTTCGACCCGGCTGTCGACGACTTGGGCTTGGTCCGGACAGTTACTGGACGGCCGGACAGCGAGCTACCCATTGCTCACTGTCCGCAAGCCCGCGCCTACGGTGGTCGGAAATCGGGATCAGAATCCCGGCGGCGGCGGCGGCGGCGATAACGCCGTTGCCTGATGCGGCCTCCTCCTTTGCGAGCATTACTGCTACGCAGAAGTCGGCGACCGCCTGCCACTCCTCTTCGCTCCGGACCATGGCCTCAACCAAGGCCCGGCGCGAGAGGTCTCCGCCGTCCCGAGCCGCACTTGAGGGCAGGCCGAGGACCCTGATATTCGCCATGGTTGAGCTCGGCGAGACTACGTGCCTGCCGTATCAGCATTTTTTCGCCGTACATCGCCTTCCTGAGCATCAACCAACTTCCACCTTCCGCGTTAGGGGTGGTTAGGACTTCATCTGCAAGCTTCGGGGAAGTACCTGTCCCTGCAAAAGTGCCTATAGACGACCATAATCCACGACCTACTTTGTATGTCTCCGACTTTGCTCGACAATAAATATATATTTAATACTTTAGATTACTAAAAAAATAAACTGGCAAAAAAAATAAAAATGAAATGATAAAAAATATTATCTTTCGTAAATTACTAAGTAAATTGTTGTGGTTATAATTGACTGTATATAAATTAAGTAAATAAAATAAAAAAGTATAGAACTTAAAAATGTGTAATGCGTTAAACGGAGCTTCTGGCAATAGAGATTGACACTACTCGACGTGTGTCGTCGATAAAATCGACAAAATCAGAGCGGCCATCTTGTAATCGCATGTAACAGCAGAAAATTGGAAAAAAGTAATAGAAAAAACTATAACAGAGGACTGGAATAAATATATCCGGATCGACCGAATTAGGGACCAATAATTAATCATCGCGGTTAGTTGGAGAAGATTCCGATTCCGATATGGATATGAGTCCAAATCAAGAGTCAAGTTCTGACAGTGAATAATAAATAAATTATTATTTTAAACAGACTGCATTTTTTTGCCACTAGTCCCCCGCGGTTTCGCCCGCGTTATTTCAAATTTTTAGGTTTTGTTAAGTTTTTTGGTTTACTGTAAAATTTCTCCAAAATCCGTAGACTAGTTCTTGCGTGAAAGAGTAACAAACATCCACACACACACATACAAACTTCCACATTTATCATCTATAAATCTAAAATCGGTAATCCGATTCCATTTTCTTTACCGACTGATTCGTTATTGTAAAAAATCGATTAAATTTCGTTAGGTCACATCACTATAATTGTCAGACAAGAACTGTCAGGGAAGTCATCATAGGACAAAAAAAACTATAAGGTAAGGGGTAAGGTAAATAATGTGTGCTATTATTATAAATACTAAATAAAAGTAAACAATACGGTAATAACAATACGGAGATAGGTGGCGCTAGCTGTCACATAAACATTGAGCTCCTGTTTTAAAATTCTTAAAAATTATTATTTGAACAATATTCTACTTTAATGTCATAAAAATTAAGAAGATAGTATAATACGTTTGTGAAAGTGTTATCTTAATAAATTATTCACTGTGAACTGTATAAACAAAACTTATAAATGTGCATAAACTTTGGTGACAAAAATAGTTTTGTGTGGACTTGTGGAGTTTTTATAACTGCTATGAACTATAGATCCTTAAAAATTTGTTAACAAACGTAGGTATGATATACAAACTATAAACAATTACAACAAAAAAAATGATTTAGCAAAAAGTGAGTCATAGTGAAAATACATTCAAATCGTTTAAATCATAACCGATATCAACGTTTTTTTTTATTTGGAAGAGCCTACTGTTCAACAATTTCGACTGCATACGTAATTGACTTCGTGGCGAGTACGTCAAATGGGTAGGCCATGATGTAAGTGTAGTCTGAGACTCGAGTTCGATCCCTGCATGAGACATTCACTTTTTGGATTACTTGCAAATTAGTTACCATTCATCTGATAATCAAAACCAACAACGAGCAATGAAATCGTGAGAGAAATCGAGCTATTATCATTAGAAAACACTCAACTAAAAAATTTAAATGAAGAATTTATTAAAAAAAATGACATGTACAAAAAACTTATTAGAGTCTGTGCAGAAAGTAAACCATCGTGGGATTTGAGGGCGCTGCTGTAGATAAATATCGTTTTTGTTATGTAAGCAACATTGTGACGTCATTATAGTGCGACTGTTAAATCTTGATATTTTGAAACTATGTTAGACTAGCTTCTTTCAGCGGCTTCACCCTATAATAAAAATTATCATATTGGCTGAATTTGCTCACCTAATGAAACTGCAAAGTTGTAGCTTATGTGCTATATTATTGAAATGTTTATGATTAAGTTCATCTGTCTTGTAGTTTTTGCGCGACACATCCATACATACGAGTACCTACATCCATCTTCACAAACTTTCGCATTTATAATATTAGTAGCCTATTTATTGAACTTGCTCACGTGATGAAACTTAGCAAAAATATAGGTTATAAGCTATATTATTGCAACGTTTATCATTAAATTCATCCGTTTATAAGTTTTTGCGTAATGAGTAGCAAACCGATAATTGTGGCGACACCTGGTGGAGGCCTATGTCGAACAGTGGATGTCTTTCGATTGTAATGATGATGAACATTTAAATGCAAACACGAACCGGTAAAGGAAAATAGCGTGAAGAAACTGCTGTGCCTGCCTATCTAGGTAGGTTCCACCAACGACCACTTACCCAGTTCCAACGAAAATGGTTCTATCACTTTGACTGGGATCGGTCTATTATCACTGACTGGAATATTGTAGCTAACAGCAAGTTTATATTTACCCTAGTTAAATATAAAGGTAAAAATGAAACACACTACCACTTTCTCGTTGTCTTCCTCAGTACATTTTTCCCTTATGCTAATCAATGAAAAATATGAACATAATGACTATGAAAATAAAGTACACTTCAGAATTTGTAATTTTGTTTCGTAAAAAATCTATTTAGCCTGTAAGGGACCATCTCGTATATAAGATATCTGTTAAGACCCTTTAACTCGAGAACGCTTGGAGGTATCGAGTTAAAATTAAAAAAAAAAACCATACGCTCAAGTCTGCGGTTTTTTGAAGTTGTGAAAAAATCAGACTTCTGAGTTAACGACAAAAAAAGATACGGCCGTTTATGTCGCAAAAAACGTATATTTCTATACTCAAGGGAATCAAAGTTCATAGGGTGAATCCCGTTGACCTAAAATCCTAAAATTTGGCATAAATCAAGGTCTCATAGAACAAGTACTCTCTACTACTACTAGTATCTGTAAATTGTTAATTGTACATAAGCCACAAGAAAAAAAAAATTGTAATTCGGAAAAATCTTCGTAACTCAATTCGGGAATTGATTTCATAGGTAAATTTGTACAGAATCCTCAGTGCGCGAGTCCGACTCGCACTTGCCCTTTTTTATTTTAGTTACTGTACCCGTACTCAAGCCTGAAAAGAAATATTCTAAGTTATAGTCGAAACGCATTATAAACTTAAAGTATCAATACTCTTTATACTAGCCATAGAAAATATTGACCAAAACAAAATAAATAAATATCGTCATGTTTAAATGAATTTCCGTTTAATTTATATATATTTGGAGATAACAGGGACAGGAGTTTACCTAGGAAGTCTAAAAACATTAAAATAAAAGTGTTACGTAACCAAAAAAACAGCATACCAATGTTTCCCAAATTTGTGACTTTGTTTTGATCAATAATGGTGTGATTTGCCATTTGTTATCTTTGGCAAAACTGTAATATATTAAATATTATTTTCCTTGCAGCTCAGTGAAATTTTTTATCACATTTCTGAAGATTTCAATTAAAAATCACAATAAAATAACATAATAAACAAACCGGTGTCATTATCATATGACGTTTGGCATTTGACGGATGGCTGGGTTGGGTTGCTACTTAAAATCTTTAATGTTGTTTTCACTTTACGCCACGACGGTTCTTTTATCGCACAGACAATAACAGTCCGGGAAAACGTGTGTTCCTCTGTGGCCGGACCTCAATTTAGTACTCAGATGCTATAGTTCGAAATAATACCTACCTAAAGTCTACTTTCATCGGAATATATATATATTTTTAGTACCTCAAGAGATATCTTTTTAATTAACAATTTATGTGGTCCGGCCGCTAGGCAGTGCTCTGTGGCCGCGCCACCTCAAATTAAATAGAGTATAATGATCTATTAACAAATCAACATCCCGAAAAAATACTACCTAAAGAGTACCTTTCATACGACAAATATGGTCTAATAAACCCCTTTAGTTAAGGAGTTATTGGTCGTAGGGTGTGGTCCGGCTAGAGGTATACTCTGCAGCAAGTCAATTTTGCAAAATTTAATATTAACTATCCATAAATCAATTTATATAATAGTACCTTTTCTCTACTCTTCGTTGATACTTTTTTCTCTCAAGAAACTATTCATTTTGATTAATTAATCTTTAAAGTATGTGGCGCGGCTAGGGAGGATTACTTTCAGCAAATATAACGAAATATGCTTTATTTCTTTATGCCAACGAAAACTACATAATAAGTACTTTATAAAAAGACCTGGACTTCATCTATAAACTTTTATTTTTATTACCAACAATGATTTTGAAAAAGGTGCACTTTTTGGTTTTTAACGGACTTCCAAAAAAAGGAGGAGGTTATCAATTCGGTTGTATTTTCTTTTTTTTTATGTTTGTTACCTCAGAACTCCGTCGTTTATGGACCGATTTGCAAAATTTTTTTCCCCTTGCATGATGTGCTTCCAGATTGGTCCCATTTTTTCAAAATTTAGTTCTGATGATAGGATTCATGAGAAATCGAGGGAACTCCTCAGATATTATAGGCAATTATATAGTTATATTGGTATTTTCATCGAGGACTTAAGTACTTACAATCAAAAAGTGACATTTGATGAAGTGGAACTGATGAAGAAGACCAGAAAAAGCCAACAGAACTTCATACTCAAACAGATATCACAATGAACATAGTTAAGCGACTATGACAATATAAATAAATGAATAGTTCTGAATAGTTATGTTGAAATGGTATCATCGAAGTGATCTGATGATGATGATGGAGCTAGAACATAGGCACCGGAACTCCGTAATTAATCAATTTATCCTAGTCGTGTTTGGGCTAATTAGAATTGTCATGAGAAGCACTTTGGCTATGAGGTACTATCGAACTGATCTGATGATGATGATGGAGCCGGAAGATAGGCACCGGAACTCCTTAATTAATTAACGTATCCTAGCCGTGCTTGAGCTTCTTAGAATTGACATGAGATGCACTTTGGCTATAAGGTAGAAACTATCGAACTGATCTGATGATGGAGCCGGAAGGTGGAAGATGGACACGGGAACTTCATAATAAAAAAAATCACTAAAACGATCAAAATAACTTTAATTTCGGAAGTCGCTGTTAAATAAGAAACAAACAATGCCGAGAAACACAGACTTCCGAAATTTTTTGTAAAAAGTTTTTTTGTTTACCTATCTTTCTAAGAATAGTTAATTAATTTGACGAAGTAAGTGAAAATTTTGGTTTAAAATAAACAATAAGTAGGTATACGAATAATAAATATATTTTCATAATCAAATATTAACAATTGTTAATAGGTACAAGGTATTGTACATGACGGAAAAGTGTTTTATATAACAAACTAAAGTCAATAGATTGAATTTAAGCATTTAACCCTTTAAACAAGAAATGACAATGAAAAAAAGAGTGTACCGAAACCGCGTATTAAAAATATAGTCAATCAGTATTACAAATAAAGGAGTTTGGAAGTTATTTTCCAACTTTAAAATGCAAGGCCTAAATTAAAAATAAACATTTTGATAAAAATATTTTTTTATTGTTTATATTTAATTATAAAAATATATATTTATTTTTCGTTCATATACATATTGTTTATTTTAAACCAAAATTTAAACTTACTTCGTCAAATTAACTACCTATTCTTAGGTAGATAGGTAAACCAAAAAGTGCACCTTTTTCAAAATCATTGTTGGTAATAAAAATAAAAGTTTATAGATGAAGTCCAGGTCCTTTTATAAAGTACTTATTATGCAGTTTTCGTTGGCATAAAGAAATAAAGCATATTTCGTTATATTTGCTGAAAGTAATCCTCCCTAGCCGCGCCACATACTTTAAAGATTAATTAATCAAAATGAATAGTTTCTTGAGAGAAAAAAGTATCAACGAAGAGTAGAGAAGAGGTACTATTATATAAATTGATTTATGGATAGTTAATATTAAATTTTGCAAAATTGACTTGCTGCAGAGTATACCTTCCAGCCGGACCACACCCTACGACCAATAACGGGTTCGTGCGAGCAGCAATGGCATTCTGGCGGTTGTTGCTGATAAATTTGACTGCCCTTTACTACAGCATCAAATTAGGGTGCTGACTGAATGTAAAAAGTGACTAAGTATAGTATGACATTTTTAATCTTTTAATTTTACTAACACCTAGATGATAAGTTTGCTACTAACCATTGGATCAATGATGTCTGAATAAATAAATTATTATTATTATTATTATTAATAACTCCTTAACTAAAGGGGTTTATTAGACCATATTTGTCGTATGCAAGGTACTCTTTAGGTAGTTTTTTTTTCGGAATATTGATTTATTAATAGATCATTATACTCTATTTAATTTGAGGTGGCGCGGCCACAGAGCACTGCCTAGCGGCCGGACCACATAAATTGTTAATTAAAAAGATATCTCTTGAGGTACTAAAAATATATATACAAGGTGTAAGGGACAGCCCTCCACAAACTTTAAGGGCTTGCTCAGTAGACGAAACTGAACAACCTTCCACAAAAATATTTTTCAGGTAACGAAAAAAAAAATTCGGCCTCTCCATACAAACTGTCCAATCAAGTTTATAATTTTCTATGGTGAGACGGAATTTTTTTTTCGTTTCCTGAAAACAAAATTTGTGGAAGGTTGTTCAGTTTCGTCTACTGAGCAAGCTCTTAAAGTTTGTGGAGGGCTGTCCCTTACACCTTGTATATTCCGATGAAAGTAGACTTTAGGTAGGTATTATTTCGAACTATAGCATCTGAGTACTAAATTGTGGTCCGGACACAGAGGAACACACCGGAAAAACGGATACCGAAGACAACATCAATGACACCTAAGAAAAACACTAAAACAAAACAAACCCAGACTATTGAAGAAAACGATTCTTTACTTACAAACCCAGTTGATGCTATAAAATGTGTTAGCAGAAACGGATGCAGTTCTAATAAAACCAAGAACATAAGAACCAAAACAGCTGTCGAGCAGAAACAACCCTCCAAGACACACAAAATATGCTTAATTAGCAGCGAAACATCGAATAGACTGTACACATTTGCAGAAAAAACTAACTTGTGGAACTTTGAAATCTGTCACTATCCTAAGCCTACATGTGGATTGTGGCAACTTCTGGATAAAATTGAAAAAAAAAGTACAACATTTTTCGCGCTCAGACTTTTGTGTAATTTATATTGGCGAGGAAGACTTTCGTAAAACGCATAACTATTTGGAACTTGTCATTTATGTTAGAGAAAAACTGCTACCACTAAATCATACAAACTTCATTATTTGTTTACCGACTTTTAAATATATGACAGATTCCAACATAATGTTTAACAGTCGTATAGAAACCTTCAATAACCTTCTTTATTTAGATATAAATACATGGAATTATGCGTAGGTACTTACTCGACTCAAATCTTAATCTGCCTTATGATTACGAATCCTATAGTTATAAATATGGAACTATAAATAAGCTTGGTTTAAAGATTATTGTGTCAAATTTGCGAGACCTTATATTTGACCTGAGTGACCTGAATACGCACTTGGAAGTTAACTGCCTCCCTCAAAATCAAAATAATCAATCTACAGATTCAAAACAAATAAATTGTCAGTTTTTTCTTTAAATGCCTTACCATTCTACATCAGAACATAGCAGGACTGATAAATAAAGCCGATACTCTGACTATAAAACTATTGGAATTATCTGACGGAAGAACTATTATAGATGTTATTTGTATAACGGAGCACTTCGTACAAAAGGGTTATGAAGGTTTGTTACACATTCCTAATTTTTGTCCAGCAGCTTTTTATTCTAGAGATGTAAAGAGAGGAGGAGCATGCATTTTTGTTAGAGTAGGATATAATCCTACTCTAACAAATTTCAAAACAATCAGTTTCGGGGATTTCTGAATGCTGCGCTGTAGAGATAATAGCTCATAAAATAATAATTATTTGTGTACCTAAACCCAATTACGAAATATTTTATGATAAATTAGGTCATGTTTTGACTAAGGCTTACATTTCTTCAAATTAAAAAAAAAATATCTTGTGTGGAGACTTTAATATTGATGTTTTGAAAAGAAACAAGACTACATTAGAATTCAATTTTTTTCTCATGAACCTGAAACTAAGGGCTAGTTTCAGGTTATACTCCCACAAGATTAAGTAGTCACACCTGTATCGACAATTTTGCGCACAACTACGGGAAAGGCTGCGAAGCTGTGGTAATAGATGTAGTCCTTTCGGATCATGTATCACAAATAATTAAAATACCTATTAACAAACCTGTAAATTGCAGCATTGGAAAACTAAAAAGCAGGACATAAGCATGAATAATTTAATAACTTTTAAAACCCATCTTAGCCGTTTATCGTTTACACAAGTTTTTGATGCACAAGAGGCAAATGCTTTTGATGATTTCATGGATGATTTCACTCTTTTTTATAAATTATGTTTTCCGGAAAAAAATGTAACCATAAAAACTAACAAGGAAACAAGATGGATTTCTAGAGGAATAAAAGTATGTAGCAAAAAACAAAGGCAGCTGCTTTGGGCTTATAGGTTAAATTCTAACTCACAGAATAAAAAAGCTCTTAAAAACTATACAAAACTTTATAGAAAGATTATCAAACTAACACAAAGAGCTCAAAATAATCATTTTATAAACACAGCTGAAAATAAATCAAAGGATTTTTTTTTTCTTATGGTGGGAAAAAATCATGCATTGACATCCCCCGCTCTTGGGCGGAGCAGGAGATAGTGTCAGACTCTTACTGACTAAAAGACCCACCCCGTTCCTTCTAGCCTTCATACCGGGGCTCGAGCGCCCTTTCGGATAACCCTGGCCCCGGTAGGCTTCGACCCGGCTGGGTCACTGCTATTGCTGACAACTCCTTGAGGCGCGCGGGAACAGTGCGCGCCGTCGACGACTTGGGCTTGGTCCGGACAGTTACCGGACGGCCGGACAGCGAGCTACCCATTGCTCACTGTCCGCAAGTCCACGCCTACGGTGGCCGGAAATCGGGATCAGAATCCCGGTTGCGGCGGCGGCAGCGATAACGCCGTTGCCTGATGCGTTCGGCCTCCTCCTTTGCGAGCATTACTGCTTCGCAGAAGTCGGCGACCGCCTGCCACTCCTCTTCGCTCCGGACCATGGCCTCAACCAAGGCCCGGCGCGAGAGGTCTCCGCCGCCGATCGCCCCCACGAGGGCACGGAGATGCTCCGCCCAAGCAGGGCACACCTCGACTGTGTGCTCCACCGTGTCCTCCGGGCGTTCCGCACGGTGGCGACACCCGGACGTCACTTCCGCACGAATCCGGTGCAGGAAACTCCCGAACGAACCATGTCCGGTGAGGACCTGCGTCATGTGGAAGGTAAGAACGCCGTGAGGTCTTTCCAGCCACACCTCAAAGAGGGGACTTACCGCCATGATTGTGGCGTGCCCAGCACTGGGTTGCGATAGTCGTTGATGCCATTTCACCATGAGATCCCGCCGGAGCTCTGTCCGCCATGCCGTGACCAGTCGTGGCAGTGGACTTTCAGCCCGGCGTTGCATCTCCACACGCATATCGTGCATGTGTGCAAAGACTGTTGCCTCCAGATCCCACGGTGGTAGGCCAGCCAGAAGGCTCGCCGCTTCGCGGGAGACCGTGCAGTATCCCCGCACCATCCTTATTGCCATGACCCTCTGGCAGGCGTTCATCATGGCCGCCGGTTGCGTTTTAAGCGACGGCGCCTACACTGGCGCCCCGTAGAGGGCCATGGACCGAACGATCCCAGCGTAGAGCCTCCGGCAGGAAGCATCTGGACCCTCAAGTTTGGGCAGGAGCCGCTTGAGCGCAGCCCCAGCCCGGTTGAGTTTGGGAACCAGACGTCGGAAATGCTCCACAAAATTCCACCGGCTGTCGAGCTCGTCCTCGACAGCCGGTGTACTTCATCGTCGACCCGATACCGATGAACTCCTCCTACCGTTAGTTGGGAACTCAATGGCGGCGCGTTCCAAGGGCGGCGACCGTGGAAACACATAGCCTCGGATTTGTGAAGCGCCACCTCGAGTCCCAACTCCTGGATCCTATCAACGACCATCGCAACCCCGCGTGTCGCTAGAGCGACCGCCGCCTGGTACGGCTCTCCCTGCGCTAGAACCAGCGTGTCGTCTGCGTAGCAAACCAAGCAAATCAAAGGCTACCTGGCAAATCATAAATAAAACCAAATTATGTTTGCCACAGGAGTCAATCAGTTCAAAAATCTTTTCTAATCAGAAAAGATTTTTGAACCATCTGGCCTACTCGACGAAAATAGCCAAAAAGGTTCCAAGCTATGCAAAACGGTTACAGAAATTCAAAATGATTTCTCTCGAAGAACGCAGAGACAAAATCGATCTCATTTTTTTGTTTAAAGTTCTACACAGTAAAATAGATTGTCCTCAGTTGCTATATAAATTAAATTTTAACCTACCTCATAATTATCCGCGCCATCCAATCAAAATACTACGTCCCCCATTCCGAAAAACTATTTCAATGTCTAACTCCCCAATCCCAAGACTTTGTAAGCTTCTTAATAACTGCGACGCAAGTTTGGATATTTTTTGCTTATCTATTCAGAAATTCAAGCGCCAAGTCCACCTAAAATGATTAACCACTAACCTATTTTTGTAATAAGGTAACTCAAATCTTTGTGTGTGTGTGTGAAAATCCGGTCCGAACGAGAGGCTATGGTAGAGCGTACGAATATCTCACTTCAGGCAGTCTCCAAGTGGGGCGAAACCAATCTGGTGGGATTCAACGCCGCCAAAACACAGGCGTGTCTGTTCACCGCCAAAAGGAGCCCGTTCACCTCGGCTCCTACTTTTCAGAATGTATCATTGGATTGTACCGACCTCCTTCAGCTCTTGGGAGTCGAAATATCCTCCGACCTCAATTTCGGGCGGTTCATTGAGTCCAAAGCCAAAGTAGCTGCTAGGAAACTAGGCGTTCTCGCAAAAGTCCGGCGGTACTTCACACCGAGACAGCCTTTAATGGTATACAAAGCACAGGTCCGGTCGTGTGTGGAGTACTGCAGCCACATATGGGCTGGTGCTGCAAAGTGCCACCTAGCAGCTTTGGACTCGGTGGAAAGGCGTGCGAAGAGGCTGATTGGTGATCCAGATTTGGTTAAGTCCAATCTTCAAAGTCTTGAGCACAGGCGTACGGTAGCCAGCCTTTCGGTGTTTTACATATTGGATTTTGGAGAGTGTGCGCAGGAATTGCATGACTTGATTCCGCCATCTCATTTCTACCATCAGACAAGCCGACGCACGGCGAGTATCCACCCTTACGTTGTTGAAACATCTACGGTCCGGACTAAGCGTTTCGCCTCGTCATTTATACCGCGTACTTCGAAGGAATGGAACAGTTTGCCTGCTGCGGTCTTTCCGTCTGATTATAATTTGGGTGTATTCAAGGCTAGAGTGAATAGGCTCTTAATAAACTAGTGCGCCTCACCATCAACGATTGCATCACTGCTTACCATCAGGTGGGATCGCAGTCAAGTACTAGTTTATAACAGATAAAAAAAAAAAGAATCATCACAACGTTAGCGACAGTAAAGAATATTTTTATAATAAATAAAAATCACCAAGTAGTTAACAAATTAAGTAACAAAAGATAGATGGATAGATTCTATACAAGGACACCAGGAGACGAGACCAGCTAAAAACAATGTTTATAACAATAATCCTTTTTTGTTTTCTAGCAAGTAATCATTCACCTACAATGACACCTAAACCTCAAGGAGACGTGTCGATTTTGGCGACAACTGATGCAATTGTGTCAGTTTCACCTGAAGCAGTAGACAGTCCAACTCTAGATGGCGAGAGCATTGTCATCTCTGGGGTATCGGGCCTCTATCCGCAGTCACACAACGTGAAACAACTTTCCGAAATTCTTTACAACAAGGTAAGTCTCTATACCTACTATAATAATGGAAGGTAGATTCAAGCAAATTAGTTTCGAGAGAAAACAAGCCAGTTTTATTAAAAACATTGGTTTATTATATTAAATACGTTTAGCAAAACTATGACAATATTATTTGGAACTATAAAAATTATTTCATCGCGACAATATCAACTGTGCTCTGAAGATTATCCATGACGCCGAGTTGGCTTAATCAGGATAGGTGCAGCCCAGGCCCTTTTTCATGGAGTTGTTTTCTTTTGACTCTGAAAACTTCAGTCTGTGGTATTTATCTTGATATTGATATGTTTCGTGACCCAAGGTGAAGGGTAAAATTTAAAAGTCCGTAATAAGCTTGTCATACTGTATGGATCAGAACGAATCAAAATGTTGGGCTGTGAAAAAGATGAATGAAAAAAGATTGCATGTTGCAGAGATGAGAATGTTGCGATGAATGTGTGGTGTGACGAGAAAGGATAAAGTGAGAAATGAGTATTAGAGGAAGTTTGGAATTGGTGCCAGTGACTGAAAAGCTGACATGAAAAAAATGGTCTTGGTATCGTTTTGAGTTCAGCCGTAATTCCGTTGTCACCCAACGATGCCTAGTTTTTTTAAGCTGCTTCAGAGCCATCCCAACCTCGTACAGGCTGACGTTTGGAATATCTTCGGTGTATTATAGGGTTAATATAGCTCGTGGGTCGTTACCTAGATTCGTTGTGTTTTGTGATAGACGTGTGCAGCTGTGCACAGAATGCTTTAACCTCTCTCAGAAGCTCCAATTTGGCGGATCAGCCATCACCGGTCTTTAGTTTCGTTATCTGGCTCTATAGACAAATCGTCTATTGGGCAGAGCAAAAACCTTAGAGCCATTATTCCGTATTTGCGAACGCCGGTTTTCGCGCATCTATTGTCTTACTATTGTGTCTCAAATTGACGGTATCTGAAAGCGGAGATCGCGTTTTATCCTTTCAGATACCGTCAATTTGATACACAATAGTAAGAAATAGATGCGCAAACGCCGGCGTTCGCTTGGGGCTCAATGAAAGACTCTAGAGATCCATCTGTCGAGCTACTAGTAGGTGCACGTATCGTCTGAAGTTTAATCAGAGAGCCATTTCTCCTTTGTACTACGCTGACGAGTCTTAAATAAGTAAGTGTAACTGCCTGTCACTTGGTACTATAAATTCAAAACAAAATATTATATTTATCTTTAAACACCGCATATTTCTAAACACGTGGCGTCAAACGAAGTGGCATAGATTCTCTTTTTAATGTAAAAGGAACAATATTTTACAAAAAATCTCTTCGAAGAAATACTTTAGCATAATAATTGTAACGAAATTACCAAAAGAACTCCAACATGTGCGAGCCAGATAAGTTTTAGGAACTATAGACCCAAGCCTTTTAGAAACTATACAAAAACAAAGCAATAAAAATTATTTAGCAAAGCCAGGTAATTGATAAGCGATACTGAGCGGTAAGGCAAAAAGAGGCACGGGGTTGACTCGGCGACGAGGGACACTTAGTTTCAGGGCCGGATTAGGGACACACCAGGGTGGGTCAAAAATTTTTTTTTCCTCAAATATTTTCGTAATAGTGAAATTATGCTTTCTTACCAGTTCAATAAGAAATTTGTAAAATATTACTAATTTATTTTTAGTGTAATAGCCTGCGTTTTTTTTCCGTTTCCGGGTGTCAAACTGTAAACATCATAGTTGAGCAGCTACCGAAAATATTATGGTTTTTAAAAGTTATTCACGTTCACTTGGATATATAAAAATATCACGAAATATAAATTTAAGTGCTGTGAATAGTGAAAAAGTGTTGTTTCCACGTAATCCTGGACATTAAATCATATATTTGCTAGCAAAACGCCGACTAGATTGCTAAATAGAGGGTAGAAATTGAGTCATCGTCAAAACGTCAATTGACAGTGGCATATAGCTTAGGGTTGCCAACTCAAGAAAATATAAATCTACTATTGCATTACGTTCCATTATACTTGCACTGTTTTAGAAAATGGAAGATCAGTTTCAAGGTTTATTTGAGTCAATGAAAATTGAAACGCAAAAACAAACCATTGAAATACAAACATCTGTAACTAATAAGGTAATGGAAATACTGGATGTAAAACTAGAGCCTATCATAGAAGAAAATAAAATTTTAAAAACAAAACTGGAAAACCTCGAGAAAGAGCTGGAAAGTTTGAAAGAGCAAAGAAGCGGAATAACTTAATAATTTTTGGCATAAAAGAAGACGAGAATTCTAACCTAGAATTACTTCAAAATGTGAAGAAAATTATTAAAACAAACTTAAGCATTAATTTCGAGGAACAAGAGGTAAATAATGTGTATATAATTGGAAAGAAGAAGCCAAGTGATAAGTCAAGACCCACCTTAGTTTCCTTCGTAAATTAATGGAAAAAGAATGAAGTAATGAAATTGAAGAAAAATTTTAAAGATGTGTATGTCACAGAAGATTATACTAAAGATGTCCTAGAGAAAAGGAAAATGCTGCTGCCACAACTGATAGAAGAGAGAAATAAAGGAAACATTGCATATCTTAAATATGACAAAATAATTATAAACGAGAAAAGTGATAAAATCAATGATAATCGGCTAAAAAGAAAAACAGTAACATCTCCTGGAACCAATAGCCAACCAAGCATACAACAAACTCTAATGCTGCCAAATAACAAAATATTAAATGCTTATGATTTAATGAGGACAAGACGTAATTCTCTCTCTTCCATCACAGCAGGCAATAAACAATAGCAACTTTATGTCAGTAAACGGTAAACACAACAATCATTTAATAAAAAGAACAAAGTAAAAACAAATCATAACACTCTCCCAAGCCTACTGGTCCTCGTGGGGGGAAAATGACCATAATCCTCTAAAGATTAAAAATAGTGCCGACACACGCAATCAAAATAAAACAAATGATATTCATATAGCAACCATAAACTGTCGATCTCTTATAACCCCCGAAAAACTCCAAGCATTAGAAATAGCATTAGAAGAAATAAAATGGGATATTATTGGGATAAGTGAAATGAGAAGATTTGGGGAACAAATTGAAGATCATGGAAATTATATTCTACAGTATAAAGGAGAAACGCCAGGACTTTACGGAGTTGGATTTATGGTCAAAAGGAATTTAGTAAACAACATAAAAGAACTAAGAGGAATTTCAGAACGTATCGCAATTCTTAACATAAAACTAAACGAAAAAGAAAGGTCCATCATCCAAGCGTATTCACTAACAGAATCGGACAAAAAGGAAGACATAATAAAAACTGAAAAATTCTATGATGAACTCCAGAACACCATCAAAATGACACATAAAAATGCGATAGTGATGGGTGACTTTAATGGCCAAGTCGGAACACAAAATAGTGACGAAGAACATACCATAGGAGGACACGGTTTTGGCACTAGAAGTAAGAATGGTACAAGGTTGGTAAACTTTTCACTGGAAAACAAATTAAGTATTCTGAACAGTTTTTATAAAAAGAAAATAAAAAACAAATGGACATGGATATCACCGAACGGTCTTCATAAGAATGAAATAGACTACATTATGTCCAATAACAGAAATGCTTTTAAAAATGTATCGGTCATACATAATTTAAATTTTAATACTGACCATAGAATGGTACGGGCTACAATGGCAACACGTCCCAAGAAAACAAGACAATTTCATAATAATTATCCAGTTGTTCAATACTTTGGCGACACAAAATTACTGTTTAAAAATCTTCAAACATCATTAGATACTAAAAAACATTTACCAATACAAGAAAAATACAACAAATTAGGTACTACATCAACTAAAAACTGTTACTAGAAAAACAAATACAAATAACAAGAAAGAAATCTCATTTAAAAGCA
Source organism: Mythimna ferrago (assembly GCA_910589285.2). Classification (NCBI taxonomy): domain Eukaryota; kingdom Metazoa; phylum Arthropoda; class Insecta; order Lepidoptera; family Noctuidae; genus Mythimna; species Mythimna ferrago. Next base: position 19,788,031 of record OU342690.1, on the reverse strand, counting down.
AGGAATTACTACTGAAACGTAAGGAACTACTAAAAGATAGGAAAACAAAAGAAAACCGTTAAAAAATAACAGAAATAAGTAAAATGATTAATGAACAACTACGGAAAGAAAGAAAAACAAAACGATATAAAACAATGAATAATTACATAAAAAAAAACAGGATGAATAAAAAAGGCTCTAAAAGAACTAAATTGAGATTGGGTACCAAATATGAAAAAGAAAGACGGTAAAAGATCATGGAAGAGATCGGAAATACTAAAAGCTGCCACAGATTTTTATTGAAATCAATACCAAAGCCAAAAGATGGGACAAACTGTAAGAGAATATGATACATCAACTGATGAAGAGGAAGTACCTGAAATACTAAAAGAAGAAACTATAAAATCAATAAATACACAGAAGAACAATAAAGCTCCCGGATCAGAGCTCGTTACAAATGAACTACTGAAGATAACATTGACCGTGATCGCTCCGAAGCTTACTGATATATTTAATGAAATTATAAAAACAGAAAAGATTCCCGAGGATTGGACAAAATCAACCATTATACTATTGCATATAAAGAGCGATAAAGGAGATATATCAAATTACAAGCCCACTAGCTTAATGTCCAACGTCTACAAGGTATTTTCAAAAATTATATTATCAAGAATTACTAACACTCTTGAAGAAAATCAGCCCAAAGAGTAAGCTGGATTTCGTCGAAATTTTTCCAGCATAGACCACATCCACGCCCTTAGACAAAAGGAACCTCAATTGGGAAAATAAAGGATTAGATATAAACAGCGAGTTTTTGAGTCACTTAAGTTTTGCAGACGACTATATCATTTTCTCTGAGAGCCCAAAAACATTGGAAGTAATGCTACAACAATTAGCTGACGAAAGTGACAAGGCAGGTCTAAGAATGAATTTAACCAAAACAAAAATGTCAAACTCCACACAAAAAGATACCCTAATAGTGAATAATGAGCAAATAGAATATGTACGTGAATATGTTTACTTAGGACAATTAATATCTACTGATGACTGCATGAATAAGGAAATAGAAAGAAGAATAGCTAACACCTGGAAACGATATTGGTCACTTAGCGAAGTTATGAAGAACAAAGAAATAGCGATGAAAGAGAAACAAAAGGTATATAATATGTGTATTTTGCCATGCTTGCTATACGGGTGTCAAACCTGGACATTGACAGACCAACTGGTAAACAAAATAAAAGTTTGTCAAAATGGAATTGAGAAAAGTACGGTAGGTGTTAAAAGAAAAGACCGAGAAAAATTAAAAGACATTAAAAATAAAACTAAGTTCAAGAATGCATATATAACCTATAAACAACTAAAGTGGAGATGGTCAGGACAATATGGATATGACAAGAGAGAAGAAGGAAAAATGGACAAGACTATTAACAGAATGGTACCCGCTAGACTGTAAAAGGAACAGAGGAAGACAAACTAAGAGATGGGAAGATGAAATCAGGAAAATAGCGGGTCCAACATGGACCCGAACAGCAAAGAATAGAATGGAATGGCGATCTTTAGAGGAGGCCTTTGTCGAAAGACAAGTTGAGGAGTAACTACCGTTTACCAAAAATCAGTTAAATATTATGCGATTATGGACGAATTTATCGTACCGAACAACTACCAGAGATATATAATGAAGGACGGGACGATTGACGTGTTTCGGGCATGTCACCGTCCAGGTGAGTTTATCAGACATATTATCTCTGGTTTTTCTCGTTTGGCTAACGGCGAGTATTTGCACAGACACAACCTAGTAGCCAGGATTATTCACCAACAACTTGCTTTGAAGTACAACCTAGTGGATTTTGAGGTACCATGTTACAAGTGCGTGCCCGACCCAGATCTCGAAAATGGCCATGTCACGTTGTACTGGGATCGGTCTATCATTACCTACTGACCGGACTATTGTAGCAAATTAGCCGGATATAGTGATGATAGAGCGATTAGCACGCCGTGCAATGGTAGTCGATATCAACATCCCGCGTGACGAGAATCTCGTGAAAGCTGAGAAAGAGAAATAAATCAAAAATCTTGACTTGAGCTTGAGCACGCGAGGTTATCGACATGTGGAATGTGGATTCAGCTGTAATTGTGTCAATTGTCGTGACCGCTAATGGCCTTATAGCCAAAAAAAGCCTTCGACGACCATCTGTCGATGCTGTCATTACACGGTTGGATCAAGGGTCTGATACACCTCGATACGGTTCGCATTGTGAGGTTTCTGTCTCTGGAGCCCTAACCACCGGTAGCTTGGACCTTGCTCCCAACACTATAACTATGGTTTTATATTTTTAAATGTGTTTTTTTTAAATGACTTCGTTAAAAAAAAAATTTAAAATGTAATGTTTTATGTGTAAAAAATAAATAAAGGGAATAATAATAATATGATATTTATTTCAGATAAAAGTCCATATATTGTTAGTAACACAAAAAACCTTGTAATGCTATTGTTAGTACATACAAACACGCTCAAAGCGGCACCGCACAGTAGTAGTAGTAGTTTTACAGAGCATTAGACTTTTATTTGACATTTCCTTTTGTAAATGTAAATAAATTGAACTTTACAGTTGTTCAAAAAATAAAAAGGCACGAAAAGTAGAATAAAAGGTATTATATATTGAACCAAAAATAAACATAAAAAATTTAGATTGTTGGAAAAGAGTGCTTTCTTTTAGTTAAATTCTAAAAATATAGTAATACAAATAATAATATATGTAATACAAAGGTTCAAAAACTGGTTTACCGAAAACCAACATAATATCTGTGATACTGAACAACAGGTCTTAGTGTCGTCTTCAAGTGACTCTAAATGTAATATTTCTTGACTTATTAAGCTCAAATCACTACATTGATAGAAGTATCTAAGTCAACATAAGCAAGTGACGTGGCTCAAAAGAAAAAGGCCTTTAACAGGGCTGCCAAGTCCTGCAAGAAAGTGTTGAGAAGGTCTCGGTTCGACCACGTAAGCCGAATTGGGAGCAAACTTGCTTCATAACCTGCAGGTAGTAAACCGTTTTCGACCCTGGCTAAGTCAGTTGAATCGAACTTCTGTCACCACTTTTTTTTTTTTTTTCGATTGGAAAAATCATCTTATGACAACCCCCGCTCTTGGGCGGAGCGGGAGATAGTGTCAGACTCTTACTGACTAAAAAACCCATCCCGTTCCTTCTAGCCTTCATACCGGGGCTCGAGCGCCCTTTCGGATTACCCTGGCCCCAGTAGGCTTCGACCCGGCTGGGCCCCTGCTGTTGCTGACAACTCCTTAAGGCGCGCGGGAACAGCGCGCGCCGTCGACGACTTGGGCTTGGTCCGGACGGTTACCGGACGGCCGGACAGCGAGCTACCCATTGCTCTCTGTCCGCAAGCCCGCGCCTACGGTGGCTGGAAATCGGGATCGGAATCCCGGCGGCGGCGGCGAGAGCGCCGTTGCCTGATGCGGTCGGCCTTCTCCTTAGCGAGCATTACTGTTTCGCAGAAGTCGGCGACCGCCTGCCACTCCTCCTCGCTCCGGACCATGGCCTCGACCAAGGCCCGGCGCGAGAGGTCTCCACCGCCGATCACCCCCACGAGGGCACGGCGATGCTCCGCCCAAGCAGGGCACACCGCGATTGTGTGCTCCACCGTGTCCTCCGGGCGTTCCGCACAGTGGCGACACCCGGGCGTCACTTCCGCTTTAATTCGGAACAAGAACCTCCCGAACTTGCCATTTCCGGTGAGGACCTGTGTCATGCGGAAGGTAAGGACGCCGTGAGGTCTTTCCAGCCACGCCTCAAAGAGGAACTTCTCCCTCACTTCCGCCACTGCTGAAACCCAATGGGTCGCTGGCCCACACCGCTGAAGAGAAAGCAAACTTATTTGCCTCTCTTTTTGCAGAATGTTCTCGTCTGAACTCTGATGACGCACGGCCCCCTGCCTTTCCTGAGCGATGCGAGACGACTATGTCAGATATTCGCATCCATCAGAAGGACGTCCGTAGGGTGCTACGTAACCTAGACGTGAACAAAGCAAGCGGTCCTGACGGGATACCAGCGATCGCGCTTAAAACTTGTGCACCCGAATTATCTCCGATCTTGACACGCCTATTTCGCTTCTCATATGAGACTGCTTGGAAGCAAGCTAACGTACAGCCTATTCCTAAGAAGGGCATTCGAGCTGACCCTGCAAACTACCGACCCATCTCTGTCACGTCTGTCCTCTGTAAGAGTACGAAACGGGTGCTTAAAAGGAAGCTTCTGGCATACCTAGAAGCAACGCTTCCCATGCTTCTCGAAAAATACCGAAAAGCATTGGGAAGCCCTTGTCGTCTCCTTTGATATCTCGAAGGCTTTCGATAGGGTCTGGCACGAAAACCTTATCGCTAAGCTTCCTTACTTCGGTTTACCCACTAGTCTATGTGATTGGATCGCGGAGAGTGGTTATTGATGGCTGCTCATCCGGTCAAATAGATATTTATGCCGGGGTCCCTCAGGGGTCAGTGCTCTCGGCAACACTGTTTTTGCTGCACATAAATGATCTACTTAAACCCACTATCTTTGGGTATGCAGATGACAGCACTGTTGCTGAGAGATATGTGTCTGACGCACGAGCTAGCGGGTCACAGATCCAGTCATTCCGAGAGGCTATGGTTAAACGCTTGAACTCGTCCTGTGAAGACGGTCTCCGATTGGGGCGACGCCAATCTGATCAAGTTCAATGCATCTAAAACCCAGACGTGTCTTTTTTCCTCTAAATGGAGCCAATTCCACCCAGCTCCATCTTTCCAGGGTGTGACCGTGCCGATAACCAACCACCTTGAGCTTCTTGGGGTTACGTCGTCATCTACTCTCAATTTCGGCTCATACATCGAGGTAAAGGCTCAACTGGCTGCCAAAAAATTGGGGATCTTAGCAAAGGTGAGACGGTACTTCGCGCCGGAACAGCTGCCCAGTCTTTATCAAGCCCAAGTTCGATTGTGTATGGAGTACTATTCTCATCTGGAGTCGATTGAGAAGCGAGCCAAGAGAATCGTCGGCAATGATGCACTTATAGAGTCGAAGCTCCAAAGCCTTGAGCATCGCCGCCGAGTTGCTAGTCTGTCGGTTTTCTATCGTTTACATTTCGGGGAGTGTGCACTGGAATTGCAAAATCTAATTCCGCCAAGTCCATTACATCATCAGACCACATGACATACAGCGTTGCGCCACCGGTACATGGTAGACATCCCACCCATACGCACAAAGCGTTTTGAGAACACATTTATTGTGCGTCCAGCCAAGGAGTGGAATTCCCTGCCGTAGTCTGTGTTTCCTGATAGCTACAACTTAGGGGTCTTTAAGTCGTGAGTGAATAGGTTACTTCTAGGCAAGCGTGCTCCATCGTCGACCACATCATCGCTTACCATCAGGTGAGATAGTGGTCAAAAAAAATTATGAGTTAAAATTATGAAAATTATGAGTTAGTTATGTTGTCAAAGTATTGAAAATAGATATTTGGGTTTTTTTTTTGGTATTTAAGTATCTACTAATTAATATTTTTTTATTTTATTTTATTTTTTTATAAATAACATCATATTTTTCAGTACTAACTTTAACCTAACAATCGAAGTAATTCATCAGTTTGATCCTATTATATCAAATGACGCTGATTCTAATCCTGACTATTTCACACGCAGCACGCTGCCGAACGGCTGAGTCGTCATCGAGCGTGGCTGTTCGCGCGGTATTGTTCTATGAATATGACGTAAAGAAAACTCCGTTATAACTCCGCATGAATTTTGCGTAGGCGGATGTGAAGATATGATTTCTTTTGGAACTTACAGTAACGGAAGCGGAGGCAAAGCTCCGTTACAACCCTAGTAATGACATCTTAGTTCTAACACCAGTTGTTACGGACGTGAGTAATTAAATTCTGGTTTACTAACAAAGAATGTATGTGATCTTTATTCACCACAAACAATAACTTTGATTGGATTCAACGAATAACCAATCACTATGTAAATTCTTTTACTTTCGCTTAGATCGTTAGGTAATAATATATCGTTTCACACTCTTAGGTTAGTTTGCTCTTGTCGCAGCCGAAAACTTATTTTTTTTTATTTATTTATTTTATTTATATTCCTTACAACTATCATTACAGGTAAAATACCTAATGCGATAGTGCGGTTTTAAAATTACTTAATACAAGGTGTCGTTTTGAAGCTGCAAAATATTTCAGGAGGTAATTATGTTAGTGATTCTCGACCCGAATCAATAATAAAATAAGTAGGTAATTTTTTTTTTTTTATAACCGCACTTTTTTTCACACACACAAACACGGAACAATAAAGGGCGTTTTCACACACACTAACTCGCAACGATAGTTTCATAAATAATGTATCATCCAATCATCATCCCGCACGCCACACCCTAGCCACGCCCCCGCGGCCATCGATCAATCGATTTAGTTTAGTGTAATTAAAAAATTAAATAACAAGTATTACTGATTATTGACCAGGTATCGTTTTTTTATATGATTATTTATGAGTTTTATTACAACCTCCTGAAATATTGTGCAGTTTTAAAACTGCACCTTGTATAATATAAAACTTAAAAACAAAAAATTATGTAGAACCTACTCTACATCGATACTTAAATGAGATCGAATACGACTTAAACGCGTTTATATTAATATCCAGACACGTTAAGTCGTACTTTTTTTTGCATTTGCCATTCGAGCACTCCATACAATCATTGGATCTTGCTATTGTAGAACCACAAGCACCGCAACGATTTGGCATTCTTATTAGCTCAATAACCAAATAACATTCAAATCCTTTTTAACTGCCAGTATTTTTCGGCGCGACAGAGATGAATTACTTATTTATCGCAGCCTGTCTCTTTCACCCGAGGTGAGGAGGGGTGAACCTCGGCTTTCGATATTACGATGATCTTCTTTAAAGTTACAAAAAAGTCTTAGAATGCAATTAAAATGTTCTAAAAAAGCCACAAAGAGTAATAGTAACTGTTCTTTGCATAAAAAAAAAACTTCAAAACAAACTTCAAAAAATCCAAAAATAAAAAGTGTGTCTGTGTCAGGTTTGAACTTGAATTCAGTCCACTTCGTGAGACCTAGACACGACATTGTACGCACTTCGCTACGCTAACTTATATAAGTGTTGTGAAATAGTTAAGTGTATTAGGATTTTTTTTTTGTTCGATGAAACAAATTTTGTTTATCTTTATTTTGATTGGTCGAGATGTAACGCGTCCGCGTCAACACTTTTGAATGAAATTAACGGTACAGTATTTGAAGAATTTAGTTAAGGGGCCGGCGGAGGATGAATTTCCATACAAACGTAATACCACGCTCATTTGCAGTTGGAGCATATTACCAACATATTATGATGATATTTGGTTATAGACAATATTTATCTAGGTTCCTACGTCTTTCTTTTTTAAAAAAACAAAAAGAAATTTAAGCAAATTGTATTTCGCACTTTTTTATAGCGTAAATGGCAAAACATGCCATTTGGCTTTTCTTGTATTAAAAATAACAATATTTCTAATATTCTCGACGTAGGAACCTAGATAAATATTGTCTTTAACCGAATATCATCATAATATGTTGGATATATGCTCCAACTGCAAATGAGCGTGGTATTACGTTTGTATGGAAATTCATCCTCCGCCGGCCTCTTAAGTAATTGTAATTATTTCACTGTTTTTATACTGTAAAACTTGTAGGTGTTGATATTTATCACTAAATTTAAAGTCATTTACTTATATTAATGCACAATTTTGCTTGTTAACACTTTGTTATACGCTGTTTTTTTATCACAGTTTTATTTACACATCACATGACATACTCAATAAACAATAGACGATGATCACTGTATTTAAATTGACGGATATATTACAAAACTAGACTTTAAAATTAATGTTTACTATTTTTTACAACAATTTGAATACGGAGCCAATGTTGACGTGACAACTAGCGCCACCTAACTAACTCACATCCAGATAGTAGCTCGTATTATATACGAAAAAAAACTAACTAACTCACATCCAGATAGTAGCTCGTATTATATACGAAGCCTGGAAAATTTTAGATTCAGACGTTTCAAGACTATTCCAGAATAATACAGTTGCATCGCGGGGCCACACATCACTTTTATTACAAAAATGTAATAATAACTGATACCCGTGATTCATACAAATTTCGATTCTATTGCTTAAAACGGAAAGAACAAACTGCCTTATCAACTATCTGCTCAGTTTGTTTAATAATAATAGTGGAAAGTGCTTAATGGTGGACTTTTCTAGAACTTATCCTGCCTGGGTACGTGCTTCTATTGTAGAAGTTTCGCGCAGCAATACGTTTCAATTATTTAATGCTGCTCTTGATTTCATCGAAGATATGGTGTTTTCAGCTTTCATGGCCTAATATAAGTTTGTATCTGTAGAGTTAATGCTCCATTATATACCAATATACAGCTAAAGTGTACACATGGATCTTTATGCAAATTCTATGCAGCTACTATCTATTCTCCATTAACTTTTTTTTTATCTGTAATAAACTAGTACTTGACTGCGATCCCACCTGATGGTAAGCAGCGATGCAATAATTGCTGCATAAATAAATAACTGCTGTATAATTGCTGCTGTATAATTTGGGTCCACTATTTGCTTTTATAAGAGCTGTATAAGCGCTACAGGCTTTATACAGCTTACTTTACAGCTTAGAGTGTACACCTGAGCTTTTATACAGTTGTTAAACAGCTTGTTGTGCTACTTGGGTTAGCTCCGATATCTCACGGATGAAGATTTTGGAACTTGAATACTTTTATCTAAATAGTACTATAAAACTCTTCTGAACAGTTTGACTGCATTGATTGCAAGGGCAATGTGGTTAAGTGAGAAAGATACCTAATGGTGCCATTCACCAAAGTTCCACTTTCGAGTGTGAGCGCAACTATTCTGACACGTTTACTTACCTGAAACGTACGTTCTTTTTAACAGAAGAATCCAGTAACTTCGGAAGGTTTAAGATGGAACTACAAGCACCCAGACCTGCCCTCAGCCTCCGGGATGGCTCCAGGGTTAGACCAGTTTGACGCTCAGTTCTTTGCTGTGCACTATCGCCTCAGCCACTACGCAGATCCTGTGTCACGGAAAGCTCTTGAGCACGCGTATCAGGCCATTTATGATGCAGGTAAGCTTTTTTCGCGAATAATTTTACCTATTTATCTACATCTACACTAATATAATAAAGAGGTAAAGTTTTTTTTTTTGTTTTAAATCGTCTTTCAGTATTTAATGAAGAATTGAAATATATTCTGATAACCACCAATAAAATAATAGGATATATACAGAAAAAAATTTGGTGGTAAAAATATTGCCTCTGTCTTTAAAACGGTTAATTATAATATTAGTTTGATTAATGAGGTGTGCTCTGCTTGGGCGGAGCATCGCCGTGCCCTCGTGGGGGCGATCGGTGGCGGAGTCCTCTCGCGCCGAGCCTTGGTTCAGGCCATGGTCCGAAGCGAGGAGGAGTGGCACGCGGTCGCCGACTTCTGCGAAACAGTAATGCTAGCAAAGGAGGACGCCAACCGCCCCAGCCGCCGCCGGGATGCCGATTCCGATTTCCGGCCACCGTAGGCGCGGGCTTGCGGACGGCGACCAATAAGTGGCTCGCCGGTAGCTGCCCGGACCGAGCCCAAGTCGGCGCACACTGTTCCCGCGCACCTCAAGGAGTTGTCAGCAACAGCAGGGGCCCAGCTGGGTCGAAGCCTACCGGGGCCAGTTTTGAATGATTGCTCGAACCCTGGTATGAAGGCTTGAGGTGGTAAAAATATTGCCTCTATCTTTAAAACGGTTAATTATAATATTAGTGTGATTAATATTTCAAATACGAGTAATATCTAAGTTAAAAGGGAAACATAAATATAGTGAAGAGATCGCAATTTAGTTTTTCTAACGCCTGAATAATGTGGTATATATTTAGTTCCAATTATAACATAAATTGTTTCAGGAGTGAGTCCGGCACAACTCAATGGAAAAAAAGTTGCTGTCTTTATTGGATCGTCCATCTCTAACTCTGAGAAAAATTACTTGACACAAACATGCAAAAGTGGCCTGGGTTTATTAGGGTTAGTACAATTCCATTAACATAAAATTTAGAGTCACGCTGACCATCGGCGCTCACAGCTCAGCGCGTAGCTTGTCAGCGCTGAGGTTCAGCACGAGACCTTTCAGTATTGTTTTGATCACTGTGGAGTAAAGACGCACAAAAATACGAAGGGCATTAATAATTACTGCTTTGTACTAACTAATAAAAAAGAAAGACAAATCTACGACGAAGACTTCATGTTCATCCATTGATTGAGCAAAGAGCCTTTGCAGAAGAATCTAAGCGCACGGCCGTGCGCAGGCCAAGTTCCAGCAATAGGCCGCGCGCATGCTGTGCACTATTTACACGAACCGATTCGACCCACTTTTGACCCCCTGTAGCTCAGTGCCTATTACAAGTGCAGAGATAAAATTGTATCTACGTAATCATATACTAAAACTAAAGTAGTATGCCAAATTTCATAGACATAGCTATAGTAGATCTCGAAATATGACCCTGTGAATTTAGCTAATTTTGGTACTGACTCACTGACCGGTAATCAAAACCTTTAGGATACTTCCAATTGTCCTACGGTTATGAAATTTGGCACACAGGTCGTGTTTTATATGTAGATTAACAAAAAAATAAGAAATTTAAGAAATCGGTCAAGCGTGACTTGGCTCAATCTAATAGGTATTTATGAACCAGTGATATGAGAATACGAAGAGGAGGGGGGGGAGGAAAAGGGGAGGGGGTATAAAATATGTCATTAGAAATTTAAGAAATCGGTCAAGCGTGAGTTGGCTTAATTGAATATCAAATTTTTAATAAAATATTTATGACCCAGTGAAACAATGAGAATACGATCTAAAGTTAACAATGGACGCGGGCGTGGCACAAAAAAAAAAAATAGGTTCGATTTCTTGAAAAAAAATATTGAAATCCCACTAAAAACATACCTGTTAAAAAGGGGTCCACAAAGGGGGAACAGCCTGATCATAATTAAATTTGAACTTGGCAGGTTAATTTAATTATATAAATAATAAATTGAATTATACAATTAATCAAGGGTTACGTACAGCACAAAAACCTGCCAAGTTCAAATTTAATCATGATCAGGCTGTTGATGAAGATGATTATGATCGATTTTAAAGTGCATCTAAACTTGGCATTGGATTGGATTTCAACCCTTTTTTAGGCGAACAATTAGCTGATCGGAACTTGGCTTCCTTTTTAACAAGTATGTTTTTAGTGGGATTTGTTATACGGCACTTAGAGGACTGACGAAACAAAATTCTTTAATTACTTTCGAATGTCGACTAGAAGTTTCAACGAATTACTGGAAAAGATACAGGATAAACTGGTCCATTGCAGCCTACGACGTGTGCCTACACCATCGATTGAACGACTGATGCTGCTTTTCTCAGGCGTACTTCGTCGATAACTCGACTTTTGTCCACATCTCAATTCATCATGACTGTTCACGCTGACAGCGTCTGCTCGGCTCAACACTAGAACACTCACTGAAGACAGACGCGCGCGTGCTTTGGTCACCGCCGACGGCTACGCAGCGCCGATGCGCGACGCGTACAGCCGGTGATAGCCGTGGCACGCGCTGATAGCTACGCGTTATGGTAAAACGTTTCCTAGAAATTCATACGCGCCGATGGTCAGCCTGCGGTCAGCGCGATTCTAAAACCAGACTTTTATGAGATTCTTAATTAAGAAAACCCATAATAACACTCACGGAATTATGCAAAATAGATTTAATAACAGTTTTGGTAGATTTGTTGTCATCACTTTTGGTTGTCGTAATATTATTATTATATTTTATTTCTTTTTTGCACACTGAACACATATTTACTATTTTATCACATATGCTTTATTTTCATCTTACACTTGACACTAATAGTAAATTCTTTTTTATCCGTTCACTCCAACTATGGTTCAGTTGAAAACCAGATTCAGACAACTACCTCGTAGTTGTCTGGCATTTCGCTGAACTAGACCCTTTTTGGCGCATAGGCAAAATTGGTGTGAGAACTCTACAAAAGTGAAAGAAATTCAAGTGAGCATATTTAAGGAAAGTATATAAAAATACTTTGAATTAGCCGAATCGTTGCAAACCGTTACGAAACCGGGAAATGTTTGTAGCAAAATTATTCGATGGTTTCATTTGTTTTTTTTTTTTTATTATTAAAAAAATAGTCAACATCTATCATGACAACTATCTTGATACGGTTTCCGAGTTACCTACTCGGAAACTCTAATCTACCCCGGTCACCAGGGAGACTAGAAACGTCGAGAGATGTCGTGCGGTGTTCCGCAGGGGTCGGTACTGGGGCCACCCTTGTGGAACATCGGGTACGACTACGTGCTGCGCGGCGACTTCCCTGACGGGGTCAGCGTGGTTTGCTACGCAGACGACACGCTGGTTCTAGCGCAGGGAGAGTCGTAGCAGGCGGTGTTCGCTCTAGCGACACGCGGAATTGCGATGGTCGTTGATAGGATCCAGGAGTTGGGACTCGAGGTGGCGCTTCACAAATCCGAGGCTATGTGTTTCCACGGTCGCCGCTCTCGGAACGCGCCGCCATTGAGTTCCCAACTAACGGTAGGAGGAGTTCACATCGGTGTCGGGTCGACGATGAAGTACCTGGGACTCGTCCTCGACAGCCAGATGCCTCCTGCCGGAGGCTCTACGCGGGGATCGTTCGGTCCATGGCCCTCTACGGGGCGCCGGTGTGGGCGCCGTCGCTGAAAAGGCAACCGGCGGTCATGCTGAACGCCTGCCAGAGGGTCATGGCAATAAGGATGGTGCGGGGATACTGCACGGTCTCCCGCGAAGCGGCGAGCCTTCTGGCTGGCCTACCACCGTGAGATCTGGAGGCAACAGTCCTTGCACACATGCACGATATGCGCGTGGAGATGCAACGCCGGGGTGAAAGTCCGCTGCCGCGACAGGTCACGGCATGGCGGACAGAGCTCCGGCGGGATCTCATGGTGAAATGGCGTCAACGACTATCGCAACCCAGTGCTGGGCACGCCACAATCATGGCGATAAGTCCCCTCTTTGAGGCGTGGCTGGAAAGACCTCACGGCGTCCTTACCTTCCGCATGACGCAGATACTCACCGGACATGGTTCGTTCGGGAGTTTCCTGCACTCGATTCATGCGGAAGTGACGCCCGGGTGTCGCCACTATGCCGAACGCCCGGAGAACACGGTGGAGCACACAGTCGAGGTGTGCCCTGCTTGGGCGGAGCATCGCCGTGCCCTCGTGGGGGCGATCGGCGGCTGAGACCTCTCGCGCCGGGCCTTGGTTGAGGCCATGGTCCAGAGCGAGGAGGAGTGGCAGGCGGTCGCCGAGTTCTGCGAAGCAGTAATGCTCGCAAAGGAGGAGGACGAACGCATCAGGCAACGGCGTTATCGCCGCCGCCGCCGCCGGGATTCTGATCCTGATTTCTGGCCAACGTAGGCGCGGGCCTGCGGACAGTGAGTAATGGATAGCTCACTGTCCGGCCGACCGGTAACTGTCCGGACCAAGCCCAAGTCGTCGACGGCGCGTACTGTTCCCGCGCGCCTCAAGGAGTTGTCAGCAACAGCAGGGACCCAGCCGGGTCGAAGCCTACTGGGGCCAGGGTTATCCGAAAGGGCGCTCGAGCCCCGGTATGAAGGCTAGAAGGAACGGGGTGGGTCATTTAGTCAGTAAGAGTCTGACACTATCTCCCGCTCCGCCCAAGAGCGGGGGATGTCAATGCATGATTTTTTCCCACCATAAAAAAAAAAACTCTAAAAACCGCTAGTAACATTTATATACAAAACACATAGTTATATACATATCTTTGCAAACCTAATTACCTACACTAACCAGCATCATGTGATTAATTTCTCTAGTTATTTCAATCCGTAATCCTAAAATTATGAATATGGCCATGGAGAGATAGCCTTAGACCAGTGTTCAACCAGAGCAAAAGACTTTTAGTTGACTTAACGAGTGTGTTATAAGAAATGTTAGCCTTACACTAATCTTAAAGAGGAGAAATTGGACTTTTAATTGTTCAGAAAATATGTCTTATGAGTCTTTGTAGTTTATAAATAATTAAACAAATTATCAATATTCTAGACACATTTTAGAAGAGGCTCGTGGAACTATTATTATTACGAAACTATCGAGGAAATGTAGTCCACATGTTGATAATCCATATAATTCTTTGGCACTAATATATATCCATATTGAGTTAGCGAGAAGGGGGAATATATTATATTATACCGAGGTACTTGAGGAAGTGTTGAGGTATACTATTACATTTCTGGAAGTACGGTCAATATTCCTATTAACATCTTACTGATATTCTTATTCTTCTCTTAGAATATCAGAGCTCTATTCCTTGTCTTCAGTTTCGTGGGATTGTTACTGCCCCACCGCTTTGCGAGTTTATTAATATTAATGGATTTAGCTGCATTACTAAATAAATTTTAATATTGATTTTACATAACAAAACAAAGTTGCATAACATTTTTATTTTAAGAAACAACACTTGAAGAATTTATTTTAACTTGTTCACCAAATAGATTAATAATTATAATCATTAAACTTTAATTGCAGATATTATATAAATCAAAATCATCAAAAACCAAAAATAAATCAATGTAACAATCATTACAACCATAGATTTATAATTATGACCTGTTCTATGGCCCGGCGCGAAAGATTGTTGCCACCGATCGCCTCCACGAGAACACGGCGTTGCTCTGCCCAGATGGGGCACACATCTACTGCATGCTCCACCATGTCTTGCAGGCTACAGTGGTGACACCCGGGCGATTCTTCCGCACGAATCCGGTGAAGGAACCTCCCGAACTTACCATGTCATGTGTTGAAAACACTTTGTTGTCTTTCCAGCCACTCCTCAAAGAGAGGACTTACCACCATAAACATTGCGTGCCCAGCTCTGGGTTTCCGCCGGAACTCTGCCCGCCATGCCGCGACTTTTCGTGACAGCGAAGTTTCGCTCCAGCGATGCGTCTACACGCGCAAATCGTACATGTGTAATTTATGATACCGAAAAAGCATAACGCAGGTTAAGGTGTATAGTGCGCAAGATCGACCTTGAGCGTCGAACTCACACATACGCGCGAGACCTGCACACACTGACTTTACGTACCGAGCGCGTTACCGCTCAAAAATAACGCAGTGACGCAGAGAGGCGTGCCTATTCAGTGGTATTTTGCCTACGACTCTAGAAGTTCTAAGATGCACGGCTAATTTTAGTTTAAATATAGATACTTATTATGTTTCGTGTAAATCTTAAACTTTATCATTTGTACATAAGTAGGTGTAGAAAAAGAAACAACACAAAAACAACAACAATATGCCTTTTTTCGATTATTTCATAACATAATGTGTAGGTTACAAAAGTAATTCAAAATATTTTTGATAAATATTAGATAACATAATTGGTGAAATAAGGGTACCACTATACCGGTTTACTAATGATTAGCATAAAATATATTGCCATAATTCGTTCGCTCGCTATCGTGTTCTAGTGGTCACTATTCTAACCAGACCTAATCCAGGCGCGATTTTTAACTTAACCGAACTAAGTTGATACACCAAACCAAAGTGAAAATACTGTGTTCCGGGAGGCCTATTAAACATTTACAAAATGTAATATATTTCAAACGTCGTTTTATGAAATAAAATGAATAAAAAATTAATTGTTTGTCAATTGACACAATAAAAAATGAATTGTTTGTCAATTGACACATTATTAAACAAAATTTTATTTAGTGATTTGTTAGTAAAGTAAATCGTTTGGAAAACTTGTTGTTGTATAATGATAAAATAGCGAACCAAGTTTTTGCCAATTGTTGGTTGTCAAATGAAAATTTGTAAATCAATTTTTGGTAAACTGACAGGATACCGGATTTCCCACTCCTACTACAAAAAAAAAACCTAACCTAACCCTATAGATCAATTTAAAACTATTGGCTACATTCATCCAATTGTGACTTTTTATATTTATGGCTCATGATTATTAGACGAATAAATATTATGCCTTTTAAATTTATGCAACTCCAATTTAAGCCAAAACATATTAGACTAAATGATACTTATGCATTACGCCAAAGTACTATTATGCAACATTATTATTATGCTAAAAAAAGTTATGCAAAAACGTTATGCCAAACAATAGGGTCTACCTTTTATAGCAGAACTTTTTACGTCATAATATTGTTTTGCATAACAACGGATAGCATAAACTTCATTTCGCAGAAAATCATTTCGCATACACTCAGTTGTCATACATTCAAAACTCATAATTTTGTTAGTCAGAATCATCTTTAGGCATAATGTTTATATCCATAATAATTAAAAAGCAGAACCATCATATCGCAGAAAATTCACAGTCAGAATCGTCTTTTGGCATACATTTTATATCGATAGTCATTAAAAGGCTAACCTAAATGCTAATTACAAAAATATTGTCGGCTTGGATGCATGTAGCATGCAAACAGGCATACAACATGCAAGCAGGCATGCAACATGCAGCATGCATGCAGCATGCATGTAGCATGCAAGCAGGCATGCAACATGCAGCATGCATGCAACATGCAGCAGGCATGCAGCATGCAAGCAGGCATGCAACATGCAGCAAGCATTGTTTCTGTCACGGCTCCGGCGCTGCGGGGTTTGGGCGGCGCCACGCGAGCTTATCGTCACAGATGGTTTTAACGCTCACCACCGCAGCTTCGGCAGCCTCAGCCGCGGTGGCGGGCCTTCAAACCACCTGCTCCTCAGCTCGCGGGCCGCCCTACCCCTCCGCGCCTACGCGGGTTTAAATTACACTCTAGGGGTAGGGCAGACAAGACTGCGTAAAGTCGGTTTCGCAGCGATTCGTTTCTGTCACAAAATTTTGCAGCACAACGTATTGACTTTTTATGACACAAATTTAATTTAATATTGAAAATGCTACCAATACATGCTATATTTAGAACATTCTATGTCAGTTTTGCAGACCATTCGATTTTAAATACATTGCACGTAGGATATCTAACCATTCGACAGCATAAATTTACTTTATTTAAATTATCAGTTTTATTCCATATATTATAAGTTTTTGATGTTTTGAACACTAATTTTTACAAGAAGATACATCTATTTTAATTTTTGATGTTCAAATATGCACCCATACCAAATAATCGTATCTCTAAATAATTGTTATGCTAAACAAAATTATGCATAATATTAATTATGGCAAAGGTAATTATGCGAAACAAAATTCTGCCAAGATAAAAGTATGCCATTGTAAATTCGGACACGTAAATATTCTGCCAAACAAAAGTTATGCTAAATAATTTTTATGCCTTAAAAATATTCGATTAAATAAGATTATGCCATGTGAGTTATGCCAAATAAAAATCGGAGTATCAAGATTCTGCCAAATAGAAGGAACCCATAGTAGCAATCTGATAAAGTTTTTTTTGTGACGTGCTCTACATTTTTTTTTTAATGCCAATTTTTTTTTTTGTTTTCCTTAACTTAGATGTTTGATTTTTTCACTGCTTCAAGGGACCGCAGTCCTAAGCACGAGTATATGGTATTAATTTCAAATCGATACCACTGCTCGTTCTCGAGAAAAAAGGCTTGAAAGACCGACAGACAGACGGACGGACAACAACGTGATTTTATAAGAGATTCGGTTTTTCCGTTTGAGGTACAGAACCCTAAAAATAATCATTGAAGTCGGTTAATATTTAGCGAAGGTATCGCTGAACAAGATACAAAATAAATCAGACAACTTGAGAATCGTTTTCTTTTTTAGAACAACAATCAACAAATATAATTTGCTTTAGTTACATTCACCTATTTTACCCCTGTTAATAGGGTTTAAAATATTCCCGTGTGCTGTTGAAATTCATAATAATACTAATAATTCATAATACTATTTATAAACTTAATATTGTTTCTAAATTACTTTTTTATTTCAGTCAACAATTGCAATTGAAAGCGGTTACCATCGCAGATATCACTTTTGTATCATATATTTTTCGAAAAATAATAGGAAACACAAACTTATTTTTGCGGCCGATAAAAAACCTTTTACTAAAGTGCATGAGTGAGTATATAAATCCCAATTACGGCATCCTATATTAAAAGTATTTGAAAAAAATGCACATAGAAAATAATTTACAAAGAACTAATAAAGCGTCCACGCACATTATTGGCACAGTGGTTGAGCGATTGACTGCTGCGCTTCGAGTCAGGATTCGACTCCCGCGCGATGTATATGTTTAGGAACGCACCCTCGATATAAGAGTAATTCCGAGAGTAGGGCAAAATTTATCTGTATGATGTGTTCGTGTGTGAAATGAAAGATTACATGTCGAACAGATTTTTTTTGCACGCATAAATGTTACAGATAACAAGCGATATGATTTTTATCATAAGCTATACAATATACTCTGATCAAGCCTTGTACGCCTTCCTACTCGGTAAGTTATACAACACAGAGCGACTATCGGCTACCCGAAATTTATATATCGTATCATATTGGGTCCTCTGCAAGCGAGCTAGCCTATAAACTCACACTAATACAAAATCTTCGACAACATTCGCGCCAACACATACGTAGCGCGCTGTCGTTCCATGGCGGGAACAGAGCGCCGAGCGACACAGCCTCCCCGTCTAAATGCTAGCGCATGACTGGCCGCCTGCGCCCGCACAGAGTTTTATATATATTCGGTCTCAATATTGATCATTTTATTTAGTAAATATTGATTGATTTACGTAAGCAATGTTCACTTTGAAGAATATTTAATTACCAATTTTTCTGTGTAAAAATATTTCCAAAGATCCAAGCCGTTTCGAAGGAGTAGAGAAAAGTAGCGAAATTCGTAAAATATTTTTTTTAGACAAAAGTATTAATCGCACGAAAAAATTAAATGTTGTTATTATTGTTCATGAATCTATAATAAACATATATTTTTTTCAAACCAATTGTCCTAGCCGTTACGGAGGAGTAGGCCTCAGAAAGTCACTGTATAATGGCACTTTTCGGGCGCTTGGCCCTTAATAAACAAATAAACAACGACTGCGACACCGTGCGCGACAATGCGGGGTAGAAAAATGTACTTTTTTCAATTGACTCTATCTCTGTTCTCCGGCGACTTTGCTACTTGCTGTCATAGTACGCAATAGAGAAGTAATTATAAGCTTAATGAGATATGTTTCAATTCTGTTGGACTTGCAAGCATTTTGACCATTATTCTTTGCGCGTGTGGTGTTCCTAATCATGTCGCCAATATTTGTTTCGTGATTCGGCGGCTTGCTCTGAAAGCATGCCGATGGGTAGTGGTGTTTTGTCAATAATAGATGCCCCATGAATTAAAATTTTATGAATGCTAACCGTCATAGGATGCCAGTCATAGACACTCACATATTTGTAGGCAAGGTCTTTACAGAACGTACCAAATTTTTCTGCATCTACGGGAATTCCACAAGAGATCACGATTAAGATAATGTGTAACCCAAAGTTCTAATCATAAAATATCTGCAAAAGTTATACGGTTTTCATCTGCCAAAACTATGCGACTTGTGTTGCCATCATTAGTGGTTCCAGAATTAGGAAGAACGACATCATCAATTTTATCACGTATAGCATCTTGGATACGTTTTCTTACCTGTACTGCTTGCCCTTCTGGTGAAGATTGATTGATTCGCCATTTTTTACTTCACATTTGTACCGGAGGATATGGACCACACATTTGCAATGGCGTATTACGTATCGTATTAAGTACTTTGCCGTCAATTGCCGCTAAATATTTGCAAAATTTCTTACTCGCAAAACGTTGTTCCAGTAATTGTAACACACTAGTTTTTGTTTCATTTAAAAATACAAATAAGAGAGATTTTTAAATTTCGAGGCTGGGCAAGCGTTGTACTATGACGTCAGTCATCAAGCGCTCGACCTGTAGAAATTGCATCGAGCACTAACTTTTATATTCCTTCCATATCCCGGAAAGTTATCGATGTATCGAAATAATTTTTTCACAAATATTTTAAATTTTTTACAATGTAAGTGGTGGATATAGGAGTGTTATAAATCACAATAATTCAACATTTTTCGTTGTAATCAACATAACAAACAAAATTAACCAAAAAAATATTTTTACTAAATTTATAACCCTAGCCTCTATTCGATCCGGATAAACATATTATTCATCATAACTTCGTTAGTCCACGGGTTCGGGCTTTGATTTTTTTGTGCGTATAGGTCACATATAAAGCATTTTTAAGTATAAAATTCAAGTAGCGAAATTGAGGTATTGTCGAGTTAAAAAATAAAATCGAAAATATTAAAAAAAAAAAAATATAACGGCGATTTAAATGGACCTAAATAATTTTTGATAACTTTGTAATTTGCGCCTTTAAAATCTTCATGTATGGATCTAATCAGCTTCTTGATAACATTAACTAGTAATTTATTATGATTTTTTCTTTAATTATCCGGATAATAATTTACACATTTTCAAAAATTTTTATCTCATCATGTACTAGAAACTTGGGTATTTTACTCTAGCATTTCTTTTGAATCAGCCTATACGAATTCGGAATAAAAAGGCGATGTCACTTTTTTTGGGTTTATAAAACACTGTGCTACGGTCGTAATATGCGACCACCGTAGGTGCCTTTGATATAACTACATGAAATAAAAATTTACTCTTTATTTACAGCTCAAACAAGGCTATGTTCGCGAATCGCATCTCCTACTGGTTGAACATTAAAGGTCCCTCATTAGTAATCGATGAACTTGACTGCAGCTCCACCACTGCTTTGGAAGCGGCGATCTCAACCATGGAACGTGGAGAATGTGAAGCAGCTATTGTTGGAGGAGCATCCTTAGTTCTTGTTCCACATGGGCCTGTACATCATTCAAGGTAAATGAATATAAAAGTGTTTAGCTGGGTTAAAATTTCGATCCATAATCATGCACGTAATCTATCTGAGCAAGGAGTAGCTCATAGAGTATAATTAAACTGTTTAAACTATATACCACTTAGTTTATAGTTTACTTGTTCAATTGTTGTGAGATTTTGTACCAAAAAGCAAAAAAAAAAACCTGCAGTAGCTTTATTTGTGTGTATATTAAGGTGCACATTATTTTTGTGTACATAACACCAAATTATAAAACGTCAAATATTGAAATTAACGCAGAACAATTACACAATAAAACTTTTTTCAGGCTCTTTTGAATTTTCAGAGTCGATCAATAAATAAGATGACTCTTAATACTAAAGAATGCGCATGAGACTCATAAACACTTTTTAAAATCGTAATTTATTTGACTAAATTTAACGGTAATGCCTTTTTACTAAGTACAATAATATATTATGTACTAATATTATCTAGTTAGAGTAGTTTTAACTAAATCTGCAGAAGTTAACAAACGGTTTTAAATTTAATTTCAGAATTTCTGGTATAGTTTCCAAAGACGGAAAAACAAAATCGTTTTCGCAGGACGCCAATGGTTATGTTACATCTGACACAATCAGCATTGTATTTTTGCAGAAGGCAAAACACGCAAAAAGGTAAAAATAATTTGATTTTTTTATTGTAGAAAATTGTGTAATTACTTCTTCCAAGCTAGGGTGGACGGAAGAGTGAGTCATTTTTATACTGATTAAAACCATGTCTGTTCCTTCAGTTGCCTTTCGCATCCTAGGACCTCGGATAACCCTTTTTGAAGTCGACTCATGACCCTAGTAGTACGCGTGGAACTCTACGCGCTGTCGACGACACGGGCTCGGTCCGGACGGTTCCCAGACAGCCGGATGATGAAATACCCATTGCTCTTTGTAGTTCGTAGTGACTGGTAGTCGAGGTAGAGGTCTTAGCGGCTGGGGCGTGAAGATATCGGTTCCCTCACATGTGCAGCCATCTGCTTTGCCAGCATTACTGCTTCACAGAAGGAGGCAACTGCCACCCATTCACCCTTGCTTCAGACAATGGCCTGAATCAGGGCCCGGCACTAGAGCCGAAACTTTGTCCACCATGCAGCGTGGAACTTGTTGCGGCAGCCGCGTTTTGGCCCGGCATTGCATATCCATACGTAAATCATGTATGCATGCAGGCTGTTGCCTCCAGAGCCGATGGCAGCAAGCCGGCAAGGAGACTCACCACTTCGCGTGAGACTGTGCGGTATCCCCGCACCATCTGGATGACATTCTGGGACACGTACAGCTTGGGCCACTGATCGCTTCCACAGCGATGGCAACCACACCGACGTTTCATAAAGGACCATGGACGCACGATCCCCGTGTAGAGGCTCCGTCGGTATTGTGTATAGACGCCCTAAGTTGGGTAGGTGCCACTCGAGGGCAGCACCAGGTCTGTTCCACTTTGTGAGCCAGAAGTCTGAAGTTGACTGGATGTCGAGGAAGAGTCCCAAGTCAAGTCATCGACTTGACGCTGATGTGAACACCTCCTACAGTTATTTGAGAACCGCGGTGGAGGTGTGTTCCGAGGTTCATGAAAGCACATGGCCTCGGACTTAAGTGCCTCCTTAAGCCCAATTGCCGGATCCGCTCCACGTCAATGGTTGTTCCGCGCGTCCCTAGTTCAGCCGTTGCCACGTCGCCTGGCGCGACTCCCCCTGCACCAAGACGATGTATAACGATGAAACCTGTCCATCAGAGAGGCCTCGATCACACGACGGTGCACCTAGTGATACTGGAGTACCTCCCTGTTGCAACTCCAACACAGGGTTTTGAGGGCGTTGGAGAGGTCTAAAGAAACCGCAAAGACGATACTGCCCCGGGACTCGCACGGTTATGATAGCGTCCACCGTGGAGCACCCCCTGTGGAAGTCGTCTTCGCCGTCATGCTCCGTATTGGATACCACAAGTGGCGGAACCAGAAGTGGGGTATAATGTTTACCTCGCGCAGGTAGCAGAGCGCTCACCACACCCTCCATAAGCTGGGGTTGGAGTTGCCACCCCACTAAGTGTCTAGCAATAGATGACTATAATTACTAATACCATCCAGAAGAACATGAAAAAGATTTTGAGATTGTAATTAAACGAATTTAGGTTGCTATAGTACATACCTTCGTTACCTGTTAGATGGATTAGGCAGATATGCCTAAGCCATTTTAAAGCCGGGTACTCATTAGGCAACATTTGTTAATGAACAAATGACAGTTTTTAAATAGTGTTTTACAAAAATTTCATCGCCTCTGGAAACAATTTATAAACAAATGTGATCAAACATTGTTTAAGAAACATGTTGCCGTGTTCCCCACTTTGAATGAAGAGCACGACGAAACATTTAGTTTATAAGCAAAAGTCAACACATGTGGACGTGTGTTGTGCGGGTTTATAAACATGGAAGTAGTATGGTCCAACAACCAGGTTTTGATGCTCATAGAACTTTATCAACAGCGTCGTGTATATTAATGCACATTGGGATTCCTCAAATAAAGATTATATAGATTTGAAAAAATATATTCTGAACGAAAATTTTGAAAAGCCCCATCAATTCTCGTTGATATGACGGGTCTCTTTAGAATTTAGATCATGAAATACGTAAGTGTTTACGGTAAACTTAGTGATGAACACGTTATTTATTATACTTATTACGACATAAACGTCGTACATTGTAAACTGTTTATTAACAAATGTCGCCTAATTTATATCCAGCTTAACTGAAACTTCATAGTAGGGCATCGTTTCTACCTGTGTTATTCATATTTTTTTTTTAGAGTCTATGCGGAACTGTTGCATGTCAGAAACGAATTCGTTTCAATGATGAGTGATGAAAGGGGCCCCAGATTCGGGTATATTCGTAACCCTGAGGCTACGGCTGCTTTCATTAGAAATTTTTACAAGGAAGTACAAGTGGCGCCTCAGGCAGTTGAGTACGTGGAAGCATATGGCACAGGTAAGAATGTAAAGTAGTCATTCGGTACCAACAGAGTCCTTTTTTCTGATTTTTATTTATTTCTGCTTGCCTGCTCATTTATCACTTTTTAAAATGTATGGAATAAGTTTATAACAGTATGCAGTTTAAATATAATAATAATATAATAAGTTTATAGCAGGCAGTGCCCCCACTAAGGCGAGAAAAAAATGGCATGGCATACCATCCTTTTCTCGAAACAGTTCAGGCCATTTTGACCTCCTATAATTTCGTAGTGTATAAAAATAGAAGCTTGAATTTTCAGTAACCAAGTTGGCATTGTATAAACACAGTTTTTTTAAAATTTCATGCTAAT
The DNA here is from genome assembly GCA_910589285.2 of Mythimna ferrago. Taxonomy (NCBI): domain Eukaryota; kingdom Metazoa; phylum Arthropoda; class Insecta; order Lepidoptera; family Noctuidae; genus Mythimna; species Mythimna ferrago. Next base: position 19,763,670 of record OU342690.1, on the reverse strand, counting down.
TGAAATAGTAGTATAAGAATTATTACATCTGGTTAAAGTTTTCTCATTTTTTCACTCACTGACTGACCAATCATCAAAACTCTAAGGCACTTCTAGCAGACATAGAAGCTTTAAATTTAGCAAACAATTAGTATTTAGTATATAAATCAATGAAAAACTAAAATATTTTGCAATTTTGGTACAGTTTTCTAGATAAACCAACTGCATATATAATTTTGTAATCCTATATAAATATATAGGATTACAAAGTTACATTTGCAGTGAATGAATCTGTACCTCTGTATTTTTAAAGTAAAGCAATCTACAAAAAGAGATGAGATGCCATCAAAATCATACATTGTAATAAATCCAAGGCTCGCAGCTCAGTTCTTCTACCGTAAAAAGTTGTGAGATCCATGTCACAACTTTTTACCAAGTCGGTTAATTTATACAGTCCCTACTTGAAGGACCTTTTGCAACATCTAATAGTGACCATATAATATTATAATAATAATAATATAATATTCCACAACTATCACACAGCGCCGTCTAGTCCCAAGCTAAGCAGAGCTTGTGTTAAGGGTACTAGACAACTGACACTCTTCAACAAAAAATCGAAACACCTTGCAAGTTTATGTTTTGTAAGGATTATCAGAAAAATGTGCTTATAGTTTTTTTGTCCTATGATGAGTTCCCTGACAGTTCTTGTCTGACAATTATAGTGATGTGACCTAACGAAATTTAATCGTTTTTTTTACAAGGGTAGTAATAAAAGCTCCGACAAAAAAAAGAAGAATTGTCCTTACTCAAAATATTAAATCTACTGCCTAAAATATTAACTTTCCGACTACTTTTGTCCGAATAAAAATGACGAAACGACCGAATGAGATACTGAAATCTTCGAAAAATAAAATATGACTGTCTATTGCTATAATACTTTTCTACCAGCATGAATTACGTTCTACTGAAAACTTTGCTTTGTAATTTTTATCTTTACTTACCTACTATTAATCCATAAATTACCTTTCATATTTCATAGATTGTGGTGCTATTTTAACTGTCACATTATACTGAAAATATTATTCTGAGTGGCTATACAGAAACTTATAAAAAATATAAAAATGTACTTGTAACAATAACTTTTAATTGCATCATATATCATGAATTTTACTTACCACGGGTATGCTTCGATATCGGTACCTATTTCAGGAGTTAAAAAGTTAAAACAGTCGTATTCATGGGTACGTATAAAAATCCCGAATTTTAAATTACCGATGGATGAAATCCCGAAAATTGAAACGCCAAATGGTCGTATGGTCGAAAGTTTAAAATCCCGAAAGTTCATTTGTTCGGTTGTTTAAAATCCCGAAGTTCAAAATCCCGACTCGTCCGTGTCGGGGTGCCCTAAGGTTCCGATTTGTTTTATTTTGAGAAGAGTAGCACTCGCCGGCCGTTGCCGCGGCACCGCTCGCTACGCTCGCTCGGCTCGCGCGCTTTTTGTCACAATTGTAACCTAACCTAACCTAGTTCAGCCACAATCTCTCGTAAAAATGTGTTTACCATTGTCTAATAGTCTAGTCACAGGTAGATTGTATTTTGATTGCACTTTGAACTGGGTGAAATAAGTTAGGTAACGTTAGAACTGTGACCAATCGCGCTACGTTCAAGTTGTTTCGTCTATTCGGGATTTAGTCCTTTCGGGCATTTGAACATCGGTATTTTGTATTTCGATATCACGACTATCGGCATTTAAACCTTTCGGTATTTTGAATTTCGGTGTTTTGCACGTCGGTATTTCAGCCATAGGTATAATGAACTTTCTGGATTTTGATACGTACCCCTATTCATGCCTTAATCGAAAACCAAGTAGACTTTGGTTTCCTAGAATATAATAAGTATAAAATAATATACAAAGATAAAAATAAAACAAAACTCAGTTTATTATGAAAATGTAGTTACGTAGTAGATCCGAACCCCATCGCGCGGGCCGAACATTTGAGGTATTTTCATCATTATTGAGAGCTAAAAAATAAATTTGATAATCAACAATAGAAATTAAAACAGTTCATGCAAGTTGTAAAAATATGATTATTTTGACAAAACCTCTGTTGTCGGTAACTTAGTAATTTTGTCGGAGGTTCAGTATTCTATTCGGAAGTTTAGTTTTGTTATTCGAAGATCCATTTTTTTTTAGGAGAAAATGTAATTTGAACATGCTCTTATTTGTTGTTAAATTGGATATTTTTTTTCGTTTATGTTTTGGGTTTTTTGTCGGTAATTCATTATAACGCTAGTTAATTAGAATAGTAGTCGGCCACAGATCGCTGGAGATTAAATTGTTTTTCGGAACCATTATTATTTCCCTTTTTACAATAACGAATCAGTTGGGAAAGAAAATGAAATCGGATTACCGATATTATATTTATAGATGATAAATGTGAAAGTTTGTATGGTTGTGTGGATGTTTGTTACTCTTTCACGCAAGAACTACGGATTTTGATGAAATTTTACAGTAAACCAAAAAACCTGACAAAAACTAAAAACTTGTAATAATGCGGGCGAAACCGCGGGGACGGCTAGTGGTAAATAAAATTTAGTCTGTTTAAAATAATTATTTATTTATTATTCACTGTCAAAACTTGACTCTTGATTTAAACTCATATCCATATCGGAATCGGAATCTTCTTCAACCACGATGATTAATGGTTGGTCCCTGATTCGGTCGATCCGGATATATTTATTCCAGTCTGTTATAGTTTTTTGAGTTTTTTCTATAACTTTCTTCCAATTTTTGCTCTTACATGCGATTACAAGATGGCCGCTCCGATTTTGTCGATTAGTGTGTCGTCAAGTAGTGCCAATCTCTATTGGCAGAAGTTCCGTTTAACGCATTACACATTTTAAGTTTTTCATTTTATTTACTTAATTTATTAACAGTTAATTATAACCACAATAATTTACTTAGTAATTTACGAAAGACAAATTTTTTTTTATCATTTTTTTTTTTTTTACCCTTTTAGTTTTTAGTAATCTAAAGTAGTATACGTGCCACGGAAAAAAATGAACTGTCAGGGAACTCATCATAGGGCAAAAAAGGTATAGTTAGGAATATATTATATCAAATGTCGATTAATAATGAATGATAATATGAGGTTTTCAAATACTAATGTTAATTTTGTTTAACAAGTCATTATTACCCTGTACGGAGTATGACGGAAATCGATAAAACAACACACGTAAATAAATAAAAAAGCTAAAGAACATTTATGTAATAACTTGTATTCCCTCCCTGAGCTCTTATTGCTGCTTCCATACGGTTCTTCATCGATCGGATGAGAGTCACGATCAAATGTTGTAGCATTCCATTTCATTCCTTTTGGATTCCATTTTGCAGCTGGCTAAGTATTTCTGGGGCAGGATTTGTTACACGAAATCATCTCTTTAATTCATCCCATAGATGTTCAATCGGATTAATGTTCAGGCTTCTTGCTGGCCATTCCATAATGGAGATACCGACTTCGGTAACATAACGTTATACGACGCTGGCGGTGTGAGCCGTAGCATTGTAATGCATGAATATGAAACCGTTGGCAATGAAATGTGCATAGGGCTTCAGGTGAGGCTCAAGACACTGTTCGATGTACAGTAAGGCCGCAAAAGTCCATAGGAACGCTAATGATTACATTGCTACGAACCGAGCGAGCGCGATATTTCCGTGCGTATGTGTGCGCATGTATGAGTATCCACATTCCACAGATAACACACACTAAGGAACTGTCGTCGCACTGAGCTATATGGTAGCATTGATAAAATTCGTGCAAATTCGTCATGTGCTGGTAGCCGTGTGAACTAAGTGTTGGATTCGCAAATCACGTAACCCGAGTTCAAATCATGGTCGGTCCGTTGCAGTTATTTCTTACTTTGAAAATTCCCAATCTATATTGATTTAATTGTTTTTTTATATTTCTATGAAAAATACTATTGCATTTTTTGCACTAAATAGTTGCAAATTACGAATGTGATCTATTAACCACAAGAAGAATCACATTCGTAATTTGCAATTATTTAGTTGTTACATCTTTTCGATGTTATAAGGTGGAAATAAAAAGACGTGTTTAATAAAAATGTTTATTCTTTATATTTACAAATTAAACATTTATGAGAATTGTGACGTCGAATTGTTACCTAGACAAAAAGTTATCTTGTAACCGTTATCTATGTTACGCCTAAGATTGTTTGTTGGAAGTATACCCACTTAGACCATTCATAATATGAATAACGTAACAATGAACGGATATTCAAATTTTAATAAAATAAAATATAGGTAATTGTTTATATCCAGTTATTTATTGAAAAGTGATATATGATTTGGACTTTGTAAACATTTTATTTTTGTGTAACGTCACAATGAATGTATTGAGGTCATAGCTTAATTGTTCATTTTCTTGACGAAAAGAAGATTGAAACCAAACCTCAATTTCTGTTAAAAGAACTTTAGTTCTCACAAGATAATCGTCAATTAGATGAGAAAAATAAATTGAACTATAGTATTATGTTAAAACAGTGCGGGTAGAAGAATAAAAAACGAAATAGACTCATGATTATTGTCAACAAAATTGATAGCGAGTTCACTGCATTCTTAAGATGAGGCGATGGCACAAGTTAAAAGATATAGCTGTTTTAAACGAAAGTAAACACAATATAATACAGTGTTTGTTAACGAATAATCACAGATATGTTAAAATAAAATGGTAGGCCATTTAGTTTAGTTAACATTAAATATTTAGTGCGAAACGTAATCGTTCTTGTTTGTGCCTCTCTGTCAAGTACGGCTTTTTAGCAGGTTTTCTGTGATGCACGCCTTCAGCGTGAAGTGCACGGCGAACAGTATCCATCGAGGTGTCATATAATTCCGCAAAATGTCTCGTTGGTGCGAAACCATTCGTTTCGTATACGTCCACCATATGTCGTCGCTGCGCCTCGCTAATAAGCTTCGATCTCCCACTTCTCTTTCGACTAGCAAGGCTACCTTCTTCCTCATATCTTTTTAGCCAAAGATTTACAGTATTTTTCTAAAATAAAAAAATATATATATATTAGGAAGCTATACCTACTTCACTTCATTTTCATTATATAAAATGTTAATAATCATAATTATTGAATATAATTTTAAAATAAAACTGCATTTATTAATCCAATAACCAATCCAATAAACCCAACGATTTACGTATTTCTCTTTTAAACCTCATAAAGATACGATGAATGGATTCATAAATGGCATACTTTTTAATTAGAAGATTAATTTGTAATAAAGTTACAATTCATTAATAGCTATTATACTCACATTCAGTCCGGTTTCTTCAGATATTTGTGTTTTATTAAGACCACTTTTATGCAGCCCAATGATAGTCGCCCTCACTTCAATACTAATATTAGCCTGCATTTTGCGAATATTACAATACTGTCAACCTCACGTCACTAACCAACAACTACAACCAAACGACAGTTCATTTCGGTTAAGTTAAAACTCGTGTCTACCTCGCAGAAATCTAATTCTTTATTTAGTTTTTTTTGTGATCTACCTTTCTAACTCTAAGAAATGTGTGAACAAGTTAAAGAATAATTTAATATATGTAATGCAAATACATAACTTCCAATCGGGTAAGAACTTACAAAAAGTCAATAATTGCGTGGGATTTGAACTTGCGGCACGCTGATTTGCGCTTCAATCTGTGTGCCTATACCACTGGGCCATCTTGACTTATGATAAGTTGATGAAATTGTGAATTTCAATCATTTGTTGGCGAAACTTGAAAATAAAAGGTCGTAAGTCAAACTAAACGTCAAACGAATATGTTTTAAGAATTCTTATGGACTTTTGCAAGTGATAGTACCAATGACTGTTTAGTGCAGGCAGTCGTGGCCCAGATACAAAGAAAAGCTGTCTTACCGTCAGTGCTTATTCCTCCTCAAACCGTCCACGAAACACCAACCTAGCTGACCTTGCAGCATTGTGCAAAATGTCCTCCTCCACATCGATATGGTGGACGCTGAAGTCTAACGTAGAGTCTCCCTCCCTCCCATAGAAGACCCTGATAATCATCTAGCCCTCGTCACTTCCGACAAGGTGGAGGATATCGTTAAAGGACTCCAACCCCAGAGAGCTCCCGGAGCCGATGGCATCACGAACAGAGTTCAAACACCTGTCTGTTTGTAGGATCGTCCCTTTTCAACGGAGGTATGTGGGACTTTACTCTCTGTTCCGCCTACCTCCAAACTGGTGACCCTTCAGTATGAACGTCAGCGCAGCCTTCGTGCAGCTACTACTTCGTGACGTCATCATCACTTCCTCACGCTTTCGAGCAGCGAGTCATACAGCCAGCACCCACATCTATGAAGGGTATCCTGACCACCAGCATGACTACCTGATCATACCTGGTCATCTCCCTCAGCCTCATCAACCTTGGCACACCGCACCTTCGGCTAGTCAAATGAAGAGCTATGAAGAACCTCTCCTGGTCGACACCAGCAGTCAAGCCCTACGTCACACAGCACCGCTCCGACTCACTGGAGCTAGCAGCACTACTCCGACTCACTGGAGCCTTCAGCATCATCCCGACTCACTGGGATAGCACCACCCCAACTCACTGGGGCATCATCCCGACTCACTGGGATAGCAACACCCCGACTCACTGGGGCATCACCGCAGACAGTTCCGACTCACCGAAAACTATGCGACATCGGTTCCGACCAACTGGAACCAACCTACGCTGGCCTGGCACGCATCAAGAACCATCGATCTCCGATCTCCGGAGGGGAGTGATGTAGCGACATCTATGGCGCCACATAAGAACTACGAAGAAAGTACGAAATCCTGCATCGCGCAATAAAAGTTCTGCGCTCGATTTGAACATATACGACAGCCCGATATCATCTATCGGGCAGTAGCCCACCAGACTATAACACCTGTCTAGTCGGAGGATCCTCCCTTTTCAACAGAGGTATGTGGGACTTTACTCTCTGTTCCGCATACCTTCAAATACGTAATAATAACTATTAAAACCACTTAAAGCCACAGTATCTACATCTCGTGATAATTCCAACAAGTCCCAACACCGCTAGGATACATTGTTTTATAATAAAGTTCCAGTGCCTACCTTCCAACTTCCAGGTCATAATCAAATCAATGCGATGTCACCTTATGGCTGAAGTGCAGCTCATGTCAATTTTATTAAGTCCAAGTACAGCTAGAATACATTGGTTACTTACGGAGTTACGGTGCCTACGTTCCGGCTCCATGATCATCATAAGATAACTTCAATGATACCATTTTCAACAATACTATTCAGAACCATTTACTTATAGTATTGTCTAGTTGCTTAACTATCTTCATTGTAATATCTGAGTGTGAAGCTCCGTTTGCCATTCTTAGTCTTCTTCACCAATTTTACTTTATCAAATGTTATTTCTTGACTGTATAATGCTTGACATCTCGATGGAAATGAAAATATCAAAATCACCATATAGTGCCTATAATATTTAAGGAGTGCCCTCGATTCCTCATGGATTCCATCATCAGAACTGGATTTAAAAGAAAGTGAGACCAATCTGGGAGCATATCCTTATAGGAGAAAAAAATAATTGCAAATCGGTCCATAAACGACGGAGTTCTGATATAACAACATAAAATAATAATAATAAAAAAAAAAACAAATATAAAAAATACAACTGAATTGAGAACATCCTACTTTAAAAAAAAAAACAGTTAAAAAGAGGAATATTGAATTGTCCTTAAGCAATTTTTAAAATCGACGCTTGATTAATAAAAAGATAATAAATAAAAATCTTTTATTCTCGGGCATCGTAGGCCCATAGAGTATTACAAAAAAAAAACAACGTACAAAACTATGTTAGTATCTAGTACAACTTAATAAAACTAGCAATTTTTATATGTTTGCAAGTATAAGGATCACGATAATAGCTGGTTATTGTATTATTACTTACTATTATTGATAATTTGAGAGACATCTCGTTTCTGGTTTTTTTTTGAGCATTCACTTTTACACGATGTTCTAAATTCAATTTACTTTATCTTCTGGCGGATAAAAATGGCTTTTGCACTCAGATATCGAAAAACAAAAATAATCTTTCCGAGATGGGGGGATGAAAATGAAATTCTAATTTTGAATTTTTGCTTATCACTGTAATGGCCAAACTGCAGCTATACAATCATGAGATTTTTTTTATGGAATGAAAACTCTTCTGTGTTAAATTAGGACAGAAACCATAAAAACAGAAGTTTTTCGATTTTTCTATTGCGACGTGTATATTTTCTATAATATTTCTCACTGCAAAGAGTTTGGTTTTTGATAGGCCTATGAATAAACTAAAATCAAAAATGTCGTCCTAGGATGACTAATGAATAAGCTGATACAAAACTCTCTACCTATGTATACTGAAGGCCATTCAAAACACTTCTATGATCTTAAAAAAAACTTAGTTTCAGCAGACCGCTTAAGAATCATTGTAATTTCACAGGCATACCGGATGCTGACAAATCTGAGTTAGAAGCACTCGAAGAAGTCTACTGCAAAGATAGGCAAAACCCTCTATTAGTTGGTAGCGTGACATCTAATATTGGTTTGACGGAAGCAGCATCTGGTATGGCTGCTCTTACTAAGGTTTGTAGAGACTTTAGTATTTAGGTATCGACGAATGGGCTCGGAAGAAGTACTACTACCATTACCATTTTCTGTGTACTTGCACCAACACTTTTGACCTTATTTTTGGGTTATGGGCTTAGAAGACTTACAGTTAGTCCCAAGACTCTAAATCTGTACTAATAAGTTGAAGCAAGTAGAGAGCTTTGGATCTTTTGATAACATAGATATATGTAAAAGAGACCTCAAAATTGACGTTAACCTGAGGATTGCAGTAGCATTAGCAGCTTTTGACAAACTGCAGCCCAAAGGTTTTAGTTCTAATGATCTCAAGTTAACAATAAAAATCTCTGTAAGCCTGATTATAGTTCTATCAAACCACTTATTAGAAAAAAATCCCAACATTTTGAATTCATGACGAAACGCGAGCACCTAAATGGTAGAAAACCAACAGCTATATTTATTATATCATTAAAAGCGTTCTCACATGTTCGTTCTGTGCTGGGTTTTTTGGTCAAAGTTGGATATGTAGACATGACGGAGCAGCATATTTGAGCTTACCACTACCATGAGGAGCCAAGAAATGTGGTCACTGTGGCCTAAATCAATTAGATGTCATCATCATTATTGCTGTGATGTTAGTTTCAGCATTGCGTGAACATTTGATTGACTTTTACTAATAATCTCTCACTTACAGGTGTTACTGGGCTACAATACTGGTAAACTAGCTGCTAACCTACACTGCGACAACCCGCGTCAGGACGTGGCGGCTTTGCGCGATGGGCGCATGTGCATCGTCACTGAACACCAGTCTTTTAGCCGCGCGTATGTCGCGATCAATGGAATATCCCTCACCGGTGTTAACTCGCATGTCCTCCTGCATGGAAGACACAAACCTAAGGTAATTTTACTCAAGTGGGTCTCGCTTAGGTCACGTGATAAAATCATAATGTATTAAGCCTTTGCCCAGCAGTGGGACAGTAATGATTAGATATAAAAAAAGATTAAGATTTGAAAAAGTTACTCTATAAATCCCTACTAATTAATTATTAGTTGTATTCCTACAACTTTTCTGCTATATATCCCATATAGAGTAACTTTTTCAGACCCCTTTAAGTACCTATCTATAGTAATAACACGCACTGGTTTCGCCAATATCACTTGACAATTGCCGCGTAAAAATTAGTTCCGCAATTAGCCGCATATATTAAATACCGCATTTTGTTTGTGTGACAACTTGCAACATTACCCATTTTACATCATTTTCTTGTAAAATTTCAAGAAAAAGAGTCACTTGGAAACGCTCGCAACGCTAAGACGACGTACTGCACATTTTGAAGTTTTTGCAGATTTCTACGATTACGAAGTAGTTGTCTGACGCTGGTTTTCAACTGAAGCTTATTATCAGTGTCAATCTAGTCAAAGTCAACTTAATCAGTGACCTAGTAGGATATAATATAAAATCTTTGTCAGTGACAGGTGTAAGGTGAAATAAAACATATGTGATAAAAGATAAAATAGTAAATGAAATATGTGTTCAGTATACAAAACAAAATAATAAATAATAATATTACGACAGCCAAAAGTGATGTCAACAAATTTATCAAAACTGTAAATATAATTGTGCATAATTCCGTGTGCGGTTTTGAGCGATTTAGCCTCAGTCAACACAACGCCATCACTACGCGCAGTCCGTTACGATGCATAAGTCCACTATGCCCGGGGCAGCGGAGAATTTGCAAACAGCGTAAAATATTGAAAGCAAAAGTTGGTACTAATTTCGAGTACTTAGAAAAAAATAAAATAATAGAAAACCAACCCGATCAAATAAAGCATGTGTTTTTTAACGTTATCACTGAATAAATTTATAGTGAGCAGAAGAAAGTGAAAAAAATAGATTATGTATATTGGCAGGTGATAGTGAAGGATATGTACAAACAGCTTCACTTATATAGTGTTTCTATATTGCAGTAACCTGTATTGAGTGCGTTAGTCTATCTAGAACTCTCTGGTAAAGTTACAGTTAAATTGGTTTATTAAAAACTGGGGTTGACTTCTAAATTAAATCTTTACAAACCAAGTTTTAAAAAGATTTTAGTTTCAGAAAATAAAACGACTGACTTAAAAAAAAAAATTAGTCGGTCGTACCTTAAATAAAATAGCATTATATACGACTTGGATAGTCTATTGAAACTAAAAATGTACATACTCGTACCTCATCATCATCTTCCTGCCCTTGTCGGCGCAACACGTTTTTTTTATTCCATTCTATCCTGTCACTCGTCACGCTATCATCAACCTCCTTTTCTTTCATATCATTTCTCACACAATCCATCCATCTTTTCTTTGGCCTCCCACTCCCCCGCCATCTATCTATCTGTACTGTATGGTGTCTATGGTGTGTCACTTGCCAAGCGTGGCGATTATGGCAAACCCCCCAAATATAAAAATTACAACAAAAATATGAGCCTTAGTTGCCCAGCATCCCGTCTTCTCTTGGCTTTTTTTTTATCACTCAGCGCCGTCTAGTCCCAAGCTAAGCAGAGCTTGTGTTATGGGTACTAGACAACTGATAAACATACATATATATTTCTAAATACATACATATTATAGATAAATTACACCCAGACACAGAACAAACGATCATGCTCATCACACAAACATTTGTCCTGGGTGGGAATCGAACCCACGACCTCCGGCATAGCAGTCAGGGTCACTAACCACTAGACCAACAGGCCAGTCAAGGTTTAGGCTACGGCAAGGCAAGGTGTGCTAAGAATCTCTGGAAGAGATTCGGTTACCCCAGGTGTGCTAAGAATCTCTGGAAGAGATTCGGTTACCCCTTTAAAAAACAACGACTGGACCTGGCAACATACTGTAGGTACCTACTTTGAGTTAAAACTTTTTAGTCTATATTCATAGAGGTCAGTGAAATCTGTCAATCGATAGAAGAATAAAAATGAAAACTTATGTAAAAATAAAATTATATTTTCGTAAGTCCACGAAAAGAAAATAACAATAAATTAGCTTTCACCGCGCGTACTTTCTTATTCAAGACCCCTACGCCACCTAGCGGGACCGAGTGTGCCGGATGATTTTTTACGCACCATCTGGACCAGCCAACTTCCAAGCAGTACGCAGACCATAATCGCATCGCAGGCCAAGGCGAGCCTGGAGGAAGTAGCCGAGCTGGCTGACCGTATATTGGACCTGGTGCCAGGCAGTCCTCAAGTGGCAGCGACGTCATCTCCGGCAGCGATCCCCGGAAGCAGCGCAGACCAGATGCACAGCCAGATCGCCGAACTCACGCGACAAGTGCAAGCCCTGACCTCGCAAGTCAACAGACTGTCGCGGCCAAAACACAGGTTCACCAGGAGTAGTAGCCGGGGGCGATCACCATCAACGAGGTCGCACTCTAATTACTGCTGGTACCACTTCAAGTTCGGCGAGAAGGCAACTGGGTGCGTAAAACCCTGCGACTACGCGGGAAAAACCGCGGACAGTCGGTAATGGCGACCGGCGACTGTCAAAGCAGGTCGCTTGTTCGTGACCGACCACCGCGCAAAGATGCAGTTTTTAGTCAACACCGGTAGTGACGTCTGTGTTTTCCCAAGGTCGGCCATGAAAGAGCGCCACACAAAAACAAACTTTGAACTCTGTGTGGCTAACGGTAGTGCGATTAACACTTACGGTTACGTAAATTTAAAATTAAGTATAGGCTTGCGCCGTGACTTCGCTTGACGATTTATTGTCGCCGACGTAACAAGGGCGATAATAGGCGTGGATTTTTTATCTTATAATAATTTGGTTGTTGATTGCAGGAACCAACGCCTAATCGATAAACATACTATGCTCTGTGCCCCGGTGTTACCTGTCCGTCGTTCAGATGGCATCTCTTCGGTGAGGGTAAGTCTTGGTGAATCCGCATACACACACATACTGCGGGAATTCCCCGACATCACTCGCCCACAAGGGATACACCGCACTCCAAAACACCATACAGTACACCACATCAGTACTACGCCAGGGCCACCAGTATCAAGTTCACCTCGCAGATTGGCCCCAGATAAATTAAAAATTGCCAAAGGGGAATACGAGGCAATGTTGCAGTGTAGTACCTGCCGTCTACCAGATTCACCATGGTCGTCACCTCTCCACCTAGCACCTAAAAAAGACGATGGCTGGCGACCCTGTGGCGACTACAGAATGTTAAACGCACGTACCATCCCTGACCAGTACCCAATTCGGCACATCCAGGACTTTGCTCACAACCTATCTGGATGTACTGTGTTTTCAAAAATCGATCTAGTAAAGGCATATAACCAGATCCCCGTTCATCCAGATGACATTCCGAAGACCGCGATCACAACGCCGTTCGGTCTTTTCGAATTCCCGTACATGACGTTCGGTCTTCGAAATGCCGGACAGACGTTTCAGCGCTTCGTGGACGAAATGCTAAGGGGTCTGGATTTCACGTACACCTATCTGGACGATTTTTTGGTCTACTCGAAAGACCAGAAGTCCCATGAGCACCACCTACGTCAGTTGTTTTCCAGGCTTCAGGACTACGGCATGGTCATCAACAGCGCAAAGTGTGCCTTTGGAGTGTCCGAAGTAGACTTCTTAGGCTACCACATCTCAGAAAAGGGAACAAAACCATTGCCTTCCAAGGTGGAAGCATGCAGGATGCAGAACTTCCCAATACCTAAGACCGTGAGAGAACTGCGTAGATTCCTCGGGATGTTGAACTTTTATTAAAGGTTTGTTCCCGGCGCAGCTAGTTCCCAGGCACCCTTGAATGCTCTGCTGACTGGATCAGTTAAAGGTTCCCATCCCGTCAACTGCACCCCTGAGGAGCTCGAGGCATTACAGAACTGCAAGAACAGCCTCTGCCAGGCAGCACTGTTGGCTCATCCTGACTGCAACGCTAAGTTGGCGTTGGTCACGGATGCGTCAGACAAAGCCATGGGCAATGTCTTGCAGCAGTTCAAAGCGAAGGCTTGGGAGCCCTTTGCTTTCTTCTCGCGAAAGCTTAGCTCGACACAGGTTAAGCATTCCCCTTACGATCGCGAGCTGCTCGCCATTTACGAGAGTGTGAAGTACTTTCAGCACATGTTGGAGGCTCATGACTTTGTGATTTACAGAGACCACATGCCTCTCACATTTGCTTTCCACACTCGTTAAGAGAATTGTTACCCACGACGTTCCCGTCACCTTGATCTCATAGCCCAGTTCACAACGGACATCCGGCATATAGCAAGTTAGCGTACCAGGTTCACAGACGCAGCTATACTGCGACGTCAGCACCTTTACGCCGAGACCTTTCGTACCCAAGGAGTTACGCAGAACAATTTTCCTTAGCCTGCACTCCTTGAGTCACCCAGGTACCAAAGCGTCAGCAAGATTGGTTGCTGACCGATATGTGTGGCCTGGTATTAGTAAAGACTGTCGAGAGTGGGTTCGCTCCTGCCTGGCTTGCCAGCGCTCGAAGACCACACGGCACGTCTTTGCACCACTAGGTGCTTTCAAATTACCGCAATCGAGGTTTGCGTTCATCCACATTGATCTAATAGGACCTTTGCCATTGTGTCAAGGTTTCCGCTATTGTCTCACAGCCGTCGATCGATTTACTCGATGGCCGGAGGCAATACCGCTGGCAGACATGACTGCAGAAACAGTGGCAAAGGCGTTACTGAGTGGCTGGATTGCTCGATTCGGCTGCCCATCGGATATCGTTACCGATAGGGGTAGGCGGTTCGAATCAGCACTCTTCAAGTGTCTGTCAGCCATTGTTGGATTCCAACATCGCTGAACAACTGCGTACCACCCGGCCTGCAACGGACTTGTGGAGAGATTTTATCGTCAACTTAAGGCTGCCGTCACCTGTCACATCAATGACAGTTGGGTGGAATCTCTTCCACTAGTCTTATTAGGCGTTCGCAGCGCTTACAAAGAAGATGTTCAGGCCTCAGCTGCCGAATTGGTTTATGGTCAGCCAATGCGCCTTCCTGGTGAATTTTTTGACCCTGAGACTGATGAGACCATCGACATGACAGACTACTTGTCAAGGCTCCGGAGTATAATCCGGAACCTACAACCTACACCAGCAGCCAGGCACAACAGCAAAACCAAAACCTTTATTTACAAGGAATTACCGACATCAACTAATGTCTTCTCAAGGGACTGCACTGCTGGTGGAGGTCTGAAACCAGCATACTCAGGTTCTTAATAAGATCATTAAAAGAGATGACACGGTATTTAAATTATTAGTTAATGGTAAACAGGTTACCGTATAGATAGACTGCATTAAGCCGGCCTTCATACTACGTGACCCTGAAAACACATCATATACACCACAGTTACCACTCAACACAAACACTCATCACTACACACCCAACGCGGATAACCAAAACTTACCAACAGCCCGACGACGACGTCATGAGAACGACGTGGTCGGGACGTCGCGTTAGTTTTCTCGACTATAAAGGAGAATTGAGCGTTACGATGGGTTGTTGTGAGATTATTTGAAGTTCTCAAATCTGGTAATCTGCTTTATTTTCGAGAGTTTGACCAGCAGTTCCAGGGTGGTGTCAAATTTTTCGTGCACAAGTCCCTTGTGAACAATGAAGAGAAGATTCAGAACAGGTCGACCAAGCTGGCGTACATTATACTCAGAATATCATCAAAATACTCACTTGAGGTCATACAAGTTTACGCCTCGACCTCGACATATCAAGATATACACACAAGTAGAGACCATGTATGAGTCATGCATGGTTATAAGACTTACTTCAACTTTAACGTGAAACTGGATAAACGAGACGGCGACCAGCCGTGAGTAGGGCAATTTGGATTTGAACTTCGAAACCACCAGAGACAAAACTGGTTTTATAAGGAGGGTAGAGAGTAGAGTTTTCTACATAGTGAATTCCTTCTTTAAAAATTCGAGCATAGGATAATGGACCTAGCAAAGCCTCGATGGTGCTACTAGAAATGTGATTGACTTTATTCTTTCCATGAAGAAGCAAATAGTCAATGATTTCTCACTGATCATGGCAGAAAAACCTGGAAATTATCACTTCATAGTTGGTGGCACATTGAATATCAATCTCAAGCTGAAATGGTCTAGACTTGTAAAATCTATGCCTAAATGGTGACTTATCACAGCGCGAACCATCCTGAGGATCCGTCATTTTTGTGTGTACTTAACTGCATCACTGTCAGCTATCAATCTTGAATAAATTAGTCCGTGAGTATTTTTTGAAGTTCTGAAACCATCCGAAAGAGCTGTTAGTGAGCAGCCGCAGCATGGTCTGGCAAACGATGAGTAATGGGTAGCTCGCCGTCCACTCGTCCTATGAGGATAGATTCAGACTCGTCGACGGCACGTAGGCTAGCCTCAAAGAGATGCAAGGAGGCCACGGCATAACATAGAAAAGGGATAATCATGGTCCTAGAACGTAAAAGACAGCTGAAGAAATATAGGTGTGGCTTTAGTCAGTATAAGTCTGACATCCTCTTCTGTCTATAGTGAAAGAGGGCATAACATGATTTCTCACCTCAAAAAAGCTCTCTTTTAAGTGCCCTAGTTTATAAAACTTTCTTTGTCCTATAGCAAATTATTACTGCGGCACACGATTTTTTTTAAATTGATATAGACTAGTGTTTGACTGCTATAATGCATTGTAATTTTTTTGACACGATTTTTTAGATCAGCAGCCATCTGCAAACATATTCGTATCATGGGTAATTCTGTTGTAATTCAAATCCACTTCCCCGTTGAGAAAAAATTTAATCAACTCAAGTTGCAATTTAATGGGCAGTAGTGATTTGCGATTTTTTTTGGTTGTTTATAGAGTTATGCAAAATCAACTACTCTATTTTCATCCGGACCCTGGTACAGGCCGTGATCCGGAGCGTGGAGAAATGGCAGACGGTGAATGGCCTTCTTCTACGAAACAGTAATGCTGGCAAAGGTGGCAGCCGTACGCGTTAGGGACCGGACTTCCTCAGGTCCTTGCCGCTGGGATCCCGACCTCGATTTCCAGCTACCTTAGGCATGGGCTTGCGTAAGGCCGTTCAGTTACCGTTTGAACAGAACCCGAGAGTTATAGACAACGCGTAGTGTTTCACGCGTGCTTCGAAGAAATATCAATGGACGGCTCACCGTCCGGCAGTCCTGTGACGTCTGGCCATCCGGACTGAGCCCGAGTCGTTGACTGCTCGTTGAGTTCCAAGCTTTTTACATCATCATCATCATCATCATTTCAGCCGATAGACGTCCACTGCTGGACATAGGCCTCCCCCAAAGCTTTTACATGGATAGGCGAAATTGCACAATCAATGATTTACCATTTCAGGACTTGTCCCGCTACCAGTCTTCTATCCCACGCCTGGTTACAATATCAGGACGACAGGAGTGGGCCATCACAAAGATATTGGAAGACCTCAAGTCCCGACCCATCGATGCTGAAGAAATAGCGCTGTTTCACAACATTCATATGGACAACATCTCTGGACATTTAGGCAGAGGATACGCAATACTGGGTATGAACAAATTCTCATTGCAAAAATTAAACTCCTTCTTAAATTATAAAAAAATATTTTGTCACCTGTACGTTTAAGTGATTAAATTTTTTTTTTGTGTATCAGATACGGACGTAAACAAAAAAACTGTCAGCTTGCGTGAGAAAATTGGTTACGTCAACAACTCTCGTCGGCCGCTGTGGTTTGTTTATAGCGGGATGGGATCACAGTGGGCTGGTATGGGTGCGCAACTCATGCGCATACCGATCTTCGCTGCTGCTATAGAACGGTAATAAATTATAAAGTTAGATAAAGTTTAAACTCTAATACTTTTTTTATTATTATTATTGATAAGCTCGCGTTTGACCACTATCTCACCTGATGGTAAGCGATGATGAGGCCGACGAGGTAGTTTTAATTAAGTTTTATAAGGTAGTTTTTTTTTGTAAGGTCTTATTTCCTAATATCTTTTAAGGCTCACCGCGCATAGGGCATAATGTAAAATAACTTATAGACTATTATATGGCGTAAGGTTTTGGTTTACACAAATTACTGTTATTTATTTATACAATATTTTTTATTACAGTTGTCACAAAGTGTTGGCACCTCAGGGTCTCGACATAGTTCATATAGTAACATCTTCTGACAAAGCAATTTTGGAAAATATTCAAAATTCTTTTGTTGGGATTGCTGCTATTCAAATCGGACTTACGGATATCCTTTATGAACTTGGTTTAAAACCGGATGGAATTATAGGTAAGAAAGGCAATATTATAATGTTTTTGCTAGTGCATAGTGTAATGTCAATCAAGTAAATATATGATGTAATTACATTTTTTTTAATATTTATTATATAACAACGGCTTATGTTTAACTTACCACCAGATATAGTAACATATAAAAGACAAAAATAGTAAATGATCACCAAAATTAAACCTACATTTTAATGTAAAATTATAACCAAAGTTTTAACATCTCGCTATCCTATTTAAGCAAAATGAATCCAAATAAAGCATCGGCAGAACCCCATGGTTACGGAGATATCAGTAGTTAAAATTTTGAGGTTAGGTTAACTACCTGCCAAGACAGCTCGACGGAGCCCCGCTATGCGGGGCTCCTACTTCTGGGTGGTTTAAAAAAAAATAACCTCGAAGAAGGTGACGGGTCTGTGTTCGCTCGCTTTGCTCGCTCACTACGACCCCGCCACCTTCTTCTAACCTAAATCTATCCGACCCGGGGTGCCCTAAAATTCCACTAAGATAGATTGTTGATTAGACAAAGTATCATCCTGCTCTACGGGGCTAAAAAGAGCGCATTAATTTGCTCGCTAAGATTTGGTTATCATTTACTACATTTGGTGTTCGAATACAATTTAAAGTACAGTCTATTGTAACTTTAGGATTTCATTTTTTTGGTGTCAAGTAATATATTTTTGACAAAAGAACTAAGGGTACCAAAGCGTTTTATGGTGGTCATTATATTTAATCCCTATAACAACTGACTCTATAACATTTTTTGATAAAACAATAAGTTAATAATATAATAAACGATTGATATAATTTAAAAATTACTAAGTTTTATAAGTTTAACTCGTATCGTTAGATATAGCACTCAAAAGGCAAAAAACCTATTTATTCTAATAGTACTCTGTCAAGAAAGTACCGGGAAAAGATCAATAATACACAAAATTGTTATTCATCCAAATTTATTTTATCACCTTCAAAGTATGCCCCTTCAGAAACGATACACTTACGCCAACAAATAATCCAATCATCAAAACATTTTTTAATTGCTGTTTCCGAAATAAAGTTCAGTTCTCGCCGCGAATTCTCCTTTATGTCTTCTACAGATTGAAAACGGGTGCCACGAAGTGGTAATTTGAGTTTAGGAAAAAGATAGAAGTCGGCTGGAGCCATATCTGGCGAATATGGTGGCTGCTCGATGGTATTTGTTGAGTGTTTGGTCAAAAATTCGTTTACAATGATGGCCTTGTGCGAAGGCGCATTATCGTGGTGCAAAATCCAAGAATTTTCTTTCCACAAATCTAGTCTTTTTAGCCGAATTTGCTCTATATTCTTTATTTACCGTTTGACCTTCCGGTAAGAATTCCGAGTGCACAACACCGCGATAGTCGCGGGCGGCAGGTTGAATTCCGAACGAAACGAAGGTTGCTGATTTTAATCCCAAACGATAGTGAGGGATTTATAAAATTAACTCCCGAGCATTGCGAGGGAGGTAATAAAGAAACCTGAGTGAAGTGAGGAATTCAAGTCGCCCAAGACGAAGACAGCTTTATCCCCGTGTTGCATACTCCACTTTTTACACCATCTGTGAGATAATTAAAAGTCAATTTGGTCGACCAAATCATATATTAGAGAAATATTCTCTATTATATGATTTGGTAATACTGGCTAATACTCGCATATTTACAAGTTCATCAAACAAACAAAATTCACTACTCCAAGATTCTTTGTTTACAATTTTCTATAACGCTCCCGTCAGTAAGCAGGTTTTATTATATTTTCTTTTTTTTTGTTAGTGGCCAGTTTGAATTTCGAGTCAACTTGTTCGAAGCACGTAAATATTAATTCACAATGTTGACGATTTTTGATGTTCCAAATTCAAATTTCATTATTCCCTAGGGATCGGCCATACTGTTTTATCACCCTAGGGTTAGAATGACTTGCTTTAAGTGAGGTTTGTATGACGTATAAAACGACATTATCGAGCAGGTTGTGTAAAAAATACATTATATATTTTACTCATACAAAGATATAGTATTATAATATTATACATACATAATAATAAACCTAATTAAATGCAGCAAATTAGATCTACAATAATTATCTATTGAACTCCGTGAATTGGTAATTAGCCCTCTTCCTCTCTCCTACATATACATTTTGCTGTGCCCGACAGGGCCCATATTGATCTATGAAAATTTTCAAAACCATCTATGTATATATGTTACGCTCAAAGATCGAAAACGCTCAGTGAGCGGAAAAATAGCTCACAACGCGTTGTGATCACAGTAAAACATCCACATGGCGAAATTCGTGTTATGGCTCTAATGAAAACGCGCACGACGCGTTGTGGCAATCACAGAAAGACCAAATAGCGAAATTCGTGTCGTGGCTGACATGCTATTCGACCTCAACGCGTTGTGGCAATGAAGAAAAGCCAATACGCGTATGGAATATTATTTGATAACGACGCACACTACTTTCCGATATGGATCCTACTAGGCCTAGGCTGGAAACGTTTTGGTAGATGTCCTTAGGAAATATTTTTTATTTTATAAAACCACTGCCTATCGTGTTTGTCATTATTAAATATGTTTATAATTATATAAATTAAAATAAAACGATATTTGTTATTTATTGAGATTACTTTATATTAAAAAAATCAACGTATTAAGTAATAAATTATTGAACACAAAATATTAATCATTTGTAAATTAATTATAATTCACTTAAAATAATTAGGGATTTTAAATTTTTTATCTCAATTTAAAATTCTTTCAAATAATAAAAACATTTAATACAAACATGTTTATTGATCACCAATAAACAACAACAATGTAATCAAATTAATATTACTTATATTAGAAATTACTATAATTGTGAAAAATAAGTATTTGTGAAAAATAAGTATAACTTACGTCGTGTCCGTCGTGATATGGTTAAAACAATGAATGCTCAGAACGCGTCTTGGCTTTTCTTCATTTCCACAACGCGTTGAGATCGAATAGCATGTCAACCACGACATGAATTTCGCTATTTGCTCTTTCTGTGATTGCCACAACGCGGCGTGCGTGTTTTCATTAGAGCCATAACACGAATTTCGCCATGTGGATGTTTTACTGTGACCACGAGGCGTTGTGAGTTATTTTTCCGCTCACTGAGCATTTTCGATCTTTGAGCGTAACATATACACTCGAGAGCACAAAAATCGCATATCACAACTCTTTTTGTTCAGGCAGTTTTTGTCATGAATGTGTATGGATATTGAAAACAAGTCATACATTATTTGAAAGCCTATTTAATTACCTTTCTAATGATATGAAATACAGTGTATAAAAATATCCTTGAAAGGGTTTAGAGCACAAAATCCAACATATAGGAAAAATTACCAAATTTCACTTAAGAAAGAATGAGAGTCAAACTTAAAATTCTTGGCCGTACTGATTGTCAATAAAGTGTATTCCCTGCCTTAGCACTATTTACAGCTGTTATTCGATTTTTCATCAACCGTATTAATTTTACCATGAAATCTTAGGGCATAACGTCCCACTCCCCGTCAATAACAAATTGAAGCTCTTGGAGGCGTAGAGAGCCAGGTTTTTTGCACTAAGTCTTCCTTCAAGGTCATTCAAGATATTTTCAATTGGATTGAGATGCGAACTACGGCTGGCTTCTCTATCGGAATGATTCCAACGTCTTACATGTAGTCGCAAACTGTTCTAGCGACATGCGATCTGGTGTTGTTCTGCATTAAGGAAAAAAAATCTACCACAAGCCACACAAGCAGCTTCGCATATTCTTCGAGCACTTTTTTCATGTATCATAAAGCCGTCAACCCTCTCGATACCAGGCCAGTTATGGCCCAATGATGAATACAATGTCAGTTTTAGTGTCCAACATTATGCTACCCCAAAACGCCTCCAAAACCCACTTGTTCGCTTATGAAGCATTGTTAAAATTGCCATGAAGACCTTTTGTAGACCCTATAGAACCTATTATGGTCATCTAAGTCATTCTGCACTTATCAGAAAACACAACAGCCTGCCATTAGGCACACATCCAATTTAAGTATTTCGTAGCAAATTATTGCCGGGCTTGTCGGTGAGCTGTGGTGAATTTGGTACCATTTGCTGAGTGATATGTAGTCAGGCCTGCTTCACCCAGTCTTTTCCTAATCGTCCACTGATTTACACTGACATTGCGAACTTCTTGAAGCTTTTGTGTCACTTCAATCGTGTTCAATAGCCGATTTCTCAAAGTACTTGTTACAGGAAAGCGATAATCACGCCCTTATCCTATGCGCCACCGGCCATATCCTGGTCGCCGAATATACCCACAGGTCTCTTGAAACCTCTATTATACCAGACAAATAGGGAAGCGGCTAAAATTTAGCTGTCGAGCGACTTCATTTTGTTTATGGCCTGCTTTAGGCAAGGCAATAACTTGAACGGCTTCTGCGGGCATGGTATCCATATTTTTCCAGTAAATCAGCCTGTTTCTAATAAAGACGTTATCACGTTATCGGAAACTGATTAAAACTCCAAAAAAGCTCCCTTTATGTAGCTCCAGGTAATGGTGCAAGTAGTGAAATTTAAATGGGTTAATTTGGAGAATTGGGTATACCGCTGGTTTTTGTGAGTAACGTGAAGTTAAATGATCTTAATTTTATTTTTTTATAAAGCTATCTTTGTATGCTTCAATTTTGCTTAATAATTTGTATTCAATATCTTTAGATTTAAAAAAAAAAAAACAGTATTAAACGAAATTACAAGCCATGTGCGATTTTTTTGCTCTCAAGTGTATATGGATTGCAATAAAGTATTAAGTATTGAGTATAGTCAAAGAAAACAGTCAACATGACTTTGACTTTTATCGACTTTGGCGTGGTTTTTTCGGTTTTGGTTCAGTTGGAAGGCGCCACTCCGAAGCTTGTTGACTTGTTTGCATGTCAAACTCGTAAACCCACGTCTCGTCGCCAGTAACAATGCGTTTCATGAATGTTGGGTCGGAATTCACTCGTTCTAGCATGTCCTCAGTGACTCTCATGCGATTGGGATTTTGGAGAAAATTCAGGTCTTTTGGGACTAGCCGAGCGGCAACATGTTTCATACCCAAATGATTATCTAAAATGGTACGGATCGACTCGTGAGATACAGAATGTTCGGCGGCTATCTCTCTCAAACTTGAATGAGGATTTTCAGTCACTATTCCCTTCACTTTTGCGATGTTAACTTCCATCACATCTCGACCGCTTTTAAATGCTTTGTACCACTCATAAGCACCTGTTTTTGATAAAGTCGATTCACCGTGAGCCTTCTGTAATATTTTAAGTGACTCTGAACACGAAATTCCATTGGCGATGCAAAATTTAAGACAAACTCTTTGTTCGATGTTTTTGTCCATTATGAAATTTGTAATACACACTAGATATGATATACCTAACTAAAAACAGCTCTGTGTTTTATATAAATAACTAACAGATGCAACTCAAACTCCGCGCCAAAATGGAAAACAGTTGTGCCAATCTAGCAACAACAAAAAAATCTAAAATTTGAATTTGGAACCATATACAAATCATCCATTCCCGATACTTTTTTGACTGAATGTATAATAAAAATACCTAGTTTAAAAAACGAAGCATAACTGCATTTCATTATAGCGAGTACTTCCGTATTAATTTATGATAGTATAAATGAATATGCATGACTAGCTTTTACCCGCTGCTTCGCTCGCGTACATAAAATATAGCCCATGTCACTCGGGAATAAGGCAGCTTTCTATCGGTGAAAACATTTAGTAATCGGACCAGTAGTTTAGAGATTATCTCCTACAAAAAAAAAAAAAAAAACTTTACCACTTTATTATAATAAGTGTAGATTAATAGGGTGCGTCTCATGACCTATAAAGTTACCTCTCCCATAGAGGAGGAATGGCAGGTGGACGCTTCCTTCTGCAAAGCAGTAATGCCAGCGAATAAGGTGGCTGCACGAGTGAGGGACCGGCTGTCGGGATCCCGATCCCGATTTCCAGATACCGTAGGTTGCCGACGGCGAGAAATATATGGCTCACCATCCTGTAGTTCGGTAACCGTCTGGACCGCGCTTGAGTCGTCAACGGCGCGTAGCATTCCTTCCACACGCGCCTCAAAGATAAGTCAGCAAACCCAGGGGAATCCCTGGGGCCCAGCAAAATCGAAGCCTACTGGGGCGATGAGTTGTACGAAAGTGTACCCCAGGGCCCTGGAACGAAAGCAAAGAAGGAAAAGTAGTGTGTTTTAGTCAGTAAAACTCTGACACGCCTTACAACTCCGAACAAAAGGGGGAGAAATCATTGGATGATTTGTCACCTAAAAACAAATATAGTATAAAGCTATTTGGCATATTTTCATTTCCATAACGTAACAAGATATATTTCACGTTTTATAATTAATTTTATAATTGCTATAAATGTAACGTTTAAATACTCTTAAACTTATTTCGTATAATGATATTGGACGTACCGTTTATTTAGTCGAAAATCTTTAGGTCTATATTTTAAAATGTATATACCCTAAAATTTATTGTTTTTTTTTTTAAGTTTTGCTTAGAGCCTGAGTTCGTACCGACAGCTTCATAGTTTTGTATATAAGCTGTGAGCAATCGTACCAAGCGTACGTAAATATACGTCTAAGAAGCTACGAGTCCGAGTACAGTAAGCCGCCATAGTATATTGCAACCAACGGCAAAAATAATATTTAGTGTATGAATTATTACGAGCTTTGATTTTAATCAAAACTTAAAGAAAACAATAACTTTATGTATAATGTAAAGTTATTATGTAAAGTTGGAATTACGCACGTTTATTATATTTTGGGAACGTTATGGAAACGAAAATATACCAAATAACTTTATATGACATGAGACAAATCAATATCCAATTATCCATTTTATATTTTTATGTATCCATCCATATTATATATCATAAATGTGGAAGTACTCGTAACTCTGTCTGTAAGCTTTTCACATCTTAAGGTCTAAACCAGCGCGTCACGCCTATCTGCACAATTTAGGTACCTACTTCTATAATAAATACTAAAATGATACGACAATTATATTACTTTTAACAGGTCATAGTGTTGGTGAACTAGTAGGAGCGTACGCTGACGGATGCTTGACATTAGAAGAAACGATCTTATGTGCTTTCTATCGAGGACAAGTATCACTGAATACTCCCATGATACAAGGTTCTATGGCTGCTGTCGGACTGGGATATGAACAAGTAACGTTATCTAAACACACTGCATATATTTTTCCAGTTTTCATTCCCACCTGAAGATATACAATATAATTAATAAAGATGTGGTCGTAGCACGCTTGCTAAGGTGATCTATTAACTCTTGAAATAAAAATCCCCACGAGCTATAAGGAAATTCCTCTTTCTGTTCGTGGTTTTATGTGATTCTTTCTAATTAAACATAACCAAAATTTTATATTTTTTAAATTAGAAATTATTTTAAATTCTATTTTTGTAATTTTTCCACATAAGCACTATAAATTGAACTATTTTTTAAATAAAGGTGTCAAAGATGTGTCCACCCGAGATCGACGTGGCTTGTCACAACAGCTCTGACTCCTGTACCATCTCAGGACCTGCTGACATTATGAAGACATTTGTCGCTGATTTGACGACAAAAGGAGTGTTTGCAAAAGAGGTGCCGACCTCCAACATTGCGTACCATTCGCGATATATCTCAGTTGCAGGTAATATAATATATTGCAAATAATTAAAATAAATACTGCTTCTCAAAATAATAAAAAAAACTCCTCAAAAGAAAAAGCAGCTTGCCTCGACATAGTGATTTTCTTGTAATGATAACGATAATGAAAAAATCTGACTACCAAAAGCTAAGCTACCAAAAGGGTTATGTTAATTCCACTGATAGCAACTGCCGTATGTTCACAACATACACTTCATTATAAAAATAAAACATTTTAAAAATTTTAATTAATATTGTTTGACCAGGATATTTTTGCTAGCTCACTCGCAATCTATTTCATGTATTCGTTCACATAAATTACTTACTTATTTACACGTACTGTATATAAAATACTTTTGTTTCAATTAAATTTTTAGCCTTTAAACTCTAAGGCAACATCATAAAATACTTAAGATATAAAAATAAAAGTATAATTATATTATACTTTTTTCAGGTCCTCAGCTTCTCAATTTACTGAAAGGCGTATTAAGGAATCCAAAGCCCCGTAGTGAGCGTTGGCTGTCAACCTCTGTTCCACAGAGTCAATGGAACGAAGATTTAGCTAAATTTTGTTCAGCAGAATATCAAACTAATAACCTATTAGTGAGTAACAGGAGTTTTATTATTTATTAAATTAATAAATTATCTAAATAAATCAAAGAGTTGATATTGCACTGGAAATCCGATTATGAAAATTATTTCACTGATGGAAAAGTACACTGTTGATAATTATCACTAAACTTTTAAACCGACTTCGAAAAGGAGGAGGTTTTATGTTCGGCTGAATGTATGTTTTTTTTATTTTAGAATTGCACGTTTAAAACACGTTTTGTACGATTATGTTTAAAACAACATATTTAAACCAATAACTTGGCAAACTTTATTGAACATTTTGCGTACGGAGGAATGTGAGATTTGTTAGCTTACCTACTTAAAGTTAAATTGTCTAACCTAACTCAGCACTTGCTCTCACGGAACTATCAAAATTTACTTTTTTTTTTTAATTTCTGCATTAGTTGGTTTTCTGTCACAGAGCCCAGTGTTGTTCGAGGAGACGTCACGGCTGATACCTAATAATGCTGTCTGTGTAGAGGTAGCTCCACACGGATTGTTGCAAGCTATCCTCAAGAGATCAATGTCAGCTGAAAGTAACCATGTTCCTCTCACCAGAAGAGGACATCCAGATAACGCAATTTTCTTACTTGAGGCGGTTGGCGAGTAAGTGTTTAATTTTTTTTTTTATTAATTTATTAGTATATTTAAATATTATACTTGCAGTTGGCTGCACCATCTATTAGAAACTTTTCCTAGGTGCTTGCTAAATTTAAAATTACTATTAGACCGGGCGCTGGAAGGAGTTAAGTATGCAAAATATGAGGACCGCCTCCTGTGAATAGTGTCGTGCTCAGAAAAGCGTTCAGATTATGATTCTGGATTTTGCCAGGAGGTGTATCAGTCCATTTTTAGGGTTCCGTAGCCAAATGGCAAAAAACGGAACCCTTATAGATTCGTCATGTCTGTCTGTCTGTCTGTCTGTCTGTCTGTCTGTCCGTCCGTATGTCACAGCCACTTTTTTTCGAAACTATAAGAGCTATACTGTTGAAACTTAGTAAGTAGATGTATTCTGTGAACCGCTTTAAGATTTTCATACAAAAATAGAAAAAAAGCAATAAATTTTGGGGGTCCCCATACTTAGAACTGAAAGTCAAAAATTTTGTTTTCATCAAACCCATACGTATGGGGTATCTATGGATAGGTGTTCAAAAATGATATTGAGGTTTCTAATATCATTTTTTTCTAAATTGAATAGTTTACGCGAGAGACACTTCCAAAGTGGTAAAATGTCCCACCCCCCCCGTAACTTCTAAAATAAGAAAATGATAAAACTTAAAAAAATATATGATGTACATTACCATGTAAACTACCAACGAAAATTGGTTTGAACGAGATCTAGTAAGTAGTTTTTTTTTAATACGTCAAAAATCTAAAAATATACACTATTATTAAAACATCGATCAAAGTTACAACGAACTACAAGAACTTTTATATTATGTTACTTGCTGCTACGGAACCCTCCATGGGCGGGTCCGGCTCGCACTTGGCCGGTTTTTTACACTCCGCTCCCTTAAAAAACAAGTAAATTGACTGAAAAAATGCTAAGAATCATTTTACTAAATGTTTAGCAATAACAATCTAATTTTTTCTTATCTATATACCGAGTAAAATGGGGTGAATAGAGACAAAACTTTGGTTTGGTTTTTCAATTTGATAACATAATGGAATAAATAAATAAATACTATTGGCCCCTAATAAAGCATCGATTTTTAGGGTTCCTTACCTCAAAAGGAAAAACGGAACCTTTATAGGATCATTTTGTTGTCCGTCCGTCCGTCTGTCTATCTGTCTGTCTGTCAAGAGCCTTTATCCCGAGAACGCGTGGAGGTATCGAGTTGAAATTAAAACCATATACTCAAGTCTGCGGTCCCTTCAAGCTGGGAAAAAATCAAACTTCTGAATTAACCAATAAAAAAGATACGACCGCTTATGCCGCAAAAAAACGTATATTTTGATACTCTCAAAGATTAAAATATATCATAGGGTACTTCCCGTTGACCCATAATCCTGAAATTTGGAACAAAGCAAGGTTTTATAGCACAGGTATAGGAAAAAATCTGAAAACAGTAAATTTGTAGTTACCTACGTCACAAAGTAAATAATTTTTAACCCTTGTTTTTTCGTAATAATCTTTTATTTGTTTTTATTTTTTTATGCACCTGCCATGTTTTCTCATCACCACCCTAGGTAGACTGGTAGAGAATGCCTAAGGCATTAAGTCCGCCTATGTACTTTTAAGTTGTATGAAGTACCTTACGAATTTTGATTTCCTTGAGGGTGTCGAAATACATGCTTTTTGTGACATAAATCTTTATAAGGCTGTATCTTTTTTTTTCGTAACTCAGAAGTTTGATTTTTTCACAGCTTCAAGGGACCGCAGATTTGAGGATATAATTTTAATTTCAACGCGAATCTATGAAAACTGTACAATTCCCGATTATTAATTTACGATTTTTTTTCCGAATCGCAAAGAAAGAATTTTTTTTGCGACGTAACTACAAATTTACAGTTTTCAGAATTTTCCTACATTAGTGCAATGAAACTAATGAAACCTTGCTTCATGCCAAATATTAGGATTCTAGGTCAATGGGAAGTACCCCATGAATTTTGATCCTCCTGAGGGTGTCGAAATACACGTTTTTTGCAACATAAATGGCCGTATCTTTTTTTTTTTGAAAAAATAAACTGACTTTAATGTAAAAAAATACTGAAAAGGTCAAAATAACTTTAATTTCGGAAATCGGTGCTGAATAACGAAGAGACAAAACTATCTAGATTATAGAAACGCCAACTTCCGAAAGTTATTTTGACCATTTCAGTGTTTTTTTTTTCCTGAAGTCGGTTTTCTAAGTCATCATGTCAAGTCCTTTTTAATAGCTTTTTTTTATCCATCAAACCGAAAGCAGACATTCGAATAAAACAATTCAGGGTACCGTAAAAATTAAAATTCATGCTTGTTTCGATCATAACAAAAATTATGACATCGAGTTTCTGCTTTTAAATAAAAGTACTGAACGTTTGCAACTGCACGGTTGACCCATCTATTTCATTGACGGTCGTGTCTCTCACTTGTCTTGAGTTTTGTGCCATTCTGATCCTGGCTCAAGTCATAAAAAAGGTCGTAGTAGCTCGTCAAATCAAAATCTACAGAAAAAAGAGGATCTTGTCCATAGAGCCCGGCGAATGTCACTCGCAACTGCAAGTTGACGCGTATTCAAAATTCGTTCCCGGAATATAGCCATCTCTGTTTGACAAAAACAAGTGACGGATTGACGCAGCTGTGTGTGTATATGTGAGCCTCTTACAATTTATTGTTAGTAAAATGAGGTATATTCATTTTTTGCTTTATTTTTGCCGAATACTTTAAGGAATTGTTTGTGAATGTACGAACTAGTAATGCGTTTTTTGTAAATTTTATTACCACGCCAATATCTCAACATATTATGATAACAATAGCAGATAGGTCATACAAGGTGGTCTTCTTTTTACGGTGGGAAAATCATCTAATGACATACTCTGCTCTTGGGCGGAGCGGGAGATAGTATCAGACTTTTACTGACTAAAAACCCACTCCTGTTCCTTCGTTGCCTTTCGTACCGGGGCTGAGCTACCTTTCGGAGCTAACCCTGGCCCCAGTAGGCTTTGACCCGGCTGGGCCCCTTCTGTTCCTGACAACTCCTTGAGGCGCACGGGAACAGTTCGCGCTTAACTTGGGCTCGATCCGGACAGTTACCTGACGGTCGAACAGCGAGCTACCGATTGCTTGCCGTCCGCAAGCCCGCGCCTACGGTGGCCGGAAATCGGGATCGGAATCCCGGCAGCGGCTGGGGCGCTGTGAGCGCCGTTGCCTGATACGGTCGGCCTCCTCATTTGCTAGCATTACTGCTTCGCAGAAGGAGGCGACCGCCTGTCACTGATCCTTCCGCTCCGGACCATGGCCTGTACCAAAGTAAGGCGCGAGAGAACGTCGCCGCCGATCACCTCCACGAGGGCAAGGCGATGCTCCGCCTAAGCGGCACACCTCCACTGCGTGCTCCACGGTATCCTCCGGGCGTTACGAACAGTGGCGACACTCGGGCGTCACTTCCGTATGAATCCGGTGCAGCCCGAACCTACCAAACTTACGTGTCCGGTGAGAACCTGCGTCATGCGGAAGGTGAGAAAGCCCGCGTCGTGAGATCTTTCCAGCCATGCCTCCAAAAGGGGACTTACCGCCATAATTGTGGCATGCCCAAGGTCGTCTTGGGGTCAGACAGTAAAAGAGGTGGTGCTTGTATACTCATAAAAAATGGTCATCAGTGGAGAGAATTACCGAAAATTGCTAAATTATCCATAACGGGTATTTTTGAATGTTGCGCAATAGAACTTATAAATTATAAGATTGCAATTGTAAGTATATACAGAGTACCAAATTCAACTAATTTTGATGAATTTATGAGTAGGTTAGAGATGTTATTACGTATTCTGATAAAAAAACCATTTAAAAATGTTGTACTGGCGGGTGATTTTAATATAGATATATTGAAACAAAGCAAACAGACTAGAATTTGAAAATTTATTATTAAATTTTAACTTATTATTGTCTATACGCCAACCTACTCGTTTAAAGAGCAAGACATGCATTGACAATTTTGCGCATAATTTTAATTTGTCCCGTAAAGCTATTGTTCTGGAATTGGCTTTGTCTGACCACACGGCTCAACTACTCAATTGTCCCATTAGCACTGCAAGCACTAGGAATCAGTGGCGGACCACTAGACGGGACTATAGTAAAGAGAATATGGACAAATTTAAGTCCTACCTCAGTAGCCTATCGTTTGCTGATGTATATGAAGCGAAAGACCCAAACATTGCCTACAATGCCTTCACAGAAATATTTTCTTTATTATATACTCAGTGCTTTCCTGAAACTCTGATCTCTGTAAACGTGAAAAGAAGGCCTAGTTGGATCTCTCGTGGTATTAAAATATGTAGCAAAAGGAAACGTCAATTATTATGGCAATACAGACAAAAACCTACCGATAAGAATAAAAATAAATTTAAAAGTTATTCAAAATTGCTTAAAAAAATAATTTATTTAACTCAACGAGCACAAAGTATACATAAAATTAGAACATCGGGTAACAGATCTAAAACTACTTGGGAAATTATTAATCAAACAAAACTAAACACACCAAAAAACACTATAAATAAAATTCGATACAATAATGAAACTGTAACTGACCCAAAAATCATTGCGGATATGTTTAACGATTACTTTATAGATAAAATCAAACCTATTACTAGTTCGGGAACCACAGTCACTAAACATATTTTAGCAAGAAAAGACTCAATGTTCATGGCCCCAAGTCTGGCACTTGATGTATTTAATATTATCGCGACCTTAAAAAATACAAACAGTGTAGGGTACGATGGTCTGAGTACAAAAATTGTTAAGTTGGTAGCACATGAGATCAGTAGCCCCATAAGCCATATTATTAATTTAAGCATCAGTGAAGGTATATTTCCGAATGCGCTAAAAAAATCAATAGTAAAACCACTATTTAAGAAACAGGACAGAGAGATAATGGAATCTTACAGGCCGATATCATTAATACCAATAATGTCAAAAATTATCGAAAAATACATTTATAAGCAACTTAATACCTTTTGTGAAAAAAATCATATACTTTGTGATGAACAGAAAGGGTTTAGGGAGAAAAAAACAATTAACTTGGCTATATATGACTTCCTGCATACTGTTATGACAAACATGGACAAGAACACACCAGTCTGTGCCATTTTCTGTGACATGACACAAGCATTCGACTACGTACAACATAAAATATTACTAAATAAACTTGATGCATATGGTATAAGGGGAAATTTATTTAATCTAATTCAGTCATACCTAAATGACAGAAAACAAGTAACTCAAATTAGTAGAATAAATATGAGCTCTAAACGTGAAGAGTTATTCACGTCATGTGAGCGTACCGTTCCTTATGGAGTTCCTCAGGGTAGTGTACTTGGACCACCCCTGTTCACTCTCTATATTAATGACTTCCCTAAAGCCATTAAACATCCCATGACACTGTTTGCAGATGATAGTACGATAACTATATCATGCCATAATAAAAATAATTATGAAACGGACATAAGAAATACATTAACTGAAGCGGTAACGTGGCTCAATAATAATAATTTGAAAATTAATATAAATAAAACTTTGATTATGCATTTTAGCCAATGACCATCATTATACTCTAATTTGGAAATCGAATATAATAATAATAAAATACAGACAGCTAATACTACAAAATTTTTAGGTCTAACAATTGATAGAAACCTAAATTGGAAAGCGCACATTGCAGCTCTAGCCAAAAGAATAAGCAGTCGGGCATATGCATTGTATAAATTGTCTCGTACTCTAAATATAGAAGCGCTATTAACGGCCTACTACGGTTTGATTGAATCTGTCCTTAGATATCGTGTTATTTTCTGGGGTAACTCAACCGATAGGGATATCATTTTTAAAAAACAAAAATACTGCTTGCGATCTATGTTCAATCTCAAGACTACTGATAGCTGTAAAAAAAATTTCATTAAATATAATATATTAACATTGCCTTCACTTTATATATTAGAAATAACAATGTTCGTAAAAACAAATCCACATTTGTTTCCTCGTATGGCAGACAGATTTCCAAGAAATAGACGTGATGATAGCCAACTATGTTTAAACCCATCAAAAACTGCACTTATGCGCAAGAGTGTCTTCTGCATGGCACCAATTATCTATAATAAATTGCCCAAAAGTTGGAAAGAACAAACTAATTACATAGTGCCACTATATGAAGATCGCTGATGTTGCATCCGCGCCAATATTTAATAATTTATTTACTCGCTGATGCATCTATGACGTTAACTAATTTCGCAAGCTGTTGTTTGTTCAATAAATTGTAAGAATGATCATTCTACTATCCTACTTCGATTTAGAATCATCATTCATAGGTTTTATTTTGTAATATTAATTCAGTAATTAAATTTATTTAAAATCATTTCGGTTTTTTTTCGATCCTCTGATCGCAGTAAACGTAATTGGCGCAGTCGGTAGGATACTCGCGGGCCGATTCGCAGGACTGGGAATAGGTAGCTAGGCTTCGTTACCGATCGCGTCGCGAGTCACCCGGGCGGCTATCAAGCACCATCATCGAGTATCCAGAATCTACGGACCTGCTGCAGACCAGAAGGAGAATCCAGCCATCGATTCACGGAGAGGAACCAGAAATGAGATATCTGTAAGTACACTTGAATCATTCTCGTGTTGCACCCTTTTAATCTTAAACCTCAAGATTTACCATCCAAGGGCCTCTTGTGCGCGGGAGCCTGAATCACGACAGGCTCGCCAACGTACAGTAGATATAAATAGAGATATAACTTTAGAAGTTTTAGAATTAGATAATATGACTCAACCTCAGAGTAACCCAGATATTATATACAAGGCTCTTCGCCTTGTTCCAGAGTTCGATGGCAACCCTAATATTCTTACCCGTTTTATTAGGATTTGTGATTCATTAGCTGCACAGTACTTAAGTAATTCACCTGGTAGCGAATTTTCTAACCTTTGCTTACTAAATGGTATACTTAATAAAATAACTGGTACCGCGGCATGTACTATTAACGCCAATGGAATACCGGAGAGCTGGCTAGGCATTCGAACTGCCTTGATTAATAACTTTTCAGATCAACGCGATGAAACCGCGCTGTACAACGACCTCTCTTTAGCTACTCAGGGTAACAAAACGCCACAAGAATTCTATGATCATTGCCAAACGCTATTTAGTACGATCATGACATACGTGACTTTACATGAGACTGTATCGACGACTGTAGAAGCAAAACGCGACTTGTATAAAAAGGTTACCATGCAGGCATATGTCCGAGGGCTAAAAGAACCCTTAGGATCCCGTATACGTTGCATGCGCCCACCTACAATAGAAAAGGCGCTTGAGTTCGTTCAAGAAGAACTCAATGTAATGTACTTGCAACAACGGGAGGCCCCAAAAGCCCAAGTTCTCTCTAAAGTCACTTCTCCCGCTCTAACACCTGTGGCGTTCGCTCCACGACCTCATAACTTCTCAGCACCAGTGCCTAATTGGCCATTGCCCACGGGTCAGCGTCCAGCGGGACCCGCACCTCAACCTTTTAAGTTCCCCGCACCAGGGCAACATCATCATCGTATGCCAACGAACACACAGAGAATGTTTAGTGCGGCGCCTCCTAATTACATCCCCCGGAGTAACGTATTTAAGATACCACCTCGACCTAATGGACCCCAAGGCCCTCAGCCAATGAGTGGTGTTCAACGTTTTACTCCCAAACCTCTACCTCCAACAAATAGGCCCGCAGTTCATGATTGGAATAAATTTGGCAATCCACCACCCACGAACTATTTTAAAACCCGAGAAATGAATATGAATGAGTGCATGACTTATGACGACTCATATTACAACTACTACTACGAACCGGAGTACAATTACTATACTGATTACAACGACAGTGACTATGACCCGAGTCTAGCCGCTGACTCGACTTATTATAACGCGTCAACGACCGACCCAGTATTCGATGAATCGCAAGCGGGTGTTACTACTAACTTACTATGCTCAGCAGGATTTTCAGGAGGCTTCGACGTCACAAAAACCAAAATAGAATTAAACCTGCAGACACAGAGGCAACTTCCCTATATACAAATTAGAGACCCACCTTTAAAACTTTTAATAGACACTGGCGCTAACCAATCTTTCATTAGCCCCGAAGCCGTAGAAAGGTATTTCCCCGAATATCCTTTGAATTTCGACCCTTTTGAGATAACCAACATACACGCGACAAGTAGGAACGACTACTCTATAACCTTGCCATGTTTTGCGGAATTCAACGACGCCAATAGCATAAATTTATTCATCTATCGGTTTCACGATTATTTTGATGGCCTTATCGGTTTGGACCTGTTAAATAATTGGGAAGCTCGCATAGATTTGAAAGAAAATATGTTAGTAACCCGATCCGCGACAAACCCAATTGTAATGTATAACTCATTTAACGTTAACTTATACGAGGAAATTATACCTGCTGGGAGTACTAAGGTTATTCGTATACCTATAGACGTGCCAGAAGGCGACGCTTTCATTCGGGAACAAATTCTCTGTAACTGCATAATCCATGAATGCATTACCACCGTAAGCAATAATCGCGGCTACTTAGAAATCGAAAACCCGAC
This sequence comes from Mythimna ferrago, assembly GCA_910589285.2. Lineage (NCBI taxonomy): Eukaryota > Metazoa > Arthropoda > Insecta > Lepidoptera > Noctuidae > Mythimna > Mythimna ferrago. The sequence continues at coordinate 19,728,150 of OU342690.1, read as the reverse complement.
ATTAAACGATGTAATATTTTCACTCGATCGCCCAGCCCACGCGGAATTATTTAATATTAAGTGCAGTAGTACTCAACAAACATCGACTCGCGCTCAGGAAGTAGTCTCGCGTTTACGAACTAATCACCTAAACCCGGAGGAAAAAGCCAATCTTATAGCTCTTTGCTCACGTTACTCGGACGTCTTTTATATTGAGGGGGAGGAACTAACCTTTACAAATAAGATAAAGCATCGGATAAGAACTACCGATGAGACTCCAGTGCACGCTAAAAACTACCGGTATCCATTCGTACACCGCCAAGAAGTTAGGGACCAAATAACCAAAATGCTTGACCAAGGTATCATAAGACCATCGGAATCTGCTTGGAGCTCGCCCATTTGGGTAGTGCCAAAAAAGATAGATGCCTCAGGAAAGCAAAAATGGCGTCTAGTAGTTGATTTTCGTAAATTAAACGAAAAGACACTGGACGATAAGTACCCCATACCTAATATAAATGACGTACTCGACAAATTAGGCAAGTGCCACTATTTCTCGACCTTGGATTTGGCCAGTGGGTTCTACCAGGTAGAAATGCACCCTGATGACGTAGAAAAGACCGCTTTCAATGTAGAGCACGGTCATTTTGAATTTCTCAGAATGCCGATGGGTTTAAAAAACTCGCCGTCCACATTTCAACGTGTGATGGACAATGTCCTGAGAGGTCTCCAGAACGAGATATGCCTTGTATACCTGGATGACATAATCATCTTCAGTACATCACTTCAGGAGCACATAATTAATCTCGAAAAGGTATTTCAGAGACTTCGAGAGTCCAACTTTAAAATCCAGATGGACAAATCGGAGTTCCTTAAACTTGAACCCGCTTACTTAGGACACATCATCAGTAAAGACGGCATTAAGCCAAATCCTGATAAAATATCGGCAATTCAAAAATATCCCATTCCAAAAACACCGAAGGAAATAAAACAGTTTCTGGGCCTTCTCGGTTATTACCGAAAATTTATTCCTGACTTTGCCCGAACAACAAAACCTCTTACTCAATGTCTAAAAAAAGGTCGAAAGATCACCCTTGACCCCGACTACGTGAACTGTTTCGAAAAATGTAAGACCCTACTGACTAACGACCCCATCTTACAGTACCCAGACTTCAGTAAAGAATTCAACCTGACGACAGACGCCTCGAATGTAGCCATCGGCGCTGTTTTATCCCAAGGACCTATAAATTCAGACAAACCTATCTGTTATGCATCTCGAACTTTGAATGAAAGCGAGATGAACTATAGTACTATAGAAAAAGAGTTACTCGCTATAGTTTGGGCTACGAAATATTTTAGACCCTACCTATTTGGACGTAAATTCAAAATTTTCACTGACCATAAACCATTACAATGGATGATGAGCATGAAAGAACCAAATTCCAGACTGACAAGGTGGAGACTTAGACTAAGCGAGTACGACTTCACAGTTATTTATAAAAAAGGAAAATCCAATACGAACTCCGACGCCCTTTCTCGTATCGAAATTCACACCAAAGAAGCTATGTCCTTAATAGAGGAAATTGACGAACTCAACTCCCTAATGGGTAACCCATCGGAATCTATCCTTGGCAAACCGGACTCCTCAACTGAGACGGTGCATACAAGCGTAGAAAACCCTATCTTAGAGGTTCCCATAACTGACGAGCCATTAAATAAATTTAACAGACAGATATGTTTCACCATTGTAAATGACGTTAAAAAACGACCTGTTATTACTAAGCCATTTGACACCCATACACGCATAAGCATCCAGCTATCCGAATCTAACTTAGAGGAAGAAGTGATCAGTGCCATAAAGGAGTACGTTAACCCCAAGGTTAAGACAGCTATTTTAATTAATCCACCTTTAGCCATGTATTCGATTATACCGATAATACAGGACAAATTCAAAAGTTCATCCTTAAATCTAGTTTTAGCTAAATCCGAGTTAGAAAATGTTAAGGATTATCTCCGACAACAGGAGATAATACGACACTATCACGATGGTAAAACTAACCATCGTGGAATCACTGAGTGTCACTTAGCCTTATCTCGTAAGTACTACTGGCCAAAAATGAAAGACCAGATAACTAAATTCATAAATGAGTGTACGATTTGCGGTCAGGCCAAGTATGATAGAAACCCAATAAAAACCCAATTTAACATTGTACCACCAGCTACTAAACCGTTTGAGATAGTCCACGCGGATCTATTCACTGTACAGGGCGAAAAATACATAACATTCATCGACGTATTTACAAAGTACGGTCAAGCTTATCACCTACGTGACGGGACGGCTATTAGCATATTACAAGCCCTTTTGCAATACTGTACTCACCACGGTGTCCCTATAACTATTATCACCGACAATGGGACTGAGTTTACGAACCAATTGTTCATGGAGTTTACGAGGCTTCACAAAATCAACCACCATAGAATATTAGCTCACTCTCCTAATGACAAAGGAAATATCGAACGATTTCACTCAACCCTTCTGGAACATCTTAGACTCCTTAAGTTACAGCATAAAGACGAACCGATAATTAATCTTGTGCCCTACGCGTTAATAGCTTATAATAGCTCTATACACAGTTTTACAAGATGTCGACCCTTTGACTTACTGACTGGTCATTTTGACCCCCGAGACTGTAAAGATATTGACCTTACACAGCATTTATTGCAACAGTATACACAAGTTCATCGACATAAAATGAAACATGTTTATGACATCATTAACTCGTCATCGCTAGCTCATCGGAGCGCGATAATTGAGAAAAGAAACGAAACCCGCGAACCCGAGATAGAATACGCACCCCAACAGCAAATATTCATAACTAACCCCCTTGCTAGTCGACAGAAAACTGCCCCACGATACACTCAGGACACAGTTTTAGCAGACTTGCCGATTCACATTTATACATCTAAAAAACGTGGCCCCATAGCGAAGTCAAGACTTAAGCGTGTACCTAAATCAGCAAAATTGTTACAGGATCCTACTGATAACAATTCTCCCCATGACGCAATGTCAGGAGATAAAACTTGAAAGCCTCGCTGACGGACCAGGACTTCTACCCTTTAAACTCGGACAAATGAAAATTACAACTCATCATCATACTTTCATCCAGTACGTACAACTAAGTAATATCGAAGACAATGTTCGATCCCTGCAAACCCAACTAACCATCTGTCAAAACCAAATGACTAACGACACTTACGCGCTATACGAAATTCAACTAGAGTATCTTGCTAGCAAACTTGGCAATGTTCTCAGACAATTAAGATCCTTAGAGCCCAATAGAGCAAAAAGAGGTCTTGTAGACGGTCTAGGTTCAATAATAAAAAGTCTAACCGGGAACCTAGATCACGAGGATGCGCTAAAGTATAATCAGGCAATTCAAATTTTAGAACGTAACCAAAATAAATTAGTAACCGAATTCAATGATCATATTAGTATAAGTAAGGAGTGGATGTCTAAATATAATAATGTAATTACACAGATAGTACAAAACCAGAATAAAATTAATACTACTTTAGAGATTATATTGCAAAGTAATGCACTCAGAGAAAATAGTTTAATAAAATATGCTCATTTTGCCCAATTACTTGAAGTTATAAGTGATAATGTAGAGGATTTAACTCAGGAATTAATAAGGATAGAAAATAGTTTAGCTTTTGTTCGTGCGAGTAGTACACACCACTCTATGATAGATATAGAAATACTAGAGTCAATGATAAGAAAACTTAAGACCATTTACGCTGAAGAGCAAATTTTAGATCTAGAACTTAGAAATTATTATGATATTATAAAACCAGGATCATATTACGTAGATAAGCAGATAGTATTCGTATTTAAATTCCCAATCTTTTCCAAAGATAGGTACGATTTTTATACTCTCTGTAGTACCCAATAAACACGCACAAGCCCTTATTCCACCCTTTCCCTTCTTTGCAACTAACGAGATGTTGCATGTGTACATAGAGGCTGAATGCCCGAAGCTGAAAGACTGGTACCTCTGTGAGAAAGATATTACCCACCAGACTCACACCAAAGCTGACTGCATCCAGGAGTTAATAACCAACCAAGTTCTACAGGACTCCTGCAAATTTACCACAGTCACCCTGATGAGAGAAGCTATGGAGAAGCTCGACGACCAACATTTCGTCTTATCCTTCCCTCAAGAAACGAAGGTACAATTAACCTGCAATCAGAAAGACTACACATCGCTTCAGGGTAGTTATCTTGTTACGATTCCTATTGGATGCTATCTGAAATCTGAAGAGTTCACCATCGCAAACGTTAACGACGAAATTAATGGCCAACCCTTGAAGATAATGAAGATACCCTATGACGCTCAGCAACAGGCTACCACAGCTACCCACGTTAACCTGAACTCTATTAATCTTCAAGGACTACACCGCATCCAGGACCAACTTATGATCCAAAATCCAGTTCAACTTGAGAACGTGCATACCAACGCACTTTACCACACTACAATCCCATTCTATGGAGTACTATTGAGTGCAAGCGTACTCGTTATCGTCACAGTAACCTGGCGCTACCTACGCAGACGTGCTAACGCTACAAAAAAGGATCAGCAACCACAGGCCGCAACCTTGGAAAATAATGAAAGTTCTGGCGAACATCCGGCGACATTTTCACTCAACGTGCTAAAATAGTCGCCACTATAAGGGGGGAGGAATTACATAGTGCCACTATATGAAGATCGCTGATGTTGCATCCGCGCCAATATTTAATAATTTATTTACTCGCTGATGCATCTATGACGTTAACTAATTTCGCAAGCTGTGTTGTTTGTTCAATAAATTGTAAGAATGATCATTCTACTATCCTACTTCGATTTAGAATCATCATTCATAGGTTTTATTTTGTAATATTAATTCAGTAATTAAATTTATTTAAAATCATTTCGGTTTTTTTTCGATCCTCTGATCGCAGTAAACGTAATTAACTATACCAAAACTTAAACAAACAATGAAATTGTTTTTGGCACAGAAAGCATACTACAATATTACGGAATTTTTAAACGACTCCGTAATTGTAATAAATAAATAATTTTAACTAACATTGTCGTAATAAGGGTTGTGTAGCAATAGAGGACTTAAAGTTGCTTATTTTGTGTATGTATTTGTTTGAATGCTATTAAATATAATTAGTCATTAAAATATGTATTATAATAACTATAATCTGTATTCTGTAATATTTAATAATGAAAATATATAATTTGATAATTGTAAATATGTAATTGTAAATGTGTTTTTAATGTATAAGTGTAAAATTGAAAAAAATAAAATAAATTAATTCATAGTAATAATAATATAATAGAATTTAAAATATTTGCATGCCATGAAAAATGGCAGACATGTCGTGAGCCACTTTTATTTAAGATCTTGCATGCATGTATTATTTTAATTCTGTCTGCATACACATGAGCAATCTTATTCTTATTCTCATACTACGTGCTATGCGAGGCCCAACGGAGTCAGCGTGGTATATTAACCCAGACGACACGCTAATCCTAACGAAGGGAGAGTCGTACCAGGCGGCCCCACCGACATCATGTCATATGGGCCGAATCGCAAAGAGACGGCTGCGGACACAGCCCACCCATATAAATATGAGCGCACTATCACCGCAGCCGCTTCTTGACTCCTTTACAAATTTCCTCGTCCTGTCCCCTTGTTAACTTTCTCCCCATCCTGGGGCAGCATACTAACGTTCCCCCCACACGTGGGTAAGACAAATATACAGTACAGGTTCGCTGCCTGCTTACTCCTTAGTCTGTGCCATTCGTGTTCGAACTCTTTTAGATGCTGGAATTTGGCCTCTGAGGCCATGAGGTTGCAGTAGTATACCGGTCTCTCATCCAAGTGAGTGATCCCGTCTATCATCTTTCGTCGCTGTTCGTCATAGGGGGGGCATCGCCACAGAACGTGATCAAAATTTTCGTCCTCATTACCACAATAGCACACGCTAAACTCACATAACCGCATATCATACAATTTCTTCCAGAAATATCCATGTCCAGTCAGGATCTGCGAGACTTGGTACCGGCTCGACTCAAGTTACCTTGAGCCTAGCCGCCACGTCAGGGAGGAATCGATGAAGTTCCATCGCCTTCTCTTCCTGCTCCCATCTCCGCTGCCAATTGGCCACAGCCTCACCTGCAATAACCCTGCTCCCTATCCTGAACCAAATAAACGTATTTTCTTTCTTTCTTCTTTCTTTCAACGCAGAGTTGCAACAGTCGTGAAGAGGATCCAGCAGTTGGGGTTCGAGGTGGCACTGCACAAGTCCGAGAGCATGTGTTATCATGGTCCTCAGTACGAGCCACCGCCGGTTTCCCAAATAACGATAGAAGTTTACAAGTATCTGGGACTCGTCCTCGACAGCCGATGGTATTTTGAGGAGCACTTCCGACGTCTGGTTCCCAAACTGGATTAGACTGGGGCACTCAAGCGGCTCTTGTCCAACCTGGGGTGTCCAGACGCCTCCTACTGGAGGCTCTACGCAGGCATCGTTCGGTCCATGGCCCTCTATGGAGCGTCGTCGCTGCGAAAGTGATCAGTTGCCAAGCTGAACGCATGCCAGGGAGTCATAGCCATCCTAATGGTACAGAGACAAAGCACGGTTTCCTGCAGTATACCCGCACGGTTTCTTGCAGGCCTGCTACCATGGGATGTGGAGGCAACAGTCCTTTGCACGCATGTGTATGATTTACACGTGGAGATGCAGCCCCGGGGCGAAATTCCGCTGCCGCGATAAGTCGCAATATGACAGACAGTTCCGGCAGGATCTCAGCGACTGTCGTAACGCAAATCCTCACCGGACATGGCAAGTACGGAAGGCTCCTGCGTCGGATTTAGGCGGAAGAAACGCCTGGTTATCACCATTGTGTGGACCGTCTGAAGGATACGGTAGAGATGTATGTGTCTCGTTTAGACGGAACACCACCGCGTCCTCGTGAGGGCCTTCGGTGGCAACGACCTCTCGCGCCCAGCCCTCTTTCTGCGGAACAGTAATGCCAGCGAAGAAGGCGGTCGCATGGACGAGGGAATACCCTCACGCCCCAGCAGCCAGGATCTCGACCCCGATTTCTAGCCACCATGGGCTTGGAATCGCCGTCCAGCCATCTGGTAACCATCTGGACCGAACCCGAATCGTCGACGGCGCTTTTAGTCAGCTAAAGTCTGACATGCCCTCAAGAGTTCTGTATTCCTTTTAATAAACTTAAAATGCTTAGGTACTATTTTATTTTATTCAATAGTGTCAAAAATATTACAATAAAATTTATAACTCGACCTATGAACGCAACTGAAGTAATGACAGCACGCACACACTGACACTGACATCCCGCTTGCCGCGATAGCACTACTAACTCTTGGAAATTTGGGATAAATTGGACGTGTTTCGTAATACCAAAAATGATGAATGAAAACTTAATGTTTTTCCAATTTGTTTTCTATCATTTGTAAATGAATAATATAATCTGTGTTCCTACATTGAGAATATTGGAAATATTGTTACTTTTAATACAGGAAAAGCCAAATGAAAACATGCCATTTACGTTGTAAAAAAGTGCAAATTATAATTCGCTTAAATTTCGTTTTAGGCAAGATTTAAAAAAAAAGATAGATGTAGGAACCTAGATAAATATTGTCTATAACCGAATAACATCATAATATGTTGGAAATGTGCCCCAATTGCAAATGAGCGTGGTATTACGCTTGTATGGAAGTTCCGTCTGTCGCCGTGCCCTTAACTTTTATTTGTTTGGCTCACACAAACGCTAGCCCAGATTCTGTCAAAGTGGTGTACGTCAGCACTATTTTGACTCGTTCACTCGTTTTCAAGCTCCCGTTGTATTGATTTCACTGACAAATAACAATAATCGACGAATTTATTTATTCAACAGATTATATATGCTCGGATACTTACCAAATGTGCAAGCTTTGTACCCGAAAGTGGAGTTCCCTGTGTCAAGTGAAACGCCTATGCTGTCACATTTAATCGAATGGATGCATGATGAAAAATGGTAAGCCAATAATACTTTATCCAAAACACATAAAATTTTCTCCTTGGGGGAAGATAAACTCTACAAAAGGCACGTAGTACGTCTTACTTTTGCTTCAATTACGTTCATATATTTAGTCCAAAGTTATGTATTAGTTAATATAATTAATCTTGTTCATAAGTATAAATTTAAAAATGTGTGTAAAGTCATTATGTGTTTGGAGAACAACATTTTATTTATGAAATATTAAGACAAAAAATACTAGTTTGTAAAAGATTAATAACCATTAATATACTTATTGTTTGCCTTTGCTAAAACTTTAGCTATCTCATCATTTGCATAATTACTTTAACAAAATATTGGTCTTTTCATCATAATGTCAAGATGGAGGGATCAAACTGATTGACTGCTCCCTGAAATGTTCTACTTAGTTGGTGTTTTAATATTTTTTTCTACTTTAATCTTATTAATCCTGCCTGACCAAAACAATCATCGTTTTAAGAATATCGAGTAATTTTTTTTGGTCTCTAAATTGAAAGTTCAATTATTTAGTCTAGTACATAGGTACATAAATTCGCTCCTAGTCCCTGTAGTTTTACCGTGCGCTGATATGTCAGTCAAGCAGTTTCTCATTTTATACAACATTAATTTTATTATATGCGAACCCCGAAATACGTGTCTAGTATTTTTATGTAAGGAATCTACAAGTAAGTAAGTTTATATAAGTTTTGTACATACAAAACTCAGCTTGTTATGTCAGCAAAAATACATAGTCATCGGGCCATCCAGGCGACTGAGGAGTTCTTTTGCACTTGTACCCGACTGTTTGTTGGCGCCTCATGCCCGCTATGACCTGCCGTGACCTGTGTTGTACTTAGGCAGGGCGCAAACGTGTGTCTTGTGTCAGTTAAAAGCCACTGATGAATATTTGATTTCTATAGAAATCATCCACTCCTTGCGCATACGTAAACATTTTTTGTGTCCAGTTGCTTCCACTTAACACATACTCTTGACGATCAAAAAGTGTTCGGTGTCGGTAACTGGAACGAAAAATGTCTCCGTTTGCGCAGTGGTTTAGTGTCGGAGGTGTCCAACTTATGCCCTTTTTAAATATTTTTAGGAAAAAATATAACATGATGTAAAAACTATTGGAATCCATTCAGTTACTGATTCTGAAAAAGCTATATTCAGGTTTCGCATAAACTAAAAATAATATTGTATGTTTAGAACAAAATAAAAAAATATTTAATTATAAATGCCTATATTATATTATGCCTATATTAATAAATTAATGTTATTTGTCACTAAGGTTCTTTACAAGATTTGAAGGTGGAAAGGTGCGAGCGGCTGCAGCCTGCCAATTCTTGAAGTCTATCCATGATGACGAAAACAGCTACCTGCGAGGTCACGTCGTTAGAGGTACTATATCCCGAGCGCATTAACATTGCACCTGACTCGAAAACAATTCCCACATTAAATACTCGAAAATAGTTTGTATTGTGACAATACAAACTATTTTCGAGTATTTAATGTTTAAAGCATAAATCCGTAAAATAAGTAGTATTTCATCAGAATAATTTCTCAGCGCAAAATAAATATTGAAATTCAAAGAACTACATATAATAAAATTCAATGCATTCAATACTTCAAATGTCATTCATCACGTGCCATGGTAATCCGCATGGGTTGAAACTTGTAAACAGACGTCGACAATGTTGCAAAACAAATAAATAAGTTTGTATTTGCGCTAAGAAAAATTAGGAACATAACAAATGTCCAAACGGCAATAATGTCATATCATGCGTAAGTTGAATCGGTGTTACGGTATGGACTAATAATGTGGGGCAATAGCACTGATCAAAATAGAGCATTTGTTGCACAAAAAAAATGCATTCGAGCAATCTACGGGCTTCAATCCGACGACTCTTGTCGACCAATATTTCAGAAACTTGGTTTGTTGCCGCTACCGTCTCTTTATATATATGAGATATGTACATATTTTTGTGTGGAAGAATAAGGAATTATTTACAAAAGCGGACGATGTACATCCTCGAAACCGGCGCGACCCTCACAGGCTCGTACTGGATGTCATGCTGGCTAAATATAATAAAAGCTGTTTGTATATGTGTGAGAAATATTTAATAGGATACCGAGTGACTTAAAAATTCTTAATACAAGATTATTTAAAATGAAATTGTACGATTGGCTGTCTACTAATAGTTTTTATAGTATTAAAGAGTTCTTTGACAAAAAACATTAATGACTTAACTGTATGCACAAAAATTTGCACGCTTGTAATGCAGTTTTTAATCCTTGTAACATCTTTTATACCGTGTTTTTATGCAAATAAAAAAATATTTTATTTCACATAGGCCTACGTGGTCACTTATAAAACGTCAGAAGCTAGTGCGCGGTTCCAAATTGGTCGTTTCCTATGGAGAAGAACCGGCAAGAAACTCAATGGTTACTCTTTTTAAAAAAAGTGGTTGGTATGACAATATTGATAGATATTATGTAAGAACAGTGTAGACCAGTCAAATATTGTACACAAAAGCACAATAAAAATTATATTAATAAAAAACAAAGTAAGTCGTAATAGGAAGTAGTCTAAGAGTTCGTGTAGTATACAGTGTTCTCACATTCACATTACAAAAAGAGGATATATATAAAAAAAAAAGAAATCAGGAATAATATAATAATTACAACTATCAATAAAATGTAAACCAAATAAATTACTAACAAATTTAAAAGAGTTGAAATATAAATAAAAAAATATTGCAAAAGCAATGTGTCAGAGAAAAAAAAATGTATTTATAATTATTAAAACAATGGTGGAGCAGTTAATAGACAAAATATTGATGATTTACCAGGGGGCCACATGTGCAGAGGTAGTCATTGCCAAACAAGCGCGTCTCCGACATAGTCTTTAAACTTGTAATATGCTTTTTCGGTTAGGACACGCTTGATATGAGATTTGAATTTTCCCTCACTAAGTTCAGTTACCACCTTTGGCAGCTTATTATAAAAGCGAATGCTGTTTACTAAGAATGATTTGCTAGTCTTAGCTAGTCTCCATTTGGGTAAGACAATTTCGTGTTTACTACGTGTATTTTTGTTGTGAAAATCGCATCTAATTTTAATTGATTCTATTCTACAGATTGAAGTTTGCACAATTTACTTGTGTCTTAAATAATTAACGAGCTTTTGCCCTCGGCTTCACCCGCGTAGTCTATGTCACTCAGGAATAAAACGGTTTTCTATTGGTGAAAAAAAATTAGCAATAGGACTTTAGAGATTAACTCCTACAAAAAAAATATATATATATATAAAAATGTTAATACACTTAATATAATGTTACGACATTAAACTTGAACACGCCATATCTTCGAGAAAATAATGAGTAGCACCCAATTAATAAAACGCATTGCTGTTCGAAAGATCTAGAATGGAGGTACCTAGCAAAATCTCGAAACATCGTTCATGGGTACATACCACTATTATTATTCAAATAATAATAGTAGGTAGGTATGTAGGTAGATAAGGGAAATGGTACTCTCCGCCATTAACAATAGAGTCGAAATTCGCGTGAAAGTGACTCTTGGTACATTGTGCAATAAACATGATTTATGGCCCCGCGACGCGACCCTATTGTTCTGGATCGATCTTGAGACGTCGGTATCTAGAATTTTCTTTGCTCCGCATATAAATACGAGCCCCCGAACAGAAGTGAGTGAGTTGTGATTTCGACTGCGATCAAGAGCGAACTACCTAAGTGTGTGAATTGATTTTATCTAACGACCTAAGCGATAGTGTAACGGTACTCTAGAGTAATTGCGATTCGGATTATTGTTGACTGGACTAATTTGTTATTGTTTGTGGTGAATAAAGTTCTTTGTTGATAAATTAAATTAAATTACAAAATAAATGTTGGTCACAAAATAACTGTTTAGCTTTTTAGTATAATTATATAATTAATGGCAAAAATATGTTATTAAGTTGCTGTTCTATTGATTTCTCATCACTTGCAGTCAGTTAATAATTACCGTCCTCGACTCTCATAAAACCCTCGCCTTTGGATCGGGTTTAGGTACCGCCACAGAGGTAATCACCAACATAACACACTTATAATCATAAAAACATTATATCTGTTTAGAAATATATTTGACAAGCTTCTACCAGTGGCTTCGCTAACGTGATATCTTATGAATATTTATATATTTTTAGGAACCAGAAGTGCAGATATTTAAAAAAACTACGTACGTGACACACGACAAAAATAAACAATTCTATATTTTTAGTTAAAAGAACAAAATAACAACAATTAATCTTTTTCAGCACAAATAATTGATTATAAGTCTTACGGCTCCAAAAAATGGGAGTGAAAAGTAGTGCGCGCGCAGCTGTCATAGACTACTATAGATGTCATTCCTTCGTTCCATCCTAACACGGCCTCTCCTGAAACCAAGTCGTCCTCGACTTCTTGGGATGCACCCATAGTAAGATGCTGCAGGTGCGCCTACTATACTGCTCCTATTTCGGCATCCAAGCTCAGCATGTATAGTCCTGACGGCTCAGGTACTGGCTCGTTGTCTCCAGTGTGGTCTGGGTGGCTCTGAACCTCGTCAGTTTCATTATCTGAAAGAGTTTACCATGGCTTTTCATACAGGTAACACGAATATTATGACTACTTAAAAATGCCAAGACTAGAATATGACAACCAATGATAAAAGATGATTAGCGTCCTAACCATCCTACATCACTGTCTTATACTTTACCATAGCGATTAACGCTATATGGGTGATAGATACCAATATCGGGCGACACACGCCTTTGCAGGAAAATATACCGTTGGGCGACTAATGCTATTCATGGGCAACACATCCCATTGTTGGGCGACTAACGCCTTTGGGACAAACCCGTATGTTGTGCGACTAACGCCATTGGGACAAACCCGTATGTTGTGCGACTAACGCCATTGGGACAAACCCGTATGTTGTGCGACTAACGCCATTGGGACAAACCCGTTGTCTACGCATCGTCATCACAGCGGGCCCCTACGATTGGACGGTCCAGAGGAAAATAAAGAAAGTGCATAACCGTGCAACCCGGAAAGTGACGCAGAGGAACAAATATTCGGTCCCTAAAGTGAACAATTATTTTGGTCAAAGGACGCGGCAATGGCTTACTCCAACATTGTTAAATAAATAACCTATGCGAATCACAACCGAAGCTATTTCCAAAAATGCCTTAAAAAGTGTCTTGCGTAAACACTATTCAATTCTGTGTCCATAGCGTTAGTTTATGTAATATGTAAGGGTCGCATTTGCCGGCTGGGCTAGCATGCGCGTGCGGTGTGTTGTTGTCGATCGTGCGCGACCGCAGTGTCTCGCTCGCGCTGGGTTGCCTGTCTCCCTCCAACGGGCGAGCTGGGGCGGCGGGTGGTGCTGGCGGTTCCACTATTGAATTTACGCGACTGCTGTACAAGCTGGCCTGGCAGGCTAGTGCCCATAAAAAATCATTTATCACCACACATCCAGTACCTATGTTTTTTTGCTGTATTTGTTCAAAATCAAAATCAAAATCATTTATTTCAAATAGACCATTTGCAGGCACTTTTGAATAGTCAAATGTCGGTCAGTCCAAGAAAAGTGAAGCTAAATTGCACGTTCCAAAGAGTAGGTCTCTATGGAGAAGAACGTGCAAGAAACTCCATGGACACTCTTTTAAATCATATTATGTGTTACATATAATGCTTGGTTACAAATTTTCATGTTGCTTCTATTGTGTAAGCACAATGTAGATAATAAAATAAAAATAAAATAATAATAACAATTAAAAGATACAAACTGAATTAAGCCACTGGCAGCTAAGAGATGACCAGTCTCAACTGACGGCACCCGTTCACGAGCATGACGCGTGCATCAGGCCCACTCAGCTCAACCATTTTAAGGGAACCGAATGACCCAATAACACGTGCCACCAACAGCGAGACATTAGAGTGAGCATGACAAACTCTCAACTGCCATGCTCAAATGTCAAAAAAAAAAAAAGATGTAACCTAATAAAAATGCTCCATGGTACTTCACATTTACAAATTGGAAAAAAAAAAGTGCTGCTACATTAAACAATGCTATGGTTTCCAAAAAACAAAATAGTCAAATTACAAAAATAATAATAAAAATAATGGTTTCCAAACTAATCAATCTAATCAAACTAATCAATACACCCAAGTGGTAGTGGAGCTGGACCAGCATTGAGCCAAGTATTTTTATCTTGAATATAATCCTCCAACTTAGAATATGTCTGCCTGCATAGTGTGCGTTTAATACAAGATTTAAATTTCGTTTCATTAAGTTCTAATATTTGGGGAGGTATTTTATTATAGCATTTTAAACAGTACCCCATGAAAGAAGAGGCCACTTTAGCCAATCTGAAGCCTGGTTGAACTAATTGGTCCCTATGTCTTGTAACATAGTTATGTCTATCGCTCCTTTTGCTAAAAAGATGAAGATTTTTTCTAACGTACATGATGTTTTCATATATATATTGACAAGGCACCGTCAGGATGTTAATATCCTTAAACAGTTCCCTTAGAGAATCGCACCGGCGGAGATTGTAAATAGCTCTGATGGCTCTTTTCTGTAGTATAAATATTGATTCGATGTCTGCAGCCCGTGCCTACAGTAAAATACCGTATGACATGATACTATGAAAGTAACTAAAATAGACTAGCCTAGCAGTATCAACATCCGTATATTGGCGGATTTTTCTAACAGCATATGCAGCCGAGCTAAGCCGTCCTGCAAGAGATGTTAAGTGAGGACCCCATTGTAGCCTAGAGTCAAGCGTAATCCCCAAGAAAACTGTTTTATCAACAAATTCTAGTTTCTCATTGTTCAATACTATGTCGCAATCACTACTTTTGACATTTGGTAAGGAAAATCTTATGCATTTAGTTTTTTTCCCATTTAGAACTAGATTATTAGCAGTGAACCAGTTTTGGACCTGCATTAAGGCGTTATTTTCATCGTCAAGATTATTAGTCCTTCTATTTATCTTAAAAATCAAAGAAGTGTCGTCGGCAAATAACACCATATTAAGTTTATTTTTCAACAAATAGGGTAAATCAATAAAAACTAAATATATCAAAAAATATAAACTAAAAATAAAAAAGGACCTAAAATTGAACCTTGGAGTACCTCCATTTTCACATTTAATCCCGAAGAATTGATGTTAATTAAATAATCAAGAAGACTATCCACGAGAGTACTGCCGACAAACAGTAGAGCCGACAACAGTCTGCAGTTTGGCAGAACATTTATGTGAACATATTTATGTAAGGGTAGTAATAAAAGCTCCGACAAAAAAAAAGAATTGTCCTTACCCAAAATATTAAATCTACTGCCTAAAATACTAACTTTCCGACTACTTTTGTCCGAATAAAAATGACGAAACGACCGAATGAGATACTGAAATCTTCGAAAAATAAACATGACTGTCTATTGGTATAATACTTTTCTACCATCATAAATTACGTTCTACTGAAAACTTTGCTTTGTAATTTTTATCTTTACTTGCTTACTATTAGTTCATAAATTACCTTTCATATTTCATAGATTGTGGTGCTATTTTAACTGTCACACTATACTGAAAATATTATTCTGAGTGGCTTTACAGAAACTTATAAAAAATATTAAAATGTACTTGTAACAATAACTTTTAATTGCATCATATATCATGAATTTTACTTACCACGGGTATGCTTCGATATCGGTACCTATTTCAGGCGTTAAAAAGTTAAAACAGTCGTATTCATGGGTACGTATAAAAATCCCGTATTTTAAATTACCGATGGACGAAATCCCGAAAATTGAAACGCCAAATGGTCGTATGGTCGAAAGTTTAAAATTCCGAAAGTTCATTTGTTCGAATGTTTAAAATCCCGAAGTTCAAAATCCCGACTCGTCCGTGTCGGGGTGCCCTAAAGGTCCCGATTTGTTTTACTTTGAGAAGTAGCACTCGCCGGCCGCTGCCACGGCGCCGCTCGCTTCGCTCGCTTGGCTCGCGCGCTTTTGGTCACAATTCTAACCTAACCTAACCTATTTCAGCCACAATCTCTCGTAAAAATGTGCTTACCATTGTCTAATAGTCTAGTCACAGGTAGATTGTATTTTGATTGCACTTTAAACTGGGTGAAATAGGTTAGGTAACGTTAGAACTGTGACCAACCGCTACGTTCAAGTTGTTTCGTCTATTCGGGATTTCGTCCTTTCGGGCATTTGAACATCGGTGTTTTGTGTTTCGATATAACGACTATCGGCATTTAAATCTTTCGGTATTTTGAATTTCGGTGTTTTGCACGTCGGTATTTCAGCCATAGGTAAAATGAACTTTCGGGATTTTGATACGTCCCCCTATTCATGCCTTAATCGAAAACCAAGTAGACTTTGGTTTCCTAGAATATTATACTGTATTATTAATCGACAAATTTCCTAACTTTTATAATGTCAGCGAGAACAAAGATAAAAATAAAACAAAACTCAGTTTATTATGAAAATGTAGTTACGTAGTAGATCCGAACCCCATCGCGCGGGCCGAACAGTTGAGGTATTTTCATCATTATTGAGAGCTAAAAAATAAATTTGATAACCAACAACAGATAAATATTAAAAAAAACATGTTTTCTTTTTATTTTTTTTATGTTTTTCATTTCATTCTAAGCTAGCTTTTGGTCGCAGCTTCACCCGAGTACGAAAAATATAACGTATGTCACTTAGGAATAAAATAGCTTTCTATCGGTGAAAACAATTTCGCAGTCGGACCAGTACTTTCAGAGATTACCTCCTACAAAAAAAAAACAACAAACTTAAAATAATACATTAAATTCCAGAGAAGCAGTGCTATCCATTCGCAGCCGCTCTGTTGTGTGTATGGGACACCCTTTCGATGCATTCGGGAGTTGCCAAGCGTCAGAAACCTGTGAAGTTCCATAACGTGCACCTGTATGCCCAGCCCATTCTGCACGACCAGCGACCACTGAGGATTAGTGTCGCCATACAGAAAGGGAGCGGAAAGTTTGAGGTACGAGTACTATAATAATTTTAATAAATATATAGCTTAATTTTAATAAAAGCATAAAGTACTTCGATTGCTGCACCTATTACTCACCAGCCTTTTATGCAAAAGTGAACTGGTACCATATTGTCTTGAAATAAAAAAAACTTCAACAGAATGATCCATTGAAATTATTTTTTTTTTAGAATACCAAACTGCAAAATATACATTAAAATTCAAAACAAGTCACTTTTCAAGCAGTCATGTGTAGTTTATCACAGATTTAATCATCATCATCATTTCGGCCAAGAGACGTCCACTGTCGGACATAGACCTCCCCCAAGCGTCGCTACAATGACCGGTCCTGTGCATCTCGCATCCATCGGATTCCGGCGATCCTGACCAGGTCATCGGTCCATCTTGTGGAAGGCCTTCCAACGTTGCGTCTTCCGGTTTGCGGTTGCTACTCCAGAACTTTTCAGCCCTAATGGCTATCTGTTCTGCGTGCAATGTACCCTGCCCATTGCCACTTATGTTTGGCGATTCTTCGTGCTATGTCTGCAAACTTGGTTCTTCTGCGGGATATCTTTAGATCACGTATGGAAACTCCGAGCGTAGCCCTTTCTATTGCCCTTTGGGTGACTTTAAGTCTTCTTATGAAGCCCATTGTAAGTGACCACGTTTTGGAACCATATGTCATCACCAGTGATCGGAATAGGTAGTGCTATTTAGGTTTATTGACCGCAAACATTGATGTTAATATGGATATTCCACGGAATTATTAATATGTTTTTGTACAACTTCAGAATAAAAATGTTTAAATGATTGTTGATTCTTGAATAAGAAATTGTTACGTAAAAATATATTTGTGGTTTAATTAATCAAGTTTATCTATTTATTATACTATTCTTAATCCCGTCCTTCTTACATTTACCCGTCAGAAAGGAAGTGTAATCTTTCATTAGTCCCGAAGGCAAGAATAGTTTTTTTTTTATAATTTTACTATAGTGTGCCTACTGAAAGCGTAACCTGGAGTTTTTTAATTAAAGTGGCAACATTATTTCATTATTTTGCCGCCAAAATCACGTCAAAGTCTATGATTGCAATTGTCAGTTTTTGGAAACAGATTTTTTTTTTTTCAAGAATAATTGCTTAATTATGGGAAAAATAATAAAAAGTAACGTGCGAAAACTGCTACACACTATGGTTAATAAATTCAATCAAAATCAAGAAGAGAAAGAAGTGTTTTTAATGAAAAACAACAATTTTTATATACGGTTTCTGAATTTTTAAGTTAGTATGACGTTATAATCTTGATCCTTGTTGACTAATATTATTAGATAGTTATATTTACGATATAATGATATTTTTAGATATTGAAAAATCTTCTGACATATTTCGAATTTCATAATGGACAAAAACATCGAACAAAGAAGGCTTTTGGTTAATCGACTTAAAAAAAAAAATGCTAATGAGTGGTAGAATGCGTTCAAAAGCGGTCGAGATGTAATGAAAGATTTTCCTCACTCTGTCTGGTAGTGCATCAATGTCTTCAACTGAAGTTAAAATCGCGAAAGTGAAGGAAATAGTGACTAAAATCCTAGTTCTTTGAGAGAGATACCTAGGTGCTGAACTTTCTGAGTCCTACGAGTCGATTCGTATCATTTGAAACAATCACTGGAGTATGAAAACCGTTCCCTCGAAACGTTCCCACTTGACTAATTCCAAAAGATCTGAATTTTCTCTGATAAAACGAATCGATTCTAACCCAACAATCTTGAAACATATTAGTGTTGCCGAGATGTGATAAAGTTGAAATCATGTTGACTATTTTACTTGACTATTGCGATGTCATACACTTGGTATTCTTGTCTGAAGGCCAAATGGTAAATAAGGAATATTATTTGAATATTATATAACGGTATTTGAGAGAACAGATAAAATAAATTTGGAACAATAACTAACATTTTGTGTGTTATTAACCTTTACCATACACCCACCAATAATTAAGTCTACACACACACGTTTTTGACTAGAATTTAAGTTCTTATACAACTATTAAACAATTGTCATATATACAAAAAATACTCAAATACCAAAACTTTTTTCTCTTACTATTTCAATAATACCACATTCAAAATGTTTTTTTTTTTTTAACCTTCTTTTCTCAGGTCACGCGTTCATTAGAGGACTCTACTTATAATCCAACCAAATCCCGGGACTCGGGGAATATCCATATTATTTTAACCTATGGCAAGGATCTATAGTCATCACTGACAACATGCACTGGTCATAGACTTTAGTCTTGAAATACTGTGGTATATTACACGAAAAGACACCGCACAGCTTCCCAGGCCATGTAAGGCCCGGTAAAAGCGCCCGTGAAGCTCCGTGCCCTGCCATACTTCCTTGCGTTCATTAGTATCCATTACTACACGGTTTCCGTCAGTTCTCATTAGCCAAGGAAAGCGGGGTTACGCCTTTGTCCACCGCCACTACATCTCGGTGCAACCCCACGTCGCTTTCCAGGAAGTATTCCCTAAGACTACATACCTCATGGTTGTGCGGGGTCTTGGCATTTAAGAAGCCAGGACCCCCACACTTCCGCGGTATATACAGCCTCATCACCGATGATCGTGGGTGATGCATCCGATTTGCGGTAAGCAGAGTGCGGACCCTCCTGTCCAGGGCGTCGAGTTCCGTCTGAGATCGTGTAGGGTCTTAGCATTTAAAAAGCCACGACCCCCACACTTCCGCGAGATATACAGTCTCATCACAGATGACCGTGGGTGATGCATTCGATTTGTGGGAAGCAGTGTGCGGACTCTCCTATCCTGGGTGTCAAGTTCTGTCTGAGTCCATTTGAGTATGCCGAAAGAGTACATCAAAACCGGCATTACCCAACCGTTGAAGGCGCGCACCTTATTCTTACCTGAAAAAAGAATATTTAGTACTTTATTCAGGCGGCCAAAGAAACGATTGTTTAACGTCAGTAGCATTGATGCCTAACGCTTCCGACATACACAAATACTTGTAAGTTTCGGTTGAGCAGAGGACTCTTAAGGTATATGGAATACGAAAGTTGATTTCCCACGGATTCCATAATCTCCCCTCGCTTTACATGCATGACTGCACATTTGTTCACACCGAATTCCATCCTGATGGTACTGAAGGTTTCAGATACCTTCAGTAGTTCCATCAGTTGCAAGTCGGTGGGGACAAAGAGTTTCAGATCATCCATATAAAGAAGGTGAAATTAATATGACCTGACCCCCTCTTCTCAACCGGTAAAAACATACCTGCGTCGTTCAGTAGCCCTTTGCGTTCCCAGCCGGGTCGAAGCCTACTGGGGCCAGGGTTATCCGAAAGGGCGCTCGAGCCCTGGTATGAAGGCTAGAAGGAACGGGGTGGATCTTTTAGTCAGTAAAAGTCTGACACTATCTCCCGCTCCGCCCAAGAGCGGGAGTTGTCATTGGATGATTTTTTCCCAACATAAAAAAAAGCCCTTTGCGTTCTTGACCCACGGGTTTCCTATTCAGAAATTCCTCGCGGTCCTAGCTAGCGGATATAATTATGCCCTGCTGACCCCTACGGTTTGCTGACATATCTTTGATGAGCGCGTGGATCACTACGCGCTATTGACGAATGTGCAGCACGTGTGAGAGAACGAAGGTCCTTATCTTCGGTCCCTCACACGTGCCATTCCTCCTCTCTCCGGACCATAGCTTGAACCAGGGCCTGACGCAAAAAGTTTTTGCCATGAAGACATGGCAGTGCTCTGCCCAAGCGGGGTACACCTCTTCCGTATGTTCCACCGTGTCCTCCGGGCAGTCCACACAATGGTGACACCCGTTACTTCTAATGCAGGAACCTCCCGAACTTGCCATGTCCGGTAAGGATCTGCGTCATGCGGAAAGTGAGAACGCCGTGTTGCCTCTTCAGCTACTCCTCAAAAGGAGCAATTACCGCCGCGATTATGGCGTGCCCAGCACTGGGTTGCGACAGTCGCTGTCGCCATTTTGCCATGAGATATCGCCGGAACTCTGTCCACCATGCCGTGACTTGTCGCGGCAGCGGAGTTTCACCTCGGCGTTGCATCTTCATGCGCAGATTGTGCATGCGTGCAAGGACTGTTGCCTCCAGATCCCACGGTGGCAAGCCAGCAAGGAGGCTCGCTGCTTTGCGAGAAACCGTGTGGTCATCCCGCACCATCCGGATGCGCCACCTTGAATCCCAATTCCTGGATCCTCTCAATGACTGTCCTAACCACGCGTGTCGGTAGTTCAACCACCGCCTGGTACGACTCTCCCTACGCCAGGACCAGCATGTCATCTGCGCAACAGACCACGCTGACTCCGCCAGGGAGGTCGCTGCGCAACACGTTGTCGTATCCGATGTTCCACAAGGGCGGTCCTAGTACTGATCCCTGCGGAACACTGCACGACATCTCTCGCCGTTTCCACTCTCCCGGTGATTAGGTTAGCAGATGTAACTATCCGACAGGTAGACCTTGATCACTTGACAGAGATATTCGAAAACACGGTGATACCGGAGTGCCCTCCCATTGGTACTCCAGGGCAGGGAATTAAAGGCGTTGACTAAGTCCAAAGACACCTCTCTGCACGCGTTGTGCAGTGCCGTAATTTCCGGCGACACCAGTACAACTGGCGCCGCACAATGGTGGATTTTCAAAAAAGTGGACATTGGATCGAAAATACATATTACACGTTATAAAAAAATGCTTTGTGTAGAAAATTTAACGCTTAACTTAAAAAAAAAAATGCTTCTTCAAGTGTAAAAAAAAAAATATTGAGAAAAAATATGTGGGAGAAAATTTAATTTATTTATTTTCTCCATTCAGGATCAAAGTATAGCAAGTAAACCTTATATTCTGGTAAGTACCTGTTATCCTTAACACGACAACATATAAATTAGTTGCGTATCCTTTGCGGCCATGGCGCCTAAGATGCTACAAAGTGTGAAATTTAATTTTTAATTTTCTTAATTATTGACTAGTTTTTCCACTAAGTTGGATTCAG
Organism: Mythimna ferrago; assembly: GCA_910589285.2. Taxonomy (NCBI): domain Eukaryota; kingdom Metazoa; phylum Arthropoda; class Insecta; order Lepidoptera; family Noctuidae; genus Mythimna; species Mythimna ferrago. The sequence continues at coordinate 19,706,006 of OU342690.1, read as the reverse complement.
AATATAATTTTTAATAAAATATCAGTAAAAACATTCGCATTCAGACGGGTTTTTACTTATTTTATATAATATTTTTAATAATTAAAAATTGTATTTAGTTAATTTTAGCTAGGTATGTTAATCGTTGACGTGCTGTTTTGTTGATTGCTTGTAACTGACTGAACTACATGGCCTTGTCGCTAGGCCTGTACCGTCGCTGCTTCCAGGAGGAGCCCACGGTCCATCTGCCTCAGCGCCCAACGCGGTCCACGTTGGGCGCAAACAAGAGTTCTATCAGATCGGCGTTGAGGTTTGTTCGGAGATCCCTCTCCATGACGCACCAGTCGATGACACGCGGCGACAGAGTGGGGCTGGCGAACGATATGTCCACCACTGAGTCACCCCGCATCCGGACACACGTGGAGTCAGAACTCCGGTTTAGGGCGACAAAGCCCAACTCACCAGACGAGTCCTCCACCATCCGGCCCCGCTGGTTCGTGTATCAGGAACCCCAAGCCAAGTTCTTGGCATTAAAATCTCTGCAGCCTACCACGGGAAGGGCAACTAAACCCAGCGACGACAGCATTCAGCTCCGTAAGGGAGATGTGGAGATTGCCTAGAGATCTTTTCGAGTACAGGTAGACGGTGACCTCAGCCGTGTCCCCGAATCGTGCTGCCACGTAACCCTGTCACCTCGTGACGGGCTTGAGGGACGGGGTACTGGCGTTTTTTCTGTTTCATTTCAACCCAGTCTAAATCATTATTGTTGTCGTTTAGCTGCGTATGTGTTTACGGTTTCGAGCTGTGAGGGTTGCGGCGCATCTAACGAAACCGGCTGCGTTGGAGTATGGGGCTCGTAGACACTCGTTGATGCATTCGGTTCGAGCGCTGCTAGTCAAGCCGTGCGCACAGCCGGAATTACGTTGCGCACTCCTTTCGACGAACACGGGCACCGTGGATTGGCCGGTGGGTCAGGTGTTCGGTGTTGACCGCGCGCTTGCCCACATTTGCTCCGATTTGTGTACTTTTCGCGCAATCATCACTTACACCATAAGTTTTTTTTATAAGTTGTGTTTATTTATTTATTTATTTATATATACTTTATTGCACATCAACATTATTAATTAACAAAAAGGAAACCATATAATAAAAAACACACAATTGGCGGCCTTATCGCACTAGGCGATTTCTTCCAGGCAACCTTGAATGGACAGGGATTGCCTGGACACAAAATGGGGTTGCACTTAGTGCAAATATAAAAGTAACAAAACTTAATAAATACTTTAATACTAAAATAGATACACAAATACATACATACAAAATATATATAAGCAAGAGAGTTAGTGAAGAACGAAGACAAGATCACAGAGTCAAGTAATGATCCTTCACAAGTCCTTTAAATGCAGGCAGTGTTTGCGCACGCTTTATTTCCACAGGCAATGCATTCCATAGACGAGCGGCCTGAACAGTAAAGGACTTATCTAAGAAAGTATTTGAATGCATTGGCATTTTAAGTTTCAAGTTATCCGATGACCTTTCATGTGGGAGTCACAAAGGAATTGAAACCGTTCTTTGAGGTAACTAGGGGTAAAAGGGGAAAAGTGCACATTATACAAAGGAGAAAGAATATGAGCATTACGGCGAAGGCGAATTGGCAACCACTTGAGTTTAACATGAAATTCAGAAACATGGTCATGTTTACGCAAACGGAATATGAACCTTATACAAAAGTTTTGAAGTCGCTCAAGTTTATCCAGTTGCACTTTAGTGAGGTCAAGATAGCTGGCATCAGCATAATCAAGGATGGGTAAAAAAAGAGATTGTGCAAGCGTGATCTTGGTGGCAATCGGCAGAAAATGCCGTAGTCTTCTCAACGAACCAGCAGATGCGAACAACTTGCGGCTAACTTCCTGTAGCTGGGCAGTCCAAGAGAAATCCGAAATCCGTGTTTGGTCAACTACGACCTTTTCCAGTGATATTTTTCTGCTTTCCAGTGAGTGCACAGTTTTTATCAGTTCCCAGATAGTTGTTTCCAACGATTGACCCGACGACGTGACTAATAGTTTGTTCGGAGCGCTTGCGAACGTCCTCCAGCCTCGACGGTGGCGAGGTTTATAGTGGATTTATGTAATGTGTAATTTATCTTCAACAGATCTTGAACGAGCACTCCAGAGTGGCTTCAGGATACATTTATATCTATTTTGATGATACAGAGATACAAAATAAGAATAATAATGATACTGACATGGTCCTCAGTTCCAAAGACATTTACCAACTGCTGCAAGACAGGGATTATAATTACAGGTTAGTTATAATAAGATGCCATAAGAAACTCTGCCTCTTTATTCCGCAATCCGCATAACAGGTCCTATCGCTATTTATATTTTTGACATTCTATTTTATCTATGTCACCGAATTATAAAACTATTTACACCTTTAATAATTCAAGTCTTTATTCGGATAAAAAAAAATTATACAAAATAATCTTAAATTAACAACTCTGCTGAATCAATGACACCTAAAACTTCAACTGTTTGCTCAACTTTGGCAAAGGCCTGCTCTATTCCTTTATACTTTTATCTGTTTAGCGGTTTCCTAGTTATTTTTTTCTTTGCTGTATTACCTTTGTTTCGTTTTCCCATTTTCGAAACTTTCGACTTCGTTCTTTTTTTCCATTTCTTGGATACGAGAACACTGCTTTTGTTCAATTTCTCAATAACTTTTACTATACAACCTGTTCATTACGTAGTTGAACACACGGAGCTTTGTACTATTTTACGAAAACTTTTCGTATAAATTGCATCAAATTAAACATATTTTATTTCGAATGCACTTAAATTTATTCAATTTCTTTTTCTTAGCGGTGAGTTCGTTAGCATCGAGGCCGCCAGTGACTCACTGAACCAAGCGGCACTGGTGTGGAGAAACAACTGGGTTACGTTTATTGACGGTTTGCTGCAGATGAACATGCTACGACAAGCACATGATGCAGTATCCCTACCCACACATATCGGGACACTGTGCCTCAACCCCAAAAAACACCTTCAAGATTCCTACAGCTTGAACGGGAAGACTGTTGTGAATGCTTACTTTTCTGATATCCATGACCTTACTACGTGAGTATCTATACTTAATATTATATAGCTGAAGAGTTTTTTATTTTTTTGGTTGAACGTACTAATCTCGAGAACTATAGGTTCGATTTAAAATACACTTGAGAGCAAAAAAAAATCTCACTGGGCTTGTAATTTCGTTACTGTTTTTTTTCTTAAATCTAAAGATATTGAGTACAAATTATTAAGCAAAATAAAAGCATATAAATTTAACTTTATAAAAACACAAAATTAAGATCAGTGACCTTCACGTGACACACAAAAACCAGCCGTACACCCAATTCCCCAAATTCACCCATTTGTATTTCACTACTTGCACCTTTACCCGGAGGTACAAAAAGGGTGATGTTTTGTAGTTTTAATCAGTTTCCATTAACGTGATAAAGTCTCTATTAAAAGCAGACAGATTTACTGGAAAAATATGGATACCACGCCCGCAGAAGCCGTTCCAGTTATTGCCTTGCCCAAAGAAGGCTATAATCAAAATGAAGTCGCTCGACAGCTGAATTCTAGCCGCTTCCCTGTTCATCTGGTATACCAGAGGTTCTAAAAGACCCATGGATATATTCGGCGGTCGGGACCTGGCGCATAGGATCAGGGCATGATTATCGCTTTTCTGTAACAAGTACTTTCAGAAATCGGCTACTGAACGCGATTGAACTGACATAAAAGCTTAAAGAAGTTCGCAATGTCACTATAAATCAGTGGACAATTAGGAAGACTGTGTGAATCAAGCCTGACTGCACATCACTCAAAAAATGGTACCAAATTGACCACAGCTCACCGAAAAGTCTGGCTATAATTTGCCACGGAGCACTAAAATTCGATATTTATACCCAATGGCAGGCTGTTGTGTTTTCTGATAAGTGCAAAATGACTTACATAAGCATAATGGAGGCTTTAAGGTCTACAGAAGGCCATTTTAACAATGCTGCATATGCGAACTGGTGACTTTAGGATGCGATTTAGGGTGACATAATGTTTGACACTAAAACTGACATTATATTCATCATTGAGCCAACACTGGCCAGATATCGAGAGGGTTGACGACTTTATGATACATCAAAAAAGTGTTCGAAGCATCGATATGTATGTAATACGCACTAGATTAGGTGTGCTGAAAACTCACTTCAATCGAATCCGTTGAACTAAATTCTAGGCAAATTGACATTGATGACTTTAGTGCAATTTTGACCTTCATACAGTTTGAGAGCGGCGCTTATAAATTCAAAAGAAAGTAATTTTGGGATGTAAATAATAATTCAGTAGTCATGAAAGTAAAATAATTGAAATTATTCAAGCAATTTAATAGCTTCAAATATCGTAATAGTAGGTATGTTAGAATTTATATTATTTTATTTAAAAGCTTTTCCATTTTACAATTATAGACTAAAACATGCAGATGTTCCCTCCCACAAAAACCGGGTTTTTATCTACAACTGTCTTAGTGATCACGAACTTTGCATGATGTTTTATTCCGTTTGTTTTTTTTTTAAATATTTTATTTAATATTTTTTCATTTTTGTATAAATAATAGGTACCAATGAATTCCGTCAAATTCGTAAAAACGTAAAAACTCAGCAAGAAATGCCAGCAAATCATTGAGTACCTATCAGTTTTCATCGCTAAGTTTTGTGGTTAAGCATTCTGTCATTCGTAAGCACTGAAGTATTACGTACCTACCTAGATATTATGTATACATAGATTAGTATTCAAATATAAATCGGGTTCAGTTGAATTTGTAGTCATATGTGTAATATAAGTAGTGATACATCACTAAGTGACACATCATTACTGTTATTGAGGTTTCGTCCTTCATAAACTATAATTATATTTCAAGTTTGTTCACTCTGGTCAGCCGAAAAGAGAAAAAATGATAAAATATCTTCAAGAGGATAGACGTGAAAACACGTGGCTTCCTACAAAATATCCGTTTATCTGCTCTGCACACTTTCAAACTGATAATAAACGCTTAAAAAACACTGGAAAACGTTTTCTAATGAGTCGGCTATTCCTTCAGAATGTGCCTTCAAACATTTATAGCTTTCCCCTACATCATTAAACCAAGAGCAAATTTCTGACTCCGAATCAATTTTTGGTTCGCCCCGAAAAATTAAGTTGAAAATAGATTTTAAAAAAGTTTTATGTTTTTATGTAATTTATTTCATCACCACTGCTCTCAAAACTGTGAAAGAAAACATCTTGAGGAAACCGGAAATCGGCATATTTCGAAGACATGCGAAATTTACGGCCATTTACGGCCCATTCCCTATCTTAGAGAGAAGGCTCGATTCCCAGCAGTGGGAACATTAAAAAGCTGATTATGCTATAGTTATACTTGTTGTTTGTTTTGTTATTAAATATTAGCAGCGCAGTCCTGACCATCATTCACAATAGCTGTCCTTTAGAATGTTGATTACAATAAATGGTTTCATTATTTTACACGATTTTGAATTCACTTATTTATTAAAGTAGTAGACGCAGTTTTCTGAATTTACACTAACGTGGACTATTGGTAAAAAAAATTAATAGAGTTTTATGGTAATGAAGTATTGTAGGCAAAAAACTGTGCCACTTCTGCGGTATAAAAATCTATATGAATAACATGTCATAACACTATGTTGACCTAAACGTGTAAGTACTATGAAATTCATGGCGCTAAAGACGTTTTGGTCGCGAAAAAAGTAGTAATAGTAGTTTAAGTTTGACTGTCATTCTTTCTTAAGTGAAGTATGGTAATTTTACCCATACCTATGTTGGATTTTGTGTACTAAAACCTTTCAAGAAAGGTAATAAATTAGGCTTTCAATTAGTGTATGAAATGTTTTCAATATCTATTCATATTCATGAAAAAACTGCCTTAACAAAAAGAGAGAAAGAGTTATGATGTGCGATTTTTTGCTCTCGAGTGTATAGTTTCAGTGTTAGATAACCCATTTATCGAGGAAAGCTAAAGGACACATAGAGCTATGACCAATAAGAGCGGAGTATCGACAAAAAATCTCATAGACAAAACAACATCAAAAACTGCACAGCGACATGTCTGTCTAACGACAGTCAACATCTCTTTTGTATGCATGTACGCGCGCACATCGAAAACAAAACAGTCTAGCGACTTACCTCCTCTCTAGTAGTGCAGGCAGTGATGAAAAATGTCGTTTTATCAATTTATCGATATTTATAAAAAATTTAAAATCGGCCTCAATATTCTGGGAAAAGATATCGATAATAATAATAATAAATAGACCAATCATATGTTTGCCGACGGTCTATAAAGTTCTTACATCCAAACTGAGAAGCAAAATTGATACCTAGTCATTTTGGCAAAAAACCGATCATGTCGCCATCTCTGAATGGATGTAGGAATAGATCCCGCGGTACTAAGAAGCTGCTCCTCATTGATATGACCATTAGCATTTGCTACGTTGAACTTATATAAGTTCGACGTTCCCGAAAGGATCTGTTGACATATTAGATAGATTATAAGAAGGCCTATGAGTCTGTTCCTCATACATGGCTCATGAGGGTGCTTGAATAGGCTAGATGCCGTAAAAAATCTATTTAGTCCGTATTTTAGATTATTCAAAAATAAAGGACACGTATTTTTTTATTTGTAAATTAAACCATTAATGACAAAGATATAGACCATTAGAGTTACGTGTAACGTCACGCCGTGCTGCATTTTTTCGCACGGGGTGACGTCACACGTAATTTTAATATAGCCCATTATCTTAGTTTTTTTTTGTTTAATCGAAAAAAGAAAAAATACGTGCCCAATATTTTTTTATAATCAAAAATACGGACTAAATAAAACGTAATTATTTTGACCCTGGAAACTACCCTATTGTATAAAATTGATACAACACTACGCACCTTCCTGATGTCGTGTATGAGGCAATGGAGTATGGTCCTCCGCTATTCTGTATGTCGAAATATCCAGAGGAATAGCGAACCTGTAAGGATCAAGCGAGGTATATTCCAGGATGATAGTATGAGTTTGCTTTGGTTTTGCCTAGCCTTGAATATTCTAAGCACACTGCTGGGAATTCAGGTCTAGGCTATCGGTTGAAGAGAGGTGGTCACGTTATATATCACCTCCTTTAAATGGATAATTTGAAACTTTTTGCCCCTAACTGAAACCTTCAGTAGTACCATCAGAATAGACTTTGGTGTGGACAAATGTGCGGTCATGCATAGAAAGCGAGGGGAGATTGTGGGGTCTGTGAGCACTCAACTCACAGATTTTATAAATCTGAGATCTCTCTCTCCAACCTAAGTTTTGGTTGGAGAGAGAGATCTCAGATTTAGTATTTGGGTATGTCGGAAGGTCTTGGCATCAGTATCACAGACATGAGACAATCGTTGAAGTAACGTTTCTTTGAACGCTTGAAGAAGGTATTTAGTAGCCTCCTTTCAGGCGGAAACAAAGTGCGCGCCTAACTAATTGTTGCCGCGTATTTTGCTCTTGTGCTGTGCTCTGCCTTCATAATTGCTGACTATGGCTGGATATTCTCATCATCATCATCATCATTTCAGGCGATAGACGTCCACTGTTGGACATAGGCCTCCCCCAAGTTTCACCACAATGCACGATCCTGTGCGTCTCGCATTCACTTTGTAAGAGGCCTTCCGCGCTGCGTCTTCCGGTACACGTTTGCCACTTCAGAACCTTTCTGCCCAAAACGGCCATCTGTTCTGCGAGCAATGTGTACTCATTGCCATTTAAGTTTGGCGATTCTTCGTGCTCTGTCAGCAACCTTGGTTTTGAACCAACCTTGGTTGCCAGTATTAGTATAGCTTAACTTAGAACTACTAAGGAGCTCAAAAATTTTACGAACGATACCAAAGAATTACAACAATTTTGGAGCGTACTGGAGCAGGTCAATCCCAAGCCTTTTTGTCCTCAAGATAGTCCAGTCCTTTGCAGTGTAAGAAACCTTTTGAAAAAGTTTTCGCTTTACAAATGATTTGAATTTATTAAAGCTTAGTTCTAGAATATAACTAGGAAGTTTATTATAATACTCGTAATGTACATATATTGGCATCTGAATGAGGCCCCTGTTTTTTAAACTTGATAGCAGGACCTGAAAATTTATGTTTTTGTTCCTATTATTATAATCATGACTATCACTGTATTTCTTAAACACGTTTTTATTTTTATGATCATACAAAATATTCTTGAAAAAATGTACTGAGAGGGTACAGTCATTATATCCTTGGCTGGCGTAAATACATTGAAATGGCGTCCTATACGTTTTTTTTACTGGCTATTATGCATTCTAGGCCCAAGGAATTTGTAGTAAAAAAAAAATTGTCAAGTCCAAATGTATCTTAATTTTGGAGCAATCGACTGTGGTAGTGTGTTGAATTGTTGACATCTTTCATTTTGACGTGTTTTTGTTGATATATCATTTTATCAATTTATGGTCAGTGACCAAAATAATATTCATTATTTGATACGTGTAAATCAACTTATACACATAACAATTTCCTTTTTCTTCTTATTATAAATTGACAAATTGAGTTTTCAAGTTATGGACCTCTTAAGGAAATTTTTTAATTTTGACATATTGAGATTTCAGGTTACAGCCAACACAAATTTTGTATCCTAAATGTAACAAGTATTACAGTTATCACCACATGAGGGTTATAAAATACTTTATAATATTGTTTAGTTGCCAACTCTATACCTAAATATTGTATTAAAAATTTAACTCCGTCTAGATGTTTAAGGGACTTATATTGGTGCAGCCCTGAGGCACACGGCTATATTATTTAATTTTATGATTTTTACTTTTTACTTTAATTCGTTTGTGTGCACCTGTTGGAGTTTTGTCCAATAAAAGTTATTTTATTTATCTTTTAAACTTAAGTGTAGGTGTTGTTTTAGGCCTTATCTTATGAGCATATTCTGTTCGTTTAAAATTGATATAATTAAATTACATTTTACGGAACAGACACCATTTATTCGATACTGTATATGCTGAACTGTATATGTAGGTACTCGTATTTTTATTCATTTATAATGCTTTAGGTGTGGTGGAGTTATTTTGAAAAATATTGAGTACCACAACTTGCCTCCCGTCAGTCAAGACAGCAATAGAGTGGACCTATTTATTTCACCTGCACAAGATAGCAGCGTAAGTGTTTTTTTTTTAGTTTTGTTCAATTATTTTTAAATTTCTTGACAACATTCTCCTTATTTCTGAATTAACAATTAGAATTTAAGTATAAACAAACTGTTCCCTGTAAGCCTGTCAAACTTAGGAAGTAAAATAAGATTTGACACCTTCTTAACTCCAAATAATAACATCAGTTTAGAAACCGGTTCACTAACCGCTATAAACAGTGATAAACTTGTCGCGGAAGATTATACACCATTAAATTTTGATCGTTTTAATCCCGTTTAGGGTCGATCCGGTACATGAAACATTATGATTTGTAAAGATAAAATTAAAAAATAAAGTACCTTTTTTTCAAAACTCGGATTACGCATGTACGAACCTGACCTACAGGTCGTTGGGCTCGCTCAGCTGACGTTTTTTTAAAGAAATTAATTTCGTACATGCGTAAATTAATACGCGTTTTGAAAAAAAGGTACTTTATTTTTAATTTTATCATTACAAATCAATAGTGTTTCATGTACTGGATCGACCCTCCACGGGATTAAAACGATCAAAATTTAGCGGTGTATTCAGATATTTATATTTCTACATAAGTATATAATATACGTAGTAGTAAGTATAATACCTACTTATGTATGTATTGGTGAAAGAAATTGAACGTTTATCTGAATTTAATAAAAATCACTCTAATGTTACAAAGGCAAAAGTTTATAAGTGTGTATGTTACTTTTTAGGGTTCCGTATCTAAAAAAAAAACGGAACCCTTATAGGATCATTTTGTTGTCCGATTGTCCGTCTGTCTGTCCGGCTATCTATCTGTCAAGACCCTTCATCTTGGAAACACGTGGAAGTATCTATCGAGTTGAAATAGAGAAACCATGTACTTAAGTCTGCGGTCCCTTGAAGCTGTGAAAAAATCAAAGACCAAAATTAACGAAAAAAAAAAATGTAGCCGCTTATGTCCCAAAAAACGTATATTTCCACAATCAAGGGAATTAAATCTCTAGGGTACTTCCCGTTGACCCAGAATTCTGAAGTTTTGTATAAAGTATACATAACACAATATACATTCAACATACATCTTACAACACAAATACAGAAATAAATCCGATAACTAAAAATTTAATTTTACGGCACAATATTTTTCTTTGCGATTTTGAAAACTTTGAAACTCCAATCGGGAAATGAACTCTTTACATGGGTAAGTATGTACGGAACCCTAAGGGCGCAAGTTCGGCTCGCACTTACTCAGTTTTTGTGTTCGAACAGCTGAATGGTTTATAATAAAACTAACTGCTCGGGTAAACCATTCCGGGACCAGTAGCTAAAAGTTCTTTAACTGAATATCTTAAACTTGTTTTCTCTTGTTTTAGTACTTAACTTTATTTTATTACAGATGTCCGCAGCTATTGTGCCGCGACAATTATGTTTAAATAATGCTGTAACACTACAGTGTTCGCGAATCGGTGATCTCGATTCCCTGCGCTGGGTGGAGACTACTACCCTACAGCCATCAAATCTGGCAGTAACGGTATGTATGAAGCAAGTTCTTATTGCAAACTCGCCTATTTTTAACCGACTTCTAAAAAAGGAGGAGGTTCTCAATTCAGATGTTTGTATTTTTTTTTTTTTATGTATGTTCGGGCATAACTTCGTCGCTTGCCAACCGATTTGAAAAATTCTTTTTTTGTTGGAAAGGGTATACTTCCCAAATGGTCCCATAGTCACCAAGTCGGGAACTGATGATGGAATCTTGGCTAAATCGAGGGAACTCCTCAAATATTATAGGCAACTATATAGTCATTTTGATATTTTCATCAAGGAATTAAGCATTTACAGTCAAAAAGTGACATTTGATGAGGTGGAACTGGTTAAGAAGACCAGAAATTGCCAACGGAACTTCATACTCAAACAAATATCACAATGAACATAGTTTAGCGACTATGACAATACAAATAAATGAATAGTTCTGAATAGTTATGTTGAAAATGGTATCATCGAAGTAACCTGATGATAGTGATGGAGCTGGAAGATAGGCACCGGAACTCCGTAATTAATCAATGTATCCTACCCGTGTTTGGGCTTATTAGAAATGTCATGAGATGCACTTTGGCTATAAGGTACTATCGAAGTGATCACACACGTGACACGGGAACTTCATATGAAAATGATGTATTCTAGCAGGGTTTGAGTTAATTGGAATTGACATGAGAAAAAAGTACTCTGGCTGTAAGTGTGTTGCAACTAAAAAGTATGAAATAAAAAACTTTTTATAAAAAAAAATATAACCGACTTCACTAAAAAAACACTAAAACGATCAAAATAATTTTAATTTCGGAAGTCGGTGTTAAATAAGGAACAAAAAATAACGAAAAACACCGACTTCCGAAATTAAAATTATTTTGATCGTTTTAGTGTTTTTTTAGTGAAGTCGGTTATATTTTTTTTTATAAAAAGTTTTTTATATAATAATAATAACTCATTATAGTACATTATGATGTAAGTTTGTAATGTTAGCGATTACAGTCGAGGCGGTATTTAGACCCGAGCCGTGGCGAGGTTCTTAAGAGAGCTGAGAACGGTAATCATTAATTACTCACGTGTATCATACGACGTTTTTCAATACACTTTTGAAGAAAATAACAGTAAAACTACAACTGGTAACTTTTTTGTGACATGGCGGTAAAAATCTGTTTTCATATGCGCGCGCATAATTTTTTTATTTACCCCTAGAGGAAGGCTAAGGTGTTCTGATTATACTGCCTAGTCTTACGTTTATGTTTTTTGTGTGAAAAGTTTTTACTATAATGTATTTCTTAGTGACAATGGAATACGCATGTAACATTATCTAATGATTTTGTAGTATTTAATTTTATTTAATTAATATAGCCACTGAATCACACTCGAATAAATCAAACCAAAAACCACGCGTATCTTAGTTTTCAGGGTTGCAAACTTGGGTGTAAACTACTCTCAAGGGACCTGACCACATATAAAAAATTGTAGTTTCATGCGCGTTTGCGATGTTTGTGCTTTTTTGTGTTGATATTGACTGAACTATAATTCATACAAGTTGAAAAACGTATATTTTCAAAGAGAGCCACCCAGTCCTTTTGTAAGATCTATGCCTTTCATTTTTTATGCTCATCGGTCGACGGCGTTCTCGCTCTCGGGATGGGAGTGTCAGCTTTTTACGTAATAAAACCTACTTATGTTCCTATACATTCCAGGGCCAAGTTGAACAATCTTTCGAAATATTCCACAGCCGTAACATTGGTCTACTTAACTTCAGAACAATCACAGTTCTTTACGTTGTTCCTGTTAACCCAGTTGTTACTGAAACTTTTTTTTGTCTCGAATCACAGTAATTTTTTAGTATTGTTACCTTGATACATATGGTAAACATGGAAAAATACTAAAAAAAAAACAAGTTTTCAGGAAAGCTCGGAAAATGCGGATCGTTTTAACGATCAGTAGTAATAGGCAGGTAGGTTAACGCTCATAACTCACTATCGACTCCCCCCCATGTTTTCATTGTAGCTTTTTATAATTACAGGCTGATCGATGTATACATATTTTTTCTGCTGCTGCGAAAACCGTTTAGCTTTATATAAGGGCTCGATGTTTTCTGAATTGGATGCTACTGACACCACACTATTATCATCATTCCATTTGCAAACCAAAATATGCTCTGGTTGGCTAGACTTGCACTTGAATGTGCCTCTTTCTGTCTTCTTTGGACGGCAAAGGACACTTTTTGGTACGGTCTTCGCGAATTGTTCCAGTGGATTTGAGCCCTCTTTTACTCAATTCGTGGAAGAGTGGAACAGAATAAAAGAAATTGCCAAAGAATAAGTGACAAGGCACACCTGGGTGGCGAAATTGTAAATGATCAGCAAAACGCAAAATCACACCAGCTCCCATACCTAACTGCCTGTAAGCCGGTGGAATAATTGCTGCATGGCCTTGGCATGGATCAAACCGAATCCCAATCTAGTCGCTCCAACCCAGAAATTATATTCCCATCTAATCGATTTTCCACGTATAAATTGTTTACAGCTGTGTCCTCCATAATAAAGTGCCATAGCTTCGTCTATTTAACATCATTCATGTCATGTCATGTCATTTCTTATAAAGGACCCATATTTCGGAATATTTATTTAGTTCAGTATAAGCGGTCTCAACTTTACAAATTTGTCACTTTCAGTAGTTATCTGAGCATTGTCACAACAATGGAGAATATCCCTCGACATGGCGTTATATATAATACTAAAATCAGTGTCTGATGATTCTTCCCAGTACATGTATCTTCGGGGAACTAGGATACATCCACTGTAAAGAAGTATAGCAAGGAAACACTTCATTTCACTCGTGGTCACATTGCCCACTTTGTTCTTTTGCATCGCGTAAATATTTGTGTATAGTTGACCAATAATTCGATAACTGAGACATCAAAAATACAGTCAAAGTAATACATGGGCGTTTGAAGGTATCTTGGACCATAGTTTTCATGCCATTTTGGATTATAGCGTTGTGATATTATTTCTCCAAGTATAATTTTGATTTTTTGGTGCGGTTGGATCAACAAAAGGATCGGCTGACGTGCTGCTAACGTCCTCTCTCTCTTATCTGGTGGTAAAATAGTTATAATTCTTGGAAATGGGGCATCATCATCTAATTGTTCCAATTCGTCAACGATTTCGTTGAGAGATAATGGTTTATAGGTACAGATACCGGCACAGATCTTGAGCGCTGGCTTCAAGTTGCGCAGAAGTCAAATATTCGGTCTCTTTAGTTGTACGAAGTGAGACGCGGGGGCGTGAAGTGTCAGTGATTGGCGCCGTCGTTTCATAGACGTCACTCGTAATTCGTTCCCTGCGCTTACTGCATGTATCTAGCAACGACGATGATTGGCTCGCCAATGTATGAATTGAGCAAAGCGATCCCCACTCTGACGCCTAGCGCTCAAGATTTGTGCCGGTACCTGTATTCCTGGGTCTAAAAGACAAAATACATCCCCAAATTACGACCGATCGTTAAAACGATCATCAAATATAATATCATTTGTTTTTTATAAAAGATATTACAAGATCAAATTTTAATTAACAGTTTTGTTAGACAGGTTATAAATTTATAAAAAACGTGCATAAAATAAATTTCAATCACAAGCTAATTTGTAAACAGTTGCCGTATTGAAGACGTAGTGAAAGTTGATTACACTAATACGCACTAAAATACAAAATCACTTCAAAATTATGATCTAATGATAATTTTCTAAGCACTTAAACACTGTCAAATGATCACTGCTGCGATTGGTATACATTAAGCAAAAGTTATCCGCTCGTTATTATTTTTAAATTGAGGGTATATTCCAGTATTTTTTTTGATCTTTATAACGATCGGTCGTTATAAATGGGTTAACAGATTCACTACACCGGGCTCTGCATGCCGGACGTGAAGAGAGCGATCGGTGAGATGCCTTGTAACAGCAATTTATACGGAATGGACTACAGTGGAACCACTCAAAGGCAAGTGTTTACATTTAGATATTATTTTAATGATTCCGGTATTTACGGGTTATTTTATTCATGCCATAAAAACAACACCATACCCTAGCTGCATAGAGTGGTAAAACAATATTTAAAAATCTTGGTAGAAAAGTTTTAAGTTTAATAAAGTAGTGTTTGAAACCTCCATCCATTAACACACTTGTATACTAATAACAAACACAGTTTGGAATATTCAGTGAAAAGCTTTATTCTTCACTATCAAATATTTCTGGACACCTTTAGCAATCGTTGTTGCCTTTTATTTGTCAATTTTATTCTAATTATCTGAATAAAAATAGAATAGTAACAGTTTTTGCTGAAGTTACCTCGAGTGTTTTGTAATTGCAAATAGATCACACTCAAACCATGACGAATCACAAATTCCTATATAAGTTACATAAGTTTGTTTATGAGGAATTGAAAAGGGCCTAGAATTGTACCGTGCGGGACGTGTCGTCGCTTTCGTAACCTATGTAATTGGGTACCGATACCGAAATGCACTTAAATGAGAAAAAATAGGGTTAAAAAAAACTTTTTACAAAACAAATACAACCAACTTCAATGTTAAAAAACCGGCCAAGTGCGAGTCGGACTCGCCCATGGAGGGTTCCGTAGCAGCAAGTAATATAATATAAAAGTTCTTGTAGTTTGTTGTAACTTTAATCGATGTTTTAATAATAGTGTATTTTTTTAGATTTATGACGTATTAAAAAAAAAAAACTACTTACTAGATCTCGTTCAAATCAATTTTCGTTGGTAGTTTACATAGTAATATACATTATATATTTTTTTTAATTTTATCATTCCCTTATTTTAGAAGTTACAGGGGGGGGGGACGGACACACATTTTACCACTTTGGAAGTGTCTCTCGCGTAAACTATTCAATTTAGAAAAAAATTATATTAGAAACCTCAATATCATTTTTGAACACCTATCCATAGATACCCCACACGTATGGGTTGGTTGAAAAAAAAAATTTTTGAGTTTCAGTTCTAAGTATGGGGACCCCCAAAATTTATTGCTCTTCTTCTATTTTTGTGTAAAAATCTTAAAGCGGTTCACAGAATACATCTACTTACTAAGTTTCAACAGTATAGCTCTTATAGTTTCGGAAAAAAGTGGCTGTGACATACGGACGGACAGACAGACAGACAGATAGACAGACGGACATGACGAATCTATAAGGGTTCCGTTTTTTGCCATTTGGCTACGGAACCCTAAAAAACACTGAAAAGTACAAAATAAATTTAATTTCGGAAGTCGGTGTTTCTCTAATAGTTTTGTCTCTTCGTTATTTAACACCGACTTCCGAAACTAAATTTATTTTGTACTTTTCAGTGCTTTTATAACAATAAAGTCGGTTGTATTTTTTTTCGAAAAAAGTATTTTATTTAACACTTTTTAGTTATGGTACCACTACTAAAAAGTACCTCTCAGCCAAACTTAAATACCTTATAGCCAGAAAGCATCTCATGAAGATTCTAATAATTCCAAACACAGTTAGATTACATTAATTTACCTTTTGGCTTCATCATCAGAACAGTCCGATACATCCCCTCCCCCTTTTCTTTCAGCCAGTCACCGACTACACGTATAAACAAAGCAATTTTACTTGTTACGACAGTTCTGCTGTCATCCTATGAGGAGTTCTGTGCCATATCTTCGAAGTTCATGATCAGATCATAACAATATTTCAATGGGACCAACTTGAAAGCAACCTTTCAATCAAAAAAAGAATTTTCAAAATCTAGGGACATCGGTGAACATAAATGAAAAAAAAAAACCGCCAGCCGAACATAGAACCTCCTCCTTTTCGAAGTCGGTTAAAAACTAGTTTCTTGATACGATAGTTGTTAAAATTGGAAGTATCATGATGTTATGCAGTCACTCTTTCGAAATATAATTTATCAAACGTATGTCATTACGAAGTGTGAGGTAATATCATATTAACTTATTACTTTGTACAAATTTTAATATGTTATCTCCTTTTATATTTTTGTGTGTACATAAATTATAAAATAAATAAATTAATTAATGAATACAACAGTGGCGAGCGCGTGATGGGTCTTGTGCAATTTGGAGCGGCGAGCAGCGTTATACGCGCACATCCGGAGCTGCTGTGGTCCGTACCGGCACATTGGAGCCTCGAAGACGCAGCCACCGTGCCGCTCGCCTATATACAAGCATTCTACTGTCTCGTTAGTTTACTTAATTATCTATAACAATTACTATTAATCAACAAGTTCTAATAAATTCTCAATTTTAATTCAAATGTTATTTTAGTTCTAATCATATTCATATTTCTAAGCATTTTAAGAAAGGGTAATAGAGCTTTATATTGTACACATACGTGTTAAATCAAAACTATTATTAAAACAACAAATGTTTTTAAAAAAGATAGCAGCCTAATTTAGTTAGTAACCTTAAATTTGATCTTAACCATTTCACTTGGTATTATTAGATAACAAAGGGTAGAATGTTACCTAATCACGACGTGTTCGTGCACGGAGGCACAGGCGCATTGGGACAAGCAGCCATTGCCATCGCACTTGCTTACGGATGCACGGTGTTCACCACAGTCAGCAATCCTCAGAAAAAGGCGTTCTTGAAGAAACTGTACCCAGAGTTAAAAGGTGATCTAGACATTGACTTTACAGTAAATATAATAAATGGTACCTTTTCTTCGCAATAATGGCGGTTTACAATTTGGACTTGTGAGAATACACCTGCGATTTTTGCAAATACTTTTACGGTACCTTGATAGCATCAGCACCACAATACTTTTTCGGTAAAATAACAAGAAAATAATGATTACTGTAATATAATCAAATTGTAATTTGCTTATAAGCCTGAATATTTTTTTTTTTTTTCAGATGAACACATTGGCAACTCCCGCGATGTTAATTTTCCAGATAACGTTTTAATAGCTACAAAAAGAAAAGGTTGTGAAGTTGTCTTAAGTTGCGTTAAAGGGAAATTTAAAACTGTAAGTTTTGGGGTACAACATTAGTCCAGTGCTTGGGACATTAAAATCATCAATAACTCGGATCACAGTTAATGTGAATGACATTTAAAAAGCATATGATGTTTTTTAGCTAATAATGTTAAAAAATACCTATAAAAAGTGTGAACTTAAGACTTGAAAAAAAAGTGACGTTTACCTACAATATTTCAATGAATACTTCAGAAATCTCTTGTTTGAATCGAAACATATTTCAGTGTTAGATAAGCCATTTATTAAGAAGGTTATAAGCTATATTATATCATGTTACGACTAACAGAAGTGGTGTAGTCAATAAATATGCGAGTAAAAACGCGAAGGACAGTGAGTAATACCTAATAGACCTGTCCTTTACACCCTGTATATTAGGCTGTAGAATGTATCACAATTAAGTTAACGTATATATTTCTAAACTATTATTGACAGTATGTTTGGTTATTTGCATTTTCTCACACGTCAAAAATTTTCTTTGACTTCAGAGTTTTGAGTTTAACGTTTTAGTATAATGATTTGATGTATACTACGAGTATATCGATGGAAAAGATGAACACTTTTTTCAAAAAACCTGAGCATAGGAAGTGGGCCTGGGGTTTAGAAATAAGTTTGACTTTGTCGACGACAAAGCAAATATTCTATGATGTCTCTGTGATTAACGCGTTGAAAGTGATCAGTTCATGGTAAATGAATCATCAATATCAAGTTTCAAAGTTCTTGGCTGGTGAAGTCTAAATATAAAACTCTGTGAGCTTTCAGCTCGAACTCCACAATCTTTTTGAGTATCTAGGGAGCTCTGCAGACGAATATAATGATGGGTTCGTGGAAACTGTCCATACAATCGGGTCCAAGTTTTACAAGGCTCAACAGTTTTTGTATCTCGAAAGTGATCCAACTTTCGAGCTTATGAAGAAGAGGCGTGACATGATTTAGCTTGAGCTCAATAGGCAGATCTCGAGTCTCTGAAACGTGACCTTTGCCGCTTAAAAACCGAGAGGATTAAAGACGATATTGAGAGGAATAAGGGCTCCAAAGTATTTGCACAAGATCTGTCTATTGATAGCAGAGTTATATCCGTCAAATCGCTAGAGGAGAGATCGAGGTATTTTATGAACAGTTCTATCACTGAAAATATAAATCCGCTGCAAAATTGAAACTGAAGATTGAGGGGTATAATCAACTCCTTTGTTTAACGGTTGTGGACTACGAGAAACATTTTGATTTGGTCGAGACTTGGGCTGAACTGCAGTCTCTCCAACGGTACCAGATTGACTATCAGTACATCGACGTGCTGAAGTATTCATACAAAAACGGTACCATGTCAGTCCGGAGTCAGGACCAGATCTCGTAATCTATCCTTTTGCAGGGGGGTGTGAGGTGGGGCGACGTCATTTCCTCGAAACTGTTAGTGTTCCTAGACGAAAGTCTCCAGTGATGACATATGGCTCCGAAACGTGGTCGCTTACAATGGGTCTCATAAGAAGACTTAGTCACCCAAATGGCAATTTAAAGGGCTATGCTTGGAATTCACTTGCGTGATCGCATTGAAAATGAAGATATCCGCAGAAAAACCAAGGTTACTGACATAGCTTGAAGAATCGCCTTTAAGTAACAATGAGCAGAGCACTTTACACGCAGAACAGATGGTTGATGGGGCCAAAAGGTTCTGGAGTGGCGACCACATACCAAAAAACGCACCGTTGGAAAGCCTCCCACAAGATAGACCGATGACTTGATGAGGGTCGTGGGAATCCAATGGATCCGAGACGCACAGAACCGGTCGTTATAGCAACGTTTGGACGAGGCCTATGTCCAACAGAGGATGTCTTTGGGTTGAAATAATGATGATGAGACTATATATACTTGAGAGGAATAAAATTGCACATCCTTTATAGTTTTGTTAATTACTGTTTTTTCCTTAAATCTGAAGATAGTACAAGTCATTAGAAAAAATAAAAGCATACAAATTTAGCCTTACAAAGGAACCAAATTAAAGCCATTGAAATGTTTATCATATCTGCTTTTTAAATGTTATCTACTATAACTTTGATTCGAGGCAAAAACTCATAAGTGCGTGGGGTTTTTTACCTCGAATCACACTAAAACTTCTGGTGGAATATATATAGAAAAAAAAACAAATTTGTCCTCACAGTTCGGACATAACAAACAAAAATCAGTCGGTTAAGCCGGTCTAATCCGGTCTCAAAGAATGATCTTCCTATGTACCTACTTACGTGTGGCTATTATTTTTTATGTATATGAAATTTATAGGTTAAATAGACGGTTTGTCATAAGTAGAATAAATTAACAGTTCAGATTTAAATTATTTATTTTTCAGGAAACTCTTAAATGCATTGCATTGACTGGAATTTTCGTCGACACAAATAAACTTGAACAGAATGGTGAAGAACATGAACTTGGAATTTTTTACTTGGATAAGAGGTCATACTACGTAGCTGACTTGTCATCTTTATTCACACATCAAAATTATGATGAAATGAAAAATCTACAGCTGTTGTTGACTGAAGGTATTAGTCGCGGCTACGTTCGTCCTCTACCGCGCGTGACGTACGAGCCTAAAGACGTCTCGCGCGCCTTCCGACTACTTGCGACTAGCGGGCACCGTGGGAAAGTGTTGCTGAGGATGAAAGACTTTATGTTCAACGTGTACCCCAGGTAATATTAACCACACAAACAAGTAAATAGAGTTACACAAAGCTTTTGACATTCGGGTATCTGAAAGACTATCAATGATGAATTGAGATATCGAACTCGATGTTTATTTAATAATTAAAACTAATTAAAATGTATACTTTAACATTATTATATTCTTATTCTTATATTCTTTATTGTACATAAATTTACATATTATTCATAGTAAGAAAGCCGATGTACACAGGCGAGCTTAACCCAAAATTGGGTTTTCTTACAGCAAACCTTAATTTTTCTAGAAATTTTATGAAAGAGGAGAACTTAAGAAATGCACAACAAAAACCAAAATAATTTACATAGATATGTGCGCAGCACACAATACTTATAAACATACTACATAAATACAACAAATAAAACCTATACGTATATATATATATATATATATACATGAGTCATATTGACAGGAAATGTTCCCTGATCCTTCCCCTGAAGACGTCCAACGAAGGGCTAGCCCTTATAGAGTGTGGAAGAGAATTCCAAAGGCGAACAGCTCGAACAGTAAAAGAACCACTGTACCGACTAGAGGAATGGGGAGGAAATCGAAGGAGAAGAGAGGATGATGAGCGACAAGACTTTCCTCTCGGAACAAGATACTCAAAGCGTTCCCGGAGATACAAGGGGGAGTTGGGATTATGAAGAATAGAGAAGAGAAAAGATAGAATGTGACAATCCCGACGCTGCCGAACAGGTAACCACTTCAATCGCCTTCGAAATTCTGACACATGGTCGTACTTTCGAAGGCCAAAAATGAAGCGGATACACAGATTCTGCAGACGCTAAGTTCCTCAGTCGCATCCAGGAAGCAGACATCAGCGTAATCCAGAATAGGTAGAAGGAGAGACTGAGCAAGAGTAAGTTTAGTAGAGAAAGGCAGGAACTTCTGGAGACTTCTTTATTTTTCTTTAGTTAAAAGTACCTACTTTATTTTTGTCAATATTTTTTTTATAATTTTCCATCTAAAATAAGAATCATGTTTATCTGCTAATTGTTGTAAAAAAAAAATACTTACTTTAAAACTATTAATTAATAATATAATATAATATAATATAATATAATATAATATAATATAATATAATATAATATAATATAATATAATATAATATAATATAATATAATATAATATAATATAATATAATATAATATAATATAATATAATATAATATAATATAATATAATATAATATAATATAATATAATATAATATAATATAATAATAATAATAATAATATTCCACACAACTATCACACAACGTCGTCTAGTCCCAAGCTAAGCAGAGCTTGTGTTATGGGTACTAGACAACTGATAAACATACATATATGATTTCTAAATACATACATATTATAGATAAATTACACCCAGATACAGAACAAATGATCATGCTCATCACACAAACATTTGTCCTGGGTGCGAATCGAACCCACGACCTCCGGCATAACAGTCAGGGTCACTAACCACTAGACCAAAAGGCTAGTCAATTGATTTGGAACCTATATTATATTAGATACTATATTTTGGAGACCTAAGTTGTGACAACTTTAATTTATACTGTTACGCCATTAAACTAGAACACGCCATATCTT
The DNA here is from genome assembly GCA_910589285.2 of Mythimna ferrago. NCBI lineage: Eukaryota > Metazoa > Arthropoda > Insecta > Lepidoptera > Noctuidae > Mythimna > Mythimna ferrago. Next base: position 19,683,953 of record OU342690.1, on the reverse strand, counting down.
CGATGAAATAATGAGTGGCATCAAATTAAAACGTATTGCTGTTCGAAAGCTTTAGATTGGAAGTACGTACCCAGGCCTAGCAAGTTCTCGAAACGTCCACCATAAGTACCTACCACTATTATTTCTTAAATAGTATTAGTAGGTAAGTACGTAGGTAAATAAGGGGAAATGGTACTTTCTGCCCTTAACAATTCAAAATTCGCGTGAAGGTGAGGGAGGTACATGTTTGCAATATAAAATGATTTACTTACCTATGACTGCATGGTCTTTTGAAGAAAGAACCACACAGATTTGAGTGAACCTGTCCAGTCAGTGCAAGCATTTTTCAGTATTCGTGTAGCTCAAACTTAGGACTACCAAGGAGCTCAACGACTTGATGAACAATACCAAAGAAAGGACATTTGGGTAGGCCACAAAAAATACTCAAAACTGCCAGACATCATGCTAAAATACAGAAAAGGAAAAAATAATCCACATAGTCCCCACATTCACATTAATAAAATAAAATTAACAAAAAGGAACACTTTATATAAATAAAAATAATAATCATTATTATTATCAATGTCAAAAGGTAAAATAAAATATATCATTATTCAAAATAAAATAAAGAACTTTCTAAGTTATAAGTCAAATTGAAAATTATAGTTTGAAATAAAAATCATCAATGTCAAATTGGACAAAAAAAAGAAAAGCAAAAAATAATAATAGTAATAAAAAGGACATATTATTTATAACCACTAATGTGTGCGTGTTGTGGGTTAAGCTCGCCTATGTACAGTAAGGCCGCAAAAGTCCATAGGAACGCTAAAGATTACATTGCTACGAACCGAGCGAGCGCGATACTTCCGTGCGTATGTGTGCGCATGTATGAGTATCCACATTCCACAGATAACACACACTAAGGAACTGTCGTCGCACTGAGCTTAAAAACATTATTATTTTTCTGTTCTTACCATAGCATTTATAAATTTCGCGCAAATACGTCATGTGCTGGTAGCCGTGTGAACTAAGTGTTGGATTCGCAAATCACGTAACCCGAGTTCAAATCATGGTCGGTCCGTTGCAGTTATTTCTTACTTTGAAAATTCCCAATCTATATTGATATAGTTGTTTTTTTGTATTTCTATGAAAAATACTATTGCATTTTTTGCACTAAATAGTTGCAAATTACGAATGTGATCTATTAACCACAAGAAGAATCACATTCGTAATTTGCAATTATTTAGTTGTTACATCTTTTCGATGTTATAAGGTGGAAATAAAAAGACGTGTTTAATAAAAATGTTTATTCTTTATATTTACAAATTAAACATTTATGAGAATTGTGACGTCGAATTGTTACCTAGACAAAAAGTTATCTTGTAACCGTTATCTATGTTACGCCTAAGATTGTTTGTTGGAAGTATACCCACTTAGACCATTCATAATATGAATAACGTAACAATGAACGGATATTCAAATTTTAATAAAATAAAATATAGGTAATTGTTTATATCCAGTTATTTATTGAAAAGTGATATATGATTTGGACTTTGTAAACATTTTATTTTTGTGTAACGTCACAATGAATGTATTGAGGTCATAGCTTAATTGTTCATTTTCTTGACGAAAAGAAGATTGAAACCAAACCTCAATTTCTGTTAAAAGAACTTTAGTTCTCACAAGATAATCGTCAATTAGATGAGAAAAATAAATTGAACTATATTATTATGTTAAAACAGTGCGGGTAGAAGAATAAAAAACGAAATAGACTCATGATTATTGTCAACAAAATTGATAGCGAGTTCACTGCATTCTTAAGATGAGGCGATGGCACAAGTTAAAAGATATAGCTGTTTTAAACGAAAGTAAACACAATATAATACAGTGTTTGTTAACGAATAATCACAGATATGTTAAAATAAAATGGTAGGCCATTTAGTTTAGTTAACATTAAATATTTAGTGCGAAACGTAATCGTTCTTGTTTGTGCCTCTCTGTCAAGTACGGCTTTTTAGCAGGTTTTCTGTGATGCACGCCTTCAGCGTGAAGTGCACGGCGAACAGTATCCATCGAGGTGTCATATAATTCCGCAAAATGTCTCGTTGGTGCGAAACCATTCGTTTCGTATACGTCCACCATATGTCGTCGCTGCGCCTCGCTAATAAGCTTCGGTCTCCCACTTCTCTTTCGACTAGCAAGGCTACCTTCTTCCTCATATCTTTTTAGCCAAAGATTTACAGTATTTTTCTAAAAAAAAAAAACCGGCCAAGTGCGAGTCAGACTCGCAAATGAAGGGTTCCGTAGCAGCAAGTAACATAATATAAAAGCTCTTGTAATGTGTTGTAACTTTGATCGATGTTTTAATAATAGTATATTTTTTTCGATTTATGACGCATTAAAACAAAACTACTTACTAGATTTCGTTCAAACCAATTTTCGTTGGCAGTTTTTATAGTAATGTACATCATATATTTTTTTTAGTTTTATCATTCTCTTATTTTAGAAGTTAGAGGGGGGGGACACACATTTTACCACTTTGGAAGTGTCTCTCGCGCAAACTATTCAGTTTAGAAAAAAATTATATTAGAAACCTCAGTATCATTTTTGAAGACCTATCCATAGATACCCCACACGCATGGGTTTGATGAAAAAAAAATTTTTGAGTTTCAGTTCTAAGTATGGGGACCCCCAATATTTATTGCTTTTTTTCTATTTTTGTGTGAAAATCTTAATGCGGTTCACAGAATACATCTACTTACAAAGTTTCAACAGTATAGCTCTTATAGTTTCGGAAAAAAGTGTCTGTGACATACGGACGGACAGACAGACAGACAGACAGACAGACAGACAGACATGACGAATCTATAAGGGTTCCGTTTTTTGCCATTTGGCTACGGAACCCTAAAAAGTATATATTAGGCAGCTATACCTACTTCACTTCATTTTCATTATATAAAATGTTAATAATCATAATTATTGAATATAATTTTAAAATAAAACTGCATTTATTAATCCAATAACCAATCCAATAAACCCAACGATTTACGTATTTCTCTTTTAAACCTCATAAAGATACGATGAATGGATTCATAAATGGCATACGTTTTAATTAGAAGATTAATTTGTAATAAAGTTACAATTCATTAATAGCTATTATACTCACATTCAGTCCGGTTTCTTCAGATATTTGTGTTTTATTAAGACCACTTTTATGCAGCCCAATAATATTCGCCCTCACTTCAATACTAATATTAGCCTGCATTTGGCGAATATTACAATACTGTCAACCTCACGTCACTAACCAACAACAACAACCAAACGACAGTTCATTTCGGTTAAGTTAAAACTCATGTCTACCTCGCAGAAATCTAATTCTTTATTTAGTTTTTTTGTGATCTACCTTTCTAACTCTAAGAAATGTGTGAACAAGTTAAAGAATAATTTAATATATGTAATGCAAATACATAACTTCCAATCGGGTAAGAACTTACAAAAAGTCAATAATTGCGTGGGATTTGAACTTGCGGCACACTGATTTGCGCTTCAATCTGTGTGCCTATACCACTGGGCCATCTTGACTTATGATAAGTTGATGAAATTGTGAATTTCAATCATTTGTTGGCGAAACTTGAAAATAAAAGGTCGTAAGTCAAACTAAACGTCAAACGAATAAGTTTTAAGAATTCTTATGGACTTTTGCAAGTGATAGTACATCAAATATCCTATTTTTTGTTGTTTGTTAAATTTTTTATGTACAATAAAGAATAATTAAAAGACAGTACTGGAGTAAAACCCAATCCCTAGTCGTTTTGTCTTCAAGATGCTTACAGTTAAAAGTTACAGTATAAAGCCTTCTGACAAAGTATCTTCTTTACAAACGATTTGAATTTATTCAGGCTGAGTTCCTAATTGTGACTGAGAAGTTTATTATGAAAGTGTATACATTGGCATCTAGATGAACCTTCTAGTTTTTGAACCTGGTTGCAGGAACCGCAATTATCGGTTCCAAGTATTGACTCTATGGATATCATTTTTAAACATGTTTTTGTTTTTATGGACATACAAAATATTTTCATAGATATACTGGGAAGGCGCAGTTAATCTATTAATATTTTTTAATTTATCTCTGAGCGAGTATCTGGGACCTAAGAAGCGGCGCAGCTGACGAACATCTTCGGATGACGGGAAGTTCCTGATCGTCTTAACCTTGGAGTCTAGTGCGGTAACCCAGAAAAGTTACCTCCGGGACTCCGAAAACGCGTTTAGACGTGTTGATCAGCATTCCATAGTCCACATTCGTAACAGTGTTGTCACGGTGTTGAGCAGACGTGCGGTGATTAAATTTGGTTTATGATATTTAGCAGATCCAGATCCTAAACTCCGAGTGTTTTCAGCTCGAACTCCATAACCGTTTCGAGTGCCTAGGGAGCACCGTGGACAAATATAATGGTGGGTTCGTGGAAACTGTCCACACGGTCGGGTCTAAATTTTTTAAGACTCATCGTACAAATAAGAAAAAAATGGCTCTCGGAATTGACCCTCGAGATCATGCGGAAGAGGCGTGAGATGATTCTGCAGTCTTCAGACGATACGTGCAGATACCGGCAGCTCAATAGACAGATATCAAAATCTCTGAAACCCGACCTCTTGAACAGTTATACACGTCTATCATTAAACTCGCTGCAAATCTAGCAAATGAAGAGCTAGATTGACTCGACACTGTACTGAACCGACAATATCCCGGACATCAGCCTGTACAAGATTAGGATGGCTCTGAAGCAGCTGAAAAACAACAAGGCGTCGGGTGAGGACGAAATTACGGTCGAACTCCTAAAGGCGGGTGGGAAACCAGTACTTAAGGCCCTTCAAAAGCTATTCAGTTCCGTCATCCTCGAGGGTAAAACGCCATAGGCATGGAGCAGAGATGTGGTGGTACTCTTCTTTAAGAAGGGTGACAATGCCCTGCTTACAGAACGACGTTTGCGTCCAGAACAAGTCGGACAAGGCTTTAGTACCATGGACCATATACATACGCTGCGGCAGATTTTACAGAAGACTGAGGAGTATAATCAGCTTCTCTGCTTAGCGTTTGTGGATTACGAGAAAGCCTTTGATCCGACCGAGACCTGGGCATCGAAGTTCTGAAATGTTTGTACAAAAACGCCACCATGTCAGTCCGACTTCAAGACCAGACATCGAAACTTTTCCTCTTGCAGGGAGACGTCATTTTTCCGAAACTGTTCACGGCCACAATGGCGGATATCTTCAAGGTTCTGGAATGGAGAGGACTAGGTATTAATGTCAATGGCGAGTACTCACCTTCGGTTTGCCAATGACATAATAGTCATGGCTAGACTACGGAGGAACTCAGTACAATGCTCGGCTACCTCAGTAGAGCTTCCGAAAGAGTGGGACTTAAAATGAACATGGACAAAACCAAAGTTATGGTTAACATCCATGTAGCACCCACTCCTATTAAGATCGGAAACTACTCTCGAAGTTGTGAACGATTACGTCTACCTGGGACAGATGGTCTAACTTCGAGAAAGCGGTCAATCGTCGAATCCGACTCGGCTGAGTAGCATTCGGGAAGCTACGCGGTGTCTCCTCGTCCAATATACCACACTGTCTCATGACGTAAGTCTATGATCAGTGCATGTTGCCAGTGATGACTTATGGCTCCGAAACGTGGTCACTTACAATGGGTCTCATAAGAAGACTCGAAGTCACCCAAAGGGCGATAGAAAGGGCTATGCTCGAAGTTTTCTTGCGTGATCACATCAGAAATGAAGATATCCGCAGGAGAACCAAGATTAATAATAATAATATAAATAATAATATTCCACAACTATCATACAACGCCGTCTAGTCCCAAGCTAAGCAGGGCTTGTATTATGAGTACTAGACAACTGATAAACATACTTATATATTTCTAAATACATACATACTATAGATAAATTATACCCAGACACAGAACAAATGATCATGTTCATCACACAAACATTTATGTCCTGTCTGGGAATCCAACCCACGACCTCTGGCATAGCAGTTAGGGTCACTAACCACTAGACCAACAGGCCAGTCATCAGATTACTGACATAGCTCGAAGAATCGCCAAACTTAAGTGGCAATGGGCAGCACATTGCATGCAGAACAGATGGTCGATGGGACAAAAGGTTCTGGACCGTGTTCACGTACCGAGAATCGCAGCGTTAGAAGGCCTGCCACAAGGTGGACTGATAACCTATCTAGGAAAATAAAATTTCCAAGAAACCCTTCCGTCAATCATGTGAATTCTTTAGAATCCAATAAACTAAACCTCAAATAAAAAAAATACCTATTTTATGAACACGTTCATATCTCCTAGAAGTACAAATATGCCTAACATAAACAAATTGAAATGTACAAAATTTCGTAAATAACATGAAAAATCACAAAGTTATGAGCTTGAAGGTCATCAAAAATACGTAGTCACCGGGCCACCGAGGCGACTGAGGGGTTGTTTTGCACTAGCAAACAGCGGTTTGCTGGCTCCTGATACTCGCTATGACCTGCGTGACCTGTGTTGTACTTAGTATCGGTGGTGTTCAACTTGTGATATATTGGAATGCATTCAGTAACTGATTCTGAACAAACTGTATTCAGGTTAATAAACTAAAAATAATGTTGTATAGTGTACGAGTATGTGTGTACTTTTGTATGCCAAATACTTATAACGTATTTGTTTTTTAATTATAGCTTGACTGAAGTAGTTCTGTATGATTTTAAAATCTCTTCTTATGTACATATGATACTGGAGCAAGCCAGTTAATTAAGGTTTTATTACACGAAAAATTCTTAAGGTATTGTGTTTTCTTTTTTCAGAATATTATGCAGTCCTGATGAGAGTCATTTAATGTTTTGGGATGACGGTGTTCTTGGAGTTCAACTAGCCGACAAGCTAGTACAACGTGGGGCTAAAAAACTATTTATTCACTCTACAAACCTAGATCCGTATCAACAATTCAAAATAGGGTAAACAAATTACAGAAATCAGCCACCAAAAATTGGATTAAATTTATTAAAAACTCTAACATTCTTTTCTTTTTCAGGTCTTGGCGGAAATTTGGAGTTAAAGTGATAACTCTAGAAAACAATATTGATGTAAACAACAGTGTAAACACTATAATAAACAATGCTTCTAGTCTTGGAACCGTTGAAGGCATTTGCGTTGCAATAACAAAAGTATCAGACTATAAAAACAAAGAATATCTGTCAAAATTTATAAATTCTATAGATGCAGCATCAAGATCGCTATGTCCTAATCTGAAGTCAGTACCCATAATTTCAGTGTTTGTTTTATTTGTATAACATAGTAAGGCTTTTAGCGACAACTTGAATCATAAAGGCTTCCTTTCTTTCCCATTATGATTATCACTTTCAATTATCTTGAATCGAGTTTGATAACATTTTTGGTATTCTGTACCGTTTTCCCAGTTCTATTCAAACTAGATCACTATTTATTAATTTTTTTTATTTTATAGGTATTTCGCAGTTATATCAACAGTCGGTTCTGTGGGACATGACACATGTATAGCTAGAACAAAATGTGGTCTTACAGCTACCAGTTTGGATCTATCTGGCATTAGCAAAGTAAGTTAATTTATTTTTTCTATATCTACACTAACATAATAAAGAAGTAAAGTTTGTTTTTGTGTTTTTCTTTTGTTTGTAGGAGGTAATCTCTGAAAGTACTGGTCCAATTTCTTCACCGACAGAAAACTGCTTTATTCCTCAGTGACATAGGCTATATTTTATGTACGCGGGCGAAGCCACGGCCAAAAGCTAGTAAATTATAAAGAGGAAAGTCTTATTTTTTGTTGGTTACAATTAAACTCAAAAACTACTGAAACGGCTTTAAACATTCTTTCAGCATTAGAAAGTACTTTAACTTACTTTTTCACCAAGTATGGCCTACTGTCCACGGACGCACAGCTTCATAGACGCGTATTCCTCATTATATCACACAAAGTGATCATTATCACACAAAGTGTAAGCCTGTTCAAGTATGCCGTTGCAAATATAATCTGGCAAAATGGGAGATTATAGACCCCTCTGATACCCAGTACGAGTGTGAGTAATGATCAAATGATGATCCACTTACGTAACCTACTCAAAAAATTTTTGAGAGAAAATAAAACCATCGATTCGAGAAAAAGAAAGAGTTCTTAGATGAACAGTAGGCCTTACATAAAGTTATATTATATTTAAAAAAAAAACAATTGCGATCCCTCCAATTGAAACAATGTAACCCAACTCAAAATCACTTGAATTTTTTTTTTCCTAGGCATGTGCACACGACTTGGCGGAGGCAGTAGAACGAGCACTGCTCAGCACTTCGTCCATACTACTAGCGCAGCCAGCACAATCACCTAAGCCTGACATGTTGAAAGAACTCATTAGACTGGCCGGTAAGAAAATACTGAAAACAATTCTTTATCACATTATGCGTGATGTAGGTAAATAAAAATAAAATATTTATTAACAAAAAAGGAGGGTATATATCATCTGTCCTAATCAAAAGACAATGTATTAAATAAATGATGTATCCTTTTAAAAGATACGTGTTACGTAGAAGTCTGTAATAGTATTAACTGTGTGGCGCACACCAGCGCATTCCTTGTACAACTATTAATATCAGTATAGTATTAGAAAACAAGAAATAGATTTTGATAAAATTTAATTTTGTTAAATTGTCCTGTAATATAGAAAATGTTTAAAAATGTGATTTAATCAAATTGATAATAATTTGTATAAAAGTGAACACTTTGTACTGCTTCGTTTGTTTTTTTTTTCGGTGGGAAAATCATCTAATGACATCCCCCGCTCTTGGGTGGAGCGGGAGATAGTGTCAGACTTTTACTGACTAAAAACACACTCCTGTTTAGTGGGCAATGATAATAATCCGGTTAATATCATTTGGTTAATAATCGATTAAAACTCAGTTAATAGCCATTAATAGCAATTATGGATGATAGCCCTGCTATTAATGTTATTTTAGTGATTGAAAATTTCCCTTCATAGTTTTCAGGCTTAGGACTGTCAGATTAGACTTCATTTTCATCATCTTTGTAGTAAATAAATGTGCAATTTAAAACTAATCTGGCCCATTTAAAAACAGTATTTATTTTATGATTAATATGATTATACACACAAACCAACAACACACGAAAAAGGACTTCTTCACCGAAACATATCAGTCGACGTACTGATTCCGGATTCGGTTGGCGTCGCTGTAATGCAGTTCATGCATCTCTTTCTGGCACGAATAATATTAGCGCCAGAAAGAGATAGCACGAGAAACGGGGGTACGGGGATGCATGTTACCTACTAACTAACCGCTCGGGTATTTTCCATTGCCTATAATTTACCTAGGTACGTCGTATTCACAGAAAAGAGCTAATAAGTAACTTACTTATTGTACCTTACATTTTTACGTATCGGTTAAAATTTATTCGCGCTTGACCGCTATTTCACCTGATAGAAAGCGACGATGCGGTCGACGATGGAACGCGCTTACCTGGAAGAAACCTATTCACTCTCGACTTAAGGGGCCGGCGGAGGATGAATTTCCATACAAACGTAAAACCACGCTCATTTGCAGTTGGAGCATATATGCAACATATTATGATGATATTCGGTTAAAGACAATATTTATCTAGGTTCCTACGTCGAGAATATTAGAAATATTGTTATTTTTAATACAAGAAAAGCCAAATGGCATGTTTTGCCATTTACGCTATAAAAAAGTGCGAAATACAATTTGCTTAAATTTCTTTTTGTTTTTTTAAAAAAGAAAGACGTAGGAACCTAGATAAATATTGTCTATAACCAAATATCATCATAATATGTTGGAAATATGCTCCAACTGCAAATGAGCGTGGTATTACGTTTGTATGGAAATTCATCCTCCGCCGGCCCCTTAAAGATTCTCGGGTTGTAGCTATCAGGAAACACAGACTCCGGCAAGGAATTCCACTCCCTAGCTGCACGCACAATGAGTGTGTTCCCAAAACGTTTTGTGCGTGTAGGAGGGATATCCACCATGTACCGGTGGCGCATAGCCGTACGTCTGGTAGTCCGATGATGGAACGGGCTAGGTGGAATTAGGTTATGCAATTCCGACGCACACTCTCCGAAATGCAACCGGTAGAAAACCGACAGGCTAGCGACTCTTGTAATGTTATTAATACTTACGTTTACATTACTTCACAATAATCACATCTCTTTATAATATTTCTTATGTATTTAGTTTGTTTATTTTCTTTGATCAATGTCATCTGTCATGTCACTACTTATTTTCCTCTATGGTTTTGATTAGGTATCAACAAAGAGTATTTTTATAGTCTTAGGTTTTATTCTTTTACTCTTAATATTATTTATTTTGTAAACATATAAATTGCTAACAACAAATTATATGTTCTCTTATCTGCGAATTATTCTTTAAAATTAAATTTTAATTTTTATCTTTTTCTTGTGAAACAACATTGCTGGCTGAAACCTGTTTTGAAATTTTAAATTATGAATTGACAGCCAGCATAGCCGTCAAAATTGGTATAAAAACCCATGTTTGTGAGTTTCTTGTGTCAGTTTCTTGACTGAGCTCCTTGTTCAGCTCCTTGGTGTCAGTTTCTTGGTTGAGCTCCTTGTGTCAGCTCCTTGGACTATGAAGCCCTGGATCTAAGGACCTCCTCTCTGCCTCTGCCGGCCCTGACGGCAGAGGGCTGTTCTACGAATGGACCTGGCCTCTGAGGGCCTCCTCTCTACCTCTGCCGGCCCTTATGCTGGAGGGCTGTGTCGCCTGACTACCACTATCTGTTGCTGCCTGCTGCTGCGTAGCCTTCGCCGTCCCTCATACGGCTGAGGGCTGCGCCTACACCTGCTGCTGCGCTCCGCCGTGACGGAGAAGACCGTTTGAGCTGATTTTTTATATCTTTTATATTTCTATTGTTTTTTTATATGCTCGTATTGTAATATAACCTCACAAGGTTTCATATCTATATTTATTATTTCTCCCTCCATACTTTCCTCCCTCACTCAACCTCTCACTCTCACCACACGTGCCTTGCCAGGGCTACTCCCTGGAGGCACTTACACACACTACACTCCCTCTTGCACTCTTCTTCTCCTCTTACTTTACACTTACACTTCTATACTCTACTCTTTCCTCTACACTCCTCCTCCTCATGTAACACTACACTCCTTCACGTAACCCTTTTACGTTACACATTACGTTACATTGGCGCCCACTCTAGAAGATCCTCACCCTCTCCTCTCATGTTCCTCTCATTTTACTTCTCAAAATTCAAAATTACACTTGCACAAGCGTTATACTATTTGGCTCTCTTTCGGTTATTCTATTGTTTCCTTGTGAGATACCTTATCTAATAAAACCATAGTCTACTATATTTATTTCTTTCATATTATTACTTACAACATCATTATCACTTCACTTCTACACTCTTCTATACTTTCTCAAGCTTTGACTCTTTAGACCCCATTTTATATTCGAAGTTTGTTTTTGCTAATATTGTTTTCTCTTTCGGTTTTTAGTTTCTCTTCAGTTCTATCTGAAAAAATAAATTTATTTTATTTAACTTACCCATTATATGGTCTGATACCATTGGGTCTTAACTTTTACATTTCTTGGAGACTTGGCATCTCTCTAAAAATGCCTACGGTGCGGGTGATGACACTTTTATAAATAAGCCCTTATCATCACTCTCTTCCTCTTTGGGCTAACCTTGGGATCGTAAACCAATGGTTATGTCTCTCTCTTTCTCTCTCTTAGGTGCGGGTGATGACACCTTTATAAATAAGCCCTTATCATCACTCTTAGCCTCTTTGGGCTAACCTTGGGAACTTGAACCAATGGTTAAGCCTCTCTCTCTCTCTAATCAGGTGCGGTTGGTGACACCTTGTAAATAAATAAGCCTGAATCACTCCTTCTGAGCATACTAGCTCAAGCTCTTTTCAAATGGTCTTATACGTGAGCGGCCTAAAGCCTAAAGACGTATGTAATTAGTATTGCCTTGGAGTAGTGCGTGATTGAATGTGAACCACTAAAACCCTTAACTCTGTTTCTGTGAAGTATGGCTGAGAGGTATGGCAGAGATTTATGTTTGGGAGGTAATTACTAAAAAACCTCAATTTTTTGTAACAGCCAAAAAAATTTTTCTGGGGAAAGGGGAAAATGTAATGTTATTAATACTTACGTTTACATTACTTCACAATAATCACATCTCTTTATAATATTTCGTTACACATTACGTTACACTCTGCGTCGATGCTCAAGACTTTGAAGCCTCGACTCGACGAGTGTATCATCGCCAATTATCCTTCTGGCTCGCCTCTCAATTGCCTCAAGTGCATCAAGCTGGTATCGGGCAGATCCATCCCAAAGAAGTTTCAGCAGCTGTTCCGGCGTGAAGTACTGTGCTTTTTTGCAGCCAGTTGAGCCTTTGCTTCGATGTATGGCCCAAAGTTGAGTGTTGATGTCAGCGTAACACCAAGTTGGCATCGCCCCATTCGGAGACTGCCTCCAAGGACAAGTTCAAGCGCTCAACCATAGCCTCTCGAAGAGACTGGATCTGTGACCCACTAGCTCGCGCGTTGGATATGTAACTCTCGGCGACAGTGCTGTCATCTGCATACCCAAAGGTATCGGGCTTGAGCAGATCGTTTATGTGCAGCAAGAATAATGTTGCCGAGAGTACTGACCCCTGAGGGACCCTGGCATTAATAGCCATTTGACCGGACGAGCAGCCATCGATAACCACTCGGATGGACCGGTTACTCAGGAAGTCTGCGATTCAAGCACATAATCCAACGGGTAAACCGAAAGACGGAAGCTTACTAATAAGGCCTTCGTGCCAAACCCTATCAAAAGCCTTCGAGATATCGAGGGAGACGGCAAGCGCTTCCCCGTGCTTCTCGATGGCCTCACTCCAGATGTGGATGGCATACGCTAGAAGATCTCCAGTTGACCGAGTTGGCGAAAGCCGTATTGACGGTTGGTATCCTAAGGGATATCATTAGCTTCTAGGTATGCCAGGAGCTGTGTGCATCTGGATTGAGGGCCCATTTTTTAAATCCTTATGAAACGAAACAAGATTTACAGGGAATTTAGTTAAAAATTAGTAAAACTTAAAGCAATGAGCCATAAATTTCTTAAACGTAAAATAAAAAAGTTATGATTAAATAACGTGGGCCCTCAATCCAGACGCTTGCATAAAGAGGCATAGTCTAAATCTCGGAAAGTACGATGTCTGGGTAAATAATGATTATTTAGGAATTTAGTTAAGAATTTCTTAAATATTTTAAGAAATTCTCAAATCTATAGAACATCACATTACAGATTTATTGCGGTTTACCTTGGGCCCTCAATTCAGTAATGTCATTTATAAAGAATCTGCAAAAACTGAATTTATTTGACAAAATACATACGTACGACTTTATTATATTCTAATTAGATACCTCTATGAATTAGTAAAAAAGAAATAATGAACCAAGAGCTAATCGTTTAAAAGTAAATGAGAGTTGAATTTTACTGAAACGTCTGAACTGAGGGCCCAAGATTTTCGGCTTTATTGACTAGACTAAACGTCATAGATTAACGCAAAGTAGATTAAAATTTCTTACTATTTTTAACTAAATTTTAACGTATGGTCCGTTCTTCTAGATGCTATAATTTAAGAGAAAATTGATTTTCAATTTTGTATAGGAGATCATTTTGTAGGGTGACCATAAAGTTTATCGTACCTTATGTACATTTTGTAAAGCACCGAGTAAAATTCATACACATTTGCAGATATAAGCATTATAATACGTTTTAAAAAAAAACTACTTACTAGATCTCGTTCAAACCAATTTTCGTTGGCGCAATCCGTAAAACAATCAAATTAATTTCAATAAATAAAGAACGATCGATGTAAATGGCAAAAAACGGAACCCTTATAGATTCATCATGTCTGTCTATCTGTCCGTCCGTATGTCACAGCCACTTTTTTCTGAAACTATAAGGGCTATACTGTTGAAACTTAGTAAGTAGATGTATTCTGTGAACCGCATTAAGGTTTTCACACAAAAATAGAAAAAAAAAAATTGGGGTTCCCCATACTTAGAACTGAAACTCAATTTTTTTTTCATCAAAGCCATACGTGTATAAGGATAGGTCTTCAAAAATGATATTGAGCTTTCTAATATATTTTTCTTTTTCTAAACTGAAGAGTTTGCGCGAGAGACACTTCCAAAGTGGTAAAATGTGTGTTCCGCCCCCTCTAATTTCTAAAATAAGAGAATGATAAAACTAAAAAAAATATATGATGTACATTACCATGCAAACCGCCAACGAAAATTGGTTTGAACGAGATCTAGTAAGTAGTTTTTTTTTTAAACGTATTATAATGCTTATATCTGCAAATGTGTATGAATTTTACTCTATGCTTTACAAAATGTACCTATGGTACGATAAACTTTATGGTCACCCTACAAAATATTCTCCTATACAAAATTGAAAATCAATTTTCTCTTAAATTATAGCATCTAGAAGAACGGACGATACGTTAAAATTTAGTTAAAAAATAGTAAAAAAAATTTAATCTACTTTGCGTTAATCTATGATGTTTAATCTAGTCAATAAAGCCGAAAATTTTGGGCCCTCAGTTCAGACGTTTCAGTAAAATTCAACTCTCATTTACTTTTAAACGATTAGCTCTTGGTTCATTATTTCTTTTTTACTAATTCATAGAGGTATCTAATTAGAATATAATAAAGTCGTACGTATGTATTTTGTCAAATAAATTCAGTTTTTGCAGATTCTTTATAAATGACATTACTGAATTGAGGGCCCAAAGTAAACCGCAATAAATCTGTAATGTGATGTTCTACAGATTTGAGAATTTCTTAAAATATTTAAGAAATTCTTAACTAAATTCCTAAATAATCATTATTTACCCAGACATCGTACTTTCCGAGATTTAGACTATGCCTCTTTATGCAAGCGTCTGGATTGAGGGCCCACGTTATTTAATCATAACTTTTTTATTTTACGTTTAAGAAATTTATGGCTCATTGCTTTAAGTTTTACTAATTTTTAACTAAATTCCCTGTAAATCTTGTTTCATTTCATAAGGATTTAAAAAATGGGCCCTCAATCCAGATGCACACCCAGGAGCTTAGTGTTGAGTACACGTTCCACGGTCTTACAGAGAATGGATGTTACTAATATTGGTCGGTAGTTAGCTGGGTCAGCCCGACTCCCCTTCTTGGGCACGGGTTGTACATTAGCTTGCTTCCATGCAATCGGCACTTTTTCAGCCTCAAATGAAAGCCTAAATAGGCTGTACGTTTGGATTGAGGAGCCACTTCATGATTTTAAAAGGAAACTAACCCCTTATTTAGTAGGAAAGCAGATAATTTTGTAGGCCAAACCCCGAAATTTGTAGTAAAACATATCCAAAGTTATATCAATTTTAAAGTGGCTCCTCAATCCAAACGTAACTGAGGAGCCAGCTGGAACACCGAAAGTACTCAATGAATATTATTGAAAATTTTGTATCATTTAGTAGTAATTGTGTATAGTACCTACTAAAAATTTGAGTCTAATACTGTTGATATTCAAGAACATACAATACTTTTAATGTGGCTCCCCAATCTATACACAAGAGCGTGAATTTACATGAAAGTAATTGGTCAATTTATAATTCCACTGCAAAAAACATTTAGTAGTAAGTATGTTTGAATTTGTAGCATACAGAGAAAGTAGTAAAACTGATTAAATTTAGTAAATAAATGCATTTTATTTGGCTCCTCAGTCCTGACGTTTTACATAATAAATAATTGATTGTATGTGCCTGATATCACAATGAAATCAAAAACCAAAAACACTATCATTTAGTATAAATGTGTACTAAATACATATGTACAAATCAAAATTGTACATATTCGGTATTTGATGAAAAAATACTTCTCAATATTCATTTAGAATTTGCTATTAAGGGTGACCATGTTGTGATTGTACCTGGGACAAACGGTCAAACTAGGTAAGTCCATTTTTGTTAAATTAGGGAAGTCATGCCATCTTCTTTTCCAAAAACCCGCAATATCACGAAACAAAATTCTTTGACCAGTGTGTGTAGCCAGTTATGACTCACTCACAATGAATCGTTGCGTTTTACTATAGGCCTCATAAGAAAACTCAAGTCACCCAAAGGCCAATGAAGAAGGCTGTGCTTGGAGGTTCTCAGCAGCAAATCGAGTTAAGAATAAAGTCGGAACTTAAGGGGAGGTCCAACAGTGGACCACTTTCGGCTGAAATAAAATGAAAAAATAAATGATGTTAAATGAAATCACGATAAGTATTTTTGAAATTTAATTTTTAACAACTCGACACAGTAGGGATTCTTCATATGTTTTGGGTTTAAAGGTATTCAGAACAGGATGTAAAGTCCTACAAACTGTCCAATCAAGTTTAACTAACAAAATTATGTATGGAGAGGCTGATTTTTAGGGTTCCGTAGCCAAATGGCAAAAAACGGAATGAACGGGCCCCTACGGTTTTGTTGACATCTCCTTGAGGTGCGCATGGAATACTATGCACCGTCGATGACTTGGGCTTGGTCTGGAAGATTACCGGACGGTTGCTAGCATTACTGTTAAGCAGAAAGAGGCGACCGCTTACCACTCTTCCTTGCTTGGGAAAATTGTTTGTACCAAGGCTGGAACCTTCCGAACTTAGGTACAATGTCCGGTAAAGACCTACGTCATGCGCAAGGTAAGGACGCCGTGTTGTCTTTCTCAACGTTTCGCTTTACTGCCAATCCTGTGTAATACTGACAAAATAGTGGATACCTTTACCAAAAAAAAAACAATGTTTATGCAGCACAAATCCACACATATTATTTTTATGGATACAGGAAAATAGTGCAATTAACACATACAGCCATGGTTTTCGAACAAACGATAATCCAAATCAATAATAAGTATCGACATAAATTTGCAGTTTTGTGCTTCTATGCCATGAAACAAAGATTGTCTTAGTAAATAATGTATTCATGGTCACCCTTCAAAACCATTTCATAGGAAATGAAAGAATAGCTAATAACTTCGTAGATATGTATTTTTTTAAGGCGGGGATTATACGTACATTTAGTAGAATTTTATACTTAATATAGGTGTTTTTTGTTCCAAATTTCATCACAAGTATAGTAGATTAGAGGCCAATTTATTTACCGAGGCATCTCAATAGAGGAGCCACATTAAATGTGCTATATCTCCTGATCCACTCATGTTTGATATCCGGTTCTTATCCTACAAATCTAATATACTTACTACTAAATGATAACGAAATTGCGTACATATCGATTGAAGTAATGCTTTTCTGAAAAATGACGGGTCATGTGTATAGATTGAGGAGCCACATTAAAAGTATTGTATGTTCTTGAATATCAACAGTATTAGACTCAAATTTTTAGTAGGTACTATACACAATTACTACTAAATGATACAAAATTTTCAATAATATTCATTGAGTACTTTCGGTGTTCCAGCTGGCTCCTCAGTTACGTTTGGATTGAGGAGCCACTTTAAAATTGATATAACTTTGGATATGTTTTACTACAAATTTCGGGGTTTGGCCTACAAAATTATCTGCTTTCCTACTAAATAAGGGGTAAGTTTCCTTTTAAAATCATGAAGTGGCTCCTCAATCCAAACGGACATAAATAGGCGTGTCAGGATCGGAGACAATTCAGGTGCACACGTTCTCAGAACAATTGCTGGTATCCCGTTTGGGCCGCTAGCCTTGTTCATGTCAAAGTTACGTAGCACCCTACGGACGTCCTTCTGTTGGATGCGAATATCCGACATACTCGTATCGCAACCATCAGGGTGAACAGGGGCCGCGCGTTACCTGGATCTAGACGCGAAGATTCCGCGAAGAGTGAGGCAAACAAATTTGCTTTCTCCTCAGCGGTATGTGCCAGCGACCCATCGGGTTTCAGCAGTGGTGGTAGTGAGGGGCGGCAGAAGTTCGATTCAACCGACTTAGCCAGGGACCAAAACGCCTTACTACCCGCAGGGTATGAAGCTAGTTTGTTCCCGATGCGGCTAATGAGGTCGAACCGAGACCTCCGCATCACCTTCTTGCAAGACTTGGCAGCTCTGTGGAAAGCTCTCTTCTTCTGGCTTACGTCATTCGTCTTGTGCATACGAGCATCGACCCATACCTGATATGCTGCGTGCTTGAGCGCGTCAGCGCGATCACACTCCGCACCAAACCAAGGGCGAGCTCGGCCAGACATGGCTACGTCAGAGAATGGAATATAGTACTTCATTTTGTTAAATCAAGTAATTAATTAGGTAGATGGTTAAATCACAAAGCGATGTGTCAATAGTAATTATGGTTTTGGTAGTATTGGATCTCTAAATTAACAAAACTGAATTTCCCAAAAAATTTGTTTTTATTTTATTATTAACACTTTTTCACATACAAAAAGTGAAAATAAATAAAAAGAATTACAATACATTGAATCACACTGCGTACACGCACCCAATTTATGATCACACCCACAGATTTTACACTTAACAAAAAAAAAAAGCATTTATTTTTTTAACAATACATTAATAGCAGGGTCAGGTATCATCCATTGCAAGGCTATTAATGGCTACTTATGGATTATAACCGATAATAACTCAAAGCATCCGGCTATTTACCCAACACTACTCCTGTTCCTTCGTTGCCTTTTGTACCGGGGCTGAGCTATTTTTTGAAACTACCCTGGCCCCAGTAGGCTTCGACCCAGCTGAGCCCTTGCTGTTGCTGACAACTCCTTGCGGTGCGTGGGAGCAATGCGCGCCGTCGACGACTTGGGCTAGGTCCGGACAGTTACCGGACGGTCGGACAGCGAGCTACCCATTGCTCGCCGTCCGCAAGCCCGCGCCTACGGTGGCCGGAATCCCGGCGGCAGCGGGAGCGCCGTTGCCTGATGCGGTCGACCTCCTCCTTTGCTAGCATAACTGTTTCGCAGAAGGAAGCGTGTTGTGATTCCTGACTCGACCACGACATGGAACCGATATTTTACTATGGCACAAATTGGTTATTTTAATTGTGTTTTATTGTGCCACTGATCCCAGGAATTTGTGCCTTGTACTTTTTGAGTAGTAAGAGTACGATTGTGGTCGGGCTGGGGATCACGGTTCCTGACCCGACCATAACCAGATCTAATAAAATATCAATAGTGGGAAGTTACTGATGATGCCAAAAATATGAGCCAAATTGTGCCTATGGTACAAGAAATTCTTTTACTATTCATATCACAGAATGTATCTTGATTCGGATAAAATTGAATAATCAAGAGATAAAGTGTCAATCACACGCTATGCAATTTTACTACGACTTTGAAAGCAGTTTTAATTTGTGAAATTATGCTATACACTTTATTATTTTATTTTACTGGATGTACGCGAATATATTTATAAAAAAAAGTTACAACAACTATATTAGTGTGTCAAGCTTGTATAAATAACCGGTCAATGCAAGTCGGGTTCGAATCCTGAGGGTTTCGTAATCCACATGAGCGATTTCCTTGTAAATTGACCTAATAAGCGACATAATTGGTCATATCTTTTAATTGCGTTGACTTGGAAATTCGTTTTTTTTTTTGCCGCATAGGACCGCATTATTTATTGTTAATTTTAACTTGATATGTCGACGCGAAATTGTCGATTATAATATTTTCTAGATCTATGATTAACTATTTAACTATTGTTATTTACGTAACTAGGTACGACTCTTTTTGCTTTTAGTTTTAAAGCTGAAATGTAGGTAGTTGGTATAAATTTTTCGTAAGTGCCTTATTTGAATACTTACTATATATATCAATGATGACTTAAGGGCCAAGCGCCCGAAAAGTGCCATAAAACAGTGATTTTCTGAGGCCTACTCCTCCGTAACGGCTAGGTCAATTGGTTTGAAAAAAATATATGTTTATTATAGATTCATGAACAATAATTTTAACATTTGATTTTTTCGTGAAATTAATACTTTTGTCAAAAAAAATATTTAGCAATTTCGCAACTTTTCGCTACTTTTCCCTACTCCTTCGAAACGGCTTGGACCTTTAGAAACATTTTTACACATAAAAATTGGTGGTTAAATATTCTTCAAAGTGAACATTGCATATGTAAATCAATCAATATCTCGCAGAGAAAATGGATTTAAAGCGCTTTCCGGGCGCTGCTGGCCGCAAATAAATGCACAGATTTGCGTACTGCCGCCTAGGCAAGTGCGAGAGTTGCGTTCACATAATTTCGGCCAGATGGTTCAAAGGACTATATGCCTTAATGCGTTATGTGTGCCATAGGCACAATTTAGCACATATTTTTGGCATCATGAGTAACTTCCCACTATTGATATTTCTTTAGATCTGGTTGTGGTCGGGTCAGGAACCGTGATCCCCAGCCCGACCACAATCGTACTCTTATTACTCAAAAAGTACAAGGCACAAATTCCTGGGATAAGTGGCACAATAAAACACAATTAAAATAACCATTTTGTGCCATAGTAAAATCTCCGTTCCACGTCGTGGTCGAGTCAGGAATCACAACACAAGGAAGCGACCGCCTGCCATTCCTCCTCGCTCCAGACCATGGCCTGTACCAAGGCTCGGCGCGAGATATCGTCGCCGCCGATCACCCCCACAAGGGCATGGCTATGCTCCGCCTAAGCGGGGCACACCTCCACTATGTGCTCCACCGTGTCCTCCGGGCGTTCCGCATAATGGTGACTCCCGAGTGTCGCTTCCGTACGAATCCGGTGCGGGAACCTCCCGAACTTACCATGTCCGGTGAAAACCTGCGTCATGCGAAAGGTGAAGACGCCGTGAGGTCTTTCCAGCCACGCCTCAAAGAGGGAACTTTCCGCCATAATTGTGGCGTCCACTGCTTCGTTTGTTTAATTTTTTCGTGCAGTTTTTTAAGCATTCTATCCAGCTTGCTTCTTGGATCAAACAAGATAATACTGGGTTTTATTAACTGCATCTCAATTTCACAAAAAGTTATTTGGTATAATTTTTATTTGAATAACGTTCACAAGATATGTAATAAACATGAAAATTACCAACTGTAATTCAATATCATTTATATACTCTAAAACTTATTTTGTGTAAGGTAATACAATAATTAGTTCAAGAGCGAGCGAAGTAACCTCGGAATTTAAGGGCACCCCGACACGGTCACACATTTTTTTTTAAATCACCAACAAGCAGGAGCCCCGTGAAAATTAAATTTTTCGTTCGTCAAAATTAAATTTACAAACTTATCTTTACAAAAACGCAAAAAAAGTCATTGACATTAATGTAACCTACAAAAACCAACCATATATCAAATTCCCCAAACTCACTAGTTTGCGTTGTTGACATTAGGCACCCTTACCAGCAGGTATAGACAGGTCGTTCTCTAGGATTTATAATACCATCGTGATAATATCTTTACTGAAAAAATATAGATAACACGCCCTTAGAAGCCATTTAGGTTATTGCCTTGCTCAAAAAAGGCATAATCAAAATGAAGTTGCTCGACAGCATTTGAACTGGTATTCTGTCCTTCGAGTATGCCAGAGCTTTCGAAAAACCCGTGGGTACATTTAACAATCAGGACCTGGCCGGTGGTGCTCAGGATCAGAACGTGATGGTCATTTCCTTGTAACAGGTACTTTGAGAAATTGGCGACTAAACGCGGTTGAATTGAGGCAACAGCTTCACGAAGTTTGCAATGTTAGTATAAATCAGTGGACAATTAGAAAAAGACTAGGCGAAGCAGGCCTGACTGCAGGTCGCCAAATGATACCAAATTTATCACAGTACACTAACAAGCCCGGTTATAATTTGCCACGGGTCACTTAAATTGAATGGCGGGCTGTTGTGTTTTCCGATGACTGTAGAATGACTTATGTCACCATAATACACGCCTTAGGGGTTACAAAAGTCCATCAGAGCTGAAATATTGCTACATAAGCGAACATGTGGCTTTTGAAGGCGTTTTGTGGTTGCATAATGTTGTATACAAAAACTGACTTTATATTCAATACTGGAGCAAAAACCGGCCCGGTGTTGAGAGGTTTGATGGCTGCACGTCATGTCATAGAAGTCCTTCAAGAATATGTGAAACCGCTTGTATGGCTTACCGAAAGCCACACATGATTATTTTTTCTTCGAGCAATCCTGCGAGCCAGCATGTTATTTTTAACCACTAGTACCTTTCGAAGTCCTGAGGTCATCAAAATTCTTGGTAACATAGTGATCTAGTTATTTAAAATGATTTATTCGCTTTAAGGACATTGCCAATCTTTTTATATAAGCGGATAGTTATATGGAAATCCTGCGGAAGAAATATTCGGGTGTATTTTATCTAAAAAATTATTATTACGTTGTTGCAAATATAAAGTATTAGTTTCTTCTTGTACAAATTCCAAAGCCAGCTCTAAAGATACGGGACGCATGCAGCGAATACGAGAACCCAACAGGTCCTTCAACCCGCGTAAATACGATTGCAACGTAAGTTTTTTATATAGGTCACGCTTAGCTTCTATAGTGGTAAGCAGATCATCGTGCAGCGTAACGTACCTACGTCATTATAGTGTTGAATAGGTTTTGACAGCGTTCATAGAATTCCTGGGGCGTACCTTGGCCTTGAGTAAGCAAAGAAAGGTCGTTATGTGCCGTTTCATCACGTTGATATGCGAAATTATTTACTAAAGCGGAGCGAATGCCATTCCAGTCCGTCGGGATACCATTAGAGTTTATAAGTCTCACGGCATTACCGGTAACTTTATTA
The DNA here is from genome assembly GCA_910589285.2 of Mythimna ferrago. Classification (NCBI taxonomy): domain Eukaryota; kingdom Metazoa; phylum Arthropoda; class Insecta; order Lepidoptera; family Noctuidae; genus Mythimna; species Mythimna ferrago. Next base: position 19,661,099 of record OU342690.1, on the reverse strand, counting down.
AGGATATCGTTAAGCAAGAATTGGTTTCCTAACTCATGTCCTGGACCGAGCTTTAAAAATCTCTTAACTAACTCGTCACATAAGCTAATAAACCTAGTTAATATGTTAGGGTTCCCATCGAATTCAGGGACTAATTTAAAGGCTTTAAAAATATCGTCAATAGGGTCTCTTTGGGCCATATTACTTAATTCACTAATAAAGTATCTAAATTGAAGGCTTGAGAGCACACGCAGCGGCTATGCGGAGCCGACAGGATTCGATCCAAGAGTCCTTTTACGCGCCGCGCACTGCTTCGAGTCTCCTACTGACTGCGCCATTTACGAAAGCTGCAGACGGGGGACTCAGAAAAAACATAATTACTTAAATTGAATTAATTAAAATTAAAATATTAAAAACAATGTTAGGAATATTGACTCCGTTCGATGATCGGTACAAAAGTGATTTTTGGACGTGTCGATGCAGTGGCGTGATGGTTGGCGCCAGGCGCGGTGTCAGTAGCTCGTGTCCTTGCCCCGTGACCGGAGGCTAATGCAATCCGTTGTTAGGTGGATTTGGGGTAAACGCATAGTCTGCAATCGTCTTAGGGTACCGTGGTATAACAATCGCGTTCACCTCAGATTTTTTACATGCGCGCACATAATAACTCTTTTTTTGTTTTAAATAATTATATTTGACTACCGCCACACGAAAAGCGAGTTAGCGAGTTGGAGCCGTATCACAATGACTATTCTATTTTTCCATACCGTTACGTAAATAATGTGTATATAGCATATTTTATTAATTTTATTATCACTTGCAAATTATTTTATTATCTGTTTGTTATTTAAGTTATTAGGTTGTAAGTTTCCTGTTAATATTTTTTTTTTGCACCGTGCAAGTTTCTACTGCTTTGATAACTTTGTAATGAACTTTGAAACTCACTCTTCAACGTTATAATGTTATGCATATCATAATTAGATATGTGAAAATGAAGTGAATTGTTGACACACAACAACAACAGTTTTACAACACTTTTATTTGGTCAAATAAAATGATAGATTCAGTTGTTATATCTTGTAAATATATGAAGACAGTTTGTAATTATATCATATATTACTTACCCGTCAATATTACATGGGACTTAAAGATGGCTGGCCAAATATGGTACGTGTGTGGGTGTAGGAACTATTAACATCACCTTGGTCAAATAGTATATATGTAGCTTAAAATGTAATACTGTTTAATGTTCATCTTGCAGAAATACGTGTTCCACGAAATTCAAGTTTTGACACTACCTTGCAACAGTTGGGGATGTCAGATGCAAAAATACCAATAATTTCTTCTTTCCTGAATGTTGCGTATAATATATCTTTGGAAGCAGACTCAATACCTAAATTAACTTTAGAAAAGTAAGTTTTGGAGAGCATTTATATTGTCGAATTTGGTTACCAGAGAATTATTGTAGTTTCGACACAGATTTTATTTTTTGCTGCCACCATATGGTACTTGACAAAAATACTCTAAATTGTTGCAGTCAACTATTTTAATACCTACTTTTGTATGTAGTATAATTATTGAAAAAAAATAAGCAAACGTTCGGTTAAATGTTTTTAATTTTTATTTTCTTTACAGGTTAAACGAACTGGTAAAGTTTGCATCAGATATAGTTCCAAATAATGTTTCTGGTTTGGCATTATTCATTTCGACCATTCCAAATGATGAACTTCTCGCCACTGCTGACATGGCTATAATACCAACTCTTTATAAAGACTCTACTTTGGTGAGCATTAACTAATACTTTTATATCGGTCTAAATAATTCCGTATTGTAACACCACTGTATTCTATGCTGTTAAAATCCAAAAAAAAAAAACTTATTAATGATAATGGTTTTACTCGTAAACGATCTATTGGCAATATGCTACATATATAAGTGGAGGCTTGTAAATGGCTCATCGTGATCTATTTTAACGTTTATCTTGTATTGTCAGCTGTAAGACACTTAAATAAAATAAATAATATGGGGTTTACTACATGAATGCACCAAGAGTACAATTGAGACTTGTAACTTCAGAAATATTGTGTATATTAAATGACTGATATCAATAATGCGTTCGTATACACTATTTAAAGATTTGTTTCCTTTATTACACAGTCTAATGACGAGTTTGACATAACCAAGAGATACCTGTACATAATACCGGGTATAGAAGGTCATTATCAGAGATTCCAAGTGCTGTGTGAGCATCTTAAGCTATCGGCGCTGGCGCTGCAGCCAGGAATCGATCACTTTACTGAGACCGTACAGGAAACTGCCCAGAGATTCGCACAGGTAAAGCATTATCCTTCAAAAGCTTTTATAGTAGGGGAACATGGGCAACAGTGGATCACGGGGAACAGTGAATCATTTGTTAAATCTCTGTAACTATTGTACTTACACATACACGCGTCGGCTTCGATTACGCTTACCCCTACCCCGTGCCACCCGACTAGTCGCTGTCACTGAATCACAACGGCAAAACGTGTGACGGCACCTCGGTCAGTAGGTAAGTACGAAAAAAATAATTTACGTAATGTTTGAAATTACTTTGGTTTAAAGTTATGTATATATTTTAAACTTTTTGCATATTTTTCTTTAGTATGTGTGTCTAATTGTATAAAACTGTATGAAGTGGTGGGATATAAGCGATTTATATTTTGCTAAAATTATTATTCCGATAATTAGTAAAAGGGGTTACAGTGAATCAAGTGTTAATGGGGTTCGTTGGATCATGATCCACTGTTCCCCGAATAGTTTTAAAGTATTTTTACCTCAACATGTCTCGTGATGGACAAAGGAAAACAGAGGTTGGTCTTCATACAGAAGATCACATGGCCTTAGAATAGCTGGCAGAACAGCTAGACAAGTTAAAACCATGATTGCGACAGATATACCAGAAAAGGACGAAATTGAAAGAGGAGCCGAAGAATTAAAGCTGAAAAAGGAAAGATAAAGGCTGCTGTGAAACGATCGGTCTTAAATAGTGATATTTCCAGTGAAGACGATGGCCGAATTAGCATCTATTCCGAAGAAAAACCAATGTTTGAAGAGGAACCTGAAGTTTTGACAATTAATCTGGAAAATATTTTACTAAAAGAAGGAGACTTTATATTAATATTATTTGAAGTAAAGATCAAATATATTTGTTATATTGCAAAAGTCATAGGGAATAGATCAAGACGCAGAGGTCAGTTTTCTTTGCAAATCTGTTAAAAATCCAAACTTTTACCTGCCTGTCACTCCCCGATCTTGTCACAGTTCCGTTGCATGATATTAAAATTATTTTTATCTAAACCAGGTCTCAGGTCAAGAACGCCAGTTTAATATTATTTGATTTACGTTAAGTCAATAAATATCCGATTTACTGTGCTAAAACATCGATAGCACAGGTAATTTAAGATACTTATTTGTTTTTAGTTTTTGCAAGACTTAGGGTGAGTTGCACCATTTAACTATAACGATAACCAAACCGAGGAGTATAACCTGCCTCTCTGCCTAGCGTTTGTGGACTACGAGAAAGCTTTTGATTCGATCGAGACTTGGGCTGTGCTGCAATCTCTCCAAAGGTGCCAAATTGACTATCGGTACATCGAAGTGCTGAGGTGTTTGTACGAAAACGCCACCATGTCAGTCCGACTCCAGGACCAGACCTCGAAACCTGTCCTCCTGCAGCGAGGTGTGAGACAGGGAGACGTCATCTCTCCGAAACTGTTCACGGCCGCAATGGAGGATGTCTTCAAGGTTCTGGACTGGAGTGGACTAGGCATTAATGTCAATGGCGAGTACATCACTCACCTTCGGTTTGCCGACGACATAGTAGTCATGGCGGAGACTATGGAGGAGCTCAGCACAATGCTCAATGACCTCAGTAGAGCTTCTCTAAGAGTGGGTCTTAAAATGAACATGGATAAAACCAAAATCATGATTAACAACCATGTAGCGCCCACTCCTATCAAGGTCGGAGACTCTGCACTCGAAGTTGTGGACGATTACGTCTACCTCGGACAGACAGTCCAGTTGGGTAGGTCTAACTTCGAGAAAGAGGTCAACCGTCGAATCCAACTCGGTTGGGCAGCGTTCGGGAAGCTACGCGGTATCTTCTCGTCCAACATACCACAGTGTCTCAAGACGAAAGTCTTTAACCAGTGCGTGTTGCCAGTGATGACATATGGCTCCGAAACGTGGTCGCTCACAATGGGCCTCATCAGAAGGCTTAAAGTCACCCAAAGAGCAATGGAAAGGGCTATGCTCGGGGTTTCCTTGCGTGATCGAATAAAAAATGAAGATATCCGCAGGAAAACTAAGGTTGCCGACATAGCACAAAGAATTGCCAAACTTAAGTGGCAATGGGCAGGGCACATTGCTCGCAGAACAGATGGCCGTTGGGGCCGAAAGGTTTTGGAGTGGCGACCGCGTACCGGAAGACGCAGTGTTGGAAGGCCTCCTACAAGGTGGACCGATGACCTGGTGAAGGTAGCAGGAAACCGATGGATGCGGGACGCACAGGAACGTTCGATGTGGCGACGCTTGGGGGAGGCCTATGTCCAACAGTGGACGTGTATCGGCTGAAATGATGATGATGATGATGATAACCAAACCATAACCAGCCGTGAAACGGCCGCCTATTGGTCAATTCGACGATTTGACAACTGTTAACAACGGCTTTGTTATCGTTGTAGTTAAATGGTGCAACTCACCCTTAGAAGTGCATTTTTGCTATTTTAATTTGTTCAATTGTTTATGTTATTACTTAGGAATTTTGAGGAGATTTACTCATGTTCAAGAAGGTGTAATTTATGTTGTAAAACTAAACAAAAGAAGTAGAAGTTTCGGATTTTTTTTCTTTCATAATTTGCTATATTATTATCAAGTATATTGTGATTTTGCAGCCAAGACTGATTAAAGCAATGACTGATAATTATATTTAATTTATAATAAATAAAGAATTTAATTAATAAACTAAGTGTTTTTGATTTAAAAAACTGATGATTCATAGTGCCCCATTTGATCCACTGTGACTCAAACTCTAATCCACTGTGACCCATTCATGGGTCACAATGGATCAATTCGCTCTAAGAGAATAAAAAATCTTATAAAATAAACCAGACTGTAAAAGAAGCATTTGAAAAAAAAACGTGAAATATTAAACATGCTTCCATGTAATGAATTAAAAACCTCAGACAAAAAAGCAGAAATGTAACCGAAAATGCCTTTAGAAAAAAAAGTGATCCATTGAGCCCCATGTTCCCCTACTAAGTCACCAATGGCTTAATTACTATGAGAGTATACTAGATACTATAAGCATATGAGGTTTAGTGGCAATTTAATACTTTGAAGAGATCTATAATTAACGGTTATCTTTGGTAATATAATAAATATAACAAATTTTCAATACCAGCTAGCAGATAGTATTATACATAACTAAAAATAGATTAATGATGTGAAATTTTACTATTTTATTATTTGCAGATGCTTACTGCTAAACTCGGTATCCAAAATAACTTTTATTTGCTGGGATACGAGGCTGGAGTGCTCGTAGCTCTTGAACTTGCCGCAATACTGGAAGATTATGGTAAACAAAATGGTTTATTACTGTATTTATGTTGTCAGAATCAAACTTTTTATAGATATTTTAATATTTTTTTAGGTTTGACAGGGACAGTTTTTTGCGTCGGTGGTTCGCCAGACGATTTGACAGAAATACTCAAAGAGCAACTACGTGATATTAGTACAGACGAACACCTTCAAGATTCCGTGATTCGACACGTGTCAAAGTTGCTCCTTGGAGAAGATGTAGCTAGTTTGGACGACGTGTTAAAAAATGCTACTACTTGGTCGCAAAAAGTAGACGCTTGTATGCGTGTCTTAGTAGGAAGTTTGCAACACTCGTTCCAGTATGCTCGTGGGTTAATAGAATCAGCTATGGCGAACATCAAGCGCTCGCGTAGCTATGTAGCACCAGCCCACGCGTTGCGTTCTCAGCTTGTACTGCTGCGCACCGCGTCTGAAAAGGTTGCGTCACCTGCGCAAGAGCTTCAAAGATACTCACAACGTCCGGTCGCCGTACATCAGCTGCGCACACCTCTGTCTTTCATCTGCAACGATATGGAATGTCAAGCCATCATTAACCGTTATCTAGACACCGAAATAAAATCTGAATTCGAAATGAAGAACCTGTGCGACACTTACAGTATTTTTAATTAACAAAGAGGCAACGTTTAAATGTAAAGGTTTTGGAAAATTAAATAATCGGCTTGGGTTGGATTGTGATTATTTTGGTTTTATTTTACCCCATAATGCAGAGTAGGTACATAATAATATAAATCTGTCATTGGCTTCATTTGCAAGAAACCCAGTAAATTTAAAAAAATAAATCAAATCATATGCACACTCAGAAAACTTACGGTATCTATATTAATTTTACAGTAAATACAAAATAATGTTTTTTGTGCTGTGTACATGCAGTATGCATACTCTGCCTTTTCTTTATCAAACAACATGGATAATGTAGGTATATCTAAGCTGTATATCAAAAGCGCGACCTGTGAAAATGAGGTCAATTAAAAAATATAGAATGTGGTATTACTGACATAGTAGAAGAAAAAACAGTTTTGATTCTTGAGAATTTTTTTATTTTTATTTACGACAATTGTATAATAGTTGTTGACGAACTATATTTCTAATTTAAGGATCTCAACGTCTTTAAAAATCCTTCGCCAGTGTCACGTGCAGTGCGTGATACTATATGAGGTGTACATAAAATATGAATACACCTATACACAGGTCACGCGCGAGGCAATGGCCTTCGCGCCCCAGCCGCCTGGATTCCGATCCCGATTTCCAGCCACCTTTGACGTGAGCTTGCGGACAGCGAGCGATTTGTAACTCGCCGTCTGACCGTCCGATAACCGTCCAGACCAAGGCCCAAGTCGTTGACGGGGCAGTGTGCATGTGAAGTGTTCTTTTTTTAAAATTACATATTATTTATACGAATGATCCCTCGTGTTACGTCTCGGTCTACCTCACCATCCCCTTGGATGAGCGATCCGAGGAACCGAAAGTCGGAACAGCTTGGTATGGGCGTTCCGGCGAGAGCTAAAGGCACAGGGTTGTAGAGACCACCGAAATCGCAGAACAAGTACCCCATTTTGGTTCTACTCAATTTCAGGCCAATACTCTCCAGTCTGTGCCACCACACCTCCAATCTGTTTTGGACCTCTAGGCCACTCTAGGCAACCAGCACAATGTCGTCGGCAGACAGCATACACCAGGGAGTCTCCTCCTGAATGTCCGACGTCAGTAAGCCGACAGCCATATTGAAGTTTCCAGTGGTGCCCACTGTGGACCGGACTTGGATACTACATCGACTGTACATCGCTTGGATCAACTGCACATACTTCCTAGGCACAGTTATCTCCTTAACCTTTAAGTATGGACGTGGAGTCTCACAGGCTCCGCGCGTTTCTCAAGTTCTTCGTTTCACACTTTTCCCCCTGCTCCCGCACCTGAGCGTCTCAATAGCTTTTCTTTTAGTAGCAAAATAGACAATGAGGGAAGAAGTTGTGTCGCTGCCGCATGCATAGCACATGAGTAAGTAATATTCATTGAAATATTGGCTGGAGCCTGTCAGGCTTCACGTCCATTGTTGCGATATAAAATATTTTGATAGCTTTTGTGTTGTAAAGCAAATCGTTTTGGTTCTAAACAGCCTCAGAAAAAAAGACTGGGCAAGTGCAAGTCTCACTCGCGTACTGAAGGTTCCGTGCAAACTACAATTCCCGAACGGAGTTTCGAAGATTTTTTCGAATTACAATTTTTTTTTGTGACGTATGTAACAACAAAAAAAATACCGTTTTTAGATGTTTTCCTATACCTGTGCTATAAGACCTTACTTTGTGCCAATTTTCAGGATTCTGGGTCAACGGGAAGTACACTATGAATTTCGATCTTTGAGAGTATCAAAATATACGATTTTTTGCGACATAAGCGGCCGTATCTTTTTTATTTGTTAACTTAGAAGATTTATTTTTACACAGCTTACAGGGACTGCAGATTTACTCGTAAGTATATGATTTTAATTTCAACTCGATACCTTGACAGACATAGACAGACGGACGGAAAACAAAGTGATCCTATTAAAAGTTCCTTTTTTCCCTTTTGAGGTACGGAACCATAGATATAAGAAAGGAGGAGATATGCTAAGTAGTAAAAAATGTATCGGAACACTGTGTCTCCAGTTTCCCCTTCCACTACCGACACTACTACACGTACAGGAATACTTACGCAGTCGCGCATACATCCACAAATCATAAATCAGACCAAACTACACAGTTAATTATAAACCTTATTGCCCTAAAAACAGCGTGTATTTTTCTTGCACCGTACAACTTACGCACACATTAACAACATGCAACTATCGATGTGCTGTGCAAAAGCAATTTATTTTATATTTACGCTAGTGATTGACTAAATAGAAAAGTTCTCGATTTTTTAATTTTTTATCGTGCTATTTTTTTTTTGGGTTCCAATAACAAATTAAATAAAAGTGAATGCTTCCAGAAAATAATGTATATAATAATATAATATATAACTAGTTTCGTAATTCATAATTCATAATATATTATGAATAATGAATAACAAAACGAGTTATAAAAACGAGTTATTAAAAGAAAAAAATTTAACTTACAAAAATTAGGTCTAGTGATTTAGGGATTTGAGAGGTGGCGTTTTCTTAGAGGCTGAAACATTTCTGGTCGAAAGTAAAATATTAGGCAACCAATAAGGTGGCCTTCCAGTAGCATCAATCCATTGCTTTTTTAAATTATTTTTCGGGAAACTGAAAACAAAGATAAAAATGATAACTAAATAATATAACATTTTAGTTATCCTTTTTACATAAGCTACTGTTAAATCTATTCGGCTATTGTGGTCAAATCAAGAATTCCGTAACACCTTTTTGCAGGACTTCGCTTAAAGGCTTTCTTCTTAAGAGTCGTCGCTGGCTTTGAGCATGATACGAGTGTCGGCCCAAGCTCGGTATGCTGCATATTTAATCGTACCTCAATGGGAATGATTTATGAATAAGTAGTTAAAAAAAAAAAAAAAAAAAGATATTTATTATATAAGTTAGAACCAACATCACAATTTACAATCTATTTGATTAGACAAAGGAAACGTTCTTGATGAACTCTGGCACCCAATGTAAGATTTAACTTGTGTTTAGGGTGCCAGCGTCCTCGCCTATCAATTGGACATTTATAATATTGATGAAAGGTTTATTTACTTATTTACCGTTTCGTGTTTAGTGAACAGAACATTAAAATTACATATGTGTAAAAATTCATGAGATTGAGTATGTTATGGTGTGTATGGGTGTGTGTGTGTGTCGTGTGTGAATGAGAGTGAGCAAAACCATGATGCAAAATCTGCGCTTAAAAGACTAACTTATTTCCACACTCAAAAAAGGTACTTTATTAAGTACCTTTTTTGAGTGTGGAAATATATCGCTCGTATAACCTTATTAGGTTATACGAACGATATCTGTATTAGGTCTTCGGTCTTAGTGTAATTGAGAGTAAGGAGCCACTTGGTAACTTTAATTTTGCATTCATTGAGACACATGGGAGCAATGGTACAGACTTTGTTTAACCTATTATGTACTATCACTTGCAAAAGTCCATAAGAATTCTTAAAACTTATTCGTTTGACGTTTAGTTTGACTTACGACCTTTTATTTTCAAGTTTCGCCAACAAATGATTGAAATTCACAATTTCATGAACTTATAATAAGTCAAGATGGCCCAGTGGTATAGGCACACAGATTGAAGCGCAAATCAGTGTGCCGCAAGTTCAAATCCCACGCAATTATTGACTTTTTGTAAGTTCTTACCCGATTGGAAGTTATGTATTTGCATTACATATATTAAATTATTCTTTAACTTGTTCACACATTTCTTAGAGTTAGAAAGGTAGATCACAAAAAAACTAAATAAAGAATTAGATTTCTGCGAGGTAGACATGAGTTTTAACTTAACCGAAATGAACTGTCGTTTGGTTGTAGTTGTTGGTTAGTGACGTGAGGTTGACAGTATTGTAATATTCGCAAAATGCAGGCTAATATTAGTATTGAAGTGAGGGCGGAATAAAACACAAATATCTGAAGAAACCGGACTGAATGTGAGTATAATAGCTATTAATGAATTGTAACTTTATTACAAATTAATCTTCTAATTAAAACGTATGCCATTTATGAATCCATTCATCGTATCTTTATGAGGTTTAAAAGAGAAATACGTAAATCGTTGGGTTTATTGGATTGGTTATTGGATTAATAAATGCAGTTTTATTTTAAAATTATATTCAATAATTATGATTATTAACATTTTATATAATGAAAATGAAGTGAAGTAGGTATAGCTGCCTAATATATATTTTTTTTTATTTTAGAAAAATACTGTAAATCTTTGGCTAAAAAGATATGAGGAAGAAGGTAGCCTTGCTAGTCGAAAGAGAAGTGGGAGACCGAAGTTTATTAGCGAGGCGCAGCGACGACATATGGTGGACGTATACGAAACGAATGGTTTCGCACCAACGAGACATTTTGCGGAATTATATGACACCTCGATGGATACTGTTCGCCGTGCACTTCACGCTGAAGGCGTGCATCACAGAAAACCTGCTAAAAAGCCGTACTTGACAGAGAGGCACAAACAAGAACGATTACGTTTCGCACTAAATATTTAATGTTAACTAAACTAAATGGCCTACCATTTTATTTTAACATATCTGTGATTATTCGTTAACAAACACTGTATTATATTGTGTTTACTTTCGTTTAAAACAGCTATATCTTTTAACTTGTGCCATCGCCTCATCTTAAGAATGCAGTGAACTCGCTATCAATTTTGTTGACAATAATCATGAGTCTATTTCGTTTTTTATTCTTCTACCCGCACTGTTTTAACATAATACTATAGTTCAATTTATTTTTCTCATCTAATTGACGATTATCTTGTGAGGACTAAAGTTCTTTTAACAGAAATTGAGGTTTGGTTTCAATCTTCTTTTCGTCAAGAAAATGAACAATTAAGCTATGACCTCAATACATTCATTGTGACGTTACACAAAAATAAAATGTTTACAAAGTCCAAATCATTTATCACTTTTCAATAAATAACTGGATATAAACAATTACCTATATTTTATTTTATTAAAATTTGAATATCCGTTCATTGTTACGTTATTCATATTATGAATGGTCTAAGTGGGTATACTTCCAACAAACAATCTTAGGCGTAACATAGATAACGGTTACAAGATAACTTTTTGTCTAGGTAACAATTCGACGTCACAATTCTCATAAATGTTTAATTTGTAAATATAAAGAATAAACATTTTTATTAAACACGTCTTTTTATTTCCACCTTATAACATCGAAAAGATGTAACAACTAAATAATTGCAAATTACGAATGTGATTCTTCTTGTGGTTAATAGATCACATTCGTAATTTGCAACTATTTAGTGCAAAAAATGCAATAGTATTTTTCATAGAAATACAAAAAAACAACTATATCAATATAGATTGGGAATTTTCAAAGTAAGAAATAACTGCAACGGACCGACCATGATTTGAACTCGGGTTACGTGATTTGCGAATCCAACACTTAGTTCACACGGCTACCAGCACATGACGTATTTGCGCGAAATTTATAAATGCTATGGTAAGAACAGAAAAATAATAATGTTTTTAAGCTCAGTGCGACGACAGTTCCTTAGTGTGTGTTATCTGTGGAATGTGGATACTCATACATGCGCACACATACGCACGGAAGTATCGCGCTCGCTCGGTTCGTAGCAATGTAATCTTTAGCGTTCCTATGGACTTTTGCGGCCTTACTGTACATGGTTCGACAAAACACCGAAATGACGCTGAGCAAGGGCCGTTCGACTACCGGAAGTTGTGCACACCTCATAGAATCTGCGTTTTTTAGGTGCACTCGGCTCGTATATCACAGAAGGATGCTTACGCAGAACACTTCCAAGAACAAAGAGCTGTCTCACAGTGAGGACCTGGCATTCGGCGTAGAGAGCCGCGGTCGGGTACCTGAACGGCTTTGAGGTCATAACCTTGAGGACAGCTCTCTGTGCACGTTCCAGAGGCAGCAGAGTTGTCTTGGGACACCCTCCCCAAGCGTTGATGCAATAGTTTATTATGCTTTGACCTATAGCATAATTGTAGCGACATCTATGGCGCCACATAAGAACTACGAAGAAAGTACGTAAAGATCTCTTCTGGCGACTCGAGGTATCACAAAATTTTAGAATGTTTTCCCGACATCACCCGACCCGCCGGTACATTACGCACTACACCACATAACACAGTACACCATATCCGCACGACCCCAGGCCCCCCAGTTTCTTCTTCGTTTCGGTGACTAGCACCAGACAAACTTAAAATAGCACAGCAGGAGTTCCAGCTGATGCTATCAAACGGAACAGCCAGACCCTCAGAAAGCCCCTGGTCATCACCTCTCCACCTCGCCCCTAAAAAGGACAACGGTTGGCGACCCTGCGGTGATTACCGCATGCTCAACGCCCGCACCGTTCCTGACAGGTATCCGATTAGGCATATACACGATTTTGCACACAGCATTGCAGGTTGCCGAGTCTTCAGCACAATCGACCTTGTGAAAGCCTATAATCAGATACCTGTCAGCGCGGAGGACATACCGAAGACGGCGATCACCACACCATTCGGCTTATACGAATTTCCGTATATGACGTTTGGTCTGCGCAATGCGGGCCAAACGTTTCAACGTTTTGTCGACGAGATAACCGGAGGTTTGAACTTTTGCTACTGTTATTTAGACGATTTTTTAATATTTTCTAGGACAGAAGCAGAGCACGAGGAACACCTTCGTGCAATCTTCAGCAGAATGAAGAAGTTTGGCATGCTGGTCAACACATACAAGTGTGTTTTCGGTGTCTCAGAGGTAACCTTTTTAGGCTACCACATCTCTGAAAAAGGCACCAAGCCGCTTGAGTCCAAAGTTGACGCCATAAAAAACTTCCCGCCGCCCAAGGACGTACGTCAGTTGCGCCGATTTTTGGGCATGATTAATTTCTACAGGCGATACATACCCCACGCAGCGCAAATCCAAGCGCCGCTGAACAACCTTTTGATTGGCAACGTAAAGGGCTCGCATCCTATATGTCTTGCGGAGAATACTTTGCAAGCATTTGAGGAATGCAAAGAAAGCCTTGCTAATGCTGCTTTACTAGCTCACCCCGATTGCAGTGCCAAACTCGCATTGGTTACTGATGCGTCGGATACTGCAATTGGCGCGGTGTTACAGCAGCTTAGCAAAGACGGCTGGCAACCACTCGCTTTCTTTTCAAGGAAGCTAAGCCCTTCGCAAGCAAAGTATTCTCCCTATGACAGGGAACTGCTTGCCATTTACGAGGCCATCAAATACTTCCGCCACATGTTGGAAGCTAGGCACTTCGTAGTGTACACGGATCACAAGCCGATCAGTTTTGCATTCCATGAGAGGAAGAAAAACTGCTCGCCTAGGCAGTTCCGGCACCTCGACTACATAGCCCAGTTCACCACCGACATTAGGCATATTTCCGGCAAAGACAATGTCGTGGTCGACCCCTTGTCCCGTGTGGAAGAACTACAGGTGCCGGTCAGTCTCGACACCCTCGTGGAATCGCAAGCTTGTGATCCGGAGCTGACCAAACTCCTACAAGAAGGCTCGTCTTTAGTGATGGAGAAGGTCAAGATACCTGGGGAGTAAACAGCAGTGTACTGCGATGTCAGTACGGCGTCCCCCAGACCATTTGTTCCCGTTATGCTGCGAAAACAAATTTTCGACAGCTTGCATTCCCTCAGTCATCCTGGTGTCTCAGCGACTGCCAAGCTAATAGCAGAACGCTTCGTTTGGCCAGGCATTAGAAAAGACTGTAGGGAATGGGCACGAGCCTATCTCCAGTGCCAGCGGGCTAAGACCAACCGCCACGTCTCAGCGCCATTAGGGGCGTTTCATCTCCCACGTGCAAGGTTCACCATTGTACACATCGATCTGGTGGGCCCATTGCCCATATCGAAAGGCTTTAGGTACTGTCTGACGGCAGTCGACCAATTTACTAGGTGGCCAGAGGTCATACCTATCGTCGACATAACTGCCGAGACAGTAGCTAAAGCGCTGCTATCCGGATGGATTGCCCGGTTTGGCTGTCCGACAGAAATCATAACGGACAGAGGACGACAGTTCGAGTCGGCCTTGTTTGAACAACTGTCAAAAATTGCCAGTTTCAAGCACAAACGGACAACGGCATACCATCCGGCGTGCAATGGAATGGTGGAGCGTTTTCACCGCCAACTTAAGGCGTCCATCATATGCCACGCCAACGACAAGTGGACAGAATCCTTGCCGTGGGTATTGCTTGGCATACGGAGCGCATTCAAAAAGGATGTCCAAGCGTCTTCCGCCGAGTTAGTGTACGGCGAACCGGTAAGACCCCCAGGGGAATTTTTTACCCCCAGCGATGCAGGTACCACTGACATCACTGAATTTACTGCGCGCATTCGCAAATTCGCCCAAAATCTGCAGCCAACTCCGGCTTCCCGTCACAACCAACAAAAAGTTTTTGTTTACAAGGATCTGCAGACCACGGATCACGTGTTCCTTCGTGAAGACGAATTACGTGGCTCGCTACAGCCAGCTTACACAGGTCCTCACAAAGTACTGCAAAAAGGTGACAAAACCTTTAAAATATTATTTAAGGGCAAAGAGGTCACGGTCTCAATAGACCGCCTAAAACCAACCCACATATTGGCGGACAAAGCTGACCCAGAAGAAATCAATCCACCTAGCAGTAGCAAAGGGTGTACCACTCATTCTGGTCGTCACGTCAGATTTCCAGATTTTTATCGCCCTTGACGGTCTCTGGAGGGGGGTGATGTAGGGTTCACCCCTACCATATAGTTTATTTATGTTTATAATAAACTCACACAACACTGATGTAGCGACATCCATGGCGCCACATAAGAACTACGAAGAATATACGAAATCCTGCATCGCGCAATCAAAGTTCTCCGCGCGATTTTAACATGTACGACAGCTCGAAATCATCTATCGGGCAGTCGCCCACCAGACCATAACACCTGTCTGGTCGGAGGATCCTCCCTTTTCAAAGGAGGTTTGCGGGACTTTACTCTCTGTTCCGCATACCTCCAAACTGGTGACCCTCGACAAAGAACGTCAGCGCAGCCTTCGTGCAGCTACTACTTCGTGAGGTCATCATCACTTCCTCAAGCTTTCGAGCAGCGAGCCATACAGCCAGCACCCACGGCTATAGAGGGTATCCTGACCACCAGCATGCCTACCTGGTCATACCTGGTCATCACCTTCAGCCTCATCAGCGACCTTGGCTTGGCACACCGCACCTTCGGCCAGTCACATGAAGAGCTATGAAGAACCTCTCCTGGTCGACGCCAGCAGTCAAGCCCTACGTCGCACAGCACCGCTCCGACTCACTGGAGCCAGCAGCACTACTCCGACTCACTGGAGCCTGCAGCATCGTCCCGACTCACTGGGACAGCACCACCCCGACTTACTGGGGCATCATCCCGACTCACTGGGACATCATCACCCTGACTCACTGGGGCATCATCCCAACGCACAGGGATAGCAACACCCCGACTCACTGGGGCATCACCGCAGACAGTTCCGACTCACCGAGAACTATGCGGCATCGGTTCCGACCCACTGGAACCAACCTACGCTGGCCTGGCGCGCATCAAGAACCATCGATCTCCGATCTCCGGAGGGGAGTGATGTAGCGACATCTATGGCGCCACATAAGAACTACGAAGAAAGTACGAAATCTTGCATCGCGCAATCAAAGTTCTCCGCGCGATTTGAACATATACGACAGCCCGAAATCATCTATCGGGCAGTCGCCCACCAGACTATAACACCTGTCTGGTCGGAGGATGCTCCCTTTTCAACGGAGGTTTGCGGGACTTTACTCTCTGTTCCCATACCTCCAAATAATAAACATTTAAGTTCTGTTGTCTGCGGAGTGCCTTAATTTTTAAAAAATAAAAATACATTTACGTACTCGCGACAACAGACTATTAATTTGGGGTTTCCAACTCAGGGAGGTATCAATATGAACTCCAAGATATTTGATGGACTCAGACCTGGAGAGTTGTGTACAGAAGCGTTGTGAAGAGGATAGGCCGAGTGAGCAAGTATGTGCTCTGAGCACTATTGAGTCCGGCGGAGGGAAGTTTGACGATTTAATAGAAAAAGGTAAATAAACCGTTTTGCTTAAATTTAAGGTTAGGATGTTATTTGACAACCATTTCATCACCGAGTTCAGAGCAAGTTCCGCAAATTTTACTGTTTCGATCCAGTCATTCCCATAAAGAAGTAGAGCCGTGTCATCTGCATAGGTGACGATCGAGCAGTTTGTAAGAGACATTTTACATAAATTATTGATGTCAAAGTCAAAGTCAAAGTCAAAGCATTTATTTCAAATAGACCATTTACAGGCACTTTTGAATAGTCAAATGTCGGTCAGTCCAAGAAAAGTGAAGCTAAATTGCACGTTCCAAAGAGTAGGTCTCTATGGAGAAGAACGTACAAGAAACTCCATGGACACTCTTTTAAATCATATTATGTGTTACATATAATGCTTGGTTACATATTACTTGTTGCTTCTATCATGTGAGCACAATGTCGATAATGAAATAAAAATGTAAAATAATTAATAGATATTGTCTGTGCGATAAAAGAACCGTCGTGGCATAAAATGAAAACAACATTAAAGATTTTAAGTAGCAACCCAACCCAGCCATCCGTCAAATGCCAAACGTCATAAAATGTTGACACCGGTTTGTTGATTATGTTATTTTGTTGTGATTTTTAATTGAAATCTTCAGAAATGTGATAAAAAATTTCACCGAGCTGCAAGGGAAATAATATTTAATATATAACAGTTTTTCCAAAGGTAAAAAATGGCAAATCACACCATAATTGATCAAAACAAAGTCACGAACTTGGGAAACATTGGTATGTTGTTTTTTTGGTACGTAAAACTTTTATTTTAATGTTCTTAGACTTCCTAGGTAAACTCCTGTCCCTGTTATCTCCAAATATGTATAAATTAAACGGAAATTCATTTAAACATGACGATATTTGTTTATTTTGTTTTGGTCAATATTTTCGTTGGCTAGTATAAAGAGTATTGATACTTTAAATTTATAATGCGTTTCGACTAACTAAGAATATTTCTTTTCAGTCTTGAGTAAGGAATAAAAAAGGGTACAGTAACTAAAATAAAAAAGGGCAAGTGCGAGTCGGACTCACGCACTGAGGATTCTGGACAAATTTACCTATGAAATCAATTCCCGAATTGTGTTACGAAGATTTTTCCGAATTGCAAACATTTTTTTTTTTTGTGGCGGATCAACAAATTTACAATTGTTAAGATTTTTCCCTGTACTTATTCTATGAGACCTTGATTTATGCCAAATTTCAGGATTCTAGGTCAACGGGATTCATCCTATGAACTTTGATTCCCTTGAGTATCGAAATATACGTTTTTTTGCGACATAAATGGCCGTATCTTTTTTTTTTGTTAACTCAGTAGTCTGATTTTTTTACAACTTCAAAAGACCGCAGACTTGAGTGTATGGTTTTAATTTTAACTCGATACCTAATGGGTTGTCGAGTTAAAGGGTCTTAACAGATAAACAGACGGACAACCAAGTGATCCCAAGGATCTTATATACGAGATGGTCTCTTACAGGCTAAATAGATCTTTTACGAAGCAACATTACAAATTCTGAAGTGTGCTTTATTTTCATAGTCATTAAGTTCATAGTTTTCATTGATTAGCAAAAGGGAAAAATGTACTGAGGAAGATAACGAGAAAGTGGTAGTGTGTCCGATTTTTACCTTTATATTTAACTAGGGTAAACATAAACTTGCTGTTAGCTACAATATTCCAGTCAGTGATAAGATAATAGACCGATCCCAGTCAAAGTGATAGAACCATTTCCGTTGGAACTGGGTAAGTGGTCGTTGGTGGAACCTACCTAGATAGGCAGTACAGCAGTCTCTTCACGCTATTTTCCTTTACCGGTTCGTGTTTGCATTTAAATGTTCATCATCATTACAATCGAAAGACGTCCACTGTTCGACATAGGCCTCCCCTAGGTGTCGCAA
Source organism: Mythimna ferrago (assembly GCA_910589285.2). NCBI lineage: Eukaryota > Metazoa > Arthropoda > Insecta > Lepidoptera > Noctuidae > Mythimna > Mythimna ferrago. The sequence goes on along the minus strand of OU342690.1, from coordinate 19,642,837 downwards.
CAATTAACGGTTTGTTACTCATCACGCAAGAACTTATAAACGGATGAATTTAATGATAAACGTTGCAATAATGTAGCTTATAACCTACTTTTTTGCTAAGTTTCATCATGTGATCAAGTTCAATAAATAGACTACTAATATTATAAATGCGAAAGTTTGTGAAGATGGATGGAGGTACTCGTATGTATAGATGTGTCGCGCAAAAACAACTAGACATATGAACTTAATCATAAACATTGCAATAATATAGCACATAAGCTATAACTTTGCAGTTTCATTAGGTGAGCAAATTCAGCTAATAGGATATTTTTTATTATAGGGTGAAGCCGCTGGAAGAAGCTAGTCTAACATAGTTTAAAAATATCAAGATTTAACTGTCGCACTATAATGACGTCACAATGTTGCTTACATAACAAAAACGATATTTATCTACAGCAGCGCCCTCAAATCCCACGATGGTTTACTTTCCGCACAGACTCTATAAACTGAATTAAGCCACTGGCAGCTAAGAGATGACCAGTCCCATCTGACGGCACCCATTCACGAGCATGACGCGTGCATCAGCCCTACTCAGCTCAACCATTTTGAAGGGAACTGAACGACCCAATAACATGTGCCACCAACAGCGAGACATTAGAGTGAGCATGACAAACTCTCAACTGCCATGCTCGTAATGTCAAAAAAAAAAAAGTTGTAACCTAATAAAAATGCTCCATGGTGCTTCACATTCACAAACTTGAAAAAAGTGCTTCTACATTATACAATGCAATTGTGTCTTTCAAATTAAAAAGTAATAATATTAGTTTCCAACTAATCAACTAATTAGTACGCCCTAGTGGTAGTGGAGCTGGACCAGCATTGAGCCAAGCATTTTTATCTTGAATATAATCCTCCAACTTATAATATGCTTGCCTGCATAGTGTGCGTTTAATACAAGATTTAAATTTCGTTTCATTGAGTTCTAATATTTGGGGTGGTATTTTATTATAACATTTCAAACAGTACCCCATGAAAGTTGTAAATAAGAAACAGGGTTGGGTCCGGAATTGAGCCCTACGGAATGCCAAAACTCAATGATTTGGTGTCGCTAATAACACCATTAATCATAACGCACTGAGTCCTATCACACAAATAATCTTGAAAAATTTTTTGAGCATGCCCACGAATACCTGTAGCCTCGAGCTTGGATAAGAGGTGGGGAACAGACACAGTGTCAAATGCCTTGGAAAGATCTAAGAAAATAGCCAAACACTTCTTTTTACTATCCAATTTTGATACTACATGATCAATCAAAGCAGCAACGGCAACTTCAGTCGACCTACCACCTCTAAAACCATACTGGTTGTCACTTAGTAGTTTGTGTGACTCAAGATAGTTTACTAATCTTTTATTTAGAATTTTTTCCAAAATTTTAGAGATGGCAGGCAAGATTGAAATTGGTCTATAGTTATTAACACTGTGTCTGTCCCCACCCTTAAATATCGGGAGTACAACAGTTCTTTTGAAGGTCCTGGGAAAACAGCCCGTGGAAATAGAGCGATTGCAGATATGGGTAATTACTGGGACAAGCGTAGGCAGACACAATTTGAGCAGTTTCGAAGAAATGCCATCCCAACCCACGGCAGCATCAGAACGTAGCCCAAAAATGAGATTTAAGATCTCAACTTCATCTGTGGGTAGTATCGCAAGAGAGTTAGGGGGCAGGGCATCAAGTGAAAACTCCGGTATGTATGTGGTAGATGAGAAGTTGTCGGCCACGTTTTTGCCAACATTCGCAAAAAACTCGTTGACTTTGTTGACTGAGGACTTCTCATCAGAACACAGCCTCAAAAGTTCGTTAGGTGAGTTTACACTTCGACAAGTACCAGTAATATTTTTTATAACCTTCCATGTTGCTTTAGGGTTTTTCTTTGCCTTTTGAAATTCCTCCCTTTTATAAGCTTGTTTCAAGTTTTTGAGTAGTTTGTTACAAAAATTGTGGTAGCGTTTATATGTAACCATGCAAATGTAATTTTCAGGATCAGCCCGCAATTTTTGAGCCATGCTATCTCTGTTTCTAATACAACGAAGTAGCCCATTTGTAATCCAGGGTTTAGGAATTCTGCGTTTCGAGGACATTTGTAATCCAGGGTTTAAGAATTCTGCGTTTCAAGGTATACTGATTTAGAGTGATTTGCGATGACGGAGTTAATGAGGGAGACAAAAGACTCAGCAGCAACGTTTGCGTCCTGTGTGTTCAGTATTTCAGTGAAGTCCATTGCTGAGATCTCAGAAAACACTGCTGTGTAATCAATAACTAAGCGATTTGATTTGGGGGTAGGGATTGATATTGCATATTGGAAAGTTATAAATGTGGGCCTATGATCAGTAATGTAAGTGTCAAACACTAAAGTCGTACTTTTATATTCAGATCTTATAATTACGTGATCAATACATGAGTTAACCCGGGTGGGGAGGACATGCGACGGGATGAGACCATGTGATGCGAGAAGATTGAGGTACTGGTTTTCTTGTTGGGAGACAAAATTTGGTGTGATATCTATATTCATGTCACCCATAATCACAACATTTTTTAGTGTTGACGATTGAGTAAGAGTTGTGTCTAAACTATCCAAGAAACTATCCAGGTTTCGTATGGAGGGAGAACGATATATCGCCAGAAGAAAGATATTATGAGATTGTATATGACAGGTCAAACAGCTAGCACCACTCATCAAAGGTTCGCTACCGGTATGAGGTAAATCTGATTTAACATAGATTATAACACCATCATTTTGGTTAATAATATTTTTCGTGTGATAAGAAACGTACCCTTCCAGTGGTGGAACTGTTGACAACCTCAGCCAGCACTCGGACAAAATTAAAACATCGCACCGCGTTTTAATTCTAGTTAATAATATTAAAAAGCTATCGAAGTTATAGTTTACACTGCGTATATTAAGATGCATTATATTTAATGAGTTAAAAACTCTAAATATTAAATACGTAAATAAAAAACTTATAAAGGGAGTCATTATAAGATTTTTATTTTATTTTATTTCTTGTTATGGGAAAAGGGGACATGTCAGTTATTTTTATAATTAATGAATAAAAATATTTTTCCCATGCATATAAAAAACAACAATATTAATAAATGAAAATTAAAACAGATTTGTATTCAATACTTCTGTATATTATTGATTAAACTGCATTTATCTTATAAAACAAATAAGCGTTTTCTTTATTTGCCCCTGGTGAAAAGTTGTGTTTTTTGTCTCATCCCTTTTTACTTTGACACCACAGTTAAATTGTTCATAAGTACGTACCTAATCAAAATTATTTACAACAATTAACAAGAGTTCTGGGTCAATGGGTTGTCTTAGGGGCTGTTAAAAACCTAATAACTAATCACCTCTGAATCATCACTAGTTAGATAGACTTCACAAGAGCATAGCATTCTTTTGGATACATAAATTTGCACGTTTAACGCAAAGATTGCAAGTGGTTTGGCACTGTAAAAACGTCGAGCCGCCTGCGCATCAAGACCCGCGATTTCGTCACCAACTCTAGGTTGGAATACACATAATTCCGAGACGCCATTATTTTCGCGCGACGACACACCTATGACGTCTTGAGAGAAACTGAATTATTCCATGACGTGTGTCACTCACGCGCTGCACTTATGTGAGGGAGTTAATAAAGAAACCTGAGTGAAGTGAGGAATTCAAGCCGCCCAAAACAAAGACAGCTTTATCCCCGTGTTGCATACTCTACTTTTTACACCATGAGTGAGATAATTAAAAAAACAATTTAGTCGACCAAATCATAAATTAGAGAAATATAAGTATTATATTTACAAGTTCATCAAACAAACAAATTTCACCTACTCCAAGATTCTATAGTTTTAATTTTCTATAATGCTCCCGTCAGTAAGCAGGTTTTATTCTATTTTCTTTTTTTGTTAGTGGCCAGTTTGAATTTCGAGTCAACTTGTGCGATGCACGTACATTTTAATTCACAATGTTGACGATTTTTGGTGTTCCAAATTCAAATCTCATTATTCCCTAGGGATCGGCCATACTGCATTATCTCCCTAGGGATAGAATGACTTGCTTTAAGTGAGGTTTGTATGACGTATAAAACGACATTATCGAGCAGGTGGTGTAAAAAAAAATATACATTGTCTTTAGCCACAACTTGTATAACAGTAACCGGTACCACTGACATATACCTAAGTTGCGTAAAAAAAAAGGTCTAGGTCACATTCGTTAGCATCAATTCTGTCACGCACGTCAACGGGTTAAATAAAGCATTAATTATCTTTTGGTAGTTATTTTTTACTACCTAGAGTGCGTCTACTGAAAGCGTAACCTGGACTTTTTTTTTTAAATTAAATTGGCAACATTGTTTTGCCGAAAAAAATCACTTCAAAGTCTATGGTTGCAATTGTCAGTTTTTGGAAACGGATTTTTATTTTTCAAGAATAATTGCTTAATTGTGGGAAAAACAATAAACAGTAACGTGCAAAAACTGCTACACACTATGGTTAATAAGTTCAAACAAAAACAAGAAGAGAAAGAAGGTGTTTTCAATGAAAACCAACATTGTTTACATACGATTTCTGATTTTTAAGTTAGTATGACGTTATAATCTTGATCCTTGTCGACTAATATTATTAGATAGTTATATTAAGGATATAATGATTTTTTTTCTTATATTTTTAGATAATCTGACATATTGCGAATTTCATAATGGACAAAAACATCGAACAAAGAAGGCTTTTGGTGAATCGACTTAATCAAAAACACATGCTAGTGAGTGGTAGAATGCGTTCAAAAGCAGTTGAGATGTAATGAAAGATTTGCCTCACTCTGTCTGGTAGTGCTAAATTTAAAAAAAAACATGTATACAACCTATGATGTCACCAACACACCAGATGTGAACATTTCAATACTTATAAACTATTTGTATCTCATTTTAAGTGAACTGTAATTGTTTTTATGAGAATAAAATTCTTTAAACCTAACCTAAAATCGCGAAAATCCTAGTTCAAGTTTAAGAGAGATGCTGCTGCAGCAGCTGCTGAACTTTTTGTGTCTCACGAGTCGATCCGTATCATTTGAAACAATCACTGGAGTATAAAACATGTTCCCACTTGACTAATCCCAAAAGATCTGAATTTTCTCTGTGCTAAATCGATTCCAACCCAACAATCTTGAAACACATTAATAGTGTTGGCGAGACTTGATGAAGTTGAAATCATGTTGACTATTTTATTTGACTATCACGGTGTTGTGCACTTGGTATTCTTGCCAGAACGCCAAATGGAAAATAAAGAATATTATTTAAATATTATATAGCGACATTTGAGAGATCAGATAAAATAAAATAATTTGGAATAATATCTAACATTTTGTGTGTTATTGACATTTACCATACACCCACTAAATAATTAAGTCTACACACATGTTTTTGACTAGGATTTAAGTTCTTGTACAACTATTCTAAAATTGTCATAAATACAAAAAATACTCTAGTATCAAAACTTTTTTCTCCTACTATTTCAATAATACCACATTCAAAATTTTTGGTTGTAACCTCCTTTTCTCAGGTCACGCTTTCATTAGACGGACTCTACCTACTATGACCATACGTTAGTATGACTTAACGCGCAAGTCTATTATTCTACCTAGGTGTAACAGGACCCAATTGTAGACGTTCGGTCATTTAAAAAAAACCTATAGACGTTATTTTCCGTTCCAGTATAGATTTTTTAGTAACGGCACTAACACTTTAAACTCAGATAGCAGCCTGGGGGTTAATTCTAGACATTCTTTGTAATAGTAAAAAATCTTTATGACATTATTTCCGATGAGAATCTACTATATTTTTATTCTGGCCGGCACTTTCATTTTTGGGTACGAAATGACTGATGTCCTCTAAAGAACGTAAGATTATTGTGAGCCTATCTGTTGAGCAAGCAGTTGAAACAGCCTGTATTAAATTGGTGCAATTTATTAAGTGTGTACAAACCCCCTTCCGGATTGTATGACTGCTTTGAAAAGGTAATAGACGAAGTGTTCCACAAGATTTGCAATTCAAACAAGTACATAATTACTTGGTATTATTTTAATGTTAATTTATTAGAATACTCAATTAATTAGTTTAATTATTTCCGCATGACGCAGGTCCTCACCGAGTATGGTCAGTTCGGAAGGTTCATGCACCGGATTCATGCGGAAGTAACGCCCGGTTGTCACCATTGTGTGGACCACCCGGAGGACACGGTGGAGCATACGGTTGAGGTGTGCCCCACTTGGGTAGAGCATCGCCGTGTCACTGCCGCCCGCAGTGATCTCTCGCTCCGGGCCTTGGTACAGGCCATGGTACAGAGCGAGGACAGGGCATAGTCCTTCTGCGAAGCAGTAATGCTACCAAAGTAGGAGCCGCACGCGTGAGGCAACGGCGCTCTCACCCCAGCTGCCACCAGAATTCCGATCCTGATTTTCGGCTACCGTAGGCACGGGCTTGCGAATGGCGAGCAATGAGTAGGTTGCCGTCCGACTGTCCGGTAACCGAACGGATCAAGACGTCGACGACGCGTCTCGTTTAACCCTTTGTGTGTCCGGAACGTGGATCCACGCGAGACACAATAACTTTTTAATTGTGTCTCTAATTACGGCATACGAAAGGTTAAGGCGCGCCTCAAGGAGTTGTTAGCAAACCGTAGGGACCCAGCAGGGTTGAAACCTGTAGTTAGAATCCTCAACAAAATAGTCATAACTGGTTTTTCGTTTATTCATTCTATTAGTAATTTAGAAGTTTTCAAGCTTCAAAATTGACTCTGAAAGCAAAACTGAAAAAACTCTATTTACATATATGTGAACATAGTACAGAAGCGTGCTATCAATTTTAATAAAATCCTGTCTACCTATCTAGAAAAGAATATTTCCTAGTGTTTTTGATTAATCAAATGGTTTTTGGGCCAAATATCACGTAATTTGGAGTGAACGCTCTTAATACTGCCGAATTTAATTTATATGTGCGAAATTACTCAAAAAAAAAAAAGTTTGTTTTAAACAAAGTCGCGTTATTTGAGTTCTAAGATAAAAACAGTAATAATATAATTAACTAAAACGACTTGGAATATTGTAAATAGTGAAACTGGTAGGTCTACAAGACCATGTAGTGACTTTTACCTTGTAATTGACAATGTGATCACATCGGACTCATAGGTAGCAACAGCTTTTGAGAACTTCTTTTCAGAGATCCCTATGGGCGGCTTCACATTAGCGTTTGTCGAGGCGAATGGTAAACGTATGCGCAGCGCAGACGCCGCGACGAGGCGGCGCAGGCGTCGTCGTTGTTGCTGCGGCGTTTCCACTGGAGTCAATTGAACGCCGCAACAACGCGACGCCTGCGCCGCGTTGGCTCGGCGTCTGCGCTGCGCATACTTTTATCGTTTACGTTCGGCTGAATGTGTGTTTTTTTTTATGTATATTCACCGATATCTCGTTCAATTGTGGACCGAATTTGAAATTTTTTACCCGACTACGGCAAAGCCAGAGCAGGGTTATGATTTTGACAGGCTATGTATGTGAGTATGTTCATCTGTTCCCTCATAGCTCCTAATCTATTGATCAGAACTCGACATATGAGGTATCGTTAGAACCGTCTTAATCGTCCGCTGAACATAGGCTACGTGACATGTCACATAACTCGATATGGCAACCTCTAGCGGACAAAAAGTAATGTGACAATAAATAAAAATGGATATAAATACGCCGTGTTTGATATCATTTGAAAGGGCTTAACTTGTACATTTCCAAAACATTACTCAAATTTAAAGTGACGCCCTCTAGAGGACAAGAAGTAATGTGTTAAAAAAATTAAGGTAGATATACCGTGTTTGAAATCATTTGAAAGGGCTACTGGTACTTAACAAAAAATATCATCCAAATTCTATGTGGCGCCCTCTAGTGGACAAAAAGTATTGTGTTAAAAAAAAAAAGAAGATAAATACGTTGTGTTTGGTATCATTTGAAAGGGCTTCACGTAAATAGTATAGAAACACTGAATTAACACCAAAATTGTTTAAATGAAAAAAAGTTGAAAAACTAAAACCCAACTACGATAAAAAAACAACACTGCAAAAGAATGAAACAAAATTTTCAGGAGGGTGAAAAACAAGAACAGAACAAAAAGAAAAGCCGTAGTCACATGTATTAGGTACCAACCGAAACACTTTAATAACGTGTGACTACGGCTTTTCTATTTTTTTGTTGTGTTCTTGTTTTTCACCATCCTGAAAATCTTGTTTTCATCGTTGTCCGCGAAAATTGCATACAATATGCACATTGGGGCAAACGGCCGGCAGATACAAACTTGTGAAACTCGCGATACGTGATCGTAAACAAAATGCCGTGTTGTTCAGAGGTTTCATGCGAGAACTGAAGTGATAAGACAAGCCTGGGTCAAACGGCCGGCAGATACAAACTTGTGAGACTCGCGATACGTGATCGTAAACAAAATGCCGTGTTGTTCAGAGGTTTCATGCGAGAACTGAAGTGATAAGACAAGCCTGGGTCATCACGGAATCTCATACCATATGTAAATACAAGTTTAATGCTATATTTATCTTTAAAATCAGTAAAAACAATAAATCTTATAATATCCCTTGCTGCTACTACGTTCTATTTGTTTTCCAATGACAAAGCGACTGTATGACTCTTACTGTAAATACATTGCTATTTAACAACTACCAAATTTTAACACTCAGTAACTGGACAAGCAATGTAAAAATAACATAACGATACTTTGTCATTGCGACGTATTTCATAATGCGGCCGCTCTTAAGCGTTGCGAATTAGGATTGTATTACCTAATCCTGTAATGTAGACTCGATAATAATATCGATTGGCTCGATATCTACGGATATAATGTAAAATAATGTGTGTGAAATAATGTAAATATTATTATTTATTTTGATTACATTACAGAGTAGTAGGAAAATACGTAAGCAACTGTCGTAAAGTAAGTTGGTTAAATTGTAAGATAGTAGTAGGTGGACTATTTTTTGGTTTCGGATATCGTATGTTACGTTACCGCAGTATCTTTGAGTTATTTCCATACTTTTTCTGATTTTGATATTGTCACTAGCTTTTTAAATTCTTCAAAAGATTCGAATGCGCTATAATAATGGGCAAGATTCAGAATATAACAAGGACTTTTGATTAAAATAAGGAAACATAATTCTAGCTCTTTATTTATTATGCATGAGTATGTGTCGTATTTTGTATTCCATATATTTAACAAACTCTGTACTATGGTTTTTTTTCTGACAAAAAGCCTTGCCAGCCAGCGAGATACCCATTGCTCGCCGTCCGCAAGCTCGCGCTCACGGTGGCTGGAAATTGGGATCGGAATCCCGGCGGTAGCTGTCTCCTCGGTCGATCTCCTCCTTTGCTAGCATTACTGCATCGCACACGGAGGCGACCGCCCACCGCAGGCCCGGCGCGAGAAATCGCCGCCGCCGATCGCGCCCACAAGGACACGGTGATGCTCTGCCCAAGCGGGGCACACCTCTACGCCTTTTACATGGTGAGGTTTAGCAGTAGCTTAGGTAAAAATTATAACTAAAATGTTATTTTAAGTTTTCAGTTTCCCGAAAAATAATTAAAAAACAATGCATTGATGACACTGTAAGGCCACCAAATTGGTTCCTACAAAAATACATATGTTCAATTTACTTTTAAACAGAAATGATTCAGCTTCTAAAAAAACGCAGGCTTTTTGAATGGGCAATCCCTAAATTAACACGAGACCTTATTTTTGTAGAAGTAAGTTTTATTTTTAATAACTGAAAGCTTTTTAGGATTTTATAGAACCAGAACACGCACTTTGCTGATTGTTTGTATTTGATATTGTCGTTCTAAAATGCCATAATAATGGCCTAATGAGAATGAATAATTAGAATTTTTAGTTTATTATTCACTGGATACATTAATTTGTTTTTCGAACCCAAAAAAAAATCGGCAAAATGAAAAAAACGATAATTTTTCTATTTAGTCAATCACTAGCGTAAATGTAAAATAAATGGCTTTTGCACAGCACATCGATGTCGTGTGTTGTTATTGTGTGCGTACGTTGTACAACGCAAGGAAAATACACGCTGTTATTAGGAAAATAAGGTTTAAATTGACTATGTAGTTTGGTCTGATTTATGATTTGCGGATGTATGCGCGACTGCGTAAGTATTCCTGTATGTGTAGTAGTATCGGTAGTGGAGGAGAAACTGGAGACACCGTGTTCCGATATTTTTTTTATAAGGTTTCCGTTTTTCCTTTTGAGGTACGGAACCCTAAAAATGTAGGCCACATTTTTTGGGGTTCCGCACCTCAAAAGTATATCAGCAAAATCGTAAAGGTCCAGCAGAGTACCTGCTATACGATTATCGAAAAAGATACATATAGTCCTGGAAAGCAAAGGGCAACTGAAGGTAACAGGTGGGTTTTAGTTACATAAAGTCTGATATGCCTTTTCGCTCCACACAAGAACGACATTTCTGACCTCAAAAAAAAATACGATTATTATGCTGCTCGTCTATACAATTTATGAGTTCAAAGTTTAATTCATTCTATTTATTGATTCCAGTTTCGCATTGTTTCATGTAAATCAACTATTGTAATTTTAAAAAACAAAAACGTCAGTATTTCAATTAAGTTTTTTTATAAACAAATGTATACAGTTATTAAAGCTGGTGTTAATAAAACCTTATTTCAGAAGTGGTCAGAAGTTCTATCGTTACGGTTGTGACCGTCTGCCATTTCCGCAATTTGATGTAAGTTGAAACGGTTAATTAGTTTATACTTCGTTCATCCTGAAGGTTTGTCCCACATTTCAAAAAACTCTTTGTTCGTCCCATATCACTATTAAAGTTGTGTTTTGTCCCAAATTACAAGTAACTTATAAGTACAGTCAACAATATAAGTATGTACTTATTTGAAATTTATGAATATTATTTCAAAATCTTATTATTATATTATTTCAAATCGGTTTGTTTCATTTAAGAAACAAACCGATAGACGTGCTTAACTTTAGCATACTATCTATTTATATAAACAAAAACCACCAACCGTTTAACAAAAGTTGCACCAATTGAGAACAGGAGGCGTTCTGACCACCCGAAGAGTTAAGTTTAAAACTATCAATACCTAGCTCTTTTTTGTTGTTTAGAAAGTAATCAGTTATCTACAATGGCACCTACACCTCAAGAACTCGTGTCGCATTTTGGGATAACTGCTGATCTAGCTGAGTCAGTTCTTCCTACAGCAGTAGACAGTCCAGTGCTAGATGGCGAAAGGATCGTCATATCTGGAGTATCAGGCCTCTACCCACAATCGCACAACGTGAAGCAACTCTCTGATATTCTTTACAACAAGGTACCTTATTTAAGAACCCTATGCATTCATAATGAAGGATAGATTAACAAAAATTACATCTGCATTAATACATTTTGTGAGTACGTCTACCGTTTATATTAGGTACGGATCACATGAAATCTAAAAGCGAAAGTTGGTTACTTTCACTTTTAGAGATATAATATTTATTAGATTTACTTTTTAGCTTTAACAATAAATTTGTAAAAAAATGCACATTCTTCTTTATATTCAGGTGTGAACGCGACCGATTCTTACAAGAATACTTACTGTAATATATATTCTTTTCAACAGGAGAATCCAATTACATCAGAAGGCCTTAGATGGAACTTCAAGCATCCAGACCTGGCCCTAACCTCCGGCATGGCACCTGAGTTGGACTTGTTTGACGCTCAGTTCTTTACTGTATACTACCGCCTCGGAAACTATATGGATCCGATGTCGCGGAAGGCACTTGAGCAGACTTACCAGGCCCTTTATGATGCAGGTAAGTTTGTGTTCTGAATAATTTATTTATCTACATTAACCTAATAACTACTTATTAGCTTAACAAAATATTTCGAATAATACGGAACAAATATTACAAATAATACCTAAGTTAAAAGAATATTAAAATGATTTTTTCTTCTATTCTTTCAGAAAGGGACTCTTATTGCACTGCATTTAGGTTTACAAAGGCACTTTTTACCAAACTGTGACCTTTTGATTACCATTACACAAATACACACTAGTGCTATAATATAGTTAAAACCTTTTTGTTCAACCTCTTTGTTCGCAAAACAAATTTTGAGTACTTACGAAAAAATTTCACAAAGTTATTGCGTTCATAAATTAGTGACATACTTACTTATTTCAGGCAATTCTGACCATTTTAACTTGTACAAACGATTTATTTAACAATAAAAAAAAAAAGTTTTGTCTGGTATATACCAAAACTAAATAGCACCAAGTCTTCTTCCGTTAGTCTCGGGAAGTCATTCAATTCTGGCACATCTGTTGATAGTGAACGAAATTGTACTCGCCTTCTATTATAATTATGTCTTAGGACTAGGTATATCTAACAATGTTTGTAAGAGTCAATCTTTCGTTAAATATATTTAAGAATGTTTGCGCATGAATATTATCATCTATTAACCTGTGATAGGCATTTATTAATTAGATTTAATTTTAGAGAAGAAAATTATTATTTTAATTTTGAATATTATTTTTTGTATTTTCAAAGTCAAATAGCAGCCTGAGGGTTAATTGTAGACGATTCTAGTAATAGTAAAAAATCTTCAGGACATTATTTTGCTTAAGAATCTAGTATTATTTTTTTCTGGCTTACTTTCATTTTTGGGTACAAAATGTTCGACACTTGAATAATGTCCTGTATTTATTCAATAAATGCAAAAGAATTAACATTACACAATTAAATAACACGGCAAATGTCAATAATTAACCCGCCCCTGATCGTTCCCGGTGCAAAGGTGCCCATAACACTCGCCGCATTACACCAAGAACGACCTGAACCGGGAGTTACCCGTTGCCTCACCGAGCCTACGGCCCAAATCCCGCACAAAACACCTTGCCTCTGTACTCCAACTGTCCAGAGTCTCCACAGCAACGGGCAAAAAATGGTAAAGCTGCTTCAAGGAAGCGTACTTCAGCCGTTTTCTAGAGCAGGTGTTTTCAGCGGCGGCAGAAGCATTGTGCATGGTACGACTCAGGTGACTGGCGGCGGAAAGATCTTTAAGACGCTCGTGAGCAGAAAGGAGACGCTAAGTTAGATAAGTCATGGCTTCAGGAACTGCACTAAGAAAAATAGGTGATCCTAAGAGATTGAAGTCGGAACGTGAAAGTTCTCTGAGGCCAGGAAGAAAGGAGTCAAAACGACAAAAGTGTATACGAGCTTCAGTGCCACAGGGGAAGAATTCGCACTTCGAGGGATTCAGCTCCAGACCCAGGTCTCTGAGGCGAGGGTCTAGAGCCACTAAGTCCTGAAAAACTTCTTCAGGTCTGCCCCCGAATAGTGACATCGTCAAGGTACCACACGTTTGGACCGGATTTCAGCTCGACAATCGCCTTATGAATGGCCAAACTGAAAACGAGTGGCTCGAGCGGGTCCCCCTGCTGGGTTCCCACTTTTGATAGAATAAGGCTGTTATCGGAGAAAAGATTAGAAGGCAGCCTATAAACCTGATGAAGAAAGGAATACAAAGAAGGGATTTTTTCCTTTACCTCACTCAAAAGAACGTCTCTTTCCAAAGTATTGAACGCGTTGAGAGTTGGCGAGAAAAATGACGTACATCCATCCTTCCATGAATCAAACTATTTTATATATATATATATATATATTTAGATTTTTTTATGACATTTATATGGTACTTTATAGAAGTTGAAAAACACATATTTTCAAAGGGAGCCCCTTAAAGAGCTTATCATTAGGATTTCAAAATGGTATGTCAAGACCATATTAAAAAAAAAACAATAGGAAATATGTTATTTATTTTGTTTGTAAAGTGAGAAGTGATTTTTTTTTTTAATTTTAACCCTGACGTGTGATATATTGTTGGATAGGTATTTAAAAATGAATAGGGGATTACTGAAAACATTTTTTGATAATGGCAATAATTTCGGAAATAATCGCTCCAAAGGTAAAAAACAATGTGCCCCCCCCCTAACTTTTGAACCATAACTTTAGAAAATATGAAAAAAATCTGAAAAGTAGAACTTTATAAGGACTTTCTAGGAAAATCATTTTGAACTTAATGGAAAGAACAGTTTTTGTACAAAAAAGACAAAAAGGTTGTACAAAATAATTTCTGGACTAAGTTTGTAGTATAATCGTATATGCAAGCATTTTTTTTAACTTCATTTACATATTTTATTACCCTGAACGTATCTTCTTTCAAAGACAAAAAGAATTATTAAAATCGGTTCTCGCACTCCATAATTACCACCGAAAACTTCTTCTGGTACCTATGTATTAATTAGTAACCCAATTTCCCTAGAGATGGCGCTGTACTTTGGGCTATTTCGCGTTCGCGCTGTTAGGATATTTCCTGAGTTGGGGTCGGGTATTATCGAATTGTTCGGTTGGTCTCTCCTTGGCATTGGCGGTATTATCTTATAACTACATAAAACTTCTATCAGGAACATGCTACGCCAATTTAGAAACAAACTAAAATTCGTTTTTTTAACGCCATCTATCAAAATGTTAAGGTAAAAACCAGTTTATAAATAGTTCTATAGATGGCGTAGCGTAATCTTAACATCATCTTTTTAAAAGTTGATGTTAAGATTTTCCGTGCTTTCATGACCTACCGTGGTAAAAAAATCGTTGCTTCTTAAATATATTCGTAATTTTACGAGTGCACAATCGCTGAAATTTCTACTACTTGCATACTGTTTTAGTTATCACCGTCCTTTGTGGGCCCGTTTTTAGGGTTCCGTATTTATCAGAGTTCCGTACTTAGTATGTCAACGTAACAAATAGCCTTTTTTTAAACTCATAAGTGGGAACACTTATTGTGACGGACGGGAAACTACGGAACCCTACACTGAGCGTAGCCCGACACGCTCTTGGCCGGTTTTTTCGTGTAAGAAAGGAGGCCGTTTCAGAGATATATCTCCTCCCCGAGAATTAACTCCCGTTCCCGCAGGAAAATGAAAAGTGGTCTAAGTAACTCCTTGCAACATCAATCTATCCGTCAGTTGAGCATGCCATAATCATGGCGGTAGGTGCCCTCTTTGAGAAGCGCTTGAAGAGCCGTCACGGTGTCCTCACATACCGCATAACGCAGGTCCTCACCGGACATGGTAAGTTCCCAGAGTTCCTGCACTGGATTCAGGTGGAAGAAGCCTCCTTTGCCAAGCAGTAATCCTAGTGACGGAGACAGCCGCGCGTTGTCCAGACCGTACCCAAATCGTCGACCTCCGCCACCCGATTCCCGCTCCCCTCCTCTATTGTACTATCGCTTGCTTTGCATTGACTTCGTAATATTTAAAACGTTCAATTTAAATATTTTAATTTGTATTATAAGATATCTTCTAAATTAATCTAATGAACTAATAACATGATAAACTTTTAAAAGTCATAGAACACAGCAAAAGTGGATGTTTATGATGATAGTAACATACTCCTGAGAGGTTGCCAGTGTTTTTCAAATAACCCTGTATAATTGTTATCAATAGATCTCAATGTATTGTATTCTAATTGAATTCTCGGACATTTATTTTAATCTAATTTTTAATTTATTTTAAATCAATTTTTAAATATTTTTAGTTTAATCTGTACACACTATTATAAATTAATTAATTATCTACACTTATTAAGTTGTTTATAAGTGTAGATAATTAATTAATTTATAATAGTGTGTACAGATTAAACTAAAAATAAATAAAAGGATTATAACCTAAAAAAAAAATAATTTCATTCAATAAAATTTTTAGTTAAGTAACCTAAAACAATGTATGTAATTTAATTTGATTATTTTTATGTGATCGAGATCATATTTTTATTATGTACTGTGCACACTTATTAGTGACTTTACTACATTTTTTTTTCTTCATTTGCACAATATCTTTATGTATCAAAGAAGTGAATAAGGTGTTGGTGTATCAATAAATATATAAATAAAACACTATTGCTTTGGTTGGGTTTCTAGCGTACGAACGCTGCAGCATTGAAATTATATTTTGTTTCAGGTGTGAGTCCCGCGCAGCTGAATGGAAAGAAAGTTGGTGTCTTTTTTGGATCATCTTTCTCTAATACCGAAAAATTTGGCATCGGAGAAACAGTGTCCAGACATGGCCTGGGTATATTAGGGTCAGTTCCACTTCCGTTCCGGTATTTTGTGATAATGTTTAGTAATAGTTGAGCGTCGACGTTTTATTACACAGTGCTTACTGTGTAATTAGTTAGGTCACAGATTAAAGAATGTTGTGAATTGTAGTGGTGTCTAGCCCAAGAAACCAAATGAACATCCATATTTTCTGTATACAGGCTATTTCTTATAGTGGTTCATCTTTAACAATTCAATCTACCATATAATTACCTTTAACTACACACAATATTATTATACTACATCTTTAGCTAAATTTTACCCAAATTATTTAGAAAAAAAGTTTAAAAGAAATCACTACTTCTTGTTACGATAGTAGTCAAAAATATTTGCTGAATATAAAAGCAAAACTAAGTTCTTATCTATTTTAATTTTTAACGTATCAAAGCAAATTCAAGTACAATCTTATTAAAAAAAAAAATACTATTTTATCAAGTCAGTCCCCATCCGTTTAAAAATATGCGTCCAAAATACAAATTACAAAAAAGTAGTAATACAACAACGAATCCTATATAAAAATTAAAGTTATTCTATAGATTTCCGGAAGTCTTATAAATAGAAAAAAAAAAACTGTATTAAAATTAATCAGTAAGGAAGCTAAGATATTTTCAAATAAATATCATTCATCCTGATACAATAAATGGTGGTCTTATGGTGATATCTCCCAGACAGCCTTAGGATAGATCGTAAGAACTTAAAATAATACAAGGAGTAGTATGCGGTATACTAATAACAAATTACTCAAAAGATATTGCCAAGTATATATATCTAAAAGAATTATATTATAATAATATAAAACACAATACGTAACTTTGAAATAATTTATATATAAACATCTATTATTATTATATTACAAACATCTATATTATATTTATGTACAAACATCTTATATTACATTAAGTTTCATTGAAAAAGGGAGAAAAGAAAAAATAAAGTTGTGCAATTTCAGTATACTTTTCTAGATACACCAAATGCAAAAATAACTTTGTAATCCTTTAGGACAATGATAATAATAAAATGCTTTGTTTATATTTTAGACAATTTTACAGTCATTATACAAACTACAAAGCAGTTTGTTAGCAGACGTAGCTCCCGTGTTATTAAATTACAAGTCAATCTTTCAAAACATAAAAGATTTGTAATATTGATACGATCACTTTAAAATGTTGCAGAAGGTGCATTAAGTAGGGACTGAATAAATTAACCGACTTGGTATTACATGGATCTCACAACTTTTTACGGCACAAGAATTGAATTGCGAGCCTTGGTTTTTTTACAAGTTATGTTTTTGATGGCATATACATGTACGTACATGAAACTAAACGTATGTACTTTTTTTTACAGCACGAGCAAGACCATGTTTGCGAATCGCATCTCGTACTGGTTGAACGTTAGAGGTCCCTCACTAGGAATTGATGAAAGTGACTGCAGTTCAACTGCTGCTTTGGAAGCGGCGTACTCAACCCTGAGACGTGGAGAATGCGATGCAGCCATTGTAGGAGGAGCAAGCCTAATTCTCCATCCGCATTCCTGTTTACAACATGGAAGGTAAATTAATCTCTAAGTATTTAGCTATGTTACAATTTTGATGTACAAACAAGTATCATATGTGTATGTATATAATATACAGGGTTATTTGTAAAACTCTAGCAACCTCTTAGGTGGTAGTTAAGAACATCATAAACAACAACTTTTGTTCTATGACTTTTAAGAAAATATAAAACATTTACCAAACGACACAGGGAATCCTAGTGCGGGGTCCAGGGAATTTGTAATATACTAGCATTTTAAGTCTTTTTG
Source organism: Mythimna ferrago (assembly GCA_910589285.2). Classification (NCBI taxonomy): domain Eukaryota; kingdom Metazoa; phylum Arthropoda; class Insecta; order Lepidoptera; family Noctuidae; genus Mythimna; species Mythimna ferrago. The sequence goes on along the minus strand of OU342690.1, from coordinate 19,624,794 downwards.
CATCGCATTACTGTATATTTATTGAACTTTGTCAAAATGAATGAAATAAAAAACTTTATAATGGAGGACTGTACAAACTGAACATAGACAGTTCTAACTAAGCAACCTGTAGAAGTTAATATTATTAACTTCTACAGGTTGCTTAAATAAATAAATTGGATTGGATTGGATTATTAACAAGATTCTTGATATATCTTTTGCTCTGGTGCCCAAATCTTTTATGAAATTGGTTTAGAAAGTTTAATGGATTAAGCCCTCGAGCGCCGTATTGTACATACGTCTGTACAACTTGAATGACTTTGAAAAACGCTTAATTGTCATTTTGTACACACGACGGTACGAAATTCATTTGGCTGAAAATGATTTCGATATCTTCTTTTTTCCTAAAAAAATCAGAAAAGGTTTTTTTTTTAATTTAAAAAAAAAGCGCGCAATTACCTAATACTATTATCCCTATACGGAGGAAACAGAGGATTCGATCTAGAAGATGATAATGATACAGTTTGAGAAATGTGTTTATGTAAAGCCGCGTACAGATTTGCAAAACGTATCATGCAATGAAACATGAAAGGAGCATTTCATAAGTGTGGACGCAGGGCGCACGTGGCCCCACCATAAAAAAAAGGGCGCACGTGGCGCGCACGAACCGAGCATAACGAGCTCGTATCTGTTTTCAGCATGCGCGCGGTGAACATAGCTCAGTCTTTCGTTTTTGTAAAAAGATATATTTTGTGGATTCCACAAAATTTCTCTTGTTCTGTACAACTCAATTAACTGCATTACTTTTTCTTCACTCCATGATTCAACTGTAACCTCTGCAGTAGCTGTATTTTCTTCCATGGCTCGCGCGCGTTCCGCAGTACAAACACACACAACCCGTCTACACTGACGCTCCGTGCACACTGCGCGCCCCTTTGTGTTCGGCGAAAAAACCGACAAATGGCGGATCGCGGCGCGCACGAGTTGTAATGCTCTGTTTGCGCGCGTAGTGTGCGCGGTCGTGCGCGCAAGGCATCCACACTATGGGAATTTTGTTACATTGCATGATACGTTGCGACAATGTGAACGGCAAATTCTTTCATTGCGTGTTACATTTCATGTTACATTTCGTAAGTCTTTACCCGGCTTAAAAGCACAGCAACTGAAATTCACTAAAAAAGTAGTGTTACTATGCCAAAGGAGTTGGTATTTACTGATGTATTTGTTTGAAATATCGCTATTTTGACCTTTTTAAGGATAATTACTTCATGTTTCATGACGTTTACTTCATCAAAAACAAAAGTTATGTAAAGGGCAAGCAAGAAATTGTATAAATTCCTGAAAGAAGTCAAGTTTGCTGGAAATCCAATTAAAACATATTACTGGATGATAATGGCGGTAATAATAAAGCCGTTCAAGAAGTATTAAACAGACAGGGAATAATACAGCGCCTGACAGAAATAGAAAATAGGCATCTTGTAGAAACTACTTGAGTATACATGCACCCTGATTTCACATTTGCGTGTCGTAGGCAGTGAATATTTCTTTCACATTCTTGATCACAAGAGAAAGAAGTTAAATAAGAAAGCTGTCATGCTTTCTAGTTTAATTCTTGTTCAAACCAATCACAAAAACATTGCTATCGAGTGTCTACTGCAATACAAAAGAAAGATAATTTTTGAGACGGAAATAGTATATTTTGATACGAGTGGGGAAAGTTTGCCATTGCAACCGAGGCAAAATTCACGCGAACCGTATAGGCGAGGGTGTTATGGAGCCGAGTGCTGCAGTGACAAATGTCCACGTGTATCAAACGGCGTTTTTCAATACACTTACGAAGAAATACTTAATTTCTCTGAAAAATTACGACGCATTTTTGTCCATTTTGTACTGAAGAAAATGTTCCAAAGTTGCCATACATTTTAGTTTTGATTTAGATGGCAGCAGGCTATTGCAAGTACTTATTAATTGAATCGCAATATCTGGCGGTGGCGGTACCATCTAAAGAATTCACTTTAAATCTTAAATTCAACATTTTTTTTCACAAAATATAACACAAATAAAAAATTATATTTATTAGACTTTTCTCCCGCGCTTTACCTTTGCAGATTGAAGAAGCAAAGATATCAAACCTTATACATCCTACTTAATACTAAAAATAAAAATTCAAATATTTTTGAATTTAGAACACAGATAATTGTTAATTTGTAGATAATAACAAATTATTGTGTAAATAATCTTATTTATTCATGATATTCTGTTCATAAACAAAATTTTAATATTAATTAGATATTACCTTAAAAATATCTGCCTCTTTGCTTTAAAAAAAAAATAATAATCACGATAGACCGTGATGAAATAGAAATGAAAAAGCCCATGTTATGATAAATTAAAAAAAAAACACGAGGGTGATAAACATTTGTCTCATTGAACCTATTCGTAGTGCGATAAGAACCAGTTTTCGAGTAAGTGTATTGAAAACAAGTTTTTCTATACAGCGACAATTCCAACCTAGACTTGTTAGGTATAAGCTTAAATATAGGGATGTATTAGGCAACTAAAATACTTCTAGTCCTAAAGTATTAATGCACTTTCAACTCTTTGTTGTGTCAACTGATGAAAGCAAACAATGTAATGATATTCTTTCAGTTGTGGATAAAATAACAAGTAAACAAAAATATAAATTGGACTATCTTGAACTTTCTAATTACTAGGAATTGCTTCCAACTAACACAGACTACACCACTGCGGGCACTTGCAACAGTGTTGTGATTCGATACTTATCTATTTTACAAACCCGTCCTTGGTTTTGGGTTTAGAACTGTCAAAACAATTTTGTGTGTACTAATAAATAATAATTCAATTTCAAAACTTCATGTATTTTAATTATGCTGTTAAGTTATTTAAAATCATACATGTATTCAATAAAACTATTTACGGAACTTACGATTTTACTAAGGGTCAGTCAAGCCATAGGATAATTTATTTTATTATAATTCACATAAAGTAGTCTGCACTTATATTAACGAACAATTAATTATCAGTTTTCTATTTGATTTTAGTCTTTCTGCTGCAGTTCCCAAAGATGGAAATACAAAATCATTTTCACAGGACGCCGATGGTTATGTTCTATCCGATACAGTCGGTATTGTATTTTTGCAGAAGGCAAAAGACGCTAAAAGGTAAAAATAAACTTCCTACTAAAAGCAAGAAGTTAAATCTTGTGAATATTTTTTTTAACAAAATGCGCTAAAGTAAAGACAAAATACGTATTTCTGATATTTTATAGCGTAAAATAGACGCCATAATTATTACTATTTTCATATATACATCAAATATATAAGGAATGTGCCGTTATTGAAAATGGATTCCAAGTTTCCAGTGATCAGACACCAAGAAGAGGAACCTCTTAATAATACTAGCCGTGTCTGAAGTACTGCTTTCTGAGTCCGAAATAAAACCCTCCTGAGGTATTAACCGAGGCTCGTTGCTAGCATTGGCTGACATGACTATTGGTAAAATGACTCTTTATCCCACATGCCCAACCTCGCTAGCCAAGTAAAAATCTCTTGTTTTTCTTGTCTCTCTCGATTTTCACGAGGTTCTCATCATCAGCACCAAGCATAGCACGCCTATTTTGGTTCACCACCACTATGTTTAGCAAATTGGGTACAGTTGTTAATGGACCGATGATGAGTAATGTGATATTGTCATTATCGAGTAATGGGTTGGGCACATACCTGTAGTACGGCCCCGCCGATTTCAAAGCAAGCTGCTGATGGATAATCTTGGGTACAAGATTATGCCTATGCAAGTTTTTTCGGAGCTAGACGAAAAAAACCAGAAATAATATGACTGATCGATTCTTCCGGATAGTGGCATGTCCGATAGATGACCACCATGCCATCTGCCATCCTTCACAACAAATCTCCAGCAATTACTTTTCATAATAACTTCGTCCACAAGTGCACATCCAAAATTTCCGGTTTTCTCAAAGAACTTTCTGACACGTAGTCAGGCTAAGGCTGTCCTGGTATGGTCTCTTGGGTTGGTCTTTTTACAGAATCGCCGACTATGCTCGTATGCTCGCCCTAAGCATGTCATGAACTGCACCAGTGGCGATTGGCCTTCAACAAAGACGATCTAAACGCGCCCTTCTCTTTTCAAGCATCCTTTTGTAGACAATCGGGGACGTGCTGTATCACGTTCTGGATCTGAGAGTGTATGAACTTTCTTTTGAACTTGAAGGTTATTGCCGGTTGTCGAAGCCACGAAATACATCCTGGTTCTGTTTTTGATTAGTGAGATCTTCGTAGTAATTATCAAAATAGTTTTGTTCAATTTTACAATGGTCATTGTAATTTTAGAGTACCATATTCTAGTTATGTGAAGCCAAACGAGGTAAGCATTGCCTAAGTTCGGGCGGCACCGATGGTATATCCCCAAATACCAAATAGCACACCCTAAAGTACTCTTTAATTCGTTATTGCTCTGGATACTCACGTTTGTAGGGTATCAAAATCGGTGTAAAAACTTGAGTATACCAAAATTTTAGTTAAAAATATTTTGTGATTTAATCACTACGTTGGTGCTTGTAATGTTTGGGATACTTTAGGTTTTTTCTTCAGGAAGGTTTTTAAAAAATTGTTCTTTTATTTTCTTCATTTTTTTGGTCTTAGTCTTTATCTTAGTTTTTATCTTAGTCTTTAATAAAATATATATTTTTTTTAGAGTTTATGCGGAACTTTTGCATGTTAAAAATGAATTCACTTCTTTATTAAGTGATGAAATGGGACCCAAATTTGGATACAATCGGAACCCTCAGACTACGGCTGGTTTCATTAGACAGTTCTATAAGGAAGTACAAGTGTCGCCCCAGGCAGTTGAGTACGTGGAAGCGTATGGTACAGGTGAGAATAGAATATAGCAGTCTTTCAGCACCATAATTTCGATGATATTATTTTCAACTTCAAATCAATCAAAACATTTATTTCAAATAGACCATTTACAGGCACTTTTGAATAGTCAAATGTCGGTCAGTCCAAGAGAAGTGAAGCTAAATTGCACGTTCCAAAGAGTAGGTCTCTATGGAGAAGAACGTGCAAGAAACTCCATGGACACTCTTTTAAATCATATTATGTGTTACATATAATGCTTGGTTACATATTACTTGTTGCTTCTATCATGTGAGCACAATGTCGATAATGAAATAAAAAAATGTAAAATAATTAAAAGATAGAAACTGAATTAAGCCACTGGCAGCTAAGAGATGACCAGTCCCATCTGACGGCACCCGTTCACGAGCATGACGCGTGCATCAGCCCCACTCAGCTCAACCATTTTGAAGGGAACTGAACGACCCAATAACACGTGCCACCAACAGCGAGACATTTGAGTGAGCATGACAAACTCTCAACTGCCATGCTCGTAATGTCAAAAAAAAAAAAAGTTGTAACCTAATAAAATAAAAATGCTCCATGGTGCTTCACATTCACAAACTTGGAAAAAGTGCTTCTACATTATACAATGCAATTGTGTCTTTCAAATTAAAAAATAATAATATTAGTTTCCAACTAATCAACTAATTAGTACGCCCTAGTGGTAGTGGAGCTGGACCAGCATTGAGCCAAGCATTTTTATCTTGAATATAATCCTCCAACTTATAATATGCTTGCCTGCATAGTGTGCGTTTAATACAAGATTTAAATTTCGTTTCATTGAGTTCTAATATTTGGGGTGGTATTTTATTATAACATTTCAAACAGTACCCCATGAAAGAAGAGGCCACTTTAGCCAGTCTGAAACCTGGTTGAACTAATTGATCCCTATTTCTTGTAACATAATTATGTCTATCGCCTCTTTTGCTAAAAAGATGAAGATTTTTTCTAACATACATGATGTTTTCATAGATATATTGACAAGGTACCGTCATTATGTTAATATCTTTAAACAGTTCCCTTAAAGAATCGCACCGGCGGAGATTGTAAATAGCTCTGATGGCTCTTTTCTGTAATATAAAGATTGACTCGATGTCTGCAGCCCGTCCCCATAGTAAGATACCGTACGACATGACACTATGAAAATAACTAAAATAGACTAGTCTAGCGGTTTCAACATCCGTAAATTGGCGGATTTTTCTAACAGCATATGCAGCCGAGCTAAGCCGTCCTGCAAGAGATGTTAAGTGAGGACCCCATTGTAGCCTAGAGTCAAGCGTAATCCCCAAGAAAACTGTTTTATCAACAAATTCTAGTTTCTCATTGTTCAATACTGTGTCGCAATCACTACTTATGACATTTGGTAAGGAAAATCTTATGCATTTAGTTTTTTTCCCATTTAGAACTAGATTATTAGCAGTGAACCAGTTTTGGACCTGCAATAAAGCGTTATTTTCATCGTCAAGATTATTAGTCCTTCTATTTATCTTAAAAATCAAAGAAGTGTCGTCAGCAAACAACACCATATTAAGTTTATTTTTCAACAAATAGGGTAAATCATTAATATAAACTAAAAATAAAAAAGGACCTAAAATTGAACCTTGGGGTACCCCCATTTTCACATTTAATCCCGACGAATTGACACCGTTTATTTGAACTAGTTGCTGTCTGTCATTCAAATACGATTTTAATAAGCTTAACGCTGTTTTGCCTAGTCCGTAATGCTCCAGTTTCAGGAGTAATGTTTCATGAACCACACAATCAAACGCCTTAGACAGGTCGCAGAAGATGCCTATAGCATCTTGTGCCTCCTCCCACGCATTAAAAATGTGTTTTAGTAAGGAGACACCAGCGTCAGTTGTACAACGTCCTTTGGTGAAACCATACTGTTTATCGTGTAAGATGTTATTGGTTCTTCTTTTTCTTTTCTTCTTTTTCTAATAAAATTGTTACGCATATGGAAATACGTTATTCTAGGTGATTCACATGATGTGAAAAGAATTGTGTAGGCAGTAGATCGCTTAAGGATTGTAATTTTGCAGGCATACCTGATGCTGACAAATCTGAGCTAGAAACACTTGAAGAAGTCTACTGTAAAGATAGGCAAGATCCCCTACTGGTCGGCAGCGTGACATCCAATATTGGTTTGACGGAAGCAGCATCTGGCATGGCTGCTCTTACTAAGGTTAGTAGAGAATAGACTAAAATTATTTTATTGATTACCAAAATTATAAAGGTAACATAACTTTTACACAAACTTAACATGGATACAAAAGGGTAGTGTCCAGGGTCAAAATAATTACATTTTATTTAGTCCGTATTTTAGATTATAAAAAAATATTGGACGTATTTTTATTTTTTTCGATTAAACAAAAATTAACAAAGATATAGCCCATTAAAGTTACGTGTGACGTCACCCCGCGCGAAAAAATGCAGCACGGCGTGACGTCACACGTAACTTTAATGGGCTATATCTCTGTCATTTTTGGTTTAATTTACAAATAAAAAAATGCATGTCCCTTATTTTTGAACAATCTAAAAGACGGACTAATTAATTTTTTTACGGCAACTAGCCTAATGTTAATTTGAAGGTACGATTGGCGCAGTGGCTGAGCATTTGACTGCTGCGTTGCATGTCATGGGTTCGATTCCCGCACGGAATAAAATATATTTGTATGGCCTACATATAGGTGTTCTAATCTAAGGTGGTCCGCGTGCCTTGTGTTTGTGAATTTACCTGTTTGTGAACGCACCACAATACAGGAATAGATCCTAGTATAAGGTAGTTTTTTTTATAATTATTATATTAAAATCAATTTATTTATTTATTCCCATTTACATTAATTAACATAGAATTGTAAAAAACTTAAAAAAGAAAAAAATAAACAATTATACATAATGTTGACAGTTGTATGGAATTTTAAAAATAATTAATTTGATTATTATAATAGGATTATTTCAATAACACATAATTTTAAATTAATAATTTTAGATCAAATACAGTAATACACGTTAACATGGAACAGTGGACACCCTTGTATACTGTCTCTCACAGAGCGTCAGACAAACACGTCTTATTTTATTCCATTCGTCCGCAAACACATCACATGCAGAGTCACATCAAGTATCTTGATACAACATGGTCAAGTATTGTCGCCCCATAAAATTTACTACTACTTTTGTCACACAGGGAATCCTAATGTGGAAACTAGTGCAATTCAAATTTATATTAAAAAAAAATAACATTTTTTTAATATATCTTAAAATATCGAGGATTAGGCAGAGACATCGAACCGGATGGAACGGTGATCTGAGTATGTGTCCACCCCTTTCATGATGCGCCCGTCAACGCAACGTGGTGACAGAGCAGAGTTGGCAAACGAGTGGACTTTTCGTCTGCCAACTCTGCTCTGTCGAGTGTCACCACGTTGCGTCAATCAAATCGCCCCGCATCTCGAATGGAGACTAATAAAGCGTCAAGGAATCAAGGAAAACAAGAGCGTAGTGTATATCTTCTACTTGAACCACAGATACAAAGTCGGCCTGAGCGTAGACGTCATATGCAACGACAGGTCGGAATTAGATGAAAAACCTGCCTGCTGAAACTTTAAAGCTAGACAGTCTATTATGTCGCTAATGGAAGCTTAGAAATATGGTCGCTGTGGTCGAAATCAGCTAGTTAAAATCATCACCTTCATTATTGCTGTAAAAGATATTCGTGCTATTAATACACAAATATCCCATTCATGTTTTGCATTGCGTGATCTGCATCAAAAATTATTAATTTACAGGTGTTGCTGGGCTATCATACTGGTAAACTGGCCGCCAACTTACACTGCGACAACCTGCGTCAAGACGTAGTTGCGCTGCGCGAGGGGCGCATGCACATCCTCACTGAACACCAGGCCTTCAGCCGCTCATACGTTGCGCTTAATGGCATGTCTCTCACCGGCGTTAACTCGCACGTCCTTCTGCATGGAAGATACAAACCCAAGGTAATTTTAGTCTAGTAGGTCTTACGTTAAACAATTTATACCTGGTATTTATATTTATACCTGGTTCAGGATGCCAATTAGAGTGGGAATCTCCTCCAAAGAATATAATATTTTGTGAGGATGATGATTGGGTTGGAAATAAAGTTTATTTTTATACGTTGTTATTATTTGTAAAATATTGAAACCCTCTCAGGTCTATGTTACTAACATCATAAACAACGACTATGTTATATGACTTTTAACAATTTATCATATTTTAGTTTTTAAGATTTTCATACAAAAACAAATATATTTAAATTGAAAATTCTAAATCGCGCGGGGATCGGATGGCAGAGGTGCTTAATGCGCTTGCGTCGTGTCATACAGACGTAGATAGCTATGGCATTTATAGAGTCGAAATGTGTTAGGTAGAACAACGAAATCTTGAAGGTTTGTTCTTGGTAAATGAACTATTATATTATGTTTTGTAAAGGTCATAGAACGTTGTTATTTATGATGTTAGTAATACAGTCTTGCAAGATTGATAGTATTTTACAAATAACCCCGTATAACTATACATAATAGAAACTTGTATTCACCATAATGTGCGTAAGAACGCTATGAGGACGCACGTCAAAAAATATGTATAGACAAGCGGTCTATCTACAAATCTCTGAAGTCATATCGCTGGTAATATACTTGATACAAATCCGAGTTTGTGCTGCCAAATCAAATCTTTAAACTTCGCAAATGTTTTAATACAAAGTTACTAAAACACTACAACGATTTTAGTAGGACAAGTTTTAATACAAAGTTATTAAAACATTATAAAACCATGAATATCTTCCACGCAAAGAAACTATTTACAATCTCTTGTGAATTTTTTCAAAGCATTCGACTGTGGTCTTCACAATACTATATGTACCTACTTACTTGTCACCTCAATTACTATTTTGGCAGAAAGTTGCCCGTGTACCTTATTTTATTCTTAATTTACGGATAGGATACGCATGTGAATATTATCAAGTCACAAGTGCTTGTATTGACATATAATAACTAAATAATTATAAATATTAATAATATAATACTGATATATAATAACAATAAAAATAAAAAAGACACAATAAACTTACTAATTAAATATAATAATAACATTATTGAAGAAGTAAATAAAATACAATTTCTAGGGATAAATATTGATTATAATATTATTGTAACTGGAAATCTCACGTTGATCTTGTTAGTAAAAAAAATCACAAGTTTGTTTATGCGCTTCGTAGAATAAAAAAGACAATTAATAAAGAAACAGCACTAATGGTATACCACAGTCATGTATGTTCAGTATTGAGGTACGGGATAATTATATGGGAAAGTCTACAGACGCCCAGAGAGCTTTTATAGCCCAAAAGAAATGCATAAGGTCTATCTATGGACTCAAATGGATTGATTCGTGCCGACCAATTTTCACTAAAATCGTTTGCTTACATTGCCATCCCTATACGTCTTTGAAATGTCTAAATTCGGTAGAAACCGTCTTTCACTCTTTGAGCAGAATGATAAGGCCCAATTTAAGAGGAAAATTGTACAAAAACCTCTAGTAATGCCTCAAAACAGATTAAAGTTGTGTAACAAAAACTGCTACACCATGGCGGTGAACATTTTTTTTTATGGTGGGAAAAAATCATGCATTGACATCCCCCGCTCTTGGGCGGAGCGGGAGATAGTGTCAGACTCTTACTGACTAAAAGACCCACCCCGTTCCTTCTAGCCTTCATACCGGGGCTCGAGCGCCCTTTCGGATAACCCTGGCCCCAGTAGGCTTCGACCCGGCTGGGTCCCTGCTGTTGCTGACAACTCCTTGAGGCGCGCGGGAACAGTGCGCACCGTCGACGACTTGGGCTTGGTCCGGACAGTTACCGGACGGCCGGACAGCGAACTACCCATTGCTCACTGTCCGCAAGCCTGCGCCTACGGTGGCCGGAAATCGGGATCAGAATCCCGGCGGCGGCGGCGGCGGCGATAACGCCGTTGCCTGATGCGTTCGGCCTCCTCCTTTGCGAGCATTACTGCTTCGCAGAAGTCGGCGACCGCCTGCCACTCCTCCTCGCTCCGGACCATGGCCTCAACCAAGGCCCGGCGCGAGAGGTCTCCGCCGCCGATCGCCCCCACGAGGGCACTGCGATGCTCCGCCCAAGCAGGGCACACCTCGACTGTGTGCTCCACCGTGTCCTCCGGGCATTCCGCACAGTGGCGACACCCGGGCGTCACTTCCGCATGAATCCGGTGCAGGAAACTCCCGAACGAACCATGTCCGGTAAGGACCTGCGTCATGCGGAAGGTAAGGACGCCGTGAGGTCTTTCCAGCCACGCCTCAAAGAGGGGACTTACCGTAATAAACTACCTGAAAAAATGCGAAAATTAAATGACTTGGAACATTGAACAATTGGCTTTGTGACAGATGTTTTTATTCAATAGATGATTATTTAAATTTTAAACAGACTTATGTAATAATTATGATCTACGTACATTTGTTTAAAATATAACGATTGACATTATTTATAAGTTTTCTAATCAATTAATTTTACAATAACTTTAATAAATTTTATAATGGTATATGCCCAATTAATATTATTGACTGTAAATTTTATTATGTTTGACTATTGTGACTAATCACTGAAATTTCATGACATTATTGTATTATTATACATGTTCTACAAATATTTGCACGACTGATAAGTCGAATATAGTGAGTCTAAAAAAAATATTTCAACATGTTAATATGTTGTGTACCTATATTCTATCAAATAAATAAATTTCATTTCATATTACTAGTTCAATTCGATATAAACAATGATTGAATATTTCAGGACCTGTCCCGCTACCAATCTTCCATTCCACGCCTGATCACATTATCAGGGCGACAAGAGTCTGCTATCGAAAAGATCTTTGATGACCTCAAGTCCCGACCCATCGATGCTGAGGAATTAGCACTGTTGCATAATATTCATGCAAATAACATTTCTGGACATTTAAGCAGGGGATACGCTATACTGGGTATGAACATTGCGGAAACTAAATCTCTACTTAATTATGACCCAATTTTTGATCAACTTTCAATGGAGTTACTCAATATATTTGTCTTTTTGGTTTATTAGATACGGACGAAAACAAAAAAACTATAAGCTTGCGTGAGAAAACTGAGTATTTTGACGATGCTCGTCGACCGTTATGGTTTGTGTACAGCGGAATGGGCTCGCAGTGGACTGGTATGGGGCTGCAACTAATGCGTATACCTGTCTTCGCAGCTGCTGTAGAACGGTAAGAAATTATAAATGAATACGTCTTGATCGAGTTTATAATGGGTTTTAGATAAACTTCAAGTCTTCTTTTGAGTAAGGCCTCATTCCCCAATTTTTTATTTCAAGGTAGACCACACACTGGATTGTTTATTATTATTACAGTCTAGTTTAAAGATTTTGGTTTTGTTTTGCACCCAAATTACTGTTATTTATACAATTTATTTTGTTTCAGTTGTCACAAAGTATTAGCACCTCGAGGTTTCGATATAGTTGATATAATAACATCTTCTGACAAAACAGTGTTGGAAAATATTCAAAACAGTTTTTTGGGGATTGCTGTTATTCAAATAGGACTTACGGATGTCCTTCATGAACTGGGATTGAATCCTGATGGAATCATAGGTAACGTAATTTAAAGTTTTTGTAAGTAGCGTGATCTCAATCAAGCATATCTATATTATATCTATCTATCCATATTATAAATGTGAAACTTAATCTGTCTGCTACTTTTTTATGTATTAACGGTCAAATATAACTAGGTTGACCGTGAACTGAATTAGGACAAGAGATAATTTTTAAGCAACTTCAAAAAAGGAAGCGCTTTTCAATAGATAAATAAATAAGTCATTGGCCTACAAGTTACAACTCGGAATATGTTCGAAACGTATGAAAAGTTCGGGACATCCACTGCTTTATTTATTTATCAATACTTAATTATTTTTTTTATTTTCATCACCATTGTTCTCAAAACGATGATGGAAAACATCGTGAGGAAACCAGCATGTCCAAGAACAAAAAAAATTAAAGACATGTGACATCCATCAACCCACACTAGACCTGCGTGGTAGATTACGGCTCATTCCCTCTCCTAGAGAGGCCTGAGTCCCAGCAGCGGGATCATTAAACGGCTGATTATGCTATGCTACTTTTTTTATTTATTAGGTAAAACTATTAATTACACACTAAACACGATTAACAAAAGCTCATAAGTGCATAACTAACTGCGTCATCCACGTGTTACAATTTCAATATTGTTTGAAAGACAATAAGTACACCAAAATTATACTTAATAATTATTCATAAAAATTGATAAATCTTATTTTTGAATTACTAAAGTTACCGTAGGGGCCCAGCAGAGTCGAAGCCTATTGGGGCCAAGGGTTCTGAAAGGGAGACTTGGCCCCGGTATGAAATGCAACGAAGGGACGGGGTGGGTTTTTAAGTCAGTTAGAGTCTGACATTATCTCCCGCTCCACCCAAGGGCAGGGGATGTCATCTGGATGGTTTATAACCACAGATTTTTTTTTACTAAAGTTAATGCTAATACGAGTGAGAATACAGTTAATTTTCTGTGTTTTCGATCATTTTATGTAGGTCAATACTCATTTTGTTAGCTGATAAAGAAATCATGTCTAGATCTGAAAGAGGCCATTATAATTGTTTGTTAAACGTCACAGAAGCACGCGTACATCCGCGAAAACGTACCCCCACAAGAAAACACTGCAAATAGCGGGGACTCGCGCACCCCACGCCGCATAACAGTTCTAGGTACTATATAGCACAATTTGTTTGTTAACTCTGAGCAAACATATTTGTTAATTACACACGTCATTGAGAAATTTAGTTTCCAAAAATGTGCGTCTATTACTTAAAGTAGTAAGATAATAAAATTTCAATAAATCAGCGCACGATGCATTCTTTCGGAAGTAATAAATGTAATAAAGTATAATAAAATATATGTGGCTTTGAGAAATTTATATTTAACGATTTCAAGATTATCTACATTATGTATGTATTTTTTGATCAGGGGGTTCCATACCATTACAGCATACTCAAATTGTGACCTTATTAAAGATTTGTATAAATTAATAATAATAGCAAGAACGTTTAAAATCTGTCATGAATCTTATCACAAATCTATACACGTGAAACGCGTTACTAATAATACTCGTATCATCAATGGGTTATCTAGGTGAAGTTCTATCCAGAAATACCCCAAGATCCCTAATTACAATTACTCAATGCAATGAGGTGTTATTTAGTATCCAAATCATCTTGGAATAAAATACAATCAGTTTTATTCAGAATGTGTCTAAAAAATAAAAGATCATCGGCATAGACATTTTGAATATTTGAAACTTGATTCAAAAGAACAAATCGTCGTTGCGACTTTAAGACTTCTTATGTGTCATTTTTAGCAAAATCACTTTTATACACACCCTTTTTAATATTTTGAAGCTCTACCGAATTTAAAAACTGTCATGTGTATACGACATTTTGTTTACCAATTTCAAGACCAAGAATGTGCTTTCCAATAAAAAAAAAAATAAAAAAAATATTTTTAAGCTGTTTTTTTTTAACTATCGTACTAATTTTAATTTTAACTAACAATAGCAAAATTAAAAGCAGAAAATCATATGGCTGATACCTATATTTTTTGTTGAAGCTCAGTAAACGGTTTTTATCGATTTTCTCATAAAGTTGAATTTTACTCATAAGAGGTATTAAAGTCGCAACGATGAAATAGAAGTGGGCCTTAAATTTATTCCTGGGGTACCCTGAAAGAGACATGTGTGGATCTAGACTCAAATTCTTTAAAGACAACTTTTCGAGTTCTATTTATTGACGTATTATGCAAATCGGCGTATTTTTTTCAGAAAAGTACGTGATCCACCTTGTCAAAAGCTTTCTGGAAATTAGTGTAAATCTACTTGCAATTTGTGGTCCATATTATTGAACAAGAAATCTGTGAAAACCAAAAGATTTGTGACTGAGGACCTTTATTTAACAAATCTATGCTGTCGCTTAATTATCGAGTTATGTAACAAAGGATAGAGTTCCTTGTGAACCAGTCTTTAAAAAAGCTTTGACAAGGTGGACCAAATGGAGATAGGATGGTACATAGTTCTCTTATTTAGCCATTCTCACAGTTATTGCTGAATTATTGTTTCAATTCAATTTTGTTAAAGCTCGCGAGTTAGCGAGTTTTTCCCTGTGGTTCTTCTCATTGCTGCCACTGTGGCGAAGTTGTCAACAGCATCAGTTACCAGAGCGCTTTCATATTAGCGTTTGTCCAGCGTAGACGTTCGATAAACGTATACGCAGCACAGACGCCGCGACAACGCGGGCCAGACGTCGCGTTGTTGCGGCGTTTCCTTGTCAATTGAAGGCCGCAACAACGCTTCGCCTGCGTCGTCTTTATCGAACACCTACGCTGGACAAAATGCTAATGTGAAGGCGCTTCTATCTGTCATACAGCCGCTATGCGTGTGATATCATCTGATGAGCTCTTATTGCCACCGTACCTCATAGCCTAGCATGCAACTATAGTAAAATACGGACGGACGGTGTGTTTTTATTTCCGTGGAAGATAATATGAAGACTTTTATCCTAGCTCATTCTGTCTTCCTAACTCTTAGTGCCGTACTAGTGCAGCAGTTGCGGCTGCGGACAACCTCAAGTGGCAGAAATATGACAAAATCAACGGTAGTTATATATTTGAGTCCTTTATGGTTGAAACTACTGCTCATACTATTCAAAGATTATTTAGACGCCCAGGTTACACTTTGTGTGACCCAAAGGCTGAATAAAACCTCGTTTAGGGATATACATTGCCATATAGCGTGGTCAAGTTTTTTTAGAATGTTTAGTTGTATTATGTAGTACTTTGTAGTCATATTTGTTGTTTAATGAACACTAATATATGTTATTAATATGTTATGAAGAATAATATATTACTTTTAACAGGTCACAGTGTCGGTGAACTGGCTTGCGCGTATGCCGACGGATGCTTGACTACAGAAGAAACGATTTTGTGCGCTCTTAGTCGAGGAAAGGTATCATTGGATACTTCCTTTATAAAAGGTTCCATGGCTGCTGTCGGTCTGGGATATGAACAGGTAAATTTAAATATAAGCGCATACTTTGTAACTATATAACATTCTCACCTGATAGAAAGAGTCATTGTCATAGCAAGCTTGTTTAAATGAGATTAATATTTCATGCTTCAATTAAAATCTGGTCTGACGGTATGATTAGCGCTGTTTTTTGGCTGCTACCCTGCGTTTCGCAGGTTTGATACCTGTACGAATAAAATATTTGATTCGTACAGGTATAGGTAGGTGTGTTCTGGGTCTGGGTGTCGTGTTAACGCATTTACAACAAAACAACATTAATTTCCAGTGTGGGACAATGTTTCTTTTAAAAAAATATCCAAAAAATACGCCCAGTCAATAGCTGATGACTTCTCACTTTAAAAAAAAACTTCTATCATAAAAACTAAACTTAAATCTTTTTTTTTATTTTAAATTGAGAAATCGGTTAATGATTACCCATCTCCAAAAAATAAAAGTTTACTATTATTTATTTCTCTCCATTGGTACTATAAATTGAAATATTTTTGAAACGTAGATATCGAAGTTGTGTCCACAAGAGATCGATGTGGCCTGTCACAACGGTCCTGGTTCCAGTACCATCTCAGGACCTGCTGATGTCATGAAGACGTTCGTCGCTGAGCTTACGGCAAAAGGAGTGTTCGCAAAAGAGGTGCCGACTTCTGACATAGCGTATCATTCGCGATACATTGCAGTTGCAGGTAATACATACAAAAATACGTTAAAAAATAGACTGTAAAAAAGGAAAAAGCAAAAGAAAAGCATGTTATATAGGATAGGACAATTGCGGCGCTAGTTTTACAATGAAGAAACATTGTTATGGCTGCTGGTTAGGCGCTGCCACACTTATACAAACAAGGGTGACCCTCTCAGTCATACTCTTTGATTCTCATTCGTACAAAGCAAATTATAAAGGTACTACCTTGGTGACGTCTAGTCAGTCAGCTTTGGCATCTTGTATTAGATTGCATATTGTGCATCATACCAAAGCTGACTGATATGCTTGTTTTCAATGATTTTTAAACGATTTAAAAAAAGGAGTGCCTATGTTCTGCTGTATGTTTTTTTTTCTTAATTCTTTGAACGCTGCTAACGGCTATTGAATTCAAATGAAAAATGACGATGCAATAATGAAATAATCTGTCAAAAGCTACCAAACGATGAAAATGGTATTCCCGCTGAAAGCAAACGTCATTATGACTAGAAGCAAATTAACTTGTTATGAAATTATGGATTTTATTCAGTCAACATGTGTGATTGTCTTTTTATCTTCGGAACATGTGGTGCACCTATAATAATAGACGAAAAACTCTATTTTATACCACATATTAGAAGTCTGGTTAAAAGAGTGCGCAAATTAAATAATGTTTAAAAAACATACTAGCAGATTTAAAATTGGTCACACGATTTGGTTAATTGGTCACTATTTTGTGCTTTGGATAGTTTAAATTAATAGGCTATGTGCTCGTATGTATTTTATCAAAAATGGTCTGAAATAAAGGTTTATGCCATCAAAAACATAACTTGTAAAAAACCAAGGCTTGTAACTCAGTTCTTCCACCGTAAAAAGTTGTGAGATTCATGTACCTAATACCAAATCAGTTAATATATTCAGTTCGTACTTAGGGGCTATATGTTACCGGGACACCATTTGGTGGCGCGACCAGCTCGGCCGTGTGTTGACTCTGTTGTCTGTATGGTTTCTAGTTTGGTAGCTTAGAGCTATTTTTCACCAGGACACCATGGCGGTGCAACTGGTTGCCATGGTGTCCCAGTGAAATATAGCCCTAAGAGGGACCTTGATGACCTAAATTGACTTCTTAATCTTGAAATCTGAATTCTTCTTGAATCTTATTTAATATAATACGTATTACTTGTGAAACACATGCTACGACGACGCTAAAACTCGGCTTTAATGCTGTGAAATTTGCCAATCACTTAATGGAAACAATTAGTCCGATAGAACAAATTTCGACAACACGCACCTTTGAAGAACACTACTTCGATAGTACCCTTCTCCGATAAACAGAAGCTAAATCATAATCCAGTAAAATAGTTGAATCTAATGTCTAAATTATTATTTCTTGGGTTGGACCCACGGATTGCCACAGAGATGCTACACAAATTCTATAACAAGCAGACTGTCTGCCAGCTTTAAAAAAATAATATATTAAAAATTACACCACTCTGAAATTAGGTACTGATAACTTGATAAGAGATGGAATTCTAACGATTTTATTATTGTATGTTTCTGCAGAAAGAGGTTTTTACGTTTTTAGTTCAATTTCTGTACAATAGATTAACTAAACTATATCTACAAATTACATTATTAAAGTTCTAAATTTTTCTAAACATACTTGAACACACTCTTGGTGCTCCAAACTCGAAAGTAATGTCAGTAGCCATCAAAAAGAAATACTAGTGCTCGAGACTGATGATGTTTATTATATTTATATTTCTTTTCAGGTCCTCAGCTTCTCAATTTACTGAGTGACGTAATAAAGAGTCCGAAACAGCGCAGTGAGAGCTGGTTGTCAACTTCTGTACCGCAGAGCCGATGGAACGAAGATTCAGCTAAATATTGCTCAGCAGAATATCAAACTAACAACCTACTGGTAAGTAGCAGGGTTTTTTATTTATTTTACCAATACTATTAAAAGACGATGTATCAAAACTTCCCCTCAACTCTTAGGGTGCCTTCAAATTAGCCGCGAAGTGCCGCGCTGCTTTGTTAATCCATACAAATTTCATTCATGTGAGGCGATAACTTGAACTATACATACATCTTACTTGTATGGTTTCAAAACAAACATAAACACTGTGCTTTAATGTAAACATAAAAAAACCACTTTACACGGCCAAGCAAAACCAGTTTAGACTTTCACCCTTTTGGAAAGACCGGGTTTCATTCAGTCTAGATCAGTGGAGGGGGGTAGTGGCGAAGGAGGGGTAATATTTTCTGGAGGTGGAGACGGGTCGGCATATGGTAATGAATCTTCCACATTCTCGTCCACTTCATCCAGGACAATAGCACTTGAGCTTGGCTGTCAGCCTCGTCAGGTGACGCAGAAACAAAAAAAAAGAAAGTGAAACAAGTGACAGAATTTTACAGTTTTCCGAGCATTGCGGTAGAATTGCTTATCTTCGCAACCAATGGACAAATTTTGCTCAGGTTTCGCTCAACTTGTAGCAAACTTGTATACTTTTATTAAAGTGCTAAACAAAAATCTTGAAAAACGCTTCGTTAGGGTAGGTTTTGAAAAAACTAAAACATGTCCAAAATTTAGCACCGTGGAAGTAGCACAGGGTTTTCAGGGTGGCAAACTTGGGTGTTAATTTCTCTCAAGGGACCTGACAAGACTGCCTGATTGTACCCATAGATTTAAGTTTATGTTTATGTTATTTTACTTTTGGTGTACAATAAAGTTTATTTCTATTCTATTCTAACAAAAAAAAACTTGCGCGTTTGCGATGTTTGTGCTTTTTTGGGTCGATATTGACTAGCCTATAAAACGGCAGCCTAACAAAAGAGACAAAAAAGCAGAGGAACTTTTTTTTACTACAGTTAGACAGACTCTCGTTTAACCAGGTGTTACTTTACACTCCTTAAAAAAGTAATATTTTAACAAAAACTGGATAGCATGCTCGGGTCTCAGCATGGATCACTGGATAGCCTCAGACTCTCCTTATTACGCACCTTTAACGTGACCCGAAATTTAAGTAGATTTAGTCAGTATTTAATCGAATCAGCCAGCGCGGGCAAAGCCGCGAGCAACAGCTAAATATTGGTTTGAATCTAATTTATTTGACGACGAAAAAAGTTGGTAAAATCGGAAGGTGCTAACTAGCGAGCGCTTACAAATTTCAGACAACAAACAAGTCAGATTATTTAGTATTTACAGTTCGATTTTTTAACAGTAGGTACTTTACTCAGTTCCTGCTTTGAATCAATTTCTACATTGTTCGAGTGTGTATTGCAGAGCCCAGTGTTGTTCGAGGAGACATCTCGGCTGATACCTAGCAATGCAGTCTGTGTTGAGGTGGCCCCACATGGTTTGATGCAAGCTATCCTCAAGCGATCAATGCCAGCTGAAAGTCGCCATGTTCCTCTCACCAGGCGAGGACATCCAGACAACACGCTTTTCTTACTCGAAGCGATTGGCGAGTAAGTGCTTAGAACTTTTTATTAAAATTTATAATGAAATGCTTGCGGTTACTGTCTAGAAACAACTCCTAAGTAGGTACTTACTAAAAAGTTAAAGTCAAAGTACTTTATTTGCCGGAAACATAGTAATAAAGATGTTGAATACAGTAGGTACATAAGGTCTACATGCTTCACCAATGATTGGTATAAAAATATTAGGTAGTATTATTTTATTATGTCATTTAAGATGATTAAACCTTATTTAAACATCCTACAACATTAAAAAACCGGCTAAGTGCGAGTCGGACTCGCCTATGGAGGGTTCCGTAGCAGTAAGTAACATAATATAAAAGTTCTTGTAGTTCGTTGTAACTTTGATCGATGTTTTAATAATAGTGTATTTTTTTAGATTTATGACGTATTAAAAAAAAACTACTTACTAAATCTTGTTCAAACCAATTTTCGTTGGTAGTTTACATGGTAATGTACATCATATATTTTTTTTTAGTTTTATCATTCTCTTATTTTAGAAGTTACAGGGGGGGGACACACATTTTACCACTTTGGAAGTGTCTCTCGCGTAAACTATTCAATTTAGAAAAAAATTATATTAAAAACCTCAATATCATTTTTGAAGACCTATCCATAGATACCTCACACGTATGGCTTTGATGAAAAAAAATTTTTGAGTTTCAGTTCTAAGTATGGGGACCCCCAAAATTTATTGTTCTTTTTCTATTTTTGTGTGAAAATCTTAAAGCGGTTCACAGAATACATCTATTTACTAAGTTTCAACAGTATAGCTCTTATAGTTTCGGAAAAAAGTGGCTGTGACATACGGACGGACAGACAGACAGACATGACGAATCTATAAGGGTTCCGTTTTTTGCCATTTGGCTACGGAACCCTAAAAAGACTACAATTGAATAAAAATATTATTTTGCTTTTTAACATGTCTCAATTAGATATATTATGTCACTTATGTTTTCTTTCTAGGTCATTCTTGTCTTAAAATAGCATTTGTCCAACAGCCATTCGCGTAATGTTATTTTAAATAATCTTATTAATTGCAATTCTCTTATAGATTTTGGTAATTTATAAAAGACCCATATTGCCATCATGCTACAGTTTTTCTGATTTAAAGAACTATAGATACTTAGAAGCACTTGCTGTAAAAGTACAGCAAGTGCTTCTAAATATCGTTGGATCCCTATCCCTATCCCTAAAATATATACTCTGGTGATGTTTTTAGGGTTCCGTAGTCAACTAGGAACCCTTATAGTTTCGCCATGTCTATCTGTCCATCCACGCTTAATCTCAGTGACCGTTAGCACTAGAAAGCTGAAATTTGGTACCAATATGTATATCAATCACGCCGACAAAGTGGTAAAATAAAAATTGGAAAAAAATGTTTTATTGGGGTAGCCCCCCTATATGTAAAGTGGGAAGTGAGTTTTTTTTAATTTCAACCCTAACGTGTGATATATCGTTGGATAGGTATTTAAAAATGAATACGGGTTTACTACAATCATTTTTTGATAATGTCAATAATTTCGGAAATAATCGCTCCAAAAGTAAAAAACAATGTGTCCCCCCCCCCTCTAACTTTTGAACCATAAGTTTAGAAAATATGAAAAAAATCTGAAAAGTAGAACTTTATAAGGACTTTCTACGAAAATCATTTTGAACTTGATGGAAAGAACAGTTTTTGTACAAAAAGACAAAAAGGTTCTACAAAAAAATAATTTCTGGACTAAGTTTGGAGTATAATCGTATATGCAAGCATTTTTTTAAGCCCATAAGTAGGTACACTTATTGTGACGGACGGGAAACTACGGAACCCTACACTGAGCGTGGCCCGACACGCTCTTGGCCGGTTTTTTTTTTTTAATTTTATTTAATGTGTTCAATACTGCTTTGATTTGATGTTTCCCGTAAACTGTTTAGAAAAAAGTATATCGAGGAGTTATAATACATATATGTATGATGTATGAGTATCGTTGCTCATGTGGTTGCTCATCATTAACTTTAAGTCCAATCTATTGTTATCATTAAAGCTTCAGCCAGTATATGTATACCTTTCTATATATGCCATGCTGTGCCGAGTCCGAAGCGAAAGTCGCCTGAAGACTTTTTTTTTGTCCGATTTCCACTGCAGATTATGCACTTCTACTGAATGTGAGAGAGTGGAAGTCAGTCTCTAGCTTCATGCACTACTGTCGTCGAACATAGGAATCTTGTTCAACGATACGACCTACTATCAATACTGTTGCACCATTCTGCTACCGTTGCAGCTGCAGAGAACCTCAAGCAGCAGAAATATAATAATTTTAGTTGGCAATTCCGTTTGGGGTCAAAGTGCTGACAAATTTTAAACTTTAAGATCTATCTATAGGCCTTATTGACCCTTCACATGGCTTGGATCATGAATAGTATTACCTTGGACAGAGTATAAGCATTATAATACAACGTGACAATAATGCCAATCTTTTCGGCCCATCAAAGATTATTTTTAGTTAGCTTTAATTATTTAAAGGTTTTTATTACTTTTTTTTTGGTTTAGTGTGTATAAAGGTAATTATAGTTATTTAAATTGTACAGTCTCTTTCAGTCTAATTCGATCTATAAATAATAATGATTGGCTTAAATATTAACTGTACCCATTATCCTAACGTGAGAAGACTGTTATTAAAACTGTGACAAATGAGATTAGAAAGGGACAATCGGTTAGGAAAAATGGCAGACGAATGGTTGAAAACAAATAAATAATCGACTAATATTTTAATTTATTCCTACAGATTGTACATGCACGGATACTTACCACAGGTTCAAGCTTTGTATCCAAAAGTGGAGTTCCCTGTGTCAAGTGAAACACCTATGCTGTCGCATTTAGTCGAATGGAATCATGCTGAAACATGGTAAGTCCCATAAAGAAATAAAAATAATAAACTCTGAAAGTTTAGAAGATTAAAATCCAGTTCAAACAGAGACCCTATCAATTTCACGATCAAAAATCACAATTAGTTCTTTTTTGAAGGCGTGTTATTCAGGAACCGTTTGTATTTTGTATTTTTGTTTCGTTCGTTGTTTGTATCGTTGTTTGATATTTTTTTATGCCAAATAGTCTAAAAATAAATTATCATCAGTCTTTACAAATAGCCCTTCCACCATTCCTTGATTTTTTCATAATCCGATAAAACCATTCCAGTTTCATCGTTTCATTCGACGAGCATGACCGTTTGTTCTGTGTCTGGGTGTAATTTATCTATAATATGTATGTATTTAGAAATATATAAGTATGGTTATCAGTTGTCTAGTACTCATAACACAAGCTCTGCTTAGCTTGAGACTAGACGGCGTTGTGTGATATTTGTGGAATATTATGTGAAATATTATATTTTAATTATTTTAGCTCATGCTCCATGCATTTATTGAACGTTTCCTTTAAAAGATATAAACATATTGTTCTTGGGCACTAACTAAATATTATTTATCTCTAGGACAGTTACAAGATTTACAGGAGGAAGGATGCGAGCGGCTGCAGCCTGCCAGTTTTTAAAGTCCATCCATGATGATGAATACAGTTACCTGCGAGGTCACGTTGTTAGAGGTACTAAGCAGTTTCCTGCAGTTGGACACATTTTGCTTGTGTTTTTCAGTTTTCAAATTTTAATGGATTAAACTACTACGGCTACAAGCTATTAAGGTGTATTCAAACTAATTAGCTTTGTAGCGGGTATCAAGCTCTGCCACAGTGACGGCCCACGAACGAAGGACTTTTGAGGACATTAATAATCCATTACTTTATAATATATTTTCGTGGGTCCGATTCCCACCCAGAACAAAGGCACAGAACAAAAAGGATCACGTACATCTGGCGATGTACGTGATCCTTTTTGTTCTGTGCCTGGGTGTAATTATCTATGAGTATAATATGTATGTTTTTACAAATATATAAGTAATTTTATCAGTTGTCTAGTACGTACAACACAAGCTCTGCTTAGCTTGCGACTTTGTGAGACACTTTGTGTGATAGTTGTGGAATATATTATTATTATTTCTCTGTTCGATAGCGTAAGTGCTCAATGAATATAGTTGAATTTAAAAAGGCAAGGTATTGCCACTGAGTATTTTTGACAATTATATTAAGAATTACATATTTGCCTTTAGAATAGTAACTCGTCTGGACTAATAATTATATACAATAGCTGTAAAAAAAAATGTTCCTTGAATTTCAGAGAAGCAGTGCTATCCATTTGCGGCTGCCCTGGTATGTGCGTGGGACACACTCGCGATGTGCTCAGGAGCTAAAAAGCGTCAAGAGCCAGTGCAGTTCTCTGATGTGCACCTGTATGCCCAGCCCACGCTGCACGACCAGCGACCACTGAGGCTCAGTGTCACCCTCCACAGGGGGAACGGAAAGTTTGAGGTATAGTTATATTTGTCGGTTCAGGTTGCTGGTAAGAGTGGGAATCTCCTACAGGGACCATTATTGTAATGAGTAGGATCAAACAGATGTTGCCTTTACATTTTGGCATTTTGTAAATTATTCTTTGGGTCTAGTTTTCTTTGTATCGAACATGTACTGGTCGTACTGGATAAAATGAATAGATTTTGTCATAAAATAACAAAAAGAAGATATAGTTTCATTTTAGTAAATAAAATAAAATCTCTTAATTCAGACAAAACAGTCCATAAATGATAAACGATATTTATTTTGTAAATACTCGTAGGTTTTAAAAAACACTTTTACAGGTCAATTTTTTTTTTCGTCAGTTTAAACTAGATGAGGCCGGTGTTTCCTAGCTGACTACCCTGAGAAGAAACACCGAAACAAACTCAGGGGTCAGTCTCTTCTAAAGTCCATACAGTAAATATGTAATGGTCAAATCACATGAGAACCATGCATATTTGTCTGAGATGGTCTTTTGAAGAAAGAACCATACCGATTTCAGTGGACCTGTCCAGTCAGTGTAAGCATTTGTCAATATTCGCAAAGCTCAACTCAGGACTACTAAGGAGCTCAACGACTTGACGAACAATACCAAAGATAAGACATTTGGGTAGGCCGCAGAAAATACTCAAATTGCCAGACATACTTACGTTAAAATTACTGAAAAGAAAAAGAAAAAAAAGCAATCAACATAATCCTCACATATAAAATAATAGAAGGAAATATATAGTTTACAAAATATTTAGCAAAGTAATTATTTATGTAAAAAAAAAATATACATGTGAAATTGTAAAATAAAAATAATCTCTTATCTCAAATTGTAAAAAAAAGAAAGAAAGAAAAACATTTTATTTGCCGGAAGGGCCAAAAAGTATTTACAAATTAAGTATACATTTAAAAAAAAAAGCAAAACGGCCGAACGCTCAGCATAATGCCGAGACCGCAACGCTAAAAGCGGCGAGTCTACGGCACTAGTTTTCAGCATGGGCCGATAACAGTATCGACAAAGACATCGGCACAGTGCTGAAGCACTTTTGCAGATAAAAAACACAGAAAAAAAAAGCCAAAAGGCTTTTTACACTGTAAAGGACTTTAAAAAAAGGAATCTTCAAAAAAAAAGCGAATTAAAGTAACAAGAATTTAACTTATAACTAATGTTAGTAATAAACCAGTAATAATATAAAAGTCTAGACACATCATCTAGCCCTGTACAGTAGACTCACCAGTCTCGCTATATATGCAGTTCAGTAAACCTACTGAGCAGAACAGTATCGGTTCTCTCGCTAATCATCTTCAAGAAGCTGTTCGGGCTACCCCGTACTCGTCGCACCACCGGCGCATCTTTTTTGCGCATAATTGCATAAAAGTCATCTCCGAATCAAATTTTTGAATAAAGTGAAGAAGTATTGTTAAATAAGAAATTGAAATTAAGGATAGATATGCAAATATCTCACGGTGAAATAGTTGGTACATCTGGTTCTTCTTTTTTTATGTTTAATTCGCACTGAATTAGGTGTAGTTTATAGAAATTTTGAAAACTGTAAGTGCCTTTTTAGGTGTCAAGGATTCTCCTCTTAAGTAAAAATACCTAATGTTTTGGAATGATAATGCTAGGCGGATAATAATAATTACAATGCTTGAAAAAGTCTGCTAAGTCATATAATTATTATTGTATTATTTAATTAATTATAGACATATATTAAATAAACGTATTGGCTTTGATTTTGATGATAGACTTGTTTACTTATATGACCATTTCTTTTTGTCAACAGATCTTGAATGAGAATTCCAGAGTGGCGTCAGGGTACATCAATAAGTCTTTAGATAAAAGCAAAAAAATAAACAATGATTCCGACATGGTGCTCAGTTCCAAAGACATTTACCAATTGCTTGAAGACAGGAATTATAATTACAGGTTAGTTATAATTAGATGGCATAAGAAAATCCAGCACATTCTTGCGCAGTCAATTCAACAGGTGGTTTTGCTGTTTCCTTTTCTCATGTTCTGCTGGATTTTATGTCTCCCGATAATCGTGATCATAAAATCATAATCTTTTAATTTTGGTTTATGATAATAACTCACTTAAAACTCTAACCTCTTTACTTAGAACTAAACTCAAATACATTGACGATGCTATAACTGTTAGCACACTTGCACTACAGCATAAGTTGTACACGAATATACCCATGACTCTACGTAACCCCACAGCAAAGATTCTTACTTTTCCGCATAAATGTACTCATTTATGAGGGAAAGGACGTATATGCGATATGGTTATTATATTTAGGGTTTGTATTCCAGTTTCTTAGAGTTCCGTACTTCAAAAGACAAAAACGGAACCCTTATAGAATCACTTTGTTGCCCGTCTGTCTGTCTGGCTGTCAAAACCTTTTATCTCGATAACACGTAGAGGTATCCAGTTGAAATTAAAACCATATACTCAGTCTACAGTCCCTTGAAGCCGTAAAAAATCCAATCTCTATAAGTTGAAAATTCATAACCTTACATCGTTTTACAAAGGCCTCCTGCGAGGAATGTGCACCCATTGCCACTTAAATTGGGCAATTTTTTATGCTATGTCGGTAAACTTAGTTCTCCTGCGGATTTGCTCATTCCTGATTCAACCACGCAAGGAAACTTCAACACGCTCTGGTGCTTTTCGTCTTGAGACACTGTGGTATGTTGTAAATCTAGAAACAACACTAAGTACAAGAATTACCATATTTCTTCAACTACAAAACCTTACGCCACCACAGAAGAGATTCTTAAGCCTATATACAAAATAGAAGATTTGGAAAATAATTATCTAGTTATATGTGTAGGGGAAAATGATTCTAACCCTAATAAAATACTATTAGAATTAGGAGCGTTGCTAAAATCCTTTAAAAAACTTAATGTGTTAGTATTTAATGTTTTGAAAAACAAATATTTGAATTATAAATTGTTAAATAACAACCTAAAAATGTTATGTAGCAACTTTAAAAATTGTTCATTTGTGAATATAAAAGGCAATTATCTTTACAAGAAGGACTCCTATTTGTCAGAGGTATGTAAAAAAATAAACTTTAATATTGACTCAGATTACTATGACAGGACATTTTTATGTTTTAAAAATATTAAATTATTAATGAATACAGTGAAGGCTAAAACAGAATGCACAAATATTCTTAAGAAAGGCACTATTCCCTTCTACTTCCAGCGTAATAAGAATAAGTATTCAAGGGATAATTCTAAAAATATTGACAACACCCCTTCGGGTAAGCAGGTAATGATAAACACCGACACTCACAAGAAGGGAACAATTCCATATTATTTTAAAAAAATTACACCGTGTTCGACTACGCAATCGGACCAAGAGTTACCTTTGCCAACACAGAAATGTTTTCGTCCCTAATGTGGATTTTAATTTTAGAATATTTCACCAGAATATTGCTGGCGCGATAAACAAATCTGAAGAATTAACATTTGCAATCCATGAGCTATCGCAGCAAGGGTCGAAAATAAACGTAGTGTGTCTAACTGAAACGTTTATCAAAAAAGGTACAGAAATGCTTTTAAAAATTCCTGGGTACATAGTAGTAGCATCATACTCACGTGACAAAAAACGAGGAGGGGTATGTATACTGCTTAATAATAATATGAAATATAAAAAATTAAATAATATTAATGACTTGACATGTAATTATAATTTTGAATGTTGTGGCGTAGAAATAAATAATATTATTATCGTTTGCTTATATAGGACTCCAAATAGTAATCCTCAAGTATTTCTCGAAAATCTAGAACAGTTGCTAGTGAGATTGACGAGAAAGCGTAAAAAAATTATTTTATGCGGTGATTGGAACCTAGACATAT
This sequence comes from Mythimna ferrago, assembly GCA_910589285.2. Classification (NCBI taxonomy): domain Eukaryota; kingdom Metazoa; phylum Arthropoda; class Insecta; order Lepidoptera; family Noctuidae; genus Mythimna; species Mythimna ferrago. Next base: position 19,596,259 of record OU342690.1, on the reverse strand, counting down.
TAAAGTCGACCAAAAGCTGTGAAAATCTAAAAAGCATTTTGAAAAATTTTAATATTGAATTGCATATTAAAACGCCCACAAGACAACTGTCATGTATAGATCAGATAGCAAGTAACATCAAGCAAACTAAAGCGGAGGTACATCATCTTGCCTTGTCCGATCATGAAACAGGACAGACGCTTTCGATAAGGACTAATGAAACGTACAAAACACGCAGTTGGTATGAGGAGGTCAGAGACTTTAGTCAAGAAAACATGGACAAGTTCTATAGTTACTTATCATCTCTATCTTTTTCAAGCGTGTACGAAAAAAATAGTTTTCAGGAAGCGTTTGCAGAATTTCACGGTCTAATTAAATTATTTTTTGACTTGTGCTTTCCAAAATACTCAAAAAAGAGGTCATATTGTAAAGGGAACCACAAATGGTTGACAAAAGGCATAAAAAAATCTTGCATAAAAAAAAGGCATCTTTATCTTAGTCAACAACACAGTAAAACTAAGAAACTAAAACTAAACAAAAAGTATAAAACATATAGTGGCATTCTCAAAAAATGTATATATAAATCTAGACAACTACAAAGTAAGAAGTACATTGATAATAATAAAAATAAGTGTAAAGCCACATGGGCGGTAATTAATGAAAATATTAATGACTCGAACTTTAAGACGCAAATTGACAAAATAACTAAAGATAATCGGACAATTCAAGACCCTAAGGAAATAAGTGACATGTTTAATCAATTTTATATACAATCGACAAATAATAATAATTTTAAATACAATACTGACGAGATAAATAAGACTATCGATGGGAATAATGAACATACCATATTTCTTAAACCAACTGATGCTACTGAAGTATTTGGTGTTATAAAAAATCTTAAAAATACAAATGCAGTAGGACAGGATGAGATAACAACAAAGGCAATTAAATTATGCGCTTCATGTATTTGCCAACCACTAAGTTATTTGATAAACTTTTCTTTTGAAGAAGGTGCATTCCCAGAGATTTTAAAAAAATCAATTGTAAAGCCACTTTTTAAAAAAGGTAATACATCTGACATGAAAAACTATAGGCCAGTGACGCTGTTACCAATCATGTCAAAAATCTTAGAAAAAATCATGCTGAAAAGGTTACAGGAATTTACGATCGCTCATTGTGTACTTAAAGACGAACAATTTGGGTTCAGGAAAAACAGTAGTACATCATTAGCGTGTTTCAATTTGTTGAAAAATGTCACCCAGGCAATAAATGAAGGCATGCCTGTAGCGGCAATCTTCTTAGACATGACCAAGGCGTTCGATTTTGTGGACCATGAATTGCTCTTACACAAGCTTGAAAAATATGGAATAAGAGGAAAAGCGAACGACTGGTTGAGAAATTATTTAAAAAACCGACAACAATGTGTGGAAATTTCCAGAATTGATAATGGCAAAAAGGTGTCGTATAGAAGTGACTTTAAGGCAAATAATTTCGGAGTGCCACAGGGCAGTGTATTGGGGCCTTTTTTGTTCCTCCTCTACATCAATGACCTCCCAAATGTCACTAGCCATACAGTAATTTTATTTGCTGATGACACGACCCTTGTAGTGAAGTGTGAAAGAGGAGACACCTATGAGAATGAGATTAATGAAGCCATAAAAAATATAATACGCTGGTTGAACACCAATAACCTACAAATTAATATGGATAAAACGAAAATGGTCCAATTTCAAACCTACAGGAGGAACCCATTACCACTAAATATTAAATATAATGATACTACGGTCGAACAAGTAGTAAGTACTACATTTCTTGGCATACAGTTGGATCAAAATTGCGACTGGAAAAAGCATGTCGAGTATGTTTGTGACAAACTGGACCGATTTGTCTATGCACTAAGACGATTAAGAGCCACGGTTTCAAATGAAGCGGCTCTTAGTGCATATCATGGTTACGTTTCCTCAGTACTTTCATACGGTCTCTTGTTGTGGGGTAATTCGGTGGATGTCAATAAAGCATTTATTATACAAAAAAAATGTGTGCGTGCAATCTGTGGAGCTTGGTATATGGATAGCTGTAAGCCACTGTTTAAAAAGTACAACATTTTACCATTAGCATGCATGTATGTTAAAGAGTTATGTCTATTTGTACGACAACATCCTGAATATTTTATTAAACATAGAGATGTAACCAAAAGGAATGTTTCCTCTAGGGATAAGCATAGGCTCTGCTTGCCGCAAGGCAAACTTGATTTATACAAAAGAAATTCGTTTTTAATGGCTATTAAGGTGTATAATAAATTACCAAATGCCTTAAAAGAACTACCGTTGCCTATGTTTAAAAACAAGTTAATCCACTGGCTGAAAGAAAAATGTTTTTACAGTGTTAATGAATTTATGTTACATAACGAACGCAAGGAAAGAAAATAATGTCAATTTTGGTTTATATTTTTATTTTTAAATTGACATTCAATATTTTAGTTATTCTGACATTATTATTCTGACAATTTTATTCTGGTTTTGACATTTTAATATTATTGTTGGATATCTCAATCTTTGTATGATGTCTAAAATAATGACAATTTTGGTTTATATTTATATTTTTAAATTGACATTCAATATTTTAGTTATTCTGACATTATTATTCTGACAATTTTATTCTGGTTTTGACATTTTAATATTATTGATGGATATCTTAATCTTTGTATGATGTCTAAAATAATGTCAATTTTGGTTTATATTTTTATTTTTAAATTGACATTCCATGTTTTAATTATTCTGACATTATTATTCTGATTTTGACATTTTTAATTAAATTAATAAATATTTATTTAATCAGACATTTTTAACAATTAAAGTGATTCAATAACTAAAGAGATATTATGTTTGACATTTATTATTAAATTGTATGTACTTAATCTGAAATTAAATATTTGCACACCACATATAATGGTAGAATGTAAAGGGGCCTTAATATTAATATTATGATCATACTACTTTGTATACCTACATTCTGGCAAATAAATTATTATTATTATTATTATTATTATAAAACAAGATACCAACGCTACCCAGCCCAGTCGGATCCAGTGGTAGACTTCTTTCTCGAAATTAGGTCTTCCCAACTGGACTGTCCGTCTGAGGTAAACGTAATCGTCTCTAATTTGAGTGTAGTCTCTGATCTTGATAGTAGTGGGTGCTGCAGGGATATTTATCATGACTTTGGTTTTTTCCATGTTCATTTTAAGTCCCACTCTTTCGAAAGCTCCTGGGCTCCTCCCCAGTCTTATATCGCCGGCAAATTTTTTACTAACATTTACGCCTAGTTCTCTTCAGTCTAGGACCTTGAAGACATTCTCCATTGCAGCCAGAAACAGTTTCAGAGAAATGACGTCTGTCTACCTCACACCCCGAAGCTGGACTGAAATAGTAACGTTTTTGTACAAATACTTCAGCATTTCGATGTACCGATAAGTTAATTATTGCCCCGTTAGAGAGACTGTAGCACTGCCCAAGTCTCGATCGAATCGAGAGACTGGAAGTCGTCGATCCTGCGCGCGAAACGGTTCGTGATAACTCTGGAAAACAGCTTGTAGACATGGCTCAGAAACGAGATGGGCCTGTAATTCTGAGCAGGGCATTGTCACTCTCTGCCCTATGCCTGTGGCGTTTTTCTCTTGAGTATATATGGCGGAATAAAACCCCATCGTTTTTATACGTCCACGGAGCTTCCTAGGTATGCGAAACGATTGTGAAGTTCGTTCGAGCTGTAAGTTTGTGGAGTTATGGACTTTAAACTGTGCTGGATATAAATATTTTATCATATTAAAGTTATAGTTTTGGAAATTCACTTAGCTTATTCAGAGTATCTTTTTTGTAGTGGTGAGTTCCTGAGCATCGAGGCCGCCAGCGACTCGTTGGATAAAGCAGCAGTGATATGGCGAGACAACTGGGTCACGTTCATCGACGGCTTGCTACAGATGAACATGCTGCGACAATCACACGATGCAGTATCCCTGCCCACACAAATCCGGAGACTGTACCTCGACCCTAGAACACATCTGCAAGATACCTACAGCTTGAACGGAAAGACTGTTATGAATGCTTACTTTTCTGGTATCCATGATCTTACTGCGTGAGTATTTATTTAGATGTATAATTGTATACCTACTTGTAATTCTTCTATACGTGTGTTTGTCACCAAACTCCTCTTAAGCGATTTGAAAGTAATTTATGTATATATTTGAGTAGGTCTCTGGATGGTTTGAAAATACATTTGGATTCGGTAGCCGGCGCTGCAATCTAGTACTTAATTTTTTGCTAATAACGTGCCAGCTTTTGGGCAACGTCTGCCTGAACTGCTAGTTATTATTATAAAAGAAGAGACTGGCTGACCGAATATTATATCAACGCACATGTTATAAAGATATATAATATCATTATTATTTCTTCAAAACTACACTCGAGAGCAAAAAAATCGCACATCATAACTCTTTTTGTTCAGGCAGTTTTTTTCATGAATGTGTATAGGTATTGAAAACATTTCTTATATTATTTGAAAGCCTATTTAATTACCTTTCTAATGATATGAAATACAGTGTAAAAAAATATCCTTGAAAGGGTTTACAGCACAAAATCCAACATATGGGAAAAATTACCAAATTTCACTTAAGAAAGAATGAGAGTCAAACTTAAAATTCTTGGTCATCCTGATTGTCAATAAAGTGTATTCCCTCCCTTAGCCTTATTTACAGCTGTTACTCGATTTTTCATCAACCGTTTTAATTTTACCATGAAATCTTAGGGCATAACGTCCCACTCCTCGTCAATGACAAATTGAAGCTCTTGGAGGCGTGGAGAGCCAGGCTTTTTGCACTAAGTCTTCTTTCAAGGTCATTCCAGATATTCTCAATTGGATTGGGATCAGAACTACGAGCTGGCCTCTCTATCGCAATGATTCCAACGTCTTACATGTAGTCGCAAACTGTTCTAGCGACATACGATCTGGTGTTGTTCTGCATTAAGGAAAAAAAATCAACCACTAGCCACACAAGCAGCTTTACATATTCTTCGAGCACTTTTTTGATGTATCATAAAGCCTTCAACCCTCTCGATATCAGGCCAGTAATGGCCCAGTGATGAATACAATGTCAGTTTTAGTGTCCAACATTATGCCACCCTAAAGTGCTTCCAAAACCCACTTGTTCGCTTATGCAGCATTGTTAAAATTGCCATGATGACCTTCTGTAGACCCTATAGCATCCATCATGGTCATCTAAGTCATTCTATACTTATCAGAAAACACAACAGCCTGCCATTAGGCATACATCCAATTTAAGTGTTTAGTGGCAAATTATTGCCGGGCTTGTCGGTGAGCTGTGGTCAATTTGGTACCATTTGCTGAGAGATTTGCAGTCAGGCCTGCTTCACCCAGTCTTTTCCTAATCGTTCACTGAGTTTCACTGACATTGCAAACTTCTTGAAGCTTTTGTGTCAGTTCAATCGTGTTCTGTAGCCGATTTCTCAAAGTACTTGTTACAGGAAAGCGAAAATCACACCCTGATCCTATGCACCACCGGCCAGATCCTGGTCGCCGAATATACCCACGGGTCTCTTGAAACCTTTGGTATACCAGACAAATAGGGAAGCGGCTAAAATTTTGCTGTCGAGCGACTTCATTTTGATTATGGCCTGCTTTAGGCAAGGCAATAACTTGAACGGCCTCTACGGGCATGGTATCCATATTTTTCCAGTAAATCCACCTGTTTCTAATAAAGACGCTATCACGTTACCGGAAATTGATTAAAACTCCAAAACAGCACCCTTTTTGTAGCTCCAGGTAAAGGTGCAAGTAGTGAAATGCAAATGGGTAAATTTGGGGAATTGGGTATACCGCTGGTTTTTGTGAGTTACGTGAAGTTCAATGATCTTAATTTTGTGTTTTTATAAAGCTATGTTTGTATACTTCAATTTTTCTTAATTATTTGTATTCAATATCTTTAGATTTAAGAAAAAAACAGTATTAAACGAAATTACAAGCCATGTGCGATTTTTTTGCTCTCAAGTGTATTTACCCCTTTGTATAAGGGGGTTTGATGACATTTCAGTTAGAATGAATTTTAAAGCACGATCTGAGTAATTTAAAGGCGGTATACATAAATTTTATAGAAATGAGTACAATAGTTATGTTAATTTCTTTCAATTTCTAAAATGATCTATTTTGGCGCAACCATGAGTTTTATTAGACCCACTATGTTTTATTTTATAACTAGCTTTTGTCCGCGCGGCTTCGCTCCCGCTCTTCCCTACTTCAGCCTATTATACCCTACTCTACCCTACCCTAGCCTACTTTACTCTACCCTACTCTATCCTACTCTACCCTACCCTACTCTACCCTCCTCTACCTTACTCTACCCTACTCTACCCTACTCTACCCTACTCTACCCTACTCTACCCTACTCTACCCTACTCTACCCTACTCTACCCTACTCTACCCTACCCTACTCTACTCTACCCTACTCTACCCTCCTCTACCTTACTCTACCCTACACTACCCTACACTACCCTAAACTACCCTACACTACCCTAATTTTCATTTTTTTTCCATAAGAACCTTCTCCTCATAATAACGAACACAACAAAAAAAAAAATTAGCGAAATCGGTCCAGGCGTTGTTGAGTTATGCGCTTACCAACACATTTTGCGATTCATTTTTATATTATAGATAATAACTTTTTACTTTATATTGTACCTTCCTGTTGGACTGTAATGTTGCCAAAATAGATTTTTATTTTTCACCCATACGTTTACTCCCTCCCTTTTATTGATTTTAAATTATTTTACAAACTAATTTATTACGTCATATTACTCGTTTGTCCATTAAAATAAAAATGTTTTTAAATGTTTCTCTCAATTTTCAGCTTTGAGTCTATCAAATAGACTCAAAGCTGAAAATTCAGTATAATTTATGCATTCATAATACTTCAGATGTGGAGGAGTTACTTTACAAAATATAAAATACCGCAACCTGCCTCCCATCAGTCAAGACAGTACCAGAGTGGAAGTAATTGTACCATCTAAACGATTTAGCAGCGGAAACGTAAGTGATTTTTTAGTATATTAATTCGCTATTGTTCATTATCGTTAAGAAAATAGTGACTGCTTGCATTGCCAAAAAAAGAGAAATAACACCCTAAACGTTCTGTTGGCATTAGGTAATTTCGTCGGTCACCCAAATATTTAAGAAATAAGTGTTTTTATTAAAAAAAACCCTTTGTTTTGAAAAATGTTTCATCGTTCAGAATCTCAAATAAATGTGCATGATATTTATTTATATGTTACGAAGGACCAATCCTCACGCAAAATATCAGACGAAAATTTGTGATATTTTTTACTTTTTCGCAGTTAGTGGCTAAAGGGATTTGGATGACATTTGAAACACAAGTAGAACATAATAATATTGTCTTGGAATAGCACGTGTGATATTTTTTTTTATCTCGAAAGCATATTCCCTTGGGACACTGGCGAAGCCGCTGGCAGCTGTTAATAGACAAATAAAACCATAATTTTTTCTTCATCATTCTTTATTTAAAAAATTTAGAGAAGTTTTTCTTATAGTTACGCTTAAATTTATTTTATTACAGATATCCTCAGCTATTGTGCAGCGACAAGTAGATTTAAATAACGCTGTAATACTACAATGTTCACGGATCGGTGACCTCAATTCCCTGCGCTGGGTAGAGGCTGCTCCTATACATCCGCCAAATTTGGCGGTAACGGTATGTGTAAAGCAATATCCTATTACAAACTATCCTCTTTCCTAATTACGCCAACAACTGGTTTTAAGAAAGTATTTTTTTTAAGTTATTATGGCACTCACCATTTATAATATTATATTTTTAAAGGTCGTTCTTCTGTTGCGAAGTCTCAAAAGTGCGAAAATAGATTTATAGTCTTCCATAGTCGTTGCCGTGACTTTGTCCACACTCAATTGCATATTTCTTTAGCACACATCTGGACTCTCGTAATTTCTCCTTACTTTACTGTTGGGTTGTTTTATGGTTGTGGTCTACCAACACCTTTTTATGAGAGTGTTTAATAGGTTATCAAAGGAGAGTCAGATTTTTACTGATTGTAACTTATCTGTTTCGAACAATTCCTTAGGCCTGACATAAATCTTCTAGTTTGCGGACAAACAGTTCTACATGTGTTCTATTAACAGGTTCATTACGCCGGGCTTTGTATGTCGGACGCGAAAAAAGCGATGGGCGTGACGTCGGGTGGCTCCAGTTTATACGGAATGGACTATAGTGGAACCACCGAAAGGCAAGTGTTATTCTTTTATGAATTGTGAATTTTCACAGGTAATTTTATTCTTTATCATCAATAATTAAGCAATCATACGCCATAGCTATCGTACATAGTGAGATTTTTTTTAGGTGGATAATCATCCAATGTCTTCTCCCGCTCTTTTTGTGTCAGACTTTAACTGACTAAAACCCACTCCTATGTTCCTTCTTTACCTTGTGTTACAGCCCAGGGCTCCGGGTTTTCTTTTCAGAAGCGAACCCATGACTCTAGTAGGCTTCGACCCTGCTAGGCCTTTAAGGTTTTGCTGATATCTCCTTGTGGAGCGCGAGGAACACTGCGTGCCGTCGATGACTTGGGCTCGATCCGGACGATTACCGGAAGGCCGGATGGCGAGCTACCCATTGTTGGCCGTCCGCAAGCCCACGCCTGCGGTGGCTAGAAATCGGGGTCGAAATCTGGGACTCCTGTACTAGGGCCCGGCTCGAAAAGTCGTTGACGCCAATTGCCCCCACGAGGATACGGCAATGCTCCGCCCAAGCGGGCCACACCTCTACATATGCTCCACCATGTCCTCCGAGCAATCCACACAACTGAAATAAATTACCTCTCACTCCAGCTGGTAGCAGTTTACGCAATAGGAGCGCATAATTGATGCGATCAAAACATTTACTGTAGTCACTAGTCGGTGTATAAAACGTCGACCTGAGTCTTCCTGGGCATGTGCTCCGTCAGACAGTTCTTCTATATTATCTAAACACAAAGTTTAGAAATCTGCCTTCTTCTTCTTCTTTTGGTCCTTGGGTCCTTTTTTATGAACCAGCGTAGTATATGCATTCAGACTTCCAGTTAATTGGTACCACTCCTTATTCGAATGCCCATTTTGTTTGAAGGAGGTTATCTCTGAAAGTACTTGTCGGATTGCTAAAATCTTTTCACCAATAGAAAGCTGTTTTATTCCTGAGTGACATATATTATATTTTATGTACGCGGACGAAGCCACAAAACGGTACGCGGACAAAAGCTAGTAACAAATAAAATTATAGATCCAGTTGTTATGTCTTCTAAATATTACATATTTTGAATTTAAAACATATGTTGCTTACATCGCCGTGGCTTTCGAAATCCCGACCAGGACTCATTCACTGCCAGGAATTTCACTTCTTTGCCAACTTCCTATCGCCAAGCTTACTAAGCTTTCTCCATCCAGTTTTAGTTACACTAGCGCACGGAAAATCAAACTATTCCAGACAAACGGTGCACTTGACCCCATCATTGACTTGCTCATATGCCTATCGCGTCAATTACCGCTGAACTGATAACCCTATTAAAATAATTTAAAAAAAAAAACGGAGAAGCCTGTTTAAGTTAGATTTCTGTTCAATATTTTAATTAACTTAGCCTAAGCTCTATACATATATTTATTGAACATCTCCTTTTGCCTAAGTAATTTTAAATATTTCATAAAATGGGACTCTCTTAAAAATCTGGAAGGATTATTTTGAAAAACAAGTAAGCTTGAATATAAGAAACTAGAACGAGTCTAAAATTGAGATTTGCAGTATGCCTTACTACATTGCTAACTTAGGTGATTGAGCACCGAAAACATCTGAATGACTTGGAACCCAGATGAACAGAAATTAGGCTTAAAACCAGCTTTTTACTACCATAGTTGTTAAGATTGCCACTAAGTGTGCCATAATGAATGCAGCTTCTCTATCGAAAGATCATTGTTCAAATATTTTAATTATATCATTTTAGGGTTCATATCAATAGGCTATTAAACTTAATATGCAAAATGTTTTGTAGTCCCATGTGTGTTTTCTAACTATTTTATACAACAGTGGCGACCGCGTGATGGGCATTGTGCAGTCCGGCGCGGCAAGCAGCGTGGTGCGCGCGCAACCGGAACTGCTGTGGCCGGTGCCAGCACATTGGAGCCTCGAGGACGCTGCCACCGTGCCGCTCGCTTACACACACGCGCTCTACTGTCTAGTGAGTTTGCTTTATTATGTATATACAATAGCTGCTATTAACCAACAACTTCTAATGAATGTTCAATTACTATTTCAACCCAATAATCACCGTTAGTTCAAAACCCAATAATCACCGTTATTTTAAATACATTTTTTAGAATCCAGTGATAAAAATATACAAAAGTATACAGATAAATTTTCTAAACAATATTATCTTGGACTATTAATAGTCTGGTTGGCGCCACTTTAAAATTTTCTCTAATATAGGTACATACATACTACATTTAATAAAAACAATTTCAATTGATGTTACTAGATAATCAAGGGTAGAATGTTGCCTGGCAATAACGTGTTGGTGCATGGAGGCACAGGCGCATTGGGGCAAGCAGCCATTGCCATCGCACTTGCGTATGGATGTACAGTGTTCACCACAGTCAGCGATTCTCAGAAAAAGGAGTTCTTGAAGAAACTGTTCCCTGAGTTAAAAGGTAATTCAAATATTCGTATACTTTAAGAGCCTACTATAACGTTGACTTTGCAGTAAATATAATATATAATAATACTCGGAAAGAAAAAACAGTTTATAATTTGGACTAGCCAAATTGCGAGTGCAGCGGTTAAGCAAATGGCTGCTGCACTGTGAGTCGCGGGTTCGATTCCTAAACCGTTAAGTAAGTCGCGGAACTAATATTTGTAAGTGTGGCCTACAGAAAGTTGTTCTGAATCACCCACGATACTGAAATAAATCCTAATATAGGGCAAAGTTTACAAATAAAAAAAAAACACTGACACGCTAATCAAACCATCATAATCTTGGCAATGAATCAGGCTCTTTTCAGGCTTTGATAATATCACCACTATCCCGTTTTGACCATACAATCAACAAGAAAAGTATAGTTACTTTTACTCAATTAGGCTTTTTACTAAAAAAAATATTTCTTTCACAGATGAACACATTGGGAATTCCCGCGATGTTAATTTTTCAGATAACGTTATAACGGCAACAAATGGAAAAGGTTGTGAAGTTATCCTAAGTTGCGTTAAAGGGCAACTTAAAAATGTAAGTTTTATATTTTTAATATCTAACTAGCAACTCGCCCCGACTTAGTTCTGATTGCAATTTAATTTCTGATGTATTTTCAAAAAAACTGTTTGGAACGTACTTGTCCTGATAGTTACAAACACAACAAAAAAAAAAAAATCCAAGTAGTCTTTAAGTACTTATTGGTCTAAGCACGGCATAATTATGGCAATAAGACCTTCTTTGAGGAGTAGCTGAAGAGGTGACATGGAGTCATCAGCTTTCTGATGACGCAGGTCCTCTTCTGATATGGTGAATTCGGGAAGTTTCTGCATCGGATTCGGGTGGAAGAAACGCCTGGGTCTTACCATTATGTGAACCGTGCGTGGGACACAGTGGGGCATAAAAAAGAAAAAGAAGATAGAAATAGTACATTGTTACACTAGGGGTGAAAGTAACTCATTTGGTCCCGAGAAGGAGTTGGCAGCCGAGCGCAGCGAGGTCGCTAATTCGAGGGGTTAAATGGGTTACTTTCACCCCGAGGTAAACACTGTGCTTTTCATTACGAATACGAGGAAATAAAAAATAAAATAAAAAAATGTAAAACCTGAGTCGTCGTACCTATGATTTTAAGTAGGTATCTTTCTTCTGATTTAGGCGGTAAAAGGTGTTCCACTACTGCTTTAGCCTCTTCTCTTATGAAATTAGGCGTTAAATCACTATTTTAATCTGATAAACATAACGTGTTAATACAAATCTCTGTTGTATGGAAATGTAAACAAAACTCGAAAAAACCAACGACTAATTGCCACTTTCCCGCCATTTTGTTTTTTTTTTTCTGTGGCCGGCCAGCTATTCAGCCTCATTAATGAAAAATTAGAAATTAATTGTAATCTTTTAAAAATAATGTATTTTAAAGAAATAGTTGAACAAATAAATCACTTAAAATATAACATCATTTAATTAATAAGTACTTGTCTTTAGGTTATTTCAATTTTATATCGCGCTGTGATTGACTGGCTGTATGGAAAATTGGAACATGGTTCAATAGAAATGTGAAGATAGAACTAGTTTTTTTTTAATAATTTGACAGCTGTCAGTTGTAAAGTAAAACTCCATTGGGATGAAAAGTATTACTTTCAGCCCGCTCCTCAGGCAACTTCAGACCTACTTTCAGTGTATGAGTAATGAAAAATATTTTTCATTATTTTACTTTACAACTGAAAGCTGTCAAATTATTAAAAAAAAAACTAGTTCTATCTTCACATTTCTATTGAACCCATTGAACCATGTTCCAATTTTCCATATAGCCAGTCAATCACATAATGTTATATTTTAAGTGATTTATTTGTTCAACTATTTCTTTAAAATACTTTATTTTTAAAAGATTACAATTAATTTCTAATTTTTCATTACTGAGGCTGAATAGCTGGCCGGCCGCAGAAAAAAAAAACAAAATGGCAGGAAAATGGCAATCAGTCGTTGGTTTTTTCGTGTTTTGTTTACATTTCAGTACAACAGAGATTTGTATTAACACGTTATGTTTATCAGATTAAAATAGTGATTTAACGTCTAATTTCATAAGAGAAGAGGCAAATGCAGTAGTGGAATACCTTTTACCGCCTAAATCAGAAGAAAGATACTTTAAGTAGGTATCATAGGTACGACGATTCAGGTTTTACAAACTTTTTATTTTATTTTTAGTTTCCTCGTATTCGTAATGAAAAGCACAGTGTTTACTTCGGGGTGAAAGTAACCCATTTAACCCCTCGAATTAGCGACCTCGCTGCGCTTGGCCACCAACTCCTTCTCGAGACGAAATGAGTTACTTTCACTCCTAGTGTAACAATGTACTATTATTTGGCACACATATTTGTAGAAAAAAAATGTAGAGTAAACGGTACGAATAGAGCCCCAATGTCTTGTACTAATTAAAAAATAATACGGTTTACGACATTAATTGTGTTGTGCTCTGTAGCAACGCCACCGTATATTTTATTACTATGATAAACCCATCTCTATGTACGGCTGACGTACATAGCGTACATGCATTGTTTGTGAATGTACGCCTTTTAATTTAAAAGAAAAAAGTAAATTAATGTGGCGTTGCTGCGGAGAATTCTCACTAGCAACGCCACCTATAATCAACATTTGTAGACACAATTTCAGCTATTTCTCTAAAGTTATGTAATGTACGAACGCTGTGTATTATGTACACGTGATAAGTATGAAAAAATATGTTAATTCTAAACTTTAATTCTAAACTCACTCTATCTATTCACATTCATGATAATGGCTGCCATAACATAACAAGTGATGATGTGCGAATTTTTGCACTCGAGTGTATAAATACACTGTAAATCTAATGTAATGTATTTTTTACAGATTTTTCTTTTTTTGAGAGGTATTTTCTGTTTAATTTTTTTTATTTATTTTATGGGTAATTTTTTGTTGTAAACATTGCTATATTCGTAATAATAAACTTCTATTAATGAAATGTTTTGTTAAATTTTCCTGCCAATCTGTTGCTAGCTCATTAGTTTAATGCACTATAAGGGACAAAAAGTGAGTTTAGAATTAAAGTTTAGAATTAACATATTTTTTCATACTTATCACGTGTACATAATACACAGCGTTCGTACATTACATAACTTTAGAGAAATAGCTGAAATTGTGTCTACAAATGTTGATTATAGGTGGCGTTGCTAGTGAGAATTCTCCGCAGCAACGCCACATTAATTTACTTTTTTCTTTTAAATTAAAAGGCGTACATTCACAAACAATGCATGTACGCTATGTACGTCAGCCGTACATAGAGATGGGTTTATCATAGTAATAAAATATACGGTGGCGTTGCTACAGAGCACAACACCATTAATTTCTCAAAAAGAATACAATTCACTTAATATGAGAAATACAAGTTATTCTTAACTACTAAATACGTGGACATGAGAAATAAACTAGTAAGTATTATTTATGCACAAAAATTCGCTTCCAAAATCATGAGGGTAACAAGAAAAAAAGTACATTTTTGCTGTATTAGTGAACTCATTACGTATCGTTTCTTAAAAGCAAGACGATTAATGGTGTATAAATCCTCACAGGTGCCATCATTACTAAAAGTATTGACAAATTTATACAAAAAAATATTTACAAAGCACTAAATTGAATATAGCGTCCACGCACTCTATTGGCGCAGTGATTCTTCTCGCTTCATGTCGCGGTTTCGCTTCCAGCACAAAACTAAGACTTGTATGATCCACAGATAGTCGTTCAGAGTGTGGATATATATTGTGTGTTTAAACTCAACCCGCCTTTTTCCAAACCGCGGTCCTAAATGCCGTGTAGTACCTGGATAATTACTAGGTTTAATACCAAAAGTACCTAACTTTTGAATTTGGAATTTAGGTATTAAAAATGAAGTCTACCAATAGTTTCTGAACTATCTAAAATCTAGGTAGTAAAGTTAGACCACCGAAACCCCTAGTTTAACTTTGGTACCAACTTCGATACTATATTATTATTTAATTAAGGTTTGCTTTGATTTTGTGTGTTATTTCTATATAAAAATTGTTAAAAATGGATATTAATGTGATTGACTTGACGGATCTGGAAGATTTGAATATTTAAATATTTCAAATACATGGATTTTGTATTATATTATTGAAATATAATTTCAATGATTGACACAGACAAGACCCGTTGCTAGGAAACCAAACATTAGATACGCCACAACTTTTATACCAAAGCTAGTACATACCAAGGCATTTTTTTGCAATAAGACGGAACATGTTTATGAATGCACCCAACGATATAAGAATATATATTTTTTTATAATGTGTTCGTGTGGTTGATGGGTGAAATCAGTGGATTATACTGTCGCAAAAGTTTATATACATAGATATGATTATATTTATTATTTTCTTCAATAAAAAACTACTTCTAGTTAAGTTCAAAATATTTTGCAACATCGATAACGTACTTACAATACTATGGTATTTTTTTTAAAGTTATATGTATAGTTTTGAAGATTATAGTTAAAATTTGACATATACACATTTTTTCTTTAAAATCTTTATATTTACAGTAATCTGTTTTTTGTTGAAATTAGAGCCAAATGAGTATCACAATTTGTTGTTTTTCAAAAAAATTATAAAGATCAGTTTTATTCTGAGACCTATGGTAAAAAGTGGTTCAAATTCTGGTATGTGATAGCTGATTATACGGTGTGCCGACCCCTTACCGTTGGACAACTATTTACGCCACAACCTGTATATAGTACATATATGTATATCGCACTACAGCACAGAGCCACTAACTGCCCCCCAGAATCTATGTGTTGTGTCATATTGGGACTAGTTGCAGGGCCAGTCTATAAACTCACATTAATACAAAATGGTATTAAATATTCTCGCTTGCACATACGTTGCAGGTCCCTCCCCGTCTGAGTGCTAATTATATGAAAATTAATCTGTTGTGCTAATGCACAACTGCCGCCTGCGCTCGCACAGACCCCGCTGAGCTTTAAAAATATTCGGTCTCAATATTTAGCTATACTAAATAAAATAAATAAATAAATTGGTCGTTTGTTCGCAAAATATTGTTTAATTTACATAATATGCAATTTGTGCACTTTGAAAAATATTCAACCGCTAATTTTCCTGTGTAAAAATATTTTTAAAGATCTAAGCCGTTTCTAAAGAGTAGGGAAAAGAAACGAAGCTGTTAAATTTTTTTTTAGACAAAAGTATTATTCGCATGAAAAAAATATACGTTGACAAGATAATGTTATACATGAATTTTTAATAAACATAATATTTTTCAAGCCTAGCCAAGCCTAACCTAACCGTTACGGAAGGTAGTCAGAATGTCACTGTTATGTCATGGCACTGAATGCCAAGGGCCTTAACTTATAGTCTTGTTATTAAAGAGTTACATAAAGTCAAGTATAAGAATAAAATAATAGTCCCATGATTTTTGTTTTTCAGGCAACCCTCAGATGCATTGCATTTTCTGGAATTCTTGTGGATACAGTTCAACTACAGGATGGTGAAGAATACGAACTTGGAATGTATTTTATGACTAAACAGAGGTCATACGTCGCCACTGACTTGTCATCACTGTTCACGGAACAAAAATATGAGGAAATGAAATATCTGCAGATGACGTTGAGTGAGGGTATAGGTCGCGGCTACGTGCGTCCTCTATCACGCGTATCGTACGCGCCGCATGATGCCGCGCGCGCCTTCCAACTGCTTGCAACTAGCAGGCATCGTGGCAGAGTACTGCTAAGGATGCAGGACTCTGTGTCCAACATGCACCCCAGGTAATGTGAACGACACAAAGGAGAAATATAATTTTTCTTTTTATTTCAATTATTTCTGAATTTATACAAGTAAGAGGTATATTACAGATGATGAAATTACAAACTCTTTAGAGCTTTACCGTGTATAATCTATCTCTAATTCATCAAAACAAAATTTTGTCTAAAAAAAACTAAAAACACTACGAAAATATCACATTCTAGATCAATAACATATATCCGAAGAGGGTACCTATAAGTAAGTAAATAAGACGCAATATTGACGAATGAACGGGCGTAACTGTGGTAACATCGATGACCATCTACTCACAAAGTAGTTAGGAATGTATTGAGAATGATACTGATTGTTCTTTTATTTTAAAAACACCTATCTGTATGCATTCCTCATCGCATAATGGTTTTAAGGGCAAATTATTGGTGGCCAGGTGGACGGATATCAAAAAATTATTCAATCGTAAGGATCACGTGATTTTACTGGCAAAGTTGCAAAGGCTTGGGATCCATGGAGATTTACTGAGATGAATTAATTCATACTTACCAAATTGATCTCAAGTTGCAGTTAAGGGAGGTCAAATCAAACTTCATGAACATCCCATCTGGTGTACCCAAAGGCTTTTTATTGAGTCCTCTTTTTTACTGTGCTCACCTAAATGACATTCAAGCGTGTTTCAAATCTGCGGAACGTCTCATGTACGCCGATGACATGAAAATATAAATGTGTGTAAAATCCAGACTTGATTGTGAACTGATACAGACTGATCTTGATGCATTATTAACAAGACAATATCACTGTCAATGTCTCAAAATGTAATGCACTACTACTACTACTACTTTAGCTGTTCCAAATACCCAATTAGGTATCCGTATGGATTCAGTCATAATGAGATCAAAATGGTTGATTTAGTCAGAGATCTTTTAATCATTCTAAGATCTCTGACTAAATCGACCCTTCTTCTTCTTCTTTGATAATTTCAAATATGCTTTTTGACCAATATATTGACACAATCACCAATCAAGCATCTCGTAACCTTAGATTCTCGAAGCCATTCAGTAATTGCCATACTCTAAAGGTTGTATACTATGCTTATGTGCGAAGCATTTTGGAGTACTATAGCCCAGTATGGTCACCCCAATACGAGGTTTATACTAATAGAATCAAATCCTACAAAAAAGTTTGTCAAGTTCCTAACCTTCAAATCCCGTAGACGTCATGATTCCTATGCTCTAGACTGCAAATACTACGATATACTTCCCTTTTTGGGTAGGCGTAAAATGTTCGACATGCTTTTTCTCTTTGATGTCTTGTGAGGTCTCTTGGCCAGCAGTGATCTGCTATGATGTGTAAATATTTGTACCACTAAAGCCGGGTCCGCTGCGCCGTGTTTTCGTGTTTGCTAACAGACTAACATTGTTTCATAACCGAATAGGGGCGTGATCTAACAGATTTTGTTTGCCGAGACAAATGGGTAACATGTTTTAATAACATGTCTTGTTAGAAAATTGACGCAGCGGACCTGGCTTAAAACGCGTACCAGAAATATACAATATTATTCAGCATCCCGGGCTGCCGCACAAAATATGGGAGAAACGCTGTTACGATCCGACTGTCTCGTATTTACTCGAAAATGTCTATAAATTTCATTTATCCAAACAAACATATCGGAAACAAATTAAGCAGACTTTGTTTTGTAGACAAATTGTACCGTAACTCAATTCATTTCGTTTTTTTTTAATAATTATATAGGTGAAAGTAATTCAATTAAATCAAATCAAATCAATCAAATCAAAATCATTTATTTCAAATAGACCATTTGCAGGCACTTTTGAATAGTCAAATGTCGGTCAGTCCAAGAATAGTGAAGCTAAATTGCACGTTCCAAACAGTAGGTCTCTATGGAGAAGAACGTGCAAGAAACTCTATGGACACTCTTTTAAATCATATTATGTGTCACATATAATGCTTGGTTACAAATTTTCTATTGTGTAAGCACAATGTAAATAATAAAATAAAAATAAAAAATAATAATAATTAAAAGATACAAACTGAATTAAGCCACTGGCAGCTAAGAGATGACCAGTCTCAACTGACGGCACCCGTTCACGAGCATGACGCGGGCATCAGCCCCACTCAGCTCAACCATTTTCAAGGGAACCGAATGACCCAATAACACGTGCCACCAACAGCGAGACATTAGAGTGAGCATGACAAACTCACAACTGCCATGCTCAAATGTCAAAAAAAAAAAGATGTAACCTAATAAAAATGCTCCATGGTACTTCACATTTACAAATTGGAAAAAAAGTGCTGCTACATTAAAGAATGCTGTGGTTTCCAAAAACATAAGTAATTAATGATCACAAGCTTCAACTATGTTTTCAAATTACAAAAATAATAATAAAAATAATGGTTTCCAAACTAATCAATACACCCAAGTGGTAGTGGAGTTGGACCAGCATTGAGCCAAGCATTTTTATCTTGAATATAATCCTCCAACTTATAATATGCTTGCCTGCATAGTGTGCGTTTAATACAACATTTAAAATTCGTTTCAATAAGTTCTAATATTTGGGGAGGTATTTTATTATAGCATTTTAAACAGTACCCCATGAAAGAAGAGGCCACTTTAGCCAATCTGAAGCCTGGTTGAACTAATTGGTCCCTATGTCTTGTAACATAGTTATGTCTATCGCCTCTTTTGCTAAAAAGATGAAGATTTTTTCTAACGTACATGATGTTTTCATATATATAATGACAAGGCACCGTCATGATGTTAATATCCTTAAACAGTTCCCTTAAGGAATCGCACCGGCGGAGATTGTAAATAGCTCTGATGGCTCTTTTTTATAGTATAAATATTGATTCGATGTCTGCAGCCCGTCCCCACAGTAAGATACCGTATGACATGATACTATGAAAATAACTAAAATAGACTAGCCTAGCAGTATCAACATCCGTAAATTGGCGGATTTTTCTAACAGCATAAATGCAGCCGAGCTAAGCCGTCCTGCAAGAGATGTTAAGTGAGGACCCCATTGTAGCCTAGAGTCAAGCGTAATCTCCAAGAAAACTGTTTTATTAACAAATTTTAGTTTCTCATTGTTCAATACTATGTCGCAATCACTACTTTTGACATTCGGTAAGGAAAATCTTATGCATTTAGTTTTTTTCCCATTTAGAACTAGATTATTAGCAGTGAACCAGTTTTGGACCTGCAATAAGGCGTTGTTTTCATCGTCAAGATTATTAGTCCTTCTATTTATCTTAAAAATCAAAGAAGTGTTGTCGGCAATATGTGCAATATGGCAATAAATATTAAGTTTATTTTCAACAATTAGGGTAAATTATTAATATAAACTAAAAATAAAAAAGGACCTAAAATTGAACCTTGGGGTACCCCTATTTTCACATTTAATCCCGACGAATTGACACCGTTTATTTGAACTAGTTGCTGTCTGTCATTCAAATACGATTTTAATAAGCTTAACGCTGTTTTGCCTAGTCCGTAATGCTCCAGTTTCAGGAGTAATGTTTCATGAACCACACAATCAAACGCCTTAGACAGGTCGCAGATGATGCCCATAGCATCTTGTGCCTTCTCCTACGCATTAAAAATGTGTTTTAGTAAGGAGACACCAGCGTCAGTTGTACAACGTCCTTTGGTGAAACCATACTGTTTATCGTGTAAGATGTTATTGGTGTTAAAATGATTAAGCATTTGATTTAACATCACCTTTTCAAATATCTTGCTAAAAACCGGCAAAACTGACACCGGCCTATAATTATTAGTGTCTTTACTGTCTCCGGATTTAAAAAGTGGTATCACTTTACTATATTTCATTAGATCCGGAAAGACTCCTTGATCTATACACAAATTAAATATTAACGCTAAGTACGGCGCTACAGTCTCAATAATTGAAGTACAAACTTTGATTGACACACCCCATAGATCTTCTGTCAATTTAACCTTGATTTGTTTAAAAGCTTTTATTACTGTTATGGGGTTTATATGCTTAAAATTAAATTCAGTCGAGCAGGCTGCAACATTCGCCTGCAACAAATCAAAAGCATGCGATGGGGATGAATTTAGGGCTTCAGTAGTTTTAATTGGTATACTGGTAAAGAAATTTACAAATTCTTTTGCAACTAATTTATTATCACTAACAAGACCATGATGTGTCTCCAATGTGTAATCATTATTATGTATTTTTTTCCTGTTAGTTTCATTATTTATAATTTTCCAAACCGTTTTTATTTTATTATCAGCTGATTTAACTTTGTTGCTAATGTATAAGGCCTTAGCTGCCGTACAAGTATTTTTAAACATTTTTGAATATGTAGCAACATACTTACTAAATGTTTCAGTGTTAATAATAGGCTTAAGGCTATACAGCTCAAAAAGTTTTTCCCTACTTATTCTGATTCCTTTAGTTGCCCAGTCACTGAATCTAAAATTAGGTTAGATACTTTTAGATTTCTTTTCAAAAGTCTTATTAAATTCGGTTTGAACTATTGAAAAAAAAAACTGTAATACCAAACATTACCGTTGTTCACTGCAAGGTTCCAATCACCCAACTTGCAAGTTAAAGTGCTGTTAAATTTATTTAGCTTACCGGATGTTATTGGTCTGGATTGTATCTGCACTTGTTCTATTGGTAAGTTGGATTTAAAAGTTACCATTAAGCCGCTATGATCAGAAGGCAGATAATTTACAATAGCTTTTTCTAAATAGTTGCAGCAACAAAAAACATTAGCTATACATGTAGCAGTAGTTGTCGTAGTTCGAGTTGGTTCCATAAACACATTTGATAAATTAAATGATTTGAAAAGATTTAAAAATCTACTGCTATCTGAATTATTTTCTAAAATATTAACATTAAAGTCTTCGCAGATGATTACTAGTTTATTACCAGTTGAAAATTTAGCCAAAACATAATTCCATGACTGACTCAAAAATAGAGTAGTTTTGATAATTGGGAGGCCTGTAAACGCACACTACGACATGCCTATCCAGCTCAACACACGACACTTCAATGCTATGTTCAACGGACAGTGCAACTATATCTTTACGAGTTTTAAATTTAATACTATTTTTAATAAGGATTAATGAACCTCCACGTAACATTCACTTTCGGTTAAAACAACTGCCCACATTATAATTATCATAATTAATTAGCATTTCAAAATCCTTTAACCAATGCTCAGTAAAACAAAGTCAAACATTGTTTTTTCTAAAAATAATTCAATTTCCAATTGTTTCGCAGAAAAACCTTGAATGTTTTGAAGAAACAAATTAAAGAATTTTTGCTTACCCCCTATAGCTTGAATGCTAGAAGATACTTTATTTTTAAGTTGACATAAATTGCCAACAGTACCAACTGTTGTCTTATTACCTAGTTTAAAATATTAGTACTATTACTAATGGTGGGACTGATTACTGGGTACGGCGACATACTGCTTATGTCTGAGTTAATATTAACTGCTAATAGCTGCGCTATTTGACGTCTTAATAGAATAAGCAGATACACAGTATAACTGGTCAAAAAAAGTTTATCAACAAAATTGTTGATGTCAAAAAATAAAAACTTATCACTATGATGACTAACTAAAAAATGCATATGCATATTTAGCATATGTATGTACTTATTTTGTCTGTCCGACAAGTGCTCAAAGTAAGGAAAAGCGCACAAAATAATCTTCCTACAATTTATCTTCAACAGTTCAGTGACATTATTGGTGATGTCATCTGTCTTCACATTTAAGCTATTATCCACAAATACAGTTAGAATAGCGTTGGGATCCTAAACTTGCTGATTAACTAATGACATTATGTGATGGTAGGAAGCTTGAGGTGTGCAATAATTTTGAGAAGGAAAAGGGAGTTTTTTACTAACTAATTGCCCTAATCCTCTTCCTATACTATCTGAAAATATAATTGATTGATAATCCCTACTGTTATGAGAGGAAAAATTACAATTTTCTGAATCTACCCCTTGAGTGAATTCATGCTGAATGTGGGATACCTGGTCGGGAATACAGTCCTGAGCACTGATGGCCTGGGATGAGTTCTCCGTGACCACAAGTTGGAGGCCAGCCTGGTTAGATTCTATCTGACAAGTGCATTTGTTGTTTCTCAGTGTAAGAGAGTCTACTTTGTCCACCAACTCATTTGTAGCCAGAATATGTTCCTTTATTTGGTTCTTTGAACATACATATTTGTTATAAATTGATTTTAGGGAGTTATCAAGAGTCTATATTTCAGACTGTAAGCGCTGAGTATCAATTTCATAAATATTTATACTGTCTTCCAACTTAATCTGATAGTTATTTAATTGATTAATTAGGTTAACACGTTCTTTCCGCAGTTGGATATTTTTGGAAAAGTGTTTTTGTTGCTTCTTGTGGTTTTTAAATTTCTTAATGATTTTATTCAGTTTTGCATAGTTTTTAGTTTTATTTTGACTAAGTTTGAAATTATTATTGTGTTTTAATATTGAATCTTCTGTAAGATCAATTGTTACTAAGGAATGAGGGTTATATTTTGAATTTATTAATTCATCATATAAACGGTTAGTCTTCTCAGTCTGAGAACATTCCTTTTCCTTCTGCAATTTAAGAATAAGACTATTAGCATGAACCAATTCATCCTCAAGATCCCTAACCTTACACAAAGCCTCCTCATACAAGTCGCTACAGTTTTTGAAACCATCCGTGACCGCTCACAGTTGGTCGCGTTCATCAACATCCTGGTATTGCTGACTAAGGCCTACCAACTTTTGTTTAAGGCTTGTATTTTTGAAAAGTATGTTCTTTATTTCCCTCTCACTCTCCTCATTCTCCTGCAATATTTGCTGGCACTGGAGTTTTGATTCTTTGAGCTCCTGGAGGGCATTTTCCAATTTAAGCTTCATATCCTGAGCTGTTACCTTACGGGTCATTATAGGCATGATTTCAGAATAAGTACTGTAAATAGAAAAAGAAAAGAAACAGTGAGTACAAAGAAGATGACAAAATAAAGAAAAGTTGAAAATGGATGGAGGAAAAAATAAGAACAAGAAAGTGCAGTTCAGTAGGAAAATGAGGTAGACTGCTGACTTGGCTTGAAAAGCTAATAATTATTGAGTTTTCTAGCTTTTCAATTGCCTTATGATATTACTTTCACTTAATGTGGGTAAGTTGATTAGAATGTAAAAGTTTGGTTTCAAAGATTTTTTTTATCAAATAATGACCAAATAACAATTCAAAATAAAGACAAAAAGCGTTGTTGATTAGTATAATATTATGGGGATAAGTTAATTCATTAAACCCCAAGCGAACGCCGGCGTTCGCGCACCTATTGTCTTTCTATTGTGTCTGTGATTTCCACGATTGAAAGGAATGAATCAAATTATGAAATAAAACGTCGATGATTTTACAAACAGTAGTTGATCGCATTATAGTTGTTGAATGTAAATTGAATCTTGCAGTTTAGATTTCAAAATGTAATGTTTTGGTCTTCCCCCGACTTAATCGTAATAGTATACTTTAATTTTGTATTTTAGTAAGTATTTTTTTGGTATTCAATGAATGAGACGATTGCAAAGAATCAACTGGCGTATAAATTGTTTTTCAATTTTCTTTTCATTTTCATATTCATGATTATTTATGTAGAGTCTGTCTAAAAAGTCAAACAACTTGGGTAAATAGTAAGATAAAATGAAATCTGATGTAGCCAACATTGGTTCAATAATTAAGATTGATTAAAAGATCATTGTTTACTATTAAAAAACCTTCTATAAAGTATCAAATATAAGTATTTTTTAAATGATTAAATATTATACAAAATTCCCAAGTCGGTTGACTTTTAAGACAGACTATAATTTCATTATTGTTTATTTGCAAACTACTTTAGATTTCATCGATGACTGGCAACGTCACTAAAGTAAAGATTTGTAATACGCATCGATATATACATATGTACTCGTACTACGCACTAGATTACGCGTTACGAACACTCACTTCAATCAACTCAAATATATGGTATGGTTTACAACTTGATATTGATGTCATAAGAGCAGTTTTGACATCCATGCAGTGTAAGAGCGGCGCATAAAAATTCAAATCAAAGTGAATTTGGGACGTAATAATATAATTCAGTAGACATGCAAGTAAAATAACTGATTATTCAAGCAATTTAATAGCTTCTAATATCGTAATGGTTATGTTAGAACGTGGTTTTCTGTATTTACACTAACGAGGACTATTGGTAAAATTTTGAAATAGACTCTTATTGTTATGAAGTATTGTAGGCCAAAAAGTATGTCACTTCTGCGGTATAAAAATCTATATGGATAACATGTTATCACTATGTTGGACGAAACGCGTAAGTGTCACGAAATACATGGCACATAAAATCATTTGATCGCGAAAAATGTATCCTCTAAAGCTATCAAAGCGCTGTAATGTTTAATAGTTTTGTTAGACGACATAATGCCAATGTAGCGCTGCAGCGGATTTTAGTTTTAACTTTTCAGTATTTCGACAAAAAGTTGAATGATGAATGATGTGTTGTATGTTGTCTCAATGGTCATACGGGTGCAATTTTTTTACCTAAATTAATTATGATTGATGATATCATCCAAACGCGTTTCAAACCATGCATTTTTGGACCACATAATGGTAATTTTATGTTTTAATATAGGACAGTCAAAATTATCAGTAATAACAGTAACAGTACATCTGTACTACATCTGCGGATTCAAATATCGTTAAGTATAATTATTTAGCCACTAACCTAATAGAAATTATTTTGATATTCAAAGGATTTATTGTTGTATTTCTCATTTTCAGAATCATATGCAATCCTGATGAGAATCATTTAATGTTTTGGGATGACGGCGTTCTCGGAGTTCAACTAGCTGACAGACTAGTCCAACGCGGGGCTAAAAAACTATTTATTCACTCAACAAGCTTAAATCCGTATCAACAATATAAAATAAGGTAAAATAATCACAAAACTTTGACACAAAAAAAAATATTAAGCAATTCAAAATCTTTATAATTTTTCTTCTTTTTTCAGGTCTTGGCAAAAACTTGGCGTTGAAGTGATTACTTTAGAAAACAATATTGATGTTAACCACAATGTTTCTGTTATAATTAACAAAGCTACTGGTCTTGGCAAAATTGAAGGCATTTATGTTACTATCTCAAAAATAACTGATGATGAAGAAAAGGAACAGCTGACAACTTTTATAAATTATTTAGATAAAGCATCAAGATCGCTATATCCTGATCTAAAGTTAGTACTGATTTTCAGTGTTCATTTTATTAATAATAGGTATTAAGGTCATTAGTGGCGCCTTGAAGGATAAATTCTTTTTCCGCACAGACTAACATTACAAAATTTTGATTTCCATATAAATTGAACGTCTGAGCTAACATAAGTCTTTAGAAGTGATAATAACTGACGTATAATGTGGACCAAAAGTCGTCTTTAAATAAATTATTATTATTATTACAGGTATTTTGCAGTAGTATCAACAGTCAGTTCTGTGGGGCAAGACACGTGCATAGCTAGAGCAAAATGTGGCTTTAAAGCGACCAGTTTGGATGTATCCGGCTTGAGCGAAGTAAGTTAATTTATTTAAATTACATAATGAGACTGAGCAACCAAATATAAACTTTGGGCCAGATTTTAATTATTAGGTTTTTTTATATAAATAACTAGCACCGTATCCACGACTTCGTTCGCGAAAATCATCATCATCATCATTTCAGCCGAAAGACGTCCACTGTTGGACATAGGCCTCCCCCAAGCGTCGCCACAACGACCGATCCTGTGCGTCTTGCATCCACTGAATTCCCGCAACTCTCACTTCTTCTCACTTCGGTCCACCTTGTGGGAGGCCTTCCCACACTGCGTTTTCCAGTGCGTTGTACGAGAAAATATTTACATAAAAAATTAACACCCCTTAAACCGGTATTTTGACGGTATTAAATAAAACTAATAAAGGCAGTCTTTGTTATTTATTTTGATTAGAATTTATGCCAAAGTTTATTAACCCAAGGAATAAAATTCTCCCGTACAACCTTTAATAACCCCTGAACTATTTTAGAGGGATTGAAAATCGAATAATGATGACCTTTTTCATTTACTTGTGTTACTATAGTATTTCTGGGTCCAAGAAATAACGCATACAAATGAATTTCTCCCCTTTTCATCCCCATAAAAGTTAAATTTTGAAAATCCTCTTCTTTGTACTTTCCAACATCATAATAGAAAGCCTTGTCACGTTTTGTGCTTAGATGTGTTAGTCAGTTAGTTCCTCTCATAATAATCATTATGTGTCGCAAATTTTATTCGATTGTAAATTAAGCTTACATTACTTCTTATTTAATTCACAGTAAATATTTTAAATCAAATAAATAACTGTACATTGTGTTTACCTAGGCAAGTGCACACGACTTGGCAGAGGCGGCAGAACGAGCTCTACGCAGCAACTCGTCCGTACTACTAGCGCAGCCAGTACGCTCAGCTAAGGTTGACATGTTGAAACAACTAATTAATCTGGCCGGTACGAAAACCATCTAACTAAATTATAATAGTAACATTTCTTACCATATTCACCTATCATTTTACGTATATAGGTACAAAAAAACATTCATTTATTGCTTCGTTTCTTCATTTCTTTCACGCCACTTTGAATATTGTTGCCGGCTCGCTTCGCCGGTCAATCAAAATAATAATGGGTTTTATTACAAATTGCAATGTCACAGTACCAGTCTGGAGTCTAGGTTAGAGTTATTATGGGTTTCACTATTATACATTCAGTCAAAAAAGTATCGGGAATGGATGATTTGTTTATGACTCCAAAATCAAATTTTAGATATTTTTGTTGTTTCTAGATTGGCACAACTGTTTTCCATTTTGGCGCGGAGTTTGAGTTGCATCTGTTATTTATATTAAATACAATAATAAAATTGAAATACAGATTTAATATTAGATTCAAACGTAGTCAAATATTTATCTGATCAAATAAAAACATCTGAAATCAATGAATCACTGCCCGAAGTTAGATTTTTGAAAACAGAGCTTGTAACATAATATGGCAGTGGTAATATTTACTGTGTGGTTGTCCTATGCTACCTTGATTATATGGTAAAAATAGCCATATAGTTTATAATGTAACATAGTTTATCTTACAGGAATAACCGTCCCACATAAAACAAGTCTCGACACTACTTTGCAAGAATTGGGGATGGCAGATGAAAAAATACCAATAATTTCATCCTTCTTGAATATTGCGTATAACATATCTTTGGACGCAGATTCAATATCTAAATTGACTTTGAACAAGTAAGTTTTACAGAGTATTCCTATTGTTTTAGCATACCTACGAGTTTTGTTATTGTAGTTCAGACACAAATAAAGCTTGTAACTTTTTCCATTCTAGTGTTTTATTCTAGTTAAATATATTTAAACCTGCAGTTTATCTACTTTGTCTCACTACATGAATTTTATTAACCTGTGATTAACTAACAACCAGATCTAGTAAAATGTAATGGCAAAAAATCACCTTATGTCACCAACAATAGTAAATGATTACCAAAATTAAATCCACATATTGTCCTGAATTTAGAACCAAAAATTTTACTACTTTTGATCCTATTTCAAACACCCAATTCCAAGTTATAATTGTTTAATTCAAGAATATTAAATGTCCGATCATATGTATTTGTATATATACAGAAAATCAAGTTATTAGTTTACGTAATTTTTTTTCATTTTAGGTTGCCTGAACTGTTAGAGTCTGCATCAGATGTAGTCCCAAAGAGTGTTCGTGGATTAGAAATATTTTTTTCCATCGTTGCGAATGATGAACTTCTTGCCACTGCTGACATGGTTGTGGTACCCACTCGTTACAAGGACATCACTTTGGTGAGTGTAAACACATCGTTTTATATCGGTTTTATATCTATTTGTATTGTAATACTATATTCTATGCTGTTATTTAAAAAAATATTGATTGACCAAGTAGTTGCGGGTAGGTCAACGCAGATATGCCAAATGTTTGGTTTGATTTGTTTCTAGAAAGGGATGTGAAATAAAATATCATTATTGCGTACACAAACACATTAAGTATATAGATTTTTTCCTTATTACACAGTCTACTAACGAGTTTGACGTGAGCAAGAGATACATGTACATAGTGCCGGGCATGGAGGGCCACCACGAGAAGTTTCACGTGCTGTGTGAGCATCTTAAGCTGCCGGCGCTGGTACTGCAGCCGGGAGTCGACCACCCCACCGAGACTGTACATGAAACTGCACGGAGATATGCACAAGTAAAGCATTATACTACAAAACCAACGCACACACACGACAGAGCACGAGTTTCTCTTCGTCGCCTTCTAGAAACTTATAACGCACATTTCATGGACATAGACATTTTCACTCATTCTAATAATAAATTTAAATCTCTCGTTGTCAGCTCTTTATCATATAAAGTCCAAATTAATATTAATTTTCATGTATGTGATTAATCCGTGGACATAGTGTGGGTTATATGTTTACCTATTTATCTAATAATTCTTTTGTATCCCCTTAAAATCGTCACCATCATCATCATTTCAGCCGATAGACGTCCACTGTTGGACATAGGTCTCTCCCAAGTGTCGCCACAATCCTCTGTCGAGTGGTCGAGGCCTATCTGTCGGAGAGATTTATAGTCTACCCCGGTCACCAGGGAGACTGGAAACGTCGAGAGATGTCGTACGGTGTTCCGCAGGGGTCGGTACCAGGGCCACCCTTGTGGAACATCGGGTACGACTACGTGCTGCGCGGCGACTTCCCTGACGGGGTCAGCGTGGTTTGCTACGCAGACGACACGCTGGTTCTAGCGCAGGGAGAGTCGCAGCAGGCGGCGGTCGCTCTAGCGACACACGGAATTGCGATGGTCGTTGATAGGATCCAGGAGTTGGGACTCGAGGTGGCGCTTCACAAATCCGAGGCTATATGTTTTCACGGTCGCCGCCCTCGGAATGCGCCGCCATTGAGTTCCCAACTAACGGTAAGAGGAGTTCACATCGGTGTCGGGTCGACGATGAAGTACCTGGGACTCGTCCTCGACAGCCGGTGGAATTTCGTGGAGCATTTCCGACGTCTGGCTCCCAAACTCAACCGGGCTGGGACTGCGCTCAAGCGGCTCCTGCCCAACCTTGGGGGTCCAGATGCCTCCTGCCGGAGGCTCTACGCGGGGATCGTTCGGTCCATGGCCCTCTACGGGGCGCCGGTGTGGGCACCGTCGCTGAAAAAGCAACCGGCGTCCATGCTGAACGCCTGCCAGAGGGTCATGGCAATAAGAATGGTGCGGGGATACCGTACGGTCTCCCGCGAAGCGGCGAGCCTTCTGGCTGGCCTACCACCGTGGGATCTGGAGGCAACAGTCCTTGCACACATGCACGATATGCGCGTAGAGATGCAACGCCGGGGTGAAAGTCCGCTGCCGCGACAGGTCACGGCATGGCGGACAGAGCTCCGGCGGGATCTTATGGTGAAATGGCATCAACGACTATCGCAACCCAGTGCTGGGCACGCCACAATCATGGCGATAAGTCCCCTCTTTGAGGCGTGGCTGGAAAGACCTCACGGCGTCCTTACCTTCCGCATGACGCAGGTCCTTACCGGACATGGTTCGTTCGGGAGTTTCCTGCACCGGATTCGTGCGGAAGTGACGCCCGGGTGTCGCTACTGTGCGGAATGCCCGGAGGACACGGTGGAGCACACAGTCGAGGTGTGCCCTGCTTGGGCGGAGCATCGCAGTGCCCTCGTGGGGGCGATCGGCGGCGGAGACCTCTCGCTCCGGGCCTTGGTTGAGGCCATGGTCCGGAGCGAGGAGTGGCAGATGGTCGCCGACTTCTGCGAAGCAGTAATGCTCGCAAAGGAGGAGGCCGAACGCATCAGGCAACGGCGTTATCGCCGCCGCCGCCGCCGCCGCCGGGATTCTGATCCTGATTTCTGGCCACCGTAGGTGCGGGCTTGCGGACAGTGAGCAATGGGTAGCTCGCTGTCCGGCCGTCTGGTAACTGTCCGGACCAAGCCGAAGTCGTCGACGGTGCGCACTGTTCCTGCGCGCCTCAAGGAGTTGTCAGCAACAGTAGGGACCCAGCCGGGTCGAAGCCTACTGGGGCCAGGGTTATCCGAAAGGGCGCTCGAGCCCCGATATGAAGGCTGGAAGGAACGGGGTGGGTCTTTTAGTCAGTAAGAGTCTGACACTATCTCCCGCTCCGCCCAAGAGTGGGGGATGTCAATGCATGATTTATTCCCACCATAAAAAAAAAGTGTCGCCACAATGAACGATCCTGGAGATAAAATAATAATAAATAAAATTAAAAGTTAAAATAAAATTAAAGCTTTAATAACTAACAGTGAAATGCCAATGACTTAATGTTTCTAAGCGCCTGCAGGACGCTACCTACAGTTTACAGTTTAGACGATACGATGGAGAGGTCTATAATTAGTGGACATCTTAAGGTTATATACACTTCTCATTAAAAAGCATCTTTGAAGTTAATACGAATAATAATTATTTTAGAAAAATACATATAAATATAAAAGATTCAATTGATAAAACAGTTTGCCAAATAATAAGTGGAAAATACAAAAACGCCATCGCTGCGAAAGCGACCGGTGGGCGGCCCAGATGATCGCATGCCAGAGGGTTATGGTCATATGGAAGGTGCGGGGATACTGCACGGTTTGCCGCGAAGCAGCAAGCCTTCTTGCTGGCCTACCACCATGGGATCTGGAGGCAACAGTCCTTGCACGCATGCAAAATTTGCGCGTGGTGCGACTTGGCAAGGTGGACGGAGTTCCACAAGATCTCATGGTGGCCGTGCCACTTAAAAGCCTTTCAAATTAAACTATAACAAGATAAAGATTTAAATAGCTTAACAATATACTGTAATTTCGATGGATCAGTCATAAATAGTACTTAATGAGAAGTAGATTACGGAGTTCAAAACAAATACACTAAGATAAACATAGATTGATGATCTCATTACACATAGGTACAAAGGTAAAGACCTATTATTATCCGTTTCCCCATTTAAAAAAAAGGCAATTTTCTATCACATTGCCGTTTTTTAAAACGGGTTGTTTTGAAGTGTTATATCTTTAGATTGACTTAGAATAAGTTCAAATAAACTTTATATTAAAAGTACGTTATTCTTTTTGAAATGAGGTATTTGTTGGTTTCTTGTGTTTTGTAATATCAAAGTACAAGTTTATTTGAACTTATAATTCGAAGTCAATCCAAAGATATAACACTATAAACTAACTATAAATCAAACTTTTATAATTATTTTCCTATTTGCAGATCCTTATTAACAAAATTGGGATTCAAAATAACTTCTACTTGCTGGGATACGAAACTGGAGTGCACGTGGCTATCGAACTTACTGCAATACTTGAAGATCATGGTAAAAATTGTTTTGTTTTATTACTGTAAATTACGTTGTCAGGCTCAGACTTTTCATAAACACTGTATTATTTTTAGGTATAACAGGGACAGTTTTTTGTGTCGGTGGTTCTTCAAATGATTTGCAAGAAATTCTCGAAGAGCAACTACGTGACATCAATACAGAAGAACAGCTTCAGGATTCCGTAATCCGACACATGTCTAAGCTGCTTGTTGGTGAAGATGTAGCTGGTTTGGACGAAGTGTTAAGAGATGCTACGACTTGGTCGCAAAAAGTAGACACATGTGTGCGCTTCTTATTAAAACGTCTGCAACACTCGGCACAGTACGCTCGTGGGCTTATAGAGTCTGCTTTGGCAAGCATCAAGCGTTCTCGTGGTTACGTGGCTCCAGCGCACTCGTTGAGTTCTCAGCTGGTGCTGCTGCGCGCCGCGTCTGCGAATATTACGTCACCTGCGCAAGAGCTGCAGAAATACTCACAACGTCCGGTTGCTGTACACCAGCTACGCACGCCTCTGTCTTTCGTCTCCAACGATATGGAATG
This sequence comes from Mythimna ferrago, assembly GCA_910589285.2. Lineage (NCBI taxonomy): Eukaryota > Metazoa > Arthropoda > Insecta > Lepidoptera > Noctuidae > Mythimna > Mythimna ferrago. The sequence goes on along the minus strand of OU342690.1, from coordinate 19,563,652 downwards.
TCAAGCCATCATTAACCGTTACCTAGACACAGAAATAAAATCTGAATTTGAAATGAAGAACCTGTGCGAAATTTACAACCTTCACACCAGCAAATTTTAACAAATAAGTAATGAATGTTGATATCCAATAAATATAACCTACTCACATTGTGATTATTTTGGTTTTATTATACAAAGTACTTATAAAAACTGTCGTTGGATTTATTTTCAAAAATATTGTAAACCTTTTTAATTCTTTGTTGTATAGGTACCAAAAACATTTCATTTACAAATTCCAGCCTAAGGGTGCAAACATAAAGCTAAAGGTTTTTCGGCCCCGATAAGTCGGTACGGGTCGGTACAGATAGGTACTGGTAAAACCACATAAAGAAACAGGCAAATCTGTATGAGTAAAACGCTAGACTCGCCAATGTTTAAGCCCGTATGACTCGGTACAGGCAGTCGGTACTGACAAGTATGAACCTGTTTCTTTATAAATGAGCGCATAAAAAAACATGGGAAAATTTTACATGCACCAATCGGTACCGACCCATACAGTGAAAGTACTCCCAGCAAACTTTTGAGTGACAGAAAGAGATCACATTCGAAGGTAGGAAATACTACAATACCAACATAAAGTCGAGTATGCAAATTATTAGACTTGTTTAAAACACCATCATAAATGAAATCTAAAAAGTCCTCATCGATCCGACACATGGAAAAAAAATCAGGGTCAAAGGTTACAAAAACGCGTTTTTCACGATTTTCAGCAAAACAGTTTTATCATAAAATTTGCCCGGACAAAAATAGTAGATCAGATAATTAGCTACAAAAATGTCTAAATACTATTTTATTTATTTTTTTTTTATTTATTGAGACAAACACAGTTTGATACAATTACATAAGAACATTTAGAAATTACACTAAGAATTACATTAACAGGATATCGATGGGTCCTAAACTAGGCAAAGCCTGTATTTTGGTGACCCAAATTATTTTTCTAAGAGTCACAGTTTTTGAGATATGATTCAATAAGTTAAAAGAAGTGATCTTCATAATATGCACACACGTTTTCAAGCCAACTTTGAGGTACCTCAAAACGCTAAGTATACTAATACCACGGTATACTATTACCATGTTAATACATAGCCCGTTTTTAGGGTTCCGTACCTCAAAAGGAAAAAACGGAACTCTTATAGGATTACTTTGTCTGTCTCTCTGTGTGTCTGTCTGTCTGTCAAGATCCCTTATCTTGGGAACGCGTGATCGTATCGATTTGAAATTAAAACTATATTATTATACTCAGGTCTGCGATTTCTTGAAGCTGTGAAAAGTCAATCTTGTAAGTTAACGAAAAAAAAGATACAGCTGTTTATGTATTTGTATTTAAAAAATAAAGTTATATATTCCTATTTCAAATCAAAACACTAGCCTTTTTTCTATCACCAAGATGAAATATCTAAAAAATAAGTTTTAGTCATGAGTAACCTATTTTAGATTATCTATCGGTTACAAGTTCTTTTCAATCGATATAGTGGAGTGCCGTAAGATTTATACCTCGGAATCCAGGGCCATTCAATGAATCTTTATGTAAACTTTTGAAATGGTTTTTAACAAAATGTAAAAATGAGAAAAAAAAAATCCGATATTCATTTTTTTATTAATTTCCAATACTCGAAAACTGACTCTTATCACACTACGATTCGTATCGATATCTTTATTTTTATTATTCGAATCGTAGTGCGATATAATTTATAATTTGCTACAATTTGAGCGAAATTTGAGCAAAATTTGTCCATTGGTTACAAAGATACAGCAAGTCAAAGATGAGCAATTCTACCGCAGTGCTCGGAAAACTGTCAAATTCTGTCACTTGTTTCAGTTTCTTTTTTTTGGTTGGGTTAAGGTCGTGCACTTGCAGAAAGATCAGGCTCAAGTGCTCTATCCTATGTTTCTTTTGCCAAGGTCGAAATTGCAACAACGCATACCCTGTCGTCCTGGATGAAAAGGACGAGATTGTGGAAGACCTAATACCATATGCCGACCTGTCTCCACCTCCAGAAAACATTATTCCTCCTTCTCCACTCCCTCCACTGATCTAGACTAGATGAAACCTGGTCCTTCCAAAAGGGTGAAATTCTGTGGACTTCGTACCGCATAACAGTCAATAAATGTAATATATCTTTTGATATAGTCAACCGATTGCGTTGAACCAAAGCCTAAGTAATATAGGTACCAAGTTACACACAATTTTAATGTACAATAGTAGATTATGTGACTAGGGGATAAAGCAGTGTCTTGAAGTCGCGGGCGGCATGTTGAATTACGAACGGAACAAAGGTTGATAAGTTAAATCCCGAACGCAGTGAGGGATTTATATAATTAACTCCCGAGCAGAGCGAGGAAGTTAATACAGAAACCTAAGTGAAGTGAGGCATTCAAGCCGCCCAAGACAAAGACAGCTTTATCCCCGTGTTGTATACTCTACTTTTTACACCATCTGAGAGATAATTAAAAGGCAATTTGGTCGACCAAATCATATATTAGAAAAATATAAATATTATATTTCACAAGTTCATCAGACAAACAAAATTCACTACTCCAAGATTCTATAGTTTCAATTTTCTATAACGCTCCCGTCAGTAAGTACGTTTACTACCCCCCCTCATATCTCAAAGAACGTTTTAAGTTCCTTCATGACATACATACATTTGAGATCATCGGAGAACTTGAAACTTTTGATGCCTTCGCATTCTACCAAATTCTGCGACAAATCGTTTACGGTTCAGGCGGTGCGATTATGGAACGCTTTGCCATTGTCAATTAGACAAGCCCAGTCGCTAGGTTCTTTTAAAAACCTTGTCAAAGAACATTACCTTTCTCTCTAATATTACTTTGATACTGCCAAATTTAATTTCTTCCATCGCTAATCTTTATTCTATTATTTTCTTTTTCGCTTCCATTTAATTGTAACACATGATATATATATGTATATTGTATATATTTATATATGTATATATGTACTTGCATATTATTATTATTATTTTTCCCCCTTAATTAATTTGTCCCTTGATATATTGCTTGAAGTACACCGCAGACTACCCCCTTTTTTAGTTTCAGCTCTTATATTCCATCCCAAGGTTGTCTGGAAGACATCGCTTTCAGCGATAAGACCGCCACTGTGCACATAGGTTTAAGTTTCTGTGAAATTGTTACTATTTTGGTGTACAATAAAGTTTATTCTATTCTATTCTATTCTATTCTATTCTATTCTATTCTATTCTATTCTATTCTATTCTATTCTATTCTATTCTATTCTATTCTATTCTATTCTATTCTATTCTATTCTATTCTATTCTATTCTATTCTATTCTATTCTATTCTATTCTATTCTATTCTATTCTATATTTCTCTAATATATGATTTGGTCGACCAAATTGTTTTTTAATTATCTCACACATGGTGTAAAAAGTAGAGTATGCAATACGGGGATAAAGCTGTCTTTGTCTTGAGTGGCTTGAATTCCTCACTTCACTCAGGTTTCTTTATTAACTCCCTTGCAATGCTCGGGAGTTAATTTTATAAATCCCTCACTGTCGTTCGGGATTAAAATCAGCAACCTTCGTTTCGTTCGGAATTCAACATGCCGCCCGCGACTTAAAGACACTGCTTTATCCCCTAGCCACATAAACTACTATTCTAGTCTAAGATCCGATTAAGAACGACCTTCACCGGTCTGTTTAATGGATGAAACGTATTTTATTATAAATTTAGTGTATTAAATAATATAACGCGGGTGGGTTGCCTAAGAAATTCCTGGCCAGACTATTATTAATTAAAAATTGAAAATTTATTTTATTTTTAGAAAAATGCACAACCGTTATCCATACCAGATTTTTTTGCAGACAACACTATTACATCGTATTCGTAATGAAACAGCGTTTATTTTGATATAGAATTTGTTGTATACAAAAAAAAACACACTTGTTTATGCATACCTCTTTATACCTGGCAACCCATAGCTATGCCAGGAAACATATAGGCAACCCAACATTTTTATGTTCTAAAGGCTGCACTCTTTCGGTTAGTATTAAATTTATTCGTTAAACACACCGGTGCAAATTACAAAAAAAAAAAAAAATTGTTTGGCCAGGAATTTCTCAGGCAACCCACCCGCGTTATATTATTTAATATACTAAATTTATCATAAAATAGGTTTCATCCATTAAACAAACCGGTGAAGGTCGTTCTTAACCGTATCCTGGACTATTCCGAGATGGGGGGATGAAAAAGTTATTAACATCGATTTCGTACATTTTACGTGATGCGTGCACGACAAAAAACTTCTACAGATTTATTATATGTACCTATAGACGAACCCGATATTTTTGTAACTTTTGAGAAAACTGTGAAGCCTAGACGCATTACTCTGGTATCAAATTTAAAATTGTTGCCTCATACTTTTCTCTAGGACTATTAGTTTAGCCAGTACATGTCTTTAAATATGACGAAAACAAAAAATTTTCACTTTAAAAAAAAATTGCCTACTATGACAAACTGTATCTCTGCAACTAATAAACCTAGAGTACTGGGATTAAGCTCAAATTGTAGTATATTTAGTTAGCTTTATTATATTATAAGCAAATATGCTTAAAAAACGCTTTGTTCAGGTAGCTTTTACGAAAAAACTGAAAAAAATTCGCAGTTTTTCGAGCATCATAGGGGTAGCACAGGGTTTTCAGGGTTGCAAAGGGTGTTAAACCTTTTTTTTTTCTCTTGTCCCTCTTATTTTTCAGTAAATTGTTGTTATCAAAAAATTGTTGGGATCGCAGTCAAGCACTAGTTTATATCAGGTAAAAAAAAAGAGCAGACAATTTATTTTTTAACTTTTTTATTTGAGCTTTTAACAATACAGTCCAATGGTTTATATTAAAATTCATTGACTGGCCCCGGATTCCGAGGTTTTAATAATTTAGCGCCTTAAGGCACTCCACCAATAAATAGTTTCAGTTATCACTTTCGATAAGTATAATGATGACGATTATTTTATTTTGGAAGCGATTGAAAACATGAAACACAACACATTCTCCTGACACATGACATAATCGTCAGTTCCGATTTTTAGCCGCGCGCCAACTTAACGTGCGCGCAGTCAACCCTAATAGTTTACTATACGTCCCAAGTCGTTTGACTTTTAAGACAGACGATAGAAGTCTGTCTAAAAAGTCAAATGACTTGGAAATTTTTAAACGAATTAAAAATCTGTAATATATATTACATACAATACTTTTATAAAATTCTATTAGTAAACAATGATCATCTCTTTGCAACCTTGATTATTCAACCAGTGCTGACTACATCAGATTTCAAGAATTATATTATTTCATTAGATTACCCAAGTCGTTTGACTTTTTAGACAGACTTATACCTGGTTTATTCTAAGGTAGTTTTTAATTTTGTTGACACCACTGACCTCTATTGATAAATAGTAGAGGTGAATAGTTGAGACTGACATATTATTATTCTATTCTATGTTTGATCAGTCGTAGACATGGGCATTTTTGGCTTTGTGTACAAACAGATATATTTTATCAGATATCAGATTTTGAGCCCGAGCCCCAGTATGAAGGCTAGAAGGAACGGGGTAGGTATTTTAGTCAGTAAGAGTCTGACACTATCTCCCGCTCCGCCCAAGAGCGGGAGTTGTCATTGGATGATTTTTTCCCACCATAAAAAAAAGATATCACATTTTAAAATATATTTTTCGTTTCCAGATTGTCCGATTTCAGTAGCCACTAACTTAACAATAAACTATATAAAATAAAATACGGGTACATCAATGCATATTTATTATGTGCAATAGATTTCTGCACTGTCCTTTTATTCTGCTGTTCAATCTTTGGTTATAAGGTGAAAAAACGAATTTTTACGCATTGGTCAGTTTGCGTTTGGATACACGTAAAATTCATTTGATGGTACCTATCTAGTAATTTTATTTGACAAAATTGATTGTTTTGGCTCTATACATTGTTGTATGCCTCAGACCTTGCTGCAAGAGGATAGGTTTCGATGTCTGGTCTTGAAGTCCGACTGACATGGTGGCGTTTTTTACTAACACTTCAGCACTTCGATGTGCCGATAGTCAATCTGGCACAGTTGGAGAGACCGCAGCAGGTACAGCCCAGGTCTCGATCGAATCAAAGGGTTTCTCGTAGTCCACAAACGCTAAGCAGAGAGACTGATTATATTCCTCAGTCTTCTGTATAATCTACCGCAGCATATGCCCACGGAACTAAAGTCTTTTCAGAATCCAGCTTGTTCGGGAGGCCGAAAGTCGTCGAACTTGCTCGCGAGACGGTTTGTGATGACTCTGGAAAACCGCTTATAGACATGGCTCAGAAGTGAGATGGAATTCTTAAGCAGGGTATTGTCGCCCTTCTTAAAAAAGAGTACCACCACACCTCTGTTCCATGGCCGTGAGCAAATTTAATTTTTGTATTTATAGCAGGGGTAGACGCAGAATACTGCCTAGTCTCAAGATTTATGAGCAACCCTTGGTTTTCAGAGAATGTATTAAATACCTGGGTATGTGGTTGGATAGAAATCTGCGATGGGGCAAACATGTAAACGAAACGGTTAGCAAATGTTTAAATTTTCTAAATCTATTAAAAGTTCTAACGGATAGTTCACGGAGACTACATACGAAACATATACGTAGATTATACATCTCACTGATTCGAAGTTGGATTAACAATGGGTGTTTTATGTACGATTGTAGTGCAATGTCTCATGTTTCAAAGTTAGATAAGCTACAGAATCAAGCCCTAAGAATCGTAGGTATATATCAGAAGTTCCCCAATCCATGTAATGGAATCTGATTTGAATATTCCCCTTTACATTTAAAAAGAGAGTATTTGGCATATAAATATTGTCTAAAAATATCTTCGTGGTCAAATAATACGACAGTTAGCTTAATTGCAGATCTGATTGCTCTGTGTAGTACCAAATATTGGGAAAACAAGGAATTACCCTTATTAGTTAAAATATATAATGATGTGAAACACATAGATGTTCTTTCGACTGATGTACATAAGATGCATAGTTTGGAAACGTGGAACACTGCTATTGAGACTAATATAATTAATGTTAACCTTGAATCTGTAAAGATACCCAAATCAAATTATAATCAAAACTTAATAGTATTCGAAGCTATAGCTGAATTAAATTCTATGTATGGCAGTTGGCACAAGTTTTTACCGATGGTTCAAAGAGCACTTCCTGCTCAAGGCGCAGGGCTTTTTGAACAACGTTTGGGAACTAATCTCGGATTTAAAGTAAACTGCAATGTATCAATAATGACGTTGAAACTCATTCGTTCGTCATCGTGACATGCATGTAAAACTGAGTGCAGCACTGAAGGAGCTGGAGGTTTCAAGAAAGACTTGCAATGACCTGCTGCGGGAAAGAGAGGAGAGCGAGGTGGAAGTTGGGAAGTTAATAGACAAAAACACTCAACTCAAGAGACAGCTTGTAGAGCTGCACACCCAGCATATGGACATACTTGAGCAGCATGACCATCTCCGTCAACTTGTGTCCGAGTTTCAGGAATGCAGAGACACTCATGAACAGGCACCGAGTCATATATCAGGCCTTGAAGCGGAATTATGCAAGGCTCGCAACACAATTTCTGCTGTAGATACTTTGAAAGCCAGTGAACAGGTTACCAACACCAATAACCTCTTCGACAAGCTCGTGGGTAGTGTAGCCGGACTGGAGTGTGAGAAACCTACTGTTATCATAGACTTAACCAGGGATGATACCATAACTAAAGGTCCAATTCTAAGTAGTCATAATAAAATTAAGAAGTACATTAAAATCACCAAAAACATTAAAAAGTACAAGAAACTCTTAAAGACACAGAATGTTTATAAATGTAATATAAATTTAGAAAGCAGCATAATAACTTACATAAGCAATTAAATGAATGTAATTATAATTTGGAAAAAAGCAAAATCTTGTATGATATTGATATACAGAACCTTCAAAGGGAATTATTGAGTAGAGAAAATACAATAAAGGAAATATTTTGTAAATATAAGTCTTGCCAACAAATGTTGAGTGAGCGCATACAGGAGGCTTGTGAGTTGGTGGACTTGGCTTGGTGAAGTTCAACGCAGAGAGGTATGAGTCATTGACTAACAATATCACCTGTAGTTGTGCTCTCGTACTGTACATTTTGGTATATTCAGATAGATTAGGGACAGGTTTTGGGTCTTTGTTAAATAACCGTTGCAAACATACCATTATGATATCTATGAGCTTTCTAGAATGGTCTTGTTGAGTATTAAATATATAAGTATATAACACGCTATAAAAGCGTCACGAAGTAAAAAAAAATGAAAACGCCTCGATTTGATTACATTCTCTGCAATTTGGTGAATCAGCTTTCTTCATAAGGAATCCAAACTTCGCTGATGAATAGTGTCTGGAACGAAGTCTTAAAACTAATTTAATATAATTTTTACTAAGCCGACCATCATCAAACGAAGGCACACGAGGTGTCTCACTTTGTATAGTTCTGTATTAAATACCCTTGTTTTACTATCATTAACAAAGTATTGTTTCCAGGAGTTAACATATTACTGTACATCTGGGTATGTGTTCCCAATGATCAGGCAAATAGTCAATTGTTGTACCCTCTGTCGCTGCTTATTGCATACACGGTCAGTCTTCTCATTTCCACGTAATCCAATATGCGCTGGAACCCATTGCAACTTAATTTTGTGAATAATTAAATAAGTGCGCTTTTACTCTCTAAAGGTAGAACAACTCTTTTTAGGTTCTGATTTCGACTATAAAATGTAGCTTGGTGAATTGCAATGTCAAGTCAAGTCAAAAGTTTTTTATTTCACATAGGCCTACATGGGCACTTATAAAACGTCAGAAGCTAGTGCACGGTTCGAAATTAGTCGTTTCCTATGGAGAAGAACCGGCAAGAAACTCCATGGTTACTCTTTTAAAAAAATGGTTGTAGTTACAGTATTTCCATATTACAGTATTACGTCCATATTACAGTATTACGGTATTATTTAAGAACTATTTAAGAACAGTGTAAACCGGTCTATATTGTACTCAAAAGCACAAAGAAATCATCAAAATAATCATTTAAAAAAAGTAGGTCAAAATATGAAGTAATCTAAGAATTCGTGGAGTCTACAGTGTTCTTCCATTTATATTATAAAAAGAGGCTATATAAAAAAAAGCTGTCAATAAATGAGACGTTAACAACCAAAAAAGAAAAACTAACGAATTTAATGTGGTTGGAGTCAGATAATATATAAAAAAACCGGCCAAGAGCGTGTCGGGCCACGCTCAGTGTAGGGTTCCGTAGTTTCCCGTCCGTCACAATAAGTGTACCCACTTATGAGTTTAAAAAAATGCTTGCATATACGATTATACTACAAACTTAGTCCAGAAATTATTTTGTGGAACCTTTTTGTCTTTTTGTACAAAAACTGTTCTTTCCATCAAGTTCAAAATAATTTTCCTAGAAAGTCCTTATAAAGTTCTACTTTTCAGATTTTTTTCATATTTTCTAAACTTATGGTTCAAAAGTTAGAGGGGGGGGACACATTGTTTTTTACTTTTGGAGCGATTATTTCCGAAATTATTGACATTATCAAAAATGATTTTAGTAAACCCCTATTCATTTTTAAATACCTATCCAACAATATATCACACGTCAGGGTTGAAATTAAAAAAAAAAAACACTTCCCACTTTACATATAGGGGGGCTACCCTAATAAAACATTTTTTTCCAATTTTTATTTTACCACTTTATCGGCGTGATTGATATACATATTGGTACCAAATTTCAGCTTTCTAGTGCTAACGGTCACAGAGATTAAGCGAGGACGGACAGACAGACAGACAGACGGACAGACAGACATGGCGAAACTATAAGGGTTCTTAGTTGACTACGGAACCCTAAAAAAAGACGTATGGCACTCGGGGACTGCCGCGGTAAAGCTATTGCATAGCATTTTTATCAACTTATGCAATTATAATAATTTATTTATTTTATTTATACAGTATTTTTTTTTCGTTTGTTTTTTTTTTCTTTGATAATAATTGAAGTTACACTTTCACACATTGAATTGAATTTTGATTGATTGTTCACTCATTTGTTTTCTTATCGGTCACCACGCTCAAAAAACAAATGAGTGGGGGGTGTTAGGTTATTTTCGTTACGGAATTTCTGGATTCGGTCTCCACGCTCAAGGCCCGCGATAGAAGCTATGCAATAGCTTAAAAAAAAATATTGCAAAAGCAATGTGTTAGAGAAAAAAAAATGTTACAACAAAGATGGAGCAGTTAATAGATACATTCACACAATATTATGAGTTACCAGGGGGCCACAAGTGCAGAGGCATTCATTGCCAAACAAGCGTGTCTTCGAAATAGTCTTTAACCTTGTAATATCAGTTGACATCTAACGTCATAATACGTCAGTGTACGAAAATCTCAAATATTAATATAATTTTTAATGGATAGGGATCAATCCCAATCTGAGAATTTTGATGCGAACTTAAACATTGATACATTAGATGACCAAACACAATTAAATAATGTTATAGAAATGAATACAACAATATCAGCGATAAAACGTCGAAGTTCTGAGAATAATCAAGAATGTTGGCAAACTGTAAGTAGAAATAACTCAAAGAAGAAGGCAAAACTTAGCAAGGATACGTCTGAAGAATCACCAATACAAGTTACTGTATCCTCCAAAGAAAAGATACCCAAACAATTTGCTCTTGCAAAATTACTAAAACAAAATGAGATGATGGACATTGACAAAATTAAATACATAAATCCTTATAAGTTGCTGGTAACGTTCAGTAACAAAAATAGTGCAGAAAAGTTCCTTTGTTGTCCTGTATTTAGTGACCTTGGTTGGCGAATGCAAAAAACCTGGGAGGTTGGCCTATCGTACGGAATTATCAGAGATATTGAATTGGGCTAATCTGAAGAAGAACTTGTAGATTATATGAAAATAGACGCGAGGGGCAATCAGATTTTGGATTCTGTGATTGATTATGATTACGTAGTCCTAAATGATGGTAGCCCAACGCGATTGCAATTAGTTAATGGTAGCTTGAGACAATCTTCACCCGACATTACTATGGTGACCTCAGACATATCATTAAGATTTGACTGGAGGGTTACCAATGAAACTTTAAATAGTGATCATATTATCATCAAAATTTCTACTTCTTACAGCTCTGAACGATCCTTTTTTAAAAAGAAAAATTTCCAAAATGTTGATTGGAAGAAGTATACTGATTATGTACAAAATATTTTTAATACGTTTACTATCACAGACGACCCCCAAGGTACTTACAATCGTTTTTTGGATCATCTAAACTTGGCCTCTGATAAATTAATTCCGAATATCAAAATATGTTTAAATCCTAGTGGTAAGTTTAATCCAAAACCTTATTGGAATGTAGAACTTTCAAAATCGGAGGCATTGCGACGTTTGGCGTTGGCTGTATTCAGGCATAATCCAACCCCTACAAATTTTATATTAATGCAAAATAAAGTGAAAGAATCTCAAAGACTTTTAAGACGTGCACAAAATGATTCTTGGCGAGAACTTTGTTCTTCTTTAGATGAAAATACCTCTATTAATGACCTCTGGCGAAAAATGAAATGGTTAAAAGGTTATAAAATTCGCAGCCATTTTATTGATAATGATAAAACAAGCCAGTTGTTGTATAATCTGACACCTGATTATGTACCTGTTCGTCAACCAATATTTAATTCCCAAAATTCAAAATTAGAATCGCAAATAACGTTAGTAGAACTTAATAAAAGTATTAAATCCAAAGATACCTGTCCAGGAAACGATGAAATTTCATTTTCTATGATCAAATATCTCCCAGATAATGCTAAAACTATATTATTATACTTGTACAATACATTTCTTTCTCATGGCTTGATACCTAAACAATGGCGAGAAATAGGCGTTGTCCCTATTCCTAAGCCTGGAAGAGACAATAATATGGTGTCATCGCTTAGACCTATTTCACTTATTTTGTGCATATGTAAAATCTTTCCTTCAATTATTCAAAAGAGATTAGAGTGGTATTTTGAAAGTAAATGTTTGTTTGCGGACACTATGTTAGGTTTTAGAAAATGTAGATCTTGTTATGATAATTTAAGTCTATTGGTTACTAGGCTACAGAAAGTTTTTTGTACCAATTGTGTCGCGGTCGGTTGTTTCATAGACGTCGATAATGCGTACAATAATATAGACATAACTCAGTTATTGCTTACATTAGATCGGTTAGGTGTAGGGAACAAGATTTGTTTATATCTTTGGGAGTTTCTTTGTGAGAGACATTTAAATATTATTAAGATGACTTTAGTAATTTAAGTACGAGTTTAGTAAGATATACAGGAAGAGGTTTAGCGCAAGGTGACCCTCTCTCTCTCTTACTATTTAATGTAGCTACTATAGATTTATGTAAAGAAATTAGCACCGATCATGTTCACGTTTCACAATACGCAGATGACTTTGTTGTTTATTCTATTGAAAGCAGTGTAGATCAAGCTAGTTATTACTTACAAGAGTCTCTGAACTTACTCGCCAAACTCCTAGCTGATATTGGATTAGAGATTTCAACAACAAAAACCAAAACTTGTATATTTAAAAAAGGTAAAAATAATGAAACGGTCAGTCTTCAAATTAACAATTCAGTCTTACAGTTAGTAGAAAATGTAAAATATTTAGGTCTTTGGCTGGATCGCTCTTTAAGGTGGGCCAAACACATAAATGAAACCCGCTAAGAAACTATCAGATACCTCAATGTTCTTAAAGTTTTATCTGGCGCTAACTGGGAAGTTCATCCGAAACACTTAAGAATTGCATATATTTCCCTTTTACGAAGTCGGATGGACTACGCTAGATTTTTATACGGAGATAGTTGTCACTCAAACTTGTACAAACTTGATAAAGTCCAAAACCAAGCAATTAGGATTATTGGCAGCTTTATTAAATCTACTCCAATTCATGTCATGAGTAGTGAATTAAGTCTCCAAACTTTATTTGTTCGTAGAAATTATTTAGCTGGTAAATTTTATTTAAAGTGTAGGTCATTATTAAGTAGTTGTGCCGTTGTTAACTTGCTGGATGATTTTTTACCTCAGTTGCCTTTTTGGAAACGGAGGAATAAGCCTTTGCTAATTTTAAGCCATAAATACCTTAAAGACGTACGAATTCACTGCAGCCACAATTTGGAGATGTTTGGTTATCCTTATTGGGTTAGTTACATAGATATTACTAAAAACATTAACTTTAATATAAGTGAAGTAAATCAGGCAAAAAAACTATTTCAACCACAAGTTTTGAATGATTTATGTTGTCAACATTTAAGCGCAGAATACACACATTTTTATCAAATATTTACAGATGGTTCTGGTTCTTCTCGTGAGGGCGATCGGCGGTGGAGACCTCTCGCTCCTGGCCTTAGTTGAGGCCATGCTCCGGAGCGAGGAGGAGTGGCAGGCGGTCGTCGACTTCTGCGAAGCAGTAATGCTCGCAAAGGAGGAGGCCGAACGCATCAGGCAACGGCGTTATCGCCGCCGCCGCCGCCGCCGGGATTCTGATCCCGATTTCCGGCAACCGTAGGCGCGGGCTTGCAGACAGTAAGCAATGGGTAGCTCGCTGTCCGGCCGTCCGGTAACTGTCCGGACCAAGCCCAAGTCGTCGACGGCGCGCATTGTTCCCGCGCGCCTCAAGGAGTTGTCAGCAACAGCAGGGACCCAGCCGGGTCGAAGCCTACTGGGGCCAGGGTTATCCGAAAGGGCGCTCGAGCCCCGGTATGAAGGCTAGAAGGAACGGGGTGGGTCTTTTAGTCAGTAAGAGTCTGACACTATCTCCCGCTCCGCCTAAGAGCGGGGAATGTCATTGGATGATTTTTTCCCACCATAAAAAAAAATGTCAATCGGTAAATGGGAAGCATTTCCGTAAACTAGAAACTCTAACGCTACCTACCATCAATTTATTTTAGAAAGCTGTAAATTTGTAAAAAAAACCCTAATTTCTATAAAAAATAACAAACCAACCTCGCCGATACGCACCGCGTTCACAATTTGAAAACACGCTTGTAGTACCTCCATCAAAGTTAAAACTACACAGTTCGAGTCCTCATGTAGGGTCAATAAAAACATATAACAAAATACCGAATGACATTAAAACTAAGGAAAGTGACATAAAATTTATTAAATGGCTAAAAAAACTACTAGTCGAGAAATGTTACTATTCAGTGAAAGAATTCTTTGATGACGACTTCAAAAATTAATAACACCTATAATGGCTTTTAAATATTTGACGTCTTTTCCATATTTGGTTTAAAATTTGTTATTTATGTATGTTTTTGTGAATCTTATCGATATTGACATTCTCAATAAAATTTTGACATTGTTACGGTTTTATTCTAAACAAAATTGGTTTCTCACCCTGTCTCCTCCGTTTTTTCGCAGACTATCTACGCGATCGTCAGCAGTTTGTTAGGCTCGGAATGTACGAATCTGGTGCCTATCACACGCGTTCCGGAGTGAGTCAAGGTTCAATTTTGGGGCCTGTATTATTCTTAATCATGATAAATGGTCTCCCCCAAGTTCTGCGTCACGAAAAATGTCTATTGTACTCGTATGCCGACGACTTAAAACTTTACCTCGAAGTAAACTCCGAGTCTGACAGTTTGGCACTACAACAAGATATTGACGCAATTTACAGGTAGAGTTTAGATAATAGGATGGATTTTAATGCCTCTAAATGGTTCGCTATGATCTTCGGGTGTCGCAACTGGGTGCCGCATTCGAGGCACCCAGTTGAATTCGAATACAATCTCGATAATAATGCCATCATAAAAACAACTGCTATGTAAGACCTGGGAGTCACATTCGACGGAAAGCTCACATTCCACGATCACATGGTTGCGGTAGCAAATGCCACGGCAAGAAGCACAGAAAGTTTGCTGTGCCTCAGTGTCGCACTTCTGCCCGTGCTCAATCTCCAATACCTCGCACTTTGGCTGCACTAAATGATCTCTTAGATTCTTATCCAACAAACGATCTGTTTCCGGATGAATGGAAGATGATTTTATTGGCATGTCAGAAGTATTGTGAGAGGAATTGATGTACGTGTTGTGTACTACTTTGTGTACTTTGACTCTTTGTTTAGTTACTGTAATTGGTTGTTTAACCGTTGTAATTTATTAAAATAAAAAAAATAAATAGATAAATTTATTCTATTTTTTATTTTTTGACATTAACTTATTTTGGTATTTGTAATTTTTTTTTCTTTTGAATTATTTAATGAATTTATTTTGACTTCTGTGATAAAACTTTTAACATTTGTAATGAATTCTTTTGGTATTTTTAATCAATTTATTTTGACATTTATAATTAATTTATTTTGACAATTTTAATGAATTTATTTTGACATTTATAGTGAATTTATTTCGACATTTATAATGAACACGGTTCTGGCAATTGAAAGAATGTATTTTGATATTTAATGAACTTATGACATTTACTAATTTTATCTTTTATGTTAGTGACATTTTTATTTCATTTAATTAGAGTAATATATCCGATTTTTTTTTTGTTAACATTGATCTATGAGTAGCTGTACGAAATTGCTGTGCCCGACAGGGTCCATATGCACTTATTTAACTATTTTTTAAGATCTTATGTAACACGTGTTATGGCTATGAATGGAAGATGATTTTGTTAGCATGTTAGAAGTACTGTGAGAGGGATTGATGTACGTGTTGTTTATTCTTATACTTACTTATACTATTTGTTTTCTTCTTTTTTAGGGTTCCGTAGTCAACTAGGAACCCTTATAGTTTCGCCATGTCTGTCTGTCCGTCTGTCTGTCTGTCCTCGCTTAATCTCTGTGACCGTTAGCACTAGAAAGCTGAAATTTGGTACCAATATGTATATCAATCACGCCGACAAAGTGGTAAAATAAAAATTGGAAAAAAAAAATTTATTAGGGTAGCCCCCCTATATGTAAAGTGGGAAGTGATTTTTTTTTTAATTTCAACCCTAACGTGTGATATATTGTTGGATAGGTATTTAAAAATGAATAGGGGTTTACTGAAATCATTTTTTGATAATGTCAATAATTTCGAAAATAATCGCTCCAAAATTAAAAAACTCTCTAACTTTTGAAACATAAGTTTAGAAAATATGAAAAAAATCTGAAAAGTAGAACTTTATAAGGACTTTCTAGGAAAATCATTTTGAACTTGATGGAAAGAAAATTTTTGGTCAAAAAAGACAAAAAGGTTGTATAAAATAATTTCTGGACTAAGTTTGTAGTATAATCGTATATGCAAGCATTTTTTTTAACTTCGTTTACATATTTTATTATCCTGAACGTATCTTCTTTCAAACAAAAAAAGAATTATTAAAATCGGTTCTCGCAATCCAAAATTACCACCGAAAACTTCTTCTGGTACCTATGCATTAATTAGTAACCCAATTTCCCGAGAGATGGCGCTGTACTTTTAGGATTTTTCCTGAGTTGATGGGGTCGGGTATTATCGAATTGTTCGGTTGGTCTCTCCTCGGCATTGGCGGCATTATCTTATAACTACATAAAACTTCTATCAGGAACATGCTAATGCAATTTACGACAAAACTAAAATTCATTTTTTTAACGCCATCTATCAAAATGTTAAGGTAATAACCAGTTCATAAATGGTTCGATAAATGGCGTTTCGTAATGACGTCATCTTTTTAAAAGTTGTTTGCTTTCATGACCTACCGTGGTAAAAAATCGTTTCTTCTTTAATATATTCGTAATTTTACGAGTGCACAATCGCTGAAATAAATACTACTTGCATACTGTTTTAGTTATCACCGTCCTTTGTGGGTCCGTTTTTAGGGTTCCGTATTTATTAGAGTTCCGTACTTAGTATGCCAACGTAACAAATAGCCTTTTTTTAAACTCATAAGTGAGAACACTTATTGTGACGGACGGGAAACTACGGAACCCTACACTGAGCGTAGCCCGACACGCTCTTGGCCAGTTTTTTTTTTTTGCTTATTTACTGTAATTGGTTGTCCGACCGTTGTAATTAATAAAATAATAAAATAAAATAAATAAATAGCAATAAAGAATTGAATTGAATTGAAGTGGATCAAATTTTATTTGGAAGATTTGATTACCTACAGACAAACAAACATCGGGACAGGTGAAACGAAATAAAGGTTTGTAAAAATGTCTATAATCACCACTTGTTGAATAATTTATTTAGCAAGTTGTTTTCCAAATAGCGCGTAATTAATAAATGCGTCAATTATATTGTAACACTATGAATGGCGTACCACGTGATTTGATTGTACTATTCGTACGCGCTGATTCCATTTAAATATGACTTCCTTAAAATGTGCACGCGGTATTTTTAGCTATTTTGCAGCTTGTTACGGGAAGTTTATGATCCCTGATCAATGAATGCATGTAAACACTTAGCGCTTTTAATAAAACTGAAGCTGGTTTTTAATCTTAAATTAAATACTTGATACATAAATTCCTAGTGCTTACTACTTCCTCTCGCTAAAAGTCATTTCATGATTTCAATGTAAAAAAACTGGGCAAGTGCGAGTTGGACTCGCACACTGAGGGTTTCGCGCAAACTTACTTATAGAAATAGTTCAATTCTCGAATGGAGTCTCGAAGATTTTTCCGAATCGTAAAAGAGTTTTTTTTTTGTGATGTAACAACAAATTTTTCGCTTTTCAGATCAGTCCTACGAGTATAAGGGTTCCGTATTTTTCCTTTTGAGGTACGGAACATTAAAAAAATATACATTGTCTTTAGCCGCAACTTGTATGACAGTGAACAGTACCACTGTAATATAAGTTGCGTAAGAAAAAGGTCTAGGTCACATTCGTTAGCATCAATTCTGTCAAGCACGTCAACGGGTTAAATAAATTAATTATCAGAAATAGTTGATCGTTAAACCGTAATTTACATGTAATTAGAATCGAATAATATAGAACAGAAAAAAAATATTAGACACATTTAGAATTATTAAGAGGCCAAGAAAATAATAGCTGTTTATTATTCTTTCCTTTACACACCTACTGGAATGTAATATTACATGAGAGATGTACTCTTAAATTTAACATTAAATGGTGAATTATCATTTTTAAGCAAGGCTAAAGGAATACAGTAACTGTAACTAGACCAAAGATTTCAGTCAAGTGGTGGCAAGGGGCTCAGATAATTAAGGACGCTTTTACATTTTCCGACAAAATATCTCGTGGTATTTGGTTATGATTTATGACCAAAATAAAACAACTCTTAGTATTTTTTCATACATTTTTCATTGAACTTATAACTTCTAA
Organism: Mythimna ferrago; assembly: GCA_910589285.2. Classification (NCBI taxonomy): domain Eukaryota; kingdom Metazoa; phylum Arthropoda; class Insecta; order Lepidoptera; family Noctuidae; genus Mythimna; species Mythimna ferrago. The sequence goes on along the minus strand of OU342690.1, from coordinate 19,545,238 downwards.
GCGTTATTCCGCGCTGGGACACGCTGTTGGATGTACGGGTGCATCGCTTTATTGGAAAAAATAAATACATCGCACCCCGTGCCGATTCATATACTGCGATCGCAAATATTGATACTTTTTGGGAATAAAATTATGTATGAGTACCATACTTATTTTTAGATTTGGATGGATATTGATCTACTAATATACATCATTTCAGCCGAAAGACGTCCACAGTTGGACATAGGCCTCCCTTGAGCATCGCTACAACGACCGATCCTGTGCGTCTCGCATCCACCGCACTCCCGCGATTCTCACCAGGTCGACGGTCTACCTTGTAGGAGGCCTTTTAACGCTGCGTTTTGCTTGGTCACCACTCTAGAACCTTTCGGTCTCATAGACCATCCGTTTTACGCTCAATGTGCCCTGCCCACTGCCACTTAAGTTTGGCGATTCTTCAGGTCAGTTCTCGGTTCTCCTGCGGATATCTTCATTCCTGATGCGATTTCGCAAAGAAACTCCGAGCATAGCCCTTTCCATTCCCATAGGGTGACTGCGGTGATGAGGGCCATTGTAAACGACCATGTTTTGTTGCCATATGTCATCACTGGCAACACGTACTGGTCATTTGTCGGTGGCGCGACTGGTTGCGCCACCATGGTGTCCCGGTGAAATATGGCCCTAAATGTATTTGTATCTCTTTAAATCTCTTTGGTATACAAACATAACCTGAAATACCAAATAATTCGTTAGTTTTAATCCAGGTTTCAGATAATGCCACAATATTTGGTTTAAATTTATTTAAAATAAAATAAAAATAAAAAAGCCTTATATTTCTTGCATAAAAAATCAAAATGTAACAATGGCACTTATAACTAATAAATAAAATAAAAATGTTTGCTTAACTATTGTATCTTGCTTGCTACACTGTAAACTACTATTACAATATTTATTATATTTTAGTCTGCAAGAACCCCTCTGCAGGTGAAGGCCTCCTCCAAAGAAGCCCATTTGTCTCTATCTAGAGCAGTTTGCATCCAACCTGGGCCAGCCGTCTTACCGATCTCGTCCGCCCATCTTGTAAGGGGTCTTCCCCTAGAGCGTTTTCCACTTGGGCCTCTCCATCTTGTCACTCTTATGGTCCAGCGCTCATCTGTCATTCGAGCGACGTGTCCCGCCCACTTCCACTTCAGTTTACGGGCACAGTTTAGTGCATCTACAGCTTTTGACATTTTTCTAATTTTTGTGTGGCGTATTTTTTTAGATTTTTTAAATTTTAACATGCTTCGTTCTAGGCCGCGTTGACAGGTAGTAATTCTTCTGTTTGTTTCTGCTGTATATTTCCAGGTTTGACATCCATAAGTTAAACATGGTAAAAGGCAACTCGACATAACATTTGTTTTAATTTTTATTGGCATATTACTTTTAAAGATTTCCTTCAGGCTCCAATATTTGTTCCAAGTAAGTTGGATTCGCCTCTCGATTTCCAAATAGTTATTCTTCTTATTGAAACTAATTTGCTTTCCCAAGTATATATATTCGTTTGTATAGCTTAGTACTTCGTCGCCGACAGATATTGTATTTTCTATGCTGTTTGTCATTAGCATTGTCTTAGTGAGACTCATCTCTAAACCTACCTCTCTGCTCAAATCGTTTAATGAATTTATCATTTCTTGTAATTGCGAGCTAGATTCCGACACAAGTACTAAGTCGTCAGCAAATCGGAGGTGACTCAGGAAGTTGCCATCTATGTTGAGACCGCTGGTTTTCCAGTTCAGTTTTCTTATTACTGACTCTAGGACAGCAATGAATAGCTTTGGGGAAATCGGGTCGCCTTGCCTTACTCCTCTGTTGATAGGGAAGCTCCGTCCTAGGTTTTCCAGTTTAACTCTACCCGTGTTGCTGCTGTAAATGCTTCTCATTATTTGGATGTATTCATTCTCTACCCCCTGCTCTATTAATGCCTTCCAGATGCTTGGATGTGATATGGTATCGAAGGCTTTTTTGTAGTCAATATAGGCAATGTATAGAGCTCTCTGACTTCTTGATATTTCTCAATGAGTAGTTCCAAAGTATGGATATGATCTATTGTAGAGAAACTCTTTCTAAAGCCTGCTTGTTCCATAGGCTGTTCCGCTTCTAGTGTGGTGCTCATTCTATGATTTATAAGGGAGGAGAATAGCTTATATATACATGGCATTAAGCTTATGGGTCTATAATTTGCAATATCATACGGGTCTCCTTTTTTATATATTAATATTATTTCTGACTCTGACCATTGTGTCGGTGTTTTGAGAGTTTCCAAGATACGATTAAAAAGATTAGTTAATGGTAGAGCTAGTAGTGAATGGCCTGCTTTTATGGCTTCATTTGTGATGTTGTCTGAGCCGGGGCTTTTATTTGTTTTCAGCCTGTTTATTGCCTGACTACCTCTGTTTCGACAAATGGTGTGCATCTCGTTGAGTTTGCGGCCGTCCAGTTAGGATGTTTAATATTTTCAATAACTTCTTGGGCGCTGTATAAAGTTTTGTAAAATTGTGTTGCAATTTCTATCACATCTCCACGGTTATTAAGGGTTTTCCCCTCATTATTTAGTCCTTCAATCCATATCTTGTTGGTACGTAGATCTTTAAAAGCTCTTTTTGAACTGCCTGACTCTGCTAGATGTCTCTCTATAGTTTCCGATCTATATTTTGTGTAGTCGTACTTTATGCGTTTACTTATTAGCTTATACAACGCCGACAGTTCATTTTTCATGGACCTATTTTTGTTTGGTGTATTTTGTAATATACGTCTCCTTTCTATAAGCATTAATGTATTTTCTGATAGTATTTTATGTTTTTTGTTATCATTAGGTGTTCTGGCTTCTTGAAGGCTTTGAGTAACAGCTTTTACTATTGCATCGTGAAAGGTTTGGACTGAGGTATTTTACAGGGGTCTATTAGAGTTTGTAGGTGAGCTGAGATGCTCTCTTGGTATTTAGAGATTTCTTCATCGCTTTTCAGTGTAGCATTTTGTGTGTTTTTAAATCTGGATCGGTTCTTTTTCAATATTGATAGAGTTATCGTTGCTCTTACTGGTCTGTGATCTGAAGAGAAATTTAGATTCAATACCTCACTGTTTTGTACCATATCAGGCTTATTTGATAAAATATAGTCAATTTCATTTTTGTACTCTCCATTGGGTGAACGCCAGGTCCATCTACATTTTGGGTGCTTTTTGAAGTATGTGTTTAGAATTGCTAATTTATTTTCAAGTGCAAAATCGATGAGTCTTTGACCCCTTAGGTTTCTTTCACCATACCCATAAGCTTTCATTATTAGATATTCATCGGGTTTAGGGTATCCTATTTTTGCATTAAAATCACCTATGATCATATATGTGTTATGCGCAAGGTCCATAGCTTTATACAGATTTATGTAAAACAGTTCTATCTCTTCTTCTTTTGCTGCATCTGTGGGCGCATATACTTGTATAAAGGATATTTTGTTTCCTAGTATGTTCATGTTTAATAGTGCAACTCTATCAGAGATGCCGATGAAGCTTTCTATGTTTTTCTTTTGATTTAAGTTTATTAGAAAACCGACTCCATACAGCCCCTTAGTGATGCCTGTGTGACATAATATAAAATTTTCGTATTCCTCTACTTTTGTACCCAGACGTCTTGTTTCCGAAATTCCAATAACGTCAAAGTTTACATTGTTTAGTGCTTCTGACAGTTCTATTATACGTTCATAAGACGATAAAGTTCTAACGTTGTATGTAAGTATATAGAATTTTTTAGATATTCTGGGTGATTGAATAATTTTAGGTAAATTATTTTTTGTTTTCTTTGGAGGGTTTTGGTCATAATCTTCCACGGTGACCAACCGGGTTGGAAGATACTTCTTGTTTTTGTTTATTTGTGTTGTTTCCTTATTATAATTCATGCGAGAGGGGGGCCTTAATTGTTATAGATTGTTGTCTTGGTTTTCGTTGTCTTGTTGAGGTACTTTGCTAACAGTATTTTTATTAGTTAGAAAGTTTAGCATGCCTTGTTTTATGACTCCTTCTGAGATACTATTAGAACGTCTTTCAATAAAATGTGTTTTCGTGGTTTTGTTCTTTTTGACGGCTTGTATACTAGTCTTGCTTCCTGGATGTGAATTATTATTTCCTGGTGAAGTGGGAAACGCCCTTTTGCTATTAGATGTTAATGTTATCAATTTATCATATTTAATTGTAACTTTATTTCCTTTTTCTTTCTCCAATTTCACTTGTTCTTGCAATTCTTTCCTTTTTTCTAGTACTTGTTTTGGGTAATCTTCTTGCAAATAATATTGAGTGTCTCTTAAAACTCTTTTTTGTTTAAGAATATTGACTTTTATGCCGAGGGTTAAAAAGGTCACAATTATTGGTCGGGGTCTCTCTCCGGGTTTCCCAACTCTTCTTAACTCTTGTATTTCCCTTGGTTCTGTATTAATAGAGAAGCGTTCTTTTATAAAATCAATGAAAAGGTTTTGTAATCCTTCATATGAGGTTTCTTTATCTTCAATTCCAAAGAAAACTACGTTTCTCTGCCTTGCCTGTTTTTCCAAGTAGTATATTCTTTTCTCTTGACTTTCTATCTTTTCTTTCATTTTTTCTTGATTTTCTTCAATTTTTAAGAATTTTTCCTCTAATATTTTGCTAACGTTCTGTGTAACTTGTTTTGTTATAGTTTCCCCACTATTTCTGATTTCCAATTTTTGGTCATCTAGATCTTTTTGTATTTTTCTAAGAGCGTTCATAATTTCTTCCATGATTTTTCCTTATTTTAACTGAAGTTGTTTAGTTATGGTGCAATTATAAATTGTAAAAATTGTAAATAGCGCCCTCTTGTGGTCTGACTTCGAACTGATTAAAGATCTACTATCTTGTGGTAGCGGTCGATTGTCGTGTGCGTTGGTGGTATACGCTTCTTTCAACAGATGTCGTTGCACTGTTTGGACTATGGACCCCACACAAAATTGCAAATCATTCTATTTGTGGTTATGTTTCGTGTCCAATTTGACTTCGTTATTTAATTAACTCAAAACTTTCACTGTAAGCGTTTATTGTCACTGTCAGTGACAATAAACGCTTACAGTGAAAGTTAAAGCAGTGAAAGCTACAATAATTTTAGTCTTTGTTGGAAAAAGTTTCTCAGAAACCGAAAACACCGGTGATGAACAGTCTAATAGTTTCTTGCTTGTTTTCGAACTTTTTGATCACTGATGTCTTTGCCTATAATAGATGACGTTTATTGCATTGTTGCTTATCCCTTTTATTATTGCACTGTCTCACTGAGTCTACTTGATAATTTTAAAAACTTGTTAAATACGGAGTCGATGTTTACAACGGCACTGTGGCGCCCTCTCTTAAATTTATTTAATTAGTAAAAATGGTTAGCCCAGATTCCTGTTGTACTGAAATTCTTATCCCTCTACAATTGACCTCTGCGGGGAGAGGATTGTGTTTAGCCTATACTGGTCAAATGTGAGTCGGACTGAGGGTTCCGTACAAAGTTTTTGACATATACCATCGCTGGCCAAATTATTAGGAACAGTACTCGTAGATATGTAATTTCTGATTGAAACACACTTTTTTAGCAAACTAATACATTTTATATATGCCGTGTAAATTAGTAGGAAATTGAATTTCAATGATCGCGTATTCTAATTTTGTAGTTTTACATTATACTTAGTCGAGTTAATACATTCACATTCATATTCATTGGTTCATTATCAAATGTTTATATAGTCCTAATTGTGCTAGATACGCGCATAGTACTGAGTTGTGCGTCTAAAGTGTGCCGTTCAACAAATTTCTAAATAAGGTGAGCTTCTAAATGAAACCGGTTATAGAAAAGTGCTGAAAATTACTGAAAATTTGTGTTTAAATCTGGAACGGGTTTATAGTTTTAGGTAGCATAGTGTGGTTCATCATCATTATTTTAACCGAAATATCTACGTCCACTATTGGACATAAGTCTCCCCAAACTTTGCCATATTGAATTCTTGTGTGTTACTTTGTTATTTCGTACGCGCGATTTTGGCTTACTGAAAGTTTATGAACCGTACGGATTTGCATTCTAGAAAAAGCTGGATAAGAACTATCAGGGTCAAGTAAAGCATTGCATGATACCGCCTGACAATCTGCTTAAGTAAATCTAATAAAATATATTTTTGAGAAATTAAATTGTGAGCCAATGGTTAAGTTCATAAAATTCAACAATATATAGTGTAGTGTTTTCCTTTTTATTAATATGCCATAAAACAAGAAAATTAAAAACATTTAACTAATTACAAATTTCACTTCAGGTGAAAACTTTTAACTAAAATATGGTGTCAAAAAATTCCTCTAGATCGCAGTCTGCTGGAAGTGTTGCTAAAAGACTGACTGCATTACCACGTTGTTTGATAATACTTAATCTCTGAGCGGAGTAAAAGCCAGCCCTTAGGTTAAGTGAAGTGGTAACTAGGTGTTTGGATAAATCTTTAAATAGCATATGAGTACTGGGACTTCACGGCCCGAGAGAGTTAATTTATTTATTTCTTGATGCTTTATGCACATTACACTGTACAAAGGTGGACTTAATGCCATAGGCATTATCTACCAGTCGACCTTAGGGTGGTGCAGAAACTTCATGGCAGGTGCAACTTAATAAATAGACAAACAGTAGAGAGACAAATACAATAGTAAATACATACTTAGATAAATACATACAAATAAACAATGTTGTGGTGAAAAAACAAATCCAACCAATCAATGATGATTCTACCAACTTCTTGCGAATATGCTCACATGCCATCACCTTTAAGGAAAATCGGCCGGTCGCCAACCTGATATTCAGAGGGAGCGTATTCCATAGAGATATCGCCTGGACAAAAAAGGAGGAGTAGGATAAGTCCAGAGCGGTGTGAGGGACATCGTAGGAGACGATTATTTGAACATCGAAGATTTTTATTGTGCCCAGAGCAGAGAAATTGAATTTCTGAAATCAGATAAGAAGTGGAAGAAGGTTTATCAAGAAATGAGAACAGGGTAGTCAAAGCCCTTAGCACTCTGCGCTGACGAATTGGTAACCATTTCAAGAGCGAACGATGCTCGGATATATGATCATACTTAAGGAGGTTGAAGACAAATCGAATGCAGTTATTTAGAAGGCGGTCAAGTTTATTGAGGAGATCTGCATTCAGTCAATGATAGGAAAAATTATTGACTGTACAAGCAATGCCTTGATGTGAGCTGGGAGAAGAGTTTTTAGTCGATAGAGCGACCGCAACGTTCCGGTTACTTTCTGACTGACACTGCCGACCTGCTTCCGCCTGCTGAGACAGGTGTCAACATACAGACCCAGATCCTTAACGTCGGAGCTAAACGGAATCACTGTGTTATCAAATAACACAGGTGGAACAGTTAGGCCATCAAGCTTCCTCAAACCATGGGACTCCCAGTCCATACAATGATGGCCTGACATTTTAAAGGATTAACTCCCACCCCAAAACGGCCAGACCAGTTTTTTATTGTCCTTAAATCCTGGTTTAGCTTTTCGATCGCATCCGATATGTTGTCAACACCTGACTGACAGTAGAGCTGCAAATCGTCGGCGTAGAAATGATGACACTGAAGCTCGGAGGTTATAAGATTAATAAAAACAGAAAAAAGAAGAGGAGATAGAATCCCGTCTTGAGGGACGCCAGCCGTAAGGTCACACCACTTAGATCAAGAGTCTCCAGCACGAACTGACTGCTGACGACCCCGAAGATAAGAGGAAAACCACTCCAGCACCTCCGGAGAGACCATAAGATAGGACAGGATTGACAAAAGGACATCGTGACTGACGGTATTAAAAGCGTTGGAGAAATCGATTAACACCATAGTGGTAACTTTCGTGTCTTCCATTCCCCGCCTAATATCGTCAGTCACTTTAAGGAGAGCTGTCACAGTACTGTGCCCGTGCCTGAAACCGGATTGAAATGGGCTAATGAGGGAGTTATGGTAAATGAAGTTAGAGAATTGTTTATGAACACAGGCCTCGAGGACTTTGGACAGGAAGGGAAGGATGGAAATTGGACGAAAGTGACTGGAAAGAACGGGATTGGAAATCTTAGGTAAAGGATAAATACAGGCTTTACGCCACAGGGAAGGAAATACACCAGAGCAAAGGGAAAAGTTGACGATATGAGAAATAGCAGGTAGAAGTTGATCCAGGGCAGACACGATCATATGTCAACTGATATTATCGCAGCCCACGGCTTTGGATTTAATAGATAGGATAATCTTTTTGATCTCTCCCGGATCGACCAGAGTGAAAACAAAGGGGGTAATATTGGGACGCGTCAGACCAGCAAGGTAATCAATAGTTTGAAATTTGGTTAGACTATCAAGTGTAAGTACGGTGGAGAAATAACAGTTTAACTCGTCCAAACCAATTGTGTTAGGACGGTCTGAATGCCGCGATTTACCGATACCCACACCTCACTAAAAGGTTTAAAAAAAAACAAATAAAAAAAAATAAAACACGACTGCCATGTCAAAAAAATGAACTAAAAATAAAAAAAATATGTTTGTTTATTTGAAATTTCTATCGCAGTTTGTAAATCAAGTAGTTTTCAAAATTCAGTGTTTAGTCAAGGAGTGACTACTTTCTTCAGTTTTCTATAAATTAACAAACTTTTTTTTATTTTAATTTTATTTTTGACGTGACAGTCGTGTTTTTTTTTTTGTTATATAGGCTATGTTGCCTGAAATAAAATAAAAATACTATTATTATTATTGAGGGTAAGAGACCAATCGGTAGGTTTTTATTTTCGTAGAAGATGGATATAGGCCTTTAGCGTGGGACGCTACCAGTGTCCATACTCTTGCGTAATCCCATCTTCCTAGCTGGTCGTCCAGTGCTGGTGTTACCGCTACGGCCGTGGAGAATCTCAAGAGGCGGAAATATAAAAACCGCATCGCCGCTTATATTTTCGAGCTGTGGGATATGTGACGAAAGCTTAAAAGGATTACGAGCCATAAATACAAATAAATAAATAAATCACAATTACCCAAATATTTATAGGATACAATCATTATTTTATTATGAATTTTCCATTCACCTCCCGGCTCCATCATCAAGTCAGTTCGATAGTATCTTATAGCCAAAGTATGTCCTACCTACTAGGATACATTGTTTCATTATGAAGTTCCCGTGTCCACCTTCCACCTTCCGGCTCCAATATCAGAAAATTTGATAGTACCTTATAGCCAAAGTGCATCTTATGACAATTTTAATAAGCCCCAATAGCTAGGTTACATTGATTAATTACGGAGTTCCATTGCCTACCTTCCGTCTCATCATCATCATCAGATCACTTTGATAGTCAATTCATTCATTTTCAACATAACCATTTATTTATTTTGTATTGTTATAGTTACTTTACTGTCTAATATGTTATATCTAAGTATGTGAGGGTGAAGTTCCGTTGTCCATTTCTGGTCTTCTTCATCAGTCTCATTTAATCAAATGTTACTTTTCGACTGTAAATGCTTGTTTTCTCGAAAATACCAAAATAACTGCATAGTTGCCAAGAATAATTCACTTGATTTCTGACGGATCCTATCATCAGAACTGGATTTAAATAAAAATGGGACCAATCTGGAAGCATATCCTTTTAGGGGTAAAGAAATTGCAAATCAGTCCATAAACGACATAAAAAAAGTAAAAAACTAAAACCCAACTAGGAAAAAAAACCGGCCAAGTGCGAGTTGGACTCGCCCATGAAGGGTTCCGTAGCAGCAAGTAACATAATATAAAAGTTCTTGTAATGTGTTGTAACTTTGATCGATGTTTTAATAATAGTGTATTTTTTTCGATTTATGACGCATTAAAAAAAAACTACTTACTAGATTTCGTTCAAACCAATTCTCGTTGGCAGTTTTTATAGTAATGTACATCGTATATTTTTTTTAGTTTTATCATTCTCTTATTTTAGAAGTTAGAGGGGGGGGGACACACATTTTACCACTTTGGAAGTGTCTCTCGCGCAAACTATTCAGTTTAGAAAAAAATGATTTTAGAAACCTCAGTATCATTTTTGAAGACCTATTCATAGATACCCCACACGCATGGGTTTGATGAAAAAAAAATTTTTGAGTTTCAGTTCTAAGTATGGGGACCCCCAAAATTTATTGCTTTTTTTCTATTTTTGTGTGAAAATCTTAATGCGGTTCACATAATACATCTACTTACAAAATTTCAACAGTATAGCTCTTATAGTTTCGGAAAAATGTGGCTGTGACATACGGACGGACAGACAGACAGACAGACAGACAGACAGACATGACGAATCTATAAGGGTTCCGTTTTTTGCCATTTGGCTACGGAACCCTAAAAAAAGGTAACTGGAAAAATAAGAACATATAATATATAAACAAGGTAACAAAAAGAAAAGCCGTAGTCACACGTTATATAAGAGTTTTTCGTTTGGTACCTATAACGTGTGACTACGGCTTTTCTTTTTGTTACCTTGTTTATTTCGGTATCGTGAAAATCTTGTTTCATACTTTTTCAGTTTTGTTTTTTTTTTTGTCGTAGTCGGGTTTTAGTTACTTCTTTTTTTTATAAATATGTGCAATTAAAATAATTAATAGAGGGATCAATCAACTCGACCTTTTCCAACTATCTTTATAAGCTCATCATTCTATAATATTTAGGGTCCTCTCGAGCTTTGTACAAGAATAACTAATTGTTGTAATTAACACGATTTACTTCGAAATATTTTGAGATGTAGGTACTATTAATACCTAACTAAAATTCCTAGAAACCGTTCCCACGATGACGCCAACACCGCAAGAGCACGTGACGCCTGAGGAGATCCCGCCTGCGCTGAATGGCGAGAAGGTCGTGATAGCTGGCATGGCAGGACTTTACCCTGACTCACAAAGTGTCAAGAATTTGTCAGACATTTTGTACAATAAAGTAAGTCTTTTCAATGTTATCTTTTTACAAACAAGTTTGTTTATCTTTTCCTGAAATGTTAATATCAAAAGTAGCTAGCAGCATCACAAATACAGATTATTTGTGATGTTACAAATATTTACATTCAGCGCAATATCCAAAATGCATGAGTCTATTTGATAGTGACTTGCACTTTATTCCACACGTTCTTCACACATATTTTTTATGTGTTAAGCTTTTGAAAATCAAGCAACAGCTACACAGTCGTGCGCTAAAAACGACAGATTCTTAAAGAACAAAATCTATAACGTTTTCTTTAATCCATAGATTTAATTAGCTTTATCAAGAACGCACTTAAAATTACTTACCACAGCGTGATTTTTTTAAATACAGTCAAAATGTTGTCTATGTTACACAGGTGAACCCGGTATCAAAAGCAGGACTCCGTTTCAAATACAGCCATCCAGAAGTGGTTCAATATTCGGGATCTGTGCCAGGACTTAGCTACTTCGACGCACAGTTCTTCAAGGTTCACTACCGCCTCGCAAAATGCATGGATCCTATGGCTCGCAAGATCTTAGAACAGGCGTACGAGGCAATTTATGATGCTGGTTTGTTGAATAGCAATTATATGTGTGGTAGGCCTAAGGTGTCGAAAAACTTTATTTATGTGACTGGTTTATTAAATTCTTTACATTGTCGTGGTATGAATATATGAATGACGAAGGCCTTGAAGCACTTGCGGAGGTATTTCAAAACTTGCCAGATAATAATTGGAAACGTAACCAATTAACCATCCACTACTACTAATTTTCTCTTTTCTAAGTAAGATTAAACCTAGGAAGCTTTACCAACGTTCCGCCCATATCGAGTTAATAAAAATAATAATAATTTATTTAATTCAGATAATACAATCCATTATTGTTAGTAAAGACATACACAACTTATAAGCTAGTGTTAGTACATATAATAAACATCTGTCAATTAATAAATAAATTCAATAAACATGTCAATAATAATAATTAAATCACATAATAAAAACAATTAACAAACATACACAACACACATAAGACTACTTCTGGGCACGGTTTGAGGATAACACTTGCGTCCTCGTCCAGTGTTTTAATATAACGCCATCAGTCGTGTCCGCTACGGTTAAGCTAGCTTGATTTTGCGAAGGCAAGGCAGTCTTTTTTGACGTTCAATCTTGTCAAATGATTGATGAATGATGATGTAACATGATTACGACATAAAACGTAGTTAATTATATTTTTTTAGTTGATATAAACTAGTGCTTGACTGCGATCCCACCTGATAATCCAATTATAAGGAGATTTAATTTTAAAATGTTAAAATCCAGTATTGTATTTATGGTTGCAACATAGATCATTGCTTATAATTTTACCACATACTATTCCAAACTCATTTAGTATTGGTATTAGTATATAGTTAGCTAATTAATACTTCTCCAAAAGAATCAACTAGATACTTGTTCTTAAATCAGCTTTAAATATGAGTACTACTACGGTTTCTTTGCAGATGTCTGGAAAGATATCATAACGTAACAATCTACTAAATATGACATATAGGGATTTAGAAAAAAAGCATCACTACCCGCGTCCTAGGTTTCATCTAATCCAATTAATACGTGATATAGTCTTTTACCATTAGATTATATGTTGCATATTGACGACAACATGACAGAATAATTAGTATTTAATAGACCTGTACTAATGGTTGATATTTATTTAAGGTAATGGTAATAGAAAATAGTAGGTAATGGTAATGAAACGATTTTTTTTTCCAAAATCTTTTATGGGTTTAAAAGCATTCATTTCCTGAAATAACTTTTTTATGAAATATTTTAGTGAGTGACAGAATTATCAAAAGCCAACAGAGTGTTCATGCGTTATCTTTCTCTTTTTCCCGTAACATCTTAAACAAACATTGATAACAGACGGATCTGTAAGGGTCCTTATAAACATAATTGTCTTTTTCAACTTTTTGTATTAAAGATCAAACACCTTATGCAATACGTAAATACCCATAGCACCCTGTGCCTTTTCACTTAAAATTATACCTATGTCTGGTTTCCAACAAAATCAGTTAATTTGTAACATATAATGCAGAGTGTGCATTTTATGGGCTAATTCAAGTCATCAAAATGATTTCGAAACTACTTACTCACATTCCTGGGCGTGAAAATCTACTCTTGTCTATCAATAAACTTACAGAGATCAAAATTTTAGGTGTTAATCCAGAAGAACTTTCCGGTAAAAAAGTAGGCGTGTACATCGGAACATGTTTCTCCGAAGCCGAAAAGGCTTGTTTTTATGAAGCTGCTTCTCGTTCTGGTTTTGGTATTGCCGGGTAAGTCATGTTTAAAAAAATAATTTTATCAATATCTTTTAGAAGTGCAAGAAGGTCTATAACAACGATTACATAATTATTTGCTATACTTTTTTAGACTTTAAGTGTAATATTTTATACTGGATACAGTAAGTTACATACATCATAGCGTATCGTTTTATGTATCTTAATTATTATTATCAAATAAACTACAATGTCTGCAACGTACCACAATCATTCACTCTTGCTAAGTTGTTTTCTACGCACCAAAATGTTTCCAGTGATTCTGCACTGTAGCTACTGCTATTTTAATCCATCTTTGTATTGTTAACCAGATGTAGCAAAACCATGTTCGCCAATCGCATCTCCTACTGGTTAAACGCAAAGGGTCCCTCCATGTCTATTGACCTAGCGTGCTGCAGTTCCACCGCGGCGCTAGAGCAGGCATACCTTGCTTTAAGCCGAGGGGAATGTGAGGCCGCCATCGTTGGAGGCGCTTACCTGTGTCTGCACCCACAGTCTGCTGTCCACTATGGAAGGTAAGAGATTAATTTATTAATTTTCTAAAAACAATATATTCTCAACGACAGGTTACAAAAACCCGATGTTTACAACTTCGGACACGATACAATCACGGCGATAAGTCCCTTCTACTGTTTGTAAAGTAGTTTAAGAGATGCCACGGTATCTTTACCTTCCGCTTGATATAGGTCGTCACCGGACACAGTTGTTTTGGGAGGTTCCTGTTTCAAATTTGGCAGGAAGGAACGCCCGGGCGTTCCTTCCTGCCAAATGTCACCATTGTGCAGATTAGCCGTAGGATACGGTGGAAGTCGGGCACGCTGGTGGAACGATCCACGGTAGCAACCTCTTGCATCCGGTACTAGTCTAAGCTATGGTACGGAGTGAAAGGACCTGGATTGTACTCAACTTTTTCTGCTAAGCAGTAATACAAGCAAAGGAGGTGACAAAAAGCGTGAAACCTCTTTCACATTACTGCGGCATTGGCTTTGGCCAAGGAACAAGGTTGAGTCATGGTGAGGTCAGTAAACGTCTGACACACTTTCTCACTTCACCTAGAGCGAGAAATTTTATGCGATGATTTTCCACACAAAGAAGGTGCTAAAACTCGCACTACTGTTTACTGTCAGGTGTTATTGTAGTCAAGCACTTGTTTATATAAATAAATAAAAAATTGACCACTATCGATTTTTTTTAAATTTCATCTATTATAATAATAGTGCTTTGCCATTTTTTTGTGATAGTTTTAATGAGATGGTCGGTGTAGTGGTTAAACAATTATGCTACGAGCACTGTACTGTGCATAATGAGTTTGATCTCCACACAGAACAAATATGTATATCGCGGGTCTCAAACCATAGGGGCGTATCCACAAAACCCCTACTTTTCAGGAGAGACAAAAAACTTAATAACTTTTCCTATGATTGAGCCAGTTGTTTTTTTGCATGTAGCTATATATTTTTACTGCAATTAATGTAGGATTCTTAATTTTAGGGCATTTCCTCTATAACACTAGTTTTTGGTTGATACGCCTATATAGCATGACGACTATACTGTAAAATTCCGTCAAAATACTCCCTGAAATGTATGAAATTTATGGACGTAAAATTTTTTTTCTCAGATTGTTAATATTTATACCAATATTTATTATTACTTAATTGGTGACTTAAAATATTGCTATTTAGGAATGAGAACCCATTGAAATTAACGTTATTTACGTAATTTCAAGAAATCATACGCCTGTCTAGCTTGTCATAAATATTGAGAGGTGTTTTAACTCAAAGAGGAAGTATAAACCAGTTTTGTTCCACAATTAAAAAAAAGGAAATGATTAATAGGTAATTACACAAAATTCTCGTGTTTGAAAAGAAAACTAAGCATTATAAAAATAAAATTTATTCATAAATCTGAACATAATTATTAGAAATATCTTTAAAATCACAAACATTTGAAATTGAGCTGAAACAAAACATAGCTCTCAAAAACGCTGAAGGAAATCATCGTGAGAAAACACGGTGAGGAAGGCATTAGTGATGTTTGTGTGAATGTCTGATTTCTCACATTCGAGAATGCGAATGCGAATATTCGCGAATGCGAATGCTGAATATTAACTTTCAAACAAAGTGCGCGCAAAATATCAGACAGTTTTCACATTTCGTATCAGCCAAATTTAAACCGAACATAACAGAGCCATAGCAGACTAATTGAATGAAGTTTGACACAAAAAGTTTTTCAGGAAACACAGACTCCGGCAGGGAATTTCACTCCTTAGCTATACGCATAATGAGCGTGTTCCCAAACGCTTTGTACGTATGGGTGGAATGTTTACCATGTACCGGTGTCGCAACGTACATCTTGTGGTCCAATGATGGAACGGACTTGGCGGGATTAAATTCTGCAATTCCAATGCACACTCTCCGAAATGTAAACAATAAAAAACCGACAGGCTAACAACTCGGCGTCGATGCTCAAAAGACCATACACGATCAAACTTGTGCTTAATAGAGGTTGTACCGTCTCGTCCTCGCTAAGATCCCGAATTCTTTGGCAGACAGTTTAGCTTTTGCTTCGATATAGAAGCCGAAATTGAGGGTAGTCGACAGCGGCACCCCAAGAATCTCTGAGATCTGAGAGAGATCTCGGAGAGACTGGATCTGAGATCCATAAGCTCGCTCGCCGGACATGTAACTCTCAACAACAGTGCTATCGTATGTATACCCAAAGGTACTGGCTTTAAGTAGGTCATTTATGTGCAGCAAGAACAGTGTTGCCGAGAGTACCAACCGCTGAAGGACCATGGCATTAATATCCATTTGACCCTACGAGCAGCCATCAATCACTACTCGGATGGATCGATCCCTCAAGAAGTTTACGATCCAATCACACAGACCAGTGGTTAGACCAGAGGAAGGAAGCTTAGCAATAAGACTTTACATAGTTTCAGCTTAGACCCTATCGAAAGTCTTCGAGATATCAAGGGAGACTGCAAGCGCTTCCCCATGCTTCTCGATGGCCTTGCTTTAGATGTGAATGGCATACGCTAGAAAATCCCCAATAGACCGATTTAGGCGAAAATCGTATTGCCGGTCAATGAGGATGTCGTTTGTTTCTAGGTATGCCAGGAGTTATCTGTTAAACACCCGTTCCATACTCTTACAGAGGATAGACGTAACGGAGATGGATAGGTAGTTTGCCAGGTCAGCTCGACTACCCTTCTTGGGCACAGGCTGAACGGCACTTATTCAGTCTCAGTGAGGCGAAATAGGCGGGTCAAGATTAGAGACAATTCAAGTGCACAAGTTTTAAGAACAGCTGCTGGTATCCCGTCAAGGCCACTGGCTCTATTCACATCAAAGTTACGCAGAACTCTACGAACGTTCTTCTGATGGATAAGAATATCCGAAATACTCGTCACGCACTCATCTGGAGAAACAGTTAAATTCATTTGAAAAAAGTTATTATGATTTGAGGTTAACATGTTGTTTCACAATTTGAGATAAAATGTGAAATAAAGTTGTGTGATGGAAAAATTTTAAAATATTATTTCCTTTTTGTTTGTCAGAAACATTCGCCAAATATTCGCATGTTTTTTACGAATGCGAATGCAAATATAAAAAATGTGCGTATATTCGCGAATGCGAATGCGAATATCAAAAAATGTGCAAATATTCGCGAATGCGAATATTTGATACATTAGCCTATATAGCTTGACAAAATCGATTTCAGGTTGAAGTAAAATAAACAGTCGTATGTTCATACGCCTTTATGGTGCGATGCGATTTCCTTGGATGACGATAAAATTGAAAGTCGTACGTGCGTACGTCTCTATGGCACGTCGAAACTGCCCCAATACGCAATAATATTGCTCTTACGTCAATTATACGGCTGTTTGGTCTAAAAATAATTCTAGACTCTCCAGCATACGGCAAATAATATTTTTTAATTTATGCAAAAAGTAATTAACACTAAATTATAAGAAAAATTCAGTAAATGTATTGCTTATAGTAGAATCCAATGGCATTAAAAACGAAAAATCACATTTTTGCATATACGCCCCTATGGTTTGAGACCTGCGAATCATCATCACAATCATATTATCCATCGGATCAATGTGTGTATGACTTATAGATATTGGTCTGGGTGTCTTGGGTATGTGAGTATGTATGTGAAAGCACTAACGATACAGGAGTATTTCCTGATGAGGGTCAGCTTTTCTTTAAAACGTAAAAATATCTAAAAAGTAAAAATATAATTGTATTTTATTTGAAATAATTGTATACCGGTCTACTTGATTCATTTAAATAGTCACTTCTGTAAACAAGCGACACTCACCTTCTGCCAATATACATAATCTATCTTTTTCACTTCCTTCTGCTAAGACACTATAAATCTATTCAGTGATAACGTTATTTTAAAAACACTTGCTTTACTTGATCGGGTTGTTTTCTATTATTATTTTTTGTTTTCGAAGTACCCGACATTGGTACAAGGTTTTGCTTTAAATTTTTTACGCTGTTTGCAAATCGTCCGTTGCGTTCGGCCCCCCCGGACATAGTGGGCGTCGCTGCACTGCGCGTAGTGATGGCGTTGTGTTGACTGCGGCTAAATCGCTTTAAATCGGTTTCTGTTATGTTTTATGTTATTTTTTGGACACTGAACACATATTTACACTTATTTACTGTTTTATCATATATTATGTTTTATTTTCACAGTAATGTAATGTAATGTTGACACTAAATGTAAATTTCTTTTGATCCGTTCACTTCAAATAAGGTTCAGTTGAAAACCAGCGTCAGACAACTACCTCGTAGTTATCTGGCATTTCGCTGAACTGGACCTTTTTTGGCGCAAACGTGTGACAGACAATGTTACTTTTTATTTTATTTATTTTTTGTTTTGTGTTTGTCTTAAGTTTTTGTTGTCTACAATGTTTTTTGCGCCAAAATAAATACTTTTCTTTCTTTCTTTCTAAAAGGAAATGACAATAATAGTAAGGGAGGAAAAGATGCTGAATTAGGTTCTAAAACGAAAAAAAGTCTATGACAAGTCTTCATTTTAGTAGGGGAAGAGCGTGTAAGAATTTTCCAAAATATGGAATAGAGGTATGGAATTTATTCCAGTCCTTTTGGTAGAAGCCTCCTCACGGGTCGTCTGTTTAGACTCCCTAACCACACGTCACGGGCTTCCAACTCGGAGGGTGCACTGCGCCCCTCCGTTTCGATTTAATACTGCATCTATATGAATGAAAGAAAGAAAAGAAAAGAAAAAAATATGGTACACTCATGAACAATTTTACCTGTTGTGTTTATTTGTTTGGTACCGCTCACGCCCTGCAATTCTTTCTGCTTGATAATTTAATATAATAATTTTACCTACATTTTGTTTTTTTTTTTTTCGAATATGTTATTCTAGGTACTTGTAAATATAGATTAGGTCAATTCTATGAACAAGGGCTTTCAATTGTATTTGTGCTATTTACAGGCTTATGAAGCTTTGCCAGGATGGAAAAACGAAGTCATTTTGTGATCATGCTGATGGATGTGCTAAATCTGAAGCTATCAACGTTTTATTCTTGCAAAAGGCGAAGAACGCTTTAAGGTATTTTTACGTTGGTTTACTTCATAACATATATAAGTTATTTATTTATGTACTCACTTACGCAAAAAAAGACCAATACAGATAAAAATGCACAAAGGTGCTGCTGATTTCAAAATAAATTTCTTCTAGCAGACTTGTGATAAAAGAGTTGGCTTAAAGATGTAGATACAGTGTGTAATAATAGGTATAAAAAAATAGACTGTGATAACTAAATCATATAATACACAATAAATAGTAAAAATACAGGAGTTGGAATAGAAATATGTTTTATGAGATAGTAAGCTTATTGGTCTATTATTTATTCATATAAGTAGCTAGAATATTCAGGGTGGAAAAAGTTTTACAGGAGATAAAATACCAAAGTATTGTACGAACACGGGTTAGGACCCCCCTAAAGATCCTTCCGAAACTTAGGTAAGATGATCATATTTAGGTCAAAAACAAAACAACAGCATAGGTTTTGCAGGGGCTAAAGCTTATTTAATAGCTTTCAGTGGGATCAAGATAGTAGACATCAGCATAATCAATGATCAACTGAATTAAAGAACTCAATAAAAATGAATGCTCAAAAACACCCAAGTCCGGCAGAAACGAGATGTATCTCAAATTATCAGTAATAACAATACAAATAATAAATGGTTCTAAATAGTTTTTTTTTTGTTCAACAAGTAGTCCTTTTTATTAACTTTAAATCAATTTAACTTATTACATAGACAACTAAAAACTATAATTACAGTAAATTAAAAAAAATAATAATAAAACCCTAAGCTAATTACAACTAACTAAAATCAAACTAAAATATTATGTCTAAATAGTTATGTTGAAAATAGTGCCATCGATCTGATCTGATAGTGATGATGAGGCTGGAAGGTAGGCACCAGAACTCCGGAATTAGTCAATTATTATAAGCCGTGTTTCGGCTTATTAGAATGGTCCTGAGATGGATTTTGGCCGTAAGGTGCCATCAAACTTTTCTCATGATGGAGTCGGAAGGTGGAAGGTAAGCACGGGAACTTCGTAATAAAACAATGTATTCTAGCTGTGTTTGGGCTTATTAGAATTGTTCTGATATGCACTTTGGCTATAAGGTGCCATCGAACTGATCTGATGATGGAGTCTGAAGGTGGAAGGTAGGCACGGGAACTTCGTAATAAAACAATGTATTCTAGCCGTGTTTGAGCTTATTAGAATTGTTCTGAGATGTTTGGACTAATTATAATTTTCGTGGAATGTTGGTAGGTACTCTAGCTATATGTGTATAACAACTAAAAATTGCGAAACAAAAAATTAAAAAGAAGACTTCACTACAAAAACCATTAAAGTTTATATGCAGCATCTTCGAAATAGCGAAAATTTTCGATAAAGAGATATCGAATCGTACTCCTCTTGCGGGACTTTTGCGTACCTTCCACCGACGCTGAGAGGGAGCACTTTCATCCCGCCATCTCATACGAGCAGGAGTTCCTCAGAGCTCCGTTCTATTCCCTTTAATTTACACGCTGTTCATCAACGATACCTCAAAAAGCAAAAAGGCCCAGATGGCTGTTTTTATGGACGATACGGCCAATTACTCCACCAGCCGAGACTCTGACGCTATTGCTTGCTTCTTTTTAATCTTTAGCAAATTTTTGGTCAAATAGTTCCGGAAATGGAGAATCGGATTTAACCGCGTTAAAAGCCAGGCAGTCTTCTACTCGAGACTTCAGAAAACTCTTCCACCTCTCTCTTTGATCACTATGTATGGCAAACCGGTCCCTTAAGAGATACAAGCTAAATGCCTCGGTGTGACAACCACAGCATCTGACCTTCACGGGGTACATAAAACAAGTTCGTTCGCGTATCGCTTTCGCCCAAAGTAGGCTCCACGACATCTTGACCGCCCGCAACAAATTGTCTTTCAAGTACAAATTGCGCATTCACACGGCGGTCATATCCCTATGATCATGAATTCGTGACATGTGTTTGCCCTGTCTTTGCATTCCTAAAGACGTCACTTACGCATAGAATGCAATAGTTCCAAAACTGATTGCTCCAAAAATCCTCGGAACTCAGTTAATGTCTGAAATGAGATAAAATCCCAACGATATGAGTTCATAAAACACGAAATACGAAACGAAATAAAATAGTTTTGAATTGAATTTGAATTGTATTGAATTAGAAATAATGCACCGCATAATATTTTTGAAGAAAGTATTGAAAAATTATTAAATAAACATATATTTAAATCGACGCCTGAAAAACTAAAACTAGCAATTTTATACGATTGCAAGTAAGGATGACGATCAAAACTGATTATTATTTATTAATATCGATAATTTGAGATAAGTTTCTTTTGTACCGGAGCTGGGTTTTTTTCTTTGGAGTCAGAGCATTCTCATTGGTTTAAATGAAAACCATTTTGAAAGTATTTATGACAGTGGGAGGAAAAGTAGCCAGGTCTTCGATAATTTCGGGGTCAAAGCAGTGGCGCGCCTGATGCCTTTACAGGGGGCAAGCCAAGGAAACTTGACCTATCTACTACTTACCTAATATTCCTAAATTTAAAAAAATCTCGTGCTACCACATGCCATCACGTGTCATCAGTGCAAATTTTTGTGCTGTAATACTGATTTTAATTGCTACACTACTATTAACAAATATAATGTTATTAGTAAGTAAGAAATAATGTAAACAAAAGCTTCACCACAACAACTTTATCATCATACCAATAATCGTGAAGTTTGATTTATACATACATGAATAGAAAAACAAAAAAAATTGTATTCTAATTCAAATTGTCTACCTTTGTTTAAAAATGATTTTATTACTTACATCAGCGTAAAAATTTGGTGAACGACCGTTTTAATTCTACCAACAGTTGATTTTCAATTGCAATCAAAGATAATTCGGAAAGCCGCTCTTGTAGAGTGCCGGCCGGCCGGGATGGTCAGCCAAAACTATTAAACGTATTAAATTGAAGTTTTGAACTTAATGAATATCTAATGTAAGGTTGAGTGTGAAATGAAACAACCGAGTACTAGATACTGATTTCATGTTATCCTAGATTGAACTCTATTGACAGGACCCTAACTTAACGGCGGAGAATCTTCACATCGACTTCTAATTTGACGCCAACGCCATCTAGTTAGAAATGTGTAACTAATACATACATTTTTTGAACTTAAATCTTGGTGAGCGTACTTTGAACATGCATGGTTCTAAACACTTGTCCTTTATAATATGTAATATTATTGGCAAATACTCACAATTGAAATAGCGGTAGCTTTTCGTTGTCCGCTTTTTTAAAACAGGCTTATCACTTAACTGTCGAGAAAGAGAACTAACTTTCTATTGGCGGTTTACCAAAACTAAAAAATAAAAATCAGCATTCAAGTGCTTTTGAGAATTCTGATATTTTTATGGCACTAGCAAAGTTATTTGAGTCATACTTGATGTATTCCAAGCATTGTTATTAACTTTTCTGAGAGAGAGAAATATTCAAAATAGTAAAGTTACAAGATTATATTTATCTCTAAAACTACCTGGCCAATATCGATTCCACACATAATAATATCCACACACAAACAGAAGTATAGTTTCCGAATTCATAAACTGTTAAATGACGGAAAACAAAAAAAGACTATCAAAACAATAATTACGTACAACACGATAACCGATCAAAGCAAATTTGAACTAAGTACATAATTTGTAGTTCGTAAAACTTTACGCGTCATAGGGGGCGCCTCGTATTTTATTATGCGTAAAAATTTATGTCATTAATGAATCTTCCAAAGCCCAGCTTTTTTTTTCAAAAATTTTTGCACTCAATAACAAATTACATCCACACACACTCAAAATTTGACGTTTTTATTTCAAAAGTAGAGATAAAGCCTCATAAAAGCCTTTGAGGCAGAAAAAGACAACAACACATTAGTGTTCATCTCTTTCTTTTGTTAAGTGCTAGAGTGAGATCGGAGAGATTTCGCTCAAAATGGCATCGTCGCTTCGCCCTGGTATCGTCTTACGAATGATTTTTGAATTTCGCACAACACAGTGGCAACTTAGCGTAACCGCGTAAGGGCGCGAAGTTTAAAGTTTAGATTTTTGTGATAATTAATTGATTGGTCGTGTTCTGTGATTTAGGTGAGGTTTTGGTAGATCAAGCCGGGCTTTTTGGCTTGTACTGCTTGCACGTCCCTGGGCCAAAGGTTCGGTATTCGTTGATGTGGTAAAGCATTGAGACAAACTTGCCCATTACACTGGCCGAAGCTAAAAAGCACTACAATCCTGTTGTTGAGCAATTTCTTATGAGCAGTCGCTAAAATTATAGTGATACTCGTAGTTTCCAGGTTTTTTTTTTCATAATGTATTAGTTAGTGAGAAATGAAAGTTATTAATAATTATGTGGTTATTAATAATTAATAAACTTTATATGGTGTGTTTATGCCCGGGACTACCGGTTGACCTTAAATATGGCAAATCTGAGTCTTCTTCAGCCAATAAGAATTGACGATAAATAAAGGTGCAAATCGTTTGCGTAAAGATGAAAGTTGAAAATGATAATCTTAGTAACAGTATTTATAAAGAGAGTGCAAAGAAAAGGAGAGAGAACACTACTTTGAAGAACATCAGCCGTGAGTCCAATCTCACTTGAGTTCAAGGAGATAGAAAGAAGAGAAAATGCGCAAGAGTGCATAATTTGTCATCTTTAGAGGTATTAGGAAGAGGTTTAACGATATTTTCTTAAGAATTTTCCAGACATCATAGAATTTGCGATATAAGAGAGAATCGTAAAAACAGTGTTTTTTGTATCTCCGCATAGATGATTACGGTAGTTACATAGAATATTAAAGTGGTCCTACGTCTGTACCTATTCTTAGCTTTGTCCTTAAGAGCAATAGAGCTTTTACGGGTATATTACTTTTACAGTCTATTATTTTAATAATAAATTTTTCAGAGTCTACGCTGAAGTACTGCTAGCTAAAACTGAGTATACAGGCATATTGCCAGGACAAACAGGCCCTCAATTTGGATTTTACAGAGATTTTGGTAAAACAGTCAATTTCATAAAGAACTTCTATGAGGAAGCAAAAATTCCAGCACGGGCCATCGAATATGTTGAAGCTTGTGGGTGCGGTAAGTAATTAAAATACATAAAAATATATAAGTAGATCATAATACTGAAACATTGAAGCATAGTAAAGTGACGACAAACAATTCGACTCGTCACGAGTCGATTCTGAGTCAATTTCAAAAGAACTATTATAATACGGTCAATAAAATGGACGAGAAACTCCAAAGAATATTGAAAAACTATTCTTTGGAGTTTATTATCTGTTACAGTTGTAAACCATTCAACCAATATATACAGGGTGTAGCGTAAATAGTGGTCCAACGTTAACGGGTAGCTATACCATTGATGGGGGTCCAATAGAACTTCAATGAAACTCCCGTATCGAGGTATGGTTATATATTTTGGTTTTACAGATTTTTATTATAAGCGGAGCGCGAGATGGTTCGAAGGATGACAAAAATTTGAAATACCAAAAAAAAAATGTAGGTGGACGAATAACAAAAAATCATATTCAGTACGGCGCGAGCGCCTAGTCTTTTGGAAAGACAAAATCACACACACTGCACTTCTTAATATTAACGCAGGCTTAAACAACCATATATTCAGCTATCACATACCACAATTTAAAACCACTTTTTACCATATATATAAAAATAAAATAAGAATAAAAAACATATATATAGGAATGAAACTGATCTTTATATTTTTTTCAAAAACAACACTTTGCGATACTAATTTGGCTCTAATTTCAACAAAAAACATTATTTTCCCATTTTGTTTTTTGTATATTACTGCTGAATACATGTGATATAATATGCAAATAACTGTTTTACTGTAAACTTAAAAATATTAAAGAAAAAAATGTGTTTATTTCAAATTTTAACTGTAGTCTTCAGATAATCCATAGTCCATCCATAGTCTGTAGATATGACTTTGGGCGCGAATGGTGTAAAATAAATGTACTACACTGTCGATGCCCATTATTGAAAAAATAGGTCCATTAAAAGCAGATTCTAATGTGGTATAAAAAAACTGATACCATGATTAAAAAGTTATTCAGATTTAATTTGAAAAGGAGCTGAATTTGAAAAACACCCTATTTAATTTAAGTACGTTATCGATGTTGCAAACTATCTTGCACATAATTATAAATAAAATTTAACATAAGTAGTAATAACCAGTAGTTATTTAGGGTCAAGCATAAGGGTAAAAAAGGGTCAATCAATTCCCAGAAATCGGTATCTGGCCGGGTAACAAATCAGACTATGTCAAGATGTAATAAAAATCTAATTAGTTAATTTTGACCGAAAATGCTTCAATGCGATCTTGTAAGTTGCATGCGCTTCTAGTTTCTGTGTTTATATTCACCGTTGAATTCCTCGTTTTTCTGCCTGAACTCTGATTTGCTTGTGTTTAGACTCTATTTGCTTCTGTTTGGACTTTTTTGTTTTTATGATCTCTACGACATTGGCTACATTATTTGGACTATGACTTGCTCAACGATTATACAAACCTGCAGTGCAGTGACGATTTCACGATGTCTCAGTATACACCGCAGGAATATGCCGAAATGCATTTTATTTATGGCGAATGCAGAGGCGTTGGTAGAAATGCTGCCCGACTTTATCGGGAAGATATCCAGGTCACCGTGTATTTGGTAGAGTACATACCGCATATTCTGAGGGTAGGGTACCTGGCAAAGGCGTAGGCGGTGCAAATGAGGGACGACCAAGGGTTTACAATGACGCCGAAACGTTACATTTAGGCCACGAAGATCTATCTACTTCTATTCGTGTCAGGTCATTTATATGACGATGCAGAGTGTCCATAGCCGCCAGTGGTGGTCACTTCGAACATTTAGTCTAAGGATTTTACTAACAATCATTTAATAAATAATTGATTTTTTAAAGAAATTAGGAATGTTTTTTTTTTCATAAAGTGAAGTTTATATTCTTCAATTAAAACTAAAAAACTACTTCTAGTTAGGTTCAAAATATTTTGCAACATCGGTAACGTACTTAAATTAAATAAGGTAATTATTTCAAATTCAGCTCTTTTTCAAGTTAAATGGCAATAACTTTTTTTTTAATCATGGTATCAGTTTATTTTATATCACATTAGAATCTGCATTTAATGAACATATTTTTTCCATAATGGGCACCGACAGTGTACTACATTTTTTTTACACCATTCGCGCCCAAAGTCTAGTGATTATCTGAAGACTATAGTTAAAATTTGAAATAAACAGATTTTTCCTTTAATATCTTTAAGTTTACAGTAAACAGTTATTTGCATATTATAGCACATGTAATCAGCAGTAATATACAAAAAACAAAATAGGGAAATAATGTTTTTTGTTGAAATTAGAGCCAAATTAGTGTCGCAAGGTGTTGTTTTTTCAAAAAATATATTAAGATCAGTTTTATTCTGAGACCTATGGTAAAAAGTGGTTTTAAATTGTGGTATGTGATAGCTGAATACATGGTGTATCAACTCCTTAACGTTGGACCACTATTTACGCCACATCCTGTATATACTGTAAACTTAAAAGGATGACTTTTGATCCGTTTTATCATCTGTGAAAATTTCAACTATCTCTAGCTATCACACATCATAGCGTACAGCCTGGTGACAGTCAGATGGACAGCGGGGTCTTCACAACAGGCTCCAGTCCTGATTGGATTCCTGTGCAATATAATATATTAAGGCACATATATATATATTTTTGAACACAACAATTAATAACAAAATTTTTCGGCAGCTGTACCGGAGGCTGATAAGGTGGAGTTGCAGGCTATCGAGGAAGTGTTTTGTAACGCCAGAGAAGATCCTCTTCTAGTGGGCAGTGTTATGTCCAACATTGGCTACAATGAAGCTGCTTCTGGTATCACTGCTATCACCAAAGTAAGCTTTGTCAAGAAAACTGTTTCATGGTTATTAAGATCAAAAAGAAACTTTGTTCTTGACGTCAATGTCAAGAATATCACAGTAGTTCATCAAATCTTAGGTATAACCAGCGCTTATAGTTCATCGGTACACAAAATCATGAACTATACTGCTTAAGAAATTTAATTTATTTATACAACTGTCTACACTTCCACTTCAATGAAACACATGTACTTACTTTTCTCTTAATGAAGAATGTTAGAAGTAAGAGCAACATATTCGACTGGCCTATTAGTCTAGTGGTTAGTGACCCCTGCTAAGCCGGAGGTTGTGGGTTCGATTCTCAAATAGCAAAAATGTTTGTGAGATGAAATTGATCAATTGTTCTGTTTCTAGGTGTAATTTATCTACCCCACTAAAAACATACCTGTTAAAAGGGGGCCAAGTTCCTATCGCCTAATTGTTCGCCTAAAAAAGGGTTGAAATCCAATCCAATGCCAAGTTTAGATGCACTTTAAAATCGATCATAATCATCTTCATCAACAGCCTGATTATCATTAAATTTGAACTTGTTAATTGTATAAAATATGTCATAAGAAATTTTATGACATATTTTATACAATTAACAAAAATTATTATATTAATCTCGGGGCTAGAGTGAATAGGCTTTTAATAAACTAGTGCACGTAGTCACTGCTTACCATCAAGTGAGATCGCAGTCAAGCATTAGCTTAAGTATATCAATTTAAAAAAAAATCTCTTGCAGGTGTTACTTGGCTACCACACTGGTCAGATAGCTGCAAACCTGCACTGTGATAGCCCGCGTCAGGACGTGGTTGCACTTCGCGAGGGGCGCATGCGCATCGTCACGGAGCATCAGCCATTCAGCCGCTCCTATGTCGCTATTAACGGCATGTCCGTCACAGGCGTCAACTCTCATGTGCTTTTACATGGACATTACAAACCTAAGGTATAAATATCATACCGCTTCTATCATATTCTACTGATGTGGGATCCGCACGAGCAAAAATATAAGCTGATGATAGAACGGATTCAACGCAAATTTGCTCGCTACCTATACGTAAATTATTGTAAAGTTATTTGTAAAGTTATATGGGTACTATCACTATATCTGTCTATGTTTTTCGTGAGAATGGTAGGCATCAACACGCTAGAACTGCGACATAAATGCGCGTTACTGATGCATTCCTACCATCTCATGAACAATAAAATCGATGACGCGACCGCGCTGGCTCGCTGCTCACTTTACGCCCCGGACCGGCTGCGGGCGTCGCGCACCTGTGCCATACGGTGCCTGTTCGTGGCCTCTCCGTCTCGTACTCTAACGGCTCGATATATCCGAGCGCTCAATCTGCTGAACACTTTGATTGCTCAGGAACCGAAATTCAACATATTTTTTATAGCAGTAAAGAAATGATAAATATTTATATCAAATTTTTTAGTTCATAGATTGTTGGTTTGTTGGCTTGCTATACGCTTTGGTACATACTGTAAGTATAGCAAGCAATTGATAAATAAGTATCATCCATCTTTCATAATCGGAATATTCAGAAAGCCTGCGCAGTCTATTTTTTATTATTTTATACCTACAATTACATTCATCAGTGGTATTTTTTTAATCTTGAGCACTATTTTTGCATATTGTTGAAAATGCGCTCAAAATCCTCTTAATTTAATGGTGTACTCTTTATTATAGGTAAGTACGTTAATATTTAAAATATAAGTATAAACCTGTTTATCTAAATTAATTAACTTTACAGAACAACTATAATTTATAATAACAATAAATTTAAATTTTAGGATCCCAACCGCTACAAGTCCAACATCGCACACCTAGTGACAATATCAGCACGTCATGAAGCAGCTGTAACTCACTGTCTTGGCGAATTGAAGTCCAACCCAATTGACCCTGAACAGTTGAGGTTGCTGCACAACATACACCAGATGAATATATCAGGACATTTGGGCAGAGGATTTGTCATTCTACGTAAAGTTTTTTTTACATATATATTTTTTTTTTTGTTAGCCTGTTCTGTCCCACTCCTGGGTAAAGGCCTCCCTCTACATATAATACCTACTTAAATTATTTCCATTTAAAATAAGTTACTTATATCACACAACTGCCTGGCCTATATAAAAATGCCGGAAGTAGTTTAGGCGAAAATAAGTTGATTGTGGATTACCAACAGCAGAAAGTAAGAACACATCAGGAACAAAAATACTCAAAGAAAGGGCAGAGATCACAAGAAAATACTGAAGGAGGAAAGAGAGGTCTTTGTCCTGTTGTAGATTGCAAAAGACTTATTATATTATAAAATTTGAGCATGTACATTAATAAATCATACTAAATATTTTTTGTAGAAACTAATGAAGAACAAAAGACAGTTTGTCTATCTGAGAAGTCGGAGTATTTTGACAACGCCCGTCGGCCACTGTGGTTCGTGTACAGCGGGATGGGCTCGCAGTGGGCTGGTATGGGCACGCAACTCATGCGCATACCCATATTCGCTGCTGCTATAGAACGGTAGCTATGTAATTATATTCCAGAGAAAAATCACAAGATTAAAAAAAAAAAGAACTCATTTTAAATATTAATTGCAGATGCCACAAAGTATTACAGCCAAGGGGACTCAACATTGTTGATATACTAACGTCACCCGATGAAGCCACATTTGACAACATTCTACACTCTTTTGTTGGAATAGCAGCTGTACAAATCGGTCTGACTGATATTCTTAAACAACTTGGACTTGTACCGGATGGAATCATTGGTAAGGAAAAACTTCAAAAATTTTATGAAAAAAAAAGTTAATACATGAAAAAGTAGATAAATTGAACCTCTTTCTAAAGGACTGATCTCAGATAGTAATAAGCATGGGCTTTCAGGGCTGCTGTCTATTGGAGTTGCAGGATTGATTGAAAAAGTACCTAGATGTATTTATACTAAAGATAAATGAATTGATAAAGAATAACTGAAACTATTATATTAAACAGGTCACAGTGTAGGAGAGCTTGGATGTGCGTACGCCGACGGCTGTTTGTCTGCTGAAGAGATGATACTGGCCGCTTACAGTCGTGGACGTGTATCTCTAGAGACTAAGTTCATCCGTGGATCCATGGCTGCCATTGGTTTGGGATATGAAGAGGTAATTTTAATTTGAGTCTTCTAAACAGCTAATTGTGACTACAGCCATATACTAGTATTAGGACTAACTGCTCTACTATTGAGCATTTAAGCTTAATATGAGAGCAGTGGTGGTCGAGTATGAGAGCAGGCCGACTGGTAACGGCTCCAACTTATGAGTTGTAGGTCGCGGGTTCAAACCCAATCAGACATTACTTTGTGTAATTTATTTCATTACCACTGCTCTCAAAGCGGTGAAGGAAAACATCCTGATGAAACCGGCATGTCCTAGAACCAAAAATTCGGAAGACATGTGACATTCACCAACCCGCACTGGGCTCGCGTGGTGGATTACGGACCCTCTCCTAGAGAGGAGGCCCGAGTCCCAGCAGTGGGAACATTAAAAAGGCTGATAATGATGATGATGCTCTAATATACTCTCAATTGATAAATATCTTACAACAAATATAGGATTTGTATACAAAACAGTTAAGCATTTTATCAAACAATTAATGTTATTTTTATTTGTCAGATTTTGCCGTTATGCCCACCTGAAATACAAGTGGCTTGTCACAATGGACCGGACTCTAGCACCATTTCGGGTCCTGCTGAGGCCATGAAGAAATTCGTCACAGAGTTGACTGCTAAAGGAATTTTCGCTAAGGAAGTACCATGCTCCAACATAGCCTATCACTCGCAATATATTGCTGAAGCTGGTGAGTTCTCAAATTATGAAAGTCTGGTAACATAATATTAACTTTTGCAATTAGTTTTAAATTATGTTTTTTTTTTTAAATATTGTATTTTCATGAGATAAAACAGACTCGAACTATAAAAAATTAAAGCTGTTATATAAAATATTAAAATACAGGACCTCAACTACTCAAGTACTTGTCGGAGGTCATCAAGGATCCTAAACCAAGAACTGAGCGTTGGCTCTCAACTTCAGTACCAGAAGAGAAGTGGAACGAGCCAATTACTAAAGTCTGTTCAGCTGAATATCACACCAACAACTTATTGGTAAGTATTTAGTAGTGATATTTATGTACCAGTAGATATCTACTTAACTGTCAGCGACAGCTTTGGATATACAACGCCTTTACAATATAGGTTTCATGCTGCGTATGCTAGAGCACTTCTGATTTCTGGCTCTCAAACTAGAGTGGGAAGGGGTTGTGTTCAAACGGATCCTGCCCAATCTAAAAAAATCGAGATGCTTCTAACTGGAGCCTCTTTGTACGGATGGTGCGGTGCATGGCCCTTTACGGAGTGCCGGTGTGGGCGCGTCACTATGGAAACCACCGGCGTCCATACTGGACGCGTCTAAATACCACATGATCTCGTTTTTCTTCTTCTTTAATGATCTCCCACAAAGTGGCGAGTCTCTTTACTTGCCTACCGCCGAGGGATCTGGAGGCAACAGTTCTTGCACACATGTGCGATTTACGAGTAAAGATGTAACACTGGGGTGGAACTCTGTTGACGGCGACTAACGGTCGGAGTTCTGGTGAGATCTCATGGCGACGTGGTAACATCGACTGTTGCAATTCAGTGCTAGGCACTCCATAATCATGGCGGTAAGTCTCCTCTTTAAAGAGTGGTAAGCGCAAGGCATCCTCACTTTCCACCTGACGCATGTCCTCGCTGGACAACATTGGCTCACTGTGAGGATTGCCTGGATTACACGGTGCAACATACGGTGGTAATCAGCCACACTTAGGCGATCAGCGTCTGACCTTTGTTAAGGCCATGGTACGAGAGGAGGGGAAATGGGTAGCAGTGACTTCCTACTACGAAGCACTAATGAGGACAAAACCGTGAAAGAGAGGATATACTCTCGCCCCAGCTGCCGCAGACACGGACTGGCGGACGGACGCATCATCCGGCTCTCTGGCAAAGACCAAGCCCGAGTCGGCGGCGTGTTGTGTACCACACCTGCCTTAAACAGATTTTAGCAAAACTATATAGCTGATGCCTGCTATGACAGCGGGATTGTCCGAAAGAGTTACCGCAGCTCTGGAAAGCAAAGGACAACAGAAGGAACACAGAAAAATTTTAGCCACTAAAAATCTAACACACTTTCTAATAAAGCTGGAGAAGTTATTTGGTAATATTTTCGTGGTTAGAAAATCATTTAATGGCATCCCCCGCTCTAAGGCGGAGCGGGAGATAGTGTCAGACTTTTACTCACTAAAAACCCACTCTTGTTCCTTCTCTTCCCTTTCGGATAACCCTGGCCCCAGTGGGTTTCGACCCGGCTGGGCCCCTGCTGTTGCTGACAGCTCCTTGAGGCGCGCGGGAACAGTGCGCGCCGACTTGGGGTCGGTCCGGACAGTTACCGGACGGTTGGACAGCGAGCTACCCATTGCTCGCCGTCCGCAAGCCTGCGCCTACGGTGGCCGGAAATCGGGATCGGAATCCCGGCAGTGGATAGGGTACTGTGCGCCTTTGCCTGATATGGTCGGCCTGCTCCTTTGCTAGCATTACTGCTTCGCAGAAGGAGGCGACCGCCTGCCACTCCTCCTCGCTCCGGATCATGACCTGTACCAAGGCCCGGTGCAAGAGATCGCCGCTGCCGATCACCCACACAAGGGCATGGCGATGCTCTGCCCTAGCGGTGTTTAGTTTGTGTTGCGGCTACATGGACGTAAACCTCGCGCCTACACGTTCACAAATCAGTCACTGTGGTTGGGTAAACGCGCTCGCCAACCAAGGTCGTGGATACAACTGCTGTCTACGCGGATTGGAACTAGAAACCCCTGTTGGGACGCTGAATTACAACCGTCTGAACCAACGTTTAGATAAAAATAGATTACTTCCACGCAAGCATGCTTTATTATCGACCCTATCATCGCTTACTATCAAGTGACATAGTAGCCAAACGCAACCCTATCAATAATTAAAATGGACTCGTACATATATATTGTGGTCAAAGTTGGGGTAATTCTATAAAACTCTTCAATGTCATGATACGTACTTTTGCAGAGCCCAGTGTTGTTCGAGGAGACGTCACGCCTGATTCCCAACAATGCGGTTTGCGTAGAGGTGGCGCCCCATGGACTTCTGCAAGCTATCCTCAAGCGCTCCCTACCTAGCAACTGCAAGAACATCGCATTGACTAGAAGGAAGCATCCTGATAATACGTTCTTACTGCTCGAGGGCATTGGCAAGTACGTAATAATTATGTTACTAAAGTGTTATTTTCTTTTGTGATGTCTTTTGTCTACTTGAGGTTGATTTTAAGTTCCCTCTTCCAGTGCACCCTTTTTTAAAATATAAAATATATTTTACAGTAATAAAATCAAAATCTCTGGATAGACTAATAGTTGGCGACTAATAAACAAGTTATCCTGGGTTAGGAAAATCTATTACAATAACATTTTCTTCTCAGATATTCTTAGTCAGGAATCTGGGGAAGTGATTAAGGTCGCCTCGTATCATTTTAGGCAATGAAGGCGTACAATCACCTCCAGTAAAAATTTTGTCCTTTTGAAGAATACGTACGTTATTTTTATGTAACTTAAAACTAAGCGTTCTTTTCAGGTTGTTCATGGAAGGCTATAATCCGAAAGTTCATATTCTCTACCCAAAAGTTGAGTTACCAGTTTCTACAGGGACACCTTTCTTGTCGCATCTAGTCCAATGGGCGCATGGTGAGAGATGGTAAGCAACTCTTTCAGTTTGAGGCTTATCCGTAACCATAAAATTTCATATGTTATACAAAATTAATATAAATCAATTAAAATTTGACATCGGTAAGGTTGGCGAATGTTTGGTGACAAGATGATAACGTAACTGATGTGCGGTAGCAAGTAATAAGTATTTTCTTTTCTTTTAGGCCACTGCCAATGTATCGCACAGCCGACAGAATAACAGCTGCGTCTCTCGACTATGTCACCTCTATTCAGGACGCAGAACAAGCTTACTTGAAAGGACACTCTATGCGAGGTTACATTAACACTGACATTAATCGTAGTCCTTTTACTTCGGTTTTAACTACTAAATGAATTTAAATAAATTAACAACATTATATCTGTGGTTATATGGTTGGATATTGCAATTAAAAATAAATGACGCATGCACTCATCAACTTTGTTGCAAGTACGCAACAGTTTTATGACTAATATCCGTCTTCGGAGCTAAGATATTAACTGATATCTCAAGAATACGTACTGTAATTTAGGTATTACATATTATAATACATAATACCAGTAGTTCTAATTTTTTAGGTCATAACGTATATCCGTACGCTGCAACACTAGTTCTCGTGTGGGACACCTTTGCGATGGCGATAGGACACCAGAAGAAGCAAGTATCAGTAGAGTTCAGTGACCTGCATCTCTATGCGCAACCTATTATACACGACCAACGGCAAATTCACATTAACGTTGCCTTCAATAGAGGAAATGGTAATTTTGAGGTAAGACGAAAATTGCTGAAATCACTATTTCACTTGTTAGTATGAGTATCAAAATAAAGTTACCTGTCTCGATTACAACTATGATTAGGATACTAGTAACGCCACCTAGTATGTTTGTAACTAAACTGTACACGTATTGGTTGAAAATAAAGTCAGTGTGTTGCGAATACCCAACGAGTTTTAATAGGTTATGGGCCTATCCCGAATTTATCAGTTATTTTAAGTTTAAAATAGATAAATTGTGCTTGTTGATTCGCGGAAACATGAACTCAAACTACATAGCTAGTGTGCCGAAGTTAAAAGGCACGGAGAACTTTGAAGAGTGGTGTTGTTGTCTTGGATGGGATGGAAAAATAAATCAAACCACCGGCCGGTTTCGAAGTCAAGCCAGCGGAAGATGCAAAAACGAAGGCAAAATTAATATTAACAATAGATCCAGCATTGTACGTGCACATCAGAAACACGGAAAGTTCAGTGGCATTATGGACTAAATTGAAGACCATGTTTGACGACTCCGGTTTCTCGAGGAAGATAACCTTGCTTCGACATTTGATTTCCATAAGACTGGATATTGTGACTCGATGGCAACCTATGTCATTCAAATCGTCGAAACAGCTCAAAGGCTAAATGGCACAGGATTTACAATCACCGATGAGTGGGTGGGATCATTATTATTGGCAGGTTTGTCTGATCGTTATTCTCCGATGATCATGGCTATAGAACATTCGGGAATTTCGATAACCGCTGACGTCATAAAATCCAAATTGCTTGACATGGAAGTTACCATAGAGTCAGAAAGCAATGGCGCTGCATTCGTTGCGAAAAATAAAAATTTCTCTAGCAACACAAAACCGAAGAAAAATGGAGGAGCAAATACGGCAAACAAGAAAACAATGGCAGCAACAGATTCAACAACAAAAGAAATAGTTTGTTATAAATGTAAAAGTAGCGGACATTATCGGAATCAGTGCCCATTATTGAAGAAAACCTCAAGTAAATGCGTTTTTAACGTTGTTTTCATAAACGGAAAGTTTAACAAGACCGAATGGTACGTCGACAGTGGTGCAAGCGCACATATGACTGCAATAAAGAATTTCAAAATTATTTGAAACAAAACGGTATCATACACCAGAAAACTATAAATCATATCATCAATACCATCAGTGCACATCATACACATTGTCAGTCAGAACGTAAAAATCTTTGATCTGCGTAATCTGATACTACGTTAGATATTTTTTTTGTGTTACATTTAACGCTAATAATTAGAAGGCTTATAAAACTGATATATCTATTACCACTTCGATTTAATATCTTTTTCAATACACTTGCTCAGACAGTGACTCTTATTGCACTGCATTTAGGTATATAATGGCCCTTGTTACTAAACTGTGACATTTTGATTACCATTACGCGCTAGTGCTATAATGTAGTTGAAACCTTTCAGTTCAACCTCTTTATTTGTAAAACAAATTTTGAGAACCAAATAATTTCACATTAAGTTATTAGGTTCAATAGTATAAATTAGTGTCTTACTTACTTATGTCATGCAATTTTGTCTATTTTAACTTGTACAAAGAATTTATTTAATAAAAAAAACATTTATTAAATAAATCGAACATTCAAATATGTTTTTTTGTGGTCTATGCAGCCATTTTAAAATGCGCGCGGTTGTTGGTGTGATTTTTTCGAGTGGATTTCAGTGGCTTTATTAATTAAAACAAGTTAAATATTACCAAATCATTAGAATATGTTACATCCGTATTGTATTGTCACTACGAAAAATATTATTGTAGAAGCTTTTTGTGCAAGAAAACAAACATAAGACTAGGCAATATGATCAAAAACTTTTCGCCTTCTTCTAGGGATAAATAAAAAAAATATGTCTGCACCTATGAAAACAGATTTTTACCACAACACCAAAAAAATTAACTAGTTTAACTGTAATTTTCTTCACAAGTGTATTGAAAAACGTCGCATGATACACGTGGGTAATTAGTGATTATCATTATTGGCTTTCTTAGGACCCTCGTCACGGCTCGGGTCTAAATACCACCTCTACGGTAATCACTAACGTTACACATTTATATCATAATGAATGAATTAATGAGTAACTAATAATATAAAAATGTGGACTTACTAAATATTTTATAACAGATTCTAAACGAAGGCTCTATAATCGCAACCGGCTGTATAAAAGGACTGGATGATGCTGAAGATACTAAATTGAGAAAATTACAAGAAACACCTGGAACTAAAGTGAACTTTGAATTTACTGCTGAAGATATTTATAATTTGCTAAGAGATAGAGATTACTCCTACAGGTAGGTAAAACAGATAAAAAAAGCAATATTGAACTAGATGCAATAACTTGTAAACTATTGACCGTGTCTTGTGTGGCTCACGATATTACGTATTTTTATGTTACCACAGCGGTGAGTTCCTTACCCTGGAGGGCGCTAACAAATCCTTGAGCGAAGCTTCTATAGTGTGGCGTGACAACTGGGTCACGTTCATCGACGGCTTGCTACAATTGAACATGTTGCGACAATCACACGACGGAGTCACGCTAGTCAAAAACATCAGGAATATAAAGATCAACATTAAACAACATGAAGAAATTATTAAAGAATCTTTCGTGTCAGATTACAAAGTTTTATTGAAAGCAAGAGTACTAAACAATTCTGATATTACCAGGTAAACATTTTAACACATTTTTATAAAAAATGAGAATTATATATATGCATTTGAATTGGTTACAACAACAATTCCACTTTTTTGTTTTTAGCTGTGGGGGTATTACAATAAGCAATATTAAATTAGAAAATATGCCTCCAGTGAGCAATAGAAACATGAAATTACAAACATCGAAGTTCGTTCCTTATTGCCAATCGGGCATACATGTAAGTATAACTTGCAGTTCTATATCAAGATAAGAATACAATAAAATAGCTAAAAATTAATTTTTAGTAACATGATATAAAAACAAATAGAAAGTTATGAACAATTAATCCTAGCATAAATATAATAATATCCCAGAATGGAGAAGTCATGGGATAATTTTCCATATTAAAAAAATTGGTGTATTGCTATTGATACAGTCCATTTAAATAACATTTTTAAGTGTAATATTATATAAATTATATTTTTAAAATATAAAAATATTAAAAAAAATAATTTATATACGAAGAAAGAGAAAATATTAATATTCAGTAAATTAATTGAACAGCTAATGGGGAATATTAAAAAGCGATAGTTTGAGTCTACTTTGGTTCTGTTCAGCCTTGAATTTTCTAAGCACGCCGCGTGCGAATTCAGACCTGTGTTATCAGTCGAGATTATGAACTCTGTTACTTTATTTAACTTAGATCCCTTTCTTCAACCGAAAATCATTAAGTAATTGAGTAATAGCGTTTAGCATTAACGTTGCTGTCATGGACTAATTGTAGTTAAAGCGTTTGCTTGGCCACGTGAAAAATGTTTGAAATAGCCTTATACGCTTTATATCAGGCAGAAATATATTGTACGCCTTAAGTAGTTGAGTCATATTGGTTTAGTTGTACTCTTTCAGCAAACCTACTCAAATGGACTCAGCCCGAGCTTAACGCTCTGAATAGAAGGGTTACTACTGGATACAAACCAGATCCGATGCATCACCCACGATCATCGGTAATGAGACTGTTAACCCGCGGAAGTGTGGAAATTGAGGTTTTTGAAATGTAAAAATGCTGCACAACCGCAAGGGGTGCAGTTTCAAGATATATTTTCTTTACAACCGATTTGGGTAGGTATGCACTGAGATGTGGTCACAGTGGTCAAAAGACTACTAATGACTACAAAGAGCTTCTGGTCGCTTTTATCGGGCTCTTCGTGGATCTGATGTAGATTTCTCGGCGTCCGTGGCCTATCTATACGTTTTGGCGACCTCTTCAGGGAAACAAAAGGTTTTGTCTATGCGATTATAGACGAAGCTAACTTACCGGAGATATATAATGAAAGACGGGACGGTGAACATTTGTGTCGAGTACGCTTCCGTCTACGTGAGTCTATCAGACATATTATTACCTATGGTTGTTCTCGCCTGGTTAACGGCAAGTGTTTGAATAAACTAGTAGCTAAGATTATTTATCAGCAATTTATCTAGGAATACAAAGTGGGCCGAAGTATCTTATCACAAATATACGCTCGACCCAGATCTCGAAAATGATGATTTCATGTTATATCGGGGATCGATCTAGAATATCACTAGCAGGACTATTATTGTTAATAAGCTAGACTTATTGATTGATTAGCCCGCCGCACAATAATGATCAATGTCACCATCCTTTATGCCGAGAACCTCGCGAAAGTAAAGAAAGAGAAACAAACAAAATATCTCGACTCAGCACACAAGGTTTACACAACCTGAAATATCGTCATGGCTGTCATTACCGCCGACTGCTGACTGTCGTTACCGCCAACATCCTATCAACAGCGCTATTAGATCGATGGCCTGAAACCGACGACAGGACTCGTCGATTGGCACGCATTGCGAGGAAGTTCCTAGCACTAGAGGCTATTAGGGTTTATTTGTATGATTTTTTAAAAATATTTTTAATTGATATTAATTACATTTTTACAGTAAGTATAGAAAAATAAACGAACGATAAAAAAATACTAACGGTACCTACTA
Organism: Mythimna ferrago; assembly: GCA_910589285.2. Lineage (NCBI taxonomy): Eukaryota > Metazoa > Arthropoda > Insecta > Lepidoptera > Noctuidae > Mythimna > Mythimna ferrago. The sequence goes on along the minus strand of OU342690.1, from coordinate 19,506,170 downwards.
TTTTTAAACCTGTGCAGATGGCAACCTCACTACAAATTTACCTACAAATAGTAGCGGAAAATGTAAACAAAGCAAACATAAACGTCGTTGGATTAGTTAATCTTACAAAAGGAGCAATATTCACAGAAATAAATAATGTTGTTAAAAACATTTATGGACTTAACATTAAATACGAAGAAGTAAGCCGCGAATTAGCGTTGAAGAAACAAAAGAACTTCCTTAAAGGTTTTGATCTTGTGCTGGTTCAAAATCTATCCACTGACGGTGATGTAAGTTATTCAACTTTAATTTTCTAAATTGTATTATGTGTGTTACGTAGGTCTAATAATGATCTTACTTAAATGTTTAACAGATATCCCAGCTACTGCATCGTTTCCTACAAAGAGACCAGTTTGTGGCGAGCGAGGAAGACCTCGCTTTTGGTGGCCGCTCGCGTCCCGCTTCTCTTTACCGTGTAGTGTCTGTTCACTCCATTGCTCGAAACGGTAACAAACAGCAGTCACAACTGCAGCTTGCCCGTTGGGGTGCATCTGAAGCAATAGCTACTACAACTGTCACTGTGCGAAGCAAGGCTGACATTCTACTCCTAATCAGTACCCGCAATAGTCTGTCTTCGGGACATCGGCTTCTCATTATTGCACCTTATCCAGCACTGCAAGGTCTTAGAGAACTTGTGAGCAGCTGGCGTAAAGATACTAATCGTAACAAGATCCATCTAATCATGGTCGCTGAAGAAAGCAACGAGAGTTTTTATAGTGATGATATGCCTGACATTAATCTGGCATTCAACATTATAGATAACGTAAGATATTTGTCTCTGTTTTCGATATATTCGTAAAGGGTAGTAGGTAGTATTTAAAGGAGTGACTGTAAATTAAAATGTTAAATGACAAAAATAATTATTTTGGCTTATAAAATTAGTAAGTGAGCGACTGACTGGGAGTGACGAGAAATCAACAGAACAGCAACTTACAAACATGAATTTGAATTATTTAAAATACAAAATGAGAAGCTTCATAATATTTGAGCGACCTAATATTTGTTTCAGCGTCAACGTTACGACCTGCATTTTTTCATTATTTGGCAAATTATTTATTTATACCGAGCGGCATTTAATCTTAAATGAAGTGTTTCTAATGTCCTAATAATATCGAAGTACAGAGTATTAAACGTCCTAAATATCGATGTGTATGTAGGTCACAAAGTAATTTGATAATTCAGATGTTGCGAAAACCCGGATGGTTAGAAAATGGTGAAACCAATTCTGCGAGCAACTTAGACGTAGCGTTTGCCAGCCGCTGCCATGACACCGCTTCGCTCGTTCAGCTCACGCGCGATTGGTCACAGTTCTAACCGAACCCATTTCATCCGATTCAAAATGATAAATCTGCCTGCGACTACATAATTACACAGTGGTGAACACATTGCTTAAAGTAAAATTTTCAGTAGTTGGTTATGTAAAACCTCAATTTTATTTCTAGTCGTTTACTTAGTAATTTAGTCGCTCACTTAGTAATTTAGTTGCTCAGTTAGTAATGTTGTCGCTCACTAAGTCGCTTAGCTAGAATTTCAATAACCTACTTTTTAGGGTTCCGTAGCCAAATGGCAAAAAACGGAACTCTTATAGATTCGTCATGTCTGTCTGTCTGTCTCTCTGTCTGTCTGTCTCTCTGTCTGTCTGTCTGTCTGTCTGTCTGTCAGTCCGTCCGTATGTCACAGCCATTTTTTTCCGAAACTATAAGAGCTATACAGTTGAAACTTAGTAAGTAGATGTATTCTGTGAACCGCATTAAGATTTTCACACAAAAATAGAAACAAAGCAATCAATTTTGGGGGTCCCCACCCCATACTTAGAACTGAAACTCAAAAATTTTTTTTTCATCAAACCAATACGTGTGGGGTATTTATGGATAGGTCTTCAAAAATGATATTGAGGTTTCTAATATCATTTTTTTTCTAAATTGAATAGTTTACGCGTGAGACACTTCCAAAGTGGTAAAATGTGTGCCCTGTAACTTCTAAAATAAGAGAATGACAAAACTAAAAAAAATATATGATGTACATTGTCATGCAAACTACCAAAGAAAATTGGTTTGAACGAGATCTAATAAATAGTTTTTTTTTAATACGTCATAAATCTAAAAAAATATTTTTTTATTAAAACATCGATCAAAGTTACAACAAACTACAAGAACTTTTATATTATGTTACTTGCTGCTACGGAACCCTCCATGGGCGAGTCCGACTCGCACTTGGCCGGTTTGTTTTTGAATATATTATTGATCAATATTTGTCGTTAGTTTAGTTAATTTGTCGCTTATTTAAGTTTTGACGAGTCGCCATTTATGAATGGGGACATTCATAAATGGCGACCCGTCAAAACTGGGTTATACAAATCATTTAAATTTACGGCTTATTATTCTTTGGTGATTTGCATATGCAGGGTTATTTGTAAAACACTGGCCACCTCTCTGGACTATGTTACTAACAACGTAAACAACAACTTCTGTTATGGGACTTTTAAATTTTTTCTATATTTCAGTTCATTAGATTTTCATGCAAAAATAAACATATTTAAATTGAACGTAATGATAACTAAATATTATGAAGTCTGTGCAAAGCAAGCGGTAGTACAATAGCGAAGGAAAACGGGGATCGCTCGGCGGGGGGCTTGATGCGCTTGTGTCGCGCCATACAGACGTAGGTAGAAGTAGCAAAATACTGAGTTGAAATGTGTTAGATAGACCAACGAAATCTTGAAAGTTTATTTTTGATATAATATAATATTCCACAACTATCACACAACGCCGTCTAGTCCCAAGCTAAGCAGAGCTTGTATTATGGGTACTAGACAACTGATAAACATACTTATATATTTCTAAATGTATACCTATTATGGACAAATTACACCCAGACACAGAACAAATGATTATGCTCATTACACAAACATTTGTCCTGGGTGGGAATCGAACCCACAACCTACGGCATAGCAGTCAGGGTCACTAACCACTAGACCAACAGGCCAGTCAATATATTAATTATGTTTTGTAAAAAATCATTGAACAAAAGTTGTTGTTTAAGACAGTACTCGTAATACAGTCTTGTGAGGTAGTTAGTGTTTTAAAATTAACCCTGTATTGTAAATTGAAAACCACATGGAATCCGCAGTAGTTTCTGAGTAGATCGCAAATAAATAGAGTTTTTTTAAATATATTAACATTAGTTGATAAGTTATTTAAAGTTTAATTCTCGTTTATTAATCAGGGTAAGTGGGGAGGAGAGTACTACGTACCAGTAGAGGACTGTACACCAGTTAGCAAAAACGTGTCATTGCAATGTAGTCAATTCGGTAACTTAGATACACTCAATTGGGTTGAAGCACCTGAACCTTCAGGATCTGGAATTCCAGTGAAGGTACAATAAAGATTATATTTATTAACCTTAAAATATTTAAATCACAGCTTCTATGAACAGATTTACTATTGTATGTTTTAATTTCAATATTTTCCAAGGTTCAATATGCTGGTATTAGTTATGATGACGTCAAAAAGGCCAGCGGATCTTTATTGTATAACAACAACATTAAAAACAGCTTTGGAATGGAATTCAGTGGTACCACAGCCAGGTTAGTATCTTTGTTTACTATAAAACATAGTCTACGGTATGGTGGAGGGATATAATCTATGATTAACTATTATAACTATATGGCTGTATCACTGTACCTCACTAGAAGCTAATCCAGTTCAAAAAAAAAAGTTATGGTAGAGGTTACAAATACGTTTCTTTTCAGACAGCCTCAAATAGGGTGAAACAAATCTAGTGGGATTCAACGCCGCCAAAACACAAGCGTGTCTGTTCACCGCCAAAAAGGGTCATTGTCACCTTGGCTCCTTTATTTGGACCGACCGCCTTCACTTTTGGAAGTTCAAATTTCCTCAAACTTTAATTTTTTTCTGCCGGTGCTTCACACCGGGACAGCTTCTAATGTAAAGCCGCGTAAAGACATAGCGAGGCGTGCGGCGCGAATGATTCGTCAGGCTTGCCTTAACCTGAGGCATAAGACGGTTTTATGCATTCGTCTCGAACGACACATGCTCAAGCTGAGCACGCAAACCAGTGTTCGTCAGTAGAAAACGCAAACCACATCTGTTTGTCCACACGGAGTGCATGGCTCGTACTGTTGCGGCGTTCGCAACGATCGTACGACGCGAAAGCTCACTGTGAGCACACTCGTCTACACAGCCCGAGGCATGCGAGACGAACCATTCGCGACGCACGCCTCGCGATGTCTGTACGCGGCTTTATATAAAGCACAAGTCCTGTTGTGTGGAGTAATCTATATGTGGCTGCAGTAAGCCACATGTAGATTATTTTACTTACTTACTATGTCCCTCGGCTGGGGCAAAGGGCGTCGAGAGTAGTCACCCATCCCGATCGGTCTTGAGCTTTACGCTTCACCTCGCTTCATGTCAATCCGATGGCCGTCGCTTCTGCCAACACAGTACGTCGCCAGGTTGGTCGAGGACGGCCACGCTTTCTTTTACCTTGGGGATTCCAGTCCAACGCCTGTTTAGGTATGTGATCGGAATCCCTCCTAAGCGTGTGACCAATCCATCCCCACTTACGATGCTTGATCTGGAGCAAAATTCAATCTGGCAGCTTTTGACTCAGTGGAAAGGCGTGCGTAAAAACTAATTGATGATCCAGATTTGGGTAGGACCAATCTACAAAGCCTTCAGCACAGACGTAGAGTAGCCAGCCTTTCGGTATTTTGTAGGATGCGTTTTGGAGACTGTGCGCAGGAATACCAGAACTTGATTCCGCCATCTCATTTCTACCACCGGACAACCCAACGTACTGCGAGTGTCCATTCTTACGTTGTTGATACCTCTATGATTCGGACTAAGCGTTTCGCCTCGTCGTTTATACCACATATATCGAAGGATTGGAACTATTTGCCTGCAGCGGTCTTCAAGTGCGATTATAATTTAGGTGTCTTCAAGGCTAAAGTGAAAAGGCTCTTAACAAACTAGTGTAATTCGCCATCAACGACTACATCACTGCTTACCAACAGGCGGGATCACAGTCAAGCACTAGTTTATGTCTTCATTAAAAAAAAAATTACAATATGAATGTCTGGATGAATTACATTGTATGGTTTTTAATTTCTACTTGCAACCGATCGTTACTGGGCCCGCCTTAGCCATGGCGTTATGGCCCCTCTTTGAGGAGTGGCTGAAGAGGCGTCGGAGCTTCCTCACCTTTGCTTGATCCAGGTCCTAAATAGGGTTCACTAATGTGTCACCAAAACTAAATTGACATATTTTTAGTTGACAACCAACGTTTCGTAAAGTGCGTTTCACTGGTTTCACTTAAGAGGTTCATTTGCCGTAATGTTGGCAATACGGAAAAACAGTGTTGCTACATTTTTAGCAATGAAATTACTTAATATTAGGGAGATACTGATATTTCGTTAATTTTAACAAATGCCTTGTAACTTTTTTTATAAACTGTAAAAACAATTTTTGAATTGAGTTGTATACTTTCTAGCTTGGCTCCGTTTCAATTGTCCTGCAATACTTTCAAATACCTAGGTACCGAAAACGCCACGCCATAATATCGTACCTCTCCATTAACAACTTTCTTTTAGACCCTTTTTTAATTCCCATTACACTCATAATTCTCCATAACGTGGTGCAACTACCGTTAAAATCTATTTCGATTCGCATTTCGTGCAACAATTTTGCTAGAGTAGGCAACTCTTTTCTTTTTCCTTTCTTTTTTCTGTAGACAGACAGGGGACCCAACATTACGGCCAAGGAACCTCTTAAGTGAAATGCACAATACACCATTTATTTCACAAACGATTCGTTCTGCAAATGTTTCATTTTACAAACTCTCAATTTACAAACTTTTTTTGGGCATATGCTTCTCTTGATAAATGGTTCAAACGTTAATTAGTCATTTGTGTATTTTTCATTTAATATTTTGCCTATTTTGGTAAAAAGTACGTTTATTAAATACAAAATATCATTTTATAGTCATGACGGTTTTTTAGCGTTCGCTTGGGGTTTAATGAATTAACCTGACCAAAATGATTCACAAGCAATAGAAGATTATCTAGCGCTCAGCGCTTTCTTTTTTTTTCTAATCTAACCTAACCCACATAATCGCGTCGTTCGCTCGCTATCGCGTTCCAATGGTCACTATTCTAACCAGACCTACTCCAGGCGCGATTTTTAACCTAACCGAACCGAGATGATACACCAAACCAAAGTAAAAATACTGTGTTCCGGGAGGCCTACTAAACATTTACAAAATGTAATATATTTCAAACGTCGTTGAGAAAAAATGAATAAAAAATGAATTATTTTTGTCAATTGACACATTATTAAACAAAACTTTATTTAGTGATTTGTTTATAAAATAAATCGTTTGGAAAACTTGTTGTTGTATAATGATGAAATAGCAAACCAAGTTTTTGCCAATCGTTGGTTGTCAAATGAAAATTTGTAAATCAATTTTGGTGAACTGACAGGATACCCCTAACTGGACATGGTTTTTTTTTTCGGTGGGAAAATCATCCAATGACATCACCCGCTCTTGGGCGGAGCGGGAGATAGTGTCAGACTCTTACTGACTAATACCCCGAAACTAACCCTGGCCCCAGTAGGCTTCGACCCAGCTGGGCCCCTGCTGTTGCTGACAACTCCTTAAGGCGCGCGAGAACAGTGCGCGCCTTGGGCTCGGTCCGGACAATTATCGGACGGTCGGACAGCGAGCTAGGTACCCATTGCTCGCGATCCGCAAGCCCGCGCCAACGGTGGCCGGAAATCGGGATCGGAATCCCGGCGTCAGACTCCTCCTTTGCTAGCATTACTGCTTCGCAGAAGGGGACGACCGCCTGCCGCTCCTCCTCACTCCGGACCATGGCCTGAACCAAGGCCCGGCGTGAGTGGTCTCCGCTACCGATCGGCCTCACGAGGGCACGGCGATACTCCGCCCAAGCAGGGCACACCTCAACTGTGTGCTCCACTATGTCCTCCGGGTGTTCTGCACAGTGGCTACACCCGGGTGTCACTTCCGCATGAATTCGGTACAGGAACTTCCCGAACTTGCCATGTCCAGTGAGATGCATCATGCGGAAGCTGAGGGCGCCGTGAGGTATTTCCAGCCACGCCTCAAAGAGGAGATTTACCGCCATATTTGTGGCGTGCCCAGCACTGGGTTGCGATAGTCGTTGACGCCATTTCACCATGGGATCCCGCCGGAGCTCTGTCCGCCATACCGTGACCTGTCGTGGCAGCAGACTTTCGCCTCGCCGTTGCATCTCCACGCGCAAATCATGCATGTGTGCAAGGACTGTTGTCTCCAGATCCCATGGTGGTAGGCCAGCAAGAAGGCTCGCCGGGAAACCGAAACCGTGCGGTATCCCCGCACCATCCGTATTGCCATTACCCTCTGGCATGCGTTCAGCATGGCCGCCGGTCGCTTTTGCATTTTGCAGCGACGGCGCCCACACTGGTGCCCCGTAAAGAGCCATCGACTGAACGATCGTCGAGGCGTCTGGAACCCTCAAAGGTTGAGCAGAAGCCGCTGGAAAGCAGCCCTAGTCCGGTTCAGTTTGGGAACCAGACGTCGGAAACGCTCCGCGTATTTCCGCCAGCTGTCGAGGACGAGTCCCAGGTACTTCAACTTCGACCCGACGCCGATGTGCTCCTCCTACAGTGAACCCGATGGCGGCGCGTTCCGAGGGCCATGAAAACAGCTGGATCCTATCAACGACTATCGCAGCCTCGCGTGTCGCTAGAGCGACCGTCGCCTGGTACGACTCTCAACTAGACATGGTAACTTCAGAAAGTTCCTACATCCGATTCTGGCCGAAGAAAATCCTCAGGCGTCAGTATTGTGTGAACCGTCCGGATAACATGGTGGAGCATACAGTGGAGGTGTACCCCGCTTAGGTGGAGGACCGCCGTAACCTCATGGAGGTAATCGGTAGTAGAGACTTCCCCCTGGCTTGGCCCTGGTTTAGATTATGGGTCCGAAGCCAGTAGGATTGTGTGTGCAGCTAAGGAGTGGAATTTCTTGCCGGAGTCTGTGTTTCCTGATAGCTACAACCCGGGAATCTTTAAGTCGAGAGTGAATAGGTTTCTTCTTGCTCTTGGTAAGTGCGTTCTATCGTCGATCGCATCGTCGCTTTCCATCAGGTGAGATGGCGGTCAAGCGCTATCATCAATAAAAAAAAAGGAATTGCAGGCGCGGACGCCTCCTTCTGCGAAGCAGTAATGCTAGCAAAGGAGGCGGCGGCACGCGTGAGGGAACAGACTAAAAACCACGACAAACGCGGACTTGTGGACGACAAGCAATGAGTAGCTTGCTGTCAGCAAAAGTCTGACATACCCTCCTGCTTCACCCAGAACGGGAGACGGTATTGCATTCTTTTTAGACTTTATTAAAAAAAAAAACGATCGTTAGACCTAAAGCCAATTCATATTCAAAGTAAGTTCCAATGATGGCAAAAAAATGTTAAACAGACTACAGCTATATATTTTTACTATACAGTGGCTCTCGTGTAATGGGTTTGGTGCGCTCTGCTGCGGCGAGCAGCGTAGTGCGCGCGCAACCAGAGCTGCTGTGGCCCGTTCCAGAACACTGGAGCCTCGAGGAAGCCGCCACCGTACCGCTGGCCTACGTAAACGCACTCTACTGTCTCGTGAGTATCATAATATCTACATACTGGTGCGCTCCCACGTGAGGTGCGCGCATTTGGAGCAACTGTGGCCAGTAACGGTACACTATAGCCTCAAGATGCAGCCACTTCACCGTTTGCCAGTGTTCACGCAATCATCTCGTCTCGTAAGCCGACACTCGTGATACATGCAGAAAAAATCTTTAGTAATTTATTTATTTTAGGTTATCCAAAATAACAAGGGCTTAACAACAGAGACCTCTGTGTTGGTTCATGGAGGAGCTGGAGCTTTTGGCCAAGCTGTTATATCTATAGCCCTTGCTTTAGGCCTCGAAGTATTCACCACCGTCAGTGACATGCGGAAAAAACATTTCTTACGAAAATTATTCCCGGGATTGAAAGGTAATTTTGATGTTCGTCCACTTTTTAATTAAGTCCGTTTTAAACAAAATATGAATTTTTGTTCTCCATATTTCTGAATTGCACATTTTTTTTTGCTTTTAGCTGAACACATCGGAAACTCTCGGGATCATAGTTTTTCAGACATGGTTCTTTCTAAAACAAAAGGAGAGGGTTGTACATTAGTTATTAGCTGCCTTGGAGAAGATCTGAAGAACGTACGGTTTTGCTTGATTTTTTTCTTTTTAGGGTTTCGTACCTAATGGGTAAAAATTACAAAGACACCGCTGTCCGTTCATCAATTTGTCCAGGCTGTATCTCATGAACTATGATAGTTAGACAGTTTAAATTTTTACAGATGTTGCATTTCTGTTGCCGCTGTAACAACAAATTCTAAAAAACAGAAGGAGGCTCCCATACAACAAATGTGATTCTTTTACCGTTTTTTGCTCCGGATGGTACGGAACCCTTCGTGTGCGAGCCTGTCGAAAAAATCGGCCAAGTGCGAGCTTGGCCGATTTTTTATGCTTTAAACTGATAGTTTGTTTTGTTTTTAGACTGCAATCGGTTGTACCAAGAGCTTCGGGTTGTTTGTTGATGTTTCTCAACTGCACAATCAAGATGACTTCGCTTACGGAATGTTCAACCTCACTAAGGAGCGATCCTACAAAGCCGTTGATTTACTGTCAATATTTGAACCCGAAAACATTGAGGACGCAAAGGTTAGCCGTTCGTTATGTGTCTATGCCGTTAGCAAGATAAACAAAACACACTTTGAAATCTTCCTCTGGAGTAACTAAAAATGTAATAAAAAACAGCACAAAATGATAAATAATATTTATTTTGCGAATAGGATTTAAAAAACACTTTTATGCGTAATTTTTCATCAATTCAAATTAGGTGTGATTCTAGTTGACTGCCTTGAAAAGAAACACCGAAACTATATGGGTCAAAGTTTCTTTTATCTTGTATGATCAAATCATTATGGACCATGCAGAGTAGTGTCTGAGATGGTTTTTTGAGGAAAGAATCACACAGAGTGAACCAAACCAGCCAGTAAAAGCATTTGTTAGTATTCGTATAGTTCAACTCAGTACTACTATTCTATTGACGAACAATACAAAGGAAAGCACATTTGGGTAGGGCGCAGAAAATATTAAAATTGAAAAATACACGTCAAAACAACTGAAAAGAAAAAAAAAAAGTCTTCATATTCACAATATTATAAGAAAATATGTAAGATATATTTTTTTTTAAATGTAATACTTTGTTAATATTTAACAAATATAAATGTACTTACTTATCTCAAATACAAATTTAAACAAAATATCGAATTATAAAAAATAATCATCAATGTCAAATTATAAAAAGTTGAAAAGAAAGCTGTAAATACTCGTAGAAAAAAACTAACTCAAATTAAAATTAAAGGATTAAAACAAAAATAGATTTAATGTAAAAACAGAAAAGAAAAATCAGTCTAGAATTATTCTTGGTTCCGAAAAAAAAGGAAAAAGAGAACCTAAATTAGTCGATTTTTTCAAATATTTTGTTAATATAGTAAATATATTATCAAATCAAATCAAATCAAATCAAAACATTTATTTCAAATAGACCATTTACAGGCACTTTTGAATAGTCAAATGTCGGTCAGTCCAAGAAAAGTGAAGCTAAATTTAGTGATAACCAAGAAATAGTAAATGTAAAAACAATTGGAAAAACATTGATAAAAACCAACCTGCAGTTCTATCCATTAAAACAATGTGGGAAACCGGTCAAGAAGGTTTCCCTAGTGGCCAGTGACAGCCTGCGGACGTAAGAGAATCTTTGAAGAAGAGGCTTATGTTTATTTCTATGTAATCATTAATTGAGTCACAGACAGTTTAACGACCAATAATGTTTAAAAACAAACCCACATAAGACGATAGTAACTTAAGAAGTTATAAAATCTGACTTTACAGGAGAAACTAGAACTAAAAAGATTATTTCCAGCATCTTGTTTTAATTCGACAGCAGGCGGACCAAGGTAGCTCTTGACATCTAAATAATTGGGGCCAACAGGCAAAAGCTTTACAAAAATTTTGGCTGATGATATTGTAGAGCTAGCAAATTAAAGCTATATGGATATCGTGGTTGTCTATTGTTTACCTGAAGATTATATACCATAATCATCATATTCCCGAATTTCATTTAACCGAATTTCATTTGCCCGAATGTTTTGTTTGCCCTAAAAGACATAATATGACATACTGTTAATTGCCCGAAACTTAGATACCATAAGATACGAGTGCTATACGTATTGTTTTTCATATTTTTAAGTGCCAAAATAATTATCAAACATAATATTTAAACGCCATAATGATTATTAGACATAACATTTAAATGCCATAATAATTATTTGACAAATTCTTCTTTATTAAGTTTAATGGTCACAGTTCTAACCTAACTCAAATGGCACCTAACCAAACTATTTCTGGGTGGTTTATAAAAAATAACCACGAAGGGGATGGCGGGGTCGTTTGAGCGAGCGAAGCGAGCGAATAGACCTAGCCAAACCTGAAAATATTCTATGCATGGTTGATGGTGGGCTAGGTTGACGGAGCCCCGCTTAGCGGGGCTTCTACTCCTGTGTGGTTTATAAAAAAATAACCACGAAGGGGATGGCGGGGTCGTGTGAGCGAGCGAAGCGAGCGAATAGACCCCGCCATCCCCTTCTAACCTAACCTATCCGAGTCGGAGTGCCCTAAAATCCCGATTGCATCCAGTTTCTCCTGATATAACATACCCAATGTCGATGGCAAATGATGTTATGGCATATGATAATTATGGCATGTGATAATTAGGGCATGTGATAATTAGGGCTTACAATGATTATGACAAATGATGTTATGGTAAGTGACTTTATGGGAAACAAAGCTTCTAGCACGTGACTAATATAGCAAATAAGAGTAGGGCAAATGAATATTACGTCGTATAATATTATGGCTGTTGACTATTATGGCAAATGATATTAGGGTAAATAAAATTCGGGCAAACGGCGGTATACCGGATATCGTTACAAACAATAAGACATGAAGAGGTCTTTGACTCGCCATTTATTGTAAAGGAATTAAACAGTTAATCATGTAAATATGGAAAACTAATAAGCTTTAATAATAAGACTAGTCTCAAAATGTAGATACACTGGAAGTACCGTCTTTTCTAGTTTTTTTTTTTTTTTTAATTTATGTCAAAGCCGTTTCGTATAACACGCCAAATTACAAATTGGTGTGCCAGATTGAAACAAGACTCGGAATTTTAGAGCACCCCAACACGGACAGGTTGTGTTAGTAGAAGATTACGATGGCTAGAGTGAGCGAATTTAAGAAGATGAAGCTACCGTTATTCCTTTCGTATTAGGTTATTTTGAATCCCTACAGAAATAGTTTTTTTAGATACTTTCTTAATAATTTAAAGTCGCTCTACACTTACAATACAATAATTGGACGCCGCTTTATAGAACGTATTGCCACCATAACCCGGCTGAGTATGAGACAGCGATGTTTTTCAATGCGGCAAAACAATATGTTCTATGATATGGCTGTCAAGTAATTTTGTATGTGACAGATCTTGCAAGTAATGTTAACCGATGGTATCCGTCGCGGATACGTTCGTCCTCTGTCGCGCGTGTCGTATGCGCCGCATGATGCCGCGCGCGCTTTCCGACTGCTTGCAGCCAGCAAACACCGCGGCAGAGTGCTACTGAAGATGGAAACATCCACTCAAGCAATCCAACCCAGGTAATGACTGTTTTTCTTTTGAACAAAAAGTGTTAAAAATTCAATAACTTGTATTTTATTCGAACAAAAATTCCACAGGTTGACTTGCAAGGCAAATTGTACCCATCTTATACTCTGCAATGATGAAACCTTTGGACTACAGTTAGGTGACAGACTTGTAGAGAGAGGTGCCAGGAAGCTTGCTATACATTACAAGAGGCAATCAACGAGCTACCTGCAAACAAAAATAACGTAAATACTTCAGATTTGTACGTATGTAAAAGAGAGAAATAAAGAATAAAGAAAAAAAAATATTATACTAAATTAAAAACTAACTCATTTCTGTAATAAATATTACAGAAACACGACTATACCTTTCTTTAATGAGATTGTCACTAAGAAAGGCAGAGATAAAATCTTCATATGACACAATTTTCTATCTATCAGCACAATAATATCAAATTTATTGCTTTTATTGTTGAAAAACCGATCGCAGCATAATGTGACATGATGTGTTTAACACATATCTTCCTTTTGTTTAGATCATGGCAACAACAAGGTGTTGAAGTCGCGGTATTTTCTGATAACTTATCATTAGAAGGTAATATTAACGCACTGTTAAGTAATGCCAGTCGCTTCGGTCCTATCGAGGGAGTGTACGTGACTCTGGGCGATAAGCAGAGGGATATCGACGAAACTCTATTAAAAACGTTGGATTTGGAATCAAGGAAATTGTGCACGAATATTAAGTAAGTTACAATAAACTACTTTTATGTTTTTACATCTGATAGGAAGATTCACATTAGCGACCTTTTTTTACCACTACTTTTTGAACAATGCAATTTTTTTTATAAATAATTTAAACTAATGCCATCACTACTTACTGTTACTGTTTCATAACAGAAAGGTATTAAGATATGGTTTCGCTTTTTACGGCTTTCATTCTGTGTATCCGTTGTCTCCTCCTAAACTACGCCGAACATTTGGATTCAGTAGTAGTTAGTTCATTGATGAGCTAATTAATGTCAGTAATCTGAGGAATTTCTGATTCTGATGCTGGTAGCTAGATTTTTAATACGGAGTTCTTTACAGGGTCACACTTTGCTCTTGTATTTATTTTTCTAATAATTTTTGTATTTATAAAACTGCTCTTGTAAATGAAAACACTGTAACTTCAGTTACTTCAGTTACTGTGTTTAAGCTTGTTTTGGTTATTGCAATAAAGAGACGGAGCGCTACCTGGGAAAATTTTCAGTTCGTCTGTATCTACCACCAATAAGGAGACACGATAGAATATACAGTATTTTGCTAAAAATCAAGATAGTTTTTAATAGAAAATGTTGTTGTGCGTTAAAAAGTAACCCAGCACAGTAAATCACTATTTACTGTGTTAGGAGATGCGTTCATGTGTTTTTAAATATATGTTTGGCTTGGTTATAACACGATTCATTCAAATACTTTGGTTTTACGTTAAATTTTCGTGAAATGTATCACAATGTTATACTTAAATTAATCATAATAACTTAATCACTGGGTTTAAGAAGTTTGCAGTTTTAATATTTATTTCAACAATGCATAGCTTAACCACAGTAATTATTGATTTGTTGGGATTTAAGCTAACCTTTTGCATGTTACGGGGTACGGAAGAGAATTACGGCCGCCGCCCCAAGTAGTAGGTCGCACGTTCAAACCCAGGCAGGCGCATAACTGTGTGTTATTTATTTCATCACTATTGCTCTCAAAATTATGGAGGGAGAGAAGAAACCAGCATGTCCAGGAACCAAAAATTCGAAGACATGTGACTTCCACCAATCCGCACTGGACCGGCGTGGTGGATTATGGCTCATTCCTTCCCCTGGAGTTGTCTCCTTGCTTGAATCCCAGCAGTGGAAACATTATAAGGCTGATTACTATATGCAGTTATACGGTGTAAGGCGGTATCTGGGCGCAGATATTATCAGCATCTTTTACTAGTTTCTTATGCATAAAAGAAACATTGAAGCATCAAGATTTGGATCCATCACAAAATAAATGTTGGTTACAAAATAAGTGTTTGACTTTTGAGCACAATTATTTAATTAATAGCAAAAATACAGCTGCTAAACTATAAAAATTAAGTACTTCGAGCCTGGGCACAGTTTTATGTCAGTCGATAGCTTCCATCGTCAAGTAGAGCAGTCAATGAAACGAAATCTAAAAAATTATAACTTCGGTTATTTTCACAATATTACTGTGCAACCTGCACGATATAGAAAAATACACGTATAAGTAATGGCCGCCGAAGGTTTTTATGATTACGAGGACTATTTATCTGCAAATCGTCTAAAAATAAACCTAACAGAATTTACTTACATGTAGTCCGTAGAGTTTCGAGTACGCCTTACTCGAAACTCTACGGACTACATGTAACTAAATACCTCGTATTTAGTGAACAAAGACATTTCGATATAATTATGAAACTGGACCTCTCATGCTTTCAAATTAGAGATGAGCCGAATACTGGTTTCACCGAAAAACCGAATAATATTCGGTTAAGTTCTTACCAAAACGAATATACTGGCGGATAATTCGGCTCCTCGTTCCATAGCTTTGCCACGCAAACAAGTTTATACACGCTACTCGCTAGATTTCCAAAACGCCGCGCGTGAACTGAGTGAGTGTGGTACACTACACCAGGCCACTGTTATTCATTGCGTACGATAACACAAAACGGGTCCCAAATTTTAGTGCAGTTCTTAACTAGTTGACTAAAATTTTGGTGTTTTTTATTTATTTATTTATTTATTAGGATCTCCAACAAAGGTTACACAGACACAGTATAAAACATTGGGCATCGGGTCCTTCAACATGTGCTCCTTCAGTTACAGGAGACCACAGCATGCACATATAACTAGGTGAAATATAGAAAAAATTGGATTTCACAAAAAAATACCAAACAGATTCGACAAAAAAAACACATGTCAATAAATCATGTCAAATTAGAACTAAAAAATAGAGTCAAGATACAAAGGTCAAAAGGGATACATTAGTCTATGGTCAATTTAAATTAATATTATGGTTTGAAAGATTTTTGAGTGTTTTGAAAGATATGTCGACGGAAAAGTCACGTGTGTCTTGTGTGAGTGTGATCTTCAAACAAATTGAAGATAATAATAAAAAAGTGCGATAGACATTTTATAGTGCAGTGCTATTTCACAAAGGTACTAGGCGGCTTCTACAAGTGCTATGACTAATCATATAATGCATAAAAGCAACATTTTTAGAACATGGAATTATTTTAATTTATTTTGGCTGATTTACAATCATGCATTAAACCGAATACATTCGGCATATCAAACAAATGATTCGGCCAAACACAGACGAACGAATATGAATACCTCAAAATTCTGCCGAATACGCCGAATACCGAATATAAAACAAATATTCGGCACATCTCTACTTCAAATCGACTCTTGTTTTGGCAAGCACTTTACTGGCAAAGAGCAATTAATTTTCGATCCCACTATCGCCTCATGTTGTTGCTGTATTTTACGTAGATAAATAAAATGAATGAAAACCTGAAAGAAGACTGAACTTATAACAAACTGATCTCGAATTAAGAAATAAGAATTAATAATAAAAACGTCATTTTGGTTTTAGAGTATTATTTCGTAACTTTTATGATAAAACCAGATATACCTTATATGATATAAAAATATTATTTTTTAATCTAACTTCAATGTTTTGCTTAGAACAAACCGATTTAACAAATAAACTTTAATCGCGTTTTTTACAAAATGGCACTTTCATAGTTACTGTGTTTTCACTTACGAGGGCAAAATACTGAAAAAATAAGGC
The DNA here is from genome assembly GCA_910589285.2 of Mythimna ferrago. Lineage (NCBI taxonomy): Eukaryota > Metazoa > Arthropoda > Insecta > Lepidoptera > Noctuidae > Mythimna > Mythimna ferrago. The sequence continues at coordinate 19,489,487 of OU342690.1, read as the reverse complement.
TTATAAAGTTTTAAATACACATTTTATTATTATTATTATATCTACCCTATACTGTCCCACTGCTGGCCAAAGCCTTACCTCTATTCCTTCCAGTGTTTCTGGTTTTGAGCTACTTCTTTCCAAATTAAATACATAATTATTAATAGTAAATATATTACAGTGTGAAGCCGGAACAGTATCCTGATTCACGTAAAATCAAACAAGCCAAATATCGTTAAAGTTTTATAGTCGTTCGATCGAAATCCTATCCAAAAGCGGTATTCACGATCTATCGGCTTATTTCCAGTTACATTAATAAGTATTCTACCAGGATAATGTAAGAAAGATGTTTTTGAATTTCAAACGACTATAAAATCGGTGTCGTTCAAACTTGATTGATGGATGTGAATACGGAAATGGTCTAAACGACTAAAAAATCGCTACGATATCGTTACGGTTTTCATTACGTGAATCGGGCTACAGGTCACTAGATATCTACACTATCTACACTAACATTATAAAGGGGTAAAGTTTGTTTTTTATGTTATTTTTTGTTTGCAGGATGTAATTTCTGGAAGCACTGGTCCGATTGCAAAATTTTATTCACTATAGAAAGCTGCTTTATTCCTGAGATTCCTGACATAGTTTATATTTTATTTTATGCACGGCGGGCGAAACCGCGGGCAAAAGCTACCTTATTATATTATCCATTGAACACTGACCATGTCTTTCATTGCTGAAACGCATCGTACTTCTCCTAACCATTACTGTCGTTTTCTCCTGATATTTTCTTCCTTGGAAATTTAAAATATGGTTCGTATTTTAACAGATATTTTGCGGTACTGAACACTGGTGACAACACGATTGGAAAGGAAGTGTGCCTCCATCGAGTATCGAACAATTTACCGGCCACAGTATTGTCGCTACCGGAACTGAATCAAGTAATTTAGTCTGATAAGTTTCCGTTGCGTTGTCGTCTGCTTTTACAATATATTTTCCAAATAAGCAATATTCTTGCTTATTGTACTCAGTTGGTATTACTTCTAAGGTACCGACTTGCAGTTCATAATTATAGTTAACTCTTTCAACCTTCATTTAATTTTCCTCAGAATCCATTAAAATATTATTTTTATCAACAGGAGTCATGTTCCATTGGTGCTTGGTACCGAGGTGCAGTGGAAGCTACCGAAAAAGCTCTACGGGGTGGTCATAGCTTAGTTTCTGCATGCACTGTGCCTGCAGAAAACACTTCGCTTCTGCAGAAGATCATTGCACTCGCAGGTAACTGACGTCTGTTAATATAATAAATCCGTTCAAATACTGTAGCTAATTGGTACCTGTTTATGTATTCATTTGATCTGTCAGGTTATACTAAGTTATTTTTATTATATACAGATGTAACAATAACGGCGGAAACGGATAAAAACACAACTTTGGAAGAATTGGGTGTAGAAAACGATAAAATACCGTTAATTTATAATTACCTTAGAATTAATTGCAACGTTGTAATTGAAGAAAAAAAAATACCTTCAATTACTCTTGATTTGTAAGTGTTTTTTTTATTTCAATATTATATTTTTTAAGCCATTCCATTACTTACCGTTCCATCATTATTAGGAAGAAATCCCATGCATTGATTGCTCCTTTTTAGGGTTCCGTAGTCAACTAGGAACCCTTATAGTTTCACCATGTCTGTCTGTCCGTCTGTCTGTCTGTCTGTCCGTCCTCGCTTAATCTCTGTGACCGTTAGCACTAGAAAGCTGAAATTTGGTACCAATATGTATATCAATCACGCCGACAAAGTGGTAAAATAAAAATTGGAATTTTTTTTTTTATATGTAAAGTGGGAAGTGATTTTTTTTTTTAATTTCAACCCTAACGTGTGATATATTGTTGGATAGGTATTTAAAAATGAATATGGGTTTACTCAAATCATTTTTTGATAATGTCAATGATTTCGGAAATAATCGCTCCAAAAGTAAAAAACAATGTGTCCCCCCTAACTTTTGAACCATAAGTTTAGAAACTATGCAAAAAATCTGAAAAGTAATAAAGTTTAATATTTAGTTTACCTATTTTAAGTTAAATGACAATAACAATAAAAAAATGGTAAGTTAGTGAAATGTATTACGAGTATTAAACATTTATAAATTGTTGTAAAACTAATCCAGTAAATACCTCTGAAAAGTAGAACTTTGGACTTTCTAGGAAAATTATTTTGAAATTGATGGAAAGAACAGTTTTTGTACAAAAAAGACAAAAAGGTTATACAAAATAATTTCTGGACTAAGTTTGTAGTATAATCGTATATGCAAGCATTTTTTTAAACTCATAAGTGGAACACTTATTGTGACGGACGGGAAACTACGGAACCCTACACTGAGCGTGGCCCGATACGCTCTTGGCCAGTTTTTTATGATATCATAGTTTTAGATCACCGCAGTATGGTTTCCTTCTACATAAATCTCTTGTCCTGGGACTTACGTCAACTCGTGACTGTGAAACTTACGAGTGCGCGTGAGTTTTTTTTTTGTTGTCAACTCGCGCGATCATCATTTCAGCCGATATACGTCCACTGTTGGACATAGGCCTCCCTCAAGCGTCGCCACAACGAACGTTCTTGTGCGTCTCGCATCCATCGGTTTCCTGCAACCTTCACCAGGTCATCGGTCCACCTTGTAGGAGGCCTTCCAACGCTGCGTCTTCCGGTACGCGGTCGTCACTCCTGAACCTTCCGGCCCCAACGGCCATCTGTTCTGCGGGCAATGTGTCCTGCCCATTGCTACAAGTAAGGTTGGCAATTCTTCGTGCTATGTTGGCAACTTTAGTTCTCCTGCGGATATCTTTATTTTTGATTCGATCACTCAAGGAAATCCAGAGCATAGCCCTTTCCATTGCTCTTTGGGTGACTTTAAGCCTTCTGATGAGGCCCATTATGAGCGACCACGTTTCGGAGCCGCACGCACAGGTCATAGACTTTCGCCTTGAGACATTGTGGTATGTTGGGCGAGAAGATATCACGTAGCCTCCCGAACGCTACCCAGCCGAGTTGGATTCGACGATTGACCTCTTTCTCGAAGTCTCAACTCGCGCGATACATGCGAATAAATCTATAATATAAAAATGAATCGCTAAATATGTTGCTAAGCGCAAATCTTCAGAACAGCTGAACCGATAAAACAAATTAAAATGAGGGTATTGTAGGGTAGAATAGGGTAGAGTAGAGTAATTTAGAGTAGGGTATAGTAGGGTAGACTTAGGAGTTGACGATTTTTCATTTTAGCTTTACTTAAACGTTCTTACCTCGCGTCAACTCGCGCGCTCTCGCGAGTTTTACAGTCACGATTTGACGAATAAGTACTTGTCAGTTATTTAAAGCGTGATTATTTAGTCACGCTTTAAATAAATAACTTCTTACTTTCTCTCTTTACTTTCATAATATCAAAACAAAGATAGTTATAATGTCGCATTTAGTATTTCACACTATATACTTCTTTGGTCATGCCATTAGTACAAGATCAGAGAAATCTCTTCCCTCATCTGTTATTATAATATTAAAAAAATAAAATATAATATTATAATAATAATATTATGTGGTAGATAATGTGTTTATTAAGACATTCCGAATAAGTTGCCTAGCTAAGTCTGATGCTAATGATGTTAAACTATAAAATTTGTCTGAGATGGCGAACGTTTTATATTTTCGACTTTATCCAAATACTTAGAAATTAAGTTTTATCATTACTAATAGCTTCTATTAGACTAAAAAACATTAATAAAACATTGGCCATTTACTCACCTCTTTATGCAAGGAAACCCTCCTATTTGCACCAAAAAAAAAAGGAGGAAACCTATAGTTTTTCCGTTCCTGGGGGTACATTCTTTCAGCTGATGCTCGACTTTCCCAAATAACAAATTTTATAGTTTAGTTTTGTATTGTTTAGTTAAATTATTGTTTTATGCCCCTTTATCACTTACCTACTATCAACTTGATGCCAAGAAAAAAAAAATTGTTCATTTATTATGCTGCCATTTTAAAAGTGACACGACTTAATTTGACTGTTGTTTTTTTTTTAAGACTACAACAAGTACAAAAGTCTATCTTTAAATCAGACTTCCAAGACAGTAAGGGTTTGTCCACATTTTTCACCTTCGTTGACTCTGATGAGCTGCTTGCCACCACTGACTTCGTCTGTATGCCGACCCTTGTCAACAATGCTTCAATGGTAATTTCTTGTTTTATTATTATTTTATGATGATGATACCAAATTTTTATTTAAGGCCTCTGTCCAGGGGATGTTTAGTAAAGTAATTGAAACTACGATTTCTGTGTCAGCTACAATACGTTTAATTAGTAGATAATAGAAGAACCATGCAAACAAAAAAGAACAATTTCAGAAACAGGCTGTATCTGAAATTGTTTATTTTAGGCTTTTCAAAAGTCTTATTCTCTCTATCTTTGTCTATTGTTTTATTAAAATGTCTTATGAATCCAATCTGTATTTTTTGTTACATATTATATCAGATCATTCAGGTTTCTGTAGACAAATAAAGTAATATGAACTGATGGTTTATTTTACAGAGAGACGATGAATTTCAATCAGATCAAACATATTTATGTGTGATCCCCGGTATGGAGGGACACCACGAGAGGTTCCGCGTGCTATGCGACCGCCTCAAGCTACCGGCAATGGTGCTGCAGCTGGGGCTCGACAACCCAATGGAGACCATACAAGAGACAGCCGAGAGATTAGCAATGGTAATTAAGGAATCGATGTTGGATATGGGCCGCTCAGAGTTGTAAAACAAGACAGGAAAGAAATTGGTTCTTTGACCATTAGTGAATCGTCATACATCATATCCAGTTTCCGAAGTCATCCTCTTCGTTAAGCGTTAACAATCGAGGTTTTAAAGAAAATCTTAGGACGCACTGGCTGCCAGTGTCACGTTTTGAGACAAAAACCGAGCATATAACTTAAGCCTTAGATCGTCGCGTAGTCGCAAAAAAGTTTTTTATTTGTGACATAACTACAAAACATTTCTTAGACATTTTCTGTACTATGAGATCTGGCTTCATGCCAAATTTTAGGTTTCTAGATCAACGAAAAGTTATTGTACCTTGTAGGTTTTGATTTCTTAGCGAGTGTCAAAATATGATGCTTCGTATAGGTATACGAAGCATAAACGGCCTCATCTTTAAATTTTATTGACTTAAAAGTTTGAATTTTATACTTCTGCTTGGAGTAACAGACTTAAAGTACTAATTAAAATTAAAATGACATAGGCCTGTAATTCTTAAATAAGGTATTGTCACCCTTCTTAAAGAAGAGTACCACCACATCTTTGTTCTATGCCTGTAGCGTTTTTTTCCTCGAGTATGACGGAATCGAACAACTTCTGAAGGGCCTTTAGGACCGGTTTTCTACTCGCCTTCAAGAGCTTGGCCGTAATTCCGTCCTCATTCGACGACTTGCTGTTCATTAACTGCTTCAGAACCATCCTAACCTTGTACATGCTGACGTCCAGGATGTCTTCAGTGTAGTGTCGAGTTAATCTAGCTCTTGGATCTGAACTTCAGATAATCCCACAATACTCAGTCGTAACTCGCTCAACTCTTCCATATGTATATTATTGTATGTGTATTAATGTACATTAGTAAAAATGGAAAATGAAGAATACTGAGAACCAGCTCCCCTAGCCAAGTTACGACCGTTTCGTTTTGGTTCTCTTGCATCGAACGCCTCGAGTATGCCACGCCTCCGATTCCATTGTTCTGACTACGAGACTGAGCGTTGAGATGACGACAAAGGAATCGGAGGTGTGGCCTACTCGAAGCGCATCGAAACGAAACGGTCGTAACTTGACCAGGAGGGCAGATGTAATTTAATTATGTTGAGGTCCATACCTCAACTGATATTACGTCTTCCAACAACCATCAAACTCCATACGTTAAACCACAACTTCCATAAGTTATTGCGAGTAGTGGATGAATGTAGTTTAGTTAGCTTTATTCGTCAATAACTTGTTGCAAGAAGAAGCAATATTATGATCATTACATTAATAGAATAATTTCACGATGCTGGTCAGACTTAGCCTTAGGATTTCTGCATGCATCTCAAAAAGTTTCACAGTTTCTCCAGATTTCATCTTGCTGCATTATTGCGAAGTCCAAGGCCAAAACCTTACTTATTATATTTTTCTTTATTTAGATCTTCCTGAAAAAAACGGGTCTCAAGAACCAGTTCTATCTCTTGGGATATGAAAGTGGAATTTTTGTAGCTTTAGAAATGGCAGCCATCTTAGAAAGTCATGGTAAGACATTTTATGTTTTGGTTTATGTCATAGATGGGATATGTAGCATAACAGCCAGATTAGGTATATCCCTATATCTACGAGTATCTTTAATCCATAGAAATAAAAATCAATGTTTGGCTTCTATGCATTTATAAACCATTGATTAGATTGTGATAAAACTTTGGTAGTGTTCCGAGAATGCCCGAAGTTTGGATCAAGACCAAATATCTACACACATTTAGGCGTTTCGCAAATGTAGACACTATTAGTTTTCAGTTACCAACATCGAACACTTTTTGATAGTCATAAGTACCTATGTGTTAAGTGAAAGAAACTGGGCACAAAAAATGTTCTGACACAAGACAAACGGTTGCGCCCTGCCTTAAATAAAAAAAATGCCTTTTTTTTTGTTTTTAGTCAAACTCGCTTCAGAGAGCTATATTTTACTGTCATATAATTTTGCTAGGCTGGGAATGCCCGCGAGAGTTTTTAGCCCATTTTTTGGATTTGAAAATACGTATAAAGATGTCAACATTAATAAAAAACAAAGTTTTTAAGAGTGCCCAACCCGTAACTACAGTATAAATATGGAACAGTATGGAAACTAAGCGTAGTTTATAAAATAAATACCTACGCATCATGAAAACAATAGGGTTGTAACTTTTAATGTTGTATTATTTTACGGAAAAAAAAAATGATAGCTGCTGTTTTGAGTTCAAGCATTTTTAAAAAAGTTCGGGAAAATAACTTATACGTGACCACTAGTCTCGACGCGGCACTCGCTACTGACAGCACCGCGAGATCCCCTTGTTGGTCTCGTCGATGCATATGTTTGTGTGAGTGTGCCGTTTCGAGCGTTTGTAGGCAGTTTCCGTATTGTTTCATATTTTATACTGTGCCGTGACACTATTCCCATATAAGTGCTCTTATGTGAATATGACGTCATTACACACCTTCCTATAGATATTTTGAAAAAATATATTTTGGGCATATTATCTAGATTTTTATTGAAATCAAAACATAAATTTGAACCGTCATAATGCACATAAAAATAAAAATAAAAAGAATATTTAGAAACCTTGCATATTTATTCGAGATTCTGAAAGAGGAACATTTTCCAAAAACTTAAAAAAATATGCCTATTTCCTGAAACTAATTTTATGAATTTTTTAATCGGTTACGGTTAAGGCGTTATCTTTTTTTGGATTGCATTGGATGAAATAAGTTTTTAAATCATCAAAATAATTTTGTTCTTAAAATGCTTGTTCCTATTGTTATGCTACTTAGCCCTGTGTTATGCTTTTAGAGTTTTCCTGAAATAATTCTGTTCAAAGTAGACAAAATTGTCATATTTAAATAAGAAAGTGGTTAACTAGAACATGTTGTTGCCTACACAAGGTATTTGCCTAATCCAATTTTAGCAAAAATATTGTAAATTAAGTATTTTTCTCTCTTTGACTTAAACTGTGTATCAGGTCACTTTTTAACATTATTAGGCAACTTGTTATAAATCAATGATGCTATAAAAAGAATACCTTTATTGATTATATTATTGTTGTTGTTCCTTATGGTATTTCAATTTCTCATTTTTTTTGTGACGCAATAAAATTGTCTATAATAGCTTTGAAAAGTAGTACCTACTCGTACTATAATATTTAAAATAAAATATTGTTCTTATAGGTTTGACTGGTACAGTTTATTGCGTTGGATATGCACCAGATGAGTTTGACGTACACCTTGAAGAGCAACTGGCAGAGTACGAGACAGAAGAGCAGCTACAAGACGGCGTCATGCGTCACATGTTCACGTTGATGGCTGGGGGAGACACTACCGGTCTTGACGATGCGCTTCAGAGTGCGAGTACATGGTCGGCGAAGGTTGATGCTTGTGTTAGGAATTTGTTGGGTCGCGTGTCGCACTCGGCACAGTACGCGCGTGGTTTGATAGAGGCCACGCTGAGGCGTGTGCAACGCGCGCGTGGCTACGTACCAAGGGTGCAGGCGCTGCGCTCGCAGCTAGTGCTGCTGCGCGCCACGTCTCCACATCCCGCGCCCGAGCTGATTAAGTTCCAACGCCACTCGCAGCGTCCCGTCGTTGTGCACCAACTCAGCACACCCCTGGCTCACGCACCCAAAGACCTGCAATGTGCGGCCATCGTCAATACCTATTTAGACCCTACAATACTAGAAAACTTTAATAAAAAGAATATTTGCAACACTTACCTCATGAACGCCAACTCTTTCATGGCTCTTGACACTCGCTCAAATTAAAGAACTACTGTTACCCATATTTGAATTATTTATTGTTTTAAATACATTTTCAATACACTTGCTCAGAAAGTGACTAATATTGCACTGCACTTAGGTATATAATCGCCCTTGTTAACAAACTGTGACATTTTGATAACCATTACGCAATAGTGCTATAATGTAGTTAAAACCTTTTTGTTCAACCTCTCCCCCGCCATAATTTTATTACATTTATCGTATCAGGATGGGCGTGGGTGGTCCCCCACGAGGAAATGAAAAAAAAATATGGTCGCGCATATGAAAACAGATTTTTACCACTACAAAAGTAAACTAATTTTACAGTTATTTTCTTCACAAGTGTATTGAAAAACGTCGAATGATACACGTGAGTAATTAGTGATTACCGTTCTCGGCTCTCTTAAGACTCTCGCCATGGCTCGGGTCTAAATACCGCCTCGACGGTAATCACTAACATTACACACTTATATCATAATGTACTTACTATTTTAAACTATTGTGGGAATAACCAGCCATGACGTGATATAACGTTTAAAATAAATAATTATGTTTCGTTAAATAATGGTTTCTTTTTATCTTTTACTGACTTCCTTAAAGGGTTCTTTAGTATCGATTCGACTCGAAATTAATTTTAGATTAATATTTAGCCATCTGAGTTCTGAGTATATATGTGGATGAATGGAGAGGAAGAGGAAGGCCGAAGAAAAGATGGATGGATTGTGTGAAGAGTGATATGAAAGAAAAGGGAGTTAGTGATAGTTTGACGGGTGACAGGACAGAATGGAAGAAAAAAACGTGTTGCGCCGACTCCAAGTAATAAGGGCAGGAACAAGAAGAAAAAGAAGAAGATTTAGCCACCTGGATAGCCCTGTTGTTGGCACTGCTTAAGTTGTGGAAGGTGCACGAGGTTGAGTATGCTAAGCAGGAAAGGAGGTGATACATAGATAAATATATACATTGTGTGGTGTTCAAGAACACAAACACTACACTTTATATTTATTACAGTGTCACAACTGAGGGCCGACTACCCCACCACCTAGCAGCCAATCTACGCGCTATACGTCACGTACATACTGTATACCACACAGGATTATTGTGAAACACCGGCAACCTCTCAGGAATATGTTACTTACATCACAAACAACAAATTTTATGACTTTTAAAAATTTATCATAATAATATTTTAGTTCATCAGTTTTTCATATAAATATTTAAATTCTAAATATTGCGAAGTCTATGCAAATCAAGCGATACTACGATAGCGGAGGGGTGCGGAAATCGAGCGGCGGTATAGCAAAATACAGAGTTGAAATGTGTTAGATAGAAGAACGAAATCTTGAAGGTTTGTTTTTGGTCAATGTTTTGTAAAAAGTCATAGAAAAAAAGTTGTTGTTTATGATGTTAGTAATGTAGCCCTGCAAAGTTGTTAGTGTTTTACAAATATCCCTTTGTACTCTTTATTGTACACCATAAAAAATACAGTAGACGAACCAGTGAACGGGCTCCACACTGGCACTGTGTTTGGGATAGAGCAAGGATACTCCAATAGGACAAATTTACTCTAGCGGTTAACTTGAGCCCGCAATGGGTTCAGAGATTTTCAGATTGGCTACTGTAAGTGACCAGTAGCCTGATTCACGTAAAATCAAAAAAGCCATTGGGCTTGTTTGATTTTCAAGTTTTATAGTCGTTCGATCGAAGTCCTATCCAAAAGCGATAACAACATTAATACCTAAAACTGTGTCTATGAAACTTCACAAAAATAAACATTAACAATGGGATCAGATAACATCATCCCAACATTTCTAGAAGTTGTCCTGTGTCAGTGTTCTGCTGGAAGTATTTAAACTTTAGAAGAGTGGAATACCTTTTCTTACACTGTTTGCTGTTTTCCGTGGAGATTGTAAGTCTTAAGAAACTTTACGAGTTTTCAAGAGTGCAGGTAGTAGAGTTGGTGTTCGTCAGCGAAATGAAGGTGATTTTTTACAATTTCAGCTGGCAGTTTCACGGTGAATGTCCGGTGGAGTTATACTCGCCAATGGATCCAATATCATAAGAGGGGTAGCCTTTATGTACCCAGTTACAAAGCGCCAGCTATCATTTTACCTGCCTGCTAATATTTTTTATTTAAGTTTTTTTACGGTTGTCGGAATCGATAGCAATCTGGATATAATAATAATAATATGATAATAATAATATTCCACAACTATCACACAACGCCGTCTAGTCCCAAGCTAAGCAGAGCTTGTGTTATGGGTACTAGGCAACTGATAAACATACTTATATATTTCTAAATACATAAATATTTTAGATAAATTACACCCAGACACAGAACAAATGATTATGCTCATCACACAAACATTTGTCCTGGGTGGGAATCGAACCCACGATCTCCGGCATAGCAGTCAGGGTCACTAACCGCTAGACCAACAGGCCAGTCTATGTATGGATATGTAAATGCCCCCGCAGAAAAAGACACTGAATGGTTGCGGTAGTAGGTACCCATCGCTATGCTCCCCAGCTAGTAGATATTAGATGGCGAAGAACGTTCCTCGTCCCGACGTTTTGTTTCGTTTTTAGGCCGTGAAATTTATAATTATAGGATGGTACAAACCTTAAATTCCGAAAATCAATATGTTTATTGATTTTTGGAATTAACGTTGAGTTTGCTTTGTAGTAACATGCCTAGGTGGTGAGGGGCCAGACTAAGAGAGATACAACCCGCAGGGCAGTTTTATGGCGAACTGTTGGGCATTAGCGACCCCACGGACCCATCTCCCAGGAGAAATCTTGTTCCTCAGCTGCGGCTTGCCTTTATTGGCCGGCCGTAGTGAACACTGACGAGGATCAGAGCTCCCGCCTCTCTCTTGCCTTTATGGGCTGGCTTGAGTGGAGATTCGCAAGAGCAAACGTGCTTGGGAGAAGGATATATAATCCAGTAAGGTGCTGGTGGGATCTTGACCGTACTTCCGGGATTGACCTGATAGCCGTGGTATATCTTTCTGCTCCTCACACACCGAGACATGTTGCCCTCTTGTTGCTACGTCACTTCGTGCTAGCAACCGTCTTTGAGAGCCCATTTGTTGAGTGTGCAAGTCACCCCCTGCCTTTATATCGATGGATATTAATAACATTATTCGGGCAGGGGCCATAGTCTTAACATAGTTCCTGGTAAATAGTCCACTTAAGACTCAAAAACCATAGCCTTATATCTTAGTTTTCCATATATTGCAATAGTTTCCCATCAACCGGGGGTTGTCCTTGGATGCACTAACATAGCACGTACAGGGATAATCACCGGTTGGTACCACCCACGTTCCATTAAAATTATCTAAAAAGGCCTCTGCGGTTTGGTTCCGGCTCCTTGTACGCCTTTCAATGGTCCAGGACCTCAGGTTCCTGAGTTGAATAAATGTATAATAATAATAATATTCCACAACTACCACACAACGCCGTCTAGTCCTAAACTAAGCAGAGCTTGTGTTATGGGTACTAGGTAACTGATAAAAATACTTACATAATTCTAAATAGATACGTACTTTAGATAAATTACACCCAGACACAGAACAAATGATCGTACACATCACACACACATTTGTCCTGAGTGGGAATCGAACCCACGACCTCCGGCATAGCAGTCAGAGTCACTTACTACTAGACCAACAGGCCAGTCCAGTTCCAAAACATAAGAGGAGGTATTCGAGTTTAATCTTTTGGAACTATTGAACTACAGACTGGCTGAAAACTCCGAGTTCAAAAATAAACGAGATCATAAAGTCGATCCAATTCTCAAGTTTATTATATTGCACCACAAAAATGAAATTTGAAATGTTTTATTGGCTTAAATTTAAATTTATTGCCCATATTACATTGATATATTTAGTATATTGGCAAAGTTTGTTTTAAAATTATGTTTGTTATATTCTTAAGTTTTATACTTGTTCTAAACGCATCGGTCAGCCAACGTAAGTAGATTTGTCTTTAGAACAAAGATATTTAGACATAACACTAGCAGCCAATAACACTGTCAGTAGACTAAATTATATTCTAGAGAAATAAATTTGATAACCGCAGTCTCTGCCTTTTATACTTGCTGACAGATTTAAAATATTACCTACCTTTTGAAATACGATACGTACTGGCAGCCTGGCTCCGTAGTGGTACAGCAGGTAGTTCCATGGACGAATATAACGAGAGGTTCGTGAAAACTGTCCATACGGTCAGGTCTAAGTTTCTTAAGTTACAAAGAAAAAGGGCTCTCCGATCAAACTCTCGAACTCTTGAAAGAGAGGCGTGCGATGATTCTGCAGTTTTCAGACGATGCGTGCATCTACCGGCAGCTCAATAGACGTCTCTCTCCAAGTCTTTAACGTTTCGAATACCGTCAATTAGAGACACAATAGAAAGACAATTACAGCGCGAGCGACGGCGTTCGCTTGGGGTTTAACTAATTAAATCACGATATTCGCCTCTTTAATATCGAACGGATTAAAGACGCGATCGAGCGGAATATGGGCTCCAAGGTTTTTGCAAGAGACTGTCTATAGGGCAAAGCCAGCTCACAAAACTGAAGACCGACGATGGCAGAGTCATGTCTGCCAAATCAGAGCTTCTAAGAGAAAATGAGGCATTCTATAGACAGCTGTATACGTCTATCACAAAGCCCACGAAGAATCTAGCAAACGACCCAGGAGCTAGATTAACCCGACACTGTACCGAGAATATCCCGGACCTTAGCCTCTGAAGCAGCTTAAAAACAACAAGGCGTCAGGTGGCGACGGAATTACAGCCGAACCCCTGAAGGCGGGTGGAAAACCGGTCTTAAAGGCCTTTCAAAGGTGGTTCAATTCCGTCATACTTGAGAGAAAGACACCCATCGTGGGACAGGCATGGAGCAGAGGTGTGGTGGTACTATTCTTTAAGAAGGGCGACAATGCCCTGCAATTATAGGCCCATCTCGCTTCTGAGCCATGTCTAAAAGCTGTTTTCCAAAGTCAGAGTTTTTGGACTACGAGAAAACTTTTGATTCGTTCGAGATTTGGGCTGTACTGCAATATATCCAACAGTGCCAGATTGACTATCGGTACATCGAAGTGCTGAAATGTTAATACGAGAACGCCAAAATGTCAGTCCGACTTCAGGACCAGACCTCGAAACCTATCCCTCTGCAGTGGTGTGAGGCAGAAGACGTTATTTCTCCAAAACGGTGTACAACTGCAATGGAGGATCTCTTCAAGGTTCTGGAATGGAGTGGACTAGGCATCAATGTCAATAGCAAATACATCACTCACCTTCAATGTGCCGACGATATAGTAGTTACGGCTGAGACTATGAAGAGATCAGTATAATGCTCGATGACCTTAGTAGAGCTTCCGAACGAGTGGGTCTTAAAATGAACCTGACTATGAATGAAAACAACAAAACCAAAGTGATGATAAATTGCTATTTACCATCACTTTGGTTGTGTCATTGTCACCCACTCCGATTAAAATCGGAGACTATACACTTACCAAAGTGTCTCAAGACGAAAGTCTATGACCAGTGCGTGTTGCCAGTTATGACATATACAAAATACATATCAAATTGTTATGATATTTTGTTTTTAAGTCATAGAACAAAAGTAATTGTTTATGATGTTAGTAACGTATTCCTGAGAGGTTGCCAGTGTTTACAATTTATTACCCTATAGAATTGTTATGTAGACTTTGTGATGTGTTTCATCTTCATATACTCTTTTATTGCCTTTATTATGTTACATCAACGACCTTACAGCCACAAGACGTCTAATAATAGGCGACGCATGTCAACACATATGACTTATAGATCCGATGTGGGTCACCATAGAATAATTTCCAAATCGATGGCAGCAAAGTAGAAATGTACATCTGCAAAATCGCAACTTTACAGTAGATTAGACTTAGTTTAAAATAGTAGTAATTTTGCGAGTTATGGATCGATTAAAATGAAATTTTCTTTGATGCTTTAAAATAACCTTTTTCATAAATTGTGTTACGGGTTTTATCGTTATAATGTCATTTTAATAAAATAATATAGATGTCTTTTTTACTCTGATAAAACTTTGACGTAGAATCATATCCGTTTATACATTGTAGTAAAAAGGGTTCATTTCATTTAAAACTATCGAATAAACTAAGATAATAATCTTCAGTACTTTTAAGGATATTTAAAGAAAATCTAAGCAACACGCAAACAGTATTCTATCTTTTTTTTGGTAAAATTTTGTAGATGTCTTTATTTACTTTGTATTCAACAGTTTATACAATATCAATAAATGATTTAACTACAACTAAAATCTATCTGTGACTATCAATTGAACTCATTTATTGACTTACTAAATCACATAAAGTATATATTTTGAAATAAATATGCATTATAATACTATTTTTTGTTTATTATCAAAGGAAAAAAAAGGTAAATATCCGAGTGATATAAGATTAAAAAGAAAAACAAAACCATTTTTTATATTAGCTTAAAAATCAATTTAAAATTACCATTTTGATTGCAATATTTGTCCACACCCGATATATTATGACCACATTATTTTTACTGTGTAAGAAATACCTATTAGTATTCTAATATATATTAAGTGATCGAGCTATACTAACTAGATTTATATAGCTGTAGCCCATAATAAACACATTTTATTTCTTTCTATCGTCAAACTCGGATAATTTTCATACAAAATGGTCTTCTTTACGGGCTGCGTACAAAAAATATCTAAATAAATATACGGTAATTTATTATTGATGATCTTGCCAAAACGTTATAAATATCCATAGATTACGGTAAAAAATATTTAAGGTAAATTATTTAAAATATTAAAATTTTGGGTTCAAAGAAAAATTTGAAACAGCATTTGTTATTATTTAAAAATTGTAAAAGGGACTCACTCAAACTATAACGAGCCTATCATATTCCAAAACCAAATATGTGTCAGCCTTTACGTGTCAGATTTTCTTAATTATTTTGAAATTCAAAATAATTTTAATACAACCATGAAGATAGGATTGATATAAGCTATTTTTTGTAAGTAAAACATTTTCGCAAAATTGTAGTTGTCCGTTTCTATTTTGCTGCCATCAAAATAGTCTCGACCAATTAGAACGCAGTACCCCAATCCCTCGTAGCAATCATAACCAATAAGAACGCAGTACCCCGCTCCCTCGTACCTCGGCAAGTTGACAGAATTGTTTTGGTGCGCTAGTTCAAGCATGAGGCGTCTAGTGGCTGCAAGGTCGTTGTTTTACATGTTTAGTGATATTTCCATAACTATTAAAAGTCTTATTTAGCCCAATAAACTTTCAGCTACAGAAAATAGAAACGTACCGTTTAGAGATAAACTTAGAAGATCTCTAACACACTTAAAAGACATGTTGTTTACAATCGAAGATAAAATTAAGATAGAAAAGAAGAAATTGTCACAGATCATATACAAAATAAATCGCAAAAAAAATCTTGACGCTGCTAGAACGGATACCACGGTCAAACCAAATTTTGAAGATGTGATGACAAGTTAGACATGCATATTATTGTAAATTACATTTAACAACTTAATTATGTATAACAAAGTTAGAAAAAACTTTTTGTTTACTCCCAGAATGCAAATAACTAAATGAGTGCCTAAATACACTAGGTGGCAAAAATAATGAGTCACATAGTAATATTGCAATATCTCTCAAAGTTACGTTGATTGCTCGTATAAATTATATAGTAGGTAATGCTTATTATGAATCTCAAAAAAGGTTTTGTTTGTACAACTTATAGGTCAGATAATCTTCAAACATTACAGATTCTTCAGAATATTGAAAATAACATAATTCGAAATAAGTTTTATCCACTTTTCTTTCAAAACAACACACACACTTTTCTTTGAGTTATATTATTATAAACAATTTGTTAGATTTGTCCGAGTAATTATTACAATATCTGGGCATTAACAGGTGTTACGCAGTACTTACTGCCTTTAGGTAAAGGAAGTAAGTACTCACACGATTTATTTCGTCGGTACAAGATGGATAAAGTCAGAGTAGTGCTGTTAGAATAGTAGAAATACCTTTGCTTACTAAGGAAAAGGTGCATAATCACACGAGAAGACCAATTCGATTCGATAAAGAAAGAGATGCGTAAGACAATATTCCTCAGCTCCATCTGCCTTTCACGAGATAAAAAGTGTACTAGTGGAAGAGTTTTTATATTTCTTTATCGTACACAACTTTTACAAATAATAAAAATAGGACTACATAAAGCTAATTTATGTAAAAGAGCTAATGTACGTAGGCGAGCTTTAACACCATTTTTCAAAAAATTCTTCATTCATTTATTTGACAAATATAGAACAAAGTCGTGTAACATTAAGGGGCATGGCAGTGTCCCCACCAAGGCAAGCAAAAAAGTGGCTCGGCCGTAACATCCTTTTCTCGAAACAGATAAGGTAAAATTTTTATTTGTATATTTCAATTTGTATGAGTAGCTTAAGAATTATAACTGGTCAAAATTTTGTCATTCACTGACTGATTGATTATCAAAATTCTAAGAATACAATTATTGTTTAGTGTATAAATCAATGAAAAACTAAAACTTTTTGCAATTTTAGTACAGTTCTCTAGATACACCAACTGCATAAATAACTTTGTAATCCTGTATAATAACATAGAAAAGAAAGAAAACTTCATGCAACACACAAGGTACAAAGGCGGATTTAATGCCTTAGGCATTCTCTACCAGTCAACCTAGGGTGGTGAAGAGAAAACCTGGCAGGTGCATAAAAAAAGAATAGATTAATTAGAAAAGAAGGGAGAAAAAATATAAATATATAATAAACATACACATATGTTCAATATAATATAAACCTACATATATATAAATATATATTATTTATAAGGAAAATGAAAGGGTTTTTGAGACTACTCCGCTATTTGTGTCGAAAATAAAGCCGTAACTTCCGTTTAAATGCATACTGACTCGTGGCCGTCCTGATGTCAAGAGGAAGCGCATTCCTCAGAAGTATGGACTGAATATGAAAGGAAGAATTTGCAAAATCAGAAGTATGAGAAGGACAAAGCACTAGAAGATTGTTGGAAGAACGAAGATTCTTACCATGAGAAGAACATAGATATTGAAAGTTTGATATAAAATAAGAAGGAGGGGTGGGAGAGTTGAGCAGAGAGAAATGTGTGGTCAGTGCGTGCAAACTTCTTCTCTGGCGAATGGGCATCCATTTGAGCGCAGTTCTGTAACTGGAAATGTGGTCATATTTTCTCAAGTTAAATATGAACCGGATGCAGTAGCCGGTGCCGCGGTGCGGTGGTGCGGTAGTGGTGGTGTCGGGTATAGTTATATTTACAGTGCTCCGGTATGTTTGCAATATAAAGCAATCAAAAACATAAATTGTAAAAAACCCAAGGCTCTCAACGCAGTTCTTCTACCGTAAAAAATTGTGAGATCCATGTAATACTACGTAAGTCAGTTAATTTATTCAATCCAAATTTAAGGAACCTTGATGACCTAGATTGACTAGGCAATCGCATGTATATCACAAGTAACACATGTTATATTAAATTAGATTGTTTAGTCCGCCACTGGGTTCCAAAATAACGGTAGGAAGGGTTCACATCAACATTGGGTCGACGATGAAGTACCGATTTTTGCATGAAGGTGCAACGTCAGGGCGATAATCCACTGCCACGACAAATTATGGCATGACAGACTGAGTTCGTGCTGGGTCTCATAATGGACGCAGGTTTTCACTGGACATGGTTAGTTCGAGAGGTTCCTGCACCGGATACGTATGGAAGAAACGTCCGGGAGTCACCATTGTGTTGACCGCCCTGAGGATATGGTTAAGTGCTACACCCAATGTAGCACTGCCGTGTCCTCATGTGGGCGATCGGAGGTAATGACCTCTCATGCCGGGCCTTGGTACAGGCCATGGTCCGGAGCAATACAAAAAAAGTTAGAAAAAAGTTTTATTTTTTATTTTATAATTTCATTGTAAATAAAACGTGTTCTATATTTTCCTATGTATTAATCAGTCTTATACTACATACTACAATCTTCTTAAATTATCTCTCTACTTTTTATTAATGACCCAAAATTTTTGCAGCCCATTGTATTATTGCACGGTTAAATTTTTAACTTTAGGAACTAGTATTAAATAAAACTACTATAAGTATTCCTAAAAACCCACATTTATGGTCCTGATATGTTTAAGTCTCAAATGCTTATGACTGAAATTCCCGAGGAGTAAGAACTCCTCGGGATTCCCAGTCACGCTTGCGGTAAATACTTTAATTCTAATTGTTTATATATACAATTGCATTAGTTTAGAAGAACACGCCATAAGCACATATCTTATTATAGTAAAGTGAAGTTTTTTATACCACTTCTTGTTCCCAGTTAAAAAACGGGGAATATCTATGTCGTATAAAGGCGACGAAGAAGCGCTGATTGTCATCCTTTATCAAATCACTGTTAATTTTGTCTAAAAGGATCTTCATAATACTAATGCTATGGTAATTACTCCCGTAGCTCCAGCTGTGAGCTTTACTTTTGCTACAATGTTTCCAAGTCCTGTGGATACTTACTGGATTCCAACACAGATGACAGATACTTCAGTGATAACAAATTTTCCAGTGTATTCAGGTACGTGCTTAACATAAGATGGTGTTGGTAGTTTCAAATCAATTGTTTTGAGGACTTTCTTGACGAGCTAATCTCACTTTTCACTACTTTTTTGGGTTTCGTACCTCAAAAGGAAAAAACGGAACCCTTATAGGATCACATTATTGTCCGTCTGTCTGTCTGTCTGTTAAGACCTTTTATCTCGAGAACATGTGGAGGTATCGAGTTAAAATTAAAACCATATACTCAGGTCTGCGAGTCTTGAAGCTGTAAAAAATCAAATGTAAAATAACGAGAAAAAAAAGGTATTCTAAAGGTTTATGTAACAAAAAACGTACATTTCGACAGTCTTAAGGAAATCAAAATTCATAGGGTATTTCCTGTTGATCCAGAAACCTGAAATTTGGCATAAAGCAAGGTCTTTTAAGACAAGTATAGGAATAAATCTGAAAACTGGTTGTTACGTCACAATTTTTTTTTGCGATTCGGATAAATCGTCCGAGATTCCATTCCGGAATTAAACTATTTACATAAGTAAGTTTGTACGGAACATTCAGGGCATGAGTCAAACTCGCACTTGCCCAGTTTTTGTCCCCTATTTTAATATTAGTGAAATATTCAAATACTTCTACTTATTCAAATACTTTATTTATATTAGGGAGAAATAATATTTTATTTTTTACCCGTAGAACCTGCCAAAGTGCACACTACAACGCAAAGCCCGTTCATACAAGATATGGAAAAGACGATGAAAGAAGATAAACACAATTATTTTACTGCTTTTCTATCAAGATTCACAGAATTGATAGCTATAAAGAAAACACATGATGCAGTGCCGGTCTTGAATCAGTTATTGATCAAAATAAACCAGTAAGTGAGACTAACCAAGATTTACCTATGTAACTGGAGGCAATTTTAAAGTAACACAGAACTACTCCAGTCAAACAATAAATAACAACAATACGTCAATAGTACTTGGCACACATAAGTACGCACATACACTATATACACCACACACATACACTACACACGTACACTACATACAAAAACTATGATTTTAAGTTAGCTTGTTTTTTTTTTAATCCTATTTTTAATTTTTATTATTCATTTTGTTGTTCCATTGTTCACAACAACCTCTTTGCTAAGTATAAAAAAAACCGAATCTCTACATGTCCGCCCGATACAATATTAAAGTTATCTCAACTCAGGTCCCCAAGATACAGGTTCTATCTAGTTTGGGGACCACCATCCAAATATATCTATAATTCCTAATTAGTTACAGACAATATTAAAGGACATCAATTCTCGAACATTTTGTACCCAAAAATGAAAGTGTCGGCCAGAAAAAAAATAATACTAGATTCAATGTCCTGAAGATTTTTTACTACTACAAGAATCGTCTACAATTAATTTTGGAGTGAACGCTCTTAATACTGCCGAATTTAGTTTATATGTGCGAAATTACTCAAAGAAAAATTAAAGAAGTTTGTTTTAAACAAAGTCGCGTTATTTATTTGAGTTCTAAGATAAAAACAGTAATAATATAATTAACTAAAACGACTTGGAATATTGTAAATAGTGAAACTGGTAGGTCTACAAGACCATGTAGTGTCTTTTACCTTGTAATTGACGACAATGTGATCACATCGGACTCATAGGTAGCAACAGCTTTTGAGAATTTCTTTTCAGAGATCCCTATATCAACAACAAAATCTCTGAATTCATTACGCGCCGCCGCAGTCTCTGCTTAAAGAAATATTAAAGTTCAGTGAGTGAGTGTAAGTTAAGTGATTCTGATTTTAATTTCAAATAGGTGTCATAAGCAGATATTATTGAGACCTATAACTCTTTAAATGTTAAAAGTACTGCAAATTTATAGGATAATTCTGTAGACGTTGTTAAGTTTATAGACTTATCCACATTGTAGCTCCTTCTTTAGCTTTTATTTTAATTTTTAATCATTCGCTCGATCGCAGTCAAAATTGCAGACCTATTTCAGTGCTACAGTAATTACAGTTAGCAATTATTTTAATACACAAAATTGTTGCATATCAAACAGTTTGCTTAAGGATTGTTCGACAACCGTTGCTGGTGTTGAACTTTTGGGACATATTTATAATGCATGAGAAAACAAATGCAATGCCAGGAACTCCTCCTCCCTGGTGATCTTCTTACATATGAGTGAAAAGATTTATAGAGTACATGTAAACGAAAAAAGATCTCCCGAATCTGTTGTAAAAATGGGTGTACCCAGGACTCAACTCTTGGCCCATTTTTGTTTCTAACTTATATAAACAACTTACCTCACCTCATAGAGGCTTTCGCGGGATGCGCTCTACGGTGGACGCCATCATGCGCGTGCGAGCCCTCACGACGGCGGATGCGGTGTCCCAGGGTAGGTGTGTCGTGGCAGTGTCTTTAGACATTGCCAACGCCTTCAATTCCCTGCCCTGGAGTACGATCCGGAGGGCACTCCGGTACCGACAGGTGCCTGAATACCTCTGTCGAGTGGTCGAAGCTATCGTGGCCTTCGCTGCGTCCCCGGCTGGGGGCGCGGCAAGCGGTGTCAGGGCTTCGCCCTCTGACCGCGGAGTCCATCCGAAGCCTGCAACAACAGGCTTGTTGCTTGGTTGCCTAGTGTCGGCATGGAAATGTAGAGCGGGGCTCTATGTGTGTTTTGCTTGTGTGTGTGTACTGTAGGCGCGTCGCGATGCTGTTGTTCGCAGCGTCGCTTCTTCACGACATACTGGCGGTCAGTCACCGCCAGGTGAGACCCCTAGGGGAAGCCCGGCGGGGGACGACCAGCGACAGTATGCCGGCTTGTTACGAACCTACAGTAGGAAGTGTGACCCCCGTCTAACCCGCTTCCAGAGCTAGCCGGTTACGGTTCAGACCGCAGGGACGACTTATGTGTGTGTGTGAGTGGCAATGTGTTGTGTAACACTACTCAGTGCACGTGCACCGAATAGTTAGCTTGCGCTGCCCTTTCGGTGCGTGTGTTCGGTGTGTGTTTAGTGGCGAGTGAGTGGTCGATTCGCGCCGTGCCTATATTAACTTAGCACACGGCGTTCATCGGGTGCGAGTACGAATGTAGAGTCTTATTGTTTGAGTAGGCCGCGTGTAGACTGGTACGGCCTACCCAGGCGTCAGTCCGGGAGGGGTGAAGGTGGGGACTCGCTGCCCGCAATCAGATCGCGGGGGAGTCTTCTCGCGTCGGGGGGGCGCGCGTGCAAGGGCGCCAGGTGCTTGACGTGTGGCCAAGCTGAGGCGTCGGCACGCGCGAACATTCCCTTCGCGAGGCGTCGCACGAACTCATCCAGGCTCTCAATCCCGAGGTCGCGTTCGATGATGTCGCTCCTCACATAGCGAGGAGCGTCGACGACTCTTCGCAACGCAAGGTGTTGGTGCGAGTGGTCGAAGCCTACCTGCCGGACACATATATAGCCTACTCCAGTCACCAGGAAGACTGGAAACGTCGAGAGATGTCGTGCGGTGTTCCGTAGGGGTCGGTACTAGGACCACCCTTATGGAATATCGGGTACGACTACGTGCTTGATTCCTCTTGAATTCCATCATAAGAACTGTATTTTGAAAAAACGGACCAATCTGGAAGCGTATCCATTTCGGAGAAAAAAATATTGCAAATCGGTCCATAAACGAAGGAGTTCCAGGGTAACAACCTAAAAAAAATAAAAAAGCATATAAAAAAAAAAACAAATATAAAAAATACAACCAAATTGAATAACCTCTCCCGTTTTTTGAAGTCGGTAAAAAATAATTGATTGTAAATAAGCCATTTTTAAAATCGACGGCTGCTTAATAAAGCTTTTTTTTTTTTATATGTTTGCAAGTAAGTATCATGATGAGAGCTGGTTATTGATTTATTACTTATTATTACTGATAATTAAAGATACATCTCGTTTCTGTCGGAGCTGGATTTTTTTTCTATGGAGCAAGAGCATTCTCCAAAAGTTCCTGCAATCAGGCTCAAAAAACAGGGGGTTCCTTTAGGTACCAGTGTAGTAATATTGAATTTATTTAGGCTTTGTTGTTGATTATTTTTTTTCTCAACCTACACACAACGCCGTCTAGTTCCAAGCTAAGCAGAGCTTGTATTATGGGTACTAGACAACTGATAAACATACTTATATATTTCTAAAAACAATAATATACGAGTATTATAGATAAATTACACCCAGACACAGAACAAATGATCATGCTCATCATATAAACATTTGTCCTGGGTGGGAATCGAACCCACGATCTGAGCATAGCATCAAGGCATAGCAGTCAGGGCCACTAACCACTAGACCAACAGGCCAGTCAATACTACTACTAATACTACTAGGAAGTTTATTATAGAATACCTTAATAAATTCCTAATTTAATTCTTAATTCTATTTGTTTTTATATAATTCTTAATTTTTTATTCTTAATTAATTCTTAATAAAGTCAAACGACTTGGGAATTTTGTACAATATTTAATCATTAAAAAAATTCTTTTATTCAATAATTTTTATAAGGTTCTTCCATTAGTAAAAAATGATTAAGAGCTCTTAATCAACTTTGATTATTGAACTAGTGTTGATAACATCAGATTTCATTTTATCCTAATAATTAAAGTCCATTTCACGAAAGAAGTCCCGCGGACAATTGTGGAACTAAATTTGACAGATGAGGAGATCGGCCATGTTGTCGTTTGTCGATGTTATCAAGGTGCGTTTGTTGTGGTAGATATTTTGTGAGTTTATTATTAGATTAGTGCGTTATAAGGTTTATTTACGATGCCAAAAGTTGTAAAAAGTGCAGGTCAAGAAATGATATTAAAGGTGAAGGAGTTCTGTGAAGCGGAACACAAGAATCGCGGTGTTTTAATACCAATAAGCAATGTTCGCAAAAGAGTCGCCGCCATGACAGGTAAATTTTGGGGCTGCCATATACAGATTTTTTCCCGATTGATTTACAGATTGGAATTAAGTTTTTTGTTTTTTTAATGCACGATTTTTATTAAGGAAAATTTGAAAAGGAATTAACACAACACAACAAAAATTTGTAAAGTTATATTCAACAATAATGTAATTAAATACGAAAATAATCTTTGTTTGAATTTTAATTATTTTTTTTTATTGTTCATTTTATTGCAGGTGTTTCAGAGAAAACTGTAACAAGAGTTACAAAAGAAGGCGCAACAGCGGCGAGTACTTCTAAAGTTATCGTCACCCCAGGGAAAAGTCGCCCGCATCCTAAAAAGTTCGACTTGGGTGGATTTGGTTTGTGCGCTATACGGCAAAAAATTCACAGTTTTTATGTTGTGAAGAAGGAATTACCTACATTGATTAAATTACGTGCAGCTTTGAGAGAAGACATAAATTATCAAGGAAGCATCACAACATTGCACCGTATATTGCATAGCATCGGTTTCAAGTATAAGCGATGCCAATCGAAACGTAAATTACTAATGGAACGTTATGATATTACTGCATGGCGTTCAAGATATTTGGAGAGAATCCGAAGAAATCGCAATGTGGAGAAAAAACCTGTAGTATATTTAGACGAGACCTATATACACAACACTTATCATGCCAAAAGTTGCTGGCAAAGTGAGGAGGAGCCTGGGATATTCGTGTCAGAGTCATCAGGGAGTCGTTGTATAATTGCTCATGCAGGAACTGAAAATGGTTTTGTTAATGGTGCATTGTTAATGTTCAAATCCCAATCCAAATCCTCAGATTACCACGATGACATGAACTCAACTAATTTTTTGAAATGGATGAGTGAAAAAGTTATTCTTAACCTACCTGAAAGGTCACTTGTGGTAATGGACAACGCTCCTTATCACTGCACTCAAATAGATAAAGTACCTACAATGTCAAGTATTAAGGATATTATCACGCTGTTCAAGGAGACCGACCCTGACGACGTGCCGACGTTTGTGGCCAAGGAGCTGCACAAGCTCCCTCCAGTCACCTTCGACCACGTCGATGTAACAAGCCTTTTGAAAGACATTGTCTTTCTGAGGGCCAGTCTCACGGATGTGCTGGCAAAGTTAGATGCATCTGAGAAAACCGTCGCCGATTTGCGCAAGGACTTTAATGAATTTCGCAATAACGCTGCGGAAACTAGGTCATTAGTCGATGCATCGAACGTAAACACGCGTCACGGAGCCGGCCTCGATATATTGTCGCCGAACTTCGCGTCAGCAGTTTCGTCGCCAGCGCATACGTCGATTGCTGAGGTTGCAGAGTGCTCCACACGTGCGTCCCGCAACTCCGTGCTTGTCACCGCGGCTCCTCCATGCAACGCCGCACGAGCCCCTCGCGCCGTCCCGCTGCCTGTTCTTGCAGCCCCAGCGAATTCGATCCAAAGGGATTTCGCTAGCGTCACTGCGAGCGCCCCAGGCGCTCCTAATCCGAGACCTGTGCCAAACAAGGCAAAGAACAAGGTCGAGAATGACGATGGTTTCGTTCTGGTGCAAAGGAGGAAGCGTCGAACGCAAACCAGCAAGAATCACTGCGGCATTGCACCTACATCTCCTAGCGTGAGTCTGCGTGCCGCTCCGCCGAACACTCCAGTATACATCTCCCGCCTACATCACACTACAAGGGTGGAAGACATCGTGGAGTACGTACGCCAAAAGACGAAGTTCGCACTGAGGGTACAACTGCTGGAGTCGCACCGTAACGTCAATTTCAAGGCGTTTGTGGTGCGAGTCCCGAACAGTTTTCTGCCCCTCGTGTTGAAGGAAGACTTTTGGCCGCAGGGCGTGGTGTTCCGTCGCTTCCGCGGACAGGTGCCACAGAACAGCACAAAGTGAATTAGTGCAGTGGAAGTGCTACTAACTTAGTCATAAGTCTTATTTACTAACAATAAACTGTATTTACTTTATATTTATGTTAGTCTGTAAGGTATGTGTCTATGGGCCAAGATGCCTAAAAATAAATGATTTATTATTATTTTTATACATTTATTTATCTCAGGACCATGAGGTCCTGGACCTTTGGAAGGCATACGAGGAGCCGAAACCAACTCGCAGAGGCCCTTTTAGCTGCTTCTAATGGAACGTGGTACCAACCGGCGATTATCCCTGTATGCGTTATGCTAGTGCATCCAAGGACAACCCCCGGTTGAAGGGAAACTATTGCAACATGTGAAAAACTAATATAAGGCTATGGTTTTTGGAGTCTTAAGTGGACTGGTTACCAGGAACTATGTTATGACTATGGCCCCTGCCTAAACAATGTTTTTAATTTCCATCGATAAAAAGGCAAGGGGTGACTTGCACACTCAACAAATGGGCCCCCAAAATGGTCGCTAGCACGAAGTGACGTAGCAACAAGAGGGCAACATATCCTGATGTGCTTGAGGAATGGAGAGGTATACCACGGCTATCAGGACAATCCCGGAAGTACGGTCAAGATCCTTACCAGCACCTTACTGGATTATACATCCTTCTCCCGAGCGCATTTGCTCTTGCGAATCTCCACTCAAGCCAGCCAATAAAGGCAAGAGAGAGGTGGGAGCTCTGTTCCTCGTCAGTGTTCACTACGACCGGCCAATAAAGGCAAGCCGGAGATGAAGAACAAGAATTCTCCCGGGAGATCGGGTCCATGGGATCGCTAATGCCCAACAGTTCGCCACAAAACTGCCCTGCGGATTGTATCTCTCTTGGTCTGGCCCCTCACCCTAGGCATGTTACGGCTAAGCAAGCGCTACCGACACAGACTTAGGGTTCATTGGAGCGCGCAAGCCCCACCACGACGTCAACGTAGAGATACGGCGATGGGGTTATTATTATTATTATTATTATTAAACGTGACATGCAGGAATGGCTGCGAGAAAAGGGAGTATATTTTGAAGATACTTGGACAAAAGCTGTATTATTTGAATTAATTAAACAAAACAAAGGTCCACCTACATATGCCGTGGAGGCATTATTAAAATCTCACAATCATGAATTGCTAAGATTGCCGCCTTACCACTGCGATCTCAATCCGATCGAAAAAATGTGGAGCCTTGTAAAGAGACGGGTAGCGGATAAAAACGTGGGCCAAGATCCAAAAGAAATTGTACGCCTAACAGAAGAGGCTTTTGAGACTGTTACAGCGGAAGATTGGGCAGTTCAATGTAAACATGTACAGCATTTGGAGGAAGAATATTTAAAAAATGATGGTCTTATGGATGAAGCAATGGATCGATTTATTATATCCACGGCTAGTGATAGTGAAACAGAATCTGATTCTGTTTCTATTCACTCTTCTGACAGTGATCATAGTATGACCGATCATAATTATTCAATAAAAAATTGAATAAAA
The DNA here is from genome assembly GCA_910589285.2 of Mythimna ferrago. Lineage (NCBI taxonomy): Eukaryota > Metazoa > Arthropoda > Insecta > Lepidoptera > Noctuidae > Mythimna > Mythimna ferrago. The sequence goes on along the minus strand of OU342690.1, from coordinate 19,461,994 downwards.
GTTTTAAATGTTATTTTATTTTTCTAATTTAAAGTTGGTCGAAGATCTCCATTTTATATTTTAGAAATTACAGGAAGATTTATTTTTCACTAATCTGACCTTAGCAGTATGGACATCAAATGGTACCTATTGTACATTCTATTAAAAACATTTTTTTTCTTATCTAACTATTCGAGTAGGTACCTAGTTAATAAAATGAAAGTAAATGAACTATAAGTTATTTCCCCTGATTTCCCCATATTTAACCGTGGCAACATTATGTCGCGCGAATACAGCGCTGCGTCTGCGGGACTTCTTTCGTGAAATGGACTTTACCCAAATCGTTTCACTTTTTAGACAGACTCTACAACTGTCATATTTTTCTTCTTTTGTTTTTTTTTTTATTTTCAAATGTGCTTTTTTATTTTTTATACAATTTGACAATCAACGTCATATTTAAGTTTTACTTTTTGGCATTGATGTCTATTAAAAAATAGACATCTTACAACTTGACATTTTTTTAAAATTAATTTTTGGCATAAATATCTGCTTTGCTACGTATACCTTGTAAGCTATATATTTCCTTTTACTATTGTAAATGTGAGGGCTATGTTGATTACCTCACGGCATCCTTACCTTCCGCATGACGCAGGTACTCACCGGACATGGTTCGTTCGGGAGTTTCCTGCACTCGATTCATGCGGAAGTGACGCCCGGGTGTCGCCACTGTGCGGAACGCCCGGAGGACACGGTGAAGCACACAGTCGAGGTGTGCCCTGCTTGGGCGGAGCATCACCGTGCCCTCGTGGGGGCGAGCGGCGGCGGAGACCTCTCGCGCCGGGCCTTGGTTGAGGCCATGGTCCGGAGCGAGGAGGAGTGGCAGGCAGTCGCCGACTTCTGCGAAGCAGTAATGCTCGAAAAGGAGGAGGCCGAACGCACCAGGCAACGGCGTTATCGCCGCCGCCGCCGCCGGGATTCTGATCCCGATTTCCGGCCAACGTAGGCGCGGGCTTGCGGACAGTGAGCAATGGGTAGCTCACTGTCCGGCCGTCCGGTAACTGTCCGGACCAAGCCCATGTCGTCGACGGCGCGCACTGTTCCAGCGCGCCTCAAGGAGTTGCCAGCAACAGCAAGGACCCAGCCGGGTCGAAGCCTACTGGGGCCAGGGTTATCCGAAAGGGCGCTCGAGCCCCGGTAAGAAGGCTAGAAGGAACGGGGTGGGTCTTTTAGTCAGTAAGAGTCGGACACTATCTCCCGCTCCGCCCAAGGGCGGGGGATGTCAATGCATGATTTTTCCCACCATAAAAAAAGGACTATGTTGATTGCTTTTTGTTTTCTTTCTTCTTTTCAGTAATTTTAACGTATATCTGGCAATTTTAGAATTTTCTGCAGCTTACCCAAATATTCTTTCTTTGGTATTATTCGTCAAGTCATTGAGATCCATATGAGTCCTGAGTTGAGCTTTACAAATACTGACAAATGCTTGCACTGACTGGATAGATCTACTCAAATCTGTATGGTTCTTTCTTCAAAAGACTATTTCAGACAAATCTGCATGGTTCTCATGTGATTTGGTTTTCACATATTTACTGTATGGACTTTAAAAGAGACTTGATCCGTGAGTTTGTTTCGGTGTTTCATCATCATCTAGTCTAAACAGACGAAAAAAAAAATTATATGTTAAAGTGTTTTTTAAAACCTATTTGCAAAATAAATATCATTTATCATTTAACGTTGCAGAAAATTAGACGAACTACCGTTCGATGATGAAGTGGGCAAACGTTTAACAAAAGTACTGAAAATGTATTTTCCCATGGTGAGTGTCATGTCTCCTGATAGACTAAAAGGTGAGTGGGATTGATTTTTATGTCATACTGAGTTCAGTGTTTTTAGGAGTCCCTCAGGGTACAGTACTGAACATAAAACTCTGGCAAGGTGGGCATGCTGCAGTCGCGGAAATAAATCCCCTCTTTAAAGAGTGGTTAGAAAAGTGCTACGACGCACGTCACCTTCTGTTTAACGCAGGTTCTAACTGGACGTGGTTGTTTCGTGTGGTACCTAATTAGGTATCGGGGGAGGATACGCGCGGGTTCCATTGTGCGGGTCGCCCAGAGGATACAGTAGAGCATACGTTTGAGGTCTGCCCTACTTAGGTGTGTTCCACCTACCGCATCTCAGTGGAGATCAGCAGTGACACCTCTCTCGTCCAGTCTTGGTGCAGGTCATGGTATGGAGTGAGAGGGCGTGGCAAGCAGTCTTTTTTCAGAGCAGAATCGTAAGTGAAAAAAGCAGCTAAAAGCGTTAGGGAGAGGCAATATTCACGCCATCATTTTAGACATTGGTTTATGGGCGTAATAATGGGTTGCCGTTCGATAAAGACCAGGCTCGGAATTATGGCGATTCACTGTAAGAAGATTCACTGTGTTCCTGGGACGTAAAAGGTAACCAAAAGAACACAGATGGTTTTTAATTACTAAAACTTTGACAGTCCCTCACGCTCCACCCACAGCGGGAGAAGTAATTTGATGACTTTCATTTAGATTTTTCCATTTTCAATATTTTCTTCAAAAAAACAAGGCTCTCGTAAGTACTGCTACAACTGCATGATGCATGCATTCATTAATGACAGAAAGAAGGTCGTAGGAAATTTTGAGCAAGCAAATCAATCACAAATGTCTGATTGTCTAATGGATAATTAATATAATTTTTATATAGATCTATACCATCTATAAAATGTAAGTTGAAATATGTCAAATTTATAATTACAGAACAAGCAATGTACGCGCATTTCGCTCTGAAGAATAAAGCGACAGTGATGTCTGTAGATGACAATAAGATGGTTGATTTTTATGGTAGTTATTTCAACAAAAAAGATGGAGAAGAACTGTTTAAGGCATTGGAAAAATTTTATGAATATAATAATGGTAAAAATAAGTGAAAATAGTCACATAATATTAGTACAGTACAATCAGTGTTTTAGTGTCGGTGAGATAAAACACCTCACCCACACTAAAACACTGATTACATGTATATGTAGATTCACGTGTTCATTATAAATACACGTAAGTGCTATTTTATATGACACGCTACAATCAAACACACAAAAATATCTGTACGTGAACCTACAGGCACAACCAAGATCAAATCGCCTTAGTGAGATAGAACCACGGTGTAAGAAATTTAGTTTTGAAAAAAATTTTAAGTATACGAATAGCTGTTGGAACTGACGACTTACGTGCTACCCCGGAAAATTCTCAACATAAAGTGAGCCACCCCTTTTTAGGACTAAACGCAACGTAAATACTTAATTCTGAATCCATCTCGTGAGGACATTATTAACTACAATACTGCAAACTCCTCTAAAATCCAAATACGTGGACACTCAGAAAGTTTTGCGATACTAAAAGACTACGAGTTACTTCTATGGATAAAACAAAGAAATCTCCACCAGCCTTAACACAAAGTTAAATGCATCTGAACCAATTTTTGAAACATTTTTTCCTTCTCGAACGCTGCTAGCGCATCTTCCGGCGATGAAAACTGTATCCCTTTCAGATGATTTTTTATTTTATGGAATAAAAAGAAGTCACAAGGAGCCAGATCAGGACTGTAAGGAGGGTGCCCCAAGACTCTGACCGATGTGGTGTCCAGGAAGTCTCTCCTTTTGAGCACTGAGTGCACGAGTGCGTTCTCATGGTGAAACAGTACCCCGCGGAGCCCGGTCTTCGGTCGCTTGTTGCTCATCGTTCATAGAGTCTATGCGGAAAGTAAATAATCGTAGTGATCGTAAGATTTGAGGGCGCTACTATAGATAAATAAAGTTTCTGTTACATGAGCAATATTGTGACGTCGTAATAGTGCGGCTCATGTGAGTGCATCTTGATATTTTGAAACTATGTTAGACCAGCTTCTTCCAGCAACTCCACCCTTTAATAAAAAATATTCTAATGGTTGAACTTACCACGTGATGCTTAGTTTTAGCAAAAATATAACCTATAAGCAATTAAGTACATTCGTCTAGTAGTTTTTGCGTGAAGGGGTCATCCCTAAATTACGTCACACGAATTTCATATTTTTTTACCCACCCTCCCAAACGGCGAGTGTACACTCTTACGTTGTTGAAACCTATACGGTCCGGACCAAGCGATTCGCCTCGTCGTTTATACCGCGTACATGGAAGAGCTGGACCAATTTGTCTGCTGCAGTCTTCCCGTCCGATCATAATTTAGGTGTCTTCAAGGCTAGAATGAATAAGGCTCCTAATAAACTAGTGCGCTAAAATAAAATATTCTAAGTTAGGCGAAACTCATCATAAATTAAAAGTATTAACCACAGACTTATATTGACTAGATTACGCAAGTGTCATCGTCTCTATAGAAACCAAGCGTCTCATTTTTTTTTTTTTCAACTGTAACGTCACTTGAGCGATTTAGTGATGGGAACACCCCGTCCGCGAGTAAACGATTCAAAACGATGCAAAGGCCTCGCCTCGATAATCGACAGAGGAATGATAAATCTAAAATTACTTATAGAATAATAGTGCAGAGTTAGTGCAAAGCTCTAAAGAGCCGGTGAATACTTCGATTTACTGACTAGGTTTACGTTCGCCATCTTTCTGGAGTAAAGTTCTTTAGTTGTGACATTAGTTGTATTTGCATCATCTTTCAATGGCTGGCCATTGGGGCCGAAAGGTTCTGGAATTGCGATCACGTACCGGAAGACGTTGCTTTGGAAGGCCTCCTACAAGATGAACCGATGACCTGGGTTGAGGGAATCCGATAGATGCGAGGCGCACAGGACCCGTTCATTGTGGCGACACTTAGGGGAGGCCTATGTCCAACAGTGGACGTCTTTCGGCTGAAATGATGGGTGATTATCTTTTTATTTCCTTATTTTGCTGTTTATTTTTTTTTTTTTTGTTGAGCAAGATTCAGTTTGTGAACTAATTTTCTTGGGCAAAATTAACGATGTATCCTCATTTGACGTAACTGGTTGGTAAATGTCCTGTAACACGAAGTAACTATTAAATAATCCTCATAATATCAGCGTGAAGACGTCTACTTTTGCCGACGCGTTACATTTAGAATGAAACGAGTGCTAATCGATTCTTGCAAGATAACAGTGATAATAAACAATGTACCTTTTCTGTGAAATGTGAAGGTTCGTGTTCTGTAAGATTTTGGTCTATATTCTGTACAAACAAAAAATAAATTTAACATATTATTAATGAATCCTGGAAAGGAAAAGCAAATGAAAAATAATGTATAAAACTTGCGGCTGATTTTATTCACTAACACCATTCTTTCTAATCTTAAAATTCTAAGAAAAAACCAGAAACATATTCAAAATGAACAAAAGAATAAAAGTTACGACATCGCCAACATCTAAATTCCTACTGATTTCTATAAAACATTAGAGAATTTTAGGTTTTAGGCTTGATTAATGCCACTGAATTCGAGCCTTAAGTCAATCCAATAATTTCAGCATTAGTTAGCGCCTTCAATGTGCCAGTAGTAGAAATTACGTTTGTAGTCAGGCATCGATACTTTTTTGTTTCCGTAAAGCTGCTTTCATTAAAATGAACACAGCAAATTCGACTATATTGTATCGGGAACCAATTTTCACGCCCCATTACTTCAATCCATTTCTCTTTAACTTTGGGATCACTTGGAAATCTGTAAATATAATTAATAATATTCTAAACAAAATCACTAAATTGAGACATTGGAATAAAAATAAATACAGCTATTACAAAATTCTGTCTATAAAGCCTATTTAATTAACTTTCTAATGATATGAAATACAGTGCAAAAAAATATCCTTAAAAGGTTTTAGAGCACAAAATCCAACATATGGGTAAAATTACCAAATTTCACTTGAGAAAAAATTAGGGTCAAACTTAAAATTCTTGACCATCCCGTTTGTTAATAAAGTGTGTCCTTTAGCCTTATTTACTGCTGTTAATCGATTTTTCATTGACCGTATTAATTTTACTATGAAATACGCACGGTATAACGTGCCACTCCACGTCAACGACAAATTGAAGCTCTTGGAGGCGTGCAGAGCCAGGCTTTTTGCACGAAGTCTTCTTTCAAGGTCATTCCAGATATGCTCAATTGGATTAAGATCAGAACTGCGAGCTGGCCTCTCTATCGCTGCTTTAAGGAAAAAATCTTCTATAGGCCACACAAAAGGCTTCACATATTTTTCGAGCACATTTTTGATGTATCATAAAGCCGTCAACCCTCTCGGTATCAGGTCAGTATTGGCCTAATGATAAATACAATGTTAGTTTTAGTGACCAACATTATACCACCCTAAATCGCCTCCTAAAGACACCAGTTCGCATTTGCAGCATTGCTAAAAATGCCCTGATGTCCTTTTGTAGACCCTAAACCGTCCATTATGGTCATGTAAGTTATTCTGCACTTATCAGAAAACACAACAACCTGCCATTAGGTATACATCCAATTTTAGTGTTCCATGGCAAATTATAAGCAGGCTTCTCGGTAAACTGTGGTCAATTTGGTACCATTTGCTGAGTGATGTGCAGTCAGGCCTGCTTCACCCAGTCTTTTCCTAATCGTCTACTGATTTCCAATCGCGTTCAATAGCCGATTTCTCAAAGTACTTGTTACAGGAAAGCGATTATCACGCCCTGATCCTATGCGCCACCAGCCAGATCCTGGTTGCTGAATATACCCACGGATCTCTTGAAACCTCTGGTATACCAAACGAAAAGGAAAGTGGCTTAAATTTTGCCGTCGAGCGATTTAATTTTGATTATGGCCTCCTTTGGGCAAGGCAATAACTTGAACGGCTTCTGCAGGCATGGTATCCATATTTTTCCAATAAATTCGTCTGCATCCAATAAAGACGTTATCACGTTAACGGAAACTGATTAAAACTCCATAACAGCACCCTTTTTGTACCTCTGGGTGAGGGTGCAAGTAGTGAAATGCAAATGGGTGAATTTCGAGAAATTGGGTGTACCGCTGATTTTTGTGAGTTACGTGAAGGTCAATGATATTAATAATTTGTACTCAATCTCTTTAGATTTAAGAAAAAAAAACAGTATTTTCATTCCCCCATCTCGGAAGCAAAAGCCGTTTTTATTCTCTAGAGAGATAAAGTAAATTTGAATTTAGAACATCGCGTGCACTAAGTTTATGAATTCAAAACATTATTAAACCTATTTACTTCTACCTCCATGGTACTAAATTTGTCATACAACTTTTTTTTTTAATTTGTTAAAAACTCAGACTCAGTACCTCCTTGATGTACTTTTTTTGCATTTAATCATTTCTTCGCTAAAGTGGGATGAAAAGTTACGTGTTGCACTCGACTGCAAAGATTTTTCACCTCGTGCTCTTTTGATTCTCTCGCTAACGCTCAGGATTCTAATTTTCGAACCACTCGAGGCGCTCGTGATTCAATTTTAGAATCCTTCGCTTGCTCCGTCATCAAAATTGAGCACGCGGTTAAAAAGCAACTTTGCACTCTTGTATAACAAATAACTATTAGCGAAATTACAAACCATCTGCAATTTTTTTGCTCTCAAGAGTATTTGTAAAAATTTTTGGACATCTGTCAATTGTCACAGATCTTGTTTTGTTTTGTGTCAATATCACGAATCAAACAATTCAGCTTCATTTTGAGTAGACTTATAAAAATGTAATAGATAAGATACTATTTTCAACAGACTTTAAAAAGACGGAGATTTTAAATTAGACTGTTCCTTTTTTATTATTATATTTTTCTATGTCAAGCTCAAAAAACTGCCCAACTGAAACGGGACTGTGCTGGATATGTTTTCCGCATGCCGAACGTGATGGTCCGTAACTATAAAATAGTGTCCCAAAATTGTGAGACGGGGCCGTGGCAGACTACGAAAGAGATGGTGAGAAGACCTGGACGGCGTCTTTGAAGACTGGCCAGACGTAGCACTAAATCGTGACAGATGAAAAGATTGAAGGGAGACCTTTGCCCAGCAGTTTAGGTTCATTATAATAACTTATCGGTCTTCCTAATTGATCGTTCCTAGTAGTCGTAACAAGGCTTGCCTTGCACGAGATCTCGCCTTTGAAAAAAAATCTCTGTTAAGGAAAATAGTTTTGCACATATTTCTATTATTCAAATGAAAACTTAAGCTTTGAAACTCCGAGCATAACCCTTTCCATTGCCCTTTGGGTGACTTTCAGCCTTCTGATGAGGCCCATTGTAAGCGACCACGTTTCGGAACGTTAAGTCATCACCGGCAACACGCACTGGGATACTGTGGTAAATTGGATGAGAAGATACCGCGCAGCTTCCTGAACGCTGCCCAACCGAGTCGGATTCGACGGTTGATCTCTTTCTCGAAATTAGATCTGCCCAACTGGACTATCTGTTCGAGGTAGACGTAATCGTCCACAACTTCGAGTGTAGGAGTGGATGCTATATGGTTATTTATCATGACTTTAGTTTTGGCCATGTCCATTTTTTTAGATGGAAAAATCATCCAATGACATCTTCCCCTCCGCTCTTGGGCGGAGCTTCGACCCTGCTGGGCCCCTACGGTTGCTGACATCTCCTTGAGGCAAGCGTGAAATACTATGCGCCGTCAACGACTAGAGCTCAGTCCAGATGGTTACTGGACAGTAGCCAGAAAACGGGATCGCAATCCCGGCGGCTGGGGTGCGATAGCCATTGCCTCGCGCGTGCGGGCATCTCCCTTGCTGGCATTACTGCTTCGCAGTAGGAACCGACCGCCTGCCACTTCTCGCGTCTTTGTTAATTTTAAGTCCCACTCTTTCGCAAAGTCTACTGAGGTCATTGAGCATTGTGCTGAGCTCTTCTGTAGTCTCAGCGATGACTACTGTATCGTCAGCAAACTGAAAGTGAGTGTTGTACTCACCATTTATATTAATGCTTAGTGAAGTGGACTAAGCATTAATATCAATGGTGAGTTCAGAACCTTGAAGACATACCTCTATTGTAGCCGTGAACAGTTTCGGAGAAATGATGTCTCCCTGCCTCACACCCCGCTGCAGGAGGATAGGTTTCATGGTCTGGTCCTAAAGTCGGACTGATATAGTGGCGTTTTCGTACAAACACTTCAGCACCTCGATGTATCGATAGTCAATCTGGCACCGTTGGAGAGACTGCAGCACAGCCCAAGTCTCGATGGAATCATAGGCTTTCTCGTAGTCCACAAACGCTAGGCAGAGGAGCACATTATACTCCTCGGTCTTCTGTATGGTCTGCTTTCAGCACCATAGACCACATACAAGCCCGATTCCGAAAAGGCTTCAGCACCATAGACCACATCTATGGTGCTGAAGCCTTTTCGGGATCGGGCTTGTTCGGGAGGCTGGAAGTCTTCATACCTGCGCGCGAGACGGTTTGTGATGACTCTGGAAATCAGCTTGTAGACATGGGTCAGAAGTGAGATGGGCCTAATAATTCTTGAGCATGGACTTGTCGTCCTTCTTAAAGAAGAGTACCAAAACACCACCGCTCCATGCCTGTGGTGTTTTTCCCTCGAGTTTGACGGAATCAAACAGCTTCGGAAGGGTAAGGCCCTTAAGGATCAGTTTCCCACCCGCTTTCAGAAGTTCGGCCGTAATTTCATCATCTGGCGCCTTGTTGTTGTTAAGCTGCTTCATAGCCATCCTAATCTCGTACGGGTTGACGTCTGAGATACCTTCGGTATAGTGTCGGGTCGATTTAACTCTTGGGTCGTTTGCTTGATTCGCAGTGGGTCTAGTGATTGACGTGTACAACTGTCCATAAAAAAACCTCGATCGCTCCCAGAAGCTCCGGTTTGGCGGACATATCTGCAGAGTCATAACTCTACCATCTTCGGTCTTCAGTTTCGTGAGCTGGCTCTGCCCAATAAAAAGATCTCTTGCAAACACCTTGGAGCTCTTATTTCGCTCAATCGCGTCTTTAAGTTTTCCGTTATTACAGTAATAGAGATCGCGTTTCAAGGACTTAGAGATCTGTTTATTGAGCTGCCGACATGTGCACACATCGTCGTCTGAAGACTAGTGGTGGGTTGTTGTCGAATTTTTGACCGACGAAACGCAACCGGTCTTGCGACGACAGAAACGGTTGTTAAAAACGGTTGTTGTTGCGATTGACTTGAAAACGAAACTATCGTTAAGTGAAGTAGTTTCAGAAAACGTTTGTTGCGACAACGAACGTCTTACTAGTTTGAGGACGGTTTAACAGCGGCAATAAAATTTGTGCTGTATTTCATGGCCATTAAATTCATTTTTCATTGAAACTGCGTTTGAAACGTCGTTTGAACTAGTTTTGAAGTGACGACGCGACGAGTGTGATAGTTGAATCAATAGATTCTCGACCGAAGACTGGTTTGTGTAATGAAGACTGTTTGGTCGAAGGACGGATAACAGTTGTACCGTCGCAGAACATAAAACGATATTTAAAACTGTTCGTTATTGAAATGCCCACCGCTACTGAAAACTGCAGAATCATCTCACGCCTCTCCTTCATAAGCTCAAAAGTTCGATCTGTGAGCCTCTTGCTCTTATTTGCACATCACAAATACAATTATTATTATTTATGTATTTGTTCTCAGACATCGCAGGCCCATAGGTAAATACCATAACCCAAACATACACACATTGAAATATACAATCGTGTTAGTATATAAAAATAGGCTAATTTAATTAATGATGATGATTTTTTAATTTTTTTTTTTTGTTATTCTATAATTGTTTTAAATAATATTTTCCTTTTTTTTTATGCACCTGCCATTTTGTCTCTGCACTACTCTAGGTTGACTGGTAGAGAATGCCTAGGGCATTAAGTCCGCCTTTGTATCTTTTGTTGCATGAAGATTAAATAAATAAATAAATAATTTAACGTTATATTATTATTATGCATGTAACATGCGTACGGATTAAAATCATAACCCTACTTCTGGCTTGGCTGTAGTCGGACAAAACTAGTTCAATATTTTCTACATTGCCGCATCTATCATGTTTTGGCTCTGTGGTATCTGACATGAGGCACTCGCGCCAATTTTTTTCTGACATCGTCTGCTTTCGTAAATATCACGAGAGGGCGTCATTTTGTAGAAGTGACGCGCGGAAGAGGGGTACCAAATGCTCAAGGTCATTAGCTAATAGGAGCCCTTTGATTGACCCTGTTTAGATCAATAATGGTGTGGTTTTCCACTTTTTGTCTTTGGCAAAACTGTATTATTAGGGTTCCGTAGCCAAATGGCAAAAAACGGAACCCTTATAGATTCGTCATGTCTGTCTGTCTGTCTGTCTGTCTGTCTGTCTGTCTGTCTGTCTGTCTGTCTGTCTGTCCGTCTGTCCGTCCGTATGTCACAGCCACTTTTTTCCGAAACTATAAGAGCTATACTGTTGAAACTTTGTAAGTAGATGTATTCTGTGAACCGCATTAAGATTTTCACACAAAAATAGAAAAAAAGCAATAAATTTTGGGGGTCCCCATACTTAGAACTGAAACTCAAAATTTTTTTTTTCATCAAACCCATGCGTGTGGGGTATCTATGGATAGGTCTTCAAAAATGATACTGAGGTTTCTAATATCATTTTTTTCTAAACTGAATAGTTTGCGCGAGAGACACTTCCAAAGTGGTAAAATGTGTGTCCCCCCCCCTCTAACTTCTAAAATAAGAGAATGATAAAACTAAAAAAAATATATGATGTACATTACTATAAAAACTGCCAACGAAAATTGGTTTGAACGAAATCTAGTAAGTAGTTTTTTTTTAATGCGTCATAAATCGAAAAAAATACACTATTATTAAAACATCGATCAAAGTTACAACACATTACAAGAACTTTTATATTATGTTACTTGCTGCTACGGAACCCTTCATGGGCGAGTCCGACTCGCACTTGGCCGGTTTTATTAATTGTTATTTCCCTTGTAAGTCTGAAAATTTATTTATGAGTTTTTAATACGATTTAGAATAAAAATCACAATAAAATAACATGATAAACAAAGCTGTGTCAACACGAAATGACGTTTGGCATTTGACGGACGGCTGGGTTGGGTTGCCATAAAAAAACTCTAATGTTGTTTTCACTTTACGCCACGACCATTCTCTTATCGCACAGACTCTATACCATTCGGCGTTAATGCTGCTTTGGTTTCATACTCGTAATGGAATTAAAATCAGATGCCTCTTCAAAGTGAAAAATAAGCGATCAAAATTTTACCTGCGTTTCCCAATCGCTTCACTTTCGTAGGCATTGGTTCGTTTTGAAACAGCCAAACTGCGACTGACGCTTTTTTTTCTGGATTTTATTAATAAATTTTAGGATTTTTCATCAATCACCATGTCGTAAACACGCCGAGACGAGCCATATTTTTCAAATTTTTGAATCATATCACGGCACCAATCCACACGGGCCTGCTTCGAAGCCTTGGTGAGATTCTGCGGCACCCAGCAGCTAACTATCCTCCTCACGTGGAGATCCCCGTGTACAATCTTATGAACGCTTCCCAAACCAATCTGCAGTGTATACTTCGTAATTTGCCTGTTTTCTTGATTTTTTTTTTTTACTGCCAGCACATTTTTTTCGTGACAGCCGGATAACCACTTCTTTGTACGCGACCGCGACCGGGCTTGAACTCGTTATACTAGTGGTAGATGGTTGCTTTCAAGGTCTTTCATCCATAAAAGTAATTTAAAGTCGATCAAATGACTCATCAGATTTTAAGTCACATTTAAAATCGCGGAAAATTATCGCACGAAAATGTTCTCGATGCAGATCTATTTTTAAATAAGACACGATAATTTGATTTGGCTTTCGAAAAAATGTGGAAAAAATTTAAAATTTGAACAATATTTTTACATTTTTACTTTTAAATAATAAAAGTTTTCAAAATCGCAAAACTTTTTGATTGGCCTGGTACGATTATACAACACTCACGTATGAGTAGGTGACATAGTCTAAAGTTATTTAGTGTATCGGTTTTATATTATATATTGTCAGTTGTCATACAAAAAATATATTTTCAGGGAAGCACACTGCTGCAGAAGTGGTCGATATGATAGTACGAGCTGCGTTAAATCCTTATCTTAGGGTTAAAGGTATGAGAAAACAAAGAATTATCATAATTCTGCATAAACGGAGCCTCTTATGAATGTTTTCAGAGTATCTGAAAACATTCTTAAGAGGCTCCGTTTTCACTCGCCTATCGCCAACATCTTGTTACTTCATCTAACGCAATCCAATGCGATGTTTGACGAAAATAACGTTTGAAAACTTTTTTAGCATTCGGTAATTCTATTTTACAAAACTTACTCCTGGAAATACGTGTTTTTTAAACCGTTGAAAGGTTTTGAAAAAAGAAATGTCGTCATTTAGAATCTTCATAAAATTTACAAGGCTTTTCTAATGTTGTAGTTTTCAGACTTTTTTTTGTAAATTATGAAGTGTCACAGGTCCTGTTAAATAGCAAATCTTCAGAAGGATTATTTTTACACAAAATAAATTGATTTCAATAGAAGCCTAGATAGTATCCACAAAGTACTGTTTCCAAAATACTCGTATCTAATGAAAAATTTGTAATAACGTCACAATCGCGTAAGAGCGGTTGTATGAAAAACAGTGAAAATTTATGTCCAGTTGCATCCCCTTAACCCCAAATTCCACACTAAGCGAAAAACAATTGCTGGGAAAGGATGTAGCTCTGAAAAATATAGTGAAATCTGTAACAAGGAATGTAATTTACTTAAAAGCGGTGATCGACACGAAATAATACGATGAGACAAGTTTTAATGATAAAAATAATGGATACTGGTTATGGAAATAAATAAGACCTTAGATATTCAACATCAACAGTCGATTTCCAACTTCCTACTCATGACTCAAGTTTGTTGTTGGGTCATATAAATATTACGCTTCTTAGATTACAATAAAATGCCGAACACAAACTATCATATTTCTTAATAGTACATTAAGATACAAATGTATAATGTTGGTGATCATATCTCAGGTGATATTTAGAGAGCCGAGGACGGTAATCATCAATATACACTTGTATCATACGACATTTTTCAATACACTTGTGAAAAAAATAAAATTTACTTGGCTCAACTCAAATTCAACAGCAAAACTAGTAATTGTGATATTTTTTTGTGCTATAGTGGTAAAAAAAAAGCTGTTTTCCTTTGCGCGTGCATCTTGTTTTTTTTCTTCACTCCATTTGGGCAGATCTTAGACAATACAACCTCGTCATCAGTAACAATAAAGTTACATTAGAATGCGAATGCAATATATTCAAATGTTTTTACAGTACTTTTAGCTTCATTTTACCACTAGAAATCGATTTGTGAATATACCACTGTCGATAATTTTTTAATTGAAAAAAAAATCACAGTAGGACCACAGTTTCCTGACCTATAGGTAGTAGTCGGGGTTGCGTACCAACTACCGACAGGTCATTGGACTCGCTCAGCTGACGTTTTCTTAAAGAAATTAATTTCATACATGCGTAAATTAATACGAGTTTTGAAAAAAAGGTACTTTATTTTTTAATTTTATCTTTACAAATCGATAGTGTTTCATATACCGAATCGACCCTCCACGGGATTGAAACGATCAAAGTTTAAGGGTGTATATCGTTGGATAGGTCTTTTCAATTGGAACAACAATTATTATGACAACTTTGTTGTTACAACTGTCCATTCAGAGTTATAAGACCTATAAGTTCAGATGTAAAGATAAAAATATTAAAATAGTTTTGACGGAAAAGTAATAACACCTAAGCTCGCCTATGTACATGAACTTTGTTATCCACTTATTTTGTGTTGTTATAGTGTACAATAAAGAATTAAAATTAAATTAAATTAAACACCGTTAATAGTTTATTTATTATTACGTGATTCATTTACACACATCGACGTGTTCTATGGGTTATCTATAATTATGCAATGATGCAATTAAAAAGTCCAGTGTGATAGCGCGAACCAACGATACAGTGTTCACGACAGACGTATACGGGTATAAAAAGCTTAACATAGAAAATAGTTTTTTTTATTTTTTTTTTAAACGAAAACTCTGTAACGTGACTTTTGCCGATTTAACACTAAGAGGATTAAGGACGCGATTGAGCGGATAAGGGCTCCAAATTATTTGCACGAGATCTGTCTATTGGGCAGAGCCAGCTCACGATGGCAGAGTCATATGCACTAGCCTCTGTCGTTTTATAAGTGCCCATGTCGGCCTACGTGATATAAAAATATTTTTAATTTTTTGAATATCCACCAAATCGGAGCTTCTGGGAGGGATAAACGCCAGAAGTGTGGTGGTACTCTTCTTTAAGAAGGGTGACAATACCCTGCTTAAGCATTACAGGCCCATCTCGCTTCTGAGCCATGTCTACAAGCTGTTTTCCAGGGTTATCACGAACTATTTCGGGCGCAGGTTCGACGGCTTCCAGCCTTCCGAACAAGCCAGATTCCGAAAAGGTTTCAGCACTGTAGACTACATACATACGCAGGTTATACAGAAGGAGTATAACCTGCCTCTCTGCCCAGCGTTTATGGACTACGAGAAAGCCTTTGATTCGATCGAGACTTGGGCTGTGCTGCAGTCTCTCCAACGGTGCCTAATTGACCATCGGTGCATCGAAGTGCTGAACTGTCTGTACGAAAGCTCCACTATGTCACTCGGACTCCAGGACCAGACCTCGAAACCTATTCTCCTGTAGCAGGGTGTGAGGCAGGGAGACGTCATTTCTCTGAAACTGTTCACGGCCGCAATGGAGGATGTCTGCAAGGTTCTGGACTGAAATGGACTAGGCATTAACGTCAATGGCGAATATAAAACTCACCTTCGGTTTGCCGACAACAAAGTAGTCATGGCTGAGACTATAGATCTCAGTAAAGGTTCCAAAAGAGTGGGTCTTAAAATGAACGTAGATAAAACCAAAATCATGATTAACAACCATGTAGCGCCCATTCCTATCAAGATCGGAGACTCTACACTCGAAGTTGTGGACGATTACGTCTACCTCGAACAGACAGTCTAGTTGGGTAGGTCTAACTTCGAGAAAGAGGTCAACCGATGAATCCAACTCGGCTGGGCAGTGTTCGGAAAGTTACGCAGTATCTTCTCGTCCAACATACCAAAGTGTCTCAAGACGAAAGTCTATGACCAGTGCGTGTTGCCAGTGATGCACAATGGGCCTCATCAGAAGGCTTAAAGTCACCCAAAGGGCAATGGAAAGGACTCGGGGTTTCCTTGCGTGATCCAATCAAAAATGAAGATATCCGCAGGAGAACGAAGGTTGCCGACATAGCACGAAGAATTGCCAGACTTGTGGCAATGGGCAGGAACATTGCTCCCAGAACAGATGGCCGTTGGGGCCGAAAGGTTCTGGAGTGGCGACCGCGTACTGGAAGACGTAGCATTGGAAGGCCTCCTACAAGGTGGACTGATGACCTGGTGAAGATTGTGGGAAACCGATGGATGCGAGACGCAGAGGATCGTTCATTATGGCGACACTTGGGAGAGGTCCATGTCCAACAGTGGACGTACATTGGCTGAAATGATGATGATTTTTTTTTTAATAAATTAAAAGTCTTATAACTCTGAACGGACAGTTGTAACAACAAAGCTGTCATAACAATTATTGTTGTTTCAATTAGAAATACCTATCAAATGACATACATCTTATTGCTATTTGAGGATGTTCCCAATGTGCCCATTCTCCTTTTCAATCGAAAATTCTCACGTCAAAATTTCATCCATTTCCCGAGCTCAGATCGCACGTAAATTATTTTTCTTTTCATTTTTGTTATATTCTCTTCCTTTTCCAATGGGTTCCTTTTTCTGCTTCCTTTTCCATCCTACTGTGATTTTATTTCACTTTTTACCATTTTAAACGGCTTCAGCACTGGTATAATAAATTAGAACCACTACTGAACTTCAATTGAAAAAATCACCCTACAAACCACGTGCGTCTTAAAATGGCGACCATGGAGTAACTAGACTGTTTAATGAAGAGCTTGCTTTTCCAAAGAAAAACAAATTCTATTTAAATGAACAATTAATTTTTTAAACATGTACAACTTAACTGTTCTAATGGTTTGACTGAGTAAGTGTGTTAAAAAAACATAATGGTACATTTTCATTACAACATAGGTTGTGCAGCACTCTCATAGTAAAATTATTTTTCATTACTCATACTCTGAAAGTAGGTCTGAAGTTGCCTGAGGAGCGGGCTGAAAGTGATACTTTTCATCCCTAGGGAGTTTTACTTTACAACTGACTGCTGTCAAATTATTAAAAAAAAAACTAGTTCAATCTTCACATTTCTGTTGAACCATGTTCCAATTTTCCATACAGCCAGTCAATCACAGCGCGATATAAAATTGAAATAACTTAAAGACTAGGAATTAAATACAACAGAGATTTGTATTAACACGTTATGTTTATCAGATTAAAATAGTGATTTAACGCCTAATTTCATAAGAGAAGAGGCTAAAGCAGTAGTGGAATACCTTTTACCGCCTAAATCAGAAGAAAGATACCTACTTAAAATCATAGGTACGACGACTTAGGTTTTACAAACTTTTTATTTTATTTTTAGTTTCCTCGTATTCGTAATGAAAAGCAAAGTGTTTACCTCGGGGTGAAAGTAACCCATTTAACCCCTCGAATTAGCGACCTCGCTGCGCTCGCCCGCCAACTCCTTCTCGGGACGAAATGAGTTACTTTCACCCCTAGTGTAACAATGTACTATTTCGACACACTTGATCAGAAAGTGACTATAATTGCACTACACTTAGGTATATACCTAATGTAGCTTGTAACCAAACTGTAACTTTTTGATTACCATTATGCACAAGTGTGGTAATGTAGTGATAACCTTTTTTGTTAAACCTCTGTTCTCAAATCAAACATTGAATTCGAAAAAAAAATACATTAGGTAGGTATTGCGTTCAATAGTACACATTAGTGTCTTGCTTGCTTATTTAATGCTAATTTGTGTTTAAATAAACTATTTAAACTTTTACGTGTTTAATAAACAAAACCTTTCATAAAATAAAAATATTTTTTCTGTTTATAATCATAAGCAACCTCATTCTTATTTTTATTCAAACAGCCTAGCTAGAGTAGCTAGTCTATGGCCGCCATTTTGGATGAGCGCGCATAAGAAGAAAGAACAATTTTTTGACGCCATACAACAACAAAAAAAAACATTTCTGCTGATAAAGCAATAATTAATGAATTTGTAAAATTTTTCTTCTCAAGTGTGTCGAAAAACGTCGTATGATACACGTGAATATTGGCGATTACCGTCCTCGGCTCTCGTAAGATCCTCGCCTTCGGCTCGGATCTAAATACCGCCTCAGCGGTAATCACCAACATTATACACTTGTATCATAATGTACTATTAATTTAGAACAACCTTAATTTTAATAGATTAATTTTAGATGCTGTTTCAATTTGATCTTTACAGAAACTGGAGTAGATACAACTGCGTCTACTCTAAGCGAGATTGTCGAGTCTGCAGTAACTGAAACCCAATATCCCATACAAGTAACCAAGTATCCGACACATGTAACCCAGTATTCTGTAAATGCAACCGAGTATCCTATTATCGCAACCCAGTACCAGGTACCGTCATGGAGACGTAAAATGAACTTTAAACAAAATGTTGAACGTGTTCTATTAAAACATCCCAAATTGTTAGAAAAAATAAAAGAACACTATAAAATTGACAATAACAAACATCATCATTCCCTGTTTCCTATACGGAAACTTGATCAGAACTTTCTTGACAACCACGATAGACAATTGGATGAGCATGAGCAAACCAAACAAAAGGCTTTCATATCTTCAAATAAAATATACAATTATCCTAAATACTTTCACGACGTACTCGTAAAAAATCATATGCTCCACAAAATCAGAGAAGTTACCAGCTACAGTGATGAAGAAGAGCACTTAAAGACTAAATTGTACGATGCGTTAAGACATGATAACATGACATTCATATCGTTTAGAAAGTCAGGCAGTGATGTAATTAGCAATCAACCAGTCCAAGATTTATCTAGCGAACCTGATGATGAATGGGTATTAAAGAATAATATCTATAAAGTTTTTGAACCGAAATTATATCACCTTCCTTAGTATGAAGATATGGGTATTGTGTATATAGGGGCTAAGAAGCTGAAAATACTTTTTTTCTACAGATATGAAGGAATCTAAAACAACAATGTGGTCCCTACTTCCTGTAGAATTTTGGAGTGAAACACACGTAGTTCGCTCGATAGCCATTTATTAAGGGACACTACCTATTAGAGGAGGCGCCAAAGGGAGTTGAGTGTGCAAAACATGAGGACCGCCTTCTGTGATAGTTTTGAACTCAGAGAAGATTCTGAAATTTGGCATGAAGCAAGGTCACAGCCTAATGTAGGTAAAATTCTGAAAACTGTAAATTTATCAACACGTATATGTATGTTTAGTTTTAGCTTTATATATAATTCTATAATTGTTTTAAATAATATTTTCTTTTTTTTTTATGCACCTGCCATTTTGTCTCTGCACTACCCTAGGTTGACTGGTAGAGAATGCCTAAGGCATTAAGTCCGCCTTTGTATCTTTTGTTGCATGAAGATTAAATAAATAAATAATAAATAACAAAAAAAATATTCTTGTGATTCGGAAAAATCTTCGTAACTGAATTCGGGAACTGAACTGTTTTCATGTGTAAATTTGTACGGAACTCTCAGTGCGTGAGTCCGACTCACTTTTTTTTTAGTTGACTTGCTATAGATATATTTAATCAGAAACAATTAGATATTGTTACTTAGACAATTAAAAAAATGACTCTTAGCATTTGCTCAGTCAATTTACTTGCTGTTTCAGGGAGAGGGTGTAAAAAAAATGGACCAATATACCTCCTAGCAACATCCAGAATCATAATCTGCTTGCTTTTCTGAGTCCAAAACTATTCACAGAAGGCGGTTCTCATATTTTGCATACTCAACTCCCTTTGGCGCCTGCTCTATATGATTTGACAACAGCGTTTCTAAAAAGCGGAACATAATCTAAATAAAACCTACATTACACTTTCAGGACTCTATAAAATCTCATTTAGGTATATTTAAAACTGAAATTCAAAGGTTTGAAAGTTCTCAAAATGAAATTCCTATGATATAATATTATTTTAATGGAACTAGAAATTAAAGAATGCCACCATGTTGCTTAATTGTTTTATTTATTGTATTGACTTGAAATGATGACACTGTGCTGGTGTTCTCTTGTACGAAAGTCCCGATGCTTTCAATAAAATCGTCTCTCTAGATCGCTTGCCAGATTGGGTAATTAATTAAACTACTCAGCGCAAAATATATGTTTATATTCAAAAAACTAAAATAAAATTCAATGCACTCTCAATATTTCAAACATCATTCATCAGGTACCATGTTAATGCGCATGGGTTGTTTTTTTGTACGCTGCCACCACGGAACAGTAAAAACAGTGGAAGAAGTAGGTATGTTGGCGTGGCACTGTCGCCGCTAGTAAGAACCGCGTTGCGCACTTACTGTTCAAGCGCCCTCATTCTCTAACTAGACTGCGCAACATAATAATTAACGAAAACTAATATTAAAATGCCTTATTGTGCCATACTGTACTTTAAAAACCATAGTCGGACTAAAAATCTAACTCATGGAGGTGTATCATACCACCGAAAAGGATTATTTTCGGATTTATTTAAATAAAATGAAAAAATAAAATTACGTGAAACATTGCGCAGGATATACAAACAAAACTAGTCCTTAGTGACATAAAAACAAAGTCGATTTTCTTTTCTCGGTTAATAGCTTTTCTGGAATATTCGTTAGTCTACCTATACTTTTGACGCTATCCAAATAGTGCGTGACTTTATCGATAAAATCAATCGATATGTATTACATGGCCTTTTTAAAATAAAAGTAATTATATATTATAGTTTAATAGTTTTTGTAAGTAATATAATATAGATAATTATTAAATTAATAAAGTTAATAAAATAAAAATTGTGGTATGATATTTATGACTATTCAAAACTATTCATTTATTTGCATTCTCATAGTCGCTTAACTATGTTCATTGTGATATCTGTTTAAATATGAAGTTCCGTTGGCCATTTCTGGTCTTCTTCACCAGTTCCACTTCATCAAATGTCACTTTTTAACTGTAAATGCATAAGCCCTCAATGATAATACCAAAATAACTATATGATTGCCTATAATATTTGAGGAGTTCCCTCGATTCCTCATGGATCCCATCATCCGAACTGAATTTTTTTAAAAAATAGGACCAATTCGGAAGCATATCATGTGAGGGGAAAAAAATTTTGCAAATCGGTCCATAAACGACGGAGTTCTAAGGTAACAAACATAATAAAAATTTAAAAAAAATACAACCGAATTGAGAACCACTTCCTTTTTTTTTGAAGTCGGTTAAAAAGGCTTTTTCAATACACTTACTCGAAAATTGGCTCTTATCGCACTACGAATAGGTTCGACATGCTATGTTTATCACCCTCGTGTGATTTTGAATTTATCATAACAAGGGCTTTTTTCATTCCTATTTCGTCACGGTCAATCGTGATTATTATTTTTTTTAAAGCAAAGAGGTGGATACTTTTAATGTTTTAATATTTAATGAAAATTAAAATTGTGTTTTCTGAACAGAATATCATGAATAAATAAGATTATTTACACACTTAATTTGTTATTATCAAAAAATTAACATTATCTGTATTCTAAATTAAAAAATATTTGAATTTCTAATTTTAGTAGTAAGTAGGATGTATACGGTTTAATACCTTTGCTTCTTTTGCAACCTGCAATTTTTTTTTATTGTGTATTATTTTGTGAAAAAAAAATGTTGAATTTAAGTTTTGAAGAGAATTCTTTGGATAGTGCCGGCGCCGTCAGATATTGTTGTTACGTTAAAATACTCGCGATAGCTTGCCATCTAAATCAAAACTAAAATTTATGGGGACTTTGGAAAATTTTCTTCACTACAAAATGAACATAAATACGTCGTAATTTTCAGAGAAAGTAAGTATTTCTTCGTGAGTGTATTGAAAAACGTCGTTTGATACATGTGGAGATTTGTCACTGCAACACTCGGCTTCATAAAACCTTCGCCTATACTACTCGGGTGAATTTTGCCTCGGTTGAAATGACAAACTTTCCCCACTTGTATCAAAATGTACTATTGCCTCCTATCCATCCTAAAAGGTGTTGTTTACAAAAAAAAATCTCGTTAATACCTAATCTCACCGATAGAAAATCATCGCAAAACCTACGCAAAATCGCAGAAACTACAGCTCCTGAAATATAAACCTAGGATTTTTTGTTGTATTTTTATAAGCTTTGACAAATTCTAATCTAAGTTTTACAAAAAACTTCAGGTGCTTTTTCAGCGAGATATCAACGATAATAATGTATGTCATCGTTTCGATGGCGCGGCCATGGAGTTTTTGCTTTATAGCTCCTAAAATATAAACTTAGGTATTTTTGTTGTATTTTTATAAGCTTGGACAAATTCAAATCTATGTTTTACAAAATATTTCAGAACTCAGCGATGCTTTTTCAGCGAGATATCAACGATAATATGTTTGTCAGCATTTCAATGGCGCGGCCACGGGGTTTTTGCTTCATAGCTTCTGAAATATAAAAATATAGAATATAAAAATATATTTTTACAAATTTTTTACAAATTTAATCTATTATATTTACCTAAATTTCAGGACTCAGCAACGCTTAGTCTTATAGATCTCTGTGGCCGCGTGGTTCGCCGCGTTTCAATAGCGCGGCCACATTCAAACCCTTATTACTTCTTAACCATAACTTTGACAAATTTATGGTTTTCCCAGTCCTATTCAAGAACTTAGCATTAATAAATTCAAAACATTTGTAAAGCGAAAACTTTGCCAAAAGGCTTTTTATACTGTAAAAGAGTATCTCGAGGATAAAACGGCTTGGGATTGACCTGCTCCAATACCTACTCACTATAATTGTTATCATTTGAATGTTTTTTTGTTTTAACTGCCTTTTTTTATTGACGATTGTTGTTGTTTTACAATTATGATATTGTATATATATATATATATTTTATTATTTTTTTACAATTATGACATGTTTATTTTTACTATTTGACTGAATTTTTATTTATATACTTTTTTTTTTACAATTTGCAATATTTACACTTTTGTAAATTTTATTATTGTGAATGTGAGAACTATGTGGATTACTCTTTCCTTTTCTTTTATTTTCACATGATGTCTGGCAGTTTTGAGTATTTGATGTGGCCTACCCAAATGTCCTTTCTTTGGCATTGTTCGTCAAGTCGTTGAGCTCCTTAGTAGTCCTGAGTTGAGCTACACGCATACTGACAAATGCTTGCACTGACTGGACAGGTCCACTTAGAACTGTGTGGTTCTTTCTTCAAAAGACCATCTCAGGCTCAATCTGCACGGTTCTCATATGATTTGACCATTACATGTTTTGCTGTATGGACTTTAAAAGAGACTTTGACCCCTGAGTTTGTTTCGGTGTTTCTTCTCAGGGTAGTCAGTTAGGAAACACCGGCCTCATCTAGCATTAATTGACAAAAAAAAAAATTGACGTGTAAAAGTGTTTTTATAAAACCTACTTGCAAAATAAAGATCATTTATCATTTATCATTTTCCGTCAATATTTTTTAGTCTCTGTATATATATTATATATTTTTTAGGCGGAAAAATCATCCAATGACGGAGCGGGAGATAGTGTTAGACTTTTACTGAATAAAATCCACTCCTGCTCCTTCATTGCCTTTCGTACCGGGGTCGAATCTTCTTTTCAGAAACAAATCCTTGGCCCCAGTAGGCTTCGACCCTGCTGGGCCCCTACATTTTGCTGACAACTCCTTGTAGCACGCGTGAAACGATACGCGCCGAGGACGTTTCTGTACGAGGTGGGCAAACTCTTTGAGAGAGTCATTGCAAACCGCCTCGTCGGGCGCCTAACACGGGTGGGGCCGGACCTTTCGGACGGACAGTTCGGCTTTCGCAGGATGCGCTCTACGGTGGACGCCATCATGCGCGTGCGAGCCCTCACGACGGGGGATGCGGTGTCCCGGGGCAGGTGTGTCGTGGCAGTGTCCTTGGACATTGCCAACGCCTTCAATTCCCTGCCCTGGAGTACGATCCGGAGGGCACTCCGGTACCACCGGGTGCCCGAATACCTCTGTCGAGTGGTCGAGGCCTATCTATCGGATAGATTTATAGTCTACCCCGGTCACCAGGGAGACTGGAAACGTCGAGAGATGTCGTGCGGTGTTCCGCAGGGGTCGATACTAGGGCCACCCTTGTGGAACATCGGGTACGTGCTGCGCGGTGACTTCCCTGACGGGGTCAGCGTGGTTTGCTACGCAGACGACACGCTGGTTCTAGCGCAGGGAGAGTCGTACCAGGCGGCGGTCGCTCTAGCGACACGCGGGGTTGCGATGGTCGTTGATGGGATCCAGGAGTTGGGACTCGAGGTGGCGCTTCACAAATCCGAGGCGATGTGTTTCCACGGTCGCCGGTCTCGGAACGCGCCGCCATTGAGTTCCCAACTAACGGTAGGAGGAGTTCACATCGGTGTCGGGTTGACGATGAAGTACCTGGGATTCGTCCTCGACAGCCGGTGGAATTTCGTGGAGCACTTCCGACGTCTGGCTCCCAAATTCAACCGGGCTGGGGCTGCGCTCAAGCGGCCCCTGCCCAACCTTGGGGGTCCAGACGCCTCCTGCCGGAGGCTCTACGCGGGGATCGTTCGGTCCATGGCCCTCTACGGGGCGCCGGTGTGGGCGCCGTCGCTGAAAAAGCAACCGGCGGCCATACTGAACGCCTGCCAGAGGGTCATGGCGATAAGGATGGTGCGGGGATACTGCACGGTCTCCCGCGAAGCGGCGAGCCTTCTGGCTGGCCTACCACCGTGGGATCTGGAGGCAACAGTCCTTGCACACATGCACGATATGCGCGTGGAGATGCAACGCCGGGGTGAAAGTCCGCTGCCGCGACAGGTCACGGCATGGCGGACAGAGCTCCGGCGGCATCTTATGGTGAAATGGCGTCAACGACTATCGCAACCCAGTGCTGGGCACGCCACAATCATGGCGGTAAGTCCCCTCTTTGAGGCGTGGCTGGAAAGACCTCACGGCGTCCTTACCTTCCGCATGACGCAGGTACTCACCGGACATGGTTCGTTCGGGAGTTTCCTGCACTCGATTCATGCGGAAGTGACGCCCGGGTGTCGCCACTGTGCGGAACGCCCGGAGGACACGGTGGAGCACACAGTCGAGGTGTGCCCTGCTTGGGCGGAGCATCGCCGTGCCCTCGTGGGGGCGATCGGCGGCGGAGACCTCTCGCGCCGGGCCTTGGTTGAGGCCATGGTCCGGAGCGAGGAGGAGTGGCAGGCGGTCGCCGACTTCTGCGAAGCAGTAATGCTCGCAAAGGCAACGGCGTTATCGCCGCCGCCGTCGCCGGGATTCTGATCCCGATTTCCGGCCAACGTAGACGCGGGCTTGCGGACAGTGAGCAATGGGTAGCTCACTGTCCGGCCGTCCGGTAACTGTCCGGACCAAGTCCAAGTCGTCGACGGCGCGCACTGTCGAAGCCTACTGGGGCCAGGGTTATCCGAAAGGGCGCTCGAGCCCCGGTATGAAGGCTAGAAGGAACGGGGTGGGTCTTTTAGTCAGTAAGAGTCTGACACTATCTCCCGCTCCGCCCAAGGGCGGGGGATGTCAATGCATGATTTTTTCCCACCATAAAAAAAAAGGACGTTTCTGTATATGGTTTCATTGATGATATACCAAGGCACATTTACAATTATACGCAGTGTTTTAGACTGAAATCTTAGCAGTATTTCTAAATTTGAGTTTATGGCTGTAACACCACAGTTGCAATCGATATAACCAAACTGGTCTAAAGATACTCTTGTACAGAAGTAGTAGTAGTATTTTCCGTTGTGTGTTAGGATCCACGCTCAAGAAACCAGAACATTATTCGTGATTGTAAGCTTTAATTAAGTCTTAATTTAAGCTTTTCTCTTTGTAAATATGTGTTTCGTCCATACTAGCCTTTTATCGAACAAGTAGTGGGCCTGGCCTGACTGAGGTATATGTACACCATTGACTTTTACTGGAGAACATTTACCGTGCCAGAGGCTGAATGTAACATTTATTGACTTGGTTTCATTAGCTTTTATACGCCAGTCCTTCAACCAGAGAGATATGTCCTCGAGACTTGTCTGTAGTATTTCTGAGGCTCTGCTAGGATCCATTGAGGAAAAAATGGCTGTGTCATTGGCAAATATAAGTGATCCGTCTAGTGTTGGTAGATCAGATATGTAAATCAGGTAGAGGACTGGTCCCATGACGCTTCCCCTGGGGCACTCCAGCTTTGGTCTGGTGTGCTTCAAAGTTATCTTCGCCTTGTTTTTGTTTTCGATATTTATCGTTTTGTCAAAATGGACCGTGAACCGGTAAATTATCGATTATCGGTTATCGGTTTGCATGCTCTAGACTACACCGCAGCGCTCGTCGTCAATTGAGTGTCGTTGGTCTGTAAGCGCCCTTACGCATAATTTTTAAGCATAATTTCTCTAATCATAATAATGATTAAGCATGACATTTCTCCTGAAGCAGGTAATACATAACATATTTGTTTGGAACAATTTTGTAGGGTTTTTCGCTGTAAGAAGCATGCAAGCAAGCATGCAGCATGCAAGCAAGCCTGCAGCATGCAAGCAAGCATGCAGCATTCAAGTGAGCATGCAACATGCAGCAGACATGGTTTCTGTCACGGTTCCGGCGCTGCGGGCCTCCGGCGGCCCCACGAGTGTGTTAGATTCTGTATTATTATGACGTAATTAAATTATGAATTTTCAGTTTTCATGTATATTGTTAGTAGTATTTTGTACATTGGTAACATTTATGAAGCTTGAATCGAATGTTGAAGTACCTGCCAAAGATAATATTGTATTTACAAACATAAAACGCTAAACTTGTATAAAGCAGCAATTATGATAATTCTGTAAATTATTATTATGTAATTATTAATGCCCTTTAAAATACATTTATAGTGCTACTTTAATGTGAAATGAACCAATAAGTATTTTTATGACAATCTGAGATTTGTAAAAGGTAGAGGGATAATTGACGTTTAAGTGTCAACCTACAGGTTTGACATTTAAACGTCAGGTCTTTCCTAGAGCTAGCGCAAGATAAGTTGGCGCGTGGCCAAAATTGGAAACTAATAGTTTGACGTTTATGTCATGTGTCATGGACAATGTGTTGTGTTCTGTGTTTTTTATCGTTTCTAAAGTAAATAGTCGACATTATTATACCAAAAGTGATTAAAAGTGCTAGCAGCGATATTATCTTAAAAGTCAAATGTGTTTGTTAAGAGAAATGAGAAAATATTGGAGTTACGGTACCATTTTCCAAAATTAGACCCATTTGTCAAATAATTTTTCAGGTGACCATCACAATAAAATTTCCCTAAATATGCGTACCCGGGCGGTACCTAAGAAGTCAAAAAAGGTTGTTGAAAATGGACTGCTACTATGTGCTTTAATCTTTATCAAGTGACTATCATGACGATATGAATTCTGCAAACTTCATCCATGAAAAAATAAATATCCATTAAAGCATTACTAAGTTTTCAAAACTTTTTTTAAAATTAAATTACTTATATAAATGAACATAACCTATACTCAATTTATTTAGGGTTTAGGTAGTATAGTCTGTCTAATTAGTCAACCGACTTAGGAATTTTGTATAATAGTTAATCATTTAAAAAATACTTAAATTCGATACTTTTCATAAGGTTCTTCTGTTAGTAAACAATGGTCTCTACCTCTTAATCAACCTTGATTATTGAACCCATGTTGACTACATCAGATTTAATTAAATCCTAATAATTACCCAAGTCGTTTAATCTTGACATGTTTCTGTACCTAAAAATGCTTTTTTAAAAATAAATTACAAAAAATAATGATCGCTACATTGTTTACCAATCTATATTTTTAGAAAACCTGAATGTATTATAATATATGTTATGAAACATATTTCCCATTTTTAAAAACATATTTCTTTTACAAGACATATTATAAAAATTGTTTACTTTCTTTTTAATAGGTACTATAAATGTAGTATAGCTAATAAATTATTTAAATTACACTGTGCTACGAAAGAACGTTTTTAATCAAATTAAGGAAAATAGATTTGTTAGGTTGGCAACATTATGCACGCCCCCAGCTACGCACCAAGTTATCTTGCTCGCACTCTATAAATACAATTGGTTTCTATTAAAGCTCTCTCACTTGCTGCCCAGCTCTAGTCCTTTACTGACTGCCAAGGCCTGTTTACGTAAGTTGTCTAATATTATGTCTTAATATTATTGCTACTATTGTATTGAATGTGTATTTGTTATACTGTGACTTCTGTTTCTAATTATGTTATTGTGTCAAGGATAAAATGCTTCCAAGGTGTTTCTTGCCGTTCTTCACCTCGTAGACCTAGTTACCGAACGACTCAGTAGTTTATTCGAATAATTGATAAGTCTATTTGGAATAAATACTTAGTCTTGTTTTTCTGTGCTTTTCTTCATAAAACCCTTTCCTTACACACAGTCATAGGAACTTATGATCTACAGTAAATAACCGTTATCCATCTTGACATTTTAGTACGATATATAGGTAGATATAAACATAGATCAACCTAGTTTCCCTTGTTATTTATAACACGTGCTAATCGTCGCAGACGGCTTTCGCTCGCCACCGCAGCTCCAGCTTGATTCTTAGCATTTGTTCAGTCAATTTACTTGCTGGTTCAGGGAGAGCGGTGTAAAAAAAGTGGACCAATATAACTCCTGACAACATCCAGAATCATAATCTGCATGCTTTTCTGAGTCCAAATCTATTCACAGAAAGCGGTCCTCCTAAATTGCACACTGAACTCCCTTTGGCGCCTGCTCTAATTGAAATCGCAATATTGGCAGTTTTTTACCCGACTACGGCAAAACCAAAGGAGGGTTATGATTTTGACTGGCTATGTATGAATGTATGTGAGTATGTTCATCTGTTCCCTCATAGCTCCTAATCTACTTATCGGAATTCGACATATGAGGTATCGTTAGTACCGTCTTAATCGTACGCTGAACATAGGCTACGTGACGTGTTACAAAACTCGATATGGCACCCTCTAGCGAATAAATAATGTGTTAAAAAAATGTTAAGAGGTATTCAAAATTTTTTTAACACTGATACTTAAAACTGGTGCTTACCAAAAAATGTCATCAAAATTCAATGTGGCGCCCTCTAGTGGAGAGTTTTGTGTTTAAAAAAAAGATAAATATGTCGTGTTTGGTATCATTTGAAAAGGCTTCAAGTAAATAATATAGAAACAGTGAGTTGGGAATATTTCTAATGACGACTGTTATTAAGCCTACATTTATCAATTAGAATATAATAACAAAGTTAACAAAACTTTGAGCGGAAAGATTAACAGTATTATTAAACAAATTTGATAGAATATTAACATACTCTTAAAAAATGAACATACATATTACACAAATTAGAGAGAAAAAACAACACAATTACACAGAATTGTGAAAACATTCATTAAAAACTCATAATTATTACTCATGATGAGTACCCATGCAATTAGCGATTATCGATTGGTAGGAAACAGAGCTTGGAAATTGATCTTCTTACAGTACCACTTTTTACGCATAGACCCTAGTGATTCCATCCGATCCCGGGTGCTTGTCCACAATCCGTCCTAAAGGCCATTTCCCAGGTGGCAATCCTTCTGTTTTGATAAGAACAATCTGGTCTATATCAAATTCTTCTTGTATTTTTTGCCACTTTGGTCTTTGTTGAAGCATGGAGAGATACTCGCTAGCCAGCGATGCCAAAAGTTTGACAGTACCCGTTGACAGTATTACCACCGTGATAAGCTTGATTGGGAGATATCTTTCAGGCTCGGCGAGGGTATAGTAATTGGAGACTCTCCAATAAGGAAGTGGCCAGGTGTAAGTACATCCAAGTTGTTCAAATCTGACACAATAAGTGGGCAAAGAGGACGGGAATTAAGACATGCTTCAACTTGACATAATACGGTCGTCATCTCTTCATATGTCAAATTCGTATTCATGATGCGTTTGAGGTGGAATTTCATGGATTTCACCCGCCTCCCAGAGGCCTCCAAAATTCGGGCTATAGGCAGGTATGAAATGCCACTGTGTGCCGTCAGCTGCAAGTAGATTGGACATGTGATCTCCAAATTCAAAGTTTGCTTCCTTGAACGCCTCAGCAAGTAACTTGTTCGCTCCTACGAAATTTCGTCCCTGGTCACTCCACAAAGCACTACGTCTTCCACGCCGGGATTCAAAGCGCTCTAAATGAACTGCCCTTGTCGACATGCATATGAAGATGGAGATGTAGGATTTGTTGGTTTTTGCTCCTTTACCTTTGGACATAAGGACATCATAAGGTCCAGCAAAATCAACGCCACTGTGGAGAAATGGCCGTGCAGGAGTCACTCGCACCTTCGGTAACTCCTTTTTTTTATCTGTTATAAACTAGTACTTGACTGCGATCCCGCCTGATGGTAAGCAGTGATGCAATCGTTGATGGTGAGGCGCACTAGTTTATTAAGACCCATTTGTTGCGTCCGAGATCGTGCATTCAGCTTGGCACAGACAAAACATTTATGAACGTATGTCTTTACTAAACTCTTGACTTTCAGAATCCAGTATCTTGACCTCAGGTAATTTAGCATTAATTGCACTCCTCCGTGCAGCGTCTGTTTGTGAGCATCAGCTACGAGTAAGAAGGTGAGTAGATTTTTGTCGTCTAAGACTATAGGATGCAGACGGTCATGTTCTAAATAGTTAGCGTTTTGTAGTCTTCCACCCACCCTGAGTATCACTTAAATTTCTTACTTGTTTCCTTTCTAACAGGTCTTTGATGTCTTCTTGGAATATAACATCTTGTGTGATTTTTATGCAGGGCTGCAGAGAATGGAGTTCTTCAGTAGTGATGGGCGAATCTACAGGTTGATTTTGTCTTCGCCTCAGAAATATTTTAGCATACGTGATAGTCTCAAGTAATTCAGGTAAGTTTTTGAAAGATTCTATCTTTTTGTACAAGGAATTTTCTTCGCTTTCTCTTGTGAGGTAAGTATCAATAGTTTTTTTTTCTTTTCTAGGTCTGTTTCTTCATTAATTGATGTTTCCATATGTATTTTTTCATGTTTCAGGTGTTCCGGACCGTGCCACCAGAGTGCGTATTTTCTCAATCCAGGAGCCAACATTCCTCTCGATGCGACATCTGCTGGATTTTGTTCTGACTGTACGTGGTACCATTTGTTTCCAACATTATCAAGTATGGTTATTACCCTATTTCTTACGAATGTGTGCCATCTGTTTAGATCTCCTCGCAGCCATGACAAAATTATCGTGAAATCAGTCCAACAATATATCTGACTCTTTGGGATGCGCGTCGCCTCACTTATATGCTATAATAACTTAGATAGGAGCACTGCACCGCATAATTCCAGCCGTGGAAGGGATAATGCCTTGATAGGAGCTACCTTTTTCTTGGCAGCGATAATTCCGGTCTGATAGCCTCCGTTGACTCCTCAGACCCTCAGGTTAGCAACAGCTCCATACGCTTTAGTGAAAGCGTCACAATAACCGTGAATAGGTACTAACATCTTCACGGTTCTTGTGTCGTAAACAGCCGTCTCTTTAATTTGATTTTGATATCTTCAAAACTGTGTCTAATGTTTAACCATTCGTTTTTTGTTTCAGGTGAGAGCTCTTCAACCCAATGGACCCGTTGAAGCCATAATTTTTGAATCACTATTTTTACAGGTCCTAGATCTGGAGCCAACCATCCCAGAGGATCAAAAAGTCGTTGAACCTCGGCCAATATTTTTCTTTTTGTGACTGTTTCTGATAAGGGTGGTAGCTTGAGGTTGTATTTCAGTATATAATATAATAATATTATAATACAAGGTGTCGTTTTGAAGCTGCAAAATATTTCAGGAGGTAATTATGTTAGTGATTCTCGACCCGAATCAATAATAAAATAAGTAGGTAATTTTTTTTTTTTTATAACCGCCCTTTTTTTCACACACACAAACACGGAACAATAAAGGGCGTTTTCACACACACTAACTCGCAACGATAGTTTCATAAATAATGTATCATCCAATCATCATCCCGTACGCCACACCCTAGCCACGCCTCCGCGGCCATCGATCAATCGATTTAGTTTAGTGTAATTAAAACATTAAATAACAAGTATTACTGATTATTGACCAGGTATCGTTTTTTTACATGATTATTTATGAGTTTTATTACAACCTCCTGAAATATTGTGCAGTTTTAAAACTGCACCTTGTATAATAATAATATAATATAATATAATATAATATAATATAATATAATATAATATAATATAATATAATATAATATAATATAATATAATATAATATAATATAATATAATATAATATAATATAATATAATATAATATAATATAATATAATATAATATAATATAATATAATATAATATAATATAATATAATATAATATAATATAATATAATATTCCACTACTATCACACAACGTATATCTTCTCCCATATTCCAGGATAAGCCCAGTGTTTTTATCAAGCCGTCTAACTTGATATCGATGTTAACATGAGAGCTGAGCTCAACTGGATGAAATTCTTTTAGGAAATCTGAATTGTTGGACGCCCATTTTTGTAGGATGAAACCGCCTCTGTCAAGAATTGCTTTTACGTCTTTAGCTATAACAACTACCTCGGGTACAGTATCTTAGCCGGACATTAAACCATCCATATAGAAGTCCTGTCTAACAGTGTCTGCTGCTTGAGGATGATTCTCACCTTCATCTTTCGCCACTTGGTGCAGAGTCTTGACGGCAAGATATGGTGCGCATGCCGCGCCAAAGGTGACTCGCAGAAGTCGGTATTCCTTCACAGGTTCATCAGGGTTGTTACGCCACACAATTCTTTGATAATCTTCGTCTTCTTTAGACACGAGTATTTGTCGATACATTTTCTGAATGTCGGCTACAAATGCTATCTTTTTCAGGCGCCATCTCATGACGAGACGACGAGTGATCTCATATTTTCCTGTAGTTGCGGTCCCACTAGTAATTCATCGTTGAGTGCTATGTTATTTGAGCCCCTGTGAGAGGCGTCAAATACTAGCCTGACCTTTGTTGTCTGACTTTCTTCCTTGACCACTGCATGGTGGGGTAGACATACAGCTGGTTTATCACTTTCAGCACTTGGAACCTCCTCCATGTGTTTCATTTCTTTGTATTCGTTAATTGCTTTAGTATACTCCCTTTTCAGATCCTCATTCTTCATAAAACGTCTTTCCAAGTGAAGTAATCTACTCTCAGCCCCTTCTTTCGTATTACTATGCGGTGATTGTTGGGTTTTCTGTTTTAAATGGTAGTTTAACTATGTAACGCCCTTCACTATTTCGCCTGTAAGTATCTTTATAAATTCTCTCGCAGTATTATTCTTCCTTGGTAAGTTTTCCTTGTGCATCTGTTTCAACCTCCCACATTTCATGTAGATCAAGCTTATGATGCATTACCAGCATTAGTTGTTCTGAAGTATGTGCTTGTATCTTTCCAAATAAGATCCAACCCGAGCTTTTATTTTGTGCACATGGAGAGCCCGGTGGACCTTTGATTATCTCAGCCTTTAAAATCTGAGCACAAACTTTTACGCCTAATAGCATGTTTATTCGCCCTGGTGAATGAAAGCTTGGGTCTGCCAGGGTAAGTCCTTTTAAGTGCGGCCAGGTGTCCATTGAACCAGCAATAGTCTCCGAGGGTAAATACGACGTCAGTCGAGTTGGCATTACATATGCATTGATATTGAGCTTCACGTCTGTCTCAGATCTCGAAAAAAGGTCAACCTGTATAACGTGACTCACTGTAGTCTGCGTTGCTCCGACTCCTGTAATCGTTCCTTTTATACGCGATCTTTTTACCTTTAACGATTGCGCTGCTCGCTCACTGATAAAATTTGCTTGCGAGCCTTGTTCTACCAGCGCTCGCAATACTGTCTTGTATCCCTCTCTATCTCTTACTTGTACTAATGCTGTTGCAAGCAACGCTGTTGATCTCTTCGACACAAAGTGCGTAGATAAATCTTCTTCCCAGGCCGTGTGTGTTTCCACATCTAACTTTTGTACAAGTGTGTAGATAATCACCTGATCCCAGAACTCGACTGGTATTTCTTGATCTTTCAAGTTATTTAAACACTGAGAGGTTGTATTTAACAAATTCTTGATTTAAACAGCTGATGGAGAGGTAATTTTCTTTTGAGTAAATAACTTGTGGAGTAGAGAATGAACTATTAAACGTTTGTTTCCATACCGTTGGGCAAGTGAATTCCATGCCGGTTCATAGTTATCAGCCGTGATATTAACATGCTTCAATAATTCTTTAGGTTCACCAACAAGGCTCAACTTCAGGTAATATAACCTTTCGACGTTACCAGCGACGTGAACATATCTCGAAACATAGGTCAATCATCATAGCTTCCGTTAAAAGTGGGTAACTCGATGCGTGGTAAGTTAACCCGTGGTGGCGTCGAGGCTTCATATGATGGTCTCTGTGTGTCTGTCGAATTCGAAAGCATCGACAACATATCCCTTAAATCGCCTATTAAACACGAGTATAAATCTTCAACAGCAAAGTAATCTTCGTTTTCAAAAAATGGAACTTCATTTCGTTTGGCCTTAGGTGTACATTTCACTGTCTTGATGTGTCGTATTGAATGTTCGCCAATATCCTTCGATGGTTTGTTATTTAAATATAAACTCTTGATTTGTTAGTTTAAATATAACCACTTGATAATCTTTGCTTCGGTCATTTCTTTAAATTACCTTGTGTCTTTTGTAACAGTAAATAAATATCTTCTAACGAATTAACTAACTCTTGCTGTTCACTAGTTAACGTAACACTCATTGTTATGTATGTCTATTAAAATGTTCGTCTTGATATGGTAGTTTAAAAGCACTCACAATAAAATTCAAAGTCAATGGTTTAACTAGATTAGTTATGTACTAGTTATTCACGTATCAGTCACTGTTATGTATAGCTATTGAGATGTTCTTGTTAGGATAGTTTTACAACACACACAAATCACGTTTTAAAGTCAATCGTTTGTTTACTAGTTAATTTCGTAGCACTCACTAATGACTTGCAAAAAAGGTGCACATAAAACCGACTCAAGTAGCAGCCTTTTGTTCTCCGGTCGCCGGGTCGTCCTTATCTATTTGTCTAATAATCGTTTGGACCATATGTTGAAGTGATTAAGGTCAAGTGTATCCTGTATCCTCCTTTACATTATTTTGTACGCATGCTCCTTAATATTAGGTATCAAGTTAATGCTTGATTAGCGTTTTAAGTCTTTAACTTGTTTCTTATTAATAAAATGCATTACACTATTGGCAGTCAATCAGAGTGGTTCTTTTACCAAATATGTATATCCTACGACCCTAAACATCTCATAGCGACCCTGTCTTGGGCTGTCCTTGGGTTTCGGCAGTTAAAATTGGAGGTTAAAGTATAATAACTATATCTAACGTTACTACAACATAATAATTAGCGAAGATGTGCCGCTCATCGGTCGAAAAAGATGAGGTATTGATGAGGTATTTATAACCCAAAACGCAGCGGGTAGCAACGAGGCTACTTTGAAGGGTATTGGTCAACACATGATGCAAATTAATATTGTGATGTTCGCTCTGCTGGCTGCATTCATCATAGTATTACGTACTTTATGGCGCGGCTATACAGAAGATGCCATCGTCAATGGATTCAAGAGGAGATTGGTCTTACTGCCATGCAGCGTATCCGAGCTTCTATCCGAGGACACACTAACGCCGAAACTTCAACCTAAAGAACCGTGAGTAACCAGCATAAACTGATTTAAAAGTGAGGGACAGTGTCAGTGCGTGTTGTGTGCGGTTAAATCTGCGAGTACTAAAAATAATAATTAGGGACATTAAAATATATTACAAATAAGTAACACTAACGTCTAAAAATAGAATAGAATCATTTACACATTCCAGTATTTTATAATTCTAAGTAAAGATGTCACAACATAAGTGTAAAGTTTCTAGTAGCGCGGCAAAAGAATGACGAACGTTTCAAAGGCAGCGAACGTTGCAAGGTCTCGAGTTACGTGGGCTAAAGTGCACGATTGTAGAATAATTAACTCAGAACGTAATGAAATGTAATACCTATCTTTTTTTATTTTATTACTAACTTTTGCCCGCGGCTTCGCCCGCGTGGCATTAGGTACTAAAGGAATCGGGATGAAAGGTAGCCTATGTTCTTTTTCATGTCAAAGGCTATATGCATGCCAAAAGACATGGCCGGATCCTGCCCAAAAATCAACTATACGTTCCATTAATTATTTATTATATGAAAATTACTTCTAAAATAAATAAAAATAAGTCGCAACAATCCATTTCTCTAGGAGTGGCGAGAAAAAATCCAAAAAAAATAAGTATGTTTATTGTTTTTGATTCGTTTTTAGGGTTCCGTAGCCAAATGGCAAAAAACGGAACCCTTATAGATTCGTCATGTCTGTCTGTCTGTCTGTCTGTCTGTCTGTCTGTCTGTCTGTCTGTCTGTCTGTCTGTCCGTCTGTCCGTCC
Organism: Mythimna ferrago; assembly: GCA_910589285.2. Classification (NCBI taxonomy): domain Eukaryota; kingdom Metazoa; phylum Arthropoda; class Insecta; order Lepidoptera; family Noctuidae; genus Mythimna; species Mythimna ferrago. The sequence continues at coordinate 19,425,249 of OU342690.1, read as the reverse complement.
GTATGTCACAGCCACTTTTTTCCGAAACTATAAGAGCTATACTGTTAAAACTTTGTAAGTAGATGTATTCTGTGAACCGCATTAAGATTTTTGCACAAAAATAGAAAAAAAGCAATAAATTTTGGGGGTCCCCATACTTAGAACTGAAACTCAAAAATTTTTTTTTCATCAAACCGATACGTGTGGGGTATCTATGGATAGGTCTTCAAAAATGATACTGAGGTTTCTAATATCATTTTTTTCTAAACTGAATAGTTTGCGCGAGAGACACTTCCAAAGTGGTAAAATGTGTGTCCCCCCCCCTCTAACTTCTAAAATAAGAGAATGATAAAACTAAAAAAAATATATGATGTACATTACTATAAAAACTGCCAACGAAAATTGGTTTGAACGAAATCTAGTAAGTAATTTTTTTTTAATGCGTCATAAATCGAAAAAAATACACTATTGTTAAAACATCGATCAAAGTTACAACACATTACAAGAACTTTTATATTATGTTACTTGCTGCTACGGAACCCTTCATGGGCGAGTCCGACTCGCACTTGGCCGGTTTTGTTTTATAGCAACCATGCAGGATGAGGATAAATCGATACAAATTGCATTTACGTTTGGGTACACGCATAAGACAGAAAGTGTTCTTATCTGTAGTAACAAGCCTGAAGGTCAGACTAAAAATATAAAATACTTGTAAATACTACAATTGTATTGCAAAAGTTAAAAAGTTAACTGGACACCACTTTTCGAGCCACCGCGCGTTTTGATGGTACTCACGGTACACATTATGAATCAACAATATTTTCAAGAGCGTGCACCCAAACGTCCTAAAAATTATTTTGACATTTCTGCGCTCTTTAAACTAAACTGTCAAAACAAACTGTATGTGTCAGTCTTGCGTTGCGTCATTCTTACAACATGTTACTGTTTTGTGTTTTCGTAACTGTATTTGATTTTTAAACTTGGCTCCATGCTATCCTTTATTGGATTTTCCTTTACGCTTTAAATATTTATATTCTGCTGTGCATATTGGATTGGTTTGTTTACGATTTGGATTCTGACGCTCATGAAGTCAATGTACCTGAAATGAACTTTGGCCTCCAATCGAATATGAGAGCATATTGTAAGAACTTTAACACCATAACTACAAAATACATTGGCTGATATACATAAACAGGTTGAAGAACTACAGGAAAATGAATCTGGATTACCTAAACTACCTTCAATTCCACCAGTTGCTAATCAAGCAAATATAACGGCATCAGCCTCATTCCCTGATAACATATCTTCGAAGCTATCTAGTTCTTCCTTTCGAGATTTAAGAGAGGATAAAAACATTCAATGTGTCTTGTCTGAGTAATTTTTGTAGTGATGATGTGTTATAGTAATAAGAAATAAATATATTTAAGCAAATGTCTGTACTTACTTATTTATATGACTAAATAAAAATTCAAGTGTTATGTTTTTAGTGTTTTATTGCATGTCCAATTGTATATTTTTTGCTAATTCGCCTGAATATCCAAAAAATATCTGTTAGACGACGAGTTCTTCTTCGATATTGCAATTAATGTCGATGTTTGAAAGTGACTATGTATTACCAATATAGTATGTTCATCAATGTAAATACGTTTTACTTGGTATTTTGATTTTTGACTCATTCTTCACTAGCCTCTATGAATATGTATCACTGATAGTGTTTCGAACATTTTCATAAAATTAAAGGCGTTTTCATACTAACTTACTGTCACTGTTACTGTTAGAGTCTGTGCGGAAAGTAAACCGTCGTGGGATTTGAGGGCGCTGCTGTAGATAAATATCGTTTTTGTTATGTAAGCAACATTGTGACGTCATTATAGTGCGACTGTTAAATCTTGATATTTTGAAACTATGTTAGACTAGCTTCTTCCAGCGGCTTCACCCTATAATAAAAAATATCCTATTGGCTGAATTTCCTCACCTAATGAAACTGCAAAGTTATAGCTTATGTGCTATATTATTGCAATGTTTATGATTAAGTTCTGTCTAGTAGTTTTTGCGCGACACATCCATACATACGACTACCTCCATCCATCTTCACAAACTTTCGCATTTATAATATTAGTAGCCTATTTATTGAACTTGCTCACGTGATGAAACTTAGCGAAAATATAGGTTAAAAGCTATATTATTGCAACGTTTATCATTAAATTCATCCGTTTATAAGTTTTGGCGTAATGAGTAACAAACCGTTAATTGTGGCGACACCTGGGGGAGGCCTATGTCAAACAGTGGACGTCTTTCGATTGTAATGATGATGAATATTTAAATGCAAACACGAACCGGTAAAGGAAAATAGCGTGAAGAAACTGCTGTACTGCCTATCTAGGTAGGTTCCACCAGCGACCACTTACCCAGTGCCAACGAAAATGGTTCTATCACTTTGACTGGGATCGGTCTATTATCACTGACTGGAATATTGTAGCTAACAGCAAGTTTATGTTTACCCTAGTTAAATATAAAGGTAAAAATGGAACACACTACCACTTTCTCGTTGTCTTCCTCAGTACATTTTTCCCTTTTGCTAATCTATGAAAAATATGAACTTAATGTCTATGAAAATAAAGTACACTTCAGAATTTGTAATGTTGCTTCGTAAAAAATCTATTTAGCCTGTAAGGGACCATCTCGTATATAAGATCTTTGGGATCACTTGGTTGTCCATCTGTTTATCTGTTAAGACCATTTAACGCTTGGAGGTATCGAGTTAAAATTAAAACCATACGCTCAAGTCTGCGGTCTTTTGAAGTTGTGAAAAAATCAGACTTCTGAGTTAACGAAAAAAAAAGATACGGCCGTTTATGTCGCAAAAAAACGTATATTTCTATAATCAAGGGAATCAAAGTTCATGGGGTGAATCCCGTTGACCTTAACCTTTCAATCTTGGAAATTACAGACACAATTGAAAGACAATAGGTTGGGGTTTAATAAATTAAATCCTGAAATTTGGCATAAATCAAGGTCTCATAGAACAAGTACAGGGAAAAATCTGAAAATTGTAAATTTGTAGATACGCCACAAAAAAAAAATTGTTTGTAATTCGGAAAAATCTTCATAACTCAATTCGGGAATTGATTTCATAGGTAAATTTGTACAGAATCTTCAGTGCGTGAGTCCGACTCGCACTTGGCCTTTTTTATTTTAGTTACTGTATCCGTACTCAAGCCTGAAAAGAAATATTCTAAGTTAGTCGAAACGCATTATAAATTTAAAGTATCAATACTCTTTATACTAGCCATAGAAAATATTGACCAAAACAAAATAAATAAATATCGTCATGTTTAAATGAATTTCCGTTTAATTTATATATATTTGGAGATAACAGGGACAGGAGTTTACCTAGGAAGTCTAAAAACATTAAAATAAAAGTGTTACGTACCAAAAAAACAGCATATCAATGTTTCCCAAGTTCGTGACTTTGTTTTGATCAATAATGGTGTGATATGCCATTTGTTATCTTTGGAAAAACTGTAATATATTAAATATTATTTCCCCTGCAGCTCAGTGAAATTTTTTATCACATTTCTGAAGATTTCAATTAAAAATCACAATAAAATAACATAATAAATAAACCGGTGTCAATATTATATGACGTTTGGCATTTGACGGATGGCTGGGTTGGGTTGCTACTTAAAATCTTTAATGTTGTTTTCACTTTACGCCACGACGGTTCTTTTATCGCACAGACAATATTGTAGATCATTGTTGTATTGATGTCAATCATTGCTATTCAAAATGATGAGGCGTTTTTTTTTAAATCTTATTTATAGTGTCTCTCGCTCTATTTCTGATCATAAAAATTAAACTACTGTAAAGCCGTACTCTTAAGCTTTAATGCGACGGACCGTTTGTCTGTGTAATGGAATATTTTTAGTTTGGGCACAGCTCCCTACTAATTCCAGCCATGTCATTTCATCCAAATCCATTTAGCCGTTTTTGCGTGATTAAGTAACAAACATCCAAACATCCACACTTTCACATTTATAATATTAGTTAGGATAGATTATTAGAAAATATAAGAAAACATTTAGTTAAAAAAGGAAAGTCTAGATATTTAGGTAAAACTGTTGAAATTAAATTAAATGAAGTGACAAATATATTTAATAAATGCAGTGAATTATTTTTACTTTTAAAATCTAATGAAGACCCGCAGATTATTACTTCTGCCACAGAAATAATTCAAAATATAAGAAAACTTTATGAAATTATAAAAACTTTATGTTCTTTTCCTAAAAGCGAGTCTGACAACATGGATTTCGATTTAAAAACTGCTTGTAATTTGTTACCTGTTATGGACGATACGGAAAATGTGACAAAACGATTAATTGATGTTATTGAGATGTATTCAGATGATTAGCGGAACGGATAAGGGTTTATTAATTAAATTTATTTTGAAAAGTAGACTTTCGGAGAACCCGAAGTTACGAATGGCTTCAAACTATTAAGGACATGCGTACACATCTTTTAACAAAAAAGTAATTCACGGCGATTCAATCGCGTATACAAAATGTTTCACAGGGTAACCGTACGGTTGATGAATATGCTTCTGAAATCGAGAAACTTTTCACGGACTTGACAATAGCTCAGGCAGATGGCGAGTCTAATAGATATATTTTGAAGCCGTTGAATGAAAAATTGGCTATCAGAAAATTTACAGAGGGTTTACATAATTCTAAACTTAGCACTATAGTTGCAGCTCGTAACTATACCCTACTAAATGACGCTATCCAGGCAGCTAAGGATGAGGAGTGTTTCCTGTCACCGGGTGTGAGTACAAGCAATGGCAATATCATGCATTATTCCGGTAAGATTCCATCTCACCAAAGACGAAAGAAAGAAAAACAATTTTAATGGTCAAAGGAATCAAGGACATCGAGGACGAGGTGCACAAAGACGAGGACAGTCATTGAATAGGTATGTACGTGGAAATAATTATGGCAACCGCGGTAACCGTTAACGTTATTACCACAATTCAGATTATTTTAGAAGTGGCCCAGACAACCCCAGAAGTAGACCAGTCTAATAAGTTTTTTCGTGCCCAACCCAGAAATATTAGCTTTTAATGGACAAACAAAATTAGTAGCATTTAATGTACAAAATAATCAAAATTATTGGCTATTGGATACGAAAGCTTCTTTGTCAATAGTACAGAAAGAATGCTTACCTCCAGATCTTTCGATTCATAGACAAGACATTTTAGTCAACGGCATAGCTGGACAAATTCATTCACTCGGTCAAGTTTGTCTTGCTTTGACATCACCATTTTCAGGTGAAGTATTTTGACATAAGTTTCACGTGTTTAAAAACTTACCTATCAAGGCCGATGGAATTATCGGGTTAGACTTCTTAAGTAAATACTCGTCAAACATTAATTTACAGACAGAAGTTTTGACTTCAAATATAAATGGAAAAGAAATTAGTACTAAAATATTTGATATTACGGAATGCAATTCAGAAATGTTGACCATTCTGGCACGAAGCGAATCTCTTCACTATGTACATTTAAATTCAAGTTTAAAAGAAGATTGTGTGGTTTGTACAAGTGAATTAGGGAAGGATTTGTTTTTAGCCAGTGCAGTTGTAAGAGAAAATAAAAGTAAAATGCCCTCAAAAACTTTTGAATGTAAGTGAAAAACATATAAATCACTGTCATTAATCCAGTTGTGCAACCTTTATCAAAATATGAATGCTATACATTCGATAAACATAAAGCTGATGCAAGTAGAGCTCAGACTTTACAAACACTTTTTAAACTACAACATCTTAACTCAGAAGAGAAAACATCAATTGAAGACATTTGCAAAAAGAATTCCGATATTTTTCACTTACCAAACGATAAACTATCGATAACAAACATTTATGAACAAACAATAACACTAAACCAAATACTAATCCAATTTATACAAAGCCATATAGACTACCACAAAATTTAAAACAAGAACTAAATAAACCAATAGAAACTATGATTAAAAACGATACTATAGAAGAAACACAAAGCGAATAGTCTAGTCCAGTTTTACTAGTACCCAAGAAGAATGACGCCAATGATGAAAAGAAGTGGCGTCTAGTAGTTGATTATCGAAAACTTAATGAAAAAATTCAGCATGACAGATTTCCTTTACCAAACATTACTGAAATATTAGACTCTCTTTCAGGAACTGTTTTATTCAGTCATCTAGATTTACATCCGGGCTACTATCAAATGCCATTAAATCCTGAAAGCAGAAAATGTACAGCATTTTGTACTAATTCAGGTCAGTTCCAGATGAAACGCCTACCAATGGGATTAACCATTTCCCCAAGTGCATTCAGTAGAGTAATGACGGTAGCAATGTCTGGTTTAACTTTTGACAAATGTTTTGTGTATCTAGATGATTTAATTGTTTTTGGAGTCCCATAATCGTAATCTAATCGACATATTTGAAAGACTGAGGAAAGTAAATTTAAAATTAAATCCCAACAAATGTCAATTTTTGAAGAAAGAACTATTATATCTTGGTCATGTGGTTTCTGCGCAAGGTGTCTTGCCAGATCCAGAAAAAATAAAAATTTTAAAAAATTACCCGGTCCCTAAAAACCCAGATGAGGTTAAACGTTTTGTTGCTTTATGCAATTATTATAGGAAATTTATACCTTCATTTGCTGAAATTAGCAGTGCCATTAAACAAATTATGCAGAAGAAATAAACCTTTTATTTGGTCTGATAGTTGCCAAATACCATTTGAAAAACTAAAACATGCTATGACTAACCCACCAATTTTACAATACCCAGATTTCACAGATAACAGTAAATTTATATTAATAACTGATGGCTTCGGGAATAGCAATTGGTTCAGTACTATGTAATAAAAATATGAAACCTGTTGCCTACGCGAGTCATCCATTAACCAAAGTCGAGAGAAATTACCCAAAAATTCAAAAGGAATTGTTAGCCATCGTATGGTCTGTCAAGTATTTCAGGCCATATTTGTACGGTAGACATTTCGTCATAGAAACAGACCATAAACCTTTAATATATTTATTTGGGATGAAAGATCCTTCAAGTCGTCTATTAAAATTTAGATTAACTCTAGAGGAATGTGACTATGAGATAGTGTATGTGAAAGGAAAAACAAATGTCGCAGCGGATGCATTGTCTAGGATTGTGATAACATCAGACGAACTAAAATGTATGAACAATTATGTAGTGACTGTATTAACAAGAGCTCAAAAGAAGAGAATGAATAATAATATGAACGATGCAAGTAATACAGATTTGTTTAATAGATCTGCAGACCCAAGGTCAGCAAAGGGTTGCGAAAATATTAAAGAAACCAAGTGATTCTGTAGAAATGATTTGAATAAAAGGTGAAGATTTAAATAAATTAATTAAAAATAATAGGATATCCTTAAATAAAAAATGTTTTGCATATGAAGAAAAGAGAAAGAATTTATACATATCTCTTGATTATAATTCACATTTTACGCGAGCCGGATTTGTGAAGGAGTTGAGTATATTTTGTAAGAAATTAAATATAAAAGAGATATGCATAATAGAAGATATAAAAAATGCTAGCTTTCTTAAAGACTTAAGTCACGAAATTGAATCAATGAAAACTTGGTCCGGACCACGATTTCATGTTTTAAGAGGTGTCAAGAGAATTACTAATGATGAAGATATTAAATTTATTTTACGTGACTACCATTTACTGCCTACCACTGTACATGCTGGTGTACGCAGAATGATAAAAAACGTTAAAAGACAATTTTACTGGCCAGGTCTTGAAACGGATGTCAAGGATTTTATATCAAAATGTGAAAAATGTCAAAAAATGAAGCATGGTAAGCCTATTAAGGAACCCATGTGTATAACAACTACAGCATCTTATGCCTTTGAAAAAATATTTTTAGATATCATAGACCCATTGCCTCAAGATTACGAAGGTAACGTATACATATTGAGTCTCCAGTGTGAGCTAAGTAAATTCGTGGAAGCATATCCACTTAGAACTAAGGACACTGTAACTGTAAGTAAAGCTTTAGTATATAACTTTATTCTTAGATTTGGATTACCAAAAACATTAGCAACTGATCGAGGTGCTGAATTCGCTGTTGATGAAATTTTGTCAATGTTTAAAAGTTTACAAACCTGTTCCATTGTTGATGACATAACTTTTAAACATTGACAAAATTTTATCAACAGCGTACCATCACCAATCTATTGGTTCGTTAGAAAATACACACACAAATTTAGGAGCGTTTCTTAGAATTCAATGCAATAATAATCCTCAAACTTGGTCACATTGGTTAGCTTATTGGTGTTTTAGTTATAATACCACTGTCCACTCAGCAACAAAATACCAACCATTTGAACTTGTGTTTGGTAGATCATGTATTGTTCCTTCTAGAATATTTAATGATATTGAACCGCTATATAATCCAGAAAATTATTGTAATAGTCTTAAGTATAAGCTTCAATTAGCTAATAAGAATGCTAGAAATAATTTAGTATTAAGCAAATGGAATCGCAAGGACAACTATTATGATAAATATTTGAACCCAATTCAATATAAAAAAGATGATTTAATAATAATTAAAAATGAAAATGGTCAGAAATTAGATCCTTTATTTGAAGGTCCATAAATCCATTTACTGTTTATAGAAGATATACTGTTATAGAAGATATGGGATGTAACGTAAAAATTATAAAAAAGAATAACAAAATTGATATTGTTCACAAAAATCGAACTAAACCTTTTGTATCCTGACTGTTATGTGAAATGTAAAAATAATAATAATAATAATACTAGTTATTTTTTTTTTTTAAATTGCCGGAGGTAAAGTGTATGTCCTTTACATTATTTTGTATGCATGCTCCTTAACATTAGGTATCAAGTTGATGCTTGATTAGCGTTTTAAGTCTTTTACTTGTTTAATGCATTACACTATTGGCAGTCAATCAGAGTTATTCTTTTACCAAATATACCCTACGACCCTAAACATCTCAAAGGTTCAATATTGACAGTAGGACTTCGTAGAAAAATAACACACGTCTTTGCTGTATGATGGTTTATTCCGTACTACTTTAATGAGCAAGACAGGTGATCATAGATCTATTACCAAACAATAGTTTTTTTCATGCATATCAATTAATTAAAAAAACTACATTGATTTGACTTTGACGTCTATAAATTAGACGTTGATGTTTTTACACACTTTGATTTTAATTAGCTTTGAGGTTGAAGACTAGAATTCGGAATTACAATATTAATATATATAACATACTAGTTCCGCCAGCGGCTTCGCTTGTGGAGTCTAATGTTTATATAGGTTTCTTTATACAAAACTTTAGACTCCCGTTTATCCCCTTAATGCTTACCAACTCTACAAAAAGAAATCTAGTGTAAGATTTCACGCTATTAATCCGAGTATTTTCGGCTGTATGTTGATAATGTCTGTCAATTTCTCTTTTTTTATGTACTGATGACCCGCGGCTTCGTCCACGTAGAAGTAAAAAATGTAATAATTTTGTAATCTTGTATCTTCTACTTCTTCAAAGTGAGTTTTTAAACATGTGTCAAAATCTAAAAATTTTGTAATCAAAAAATGTTCTTCTTCTTCAAAGTGAGTTTTTAAACATGTGTGCTTTTGATTTAAACTGTAATTTAAATCAAAAGCACCAAGGAGCGTTGAAATCAACTTCGAAGCAAATCGCCCCCAAAATAACCATTTTAGATTAAAGAATATAAAATTTGAAGTACATTGGACCAAGGAATCACGCTGTCCCATACAAACTTTGACTTCTTTTTAGGGGTACAATATTTCGAAAAATCCTTTGTCTTTAGATGCATACGTAATACAAAAAACAACCGTCCAAGTTACAGGTCTATGATCAGCGGTTTGGCTGTGCGTTGATCCGTCAGACAGACATTCAGGACAAAGCATTTTGTAAATAAAGATTTCATCGCATTTAAATTCTACTTGTAATTAAAACCTAATTATAATACATTAACTTTCCTTTATATAATCGCATTGTCAATACTACGATACCTATAATACTGTGTGGTGCGTCTGAAGTGTGTCTTTTAAAAAATATCTAAATTAGGTGAGGTTTTCATCATCGATTTAGTTCAGATCAGTCTAAATTTGGTTATTAGCATTGGATACTAAATTTTTTGCAAGACTTTCAATATAAACTGATTTAAACCTCAATTTAAAGTGAATTGATACAGAAGCACTCTTACTCGTTTTTTATATTTGTCATTCCATATTATCCAGAGGCGTCCCAAGCTACATCAATAACCACTAAACTACTCTACCACTATACTAAAATCTTCTGCTATGCCTCTATGCTTATTTCTTTCTTTCTATTTCTAAGCTCCTATTTAAAAAGCCATTATCCCCTACCGTTAACGTTATTTTTTTATCTCATTCTGATTGACACGATATTGCTGTAGAAGACTCACTATAACTAAAATATCTCAATTATCTCAGATACAATCCACGTAAACATTTTTCACGATGACGCCAACACCGCAAGAGCATTTGACGCCCAAAGAGATCCCAACTGTGCTGGATGGCGATAGAATCGTCATCTCTGGCATGTCGGGGCTCTATCCCGACTCCCATAGTATTAAGGATTTGTCTCACATTTTGTACAATAAGGTAAGTCTATTATTTTAATGATATACTATATACTAGTGCTCGACTGCAATCCCATCTGATAATAAGCACTGATGCAATCGTTGATGTTATTTTCGAAACATTCCCTGGTGATTGACATATCCGAGAATGTATTGTAAGGAAGCCGATCCATTTAATGATGCTATATTATATGTTTCTATACAACACAATATCCAGAATTATTAGTTTTTATTTACAAAACTTTTTATTTGCCATTTTGCGTTCCTGTGGTGACTCTTTTGAACAATCTCAGAGCTTTGGCAGACATTGGCCCCGCCCCTGCAATTATGCTGACTGCAATTTGAGTCGCGTATGGAATACAATGCGCCGTCAACCCGAGTCCGGCCATGATCGGACGAGCAAGCCGTTACTTGCCATCCTCAAAATCCCGCGCCTACGGTAGCCGGGATTCACGACTCTTGATCCCAGGGAGTTTTTTGCGGTGGCCGGGATGTGAGAATTGCCTTTCCATCATGTTTTTCGGAGATATCTAGTTCCCATGCCTTTTCCCATCGTACCATGGCCTGGACCAAGCCTGGACTCAATCGAGATCACCTCCGCCAACCATCTTTATGTTGATAAAGTGGTGCACCGCCCAAGTGGATACTGACCTTCACCATATGCTCCACCAAGTTATCTAGGCGATCCGCACAATAGTACCACCCAGGCGTATCTTTCCGCCGAATCCGAAAGAAAAACCTCCCAAAACAACCGTCGGCAGCGAGGACATACCTGAAGTAGAAAGTGAAGACACCGTAGCGCCTCTATAACAACTCCTTCAAGAAAGGACTAATCACCGCGATTGTTGCATTCCCAGTGCTGAGTTGCGACCACAGAATAGAATATGATTCCTGTGTTCTGTGGCAGCGACGGCCACTGTCTCCATACCAGTCAGATGTGCTGCACTAACGCGCCTATGATGCGGCAGCGAAGTTAAGCACCGGCGTTGGTCCTCCACATGCTACTTGTGCATCTATCCTTGGATGATCTAAATGGTCATTACCCTTTGGGATGCGTTCAGTCGGCTGGCGGTCACTTCTGCATAGACCGCGCTTACAACAAAACCCAGTAAAGGGCAATGAAATACAGAAAACTTTCGTTTAGCTTCCACTGACGAATATCTTCGAGGTTTCACCGACTGTGGAAGATGAGATCCAGGTACTTTATTATGAACTCGACGCCGATGTGAACCCCGTATCTACCGTTATTTAGAATCCTAAAGGTAGTTCGTTTCGAGGACCGCGAAAACACATGGCTTCTTACTTGTGTAGGGCTATCTCGAGTCCATTGGGACTCGAATGCTGCAACCCCGCGTATCACTAATTCGACCGTTGCCAGGGTGTTGCGCGCCGACCGCTGGTGATACACTGGTCTTGGCGCAGGGGGCGCAACACTTAGTTGTATCTGATGTCCCATAAGAGCGACCCCAGAACCGATCACTGCGGGTTATTGCGTAACATCATTTGCCAGTTCCACTCTTCCCGGTGACCAAGGTAGATAATGAATGTATCCATCAAATAGGCCTCGACAACGTGATAAATATATGAAACCGATAATACAGGAGTGCCAAGACAGTCCCACTCTGGGTCACTAAAACAAAATGAAGGCTTGCGCTTGCATAATAGTATCTACCGATCTAAGGGGCGCTTCTTTTCAGAAACTAAACTGACTAGATCCAGCACCATCTGCACCAGACGCCCTACGAGATGATCTGCAATGAATCTGCCATAGAGCTTGCCTACCTCGTCGAACAACATTAGAGCTTCCTAATAAGGACCAGTTTTCCTGTGTTCTGACAAAGTGGGTACTAACCCTTCCCTAAGCACGCGTTTCGGAATTCTCTTAGCCAAGGCCCGAGAGCCTTTGAGGCCAGGATCCAGACTTTCCCAGATAAGTTGTCAAATACTGAGGTGGTAGTTTTGGCCTTAATCCGTCGTACCACTTCTCTCAAGTCTACCACATACACCTCTGGAGCATTGATTCCGACGTACAGATCAGTATAGCTGATTAATACTGAATTTTCTAACAATGCCTCCAGTAAAAACGTATTTTTTTTAATTAAAATATACCAAGATAGTTTATACTATCCCATTTTTAATTACTGGTCACTAACAAACGCGATTAGTGATTAGGGCAGTTGTACAGGGTCTTAGCATTTAAAAAGCTGCGACTCCACACACCGCGGGATATACAGTCTCATCACCGACGACCGTGGGTTGATGCATCCGGTTTACAGTAAGCAGTGTACGAACCCGCCTATTCAGGGCGGGCGTCCAGTACTGTTTGAGTCCATTTGAGTACGCCAAAAGAGTACATCAATATTGGCATGACCCAACCGTTTACTTTCTTCAGGCATCCAAAGAAGCGCTCTTTCAACGATTGCATCACGTAAGTGGCATGGATACCTAAAGCTTCCGACATTCCCAGATACTTATAGGTTGGAAAGAGGGATCTCAGATTTATGGAGTCCGAGAGCTGAGTACCCACGGACTCCACAATCTCCTCTCGCTATACATGCATGACCGCACATTTGTCTACACCAAACTCCATCCTGATGGCAATACTGAAGGTTTCAGTTATCTTCAGTAGCTCTACAAGTTGAAGTTTACTGGGGTTAAAAAGTTTCATGTTATCCATGTAAAGAAAGTGAGATATAACCTGACCACCTCTCTTCAACCGTTAGCCTAGGCCTGAATTCTCCAGCAGTGTACTTAAAGGATTCAAGTCTAGACCAAACGAAAGTGGACTTAAACTAACGCCCTGGAATATACCCCGCTCGATCCTCACCAGTTCGCTGTTCCTCTAGATATGTGGACATCCTAGATAGCGAACGACCGTCCTCCATTGCCTCATACATCCGGAAGGTGCGTAGAAAATAATAGAAAAAAATTGATACAATAATCAATTTTGTACAATTCTAGCACCCTCATGAACCATGTATGAGGAACCGAGTCGTAGGCCTTTTTATAGTCTATCCAACATGTCGATGAGGAGTAGCTCCTTAGTACCTCGGGATCCATTCTTACATCCATTGAGAGGCAGACATGATAGCGTTATTATCTAAATGATAGTTAATCTTTGCTATCAAAATGGATGTAAGAACTTTATAGACTATCAGCAAATACGTAATCAGCCGATAGTTTTTGGGTTCCGTGGTGCTACCAGATTCGTGGAGCAGGTGAGTAACTCCTGTTGTAAGAAACTCAGGTAGCAAGCCAGACTCTAAGGTAGCCTCATACTGAGATGCCAAACGAGCGTGCGACCTTTGAAGCTACTTTATCCAAAAGTTATGCAGTCCGTCCGGTTCTGGAGATTTCCAATTAGGCAACACACGGACAGCACGGGCAACATCCTGGGGGCTGATTGTGATTGCCCCCATTTCTGGTTCCATCTCTTGAGTACAACCACCTTTAGTATGACTGACAGGCACCGGTCAGAAATTGCGCCAGAACGACGGTTCGGCGATTTCCTCCTTCTGTAACCCCAAAGTATGAGCGCATGACATTATCATTCATGGATGGTGTCTATCGCATGCGCTGCACACTTCCACCGGCAGCGGGGACTCTGTCAGAGGCCGGAGGGCCTCTGGGTCCTAAGCTGGCCGGAGGTTGGCCTCTTCCCGATGACACTACTACCTGCGCGACGGCGGCGAGAAATATTCATGGACTCACGTCTGGCGCAGGTTCCTGGTGGCTGCGAGGCGGAGCTGAGCGATGAACCTGAAGATGCTGGCTGTGTGTTAAGCTGCTGTGCTCGGCTTCTAGTCAGCATTGTTGTTTTATGCTCCCAGAATAAATTGTCATTTCAAAGTCATTGTAATATCCACGTTTAGCTGGATTGATCTGCAATTAGCTGTAGCTATTTGTTTTTTTTTTTTCCTTGTTCGTACTGTTACATTTTGTTGTAAAATTAGATAATTATTTCGGAAAAATATTAGAGGGAGAAAAATTTTGCTGTCACACCTTGACAGTCGAGCCACAGATATATTATATTTCAACTAAAATTACGTTATGATTTTAAAATTAACGGTTATATCAAAGTTATTAGTTGTTTTTGATCAAAATTAAACCATAAATAGTTTTGGACCAGTTGTATTGATCGAATGCCTGTGGCATCATCGGTGGTATGGTGCACATCAAGCAACGCAAGTGATGGAGCCATCGTGTACTCACGAAAAGATCAGAAAGACGGTCAAAAAATGTTGCTCTGAGCTGAGTTTGAAAGTTAAACGACGACTTCACAATTTTGCGTTATAAACGATAGGATATTACCCTTTCCTCGACCCAACGATTAAACCAACTCCACTTAAACGTACTAAAAAAGGGTTTCTTTGGACCTCCATTTTTATAATAGTGCCTCAGTTTTATCAAGAATACAATCATAATTTATTCTTTCTTACGCAGATCAACCCAATATCAAAAGAAGCACTCCGTTTCAAATACCATCATCCAGAAGTGGTTCAGTATTCGGGTACCGTGCCGGGACTCAGCTATTTCGACGCGCAGTTCTTCAAGGTTCACTTTCGTCTCGGAAACTGCATGGACCCCATGGGTCGTAAGATTCTGGAGCAGGCATACCAGGCTATTTATGATGCTGGTTATTATTATAATAATAAAGCCTTTTTATTTCCTATAAAACTTAACATTTACATTATATTAATTCTTAGTTTAGTGTTAGTGTAGTTTATAAGTAATAATTATTTTTCTATTAACTATTTTTATAAAAAGCCCTAATTATGGTATATAAGTATAGGCCTTCTCCAATTTCTCTCTGTCCTGTGCTGTTCTAAGCCTCTTTTCCCCCACCATATTGTGTCACCCACGATATTATGTCATCCACCCATCGTTTTTGTGGTCTGCCTACGTTTCTCTTTCCTTGTGAGCCGGTCTAGTTGGTACTCTTTAGAGCCCAATGTTCATGGTATATCTCGCCACATGGCCGATCTAGTTTCATTTTAGTTTTAGTGCTTGCTGGGGCGCATCTGTGAGTTTTGTATTTTGTCCTATTTCTTGGCTTCTTAGTTAGTGTTTTTTTTCTTAAGCTCAATGTGCTTCTTTCCATTGCTCGCTGACAAATAAATTACTATTTTACTTATAATCTAGTTTGTAAAAGTACAAGTTTGGGAGCCATAGGTCAAGCAAGACTGAATGCACGTGTTTATGACGGTCTGTTTTATACTGAGGTAGATTTCTTTGTGCGCGCAGTATTTGTTCCAGCTGCATGTGATTCTCCTATTGACCTCGTTTTACTTACTTTTTCAACAAAACAATACCGGCTTACCAAGTATAAATACTGCTCAACTAGTCCAAGATCCCCGGGCCACAAGACGTACGTATTTTACGTATTTTCTGACGAAGGAAATGTGGACGATTGAGTACTGTTAGTATGTACTAAGAACGCATGCCTACCTGCAAGCTTACTTAGACGGCCAATTTTAAGGTATCAAGTTATCAAGGTACATAAAAACATTTCTTACTTCACGTAAATTCTCCAAGCTGATTTTTACGTATATTTTAGGTAATATCTTTAAAATCAAGTCGTCAATTATACTTCCAGACATATTCCAGACACGGGCCGTATTGCTTTACAGACCCTTTAAAGCTCCCAAAATAATGACATAACTTCACGTAAATTCTCATGCTTGATTTTTAAATATGTTCACCAGGTCGACAACTATTTTAAAACCTTATACACGAAGACAGACAGTACTATCAAACTGATCTGATGATGATCTGACTGAGCCAGAAGATAGGCACCGGAACTCCGTAATGAATCAATGTATCTCAGCCGTGTTTGGACTTATTAGAATTGTCATAAAATGTACTTTGGCTATAAGGTACTATCGAACTGATCTGATGATGGAACCGGAAGGTGGAAGGTAGACACGGGAACTTCATAATAAAACAATGTATCCGATAAATTATAAACCAATTAACCAATTGGAATTATCATGAGAAAAAGGTACTCTGGAGAAAGAATAGTTTCTTTTTACACCACCTGCTCGATAATGTCGTTTTACACGTCATACAAACCTCACTCTTAAAGCAAGTCATTATATGCCTAGGGAGATAATGCAGTATGGCCGATCCCTAGGGAATAATGAGATTTGAATTTGGAGCATCAAGAATCGTCAACATTGTGAATTAAAATGTAGGTGCATCGAACAAGTTGACTCGAAATTCAAACCAAAGAGTATGTAATCACTATGATTCAAACTGGCCACTAACAAAAAAAAGAAAATAGAATAAAACGTGCGTACTGACGACACGGGAGCATTATAGAAAATTGAAACTATAGAATCTTGGAGTAGTGAATTTTGTTTGTTTGATGAACTTGTAAATTTAATACTTATATTTCTCTAATATATGATTTGGTCGACCAAATTGTCTTTTGATTATCTCACAGATGGTGTAAAAAGTAGAGTATGCAACACGGGGATAAAGCTGTCTTTGTCTTGGGCGGCTTAAATTCCTCACTTCACTCAGGTTTCTTTATTAACTCCCTCGCAATGCTCGGGAGTTAATTTTATAAATCCCTCACTATCGTTCGGGATTAAAATCAGCAACCTTCGTTTCGTTCGGAATTCAACATGCCGCCCGCGACTTAAAGACACTGCTTTATCCCCTAGTCACATAAACTACTATTATCTATATATATATATATGTCTCACTGAGTCTCATACGCGTGGATAATAATACCCTCGCGCCTCTACTCACAGAGAAATTAAAATTGAGTTTAGGGGATGATTGGCCCCTTTGATCGGTCTGTCTTCTTGTAAAAGGTTCCGTAGCCAAATGGCAAAAAACGGAACCCTCATGTCTGTCTGTCTGTCCGTCCGTATGTCACAGCCACTTTTTTCCGAAACTATAAGAGCTATACTGTTGAAACTTTGTAAGTAGATGTATTCTGCGAACCGCTTTAAGATTTTCAGACAAAAATAGAAAAAAGGAATAAATTTTGGGGGTCCCCATACTTAGAACTAAATCTCAAAAAAACTTTTTTCATCTAACCCATACGTGTGGGGTTTTTATGGATAGGTCTTCAAAAATGATATTGAGGTTTCTAATATCATTTTTGTCTGAATTGAATAGTTTACGCGAGAGACACTTCCAAAGTGGTAAAATGTGTGTCCCCCGCCCTGTAACTTCTAAAATAAGAGAATGATAAAACTAAAAAAAATATATGATGTACATTACCATGCAAACTACCAACGAAAATTGGTTTGAACGAGATCTAGTAAGTAGTTTTTTTTTTTAATACGTCATAAATCTAAACAAATAGACTATTATTAAAACATCGATCAAAGTTACAACGAACTACAAAAACTTTTATATTATATTTCTTGCTGCTACGGAACCCTCCATGGGCGAGTCCGACTCGCACTTGGCCGGTTTTTTTTTTTCGTTACCTGAAAAAACCGTCCCGCACTTGGCTAATAAGCGTAATTTTTATGGCCGCAGCGAATGGGTGTGACACCTATTTTTGAAAATAAAGGCACCACACAAATTGAAATCCATCATAATCATCATCCAAATGTCATTTTTTTTTTGACTGTAAATGCTTAAGTCTTTGATGAAAATACCAAAAGAAGTATATGGTTGCCTATAATATTTGAGGAGTTCCCTCGATTTCGCCAAGATCCCATCATCAAATCCCAACTTGTTGACTATGGGACCATTTGGGAAATATACCCTTTCCAACAAAAAAAATATTTTTCAAATCGGTCGGCAAGCGACGAAGTTATGCGCGAACATACAAAAAAAAATACAAACATCCGAATTGAAAACCTCCGCCTTTTTTAGAAGTCGGTTAAAAAATAAAATAACCGACTTCACTAAAAAAACACTAAAACGATCAAAATAACTTTAATTTCGGAAGTCAGTGTTAAATAAGAAACAAACAATACCAAGAAACACTGACTTACGAAATTAAAGTTATTTATTTTTAAAGTTGTTTATTTACTAACCCTAAAAGCACCATCTAAGACATTTTTATCTATACGCATACGTGTATTTGCGATATCTTTCACAAATTTTTCTTCGATCAATATGATTGATCAAATCAAGTTAGAAGCCACCAAAACCTAATACAGGAAGGCAGCATCTACATATTTATACTGTGGCATCGCCTTGGTGAGTACCTCCATTTCCGAGATATCGTTATGTCATATGTTAATTTTACCTGTTTGAGCTTTATGTAACACGTTTTTGCACACGTTTTCGTCGTTTAACAAATTGCTATTTTATGAGATTGAACATTCTATTTTCATTAATATCTAAATATGAACATTATTTTTAAGTTATAATATAAGATGTAATCCTCTGGACAACTGATTGTGGCCGATATATATCATAATTTTATATATAAAAAATAAAAGATATTACAGGATACATCAAATCTTAGTTAGTATTCATTTAGGTCAATTTGACCTATGATTAGACTTTATAGCCAGTAAAATATGATTGGGCTTCAAGGGCCAACCTAACCTCAAAACACTCAAAAATTAACGCCTAAAAGGCGTATTCGACGCAGCCTTGCTGCACGTAGCTCCTATTTCTGGGTAGTTTAAAAAAAAACCACGAAGGTGGTAGCTGGGTCTATGTTTGCTCGCTTCACTCGCTTACTCTAACCCCGCCACCTTCTTCTAACCTAAGCTGTCCGAATCGGGGTGCCCCATGTCTCGATATTTATTGAACCATAATTTATTACTTTAATTTGTTCCTCATAAGGATTTGTTTTTTGCCTTTTTTGTTTCTTCTTCACAGATATTCATAAATTAAATCATTCATGTTTACACGAATATTATTGTAAAACGGATAACAATAACACAAGATTTTGTTTGATATTTTAAACCAAAGATAATTATATTGGGAGAATTGTGACATTGTGACAGCTCTAATCGTCAAATCACCCATTTTACGTTAAATTTTTCCTTCCTACTTATTTTGTAAATTTTCCAAAAAATGTGTATTATCTTTTAATAATAGTGTAGCGTTATTAATAATTGGGGACCCGAGCTCTACCAGTTTTAGCCCTTTTAACCCTCTAACTTCTTTGTACTTTAATTAATAAGTTCGTAAAATTCAGTGATTAGAAACAGGAAGTGGAAAATGTCACACTGTTGGTTGTACCATTTCTTGTCATTTAATGACCGAAAATCCATTAGCATGTACGATGTACATTTATGGGCGAATTAAAATCTTCACTTAATGTTTACTAATACAATATCACTGTAACTATACCACCACATGTACGGAAGTATTGACGTACTATAATGTACGACAATACTTCTGATCGTCAAAATCCGTTCTTGTCTATCGATCCATTTACAGAGATAATAATTCTAGGTGTGAATCCGGAAGAACTTTCCGGTAAAAAGGTCGGCGTGTACATCGGCACATGTTTCTCCGAAACTGAAAAGGCTTGCTTTTACGAAGCTGCTAATCGATCTGGTTTTGGTATCGCTGGGTAAGTTAAGTTTAAAAAAAATAGATAGATATTAAGATATACTCTTTATTGTTTATAATTATAAGGAGAGATACGCCATTAATATATTATAAGGAAAAATACGTGACTCTCTAACATCGCAATCAGAAAATCTGGAGTCTGTGCACGACTATATGCACCAAAACTCACACATCTATAAATCAGTGTCATCACAGTCGCAAACATATAGTCACTGATTGACAAGGACAGAGATAAAAGCAGGCGCTGTCGCAATTTCGTGTTAGCCGCCGAATGTTGAATTTATATGTTAAGGCGTATAGTCCCTTGAACCATCTAAATGCACAGATTTGTGTACTGGCGCCTAGGCGAGTGCGAGAGTTGCGTTCACATAATTTCGGTCAGATGGTTCAAGGGACTATAATATTATTATTTCCTTTATTTAACATTAATACATATTATATTATTGGTCATTGGCCGTCACGACTATCGGCACAATGATTGCTCTATCCACTTCCCACATGTCGACAACCTCGCGAGCCAAGTCAAGATATATATTATTATTATTATTATAGTCAGATGGTTCAAGGGACTTTATTCCGTATTGCCAACATTACGGCAAAGGAACCTCTTAAGTGAAACTGAAACACACTGTACAGGGGCCGTATTATGACCTCTTAAAACCATCATGTTTTTGGTGTGAAAAAGAGACGGAGCTATACAGGACGAATAGCACTATCCTTTTCTATATCCTTTTTTATAATAATAATATTATTATAGTCCCTTGAACCATCTGACCGAAATTATGTGAACGCAACTCTCGCACTCGCCTAGGCGCCAGTACACAAATCTGTGCATTTATTTGCGGCCAGCAGCGCCCGGAAAGCGCTTTAAATCCATTTTCTCTGCGAGATATTGATTGATTTACATATGCAATGTTCACTTTAAAGAATATTTAACCACCAATTTTTATGTGTAAAAATGTTTCTAAAGGTCCAAGCCGTTTCGAAGGAGTAGGGAAAAGTTGCGAAAAGTTGCGAAATTGCTAATTTTTATTTTTTTGACAAAAGTATTAATTGCACGAAAAAATCAAATGCTGATATTATTGTTCATGAATAACATAAAAATATAATAAACATATATTTTTTTCAAACCAATTGACCTACCCGTTACGGAGGAGTAGGCCTCAGAAAATCACTGTTTTATGGCACTTTTCGGGCGCTTGGCCCTTAATTTATTATTGTTGAATGAGAAACTGCTTTACCTACCTCGCTTCGCAAAATGGCGACCAAAACAATAAGTCAAATTCGAAATATCACAAAACATTTTAAGTTTTCATGTACTTACGACTGAAATGTGATTCCATATGATGATTTGTTTTTTTATGATTTTTACAACGCATCAAAGTACATCAGTGTTGGAAAAAAGTTAATTCAATTAACGATTAAAAAGTTAAGTGCGATTAACGATTTAAGATTAATAATGTTAGTCTTTAATCTTGATTAAGGATTAATTTAATCAAATCGTTAATCCAGATTACGATTAATTTATTAGTTCTTGACAGTATTAAAAAACAAACTTAAAGATTCAAATATACAAACGAACCCAAAAAATTTAAAGAGAAATAATAGCCCCATTTCATAGCACCCAGAGAAACTAAAGTTTAGGTAACCTCTAAATGACATATTGGAAGCCCTGTTTATAAAGAGCATTTTTAATAACGTTAGGTTTATATAACGTTACAGTACAAATTAATAGGATTGGACGGCATGATATTTTATTATAATATGTTGCTCAACATAAAAATACATGGCTAAGAATATATTTATGATGTTTCATTTAAGTTGGTATGACTTATTAATAGGTATATGAATCGTTAATCAAATTAAAGATTGACCAATAAAATTAATCGATTAATTTGAAGATTGACTAATAAAATTACTATTTTGATCTTGATAAAATAGTCATCATAACCGTGATTAATTTAATCGATTATCTTATTTATCGATTAATTAATTTAATCAATTATCTTATTTAGTATAGTCATATATTCTTATTTTATATATATTTATATTTATATTTTTGCTTTATAGTAATGCCCAGCTCTGGTTGTGGCAGCGATACTGATAGTTTTCATTCTGTAATAAGTGATGATGAAAGCTTTGTGAGTGCTCCTTCTTTAGCCGACACTTTGGTTTCGTTATTTTCAGATGTCTCTGGGAACTTTAATGTAGTCCACATAAATGCCCAGAGTATTCCGGCACATTTCCCCGATATGCTGGCCAGTTTTGACTGTAAGAATATTCACGCAATTCTTGTTTCCGAGTCATGGCTCAAACCCTGTCTTCCCTCTTCAACCTACTCTCTTCCAGGCTTTCAGCTCATCAGGAATGATCGCGCCGTTGGCGGTGGTGGAGGGGTGGCTATTTATATTCGTAATTACATTCCCTTTTCTATTGTTAGTATGTCCGCACAGCCACCCCCATCGAATGCCGGGGAACATCTTTTCCTGGAAGTTGAACTTAGCCATACCAAGATTCTCCTTGGGGTTTACTACTGTCCTTCTCTTAGGATAAATTTTTTCTCTTCTTTTGAACGCATTTTAGAAACTTTAATCCCTTCTTACAGTCAAAATATTATAATGGGCGACTTTAATACTTGTCTTCTTAAAAATGACTCCCGTTCTACTTCTTTTCGTCACATTATTGAATTTACTAATCTTTCTATTATCGATCTTGGTGCCACTCACCATTTTCCTAACTCTGTTCCTTCACTTCTCGATCTTATTCTTGTCTCTTCTCTCGATCACGTCGCTAAACATGGTCAATGTTCAGCTGACGCTTTTTCTTATCATGATCTGATTTTCACTTCCTATAAAATTCGTCCACCTAAGCATAAGTCCAAAACTCTTCTGCTTCGCAATTTTGATGGGATGAATATTGATCGTCTTCGAGAGGATGCTAGCAGCATTGACTGGACGCCTTTGGTTTCATCCTCGTCCGTAGACGAGCAAGTTGAAATCTTGACTTCTACCCTGATTCAGTTGTATGACACACATGCACCTATTCGAGCTGTGAAAGTTAAGCATCTTCCAGCGCCGTGGCTAACTAATGAAATTAAACTTTTACTTAATAAAAAAGCAGCAGCGAAATTTAAGTTTAAAATTCGGCCAAGCGACATCAATAGGGAAAAATATGTCTCCATTAGAAACCACTGCAACAAGGTGTGTAGAAACGCAAAACGCCAACATATTCATACTTCAGTTCAGAATGATGATCCAGCTAAGGTCTGGAGTTTTCTTAAATCATTAGGTATCGGAAAAAAGTCACATGACACAATTCCTAAAGACTTAGACTTCAACTTACTTAATAGTCATTTTTCTACTTCGCCCTTATTAGATAGGGCCACCAAAGCAACTACACTAAGTCATCTTTCAAAACTTCCGATACCTGATTATTCTCCTTTTGTCATAAGTCAATTCACTGCTTGTGATGTTAAAAAGACTATTTTATCGATTACATCCAATGCTGTGGGTAGTGACTGTGTCAGCCGAAAGATGATCATCCCCATTCTTGATAACATTCTACCTGTCATCCTTTACATCCTGAACTTCTCAATTTCTAGTAGTGTCTTCCCAAAAGTTTGGAAAGATGCTCAACTTATACCTTTGCCCAAAAAATCTAATCCTTCATCGTTTACTGACTATCGTCCTATTTCTATTCTTCCATTCCTGTCCAAAGTCCTTGAAAAGCTGGTCCACCAGCAACTTAGCATGTTCCTTTCCAAGCACAACCTACTTAATCCCTTCCAATCAGGTTTTCGCCCTGGACACAGCACTACCTCAGCACTTGTGCATATCACGGATGATATCAGGTCAGGCATGGAGATGGGGAAGTTAACGGTACTTGCTCTGCTAGACTTTAGCAATGCTTTTAATACTGTTGACTTCGACAATTTGCTTGGCATCCTTAGCTCTTTTAACATATCTCCTTCGGTAATTGACTGGTTTAAAAGTTACCTGTTTGGTCGCCAACAGCGTATTTGCATTGAGGAATCTTTTTCCTCTTGGTGTAACACAACTGCCGGTGTGCCGCAGGGTGGCGTCTTATCTCCTCTACTTTTCGCTCTTTTTATTAATGCTATCACTCAACGACTTTCTTCTTTCTACCACTTGTATGCTGATGATCTTCAAATATACACACAATCCCCTCTTGAAAAACTGTGTGATGCCATTGCAACTATTAATATAGACTTGACTCGAATAGGTGACTGGAGCACTGAGTTTGGGCTGAAGATCAATCCAACCAAGACGCAAGTGATTGTTGTTGGTAGTTCTCGGACTGTCTGTAAGATTGATTGGTCGACACTTCCCCAGGTTTATTTCAATAACACCCTAATACCTGTAACTCACACGGTGAAAAACTTGGGGATTTATATCGACAGCACTCTTTCCTGGACTAAGCAATTGCAAGAGGTCAATCGCAAGCTGTTCGCCTCGGCGGGCTCCTTGAGGCGCCTTCGCAATTTTCTTCCCATCGCTACAAAAATTGCGCTAGCACAATCTCTTCTTCTCCAAATCTTGGACTATGCTGATACCAGCTATCTTGATCTCAACCAAGACCAATTGGATAAGCTTGAGCGACTTCAAAATCTTTGTATCAGGTTTATATTTGGCTTGCCCAAGTATGACCACGTTTCTGAATTTCGCACACAGCTCAAATGGCTTCCTATTCGCCTTCGCCGGAATGCTCATATACTTTCTTTGCTTTACAACGTGCTCTTTAATCCTTTGACTCCTTTTTATCTCAAAGAACGCTTTCAGTTCCTCTGTGACACACATTCTAGGTCCTTGAGGTCATCGGACAATCAAAAACTTAGTATTCGTATGCATTCCACTACGTTCTACGATAAATCTTTCACGATACAAGCAGCTCGTTTGTGGAATGCATTACCAATAGAAGTGAGGCGTGCCCAAACGCTACCGAACTTCAAAAAATGGTGAAGGAGCACTACCTATCACTTTAATTGTTCTTCCCCTTTCTCTATTGTATTTTTTAATATGTATTAGTTTATTATTTGGTAGTTTATTTATGTATTATATATATATATATATATATATATATATATTTTCTATTGTACTGTATTATTATACTATAATATTTATGTTGTACACTGACAGCCCCAAATCTTTTTCCTTTCGTTCAGTCCATCCAAAGGTTGTCTGGTAGAAATTGCCTTGCGCAATAAGACCGCCTATTGTACACATAATCTTTTGTAAATGTTTATCCTGTATTTAGCTAAGGTGTGCAATAAAGTTATAAATAAATAAATAAATATTTATTAATTTAATCGATTATTTTATTAATCAATTAAGATTAATTAATTGATTAAAGAAATTATTCGATTGATACCAACACAAGAAGTACATGAAGAGATTTTGACAACTTTTATTCCACTTAAAATATAAATAATAGAAAATAAATGTAACAATGGCCCCTGAATATTCAATACTTTGGTGTGGTAACAATAGCCTTGCGCATTGACCTCGCGTATTCAAAATGATAGCATAACATTTTATCGGTAAGTTAATTACAATTAAGTACATTGATTTCTTGATATGATTTATCGGAGATCAACTTGACGTACAGTGCGTTTCACTTAAGAGGTTCCTTTGCTGTAATGTTGGCTCCCCTGTCTGTCTACAGAAAAAAAGAAGGGAAAAATCAAAAGAATTGCCTACTCTACCAACATTTTTGCACGAAATATGAAACTTAATTGATTTTTACGGTATTCGCACTACTTTATGAAGAATGAATGAGGGGAAAGAGATTTTATTAAAAAAAAAGCAAGTCTTATAAGGAAGTTGTTTCCGGTATTTGAATGAATTGAGGGAAAATTTAAATGGAGCCCAACGTTGTATGCTTTATTCAAAAATAGTTTTTACAAATTGTAAGAAAAAAAAAATCCATTTTCCAAAAGAAAAAAAATAAGGCAATTATTGCGTTATATTTTATTTTTCTTTTGGAACTGATATTATAGATAGATACTGATATTTCATTACATCTAACAATTATTGTTAAAAGTAACGAAATATCAGTATCTCTCTATATTAAGTAATTTCATTGCTAAAAATATATCAACACTGTTTTTCCGTATTGCCAACATTACGGCACAGGAACCTCTTAAGTGAAACTGAAACACACTGTACAGGGGCCGTATTATGACCTCTTAAGGGGCCGGCGGAGGATGAATTTCCATACAAACGTAATACCACGCTCATTTGCAGTTGGAGCATATTTCCCACATATTATGATGATATTTGGTTATAGACAATATTTATCTAGGTTCCTACGTCTTTCTTTTTTAAAAAAACAAAAAGAAATTTAAGCAAATTGTATTTCGCACTTTTTTATAGCGTAAATGGCAAAACATGCCATTTGGCTTTTCTTGTATTAAAAATAACAATATTTCTAATATTCTCGACGTAGGAACCTAGATAAATATTGTCTTTAACCGAATATCATCATAATATGTTGGATATATGCTCCAACTGCAAATGAGCGTGGTATTACGTTTGTATGGAAATTCATCCTCCGCCGGCCCCTTAAAACCATCATGTTTTTGGTGTGAAAAAGAGACGGAGCTATACAGGACGAATAGCACTATCCTTTTCTCACACAGAAAACATGATGGTTTTAAAATGTCATAATACGGCCGCTGGTCTTTCCTAGAGCTAGCGCAAGATAAGTTGGCGCGTGGCCAAAATTGGAAACTAATCGTTAGACGTTTATGTCATGTGTCAGGAGAATGTGTTGTGTTCTGTGTTTTTTATCGTTTCTAAAGTAAATAGTCGTCATTATAATACCAAAAGTGATTAAAAGTGCTAGCAGGGATATTATCTTGAAAGTCAAATATGTTTGTGAAGAGAAATGAGAAAATATTGGGCTTACGGTACCATTTTCCAAAATTAGAGGAGCGGTGGTCGCAATAAGAATACGTTATATACACCGTAACATTTTAATCGTTTTAATCGATGGTGCATGAAACACCATCGATTTGTAGAGATAAAATTAAAAAATAAAATACTTTTTTTAATAACTCGAACCAATTCTCGCATGAGTGAATAAATAATGCAAACCATTAGTAGGCACCATTCCACAATAACAATAATAATGCGTTCGCCTAGTCAACGTGGACTCACAAAAAATAGCCAATCCTAGATCAAACAGGCCCCCAAACCCTATTTGATTGGCCATGCGACGCGGCACGCGACCCGTGCGCCCTGCGCTCCTACGCTCTAAGTGCAGCGCGTGAGTGACACACGTCATGGAATAATTCAGTTTCCCTCAACACGTCATAGGTGTGGTGTCGTCGCGCAAAAGTAATGGCGTCTCGGAATTACGTGTATTCAAACCTGGATTTGGTGACGAAATCGCTGGTCTTGATACGCAGGCGGCTAGACGTTTTTAGTGTCAAACTACTTGCAATCTTTGCGTTAAACGTGCAAGATTATGTACCCAAAGGAATGCTATTCTCTTGTGAAGTCTAACGAACCAGTGATGATCCAGAGGTGATTAGTTATTAAGTTTATAACAGCCCCTACGACGACCCATTGACCCAGAACTCTTATTAATTGTTGTAAATAATTTTGATTAGGTATCTAGTTATTAACAATTTAACGTGCCGTTTATGTGTTAAATAAATAAAAATACAATGGCGATTTAGGTAAGTAATAGAACTTTTTTTAAATCATTGAATGTAACAGAACTTTTTTAAATCATTGTAATCAAACGCCATAACTAGCAGGTCTGTAGAGATTTATTTTTACATGTATGTAATTAATTACCTAACACTTTTAGCATAAGTAATTATTTTATTAGGTATGTCTTAGGCACAAAGCACTTAAGTCCGCCCTAAGTCTGTAAAAGTATGAAGGAACATTTGGAATCATTTTATTTGTTTTACGTGAAGATCAGTTGAGCGAGTCAATGACCTTACTTGATCGGGCGATGTAGGTCTACAAAGCCGCAACGACCCACGTAGGTACTATCTCGTGGCGTTACCAAATATTTCATGTATTTTGTGAGTATTACTTTATCACTTGCTGTTTTTTTTTTTATTTTAAAAGTTACATCGCTCTACAAGCTTTGGATGAATAGTATTTTATAAGTGAAACCACCGGTTCAAAGGATTAAAACGATTAAAATGTAACGGTGTTTATAGTTACTGCTAAGGATTAATTTCACCCTTGTGTCCTAAACTAGGTGCAGTAAGACCATGTTCGCTAACCGCATCTCGTACTGGTTGAACGCGAAAGGTCCCTCCATGTCCATTGATATGGCGTGCTGCAGTTCCACCGCAGCGCTGGAGCAGGCATACCTTGCTTTAAGTCGTGGGGAGTGTGAGGCCGCCATCGTTGGAGGCGCCTACCTATGTCTGCACCCACAGTCTTCTGTGCACTATGGAAGGTAATAATAAAATTTTATTTTATTAATTTTCTCCAATACTTAAATAAAACTACACTTCTGAATAAAAAGTAGCCAGATCAGAAATCATATTATATGATGACCAGATCTAAGAATTTATCACTTTATGACCTTTTCATTATAATGGTTGTAATTCATGATAATTATAGAAAAATACCTGCTGCCCACATCATGGCATGATCTGGCCAGATCCATGAATAATCAGTGTTTAACAATATAAAAACACAGAGCAGAGCAGAGGACGAGAGATGCGCGCTGTGGAGGTAGAAACATCCAACCAGGGGGGTGAAAGTCACCTACCAATTAATTCAAAAATTGACGTAAAGTGTGTGAGGGAAGCAATATTTAAGTCGAAAATGACCAAAATAAGCCGCGGTGTACCTCAAGGCTCAATCTTAGGACCAATATTATATGTAATTTTTACAAACGATTTACACAATTTTATTTATTATTTATTTTGTTTGCGGATGATACAAACGCCATAATCGGGTCGCCAAATTTGAACGAGTTGGCAGAAAATGTTAATTTGTGTTTAAAAAATCTTTCTGTCTGGTTTACAGCAAATAATTTAATAATAAACTCAAATAAAACCCAAGTTATATTGTTTAAAACAACGTCACGTAACAAAGATAACATAAATGTTACGCTCGAAGGGGATAATATTGGTCTAGTAAACGAAGTAAAATTTTTAGGAGTTTACATAGATTCCTTATTAAATTGGAAAAAAGAGCTCACCGCCATTGATTCCTCAATACCTCCGGCTTGCTATGCGCTAAGAAACCTCAGGGACGAAATCAATGTAAAACAGTTAAAAACAATATATTATGCATTGGTAGAATCCAGGTTACGATACAGCATTATGTTTTGGGGGAGCAGTTACGGGTATAATTGCCAAAGAGCATTCATACTCCAGAAACGTGCATTAAGAACGATTGTTAGAATCCCACAACAAGAGTCTTGTAAAGATTATTTTAAACAGTTAGGTATATTTATGGTACCAAGTTTATATGTTTTAGTGAAAGAAAAGAAAGAAAGAAAAAGAAAGAAAAATATTTTATTTGGCATACACAGTCGTAGTGCTACTAAGTCACTTTGCAAAATACATACACGAATATGAATCACAAGAAAAACGTGAACTTAGAGAGAAAACTAGAAGAAATATTATAAAAAACAAAATTGCACCTAAATTCATTATTGCCAAACATTGCTCTGGAATTATTTAATAGGTTGCCTACTGACTTGAGGTCATTGATTTATAAAGGTACTCTTTTCAAAGTTAAACTTAAAGCATTCCTGTTAAATAAATGTTTATATTCTTTTTCTGAATTAGAAAAAAGTGATGGTAAGTAGTTTTTATATTTGAGTAATTTACTTCTTCGTACAACTACCATTTAATTATGACATACTCTTAATTTCGTAAATATATCCAAAGCATTGATTGATTGATTGATTTGATTGATTGATTTTTAATTTTATTTTTTGACATCGTATTATTTATCTTTTCTTGTTTTTTAAATTTGCTAAAGCTGTTCTTGTAGGTAGTAGTAGGTCAGGAGCACACAAAGAAAATTTCTATTTACGTAAGTGTGTGTAAAACGCATACGGTAGTTTAGGGGCACAGACTAATAGATGGCACTACTGCGCTAGGAGACACATTTATACGACAAGAGGGCTCTCTATCTCTATATATATTTATTGTACTCTGTGCATCCAACTCCTCCACTTTTTTACCCCATCGGAACATCTTCCCCCTGGACACGAACTACAAAGGTCAATTTGGAAATCTCTAAACCGACTTCGAACCCAGATTGGCCGCTGTAAAAACAATCTGGCCAAATGGGGTTTCCTCGACCCATCACTAACACAGTGCCAGTGTGGAGCCTCTCCACAACACATGCGCTACCTGCTATGCTGCCCATCCTACATAACGACCTGCAATTTTCGGGATCTATACGAGGCCAACAATAGAGCTGTACAGGTTACCAAATATTGGTCAAAAGAAGTATAGTATGAGAGCATCGACACGGAAAGAAGAAGAATTTAAAAAGCTAAAATCACGGTTAGATTCATGATATGAAAACCAGCACTCTGGATTCGTCGCATTATATTATGCTTAGCGTTTGGCTGTTTGACGTGAACGTGGTGCGTGGTGGTAGGTGACTCGTAGCAGTGTCCTTGGACATTGCCAATGCCTTTAATCCCCTGCCCTGGAACCTCTGTCGAGTGGTCGAGGCCTACCTGTCAGATAGGTTTATAGTCTACCCAGGTCACCAGGGAGAGTGAAGACGCCGAGAGATGTCATGCGGTGTTCCGCAGGGATCGGTACTAGGACCACCCTTATGGATCATCAGGTACGACTACGTGCTGCGCGGCGACTTCCTTGACGGGGTCAGCGTGGTCTGCTACGCAGACGACACGTTGGTTCTAGCGCAGGGAGAGTCGTACCGGGTAGCGGTCGCTCTAGCGACACGCGGGGTGGCAATAGTCGTTGACAGGATCCAAGAGTTGGGACTCGACTCCGAGGCTATGTGTTTCCACGGCCTTCGGAACGCGCCACCATCAGGTACCCAGCTTACAGTAGGAGGAGTTCACATCGGCGCCGGGTGAACGATGAAGTACCTGGGACTTGTCCTCGACAGCTGGTGGAACTTAGTGGAGCATTTCCGACGTCTGGCTCCCAAACTAAACCGGACTGGGGCTGCTCTCAAGCGGTTCCTGCCCAACCTTGGAGGTCCAGATGCCTCCCGCCGTTGGCTCTACGCAGAAATCGTTCGGTTCACGGCACTTTATGGGGAGCCAGTGTAGGCACCGTCGCTGCATAAGCGACCGGCGGCCGTGCTGAACGCATGCCAGAGGTTCATGGCAATACGGATGAAGCGGGGAAACCACACAATTTCCTGCGAAGCGGCGAGCCTTCTTGCTGGCCTACCACCGTGGGATCTGGAGGCAACAGTCCTTGCACACATGCACGATTGCGCGTGGAGATGCAACGCCGGGGTGAAAGTCCGCTGCCGCTACAGGTTGGGACATGGCGGACAGAGCTCCGGCGGGATCTCATGGTAAAATGGCGTCAGCAACTATCGCAACTCAGTGCTGGACACGCCCTAATTAAGGCGGTAAGTCCCCTCTTTGAGGCTTGGGTGAAAAGACCTCACGGCGTCCTAACCTTCCGTATGACGCAGGTTCTCACCAGACATGGTAAGTTCGGGAGGTTCCTGCACCGGATTCCTGTGGAAGTGACGCCCGGGTGTCGCCACTGTGCGGATCGCCCGGAGGACACGGTGGAGCACACAGTTGAGGTGTGCCCTGCTTGAGCGGAGCATCGACGTGCCCTCGTGAGGGCGATCAGCGGCGATCTCTCGCGCCGGGCCTTGTCGTGGGATCGGTCCGGACAGTTACCGGACGGTCGGACAGCGAGCTACCTATTGCTCGCTGTCCGCAAGCCCGCACCTACGGTGGCCGGAAACGGGAATCATCGCCACCGATCACCCCCACCAGGGCACGGCGATGCTCCGCCCAAGCGGGGCACACCTCCACAAAGTGAAAAGAAGAAAGTAAAAACTTTTATTCGTACCTC
The DNA here is from genome assembly GCA_910589285.2 of Mythimna ferrago. Classification (NCBI taxonomy): domain Eukaryota; kingdom Metazoa; phylum Arthropoda; class Insecta; order Lepidoptera; family Noctuidae; genus Mythimna; species Mythimna ferrago. The sequence continues at coordinate 19,393,047 of OU342690.1, read as the reverse complement.
ATACATACAGTAGAATTCGATTAATAATAAAAAAAAGACAACTTTAAAATCTGTGCAAGGCCAAAAGGGCGCCTAACTCAGCATATGCAATTTTTAAAAAGACAAATAACGCAGCGCTGATATTCTGTTAGGGCCCGCGGTGATGCCACGGTCACATTCACGGAGGTACAATAAATTAAAAGGTATCGAAACAAAATAATAAATAATTAAATACGAACATTGGAAAAATAATAAATATATTATATAACATTGGTAAATTGCGTGAATTAATGTTAATACGTGTTATGTGTTAGATATAAAAAAAAATATTTAGAAGATAAAATGCAATAAATAATGAACCAAAGACCTGACGCCTGACGCCAGGGCGGGGCGCTCCAAAATCTTTTGTCAAAATCATTTATTTATTTATTTAATTAAATAGAACGGCCGAAGCCAATTACACTATTTAAACTTATACCTAATTCTTTAACTCAGTCATGCATTCTTCCCACAAAAATTCAAACATTCTAACATTATCATCTTCCATTCATCTGCAAACACATCAAGATCTGTGTTTGAGTTCAGGAGTGCGTTAATGGCGGCTACTGTCCGCGGAATAGGCGACTTGGAATGCACAATAGTACGGGAAGTTGGAACAGCCATTAAGCGATGTTTTCTGCCACGACAGTAATTGTCTGGGACGAACAGATTGAATATTTCATTGTGCAGGTGGGGATCATCAATCAACGTCATCTGATCGCGCGACCGTCTTACTTCCAGGGAGTTGAAATTTAAGCAACCCAACAAGAATTTAGTGGGATACAAATAGGGATAAAACCCGTACAAGTGCTTGTAAAGGATCCTAAGGAATGCTTTTTGTACTTTCTCTAAAGCTAATACATCTGCTTTTCATACGGATTCCATATGCACGCACTAGACTGAAGCTTGCTACGGACCAACGCGCCAAAAACAAGTTTGATAACGTGGGAGTTCTGAAAGTCACGATAGTTCCTTAAAACAAAACCAAGGCGCCTGAAAGACTCCTCAGCAGTAGATGTGATGTGGTCGCGAAAAGTGAGCTTGCGGTCGAATACGACTCCCAGGTCTTTCATGGAATCAGTTCTTGTAATTGTGACGTCGGTCGTCGCTATAAATTGTATGGTGGTGGGTAGTTTAATATATTTCTTGAATAAACCAGTCTGTCGTTGACCCACGTATTTTATTGACGTTACATTGGCGACGAGAACGGGATTTTGTGAAATTTCTTTTCAATTTACGGGGTTACGCGTTTGTCAAGATTGGTAAAATCGAACCTTTCAATTTGAGCTCGAAGCAGTGGCCAGCGTATATACGTCGTGTAAATCAGTACGTAAGACTTAACGAAATCGATAATGACTTGAAAGTGCCTATGTTAATAACGGTCGTAGGGGAAGAAACGTATGCGCTTATGTGCGATCTTTGTTCACCTAGTTTTCCGGAAAACAAAACATTTGACGAATTAGTGACATTAGTGACGGAACACTTGGAACCGCAACTATCGGAAATTGCCGAACGCCACGTGTTCAGGTTGCGCCGCCAACGTCCGGGCGAATCCCTTACGGAATACCTGCAGGCATTGAAACATCTGGCATCTACGTGCAGCTTTGGAAAGTGCAAGTCATGTTCGACGCTCGAAGAGAATTTGCGTGACCAGTTTGTGTCGGGGCTGGCAAGTGACGTCATGCGATCGAGAATCTTCGCTGAAAAAAAAGTGCAGTACAAAGAGGCAGTGGAGCTGGCGCTGGCACTCGAGGCAGCGGAGAAGCACGCCGAAGTGAGTGGCACCACGACGACGGCGGCGGCGACGGACTCATCAAAATCGACGGGCGGCGAGGCGGGCGAAGGCCTGCATTACGCGCGCGGCGGACGGACGCGCCCGCGCGGGCCGCAACGGGCGCTCGGCAGCGGAGGCGACGGAGCAGCGGCAGCAGCGGGCGTGACCGGCGCAGGCGGCGCGCGGGCCTGCTGGCGCTGCGGCAAGATGCACCCGGCCGAGAAGTGTCGGTTTAGGAATTACAGTTGTGATGAGTGCGGGAAAAAAGGACACTTAAAGGTAATGTGCAAACAAGTGCGCGGTAGTGGCGGTCGGCATAATTATGTGAGTGATGAATCGGATGACGGTATGTTCAACTTGGACGTCGCAGCTCGAGGTAACAAGCCATATTTTATTAAACTGATGGTTGATAACATTTATATTGAGTGTGAAGTGGACACAGGTAGTCGTATATCAGCAATAAGTGAGAAGATGTACCAATGTATATTTCGGCATAAAAATATTGTACCTGATAACTTAGTTTTACGTTGCTACTCGGGTTCAAGAATTGAATCACTCGGTTACATTGAGGTTGACGTTTGCTTAGGCGAATTTAAGGCTAAATCTTTACGATTATACATAATTAAGGGTGGGGCGCGGCCATTATTAGGACGAGAATGGATGCGCGCTTTAAAGATAACGCAAATAAACCTCAATGAAATCGTAGATGATGAATTGGTAAACAAATTATGTAACGAATTCCCACAAGTATTTAGCGAGAAGTTAGGTACATGCAAACAGCCTATACGACTGCAGCTGTCAGATAAAGAACCGGTTTATGTGCGACCGAGACCCATGCCGCTGGCACTGCGCGCGCGGGTCGAACGGGAGCTGGAACGTCTCGAGGCGGACGGTTCCATCTACCGCGTCGACTACTCGGACTATGGGACTCCTATAGTGCCCGTTGTCAAACAAAACGGAGACATACGCATTTGTGGGGATTACAAGATAACTATTAACCCAAAGTTAAAGAGGGATTATTATCCGTTACCGCGCATCGAAGAGCTATTTACAAATCTTAGTGGGGGAGATAAATTCACAAAGATTGATCTGAAGCATGCTTATGAACAGTGTCTGTTAACGGACGACTCGCAACCCTACACAGCTATAACTACGCATATAGGTACTTTTGTGTATAGACGTACGCCGCATGGGTTGTCGGTTACACCGGAAAAGTTCCAAAAAATTATGGAAGAGACGCTGCGCGGAGTGCCAGGGTGTGTAGTGTTCTTAGACGATATTTGTGTGACCGGGTCTAACACACTTGAGCACATGAAGAATCTGAGAACTGTATGGGAAAGGCTACGTAACATGGGGCTTACTGTTAAATTAAATAAATGTAAATTTTTACAAGATAGCGTGAAATATTTAGGTTTTATTATTAATAAGGAAGGTTTGCGACCGGATACCGAGAAACTGGAGGCCATTTCCAGCGCACCCAGACCAGAAAACGTGTCACAACTAAAAAGTTTCTTAGGAATGGTTAACTATTACGGCCGATTTATACCTAACTTAAGCACCTTGTTACAACCATTGCACAATTTATTAAAAAAGGATAGCGGCTGGAAATGGGACCCCAAGTGTGATAGGGCTTTCGAGGAGACCAAGCGATCTCTCCTGAGCGAACGAGTATTAGCGCACTACGAGGAGGGACGCGACCTGGTGCTGTCGGTGGACAGCAGCGCGTACGGCCTGGGCGCCGTGCTGGCGCACCGGTACGCGGATGGAAGCGAGCGGCCCGTCAGCTGCGTGTCGCGCACACTCAGCGCGCCCGAACGCAACTACAGCCAACTCGATAAAGAGGCGCTGGCTATTCTATTCGGGATCACGAAACATCACCAATTTTTGTACGGAAGGCGCTTTACGCTGCGCACCGACCATCAGCCGCTGACTCATATCTTTGGGGAAAAAGGAGGAATCCCTCAGACGGCTGCCAGTCGTCTACAAAGATGGGCGGCACGCCTGGCTGCTTATGATTTTGACATAGAATTTGTGCGATCGGCGGACAACGGTCCGGCTGATGCGTTGTCGCGATTACCGTTGCCTCGGGAGGGTCGCTTCGTCGACGCGATAGATTATCTGAATCTAGTAGAGGAGTCGCTACCTATTTGTTTTAAAGACATTGCAAAAGAGACAGAGCGTGATACATTGTTATGTAAAATAAAGGGATATGTACTATTCGGTTGGCCGACAGTCCAGAGCTGCGACGCGGAAAAGCCATTTTTTGCTAGAAAAAATGATTTGATAGTAGAACAAGGATGTGTTATTTATAAATATAGGATAGTGGTTCCGCACATTCTTCAAAGGAAAATATTAAAAGAAGTCCACGAGGGCCATTTAGGGATGAACAAAATGAAAGCGTTATCAAGAAGTTACATTTATTGGGCGAGTTTAAATCAAGATATCGAAGATATGTGTAGGTCATGTGCTGCGTGCCGCTCCGTGCAGGACGCACCGCCACGGGCGCAGCTACATCCCTGGGAGTTCCCGCTGCACCCATGGCAACGCGTACACGCTGACTTCGCAGACTGCGGTGGCGTTCGATACCTAATTATAGTAGATGCGCATTCTAAACGGATAGAGGCCTTGCCTATGCGTGGCACGAACGCAGCCGCTACCATTAAGGTTTTTAGAAGTACGTTTGCGCGTTTTGGTTTACCATCGCAGCTCGTGACTGACAACGGCCCACCATTCTCTTCACAAGAGTTTAAATTGTATTGTGAAAAAAATTGTATCAAGCACACAACTTCGGCATCATATAGACCCCAGGGAAATGGCGCGGCTGAGAACGCAGTCAAAACCATTAAAAAGGCAATAAAGAGATCAATATACGAAGGCGAGGACGTCAACGTCGCCCTAAGTAAATTTCTTCTGCAGTACCGAAATTGTGAACACGCAACTACAGGGGCCCAAGTCTGCTATTTTTATAAATTCGTCGTTCCAACACGATCACATTGTCATTTTGCTAAAAGTTCGTAATCTGCTAATTCATAATGATCCATCATTGATCGGTCAGTGGTATCGTAAGAGAGTTGTGGTAGAATAATAATATCGAGCATATTTAAAACCAATAACTGCACAATAACGTTCTAATGGTAGAACACAGATCAAATAAACTGTCAAAATTTTAGCAGATTACCGCATACGTCAAATATTCATTTGTCAATATAGTACGAGATTACTATTCTATGCCACTTCTTTCAATGGAGTGTCAGTGGTTGACCATTGGAAAGTCATAATGACGCCATTATATTAGTAGATTACCAAACTTGTCAAAATCGACAATTATGACACCAATGATAGACCATTGTGACACTATTGTAATAGCAGACTTGAGGCCCTGGGGTCTCGCCAGCCGTGGCGCTCCAAGGGCGGCGCTTGCGCAGCCGACTTGACGCGCTACGCCCGGACGTAGCCGCAGCGGTACGCGCGAGGCAAGAGCGTCAGGTCGCTCGCACCTCGGGGGCCGACAGGGAATTCCGCGTTGGGGATGCGGTAATCGCTCGCGATTATACGGCGAGGGGGGACAAGTGGACCAATGGCACTGTTGTTAAAAAGACAGGCCCTATTTCATACAAAGTGAGTTTAGGTAATAGGGTTGAGTGGCGTAGACATGCCGACCAAATTATTCCAGCAAGCAGCAAAAATAGGTTCTCGTTATCGTGCGTGAGCGACGCCGTCGCCGCTGAGGCTGCGTGCTCTGGGGCAGCCAAACCGGGGGTCGATAGCGGAGCCGAAGGTGAGGTGTTTGAAGACGCATCCAGTGGTGTCAGTGATATTAAAGACTCACCGCAGCAGCGAGTTCAACCCAAACGGCTTTCGTTGCCGATATCACCTCCACCACAGGGTGCGTCAGCTCGCGCACTGCGTGCGATCAACCGAGCAAGAAAAGCTGCCATATGAAACAATATTTAAAATGGGTACTTAGTTAAATTAAATTGTTAGTTGTAAGATGTACTACCTGATGTGATTAGTGGACTTGACGGGGAGAGATGTGACGTCGGTCGTCGCTATAAATTGTATGGTGGTGGGTAGTTTAATATATTTCTTGAATAAACCAGTCTTTCGTTGACCCACGTATTTTATTGACGTTACAGTAATTATATCACCATTCAGTTTGTATAGAAAGTTGACTAGGTGCCGCATTCGACCGAAAGACATCACGTGGCATTTAGATTTCTTGAATTCCATTTTATTTTCTAAACTCCACTTATATACTGAATCAATGTCTGATTGCAGGGCTTGGCAATCGAGCTCAGATTTTATTTCATAATATAGTTTTAAGTCATCAGCATATAAAAGGAATCTGACATTCGCAACCACATCAGGGAGGTCATTAATCATCAGGATGAAAAGGAGAGGGCCAACTACCGAACCTTGACTCACACCCGAGCGAGTGTGGTATGGGAGTGACTCGTACAAACCTAATCTGACAAATTGCCACAAATACAGAACATCAACCTAGCGGATCCGGAATTCAACAGCAGCCGACCAGTAGATCTGCTAACAATGATGCCACACGACCTTTTTTTTATGGTGGGAAAAAATCATCCAATGACAACCCCCGCTCTTGGGCGGAGCGGGAGATAGTGTCAGACTCTTACTAACTAAAAGACCCACCCCGTTCCTTCTAGCCTTCATACCGGGGCTCGAGCGCCCTTTCGGATAACCCTGGCCCCAGATGCCACACGACCTATCGCACAACAAACTCAATTAGGCTGGCTACTATGCGGACAGGTCAAGACAACAGGATTACAATGCAACGTAGTGGTGAACAATCTGGAGGACATGATACAGTTCTGGGACTCCGAAGATATCAAAGACCACGCAGACCTTTCAGTGGAAGATCGGGAAAGCGTTGAGTACTACGCCAAAACCACGCGACGTTTACAAAATGGAAAATACGAAGTGAGACTTCCAATAAAACGCGACTGGGAAAGCATACTAGGCTCTTCCAAACAGATGGCCATTGCCTAATTAAAAACTTTAGAACGGAGATTGGTACAACAAGAACACTTAGTAAAGGCCTATAAGGAATTTGTAGCAGAGTACATTGATTTAGGTAATATGCAACAATCAACATGTAACAAGACACTCGACTGCTACTTGCCGCACCACGGCGTCGAACGCGCTGAGTCAACAACAACCGAGTACAGAGTCGTATTCAATGCTTCCGAAAAACTACCACTGGCTGGAGTCTAAACGTACTCATGTACAAGTGCCCAAACCTCCAACAAGATTTATAAACAACATTATTACAGTGGAGGCAATACAAGTACACAGCTGACATCGAAAAGATGTACAGAAAACAAATTTTAGTGGCCCATTATGGTCAAAGCCTTGACCATAATGGGCCACTAAAATTTGTCTGTACAACAGGATTGTCTAGCGAGACTCGCCGGAACAACCTCTACTTTCATATGAACTCGCTACAGTTACTTATAGCACTAAAGCAGCGCCCTTCCTGGCCATTAAGACCCTAAGAAGGCTGGCAGAAGACGAGCGTCACAATTACCCTGAAGCTTCAAAGGTAGTGGAGGAGTCACTTTACGTCGATGATCTCGTTCACAGATCACATACCATTGAACAGGGACAGAAGCTTATTTCAGACCTAAAACAACTACTAAAGAGCCGAGGGTTCCACCTAAGAAAATGGTCATCAAACCAACCGACACTCTTGGAAAAAGCAACAACTCAACAGAACACTGTCTTCAACTTCAAGACGGAAAAACTTCCAAAACATTGGGCCTATGCTGGAATTCAACAGATGATAAATTTATATTGACTGGCCTGTTGGTCTAGTGGTTAATGATCCTGACTGCTATGCCGGAGGTCGTGGGTTCGATTCCCATCCGGGACAAATGTTTGTGTGATGAGCATAATCATTTATTCTGTGTCTGGGTGTAATTAATCTATAATATGTATGTATTTAGAAATATATAAGTATGTTTATCAGGTGTCTAGTACCCATAACACAAGCTCTGCTTAGCTTGGGACTAGACGGCGTTGTGTGATAATCATAGTTTTGGAATATTGTGGAATATTATAATGTTCAATTTCAAGCGTCAGCAAGAAGCACACAAAACGCAGCTTATTAGCTGAAATATCAAAATTTTTCGACCCACTAGGATGGCTAACTCCGTTATCAACAAAACTGAAGTTACTATTCCAAAAGATTTGGGAAGTCGAATTACAATGGGACGACAAAGTTCCCGACAATATAAACCAAGAGTGGTGCAAAATACAAGCGGACATAAAAACAATAAACTTGTGTGAGGTACCAAGATGGCTCAGTTATGACGGAAAACAAGCAATAGAACTACATGACTTCAGTGACGCCTCCCTGGAAGCCTACGCCTGTGTTGTTTACGCACGAGTTCACACATCAAAAAACGTTACACTAGTCGCTGCAAAATCAAAAATTTTACCAAACAGAAAAACAACGACATTGCCCAAACTGGAATTAAATGGAGCGCACCTACTATGCAAATAAATGCAAAAGATCAAGAAATCCTTGCATCAACATGATGTTCAAGTCTATGGCTGGACGGACTCTATGGTGGTCCTGGGCTGGATACAAGGATACCCATACGATGGAAAACATATGTGGAGAACAGAGTCCAGATAATCAACACAGTCATACCGCGCTCGTGTTGGAACTACATCAAATCAAGTGAAATACCGCTGACCCCGCCTGAGCCGAGGCCGGTACGCCAGGCAATTGGTGGAAAACAATCTATGGTGGCAAGGTCCTACATGGCTGTCATCGTGTGAAATGACGACCCTTGAGAAACAGGTTTTTACGTCAGACCAGGAAGTAAGGAAACCATCGGCAATGAAACAAGTCAATGTCGCTCAAACCAACACAGAAACCATGAGGGTGAATTTCAACAAATGCCATTTTTTTATCATATCGGTGAACTTTTTCATTTATAGTTTTTTTTTTGTATATTTTTCAGGTTTTATGTAATCTTTAGGACACTAAATATCCCGAAATTTAATATCATCAACGTATCATTTAAGAATAAGGAGAAAATTCAGTTTGAATTCTGGTTTCCACTGATATGACAAATCGGCACTGATTATTTTTTCTGTACACCGATATGATAAGTTTATCCACCGTAATGATATACATATCCAACGATATGATAATCTATCCACCTTTGAACATCAAAAGGAAATAGTAAGTACCTATACAGGGTGTCTTTGACATCGACGCACAAACGAATACCATGGATCCAGTACATGATTTTGGACCCCCCAGTGGTGGAATTTTTTGTCGGTTTTTTCTGACGTGCTTGATCGGTTCTTTGTGGTGTTATCCAAGCCAAAAATAAAAAATAATCGAGCGTAACTGTCAAGCTATCAATGACATTTCTTTCAGTTGACAAGTCGACGTTTATGTATTCGCCCTTGGGAAAAGTAATTATGCTACAAATCATTACGCGGGAAAGTTTGTATGTTTGTTACTCTTTCACGCTACACTTATCCCAGCTAGGGATTGCAAATATTCGATAGTTTTGATTTTCGAATATTCGAATATTTACAAAATTTTAAAAATAACACTTAAAATACCAGCTTTTATTGCTTTAGGAATTATATTTTTATAGAGATAAGTAAACCTAGCACAATGCTGCCGTGGAGGCACTAAAACACAGTAACAGGTTTTTTTAAGTTTTTGAGTTAAATATTGAATCTGAACGAGTTTTCTATAAGGAGCATATTCGTGTAACCTAGTTTTTGATTCGACAATTTATTTGGCAGAAAAACTAAATTTGCTAACCTATTAATTCAACATCGTATGCAACACATAATACTACCCTGTCAAAAAAGTACCGGGAAAAGATCAATATGACCTTCAATTTAATGCACATATTGCTTACCTGTGCATAATAATAATAATTCGACTTAAATGCTATGTTAATAGCATTTAAGTCGAATTATTATGTAATTATATCAAGTAGCAATAAATCCATCAAGGGAAACGTTCGTCTACTCATTTACATAACATATCATAACACCCTTCAACAAGGTTGCATAAGAGGAACATAACATTTTCACTGTTGGGCATTACAACCCCAACAAAATATATAATCACATTTATTTTATCATAATATTCTGGGTCATCCAAGGCGGGAATATCCACGAAGATTGGGGAATAACCCAAAAATTGTATTCTAAATGTTTGACTTTACTATTAGATACTTGTAAATCTATGTGTTTTACTCTGTTCACAGGCTAATGAACCTTTGCGAAGATGGAAAGACGAAGTCATTCGATGAACATGCTGATGGATGTGCTAAATCTGAAGCTATCAACGTTTTGTTCTTACAAAAAGCGAAGAACGCTTTAAGGTATTATTTACAATGATTCAGTTGGTGAAAGGTGTTATTCAAACTTGTACAGACTAATATTCTACATTTACTCGTAGGTATATTTAAAACATGAAAATTACTTACCTCTTTTTCATCTTTTTTTCAAAGTTTAGAATATTTTGTAGAAGGTCCTTACAGAAAAAAATATTATAATGATTGCGTAGAAATCAGTTAATATAAAAAAAAAATGTAATTGTTCATTCTGTGCTCGTTTGACAACGCTAAGACAGCAACATATTCTCGCGATTGCAACTGAGTGGCGGCACCGGACAGGCCTGTCGACATCGACGTCGAGGTAGAGTGGTTCCGAGAGGCCATGTTGCAAATCTGCGACGTGGCAATGCCCCGAGTCCGGCCAGGACGTGCCCGGCGCCAGATGTACTGGTTGTTGCCGGAGATTGCAGCACTGCGTAGGACATGCAATGCCGCACGGCGACAGTACGCCAGACACCGCAGGCCCCGCATCCGCCCGTCGGATGCGGAGACTAGAGACTAGAGAGACGGAGCTGTACGATGGATACAGAGAAGCAAGGCGCACCCTCCGAGTGCAGATAAAGCGGGCCAAGTTAGAGGCCCGCAACGTGTGGCTGGAGACTCTGAACGGAGACCCGTGGGGGCGCCCGTGGTGCGAGAAAGCTCCACCCATGGGCTCCCCCGCTGACGCAGAATCTCCGGCCCCAGCTTGTGGAGGGTGTGGTGAGCGATCTGTTCCTCGCGCGAGAGGAACACTCTCCCACCTATGGCACCACAACGGCGATGACGACGACAACGTTCCAGAGGTGATCACTCCCGGGTTCCCAAATAACGGTAGGAGGAGTTCACATCGGCGTCGGGTCGGCGATGAAGTACTAGGGCCTTGTCCTCGATAGCAAGTGGAATTTTGAGAAGCACTTCCGACGTCTGGCTCCCAAACTGGATCAGACTGGGGCTGCCCTCAAACAGCTCCTGCTCAACCTAGGGGGCCCAGACGCCTTCTGCCGGAGGCTCTATGCAGGAATCGTTCGGTCCATGGTCCTTTATGGAGCGCCGGTATGGGCGCCGTCGCTACAAAAGCGACCAGCAGCCAAGCTGAACGCATGCCAGAAGGTCATGGCCATCCAGATGATGCGGGGCTACCGCACAATTTCCCGCGAAGCGGCGAGCCTTCTTGCCGGCCTACCACCGTGGGATTTGGAGGCAACAGTCCTTGCATGCATGCACGATCTGGTGCACCGGGTCCGTGCGGAAGTGACGCCCGCCAGAACCGAGTGAAAGTGACGCCCACCGGATCCGTTTGGAAGTGACGCCTGCCGGATCCGTGCGGAAGTGTCGCACGCCGGATCCGTGCGGAAGTGAAGCCCGGGTGTCGCCACTGTACGGAACGCCCGAAGAACACGGAGGAGCACACAGTAGAGGTGTGCCCCGCTTGGGCAGAGTATCGCCGTGCCCTCGTGAGGGCGATCGGCGGCGACGATCTCTCGTGCCGGGCCTTGTTACAGACCATGGTCTGCAGTGAGGAGGAGTGGGAGGCAGACGCCTCCTTCTGCGAAGCAGTAATGTTAGCTAAGGAGGAGGCAGCACGTACGAGGTAATGGCCCTCGCGCCCCAGCCGCCGGGATTCCGATCTTGATTTCCAGCCACCGTATGCGTGGGCTTGCGGACAGTGAGCAATGCGTAGCTCGCTGTCCGACCATCCGGTAACTGTACGGACCGAGCCCAAGTCGTCGACGGCGCGCCCTGTTCCCACGCGCCTCAAGGAGTCGTCAGCAACCGCAGGGGACCAGCAGGGTCGAAGCTAACTGGAGCCATGGGTAATAAGAAAGAGATCCCCGGGGCCCTGGAAAAATGGCAAAGAAGGAACAGGAGTAGGTTTTTAGTCAGTAAAAGTCTGACACGCCCTCCCGCTTCGCCCAAGGACTGGAGGTGTCATTGGATGATTTTCCCACCTAAAAAAAAAGGACAACATATTCTGTAGGGTCAGCTTGTATGCTTATAACCACACTTATAACAGTAACGCATTTTGCAGAATTTACGCCGATGTACTCCATGCTAAATCAGAATTTACATGCATATTGCAAGAAAAAACTGGCCCTCGGTACGGATTTTACAGAGATTTCGGTAAAACAGTCAGCTTCATAAAGAACTTCTATGAGGAAGCAAGAATTCCAGCACGGGCCATCGAATATATTGAAGCTTGTGGCTGCGGTAAGTAATTTAAAGACATTAAAAATAAAAATAAAAATCTTCTGAAATATTAAGCTAGACCCTAGTGCGGGAAAAATAATTTGATGACCGTCTAGTTAAAAAAAATCTGATAAGTTCAAGTTTGAATCGCACTCCAAGGGTTCCGTTCAAACTCACATTTGTATAAATAGTTCGATTCCCGAATCGAGTTTAAAAGTTTTCCCGAATCAGAAAATATAATTTATGAGAAACTAGGTACAAAGAATGATTTATGAGTATGCTAGGGCAGTTGTGTTTGGTCCCACCATTGTTGTTTAATTTTGTTGTTTAATTTTGTTGTTGTTTAATTTTGATTTTATGATTTAATTTTGCCTAGTGTTTTAATTTTGATTTTATTATTTGGTTTGAATTTTAATATTAATAATTTTTTTTTTTTTTTTTTATTATCTAGTTATAAATAAATAATTTCAATTTAATTAAATTTAATGACGCTCTATATATGTATGATGGTGATGTGATTTAACTTGGTTGATTCTAATTTTAAAACTGTAATTTTAATTGTGACTGATTTGATTATTTTTTATATTTGTATATGAGTCAATGTTACTTGTAATAAATAAATTATTATTATTATTATTATATTATACAACAGCTATGTGTGTTCTACCGTTGGAGAGATAATTTTGAGCTGAATAAAAGTTTCTACGGCGCTAAGTTCCAAATCTTAGTACATTCAGATTTATAATAATAATATAGGTTGTCGACATGTGGAATGTGGACTCGGTTGTCATTGTGCCGATTGTCGTGACCGCCAATAGCCTTAATAATATAGCCAAAAGCTTGGACGACCATCTATCGAAGTTGTTGTTGCGCGGCTGGGTCAAAGGCCTGATACAGAAGGATACTGTTCGATATGGCTCGCATTGTGAGCTTTAGCTAAATTAGTCAACTTTGTCAATTAGTTTTTTTTGCCATCTGTTCTAGGAAATTATTTCCACAAGATGAAGCAATTGAAAGCAATCACAAAATCACAAAATGTTTGCCCCCAAGGTCGGCTTCTCATGAGTCTAAGGAGAATAGTAAATATTTCTTAGAACACTGCACAAAACAATACCTAAAACACAAACATAACAATGATCACACATCTTATCTTTTTGAAATTTAAAATTTTCATTTCCGTAGAAGCACTCGTCTTAACGATGTCACATTAAATTCATCAGGCATCATGCCCTTCAAACGCTTTACGTCACCATTTACGGCCTCAGCATACAAATTGACCAATCAAGTTTATTCTTTTGTATGGTGAGGCTGATTTTCTTTTTCGTTTCCTGAAAAAAAAATCTTGTGGAAGGTTGTTCAGTTTCGTCTACTGAGCAAGCCCTTAAAGTTTGCGTAGGGCTGTCCGTTACACCTTGTATAAACTACAAACAACACAGACTATAAAGATACTATACAGGGTGTCCCGTAAATAATGGATCAAACGTAACGGGTAGGTAGCTTATCTGATTTCCAACAAGTAATTTGAATAGTTAAAAGAAAACCGTTATGATAACCAAGATATTTTTTTTTTTCGAATTCTACCATTTTCTCTACCAGAATTTAGTTTTTTTAATGCTGTCGCTGCAAATAATAACATTTTTTGGTATAATTTTTGTGTAACATTTCTGAATAGCTTACTAATGTTATAAGATACTTTGGAGGTATGCAGAACAGAGAGTAAAGTCCCACATGCCTCCATTGAAAAGGGAGGATCCTCCGACCAGACAGGTGTTATAGTCTGGTGGGCTACTGCCCGATAGATGATTTCGGGCTGTCGTATATGTTCAAATCGCGCGGAGAACTTTGATTGCGCGATGCAGGATTTCGTACTTTCTTCGTAGTTCTTATGTGGCGCCATAGATGTCGCTACATCACTCCCCTCCGGAGATCGGAGATCGATGGTTCTTGATGCGCGCCAGGCCAGCGTAGGTTGGTTCCAGAGGGTCGGAACCGATGCCGCATAGTTCTCGGTGAGTCGGAACTATCTGTGGTGATGCCCCAGTGAGTCGGGGTGTTGCTATCCCAGTGAGTCGGGATAATGCCCCAGTGAGTCGGGGTGATGATGTCCCAGTGAGTCGGGATGTTGCCCCAGTGAGTCGGGGTGATGATGTCCCAGTGAGTCGGGATGATGCCCCAGTGAGTCGGGGTGGTGCTGTCCCAGTGAGTCGGGATGATGCTGCAGGCTCCAGTGAGTCGGAGTAGTGCTGCTGGCTCCAGTGAGTCGGAGTAGTGCTGCTGGCTCCAGTGAGTCGGAGTAGTGCTGCTGGCTCCAGTGAGTCGGAGCGGTGCTTGTGCGACGTAGGGCTTGACTGCTGGCGTCGACCAGGAGAGGTTCTTCAAAGCTCTTCATGTGACTGGCCGAAGGTGCGGTGTGCCAAGGTCGCTGATGAGGCTGAGGGGGATGACCAGGTAGTCTTGCTGATGGTCAGGATACCCTTCATAGCCGTGGGTGCCGGCTGTATGGCTCGCTGCTCGAAAGCATGAGGAAGTGATGATGACGTCACGAAGTAGTAGCTGCACGAAGGCTGCGCTGACGTTCTTTGTCGAGGGTCACCAGTTTGGAGGTATGCGGAACAGAGAGTAAAGTCCCACAAACCTCCGTCGAAAAGGGAGGATCCTCCGATCAGACAGGTGTTATGGTCTGGTGGGCTACTGCCCGATAGATGATTTCGGGCTGTCGTATATGTTCAAATCGCGCGGAGAACTTTGATTGCGCGATGCAGGATTTCGTACTTTCTTCGTAGTTCTTATGTGTTGCCATAGATGTCGCTACAATACCATATTTTTTAGTAACATTTTATGTGCCTTAGAAAAAAAATTTTGAATTAAAAAATTTTTCTTTACGATGAAAAGACCAAATTTGAAAAAATTCTCCTGTAAAAAAATTGTATGACACTGACGACCACCATTATTTTAAAAACTTGTACATTTAATAAGGTTTGCATATATTGGTATAAAATTTACGTCTAGTCCTAGCCGTTACAAAGATATTGCTATGAATCTGAGAGAGGTACTGAATCAACAAAACAAAAAAAAATGAAAAAATGTGCACAATTAAACTTTTTTCTTTAAAATGTTTTACTGTAGTATTTCAGACGCAATGATTTAATTAGAGATATCAGCGTATGAAAAGAATTAGAAGAAAAAAAAAACAATTTGTTTTTGGCTTTGGCTTCGGCCCTACTTGGCCCCTACGGTTTTGCTGACATCTGTCTCTATGAGGCGGGCGTGAATTAAATAAATCGTTTATTTTGTTTTTACAGCTAATGTTTGAACTGTCTTCCCCATACGAGAATGCAAAGTCTGCATCTCCTAATTATGGAAGCTCTTATCCGACGGACGAAATGGCTTTGGTTGATTTCTCAGCGTTTGAACACGTTGCGCGTGATATGGGTGCAACCGGTACTTCTGTAACACTCGATGAACTTTGAACTACCAGCAACTCTAAACGCCGAATACTATCTGTATTTTTAGGGTTCCGTAGCCAAATGGCAAAAAACGGAACCCTTATAGATTCGTCATGTCTGTCTGTCTGTCTGTCTGTCTGTCTGTCTGTCTGTCCGTCCGTATGTCACAGCCACTTTTTTCCGAAACTATAAGAGCTATGCTGTTGAAACTTAGTAGGTAGATGTATTCTGTGAACCGCATTAAGATTTTCACACAAAAATAGAAAAAAAGCAATAAATTTTGGGGGTCCCCATACTTAGAACTGAAACTCAAAAATTTTTTTTTCGTCAAACCCATACGTGTGGGGTATCTATAGATAGGTCTTCAAAAATGATATTGAGGTTTCCAATATCATTTTTTTCTAAACTGAATAGTTTGCGCGAGAGACACTTCCAAAGTGGTAAAATGTGTGTCCCCCCCCCTCTAACTTCTAAAATAAGAGAATGATAAAACTAAAAAAAATATATGATGTACATTACTATAAAAACTGCCAACGAAAATTGGTTTGAACGAAATCTAGTAAGTAGTTTTTTTTTAATGCGTCATAAATCGAAAAAAAATACAGTATTATTAAAACATCGATCAAAGTTACAACACATTACAAGAACTTTTATATTATGTTACTTGCTGCTACGGAACCCTTCATGGGCGAGTCCGACTCGCACTTGGCCGGTTTTTAAAGAATGATGAATTATAATTCCTTAAAAAGAAATTTTAAAATTAGAAATTAAATATTTTTTGTAATGTTAACTTAAACTGTAATGAAAAAACTTCATACTGGTCTGATAATACAAAAATTCAGGAGTGACACAAAAAAAAAATAGAGAAAGTCACCAATTGAAGAAATGGCAGCTGATTTTGTATGAGTAAGAAAGATTTTTATTTCAAATATAAAAAATATCAATAATTTGGACATCCGTGGGCATATGGTGATATAAATGGGGTAAATGATAGATGAGAACCTGGCCAATCGACAGTTTCAGGGTTATCCATTATTTACGCCACACCCTGTATATAGATTTGTTAATTCTTTTGTGCCTATCCAACAAATAAAATGATTTTCTTTCTTTCTTCTTTCTAAAACTCTGCTTAGAATTACAGAGTGTTAACTGAATGGCGTCGTGTATCGATTGTATCGTGTATTTTGTAAGATTATTTGTTTATGAGCCTGTCTGATAATAAATAACTGTGATTATTATTATAAATTTTAAACTTTAAGGTCACCTATAGATCAGCTAAATCTGATTCAGCTCCTTTACAATATAACGAATGCAATGAACAAACACACATAATTAATTTGGGACTATTGTCTGTGCGATAAAAGAACCGTCGTGGCGTAAAGTGAAAACAACATTAAAGATTTTAAGTAGCAACCCAACCCAGCCATCCGTCAAATGCTAAACGTCATATCATTTTGACACCGGTTTATTTATTATGTTATTTTATTGTGATTTTTAATCGAAATCTTTAGAAATGTGATAAAAAATTTCACTGAGCTGCAAGGGAAATAATATTTGATATATTACAGTTTTGCCAAAGATAACAAATGGCAAATCACACCATTATTGATCAAAACAAAGTCATGAACTTGGGAAACATTGGTATGCTGTTTTTTTGGTACTTAACACTTTTATTTTAATGTTTTTAGACTTCCTAGGTAAACTCCTGTCCCTGTTATCTCCAAATATATATAAATTAAACGGAAATTCATTTAAACATGATGATATTTGATTATTTTGTTTTGGTCAAAATTTTCGATGGCTAGTATAAAGAGTATTGATACTTTAAATTTATAATGCGTTTTTCGAATAACTTAGAATATTTCTTTTCAGAAATCAATTCCCGAATTGAGTTACGAAGATTTTTCCGAATTGCAAACATTTTTTTTTTGTGGCGGATCTACAAATTTACAATTTTCAGATTTTTTCCTGTACTTGTTCTATGAGACCTTGATTTATGCCAAATTTCAGGATTCTAGGTCAACAGGATTCACCCTATGAACTTTCATTCCCTTGAGTATCGAAATATACGCTTTTTTGCGACATAAACGGCCGTTTTTTTTTTTTTCGTTAACTCAGAAGTCTGATTTTTTCATAACTTCAAAAGACCGCAGACTAGAGTGTATAGTTTTAATTTTAACTCGATACCTCCAAGCGTTCTTGTGTTAAAGGTTCTTAACAGATAAACAGACGGACAACAAAGTGATCCCAAGGATTTTATATACGAGATGGTCCCAACAGGCTAAATAGATTTTTTACGAAGCAACATTACAAATTCTGAAGTGTACTTTATTTTCATAGTCATTAAGTTCATATTTTTCATTGATTAGCAAAAGGAAAAATGTACTGAGGAAGACAACGAGAAAGTGGTAGTTTTTACCTTTATATTTAACTAGGGTAAACATAAACTTGCGGTTAGCTACAATATTCCAGTCAGTGATAATAGACCGATCCCAGTCAAAGTGATAGAACCATTTTCATTGGAACTGGGTAAGTGGTCGTTGGTGGAACCTACCTAGATAGGCAGTACAGCAGTTTCTTCACGCTATTTTCCTTTACCGGTTCGTGTTTTTATTTAAATGTTCATCATCATTACAATCGAAAGACGTCCACTGTTCGACATAGGCCTCCCCCAGGTGTTTCATCACGTGGGCAAGTTCAATAATTAGGCTACTAATATTATAAATGCGAAAGTTTGTGAAGATGGATGGAGGTAGTCGTATGTATGGATGTGTCGCGCAAAAACTACAAGACAGATGAACTTAATCATAAACATTGCAATAATATAGCACATAAGCTATAACTTTGCAGTTTCATTAGGTGAGCAAATTCAGCCAATAGGATAATTTTTATTATAGGGTGAAGCCGCTGGAAGAAGCTAGTCTAACATAGTTTCAAAATATCAAGATTTAACAGTCACAGTATAATGACGTCACAATGTTGCTTACATAACAAAAACGATATTTATCTACAGCAGCGCCCTCAAATCCCACGATGGTTTACTTTCCGCACAGACTCTAATAAACAAATGAGCACTTAAAAAATAACTGACCCGATTTTTTGACAGCTGTACCAGAAGCTGATAAAGTGGAGTTGCAAGCTATCGAGGAAGTGTTCTGTAACAACAGAGAAGGTCCTCTTCTGGTGGGCAGTGTTATGTCCAACATTGGTTACAATGAAGCTGCGTCTGGTATCACTGCTATCACTAAGGTAAGATTTGCCATAAAACCTTTTTCAATCTAAGGAATTTTTTCAATCTAAAATTTGTGTTAAGGGCAGACACTTATGATTGAAGTCAAAAACACCAAAAAAGTTCATAAAATTTTAGTTATAACTAACCGCACTTATCACTCTTCGTTACACAATATTGATTCATTAAACCCCAGGTGAACGCCGGCGTTCGCTCTCTCATTGTCTTTCTATTGTTTCTCTAATTACGGTATTCAAAAGGTTAAAACTACTTTCCACACTTTAAAAGGAAACGTATGTACTTCTCTCTATTATACAAGGCACAGGTCCGTTCGTGTGTGGAGTACTGCAGTCACATATGGGCTGGTGCTGCAAAATGCCACCTGGCAGCTTTGGACTCGGTGGAAAGGCGTGCAAAGAGGCTAATTGGTGATCCAGATTTGGTTAAGTCCAACCTTCAAAGCCTTGAGCACAGGCGTAGGGTAGCCAGCCTTTCGGTGTTTTACAGGATGCATTTTGGAAAGTGTGCGCAGGAATTGAATGATTTGATTCCACCATCGCAATTCTACTATCGGACAACCCGACGTACGGCGAATATTCACCCTTACGTTGTTGAAACCTCTACGGTCCGGACTAAGCGTTTCGCCTCGTCGTTTATACCGCGTACGTCGAAGGACTGGAACAGTTTGCCTGCTGCGGTGTTCCCGTCTGATTATAATTTGGGTGTCTTCAAGGCTAGAGTGAATAGGCTCTTAATAAACTAGTGCGCCTCACCATCAAAGATTGCATCGCTACTTACCATCAGGTGGGATCGCAGTCAAGCACTAGTTTATCTCAATTAAAAAAAAAAAAAAAACTAATGAAGAATGTAAGAAGTAACAGTATATTTTTCTAAATCTCGCAGGTGTTACTTGGATACCACACAGGTCAGCTAGCCGCTAACTTGCACTGCAACAACCCGCGTCAGGACGTGGTTGCACTTCGCGAAGGTCGCATGCGCGTCATCACGGAGCACCAGCTCTTTAACCGCTCTTACGTCGCGGTCAATGGCATGTCCGTCACAGGCGTCAACTCTCATGTTCTTCTGCATGGACACTATAAACCTAAGGTATGAATATCATTCGTCATTCCTATCACAATGGTCATAAGGGAGATGCAGTGTATGTAGAGCGCCTGCAGTGACTGATGCTTGCCAGGGCAGCGGGATAGTTCGAGAGAGTTACCACGGCCCTTGAATGCAAAAAGCAACGGATAGGTAGGTCTGACTCTTCCTCTCGTTCTACCCTGAGCGGAAGGAATTATTTGGTGATATCCCAACAAATAAAAAAAAAAGTCTATATTTGTCATATAACTCTTTTCTAGCCATATCCTCTTTCACAAATCATCATTATTAATGGTTATAGTATCGGTTTCCTTGGTTTACTTTATTCTTATAGCCAAACATTTTAATATTTGAAATAAAAACATAAATCTCTGTTTTGAACCGACTTTAGGAAAAAGGAAGATTCACAATTTCATTGATATTTTTATTTTTTCGGTTCGTTGTCTTTTTAAGGGTTTCATACCTCAAAACGAAAAAAATGTAACCCTTGTAGGATGACTTTGTTGTCCGTCTGTCTGTCTGTAAATACCTTACATTTTGGAAATACTTGGAGGTATCGAGTTGAAATTAAAACCATATACTCAGATCTGCAGTCTCTGGAAGCTACAAAAAAATCAAACGTGTAAGTTAAGATAAATGCGTTTATAATGTCAGTTTGTATGAAACCCACAGTGCGTGAGTCCGACTAGCACTGACCCAATTTTTTACTTAATAAAATACTTACAAATTGGTTCTATTTTTATCAAAATGCATTTCTGATGATGATGCCACCATCAGAACTGCATTGTGAGGTATTGAGGGAACTTGTCAAATATAATAGGCGTACATAATATTTAGTAATTTTGGTATTTTCTTCGAGAACTCAAGCGTCTACATTCAGAATTTATCACTTAATGAAGCAAAATTGATAAAGAATGCCACGTATAGCAAACGGAAGTTTTCACACACAAATATCTAGTGAAACAACAATGACAATACTAAATTAATAAATAATTCCTGATGAAAACGAAAATGCTGAGTGCTCTGTACTTGGTGATAAAACGATTAATCCTAGTTTTCCCATGGGTTTATAAGTATTGCCATGAGATAATAGTATCGATACTCAGGTTAGAAGTTGTTTTAATGGTTATATTGTATAGGTATCTAGCATACTATTTAGGTTTAGGAGAGCGGTACAACTGAAAAGCGTAAAATAAAAACAATAACTTTGCCTTTTAGGACCTCAATCGCTACAAGTCCAGCATCGCACACCTAGTGACGATATCAGCACGACATGAAGATGCGGTGACTTATTGTCTTGGAGAATTGAAGTCCAACCCAATTGACCCTGAACAGTTGAGGTTGTTGCACAACATACACCAGAAAAATATATCAGGACATTTGGCCAGGGGATTCGTCATTTTACGTAATTTACTATTGTATTTCGTTTATTCATCTTCTTTATATGTTTTTATAAAAATCATCTATGTACAGGGTTTTTTGTAAAACACTAGCAATCTCTTAGGACTATGTTAAGAACATCATAAACAACAACTTTTGTTCTATGACTTTTTACAAAACATAACACATTAACCAAAAACAAACCTCAAGATTTCGTTGTTCTATCTAACACATTTCAACTCTGTATTTTGCTGTATCTACTTACAGTTCCCGCAAACTGTTCTCGTAATAATAGTAAGCAGGCTTCCGAAACATTATCATCACACCTAGTAAGCATTTGCACCAATTTTGTGTACTCGACATTAGAATATTGATACAAAATTATGTAAAAATAATTACGTCCGCGCTGTCAAATTTCGCGACAAGAACACGTATGACGCGATGCAAGCGGATCGACCGACTGACTAGTGAGGGTCGCCCGTAAATAGATCAAGTTCATGTTCATCTACCCTCCACCATTGTACTATCGCTTGCTTCGCATAGACTTCGTAATATTTAGAATGGTCAATTTAATTTTTTTTTTAATTTTTGTATGATAATCTGATGAACTAAAGTATGATACATTTTTAAAAGTCATAGAGCAAAGTTGTTGTTTATGATGTCCTTAATATAGTCCTAAGGGGTTGCTAGTGTTTTACAAATAACCCTGTATATAAAAATCAATGCCACTTTTCGTTGTAATTTTATAACTCAAGAACGGGCTCACCTATCCAAACCAA
The DNA here is from genome assembly GCA_910589285.2 of Mythimna ferrago. Classification (NCBI taxonomy): domain Eukaryota; kingdom Metazoa; phylum Arthropoda; class Insecta; order Lepidoptera; family Noctuidae; genus Mythimna; species Mythimna ferrago. Next base: position 19,370,743 of record OU342690.1, on the reverse strand, counting down.
ATGCTTTGTTCGGGCTATTTAGTAGATGGTATGTGAAGTTTGGTAGGGTAGAGTAGTGTAGAGTAGAGTTGGATAGAGTAGTGTAGAGTAGGGTAGAGTAGGGTAGAGTAGGGTAGAGTAGGGTAGAGTAAGGTAGAGTAGGGTTTCTTAAAAAGGCTTACATAAAAAAATAGTCCACCGGTGTCAGGAACGGGGTTTAATCTACCAGTGATTAGGTATTCAGAGCTCTATAGCTAATGCGGGACCTATCGCGGTGTAATGCTTTCTAGATCAGACTCTTGATACAACCGCGCACTATTTGGCAGATAGTCGTTGACGCTTTTGGCCACCAGACCAAAACTGGAGCGACAATCGATCTGTTTGACCGTTTGCCCCACATGGTCCCACAGAATCTACGTTTTAGGTGTGCACCAAAGCAATGTACTCGTCTTCGGTCTCGGTTTCTTTTTCAATGTACCTCTGTACTTTTGAAGAAATATGCAAAAAAGGGGGCCGTGCCAGCCAAACAACTTTAGCACGGCCCTCGTGTAACTGGAAAACTATACAGCGTATTAAAAAGTTTCTTGAACTCAAGGAATGTAGTCTATTAACACGTTATATAGGGTGACTGGTAAATAGTGACCGATACATAAACACGTGATTGTACTCATGATTGCAAACAACTTTCTCAGATATATTTTTTTATACTCATTTGTTTTATCACAATAACAGCTGTTCTAAATTGGCGCGTGCTCGGGAAAGGGCAATGAACTTACTAGTAAGAGAGCACCTCACGTTCCCCCCTCCCCCGCCCGCACCGCTCCTTTTGCCGTGCAGTAGTACGTTGGTAATAATAACAGCCACCCCGGAAAGCGCGTCGGATGCACATGATTTGTTTATTTTTTTTTACGGTAACAAAAAGTTTCTTTATGTAAATTATTGGTAATCATGAGTACAATCACGCGTATAAGTGTCAGTCACTAATCACCAGTCACCTTATATGTACCGCAAAAAATATTATGAATTATTCGTAATAACTAATTGTAGGGTTCACCCCTACCATATAGTTTATTTATGTTTATAATAAACTCACACAACACACCACAAATAAAACACAACATTAACACAGTCACAGTAATATTATCGTGTACGTTTATCAATAACACTACACTACATTCACGGCATTCATAATGTTTAGCATTATGCTGTCGGATGGTGTTGGTCGCACAAGCGCGCGGGCCAGCGCGCGAGACGGTTGGGCACCCCTGCTCAACCTTAACATTTTGTTATATGTGTGTCAGTCGGTTATAGACCTCGCCGCCTACCGCCTGCGCCCGCGCATCGAACTAACGCGACTCGCTAATGTGAATTGTTACGCGATCTTGGATATTTATGTGGACTATTTTATTGTACTGTGTCGTGACCGTATATTGTGTTTCTCCTGTCTGTTCTCCTTCTGTGTTGTATGTATTTTGTGTATGGACCAGTCGAGTAAACCGTGAGTACGAGCAGTGACTTTTATTTCCACGCACCCGCACTCACCGCTACACACTTAAACTTTTGCTAACCTGGTGACCCCGAGCAGAACACAGTGTGATCAAAATGACTGACAGTGAATCAGAACACACCGCGTCATCACAGCCGACGGAACACATTCCACGCAGACCGCGAAAGACGAAACCCATGTCCAGCGTTGGACCTAGCGAGGTGTACCGCGTCGCTTTGCGCCTACCCCCATTTTGGCCAGAAGAGCCCGATATATGGTTCGCGCAAATTGAGGCCCAATTCGAGAACATGGGAGTGACCAATGACGTCACAAAATATAATTATGTCGTTGGTCACCTAGACCCCCAAGTCTCAAAAGAGGTGAAGGACATCATACTGGCCCCCCCTGCTTCCAATCGTTACGGCAAATTGAAGACAGAGTTAGTGAAACCGATTATCGGCGTTGACTTTTTGAGTTATTACTCTAGTCGTTGACTGTCGAAATCAACGACTAGTCGATAGTACAACTAAGCTATTTTCTATTGCCTCGAATCACTTAGATTCCTCTTTATGTTCTGTAAAGATCTCTTCTGGCGACTCGAAGTATCACAAAATTTTAGAATGTTTTCCCGACATCACCCGACCCGCCGGTACATTACGCACTACACCACATAACACAGTACACCATATCCGCACGACCCCAGGCCCTCCAGTTTCTTCTTCGTTTCGGCGACTAGCGCCAGACAAACTTAAAATAGCACAGCAGGAGTTCCAGCTGATGCTATCAAACGGAACAGCCAGACCCTCAGAAAGCCCCTGGCCATCACCTCTCCACCTCGCCCCTAAAAAGGACAACGGCTGGCAGACAACCCTGCGGTGATTACCGCATGCTCAACGCCCGCACCGTTCCTGACAGGTATCCGATTAAGCACATACACGATTTTGCACATAGCATTGCAAGTTGCCGAGTCTTCAGCACAATCGACCTTGTGAAAGCCTATAATCAGATACCTGTCAGCGCGGAGGACATACCGAAGACGGTGATCACCACACCATTCAGCTTATATGAATTTCCGTATATGACGTTTGGTCTGCGCAATGCGGGCCAAACGTTTCAACGTTTTGTCGACGAGATGACCAGAGGTTTTGACTTTTGCTACTGTTATTTGGACGATTTTCTAATATTTTCTAGTACAGAAGCAGAGCACGAGGAACACCTTCGTGCAATCTTCAGCAGAATGAAGGAGTTTGGCATGCTGGTCAACACATCCAAGTGTGTTTTCGGTGTCTCAGAGGTAACCTTTTTAGGCTACCACATCTCTGAGAAAGGCACCACCACTTCAGTCCAAAGTTGACGCCATAAAAAAGTTCCCGCCGCCCAAGGACGTACGTCAGTTGCGCCGATTTTTGGGCATGATTAACTTCTACAGGCGATTCATACCCCACGCAGCGCAAATCCAAGCGCCGCTGAACAACCTTTTGATTGGCAACGTAAAGGGCTCGCATCCTATATGTCTTGCGGAGAATACTTTGCAAGCATTTGAGGAATGCAAAGAAAGCCTTGCTAATGCTGCTTTACTAGCTCACCCCGATTGCAGTGCCAAACTCGCATTGGTTACTGATGCGTCGGATACTGCAATCGGCGCGGTGTTACAGCAGCTTAGCAACGACGGCTGGCAACCACTCGCTTTCTTTTCAAAGAAGCTAAGCCTTTCGCAAGCAAAGTATTCTCCCTATGACAGGGAACTGCTTGCCATTTACGAGGCCATCAAATACTTCCGCCACATGTTGGAAGCTAGGCACTTCGTAGTGTACACGGATCACAAGCCGATCAGTTTTGCATTCCATGAGAGGAAGAAAAACTGCTTGCCTAGGCAGTTCCGGCACCTCGACTACATAGCCCAGTTCACCACTGACATTAGGCATATTTCCGGCAAAGACAATGTCGTGGCCGACCCTTGTCTCGTGTGGAAGAACTACAGGTACCGGTCAGTCTCGACACCCTCGCGGAATCGCAAGCTTGTAATCCGGAGCTGACCAAACTCCTACAAGAAGGCTCGTCCTTAGTCATGGAGAAGGTCAAGATACCTGGGAAGCATACAGCAGTGTACTGCGATGTCAGTACGGCGTCCCCCAGACCATTTGTTCTCGTTATGCTGCGAAAACAAATTTTCGACAGCTTGCATTCCCTCAGTCATCCTGGTGTCTCAGCGACTGCCAAGCTAATAGCAGAACGCTTTGTTTGGCCAGGCATTAGAAAAGACTGTAGGGAATGGGCACGAGCCTGTCTCCAGTGCCAGCGGGCTAAGACCAACCGCCACGTCTCAGCGCCATTAGGGGCGTTTCATCTCCCACGTGCAAGGTTCACCATTGTACACATCGATCTGGTGGGCCCATTGCCCATATCGCAAGGCTTTAGATACTGTCTGACGGCATTCGACCGATTTACTAGGTGACCAGAGGTCATACCTATCGTCGACATAACTGCCGAGACAGTAGCTAAAGCGCTGCTATCCGGATGGATTGCCCGGTTTGACTGTCCAACAGACATCATAACGGACAGAGGACGACAGTTCGAGTCGGCCTTGTTTGAACAACTGTCAAAAATTGCCAGTTTCAAGCACAAACGGACAACGGCATACCATCCGGCGTGCAATGGAATGGTGGAGCGTTTTCACCGCCAACTTAAGGCGTCCATCATATGCCACGCCAACGACAAGTGGACAGAATCCTTGCCGTGGGTATTGCTTGGCATACGGAGCGCATTCAAAAAGGATGTCCAAGCGTCTTCCGCCGAGTTAGTGTACGGCGAACCGGTAAGACCCCCAGGGGAATTTTTACCCCCAGCAATGCAGGTACCACTGACATCACTGAATTTACTGCGCGCATTCGCAAATTTGCCCAAAATCTGCAGCCAACTCCGGCTTCCCGTCACAACTAACAAAAAGTTTTTGTTTACAAGGATCTGCAGACCACGGATCACGTGTTCCTTCGTGAAGACGCATTACGTGGCTCGCTACAACCAGCTTACACAGGTCCTCACAAAGTACTGCAAAAAGGTGACAAAACCATTAAAATATTATTTAAGGGCAAAGAGGTCACGGTCTCAATAGACCGCCTAAAACCAGCCCACATATTGGCGGACAAAGCTGACCCAGAAGAAATCGATCCACCTAGCAGTAGCAAAGGGTATACCACTCGTTCTGGTCGTCACGTCAGATTTCCAGATTTTTATCGCCCTTGACGGTCTCTGGAGGGGGGTGATGTAGGGTTCACCCCTACCATATAGTTTATTTATGTTTATAATAAACTCACACAACACACCACAAATAAAACACAACATTAACACAGTCATAGTAATATTATCGTGTACGTTTATCAATAACACTACACTACATTCACGGCATTTATAATGTTTAGCATTATGCTGTCGGATGGTGTTGGTCGCACAAGCGCGCGGGCCAGCGCGCGAGACGGTTGGGCACCCCTGCTCAACCTTAACATTTTGTTATATGTGGGTCAGTCGGTTAAAGACCTCGCCGCCTACCGCCTGCGCCCGCGCATCGAACTAACGTGACTCGCTAATGTGAATTGTTACGCGATCTTAGATATTTATGTGGACTATTTTATTGTACTGTGTCGTGACCGTATATAGTGTTTCTCCTGTCTGTTCTCCTTCTGTGTTGTATGTATTTTGTGTATGGACCGGTTGAGTAAACCGTGAGTACGAGCAGTGACTTTTATTTCCACGCACCCGCACTCACCGCTACACACTTAAACTTTTGCTAAATACGCTACCTCACGCATACATTTAAATTTAAAAACAGAAAGAGAATCACGGGGCCTTGGAACGAAGGCAAAATAAGAAAAAGTGTGCGTTTTCTTGTCCGTGAATGTCTGACACGCCCTCCCGCCACGTCCAAGAGTGGCATAAGTCATTGAATTCCCACCTACGAAAAAAGCACTCGGCTCCATAACATTTTCTAATTTGACCCCAAGATCACCTTGATGATTATTAATTTATATATAATAATTACGCTTAACAACGCTTCTGTGGTCGTGCCACACTAGTTAAAACTCTCTAGGCATCTGACTGCTAGCCAGCCGGGCGCGCGGTAGTGCAGCGGAGCGCAGAGCAGCACGGCGGCGACTGGAGCAGTCGCGCGCATGCTCTTGTAGTAGCTTGAGGGCGCTTCGAGCACCGCATGTGAATTTATTCTTATATTGACCGTATGTCAAGGTAGTTAAGGTTATATAAAATTTTTGTCTTCAATTACTCTCTGCCGCGCCTCCAGCGGTATGCGCTGGGCCTTAAGAATCATCTTGTAAAACAGTGTCTACCTCCACACTTCTGCAAGATATAGTACAGTCTCATCATCGATGACCGTGGATTATGTAACCGATTTACGGTCAGCCACGTACTAATCCTTCTATCCAAGACTTTTAGCGCTGTCTGAGTTTGAGTATGTCGAAAAAGCACACAATATCAACTCCGGCATGACCCTATCGTAGCTTATTCCCCGCCTGACAGAAAGCTAGTTAATACCTTCCTCAAGCGGCCAAAGAGGCCTTACTATTATTACGTCAGGAACAAAAAATAAATAATGATTGGACAGAGATGGCAGGAAATACTGAAGACAAGAAAAATGGCTTTGCTCTGTTGTGGAATGCTTAAAACTTATAATAGCCGGTAAGGTGGTCAAATAAAACACATTATAAATACATTTTTTTCAGAGACAAATGAAGAACAGAAGACAGTATGTCTATCTGAGAAGTCGGAACACTTCGACGAGGCTCGTCGACCACTGTGGCTCGTGTACAGCGGGATGGGCTCACAGTGGACTGGTATGGGCACGCAACTCATGCGCATACCCATATTTGCTGCTGCCATAGAACGGTAGATAATTATATATCCGAATGAAATATAACTAAACATAAATACTTAAAATAAAAAACTTATTCTATTTAAAAATTAATTGCAGATGCCACAAAGTATTAGAACCAAGGGGACTCAATATTGTTGATATAATAACGTCACCCGATGAGACATTTGACAACATTCTGCACTCTTTCGTTGGGATTGCTGCTGTACAAATCGGTCTGACTGACATTCTCAAAGAACTTGGACTTATACCCGATGGAATCATTGGTAAAAATAACTAAGATCTTATGAAAAAAGTAAATATATGAAAAAGAGATAAATTAGACTCCCTATAGAAAGAACTGCCCCTAGCCAAGTTACAACAGTTTCGCTTGCGCCGAACGCTTTGATTTGGTTGCGCCGCCAATTCTTTTGTTCTGACCATGTGACTGAGCGTTGAGATGACGTCATTCCTGTACATTTGAGGCTTTCTGCTAGCGTTAACGATTGCAGATTAGCAACTTGGCTAGGGGTACTGGTTCCAGACAGGAATAGATATCTTGGCTCGTTAAAGTTGATCCTCGTCGCGGCTGCGGGATTATTCGAAAGAGTTACCGTAGCCCTGGACCGCAAAGGGTCATCTGAACTGTAGGAACACATGTGGATTTTAGTCGATAAAAATCTGACACTTAAGTTCACTTTAAGTTAATTAAAGCAAAAGAAGTTATTCGATACTTTCCATACAAACAAAGAATAGTACCTTTCAATCATGTCAATTAGAGACACAATAGAAAGACAATGACAGCGCGAACGCCGGCGTTCGCTTGGTGTTTAATGAATTAAGATAAGATTATGTGACTACGGATAAAGCAGTGTCTTTACGGTGTCCGAACGTAAGTGATGGATTTATAATAAATAAAGAGTTCATAAAGAAACCTGAGTGTAGTGAGGGATTCTAGCCGCCCAAGACAAATACAGCTTTATTCCCGTATTGGATACTCTACTTTTTACACCATCTGTGAGATAATTAAAAGACAATTTATCATTTACAAGTTAATTTTAACTACCACTCAACATGTTTTGAAATTTGAAACAAAAACATTCACTATAAGATTCTGTTTCAATTTACTATTTCAATACTTTTTTTTAGAGACCAAGTCAGTCGAGACGAACTTCTGTCGGCCGAATTGCCTCCGCTGGTAAAACCTGATTGAACACTGGCTCATACGGCCAGAGAGAAAGCAGGTCTTTTTGCATCTCTCTTTGTCCAAAATTCTCATCTCGACACTAGCAGTGCTCCTCCATCGACTCTGCCTCACTGCAACACTTCGATGCCCGAGGATCGTATAAGGAACAAAGAGGTTCTGAGAGCACTGCGTCGTCTAGACGTGAATAAAGCTAGAAGACCAGATGGTACACCAGCGACTGTTCTTAAGGCTTGTGCGCTCAAGCTGTCTCCTGTATTGACGCGCTTGTATCGCCTCTCATTTAGAACTAATAATATTCCACAACTATCACACAACGCCATCAAGTCCTAAGCTAAGCAGAGCTTGTGTTATGGGTACTAGACAACTGATAAACATACTTATATATTTCTAAATACATACATAATATCATAGATAAATTACACCCAGACACAGAACAAATGATTATGCTCATCACACAAACATTTGTCCTGTGTGGGAATCGAACCCACGACCTCCAGCATAGCAGTCAGGGTCACTAACCACTAGACCAACAGGCCAATCAAAAGCAGAAGAACTGGAGCAAACAAGAGAGAACTGGAAGAACAAGAACAAAAGAACTGGTATAGTGCCAAAGTCCTGAAAGCTTGCCAACGTGGAACCCGTGCCCAAAAAGGGCAGTCGTGCCGATCTTGCCAACTATCAACCGATTTCAATAACCTCCATACTCTGCAAGATGCAGAGCGTGCGTTGAACTCGCGCTTCATGGCATGCTTGGAAGGTAACAATATCCTCAGTGACCGACAGTACGGGTTTCACCGCAATCGGTCTACTCGGGACCTACTAGTTTATGCCACCCACTTGTGGGGCGAGGCACTCGAGAGGAATGGGGAAGCAATTGTCCTTAGACGTCTCGAAGGCCTTCGGCAAGGTAAAAGGCTTCCTGAGTGAATGGTCTCTCCGTGTTGTTGTTGACAGATGCTCTGCTGTGGCTATGATGACTAATGTCGGGGTTCTTCAGTGGTCTGTTCTCTCTGCAACTCTCTTCCTGCTGCATATGAACGATCTGCTGGTGCCCGGTATCTATGAGTATGCAGATGATAGCACAGTTGTAGAGAGATACCTGCCCAGTGCTCGGGCTAGTACGGAGCTAATCCGGTCCAAAACAGAGTATGGTTGAGCATACGAATGTCATGTCATTTCAGGCAGTCTCCAAGTGGGGTGAAGCCAAACAGCTCATCATCGCATCACTCCTCACACAATCCATCCATCTTTTCTTCGGCCTTCCTCTCCCTCTCCATCCATCTATATGTATACTCAGTACTCTTTTAGTAATATGCACTTCATCCCTCCTCTTCACATGACCATACCAAGACAACCGATTACCTTTCAACTTTTCAGTCACTGGCGCCACTTTTAAACTTCCTCTAATATATTCATTTCTCACTTTATCCATTCTCGTCACACCACACATCCATCTCAACATTCTCATCTCCGCTACATGCAATCTTTTTTCATCCTTTTTTTTCACAGCCCAACATTCTGATCCATACAGTACGACAGGTCTTATGACGGACTTGTAAATTTTACCCTTCAACTTGAGGGGCATGCGTGGGTCACGAGTTGTACCCGTGACCTGTCGCCATTTCATCCATTCTGCGTTGATCCGACGTGTTACGTCTCGTTCTACCTCACCATCCCCTTGGATGAGTGACCCGAGGTACCGAAAGTCGGAACAGATTGGTATGGGCGTTCCGGTCAGAGCTAAAGGCACAGGGTTGGAGAGACCACCGAAAACGCAGAACAAGTACTCCGTTTTGGTTCTACTTAATTTCAGGCCAACACTCTCTAGTCTGTGGCACCACACCTCCAATCTGTTTTGGACCTCCAGGCCACTCTCAGCAACCAGCACAATGTCGTCGGCAAACAGCAAACACCAGGGAGCCTCCTCCTGAATGTTCGACGTCAGAGCGTCCATTATGATCAGGCAGAGGTAAGGCCTGAGAGCCGATCCCTGATGTAAACCAACAGCCACATTGAAGTTTCCAGTAGTGCCCACTGTGGATCGGACTTGGGTACTACATCGACTGTACATCGCTCGGATCAACTGCACATACTTCCCAGGTACATCTTTCTGGTTAAAGGCCCACCACAGAATCTCATAAGGTACCGGGTCGTATGCCTTTTCAAGGTCAACGAATACCATGTGCAAGTTTTTATACGCACCTCTATATTTCTCGCATAGCTCTCGCCCACACCTTTGTTTTTATAGATGGGCACCAAAGAACTGTTGCACCAATCATCAGGTATGATTTCTTCCTGCAACGACTTATTGAAGAATAAAGCTAACCACATCCATCCATCCACTCCCAATAACTTCCACACTTCAACGGGTATTCCATCTGGACCAATGACTTTACCATTTTTCATTCCATTTACTGCTTTTCTGTCATCAACATCCGTCTTTCAGAATAGTCCTTCCACCTGTCTTTGATTTTTTCGTCATCCGACAGGACCACTCCAGCTTCATTCCTTACATATTTTACCTGACAAACATCCATCGTCTTGTTGCATTATAAAAGCGAATGCTATTAAAATTTACTAAAAATGACTTACTAGTGTTGGCTAATCTCCATTTGGGTAATATATTTTTTTTTACTACGAGTATTTATGTTATGAAAATCGCTTCTAATTTTAAAAGTCGTAGGTTTTTAAAAGGCGCAGGGTACGGGGCAGCTCCAATACAGTTCTGGCGATGATTGCCGGCAGATTTTGTCCTTATATCGGGCATTGCTGTAGCAGACATGTTGCTTCAGTAATGTCCGGACATATCCGATAGTGTGAATGAGTGTGTTGTGGAATGTATTTCTGTGTATTTGCTTTATGGGTGCCTTTGGTTGCCTGAATTAAATGCTTTTTTTTTTTTTTTATTTATTTTTTTTTTTTATTATTTTTTTTTTTTTTTTACGGACATACAAAATACTTTCTATGATATAAAGAGAAGGCAGTGTTTTTTTTTTTTTTTTTTTTTTTTTTCGATGGGAAAAATCATCTTATGACAACCCCCGCTCTTGGGCGGAGCGGGAGATAGTGTCAGACTCTTACTGACTAAAAAACCCATCCCGTTCCTTCAAGCCTTCATACCGGAGCTCGAGCGCCCTTTCGGATTACCCTGGCCCCAGTAGGCTTCGACCCGGCTGGGCCCCTGCTGTTGCTGACAACTCCTTGAGGCGCGCGGGAACAGCGCGCGCCGTCGACGACTTGGGCTTGGTCCGGACGGTTACCGGACGGCCGGACAGCGAGCTACCCATTGCTCACTGTCCGCAAGCCCGCGCCTACGGTGGCTGGAAATCGGGATCGGAATCCCGGCGGCGACGGCGAGAGCGCCGTTGCCTGATGCGGTCGGCCTCCTCCTTAGCGAGCATTACTGCTTCGCAGAAGTCGGCGACCGCCTGCCACTCCTCCTCGCTCCGGACCATGGCCTCGACCAAGGCCCGGCGCGAGAGGTCTCCGCCGCCGATCACCCCCACGAGGGCACGGCGATGCTCCGCCCAAGCAGGGCACACTGCGATTATGTGCTCCACCGTGTCCTCCGGGCGTTCCGCACAGTGGCGACACCCGGGCGTCACTTCCGCTTTAATTCGGAACAGGAACCTCCCGAACTTGCCATTTCCGGTGAGGACCTGTGTCATGCGGAAGGTAAGGACGCCGTGAGGTCTTTCCAGCCACGCCTCAAAGAGGGGACTTATCGCCATAATTGTGGCGTGCCCATGACGGGGTTGCGATAGTCGCTGACGCCATTCTACCATGAGATCCCGCCAGAGCTCTGTCCGCCATGCCGCGACCTGTCGCGGCAGAGGACTTTCACCCCGGCGTTGCATCTCCACGCGCATGTCGTGCATGTGTGCAAGGACTGTTGCCTCCAGATCCCACGGTGGTAGGCCAGCCAGAAGGCTCGCCGCTTCGCAGGAAATCGTGCGGTATCCCCGCACCATCCGAATTGCCATGACCTTCTGGCAGGCGTTCAGAATGGCCGCCGGTCGCTTTTTCAGCGATGGCGCCCACACCGGCGCCCCGTAGAGGGCCATGGACCGAACGATCCCCGCGTAGAGCCTCCGGCAGGAGGCGTCTGGACCCCCAAGGTTGGGCAGGAGCCGCTTGAGAGCGGCCCCAGTCCGGTTGAGTTTGGGAGCCAGACGTTGGAAATGCTCCTCGAAATTCCATCGGCTGTCGAGGATGAGTCCCAGGTACCTCATCGATGTCCCGACGCCGATGCGAACTCCTCCTACCGTTAGTTGGGAACCCGACGGTGGCGCGTTCCGACGGCCGCGACCGTGAAAACACATGGCCTCGGATTTGCGCAGCGCCACCTCGAGTCCCAACTCCTGGATCCTACCAACGACTATCGCAACCCCGCGTGTCGCTAAAGCGGCCGCCGCCCGGTACGACTCTCCCTGCGCTAGAACCAGCGTGTCGTCTGCGTAGCAGACCACGCTGACCCCGTCAGGGAGGTCGCCCCGCAGCACGTAATCGTACCCGATGTTCCACAAGGGTGGCCCTAGTACCGACCCCTGCGGAACACCGCACGACATCTCCCGACGTTTCCAGTCTCCCTGGTGACCGGGGTAGACAATATACCTGTTCGACAGGTAGGCCTCGACTACTCGACAGAGGTATTCGGGCACCCGGTGGTACCGGAGTGCCCTCCGGATCGTACTCCAGGGCAGGGAATTGAAAGGCAGTGTCAATACATCGATTTCTTTGAATTAATTTCTGAGAGACTCGTGAGGACCCATTTTATAAATAGCCCTGATTGCTTTTTTTTCAATATGAAAATTGATTCTACATCAGCTGCAGATCCCCACAGTAAAATGCCATAAGGCATAATACTGTGGAAATAGGCATAGTAAACTAACCTAGCTGTAGCGACATCTGTCAACTGCCTTATTTTTCTTGCTGCATATGCCGCGGAGCTTAATCTACCTAATAGAGTTCTAATATGAGTGCCCCACTGCCACTGCCCCAGTTTGGAATCAACAGTTATACCTAAGAACACAGTTTCTGTAATTACATCAAGTTTTTTGCCATCAAGAATTAGATAGACGCCAACTTGAGGGACAATCGGTGATGAAAACTTTATACATTTAGTTTTATTTGCATTTAGTAAGAGATTATTAGCTGCGAACCATTTCGAAAGAACAGCTAGACTTTCGTTGACACGCAAGACATCCGCACCTTTTCTATCCACTTTAAAAATAAGATAAGTGTCATCATCAAATAGAATTATATCTGATAAATTAGCCATCATGTAAGGAAGATCATTAATATAAACTAGAAAAAGGAAAGGGCCAAGAATTGACCTTGGGCACGCCCATCCTTACTAAAAACCACGAGGACGTCACCCCATTTATGGATACTTTTTGCTGCCTGTAAGATAAATAGGAAAAAACAAGATCATCAGCTCGTCCACGAATTCCGTAATGATGTAATTTACAGATCAGAATATTATAGTCAACACAGTCAAATGCTTTTGAGAGGTCACAGAATATGCCAATAGCATCTTGTGACTTCTCCTAGGATTCTAAAATGTGACTGATGAGTTTCACTCCTGCATCCGTCGCCGACCTTCCTTTCGTAAAGCCAAACTGATGACTATGTGCAAAATCCTATTTAAATTAAAGTGACACAACATCTGGTCAAACATGATTTTTTCATAGATTTTACTCAATGCTGGAAGCACAAATATTGGTCTATAATTAGAGGGATCACTCTTACTACCTAATTTGAAAATTGGTACTACTTTACTATGTTTCATTAAATCAGCGCTACATTAGCGCTGTATAAAAAAAAAAGAAACATCCTATCATTTTACACCACGATGATCAACGTGGACATGAAAAAATAGTCACTGGGATATTCACCCAAATAGTAAATAGTAATAATATTATTTACGTTAATACTAAAGATTTATGAGTTGATAAAGAATAACTAAAACTAATATTAAACAGGTCACAGTGTAGGGGAGCTCGGATGTGCGTACGCCGATGGCTGTTTGTCAACTGAAGAGATGATACTGGCCGCTTATAGTCGTGGCCGCGTGTCGCTAGAGACTAAGTTCATCCATGGATCGATGGCTGCCATTGGTCTAGGATATGAACAGGTAATTTTGAATTAAGTCTTTTGATCACTTGGCTATGGCTTCAACCATACAACTGGTACTAGTTGTTCTAATATACTCTCGATTGATAGACATATGATCATAGTCTGATAACAACTTGTTTATAAAATATACAAAACAGTGTATCAATAAATTGCATGAATGCGCTTCCTCTCGACATCAGGACAGCCACCAGTCTGTATTTAAGCGGATGTTGCGGAATTATTTTCTGCACAAATAGTGAAGTCGTCTCAAAACCCCTTTCTTTTACTTTATATATATATATATATGTAATATATTAAATGATACGGGAGTAAATAACGCACAATTTGGTTTATCTAAAAATAGAAAAGTTTTATGTTATTAAAGAATTAAAACACTCAAATTGATTGAGATCAAATATTTACACATTGTATAAATATTTGATAGAAAAATCGACAATTAAAGATTTTTACTTCCAATATTTTAGTAGATCGACACTATTACTTTACTTAGTTAAACTAGCAATTTTATGAAATTGACTTATTTTCCTTATTACTTTTAGACAATAAATAATAATAATAATAATATTTCACAACTATCACACAACGCCGTCTAGTCCCAAGCTAAGCAGAGCTTGTGTTATGGGTACTAGACAACTGATAAACATACTTATACATTTCTAAATACATATATGTTATAGATAAATTACACCCAGACACAGAACAAATGATTATGATCATCACACAAACATTTGTCCTGGGTGGGAATCGAACCCACGACCTCCGTTATAGCACGCCGGGTCACTAACCACTAGACCAACAGTCCAGTCAAAATAAATCACTTCATGAGCCATCGAATTATATATTTCGAATTATTGTATATTTTATATTAAATTATATACGTATGTTTATTTTGTATTAGTACATAACTTTGAACCCTTGCTTTTCGTAATAATCTTTTTTTTTTAAGCACTTGCCATGTTTTCTCTTCACCATCCTAAGTAGACTGGTAAAGAATGCCTAAGGCATTAAGTCCGCCTATGTACTTTTATATTGCATGAAGTTTTAATAAAATAAATCTTTAAGTCAAGAGTGAATAGGTCAGGTTATATTTAGGTAAGCGCGCTCCATTGTCGACCGCATCGTCGCTTTACTTCAGGTGAGATAGCGGTCAAGTGTGAACCTATCCACAATAAAAAAGAGCTAGAGTATTTGCTTTTGACTTTTGGCTAGGTGGAATTAGGTTATACAATTCCGATGCACACTCCCCGAAATGCAACCGGTAGAAAACCGAGAGGCTAGCAAATCGGCGTCGATGCTCAAGACTTTGAAGGCTCGACTCGACGAGTGCATCATTGCCAATTATCCTCCTGGCTCGCCTCTTCATATGTAATACCAATAGCTTTGTCATATACTGAATCAGAACTGGGGACCAAGTCTGTTATTTTTATAAATTCGTCATTCCCACACGATTCCATTGTCATTTTGCTAGAAGTCCGTAATCTGCTAATTCATAATGATCGATCATTGATCGGTCAATGGTTTCGTAATAGAGTTATGATATAATGACAATATCGACCTTATTAAAAGCAATGATTGCACAATCACGTTTTAATTGCAGGTCACTGATCAATGGATTACCGCATACGTCAGATATTCATTTGTCATTAAGTACGAGATTACTATTCTATGCCACTTCTTTCAATGGAGTGTCAGTGGTTGACCATTGGAAAATCATAATGACGCCATTGTATTAGCAGATTACCAAAACTTGTCAAAATCAACAATTATGACATCAATGATAGACCATCCTGTCACTATTGTAATAGCAGACTTGAGGCCCTGGTAGTTGCCAGCAAAGCAACACAAGAAATGATATGGCTACAAGAGTAATTGACCTCAGAAATGTCTAGTACATATGGAATACCAATATTTCATGTAACGTAGACAATAAATCTGCTATATAACTTGCATATAATCCCACACATGAATGTCATAGAAAAATAAACAAATTAAGAGAAAGAACTTCTTCATTTATAGAGAATGTGTTTATAATAGACAATTACTAACAGTGAAAAACAAGTGTCACCTCAGTAGCAACTTGCAGACTTGATTCCGTACCACTTGATTCATTAAACCCCAAGCGAACGCCGGCGGCGTCCGCGTTCTCATTGTCTTTCTATTGTATCTCTAATTGACGGTATTTGAAAGTAGCTCCAGAATAAACCTGAAGTCGGTAACTTTTCAGAGAAAAAACAATTCATTAACCCATTAATGGTCAAAATGAAACAGTAAGGATTTTTTTGAAAATGTGTTTATTTTTCTATTAAAAGTAATACAAAGGAACAAGTGTATGAGAAAAAACAAAGAAAATTATGTTTTTCAGGAATTTGTAAGGGTGTTCCCAAATTGGCACAGTGGCCATATAAGAGTGGTAATTTTTTAAACATGGTTTTTCAATGCACAGTGTTTTCTTGCATTTCTTGCAGCCCCAGTGGCTTCTATTATGACAAATAACACAGCGTATCCGTTTGGGAAGATTTCAGGTACGTGATCAGCGCCAACAAGTTGCAAACCACCTATGTTAGATGATAAAGGACGAGCAGAGTCTCTCAGGGACGATTGCTTTAGATAAAATCTGGCTATGCTTCGTCGAAACAGTAGTTGATCCATGGGTTCATTCCTAGACTGTACATGTAATCGCCAAGCATTTGCTATTTTATTATTTATTATTTTTATTATATACTTTATTGTACATACAAAACATAACAAAGAAAAACTTATATCTAAAACACGTACAATTGGCGGCCTTATCGCATTCCGCGATCTCTTCCAGGCAACCTAGAATAGACAGTAATTGTCAGAACATGATATGGGGCTGTCATAAGTTCAACAATAAGTATTATTTTAAAATTAATTACATTTATAATTATTATAATTGATAGATACACAGATACATACATATGCAATATAATACATACATAAATATATACATACCAAATATATGAGCAATCATAAGAAAGAACGACTTTCGAATAATCACAGCGACAAGTAGTGATCCTTAACAAGTCTCTTGAAGGCAGGCAACGATTGAGCGCGTTTTATAGCATCCGGTAATGCATTCCACAGACGGGTAGCCTGGACAGTAAGGGATTTATCTAAGAAAGTTGTGGAATGCACCGGCATCTTGAGTCGTAAGTTATCTGATGACCTAAGAGATTTTGAATGGGAGTCGCAAAGAAACTGAAAACGATTCTTGAGGTAAAGAGGGGTAAAAGGAGAAAAGAGTATATTATATAAAAGAGAAATAATATGAGCATTCCGGCGAAGGCGAATTGGCAACCACTTGAGCTTCACACGAAATTCAGAAACATGGTCATATTTTCGCAAACCGAATATGAACCTTATGCAAAAGTTTTGAAGCCGCTCAAGTTTATCGAGTTGTTCTTGTGTAAGGTCAAGATAGCTAGCAGCAGCATAATCAAGGATGGGGAGAAGAAGTGATTGTGCAAGTGCAATCTTGGTGGTAGTCGGAAGAAAATTACGCAGTCTCCTTAAAGAACCAGCAGACGCAAAAAGTTTACGGCTAACTTCCTGTAGCTGGGCAGACCAAGTGAAGTTCTTATCAATGACTAACCCCAAGTTTTTAACTTTCTCGGAGAAGGGTATAACTGTGTTATCGAATAAAACCTGGGGAAGAGACGTCCAGTCAATCCTTGAAACCAACCTAGAACTGCCCACCACAACAACCTGCGTCTTTATGGGGTTGACTAAAAGTCCATATCGTTTACTCCACTCGCATATGCGGGCCAGATCATGGTTGATGGTGATAATAGCCTCGGACAAATCAGCAAGAGGAGCTCGCGAGTAAATTTGGAGATCGTCAGCATAAAGGTGGTAGGATGAAATTAGATTATTGGAGATTGAGTTAATAAAAACTGCGAAAAGTAAAGGGGATAAAACGCCACCCTGAGGTACCCCGGCAGAAGTACAACACCAGGAAGACAAGGTCTCTCCGATGGAAATACGTTGCCGACGACCAAACAGGTAACTACGAAACCAGTCAATCACCGATGGAGATATATTAAGAGAGCTGAGAATGCCAAGCAAAACGTCAAAATCTACAGTATTGAATGCATTACTGAAATCGAGCAATGCCAAAACCGTGAGATTGCCGCCTTCCATGGCAGACCTTATATCATCCGTAATATTGATAAGGGCTGTGGTGGTACTATGACCAGGACGGAAACCGGACTGGAAGGGATTGAGGAGATTATTTTTAGACAGGAAAGTACTAATTTGGTTATAGATTAATCGTTCTAGGACTTTGGACAAGAAGGGTAAGACGGATATTGGACGGTATTCAGAAAATAATGTGGGGTTGGACTTTTTCGGCAAAGGAATAATTTGAGCATCTTTCCATGAGCATGGAAAGACACCGCTAGATGTAGAAAAGTTGAGGATGTGGCATATGATAGGAAGGATTACGTCCAGCACCGGTAGCAACATGGTCTACGGTAACGGTAACGGTAGCTATGGTCATATCAATCATGTAGGTACCCACCACCATTTTTGCCATGAACACCGATTCTATACAGTGAAATGGATTGATCCATTTCACTGTATATTACTTTCATAATTACCTAAGTCGTAGTAAGTTTTTTGGCATATGTAACTATACATTTGCTATAAGAATTAATCAAGCGCCATTTAATCAAGTTGATAAAAATTATTGGGAAAAAAATAGTGAAACACGTTGACAGTTGGGAAATTTTATGGTAAATGTTGTTTTTATTTACCAGATTTTGCCATTATGCCCACCTGAAATCGAAGTGGCTTGTCACAATGGACCTGAATCTAGTACCATTTCTGGACCTGCCGAGGCCATGAAGGAGTTCGTCACAGAGTTGACTGCTAAGGGTATTTTTGCGAAGGAAGTACCTTGCTCCAACATCGCCTATCACTCGCGTTACATTGCTGATGCTGGTAAGTTCAATATTAATTCATTGTCAGGAAATGTACCTAGGTACTCTTGCTATAAGTGGTAGTTATATTTTACAGGTACCTTACTATGAAACTTGCACACTATTTAGGTATCACAAACAAAAAGTAATTTTGCACTTTTTTGTGTTTCTTTTTACATTGTTAACAGCTTTTATAAACAATTTGAATCTGTTTTATTATGTACAAAATAAGTTTAAGTGTTTTTTTTTTTACATTAAAACATCACTTTTTAGTTGTGGTACCCTCAGCCAAACTTAAATACCTTTCACCTTTTGGCTCCATCATTAGGTCAATTTGATGATACTTTATAGTCAGCCTCAGTTTTTTCTCGAATAGATATATCAACATATTGCATCAAAATATAGCAGGTTTGATAAATAAAGCAGATGATCTGTTGGTATGTCTAGAGGAGCTATCTAATAAAAAGAAAAATGTTGATGTCTTGTGTATTACGGAGCACTTTATCATGGAGGGGTATCAGAATTTATTATTTTTGCCTAACTATAATTTGGCTGCACATTATTGTAGACTAGAACAAAAAAGAGGTGGTGCATGTATCCTTATTAAAAATGGGCTACAATGGAAAGAATTGCCAAAAGTAGCAAAGTTATCAACCCCAGGCATATTTGAATGCTGTGGCGTGGAACTTACTAGTTATAAGATAATAATTGTGTGTATATATAGAATTCCAAACTCAATTAATTTAAATTATTGTTTCGACAAACTTGAAATGCTCTTGCGTGAAATTTTACGTTCATGCTGTAAGAAAATTGTTATCTGTGGAGATTTTAACATTGACGTACTCAAGCAAAATAGTGCAACTAATGACTTTGAATGTATTTTAATGAGCCACAATCTGAAACTTGCTTTGAAACAACCAACTCGCATGGCCAGTTTATCGTGCATTGACAACTTTGCGCATAACTTTAATGCATGTAAGACTGAAGTATTAGAATGGGCATTATCGGATCATACAGCACAGCTGCTTCAGTGTCCAGTAAAAAAAACATGTTGTATTAAGTATTGGTACGCAACTAGAAGGGACTATAGTGTGGAAAATATAGGAAAATTTAAAAATCATCTCATGAATCTTACTTTTTCAGAACTCTATGACACGGAAGACCCAAATGTCGCTTATAATTATTTCATTGAGATTTTCAAGCTATTTTACGATTTGTGTTTTCCATTAAAAGTGGTTAAAATAAATACAATAAGAAGAACTAAGTGGTTATCAAAAGGGATCAAATTATGCAGTAAAAAGAAAAGAAAACTCTTATGGCAATTTAGACTTAATCGTAACAGAACAAATAAAACCATACTGTACAATTATTCTAAAACGTACAAAAAAATTATCCAGTTAACACAAAAAACACAAAACAACTACAATATAAAAACATCCAAAAACAAGTCGAAAACTGCGTGGCAAATTATCAATCGTGCAAAGTATAACGTACCTAAATCTAACATAAATAAAATTAAAATGGGTGGTTGTGTCATATCTCATCACAAGTCTGTTGCAGAAGCATTTAATAATTTTTTCATTGATAAAATACAGCCTAAACTGAGTGTCGACTGCAGACCTAAGGCGTGTACATTAGACTACAATAATAAAACTATGTTTATGGCCCCTAGTATACCAGATGATATTAAAAAGATAATAATGTCCTTGCATAACACAAGCAGTGTGGGATATGACGGTATTGCTACTTTTATACTAAAACATGTTGCAAATGAAATCTGCGGTCACTTGAGCCATGTCATCAATCTTAGCATTAGTGCAGGTATTTATCCTGATGCTCTAAAAGTGTCTATTGTCAAGCCACTATTTAAAAAAGACGATAGGGAGCTAATGGAGAACTATCGGCCTATATCACTAATTCCCATAATTTCTAAAATATTTGAAAAATACATTTATAAGGAGTTAAATTCATTTATAGAAAAACATAATACTATTTGCGAGGAACAGAAAGGATTTAGAATGGGTAAAACTATTAATATGGCCATTTATGATTTTTTATATAATGTTACATATAACGTTGATAAGAGGAAGCCGGTCTGTGGCGTATTTTGTGACATGACTCAAGCCTTTGACTATGTGCACTATGGTACACTCTTAAGTAAACTTGAGGCATATGGAATTAGAGGAAATGTCAACAATCTAATTAAATCTTACTTACATAACAGAACTCAAATAACACATATAAACCAAATTGATATGAAAAGTAAACATGAAATTGTATCTCAGTCCTCAGAACGTATAGTTTCGTTTGGTGTACCACAGGGGAGTGTTTTAGGGCCTCCTTTATTTATATTATACATAAATGATCTCCCAAAAGGCATCCCTCAACCTTTGACACTGTTTGCCGATGATAGCACCATAACGATACCTTGTAAAAGTGTTGATACTTATGAAAATGACATAAATGAATCTATAAATTTAATGATAAAATGGCTAAATGACAATAACTTAAAAATTAACTTGACTAAAACTAAATTAATACATTTTAGTCAACGCATCAATAGTAAGAGTACCTTAAATATACACTACGATGACCAGCCTATAGAAGAGGTAGAAACAACAAAATTTCTAGGGCTCCACATTGATAAAAAACTGAATTGGAAAGCCCATATCGAAATCTTATGCAAGAAAATTAGTAAATCTGCCTATGCCTTGCACACATTGTCGTCTTTAATAAGTGTGGAGGCCTTACTTACAGCCTACTATGGTTTAACAGAATCCCATCTACGCTATGGTGTCATTTTTTGGGGCAACTCAACAGATAAAGACTCGGTGTTCAAGGCTCAAAAGAGATGCATTCGTTCAATATTTAAAATTAAACCTACTGATAGTTGCGTGCCGTACTTTAAAAAATATAAAATACTTACTTTGCCATGTCTATACATTTTAGAGGTAGCTGTATTTGTCAAAACAAATCCACACCGATTTAAACGATTTGATGAAGTAGTCCCACGTAACAGGCGTGACAACAGTAAGATATGCTCTCATCCTGCGAGAACATCCCTCATGCGCAAAAGTGTTTTCTGTATGGCTCCTATGATATTCAATAAATTGCCTAAAAGTTGGAGAGAACTGCCCTTGTCACTTTTCAAAAAAAAACTGAGAAGTTTTTTAGTTAATAAAGTGTACTACAATGTTTTAAATTTTTTGAATGAAAAGGACTTTTCTATTCCAACTTAATAATGTGAATTTTTGACTTGACTACATAATATTCTGAATTTACTGGACATAATTTGATTTAATTTATTTTTGACTATAATACACCTATACTTGACATCTTGACATTTAATTATTTATTTTATGTATTTTGTAATGTAATTTAGAAATTTGAAATGACTATAATATGTAAATGCAATTAAATGTAATTTTTATAACTAAAACATTTGTACGCCGTTATTGGCAAAACATGGACGCTCATTACACACTATTAATTTAACACCTTGCATGTCTGATAAGTCAGTTTATGTAAACGCATGTTTGACAAATAAATTTTCTTTCTTTCTTTCTTTCATAAAAATTCTAATAATCTCAAACACGGCTAGGATACATTGATTTATTACAGAGTTCCGATGCCTACCTTCTAGTTTTATCATCAGATCAGTTTGATGTATCTCCTCCCCTCTTCCTTCAGTCAGTCATCGACTACACGTACTTAACCTTTCAATTGTGGTAATTACAGACACAATAGAAAGACAATAGGTGCGCGAACGCCGGCGTTCGCTTGGGGTTTAATGAAACGAAGCAGTTTTACTTCTTACGACAGCTCTGCTATTATCCTATGAGGATTTTTGTATTTTCAAAGTCTATCATCAGATCATAACCACAATAATAACAATATTTCTATGAGACCAATTCGGGAGTATAATTTTTAGGTATAATTTTTCAATAAAAAAATAAAACAAAAGTAAAATTCGAAATCGTTCCACAATTGACCAATAAATCAGTGAACATACATAACCAGAAAAATACATAAGGCCGAACTTATATTTATACCCTTTTTGAAGTCAGTTAAAAATAATAAAAATATGCAGGACCTCAACTACTCAAGTATTTGTCGGAAGTCATCAAGGATCCAAAACCAAGAACTGAGCGTTGGCTTTCAACTTCAGTACCAGAAAAGAAGTGGAACGAGCCATTAGCTAAGCTCTGTTCACCTGAATACCAAACCAATAACTTATTGGTAAGTACTTGTATTGATATTTCTATACCAGTAGTTACTAAGCAATATAAGCTCTAGGGTGCAATAGGCTAAGCTTTACCCATATTTCGAGTAAATTTTTCTCAGTCTACTTTTTTTTACGTCGGTATATGCTTCACGAAGCTGTCAGATATCTGCGGACCAATATCTAGTAAGGGAAAGGCCATTTAAAAATAAATATAACAAAAGTGCAAAGTGATATTTGCGTTTGACTTAATTATTTACCAACATTTCCGAACAAGAACATACAGTCATTACACTTAGTCTTAGTTACAGAAATTTTATAGAATTCTTAACGTGATAGGTTGTGTATATTACTTTCACAGAGCCCTGTGCTGTTCGAAGAGACGTCACGTCTGATTCCCAACAACGCGGTGTGTGTGGAGGTGGCGCCTCATGGGCTCCTGCAGGCCATCCTCAAACGATCCTTACCTAGCAACTGTAAAAACATCGCACTCACAAAAAGGAAGCATGCTGACAATACTTTATTATTGCTCGAGGGTATCGGAAAGTAAGGAATGACCACAATCAAAATGAAATTCTCTGTTTTCTCGTAGATATTAAAAAATATTTAAAGGGTACTTGAATTAGTTATGCTCTTGCATAACTTACTTGCTTAATTATGCAAGAGCATAACCAAATCAAAAACCTTTTAAATATTTTTGTCAGTAGTGAACGTTGATGGCCTTCCAATACGTCGTTAGCCATTTACACTCTCTCTAGTACCACGCTTGAATTCGGCTACCCATTTTTAGGGTTTCGTACCTCAAAAGAAAAAAATGGAACTCAACTTCAACTCTTAAGGGGCCGGCGGAGGATGAATTTCCATACAAACGTAATACCACGCTCATTTGCAGTTGGAGCATATATCCAACATATTATGATGATATTCGGTTAAAGACAATATTTATCTAGGTTCCTACGTCGAGAATATTAGAAATATTGTTATTTTTAATACAAGAAAAGCCAAATGGCATGTTTTGCCATTTACGCTATAAAAAAGTGCGAAATACAATTTGCTTAAATTTCTTTTTGTTTTTTTAAAAAAGAAAGACGTAGGAACCTAGATAAATATTGTCTATAACCAAATATCATCATAATATGTTGGAAATATGCTCCAACTGCAAATGAGCGTGGTATTACGTTTGTATGGAAATTCATCCTCCGCCGGCCCCTTAATTAATAGCCTTTGTGGAAGAGACACCCCATTTTTGCCAATAACACGTGCGGACTGTTAATAAGTATGTTATAGGAGGTCTTAATAGACAGATGTCAGTTTATCTGTCAAGATCATAGATTTATTTTTTTCATTTTAAATTATTTTTTCCGGTGCAGGAACCTCCCGAACGTGCCATGTCCGGTGAGGACCTGCGTCACACGGAAGGTAAGGACGCCGTGAGGTCTTTCCAGCCACGCCTCAAAGAGGGGACTTATCGCCATAATTGTTGTGTACCCAGCACTGGGTTGCGATAGTCGCTGACGCCATTTCACCATGAGATCCCGCCGGGAGCTCTGTCCGCCATGCCGTGACCTGTCGCGGTAGCGGACTTTCACCCCGGCGTTGCATGTTCACGCGCATATCGTGCATGTGTGCAAGGACTGTTGCCTCCAGATCCCACGGTGGTAGGCCAGCCAGAAGGCTCGCCGCTTCGCAGGAAATCGTGCGGTATCCCCGCACCATCCGTATTTCCATGACCCTCCGGCAGGCGTTCAGCATAGCGGCTCCAATCCGGTTGAGTTTGGGAGCCAGACGTCGGAAATGATCCTCGAAATTCCTATATAGGTGTACCTACGTTTTTCTTCGAGATTTCCTTGATAGTGTCGAAATGTATTTCGACAATCTCGAGGAAATCAAAATTCGTAGGGTACTACCCGATAACCCAGAATCCTGTTTGGCATAAAGCAAGGTCTTATAGCACAAATATAGGAATAAATCTGAAAACTGTAAATTTTGTTATTACGTCACAATTTTTTTTTTTAAAGCGATTCGGAAAAACTACCGAAACTAATCCGAAATTGAACTAATTACATAGGTAAGTTTGTATGGCATCCTCAGGGAGTGAGTCCGATTCTTACTTTTCCAGTTTTTTTAACAGAATCCCCTAATGCACTGACTACATCATCATGGATGGCTTTTGGTGATAACTTCATCTTATGGAGGTACTTATCTTATCTTTGTGGTCTGGTTTCCTCTCTTAGTCCTTATCGAACCATTGTGCGTGGGCCATGGCAGCCTTTACTCCAACCAGCCTACCACATTCCAGAAACAGATGCGTCTCTTCAGTTTGCTCAGGGCGTCCATCAATGAATTTGGTGCTCTCATGGTTCGTATTCTTATCTCGCTGACGGCTGTGCACTCGAGGAGCACATGCGCGACAGTTTCTTCCGACTCCATGCATCCTCTGCACAGAGGACTGTCTGTGATATTCATTGTGAAGAAGTGTTTGTCCAGGGAGCAGTATTCGGTGATGGTCCCTGCCACCAGACGCAGGCTACCTCTGTCTAGTCGTAGAAGGTTGCTGGTTAGGGTTTTATGTAAGCTTGGTATTGCATCTTTAGCCTGCTTGCAGCCCAGTGCCAGGGACCACCACCTTCCCGCTTGTGCATTTGTGCGCTCTTGTAGCCAACCACTCAGCTGACTAAAGGGTATTGACACGATGGGTTCAGGTCCAAAGAGTATCGCGCCAGACCCTCGCTTTGCCAGCTCATCAGCTACGTCATTGCTCAGTGAGCCGCTGTGTCCTTTTATCCACTGTAAAGTCACAGTGTTCTTATTTAACACTGTGATGCGTTCTAGTGCAGAGTGGCATTCTTGTATGAGTTGTGGGTTTTTCTAGGGATTGTAGTACTGAGACACCGTCAGAGATTATGTGGATATTAGTATTTTTTTTTAATTATTGATAGGCTTGCGTTTGACCACCATCTCACCTGATGGTGTGGTGGATCTCAAGCGATGATGTGGTCGACGATGGAGCACGCTTGCCTAGAAATAACCTATTCACTCTTGACTTAAAGACCCTTAAGTTGTAGCTATCAGGAAACACAGACTCCGGCAGGGAATTCCACTTCTTGGCTGTACGTATAATAAATGTGTTCTTAAAACGCTTTGTGCGTATGGGTGGGATGTCTACCATATTACCGGTGGCGCAACGCTGCACGTCGTGTGGTCCGATGATGGAACGGACTAGGCGGAATTAGATTGTGCAATTCCAGTGCACACTCCCCGAATGCCGAATTCTCTGCCGGAGTCTGTGTTTCCTGATAACATAACCTAGGGGTCTTCAAGTCAAGAGCGAATAGATTGCTTCTAGGCAAGCGTGTTCCATGGTCGGACACATCATCGCTTGCCATCAAGTGAGATAGTGGTCAAACGCGAGTCTATACATTATAAAAAAAGCAGACCTAAGTATTTGATATTAATTTCAGCTTCATACCTCCACGCGCTACTGAGAAAAATGGGTTTCTTATACGGATAATGAAATGAGAAACCTTGAATCAAGTTTCATCGAAGTCTGTTCAGCCGTTTGAGTGTGAAGAAGTAATGAACACACATACATTTACAAATTTTCGCCTATAAAATATTAGTTTGATAAATTCTCAGTCCAGAAAGCAGAAAAATGCCCAATTCGGGGGAACAGGCTCACCTCAGATTATTTTAAGCAAATGAGGACGTACATAGTTACACACCAACTAAAATTCTATCCCAACGAAAATACGGACATTATTCTATTTTCACTTCAAAATATTTATTATTTTCAGATTATTCATGGAGGGTTTTAATCCGAAAGTTCATATTCTTTATCCAAAAGTTGAGTTACCAGTTTCTACTGGAACACCTTTCTTGTCGCATCTAGTGCAGTGGGCGCATGGTGAGAAATGGCAAGTAGTATTTTTTTATTGGTGCTCCTCCGTGATTTTTTAAGTTCATTTGTTGCACAAAATAAGTCATATTGCCGTCGTCAATCACAGGGTAAGCACCGGATTCGACATGACCGACACATGATATAAATCCTACGCTAATATCTATGGCCCCCCCGAATAAACGTGTAAGAGAAAATTGACAACTTTTCAGCAAAAAATAAAAACGTTTAAACTTCAATAACGCTTATTTTATTGTAAATATGTATAAATATTGTATATTCAAATTAAAGGTAAAAAAT
Organism: Mythimna ferrago; assembly: GCA_910589285.2. NCBI lineage: Eukaryota > Metazoa > Arthropoda > Insecta > Lepidoptera > Noctuidae > Mythimna > Mythimna ferrago. The sequence continues at coordinate 19,343,715 of OU342690.1, read as the reverse complement.
AAACTACAGACTACTTACTTTTTTACGACGATATTTACTTTTTTTAAAACATCAATGAATTTTAAGAAATTCATGAAAAACTATTTAATGTTTTTACTCTTGTGAAATCCGCATGACTACGTTTCAGTAATATATCATTACACGTTTATTCATGTAATAATACACAACGTAATAGTTATTACACTATTATTCTCCGTAAATGAAGTTTGGTTTTGAACCCAGCTATAACTATTTACACGCTTGTTTACAGTACATTGTTCTGCTGTACTAAGATTGGAAAAATCGTATATATTTATATTAATGTTAAAAAGGTCAGTTTTAATTTATGTAATACATCTTTGTTAATGAATGGTACAATAATTCATATAATTTCATAAAAGGATAAAACAAAATACAGATACTAGAATAAAAATACAATCATGTATTTATCCTCGTGAACACTAAGTAGGTACTAGTCTTCTAGACGAAAAAAACTCCTCACTGTCATTGGAGACCGCAACGCAGTTATCCATTGACAGTAGATTTTTATAAAAACTTTGATAATGGTTTGGTACTGCTCATCAAATCCTTAAATATTGGAAGTGGTATTAAATGTAACATTCCAGTGTACGCTAGTTTTAAGCTTTTAGCATCTTCTGTAGGTTCTCCACTCCGCCTTCTTGAGTTAGTCCTTATCGTGAGCACCTCTCTTTCCAAACAATCACCATCATCATATCAGCCGAAAGACGTCCACTGCTGGTCTTATTACAACTATTGGTCCTGTGCATCACGCATCCATCGGATTTTCGCGACCCTGACCAGGTCATCAGGCCACCTTGTAAAAGGCCTTCCAACGCTGCTTTTTCCGGTACGTAGTCGCCACTCTAGAACCTTTTTTCCCTATCGACCATCTGTTCTGCGTGTAATGTACCCTGCCTATTGCCACTTAAGTTTGGCGATTCTTCATTTCTGATGTGATCCCGTAAGGAAACTCGGAGCATAGCCCTTTCCGTTGTCTTTTGATTGACTTTGAGTCTTCTTAAGAAGCCCATTGCAAGCGACCACGTTTAGGAGCCATAAGTCATCACTGGCAACATGCACTGATCATAGACTTTTGTCTCGAGACACTATGGTATATTGGACGAGAAGACACCGCGCCGCTTCCCGAATGCTGCCCAGCTGAGTCAGATTCGATGATTGACCTCTTTCTTGAAGTTAGACCTACCCAACTGGACCATCTGTCCCAGATAAACGTAGTCGTCCACAATTTCGAGTATAGAGACTCTTATCTTGATAGGAGTGGGTGCTACATGGATGTTAACCATGACTTTAGTTTTGTCCATGTTCATTTTAAGACCCAGTCTTTCGGAGGCTCTAAATGAAATGCAACCGGTAGAAAACCAGCAGGCCAGCAACTCGGCGTCGATGCTCAAGCTAGCAAGTAACTTTGAAGCCTTGACTCGACGAGTGCATCATTGCCAATTTTATTCTTCTGGCTCGCCTCTCAATTACCTTAAGTGCATCAACCTGGTATCGGGCAGACCCGTCCCAAAGATGAGAGTAATACTCCATACACGATCGAACTTGCGCTTGATAAAGGAAGTGAAGTACCTACTGTTTGTCTTTCGCTAGGATTCCTAGCTTTCTCCAGTTGATCGATTTCGGCGAAAGCCGTATTGATGGTCACTTAGGAAGTCATTAGCTTCCATATATGGTTCCAGGTATGCCAGGAGCTTAGTACACGTTCCATAGTCTTACAGAGAATGGACATTACGGAGATTGGTCGGTAGTTAGCTGGGTCAGCCCGACTTGCCACAATTGTTAGAAAAAAATATTATAGTAAGAGACAAAGCAATACTTTAATTTTAACAACCTTTTTATTATTAAAACTTCTATGTTGTGTAATAAAACATTAGTAGTAAAATTTGCATACATTTCTACACGAATAAACGTGTAAGAAGACATTGCCCAAATTAAAAAAACATCACAATTCTACTAAAACGTCTGTAGGTTTTAACATGTTTATTCTTATAAACTAGGCGACTCAAAAAGCATGTACGAGTTATAATAACAGCAATAGTAATAACAGCATAAACTATTATTCCTGTAATTTTAAACTTAATTTTTTCCCTAGAATAAAAAAATACACTATTATAATAGGCATATTTTGGGTCTAAAATTCATTAAAAAAAATTAAGTAGGCCGGGTGCAAGATAGGCAAAAGAAACGAAAAATGAAAAAAAAATCGTGTAAGAACTCTTGCACGTTTATTCGGTGGGGCCATCGATATATTTATCGTTGCAACTGATCGATGAAATGACTGTAACATGACTGTACCCCTAGCCAAGTTGATAATCTGCAAACGTTAAAGCTAGTAGAAAACTTCAAACGCACGGGAATGACGTCATCTCAACGCTCAATCACGTGGTCAGAACATAAGTATAGGGGCGTGGCCAACTTGAGGCGTTCGACGCAAGAGGAACGGTTGTAACTTGGCTAAGGGGGCTGATGTGTATGCACATAATAAGTATTATATTGTGGTTTTAGGCCATTGCCAGTGTATAACACAGCTACCAGGACAACGGCTGCTGCCCTCGACTATGTCCTCTCCGTGCAGGATATAGAACATGCTTACTTACAAGGACACTGCATGAGAGGTATGATTAATACTGATTTTGTACTCAGTAATTTTATACTCTCTTCTTTAACTGTACTAACACTATATATACATAATATTATAAAGTGTATACGGGCTCCCAATCAACATCTATCGGGACCTAAACCAACCTCACCTGCATGTGGTACACCCTGCTGAAAAACGAACAAGGCTATGGCGACCCGCCAACACGCACTGGACCAGCGTAGCGGGTTATGGTCCAAACCCCCCCAATGAAAAATAACAGTAGACACAGGCCCCAAATTCCCGGCGACTCCAGCGGTTGTGCTGACGTGGACGGGCGTAGGCGCAACCCTGGAGTCAGGGGTGCTAAAAATCTTCGGACGAAAACGTTTAACCGTCGAAGACTAGACCTGACAACGTATAACACACGTACACTCCGGTCCGACGAGAAGATCATCGAACTGGAGGAAGAGTTGAGCGGGCTACGGTGGAAAATTGTGAATTGTGGGATTATCTGAAATCCGAAGACAGGGGGAGGACACGATAATTCTCAAATCCGCTAACCTGCTTTATTTCCGGGAGGGTGTCCAGTAGTCCCGTGGGTGTGTCGGGTTTATCGTCCACAGGTCCCTCGTGAACAATGTGGTGAGATCGAGAGTGTGTCGACCAGGGTGGCGTACCTTATACTCAGAATATCAAGCTGAAGATCATACAGCTTTACGCCCCGACCTCGAAACCCCGACGATGAAGTGGAGTCCATGTATGAGGAGCTATGAAAGAAAGAAAGAAAAACGTTTATTCGTGCCACACATAATCATATAAACTAAAAATACACAATGAAAGAAAAAAGAAAGATATAATCAGTGCAAGGCCAAAAAGGCATCTTACTCAGCTATACTACGTTATTTAAAACGATAAATAACGCAGCGCTGATATTCTGTTAGGGCCTGCTGTGATGTCACGAACATATTTACGGATGTTATATAATAAGTCTATCCAAAAAGAATAAACAAAGAAGAGATAGAACATACTTATATAAAATTCGTAAATTTATATTTATCCGTGTAATATATAAAAATAGTGCTTAGAAGAATAATGAGTAAATCATAGACTGACGCCTAACGCTCCGACATACATCATTTATCAATACCATAAACAAACGGAGAAACGCGGTCAAAAAAAAAAAAAAGAGTGAAAAATAAAACAAAAGATGTGTAGGTAAATTCATATTATTACATAAATGTCCATTTTAAAAGTGATTCGGGTGTATCTAAAATGTTTCTGTGTTTAACTGTGAAGTGTAAATGTTCTGTTGAATTGGAAGCAAGAACAAGACGCTGTGCACGAGCGACAAAATCGCCGCAAATACAAGCCAATCAAACCCTAGGTAAATTATGTACGTACCTACTTCAAAACCGTTTCGAGTGCCTAGGAAGCTCTGTGGATAAAAATAATAATGGGTTCGTGGAAGCTGTCCATACAGTCGGGTTTAAGTTCTTCAAGACTCGTACAAATAAGACCAAGAGGCTCACTGATCAAACTCTCGAGCTCATGAAGAAGAGGCGTGAAATGATTTTGCAGTCTTCAAATGATGCGTGCACGTACCGGCAGCTCAATAAACGGATCTTGAAGTCTCTAAAACGCGACCTTCACCAATTTAATACCGAGAGGATTCAGGACGCAATTGAGTGGAATAAGGGCTCCAAAGTATTTGCACGAAATCCATCTATTGGGCAGAGCCAGCTCACGAAACTGAAGACTGACGATGGCAGTCATATCTCCTAAATCGGAGCTACTGGGAGAGATCGAGGCATTTTATGGACATTATACACGTCAATCACCAAACCCGCTGCAAATCTGGCAAACGACCCAAGAGCTAGATTGACTCGACACTATACTGAAGATATCCCGGACGTCAGCCTGTACGAGATTAGAATGGCTCTAAAGCAGTTGAAGAACAACAAGGCATCGGGTGAAGACGGAATTACGGCTGAGCTCCTAAAGGCGGGTGGAAAACCAGTCCTAAAGACCCTTCAGAAGTTGTTCGATTCCGTCATACTCGGGGGAAAAACGGCACAGTTATGGAGCAGAAGTGTTGTAGTACACTTCTTTATGAAGGGTGACAATACCCTGCTTAAGAATTACCGGCCCATCTCACTTCTGAGCCATGTCTACAAGCTGTTTTCCAGGGTCATGACGAACCGTCTCGCGCGCAGGTTTGACGTTTTCAAGCCTCCCGAAAAAGATGAATTCCGAAAAGGTTTCAGCACCGTAGTCCACATACATACGCTACGACAGGTTATACATAAGACCAAGGAGTATAACCTGCCTCTCTGCCTAGCGTTTCTAGAATACGAGAAAGCTTTAGATACGATCGAAATTTGGGCTGTGCCAGTCTCTCAAATGATTATCGGTAATTCGAAGTGCTGAAGTCTTAAGACTTCAGGACCAGATCTCGAAATCTATCCTTCTGCAGCGGGGTGTGAGGCAAGGAGACGTTATCTCTCCGAAATGCTCCGGAACTGTTCACGGCTACAATTGAGGATATCTTCAAGGTTCTGAACTGGAGTGGACTAGGCACTAATGTCAATGGCGAGTACATCAATCACCTTTGGTTTGCCGACGACATAGTAGTCATGGCTGAGACTATGGAGGAGCACAGCACAATGCTCCTCAGTAGAGCTTCCGAAAGAGTGGGTCCACTCCTATCAAGTTCGGAGACTCTACACTCGAAGTTGTGGACGATTACATCTACCTCGGACGGATAGTCCAGTTGGGTAGGTCTAACTTAGAGAAAGAGGTCACCCGTCGAATCCATCTCGGCTGGGCAGCGCTAGGGAAGCTACGCGGTATCTTCTCTTCCAACATATCACAGTATCTCAAGACGAAAGTCTATGACCAGTGCGTTTTGCTAGTGATGACATATGGTTCCAAAACGTGGTCGCTCACAATGGGCCTCATCAGAAGGCTTAAAGTCACCCAAAGGGCAATAGAAAGGGCTATACTCGGTGTTTCCTTTCGTGATCGAATCAAAAATGAAGATATCCGCAGGAGAACTAAGGTTGCCGACGTAGCACGAAGAATTGCCAAACTTAAGTGGCAATGGGCAGGAGAAATTGCTTGCAGAACAGATGGTCATTAGGGCCGAAAGGTTCTGGAGTGGCGTCCGCGTACTGGAAGACGCAGCGTTGGAAGGCCTCCTACAACGTGGACCGATGACCTAGTGAAGGTTGCGGGAAACCGATGGATGCGAGATGCACAGGATCGTTTGTTGTGGCGACACTTGGAGAGGCCTATGTCTAACAGTGGACGTATATCGGATGATGATTATGATGATATAAAGTAGTAAATTTTTTTTTTTTTTTGTTTGTGGGAAGTTATCTCTGAAAGTACTGGTCTTGGATTGGTAAAAGTTTAACACTGATAGAAAGCTGCTTTATTCCATTGACATCGGCTACACAATATGTACGAGGGCAAAGCCGCGGGCAAAAGCTAGTACAACATACATATTAATTTCCCTGAAGCCAGGGTTTTTCTTGTTGTAATACCTGTAGAAAAATGAGTGATTTTGGAAATTAATCCATGCACTAAATGCGTAGCTAAACATGACGTCATAAAACTCCTCCGCATCGCTGTCGGCTGGAAGTGTGCCCAAAATTCTAGGCATTTAGTGTATATATTATTTTTAATTATTTAAGTTATTGTTTAATTTGTTTATTATTTCTTTGAAGTAGTTTAATTTTTTCATGAATGTATAATAAACATCCATGCACTAATCAACTTTGTTTTTAATATGCAGCAATTTCACGAGTAATGTCTCTTTTAGGCTTAGATATCTTAATAATATACATAATATTAGTGCTCGTTAAAATGTTAAAACGTTAAAACCAACAATTCTCATTTTTAGGCCACAACTTATATCCGTATGCGGCGTCTCTGGTTCTGGTGTGGGACACGTATGCGATGGCGACGGGACACCAGAAGAAGCAAATTTCTGTGGAATTTAGAAACCTGCATTTATATACGCAACCTATAATACACGACCAACGGCAAATCCGCATTAACATCGTTTTCCATAGAGGAAATGGTAATTTTGAGGTAAGAAAAAAATTTTTTTATAATAATAATAATAACTCGTGTTTTTCACGGAGCTTCGTACACTATTACAGTATGAGCGCGATCGACGGCAGGTGTCTATCAAATTTCGGTCGAACCCCACGTTGAACTATGAGCATTGTGTTACTTTGTGGCACGCCTGCCCCGCCCACAAGACCATTCTAACCACTTTCATCTGTTCTGTGTGTTTAAGTTAACAAAACTTTAAGGAAATTAAGTGGAAAATATATTTAAATAATATTATTAAATATAATACCACTTTACGTGCAGTCTGATTGGCCTTTGTCGTACGCAGATGAGCAAGTTAAGCCCTAATTTACAAGGCGTCAGGAATTGCAGGCACTAAACGAGGATGTCTTTAATAATAAGTTTATGATCTTCTCTGATCCTTTTATTACTTAAATAAGACCAAAACTGGATGCCCATAAGAGACAAACGTACTTTAAGGAAACTTTAGGGTCAGGGAACTCCGATAGAGTTCTTAGATGTATTATCAATTGTAGAACATTCTAATATGGATTTTGATGGTGATGAAGAAGTTTAAAATAAGGTAACTTTAGTTTTTTTTTTTTGGTTAATAGGTTATTTATAACGAAATATTTAATAGGAATATCTACACTAATTTAGTCACAATTAAATTGTTGTTTTAGGTGTTTTACAAATAACCCTGTATATGTTACCGGCAATCTATATTTAATCTATAGTTAAAACGTATAGGTAATGTATGAAAAATTATTTATTTTATACTTTGCCTGGGTATTCTATACACTACCGTTCGGCACAACCGGTAATGTGTGTAGAAGATGAGAGCTTCCTGCTTTCGTCTTTTACACATCGAACCTCTCCGTGACGAGGTGCCCATAAATTATGTCAATTCCTTCTCAGCTTTTTTATTTTACACACATTGATTTCATGTTCCATCATGTTTCATTTACCCGTCATTTTATAGGTAGGTTGGCAAATATTGATAAATATAGACCAAAATCTTACCTTGCCGGTGGACCAGCAGGTATTCTATACAATCCTTAGGAATTGTTCACATAACCTAGCTAAAAAAGGTAATGGACAACAATTTTAATAATATTTCATAGACTGCCTGGACGCCTCAGGTATTCTATAAATTGCCTAAGTATTGTATAGAATACTTGAATTATACAGATTGCCGGTAACATATACATAGATAAGCCTCATTCAAATCATTTCAGTTTAAATATTCTCTCAGCTATCTGGAGACTTCATTTCAAATAACAACATATTCACTAAAATATCTTATCACAGATCCTCAACGAAGGCTCCAAAGTCGCGACCGGCTACATAAATGTATTGAATGATGTTGAAGATATTAAACTAAGACAAATAGCAGAAACACCTGAAACCAAAGTGAACATAGATCTCACTGGTGAAGATATTTACAATTTGCTAAGAGATAGAGATTACTCGTACAGGTAGGCAAAACACATAAATTATAGAAAGTCATTATAGAAATGTTGAACTTGATGCAGTTACTGACATAATTATCAACTACATATGTTGCTGACGATAGAATGTATTTTTATGTTTGCACAGCGGTGACTTCCTTAGCCTTGAAGGAGCTAACAAATCCTTGAGTGAGGCTTCTTTGGTGTGGTGTGACAACTGGGTCACATTCATCGACGGCTTGCTACAACTGAACATGCTGCGACAACAGCACGATGGAGTCTCACTAGTCACGTACATCAGGAATATGACGATCAATGTTAAATGTCATAAAGAAATTGTAAAGAGATCTTTCGTATCAGATTACAAAGTTTTATTGAAAGTACTTAATAATTCTGACATTACCAGGTAAACATTTTACTTTCTAATTGTTTAAATAAGGATTATTTTAATGAAGTTTCAATAAATGTTCCATTTCTTTATTTCCCAGGTGTGGAGGTGTCAAAATAATCAATGTTAAATTAGAAAATATGCCTCCACTGAGCAACAAAAACATGGCATTACAAACTCTGAAGTTCGTTCCTTATTTTCAATCAGAAATAGATGCAAGTATAACTTTTAGTTATAAAATTCACAATAAGTAATAAAAATATTAAAAGTAATTCAGTATATAAAAAATAATATAAAATTAGTCGGTACGTTTTTTTTGCGATATTTATTCTACTATATGTATGTATATGTTTATGATGGTACATATTTGTATTGTAGGTATATTCTAATAATAATTTTTTTGTTTGTTTCTTTTTTCTTTTCACTTTTACACACTGTGTCTACATCTCTTTTTTTCCAATTCTCCTTTTGCGAGTATGCTGGAAGAGATTTCTTTAGAAATAAGCATCACCTATGTATCTATTTTTCTGTTTCCTTCTTCTTTTATAAGTTAAGTGTGTACATAAACTGTTAAATAAATAAACAAATAAATAAGTAAATAAATAAATACCTAGATAAATAAATAAAAAATATAAATACCACGTTAAATTTTAATCGTATTAATCTCTTGGAGGGTCGAACCGGTGCATGAAACACTACCGATTTGTAAAGATAAAATTAAAAAATAAAACGCTTTTTTTTAATAACTCGAACCAATTCTTGCATGAGTGAATAAATAATGCAAACCATTAGTAGGCACCATTCCACAATAACAATAATTATGCGTTCGCCTAGTCAACGTGAACTCACAAAAATAGCCAATCCTAGATCAAACTCCGCCCCCAAACTCTATTTGATTGGCAATCCGACGAGGCGCGCGTCCCGTACGCCCCGCACGCCCCGCGCGCTAATTGTAGCGCGTGAATGACACACGTTATGGAATAAATCAGTTTCTCTCAAGACGTCATAGGTGTGTCGTCGCACGAAAATAATGGCGTCTTGGAATTACGTGTATTCCGACCTGGAGTTGTGACGAAATCGCGGGTCTTGATGCGCAGGTGGCTCGACGTTTTTACAGTGCCAAACTACTTGCAATCTTTGCGTTGAACGAGCAAGATTATGTATTCAAAGGAATACTATGCTCTTGTGAAGTCTAAGTCTGTGATTCGTTATTATGTTTATAACAGCCCCTAAGACGACCCATTGACCCAGAACTTTTATTAATTGTTGTAAATAATTTTGATTAGGTACCTACTTATGAACAATTTTTTAAGTGTTAAATAAATAAAAATACAAAAGCGATTTAGGTAAGTAACAGAACTTTTTTTAAATCATTGTACATAATTTTGATTCCACATTTTTAAAAATACGCCACAACTAGCAGGCCTGTAGAGATATATTTTTACATGCAATGTAATTACCTAACACTTTTAGCATAAGTAATTATTTTATTAGGTATTTCTTAGGCACAAAGCAGTTAAGTCCGTCCTAAGTCTGTAAAAGTATGAAGGAAAATTTGGAATCATTTTATTTATTTTATGTGAACATCAGCTGAGCGAGTCAATGACCTCCTAGGTACTTACTTGTGGAGATACTATTTAGTTGATGCATTTGGTAGTATTACCTTGTCACTAGCTGTTTTTTTTTACATCGCTCTACAAGCTTTGGATGAATAGTATTTTATAAGTGAAACCACCGGTTCAAAGGATTAAAACGATCACAATTTAACGGTGTATAAGAGAAAATAATACAAAGAAGCCGGGGTTTCACCATCGTGCAGGCTGTCCGGAGCACACGGTGTAATATATATTGGACGTCTGCCTCGTTTTACTGGAGTACAGCCATGCCCTTGTGAAGGCAATTGGCGGCGGCGATCTCTCGCGTTTGGCCGTAGTTTAGACCTTGGTAAGGAGTGAAAGGGAAACTTCCTTCTCACGAAGGAATCACCTCCAAAGCAATAATGTGAGCAATGGAGGTGACAGAAGCCGTTAGGGAAAGGAGATTCTCATGCTCTAACCGTTGCCAAAGGAGATGCCCCGAGCTTTAGAAGTTGCAGGGCTATTCCCGGTCACGGTGGGCGCAGATTTCTGGATGGTGATCCAAGCCCAAGTCAACGGTGCGTTGTGTTCCACGCGCACTTCAAAAAGATTTTAGTAAAACGGACCAGGCCTACTAGGTCAATGCCTGCTAGGGCTGCAGGATGGTTCGTAAAAGCTATCGTGGCCTGCAAAGGGCAACTGAAGGAACACTGTTGGGTTTGAGTCAATAAAAGTCTAACACGCTTTCTTGTACCACCCAGAACTTTAGGATTTATCTGATGATTTTATTTCCTACCAAAAAAAGAGTAGACACAGTAAAGTTGAGCGAACATCGGCTTAAGGCGTATAGTTCCTTGAACCATCTGGCCGAAATTATGTGAACGCAACTCTCGCACTCGCCTAGGCGGCAGTACGCAAATCTGTGCATTTATTTGCGGCCAGCAGCGCTCGGAAAGCGCTTTAAATCCATTTTCTCTGCGAGATATTGATTGATTTACGTATGCAATGTTCACTTTGAAGAATATTTAACCACCAATTTTTATGTGTAAAAATGTTTCTAAAGGTCCAAGCCGTTTCGAAGGAGTAGGGAAAAGTTGCGAAATTGCTAAATATTTTTTTTTGACAAAAGTATTAATTGCACGAAAAAATCAAATGTTGATATTATTGTTTATGAATCTATAATAAACATATATTTTTTTCAAACCAATTGACCTAGCCGTTACGGAGGAGTAGGCCTCAGAAAATCACTGTTTTATGGCACTTTTCGGGCGCTTGGCCCTTAAAACAGAAATAACTCAATATTGGAACACACCTATAGAAATAATACCCGTATCTACTAATAGGAGCGACGGGAACAGTCGCAAAAAGATGTATTATTAGGTGAGTTTTTTTTTTCAGTGGAAAAAAATTATCTAGATGATATCGCCCGGCCTTGGGGGGAGCGGGAGATAGTGTCAGACGCTTACCGACTAAAAAACCCACCCCGTTCCTTCATTGCCTTTCATACCGGGGCCGAGCCTCGCTTTCGGAAACAGACTTTTGGCCCTGCTGGGCCCCTACGGTTGCGGACAACTCCTTGAGGCGTACAGGAACAGTACGCGCCGTCAACGACTTGGGCTCGGTCTGGACGGTTACCGGATGGTTTGGAACTTGCGGAAGGCGAGCGTCCAATTGCTCGCCATCCGCAAGCTCGCACCTACGGTGGCCGAAAATCGAGATCGGAATCCCGGCGGTGGCTGGAGTGTGATCACCGTTGCCTGATGCGGTCGGCCTCCTCCTTTGTTAGCATTACTGCTTCGTAGAAGGAGGCGACCGCCTGCCACTCCACCTCGCTCCGGCCCATGGCCTGTACAAGGCCCGGCGCGAAATATTACCGCCACCGATCGCCCCCACAAGGACACGGCGATGCTCTGGCCAAGCGGGGCTCACCTCTAGCGTGTGCGCCACCGTGTCTTCCGGGCGCTCCACACAGTGGTGACATCCGGGCATCACTTCCGCATGAATCCGGTGCAGTTACCACCCAAACTTACCATGTTCGGTAAGAACCTGCGCCATGCGGAAGATGAAGACGCCGTGAGGTTTTTCCAGCTACGCCTCAAAAAAGGGACATACCGCCATAATTGTGGCATGCCGAGCACTGGGTTGCGATAGTCGCTGACGCCATTTTACCATGAGATCCCACCAGAACTCTATCCGCCATGTCGCGACCTGTCGCAGCAGCGGACTTTTGCCCCGGCGTTATAATCTCCAAGCGCAAATCGTGCAGGCATGCAAAGACTATTGCCTCCAGATCCCATGGTGGCAGAACAGCAAGGAGGTTCGCCGCTTTGCGGGAAAGCGTGCAGTATCCCCTTGCCATCCGTATTGCCATGACCCTCTGGCATGCGTTCAGCTGGGCCTTCGGTAGCTGACGCAGCGACGGCGCCCCATAAAAGGCCATAGATCGAACGATTCCTGTGTTCGTAGGTACGCAGAACCCGCTTAAAAGCAGCCCCAGTTCGGTTCAGCCAGACGTCGGAAGTGCTCCACAAAATTCCACCAGCTGTCGAGGACGACCTCCTTCTACCGTTAATTGGGTACCCGGTGGTGGCGCGTTCCGAGGGCCGTAGAAACACATAGCCTCGTGCTTACAACACAACACATCAGCGACTATCACAACCCGCGTATCGTTAGATCGACCGCCCGCCGCCTGGTACGACTCTCGCTGCGTCAGAACCAGCGTGTCGTCTGCATAGACCAGACCACCCTGACCCCGTCAGGGAAGTCGCCGCGCAGCACGTAGTCGTACCCGATGTCTCACAAGAGATGTGGTCCTAATACCTATCCCTGCGGAACACCGCACGACATCTCTTGCCGTTTCCACTCTATTATTAGATGAGGTGATATATTATGTCAGGCATAAACATACATGAAATACAAAATCAAGCTAAAATTTATCCAGTTACCATTTTTTGGTTTTTATTAAAACGGATCTCCAGGCGGTAGAAAAAAATAAAGAAATAAAATTCTAACAGTCTATTTTTTAAACTTATGCAGGTAGCGACTTCGCTTCAAGTTTACCTACAAACAGTAGCAGAAAATGTGAATAAAGAAAACATAAACGTTGTTGGATTAGTAAATACAAAAGAAGTCATTTTCACAGAAATAAAAAATGTTACTAGAAACATTTTCTGGCTTAATGTTAAATACGAAGAAGTGAGCCGCGAATCAGCATTGAAAAAACAAAACAATTTCCTTAAAGACGTTGATCTCGTTTTAGTTCAAAATCTATCCAGCGATGACAATGTAAGTCATTCATGTTTAATTTTCTATTTGTACCTATCTTATGTATTATTTTATGATATAACTGATATGGTCATTTCACAGATATGCCAGCTGCTGCACCGTTTTTTACAAAAAGACCAGTTTGTGGTGAGCGTAGAAGACCTAGTTTTCAGTGATCGCGTGCGCCCTTCTTCTCTTTACCGTGTAGTATCCGTTCACTCAATTGTTCGTAACGGTAACAAGCAACAGTCAAAATTGCAGCTTGTCCGTTGGGGTCCATGCGCAGCCGTAGCCACTACAACGGTCACCGTCCGAACCAACGCTGATATTCCTCTCCTCCACACAACCCGCAATAATCTTTCTGCGGGTCATCGGCTCCTGATCATTACACCTTACCCAGAACTTTCAGGTCTTAAAAAAATCGTAAGCGGGTGGCGTAGAGAAGCTAATCGTAACAAGATTCATCTAATCATGGTCGCTGAAGAAAGCAACGAGAAATTTTATAATGATGACATACCTGACATTGACCTGGCATTTAACGTGATTGACAATGTAAGTTTTGTAATATTTGCCTTCGTTCCGTTGAAAATTTAAATACTTAATTTTTGTTATCTTTAATTAATCAGGGTAAATGGGGAGGAGAGAACTACTTACCAATTGAGGACTCTACAATAGTTAGCAAAAACGTGTCATTGCAATGTAACCAGTTTGGTGTCTTAGATTCGCTTACATGGGTTGAAGCACCTACACCTTCAGGATTTGGAGTCCCAGTGAAGGTTAATTTTATATTATTTTTATTGCTTAGCATAAAAATATTTATTTGCCCGTGTCTAAAAACAGATTTATAATTTATTGTTTGTCATAATTTTAATGTCTCTCCAGGTTCAATATGCTGGTATTAATTATGACGACGTCAAAAAAGCCAGTGGATCCTTATTGCATAAGTTAAACATTAAAAACAGCTTTGGAATGGAATTCAGTGGGACCACACCCAGGTCAGTACCTTCACTGTATTTACTGCGTTCTATAATTTATAAGGTGGAAAAATTCAATGGGCCTTGGAGCTATATTAACCTTTCGTATGCCGCAATTAGAGACACAATTAAAATGTTGTATATATATATATATATTTTATTATTTTTTTTACAATTATGACATGTTTATTTTTACTATTTGACTGAATTTTTATTTATATACTTTTTTTTTACAATTTGCAATATTTACACTTTTGTAAATTTTATTATTGTGAATGTGAGAACTATGTGGATTACTCTTTCCTTTTCTTTTATTTTCACATGATGTCTGGCAGTTTTGAGTATTTGATGTGGCCTACCCAAATGTCCTTTCTTTGGCATTGTTCGTCAAGTCGTTGAGCTCCTTAGTAGTCCTGAGTTGAGCTACACGCATACTGACAAATGCTTGCACTGACTGGACAGGTCCACTTAGAACTGTGTGGTTCTTTCTTCAAAAGACCATCTCAGGCTCAATCTGCACGGTTCTCATATGATTTGACCATTACATGTTTTGCTGTATGGACTTTAAAAGAGACTTTGACCCCTGAGTTTGTTTCGGTGTTTCTTCTCAGGGTAGTCAGTTAGGAAACACCGGCCTCATCTAGCATTAATTGACAAAAAAAAAATTGACGTGTAAAAGTGTTTTTATAAAACCTACTTGCAAAATAAAGATCATTTATCATTTATCATTTATCATTTATCATTTAAAAAGTTATAGTGTCTCGCGTGGATCCACGTTCCGGACATACAACGAGTTAAATCTTTGAAATAGATTAATGTTATAAAGTAAACATTCTATTGTTTTTAAACAACAAAACCGCATCCATCTTTTATGGACGTATTTGCAATTTTTCCCCCCTTAAATTATATGCTTCCAGATTGGTTGCATTTTTTTCAAAATCCAGTTCTGATAATGGGATCTTTATGGAATTGATGGACTCCTCAAATATTATATTACCGTATGATGACATTTTTTTTGTATGGAGATTATGCCGAGTACGACGTCAAAAAGAAATATAATTTGTTTATTATGGGCCACAGTTATATAAATCTGTGTAGTATAGCTAGATAACATATATCAGAATACTAATAGGTACTTTTTACATAGTAAAAATAATATTGTCATAAGAATATCGGGTGTGGACAAATATTGCAACCGTAATGGTCATTTTAAATTATTTTCACCCATGTATTATGTTTTTAGGGTTCCGTAGCCAAATGGCAAAAAACGGAACCCTTATAGATTCGTCATGTCTGTCTGTCTGTCTGTCTGTCCGTCCGTATGTCACAGCCACTTTTTTCCGAAACTATAAGAGCTATACTGTTGAAACTTTGTAAGTAGATGTATTCTGTGAACCGCATTAAGATTTTCGCACAAAAATAGAAAAAAAGCAATAAATTTTGGGGGTCCCCATACTTAGAACTGAAACTCAAAAATTTTTTTTTCATCAAACCCATACGTGTGCGGTATCTATGGATAGGTCTTCAAAAATGATACTGAGGTTTCTAATATCATTTTTTTCTAAACTGAATAGTTTGCGCGAGAGACACATCCAAAGTGGTAAAATGTGTGTCCCTCTAACTTCTAAAATAAGAGAATGATAAAACTAAAAAAAATATATGATGTACATTACTATAAAAACTGCCAACGAAAATTGGTTTGAACGAAATCTAGTAAGTAGTTTTTTTATAATGCGTCATAAATCGAAAAAAATACACTATTGTTAAAACATCGATCAAAGTTACAACACATTACAAGAACTTTTATATTATGTTACTTACTGCTACGGAACCCTTCATGGGCGAGTCCGACTCGCACTTGGCCGGTTTTTTTTAAAAAGTTATAGAACAAAAGGTGTTGTTTATGATGTTAGTAATACAGTCCTGCAAGGTTGTTAGTGTTTTACAAATAACCCTGTATAAAAGGAGAAACTGCATAGACCAGCCGATCCCGCCTGATGGTAAGCAGTGATGCAATCGTTGATGGTGAGGCGCACTAGTTTATTAAGAGCCTATTCACTCTAGCCTTGAAGACACCTAAATTATAATCAGACGGGAAGACCGCAGCAAGCAAACTGTTCCAGTCCCTCGATGTACGCAGTATAAATGACGAGGCGAAACGTTTAGTCCGGACCGTAGATGTTTCAACAACGTAAGGGTGGATACTCGCCGTGCGTCGGTTTGTCCGATGATAGAAATGAGATGGCGGAATTAAGTCATGCAATTCCTGCGCACATTCTCCAAAATGCAATCTGTAAAACACCGAAAGGTTGGCTACCCTACGCCTGTGCTCAGGGCTTTGAAGATTGGACTTAACCAAATCTGGATCACCAATCAGCCTCTTCGCACGCCTTTCCACCGAGTCCAAAGCTGCCAGGTGGCACTTTGCAGCACCAGCCCATATGTGGCTGCAGTACTCCACACACGATCGGACCTGTGCTTTGTATAACATTAAAAGCTGTCTCAGTGTGAAGTACCACCGGACTTTTGCGAGAACTTCCTGAGAGTTTCCTAGCAGCTACTTTGGCTTTGGACTCAATGAACCGCCCAAAATTGAGGTCGGAGGAAATTTCGACACCCAAGAGCTGAAGGCGGTCGGTACAATCCAATGATACATTCTGAAAAGTAGGAGCCAAGGTGAACGGGCTCCTTTTGGCGGTGAACAGACACGCCTGTGTTTTGGCGGCGTTGAATCCCACCAGATTGGTTTCGCCCCACTTGGAGACTGCCTGAAGCGAGATATTCGTACGCTCTACCATAGCCTCTCGTTCGGACCGGATTTGCTGCCCGAGCACCTGGCAGGTATCTCTCTACAACTGTGCTATCATCTGCATACCCATAGATACCGGGCATCAGCAGATCATTAATATGCAGCAGGAAAAGAGTTGCAGAGAGCACTGACCCCTGAGGAACTCCGGCATTAGTCGTCATGGGCTCTGATGAGCATCCATCGACAACAACTCGAAGAGATCGTTCTCTCAGGAAGTCTTTTACCCACTTAAGGCTCGAGCAGACCGGATGCGTATGCGTGACTACGACGTAACCACGTCGTAGTGACGCGCGTAGTTACGGCGTAACCCGATGTCACACCGGGTTACGCATACGCATACGTCTACGCTTACGCAATCGAGCTGAGTACGCAACGCAGGCCCATTCCATGCCCGGCTGCGGCAGTTATATTTTATTTTAGATACATCTTAGATACATAACCAATAAATAAAACGCTCAAAATTTTATTAATCTACGCGAACTTTTAATAATCTTATTGTTAAACCGAATGGCACCAAAACACGCGCGAACGCTGGCGTTCGCTTGGGGTTTGAGGGGAGCTAAATAACTACATACCTTGTATTTCAAGTGCAGCACCAATTTTCTCCCACTATAAACTTTTATATGAGACATTTTTGTAGTCCTTACTTTTAGGATTGTACATGCATTCATATTTACGCACAATTTCAATAAGCTTTTCTTTTTTGTCACTATAATTTAAAAAAAAAAACCAAACTTAGTCCCTGTTTGTAATAAAATACAACTGACTGTTTTTACGCGCGTAGGGTAACGCACAGCAAACGTACGTGCGTGTCCAAATTGGTTCGGTGTGACGTCCAATATGGCGCGCCATTGAATACAACGTCATCAACGCGACGTTGCCGCTCTGCTCTGCGTAAGGTACGGCGTAAGTCACGTAGCCTGTTTGTGTCTTGGGAGCTGCATTGCGTAGGGCTACGCGTTACGTCGACGCGCACGTCTACGTTACGCATGCGGTGTGTCCTGTCTCATACAGTTCCATACATTACAACTCAGCGATACGTGCACGTCTACGCTTACGTCTACGCATACGCATCCGGTCTGCTCGAGCCTTAAAGGCTCGAGCAGACCACAAGGGAAATGCCGTATGCTGGAAGCTTACTCAAGAGGCTAGCATGCCATACCCTGTCGAAGGCCTTCGAGACGTCTAAGGAGACAGCAATTGCTTCCCCATTCTTCTCGATGGCCTCGCCCCACAAGTGAGTAGCATACACTAGTAGGTCCCCAGTAGATCGATTGCGGCGTAACCCATACTGTCGGTCACTGAGGAGATCGTTACCTTCTAGGTATGCCATGAGGCGCGAGTTCAATACACGCTCCATAATCTTGCAGAGTATGGAGGTTACCGAAATCGGCCAAGAGTTGCAGGATCGGCACGACTGCCCTTTTTGGGCACGGGTTGCACGTTGGCAAGCTTCCAGGACTTGGGCACTATTCCAGTCCTAAACGAGAGGCGATACAAGCGTGTCAATACAGGAGACAACTTGGGCGCACAAGCCTTGAGAACAATCGCTGGTATACAATCGGGTCCACTAGCTTTATTCACGTCTAGACGACACAGTGCTCTCAGAACTTCTTTGTTCCTTATGCGAACCTTGGGCATCGAAGTGTCGCAGTGAGGTAGAGTCGGTGGAGTAGCACTGCCAGTGTCAAGACGAGAATTATGGGCGAAGAGAGATGCAAAGAGACCTGCTTTCTCTCTTGCCGTATGAGCCAGTGTTCCGTCAGGTTTAACCAGCAGAGGCAATGTGGGCCGACAGAAGTTCGCTTCGACCGATTTGGCAAGGGACCAGAATGCTCTGCTACCGGATGGCTGTGTAGAAAGCTTTGTGCCAATATGGGCAATACGGTCAAAGCTAGCCTTCTTTAATGCCTTTTTGTAGGACTTGGCAGCACGGTTAAAGGCTCTCTTCGCTGAGCTCAGATCCGGAGATTTGCGGTCACGAGCGTCAACCCAGGCTAGAAACGCCGAATGCTTACGCTCTTCAGCTTGAACGCAATCAGCGTTGAACCATGGGTGAGCTGAGCTTCCGATGGGTACGTCACTATAAGGAATGAAATACTCCATAGCTTAACGCACCACATCGGACACAGCATCCTAGTCTCAAGTTAACTCTTACGGACTACACCTGCCAATGAGAATGATTATTCAAACGCAACTTTATAGTATTCAAACAGAGTATCTTTTATTCAAAATAAAACAAACATAATAGATTCTTATATAAAAACTAATGTGAAGGATGAATCTGATGATGCTGTTTAATAAGTTGATGAAATTACAAATCGCCCCCCGAAGCCTCTACACAACGCCCCCATTTTTTTTTCTCGGTTTCTTACCACCCCCCTTTAGGCCTGCAGCGCCCACAAGGGGGCGTTATCGTTCACTTTGGGAAAGGCTGCCCTAAAGGGATGAAACGGGGTCATAAGATTGTATGTAGAAACCTACTTTCACAGGCGAAGCCACTGGTAGAAGCAAGTGCGCACATAATAAGTTATTGTACTTCATAGAATGCTTTGACTTGTTGAAAATGATTAGTTTTAGATTATCTATATTACACTTGCGTGCAAAAAATCGGGCGGATGAAAAACATACAAGAAACTCGTGTTAGTTAAACTATTTATAACTCAAAAACGGCTGAAGCGATTTGGCTGAAAATTGGTCAGAAGTTAGCTTAATACCTTGACACGGACATAGGATTTTGATACGGAAATCTTCTTGAAAATCTTTAATCTGTTTCCGCCTCCGCCATAGAGCGGGAGAAATTTTTGTATATTTTTTCCAACTGAAACGAAAAAAAAATCTGTCCATCTACACTTCAATATTATAAAAAGGTAAAGTTTGTTCTTTTGTTTGTAAAAGTTAATTTCTGAAAGTACTGGTCCGATTGCTGAAATTATTTCACCATCAGAAAGCTGTTTTATTAGATACTGTGCGACATAGGCTATATTTTATGTACACGGGTGAAGCCACGGGCAAAAGCTAGTAATAAAATAAATAATAATAATAAATAATTTATGTTTAGGCATCTTGATCCATAGATACATTAGTACTTTACAGACTAACATATATAAAGTAAACGAAATTTATTAATTATTATATTGTGAATAAGACTTATAACTATGATAGTAATACTTCTTATCTGCACAATATATACTTTTTATAAGCTGTACGTAAAGAGTTTGACTATGTAGGGTGACTAGTAATTAGTGTACGATACTTATACACGTTATTGTACTCATGATTACTATTAAGAAGAAGACTATTAAAAACAATCTCATTGTTTTTAGAATGCTAAGGAATTATTTAATTGCAATTCTATAACACAATAATAGTTATACTGATCGACTAAGTAACAAAACCACTTGAATTTATGAAATTAACCAATTTTTATGTTCATAATTATAATATTCGTAGCAAAACATAATGTATAATGACGTCAAATAACAATAAACAACTTATTTAAACTTAAAGAAAGACCAACAGTCCAACATGCATTTAAGCTTCTTTGCCGCAAACATCGATACGTCGTCAGGATCGGTCTTCTTGAACAGCGTGAAAATATCCTGCAGGCTTTCTTAGTCTCGTCACGTAGTCTGGATGGCATCTATCGCGCCTTTGTGTACTAAATATTACATTTAACGAGTATTTTACACGACTCAAGAGACTTGACCTATTGTTTCTTAGAAACTGTAAGAAAAATATTGCCACTTTTCGTTGTAATTTTATAACTCAAGAACGGGCTCACCTAACCAAACCAAATGTTTAGGCTGTGTTCGGACTATTTAGTAGATAGTTTATGTGAAGTTTGGTAGGGTATAGTAGGGTAGAGTAGGGTAGAGTAGGGTAGAGTAGGGTAGAGTAGTGTAGAGTAGTGTAAAGTGGTGTAGAGTAGTGTAGAGTATTGTAGAGTAGTGTAGAGTAGGGTAGAGTAGGGTAGAGTAGGGTAGAGTAGGGTAGAGTAGAGTAGGGTAGAGTAGGGTAGAGTCGGGTAGAGTAGCATAGGGTAGGGTAGAGTAGGGTAGAGTCGGATAGAGTAGGGTATAGTAGGGTAGAGTAGAGTAGGGTATAGTAAGATGGAGTAGGAAAGAGCGGGAGCGAAGCCGCGCGGGCAAAAACTAGTAAATAAAAAAAATGAATTGCAATTCTGTTAGTCTCGCTTAAACTCGAGAATGGCTGAACCGATTTGGCTAATTTTAGTCTTGAAATATTCGTAAAAGTCCAGGGAAGGTTTAAACGCTGAGAAAATCTGGAAAAAATCAATCAAATTCGAATACAACGCCATCTCTAATTGAAATGTCATTTTGAAAAGAAGTTTGCTGGTTCTGGTAATGCCTGTAGATGGCGTTATCCTGTGACAGCTTAGCTAAAAGGACTAGAAGTTTGCCGGATCAGTTGGTTAGTCTATACTCGTTATATAAAAATGAATCGCTGAATGTGTTGCTAAGCGCAAATATTGAGAACAGCTAATCCGATTTCGCGACGCGAATTCTTTTTTTTTGTTGTGTTTGTTATTGTAAGGTAAAGGTTCCTATGGAATGAAAATTAATAAAATAAAAATGAAAATTAGGGTAGCATTGGGTAGAGTAGGGTAGTGTAGGGTAGAGTAGGGTAAAGTAAGGTAGAGTTGGGTAGAGTAGGGTAGGGTAGAGTTGGGTAGAGTAGGGGAGGGTAGAGTTAACAGCTTAGCTATAAGGTATCACAACATAACTATTAGGCGGTACGAAGTTCGCCGGGTCAGCAAGTTAAAAATAAAAGAGGGTTTTCATTACGTAAAGGAAACCATTTTAATGATTTATGGTAATTTCGTTCCAGAGTCCTTAGATTTTCCTTGTATGAACGTGCTTGATGAAGGTGAATCACCTGAAGTAAGAACATTAAAAACTTAGTGACTTTAATCGATCGATCGATTCTCAGACCAATAGCCAATTTATATTTTAATTAAATTGGTATGATGCAATGGGCCGTAAACTGTTTCTCTGAGGTACACCAACTCTCACATGACATTTTTCATCGTTCTTTGAATGAAACGTTAGATGTAAAAGATTTTATTTTAAATTGATTAGAAAATCGCGTACATCGAAGGACTGGAACAGTCTGCCTGCTGCGGTCTTCCCGTCCGATTATAATTTGGGTGTCTTCAAGGGGAGTGAGGGGAGAGTGAATAGGCTCTTAATAAACTAGTGCGCCTCACCATCAAAGATTGCATCGCTACTTACCATCATGTGGGATCACAGTCAAGCACTAGTTTATCTCAATTAAAAAAAAAAAAAAAAAATTTTTTGCGTTTTGTTTCTACAACTAGCAAGACTTTAAGCACCGTATCGAATCTTGTCTTTAAAAACCTGTTTTCCTTTTCAAAGAATTAAAAGAGATTATTTGATTTACATGTACAAGACTAGATACTAGGTTTATTCAATAAACGTATGTAAAATTGATAACATGGTACCGAAAATCCAAATCTATGTATTGTACTGTACAGTGGCACGCGCGTGATGGGCTTAGTGCGTTCTGGCGCTGCGGGAAGCATGGTGCTCGCTCGGCCAGAGCTACTGTGGCCAGTACCATCATTCTGGAGTCTGGAAGATGCTGCGACTGTACCATTTGCCTACATACACGCGTTTTACTGTCTTGTGAGTATCACCATCATCATTTCAGCCGAATTACGTACACTGCTGGACACAGCCAAAGCCAAAAAGATATCGCCACAATGACCGGACTTATGTGTCTCGCATCCATCAGATTCCTCGTATGCGCCAATGCTTTCGGAGGCCTTCCAACTCTGCGTCCTCCGGTAGACGCGGTCCCCAGAACTTTTCGGTCCTATCGACTATCTGATTTGCGAGTAAACCACTGTCAGTTAAGTTTGGCGATTCTTTTTTATCTTCATTTCTGATTCGATCACGCATGATATTTCCAGGTATTACCCGCAGAAATTTTTGGGTAACTAAAGTCTTCTAATGAGGCTCTGGAGCTACATGCCATCATCGGCAATGCGCACTGAGTCAAGATCGTAACCCTCAAACACTAGTGCGCTTTGGTGATGGCTTGCCGTACCAGAGTGGGGCAAGCATATGATGCGCATGCAGCCGTAGCTGTTCTGGCTGGTGCCGGCGCATTATAGCCCCAAGAACACTACCATCGCGCCACTCGTCTACGCACACTCGCATGCCATAATACTTGCAACTTAAAATTCTACAAGAAACTTACATTGAATCATTTTCAATAACTTTATGTAATTACCCTTATTAGCAAATAAACGATTATGATTATGATTATCATTATCGTTATTTTTACTAGGTTATGAAGAATAGAGTTTTTTTTACACCGGAGACCTCTGTGTTGGTTCATGGAGGAGCTGGAGCTTTGGGCCAAGCTGTTATATCAATAGCCCTTGCTCAAGGCTTCGAAGTATTCACAACAGTCAGTGATATGCGGAAGAAACATTTCTTACAAAAACTATTCCCAGAATTGAAAGGTATTTTGACAGTGTACACTTGTGCATTTTTTTTATGTCAGTTTAAAATAAGTATATATTTTTTTACTCAAAAGCACATCTTTTTATGTTTCAGCTGAACACATCGGAAATTCTCGGGATCACAGTTTTTCAGACATGGTTCTTAATAATACAAAAGGAGGTTGTACATTGGTTATTAGCTGCCTTGGAAAAGATCTGAAGAAAGTATGATTATGTTGTTTTTATTCCAATGTATGCTATAAAACAGTTGGTAGGGGTATACAAGATCTTTGTATCAACTGATATTGAGGTTTTTTTCAGACATCAATCAACTGTACTATGGAGCACGGGTGGTTTATTGATATTTCTCAACTGCACGATCAAGATGACTTTGCTTACGGAATGTACAGCCTTACTAAGGAGCGGTCCTACACTGTCGTTGATATATCATCAATATTTGAACCTGAATATATTGAGGATGCTAAAGTAAGCCTAACGTCAAAGTCACAAGATGGACTAAAACAACATTGTATTGTTAATTTTACGAACAATTTCATACCTTAGGGGCCACGCCCACGGTGACTTTTTGTAGCGACGCTACTAACGCACTACTAACTAGCTACAACATCGCGACAAGACATGCGTCCGATATATCAAATTGTATTCAAAATCCGATGCCAATCACAATCGAAATCGATACGATGTCACAAACTAGAAAAACCGATTTCACGAAAACCAAACCAATCGCAAAACTAAAATCTGAAATCTAGAGATATATTCGCCCTGTCCTTTTTATTTTTACAATGTTCCGCTTAGTTAGAAGGAGACGAGGTGAATTTCATATCGCACCAGTCAGTTTGCGTTTCGATTTCCACACAAATTGTTTTATGAAATCTAGAATTTTTAGTCGGTTTGGATTTTTGGATTCGTTTGGTTATCACTTTGTTGGTTACCAAAATTCCACCAAAATCTATTGCTCATTATGCAATCAATATCACCCTTATTTTTAAGGTAGCGTAAAGACTAGTTTTCCGTGATTATGCATTGATTTATTTTGGTTTCACTCAGCATAGTACCTATGTTAGGTAACGGCGGAGCCTGTAGCCAAAGGCCCGATTCCCATTCACCCACAGCCAGTAGGCGGGCGCGCTCAGCAGTATTGGTAGACGTATTAATGAGATTATTCCATACCAACCTGCAGAGCGGCTCATCCCACTGTCTCTGGGAAGATGGATTTTCGGGCGATGCCTTGTCCGGGCAAGTGATTTTCCAGGCACTTATGTCTTTTTAAGATTTTTCCGAATCGCAAAAAAATATAAGTATATATATTATATACTCGTATTAGATTTACAGTTTTCTGATTTTGTCCTTCTGTACTATGAGACAACGGGAAGTACCGTATGAATTTTGACTCCTTTGAGTGTCGAACTGTACGTTTTTTGCAACATAAAAGGCCGTATCTTTTATTTTCATTAACTTAGAAGTTTGATTTTTTCACAGCTTCAAAGGACAGCAGATCTAAGTATATAATTTTCATTTCATCTCGATACCTCCAGCTCAGAAAAATATTTCCATTTTGTCCGAATTGTAGTCTCAATAGAACTGAACTGACTGTGCCAATTTCTTAACATGTGTGAACAGCTACTCCTTTACATCACTGTCTCGGCTGAGAGCTATTTTACTGTCTCGCCCCTTTACTCGGTACGTGTGATCAAGACATTACACTCTTGCCAGAGTGGTCGTAGTTGACATAAGAGTAGCTCTCAGGAAACTGTCACGGTACGCCGCACAATTTTCCACCACTTTTGTCTGCTGATAGTCATACGTACTCGTTTAGTGGGCCGCCAACAGCGCCGTTTTGATCTGATCTGTGCATTGCATCAGTGATCTGCCACGCGGCCTCATTACGTTTACCTTTCCTTGTAAAAGAATGTCTTGGATGGATTCACTTCCACCTTGACATACTCGTATATGGCCAAAATATTTAAAAATATGACTGCGCATCAACGTAGACAAGCGCTCCTTGACGCCCAGTTTCTCGAGAACGGAAGCGTTTGTTTGAAACTCGGTCCAAAAAATCCTACATTTTCCTCCAGTACCTACCACATTTCCAAAGCGTAAATGTTTTTGGTTTCTGTCTGACGTAGAGTCCATCCTTCAGCGGCGTATAAAAATATGGGAAACGCTTATGTTTTAACGAGCCCGGCCTTTGGGGCATTTCACATGAAGCGGACAACTAAAAAATTTCGATGTTTACGATTTTTGTAATATTTTTTTAGTATGTTATATAATGTTTATATTCTCGATATAATTTTAATTATATCAAGAATATTTAATTTCAATGTTAATACTTAATTACTTTTTTTTCATTAGTTTTTGTAATTAAAACTCTTAGTGTTACCATTTTGCTCGCTAAGTTTTATTAAAAGTCGTTTAGGAGCCAGATCGATTACAGTGGCAGAGGGCGGCGGGAAATCAAGCCGCTTACGCACTTGGTTTAACTCTTCGAATGCCGTAATTAGAGACACAATAGAAAGACAATAGCTTATGTCGAACTGTGTAACATTCAAAAGGTTAAAGTCAAGTCAATCCGTTTATTTATGATTTTTTACAATTTGTAAAACAAATGAAGCCAACGATCAACAGTCTAACTTTAAAAATTTGTAAAAAATCATAAATAAACGGATTGAATTGAGATTCAATCCCTGATTTGAGATTAGAGCCCCAAGGTATACATAGATTTTACGACGTCGCAGTTTGCTATTTGTGTTATGTGACGTAAGTTGTTACTGCTCTGTCGACAATCATCATCTAGGTCTTGCAATGATTAATCTTTAAACCAAATTATAAGCTAACACTTTCCATTCTCGAGAGCAGCTATTCCATTTGGCAACATTTAATGGCAAATAAAGTGATATCATCTGCGTAGCGTAGATTAGCAATTTATCCAGTCTTCAAGGGTAATGCGCATAATCAGCTAAACACACAGTTGTCTACATTAAGATAATTTTAAAATCTGTTGCTAATGCATCTAATTTTGTATTTCATAGATATTGCAGGCAATGTTGAGCGATGGTATTAGTCGCGGATACGTTCGTCCTTTGTCGCGCATATTGTACGAGCCACCCGACATCGTGCGTGCCTTCCGTTTGCTCGCGGCTAGCAAGCACCGAGGTAGAGTACTACTGAAGATGGAAGCCGCCGTACAGAAAGTACAACCCAGGTATTATCTACCGTTTTTGCTTTAACCAAACGTTATATCAGCATAGTCGTGACGCTGGTTCTGCCGTACATCGGTGGTAACGACTCGCTCGTGGTCCTGGTTTAGGCCACGGTCCGAAGCGAGAGAGTATGGAAAGCGGTCATCTCTTTCAGTGAAGTAGTATTGCAAGCGAAGGCGATGACCGCAACCGTGAGGGAATAGACTTCCTCACTACCCAGCCACAGTATTACAATTCCCTGTAATACTGTGACCCAGCCGTTGGTATCACGACCCCAATTTCCAGCTACGCACCGTAGGCGTGAGCTTGTGAACGGCGCAATTGGTTATCCGGTAACCGTCCGGATCGAGCTCGAGACGTTGATGGCACGTAGTGTTCCACGCGTGCCTCAAGAATATGTTAGCAAAACCATACAAGACCACTGGAGACCACACATCGAAGCCTGTTGGGAAGAACCCCAGGGTCCCGGAACAAAGGCAAAGCAGGAACAAGAATAGGTTTTAGTTAGTAAATATCTTACATGTTCTCTCGCTCTGCCCAAGAGCGGGAGAAGTATTTAGAAGCGGAATTGGATCATATACCAGCTAGAAAAAAATCTTTTACAACATAATTTTCCATTGGATTATAACAATCACTGTAAATATTTGTACATGTAACTTAACTGTAACTTATACGGGAAGTTTTGAGGCCCAGAGCTTGTAACATTAATGTGAAAATGCTTATTGCATGTGCTGTTTTTTTATGAATTATGTTTTTACATTATGTGGTGGAGAAAGAAAAACGCAATTAATTATTATGATTTTATTCATACCATAATCTCGCAGGTTGACTTGCAAGGCGGACCGTACGCACCTTATATTCTGCAATAGTGAAACCTTTGGACTACAGTTAGGAGATAAACTTATAGAGAGAGGTGCCAGGAAACTTGCCGTACATTCGATGAACCTATCTATGAGCTACTTGCAAATGAAAATAAGGTAATTACTTCAGACTTGTATATTCTGTCTTTGTGTACTTCTACCTTTTTCAACTTTAATGAGATTCTGATTAAGAAATACTGGGCCAGGCATGGAATTTAATTAGTTTTGCCATCGACACGCAAAGAAGAAGATTAAGAAAGATAGAGACAAAGTGTTTGCACGATGCCATTTTCTGTCTGTCATTACAATATCTAATATCGAGCTAATTGATCATAAGTGATAAAAAATCCATCCCAGTACAAAGTGACATGATCAAAATCGATCAGTTCAAATATATGCTTTTCCTTTTGTTTAGATCATGGCAGCAAAAGGGTGTTGAAGTAGCGGTATTTTCTAACAACTTGTCACTAGAAGCTGATGTTAATGCACTATTAAGTAATGCCAGTCGCTCTGGTCCCATCGAGGGAGTATACGTGACTGTGGGCAATAAGCAGAAGGATATCGATGAAATTCTACTAAACACTTTGGATTTGGTATC
Organism: Mythimna ferrago; assembly: GCA_910589285.2. Taxonomy (NCBI): domain Eukaryota; kingdom Metazoa; phylum Arthropoda; class Insecta; order Lepidoptera; family Noctuidae; genus Mythimna; species Mythimna ferrago. The sequence goes on along the minus strand of OU342690.1, from coordinate 19,315,398 downwards.
AAGAAAATCATGCAGAGATATCAAGTATAAAATAATAATCAGTTTTTTACTTTTTATAAAAATATGTGATGTGATGAGAAGATTATTTCGGATTTCAAGTCTAATAATTTTACTACCTTCCATTGAAATAATGTCATCCGGCAAATGATGACATACATATGTCTGTACATAATATTATAAAATAAGTCGCTTTTCTCATCCATCTTTCTATTTTTACACTGACTTCTCATAAACCAAGCCATTTAATTTTCATTTTAAGAAAAAGTGACATTAAACGAGAAAGGGTTATGTAAATTTCGACATTTATTGACGAGGTATTTGACATAAGTCATTGGCGGAATGACTGATTCCAACTATGAAATTCACAAATTCGAAATTAGAAGATGTACGAGTATTTTATCAGTGTCACGATTTGGTCTTGTAACCATTTTGCGATAACTATATATGTGTCTAATGCTACACAAGAGTAGTAAATTCCAATAAAAATATTTATAAACCTTACACTGGTGCGAAGCCAGGTTGGTTATTCTTACATGTTTTAAAACACAGTCCCCTAACGACGTCTATTTGTCTGTTGTTTGACAAAATCAACTACCGAACGTAATTTTAATGAGATCTTTGGCCATCTTTCCCCTTTTTTTTCTCTTTTTTATTGCACCAAGCACTATTTTTCCCTGCGTCAGCCGGTCCGTCATAGTCTAAATCTGTGCCTATGTAAAACAGTGAAAGTCATTCGGCTTAAATGAAAATAATGATGATGATTACAGCTCACTAGTCTATCACAGGTCTAAAAAAAATAAAAAAGTTTTTGGTGCCGGTAATCTTCTGTTATAATTTGATGAATGACTTGATTCATTTAGACACTTTGAACGTGAAAACTACGTGTCGTTTCAAAATTATTCACATCTGTAAAAGATACTGATTTTGGTATGTTTACTATATTCGCATTCCGCCAATTTATGTCATTAACCGATAATATCACTATCTTGTCGTCTAGGAGGAGTTGTTTAAATAATTTCGAACACATTTTACTACATTCATGGTGAATATGTGGTGTAAAAAAATAAAAAAAAACCGATAACAGCTTTCTTAAAAAGGCGTATTTTGTCGATTTAAAGACCTATTTTAACTTAGACCGCTCGTGGGTAAAAAAAACACGAGTAAAAATTCTGTACTTATTGAATAGTTAAGATAGTGGTAGTAAACTAGCACGATTAACGTTCGGTTTAGCTATAACTTGGTCAGAACCAAAAAAATATACTATAATGAGTTATTTTTCGCTTGTATTTTTCGCTTGTATGTTAATTTATTAATATTAGCAAAATACTGCTATTTTTGATCGTCGGACTTCTTCTAACCGTAATTCTCTTTTCTTCTGTTTTTTAATTGAAATCTGAAATAAGGTTTGTATTTTAACAGATATTTTGCTGTACTGAATGCTGGTGACAATATAATTGGAAAGGAAGTGTGTCTTCGTCGAGTATCGAACAATTTGCCGGCCACAATATTGTCACTACCAGAACTGAGTCAAGTAATTTAGTCTGTTAAATTTCCTTTTTTTTGTCATCTACTTTTATTATACTGATAAGACTATAACGAAATATCCTGTTGAGTGGTATTTCAGACTATATTCATTCATCATTCTGTTGTATTTATTCATGTCTATGGAAATGAAATGGAGTGAGAACATGCAAAAACAAAAATGTACATTGTTTTTGCATATTCTCACTCCATTTCTAAACTTGTGATTAATTTGCATTAAAGAATTTTAGTTATACTCAACCTTTACAACCTTCATTTTACAGGAATCATGTCAGATTGGTGCTTGGAAACGAGGTGCAGTCGACATGATCGAGAAAGCACTGCGCGATGCTCATAACGTAGTTCTAGCACAAACCACACCTACGCCACAAACCTCGCTGTTGCAGGAGGTCATTGCACTTGCAGGTAATATTTACGTCAATTAAAAATAAATGGCAAATCCTTTTAAAATAACTGTACTTATTTAGTTTTTGTTTATGTGCCTGTTTGATCGGTGAAGTTAGGCTAAGTAATGAAAGTTGCTCAGTAATACATTTTTAAATTATTTACAGACGTAACCGTGACAGCGGACACAAATAAATTCACTACTTTAGAAGAATTGGGTGTAAGAAAGGATAAAATACCATTAATTTATAATCACCTGAAAATTAATTACAACGTAGTGTTTGAAGAGAAAGAAATACCTTTGATTACTCTTGATTCGTAAGTTAATTTCTAAGATATTATCTTAGCTATGCCATTGTTTATCGTTTCGTCTTTAATCAATAGAGTGACTTTTTTATGATTTTGGATCTCTGTAATGTTTTTCTTTTTTCTCCAAAAATCTCCTATTTGCTATGTATAGCGTTAACATTAATCTCTTTACTTTCATAATATTACTCATATCTCACTCAATCTACTTATTTAGTCATCTTATTCTTACATTAGTTTTCATGCATATTCCTAAATCTTTTAGTCATATTATTATACTCAACAACAACCAAGAAAATTAATTTATTCATTTTTTATTTCACCGTCGAGTTTTTGCAATAAAATCATGTTCATTCTTGATTTAGTAGAAACATGACGTGACTTGGTTTAATTGATTTCGTTTCATTTTTAAAGTTTAAAACAATTGGAAAAGTCTATCTTCAAGTCAAACTTCCAAGAAAGTAAGGGCCTGTCTACATTCTTCACCTTCGTCGACTCTGATGAGCTGCTTGCTACCACTGACTTTGTCTGTATGCCGACCCTTGTCAACAATGCTTCAATGGTACTTACTTGTTTTATTACTACCTACATACATATATCAATTTCTTATTTAGGACTTCTGTCCTAAGGGTGTTAAACACTCGTATAATTGAAATTACGATTTCTTTGTCTGCAATAGTACTGTTTCTACATAAGTAAGTAACGGTAAAAATATACAAAAATATCAGTCGTAGTTACAGCAACTTAGATACTGACTCCTATCTTTCTCCGCGTAAATGTCTTTATTGCTGATGCAAAGTTGGAGTCAAAGCTTAATAAAAAGTAGCCTATGGCTTCCTTGGGGTTGAAGCCACAACAAAAAGTTTTGTAGTTTTTCTGTCAGACAGAGTTACTATAACATTAATAATACCTTGTTCAATTTTATTAAAGTAATGAGAACTGATGGTCCATTTTACAGAGAGACGACGAATTTGACTCGAGCCAAACATACTTGTGTATTATCCCCGGTATGGAGGGCCACTACGAGAGATTCCGCGTGCTTTGTGAACGCCTCAAGCTGCCGGCGCTGGTGCTGCAGCTGGGGCTTGACAATCCAACCGAGACCATACAAGAGACTGCTGAAAGATTAGCACTGGTAAGGAATCGATGTTGGTTACCCTCAACCTATACTTTACAGAATCTGGAAGCACGGCAAAAAAAGAAAACGGGGCTTCATCCATTACTTAATAATTCCAGGCTAATTATGTTAACGAATATGTTCAACGAAGCTTAACAAACAGCCTAAACGTGTCTACACACCAAAGACCCTACCGGCACGAACCTGGCGTGAGCTAGCGGGCCAATCCGCGTGCTCCTACGCCCAGTAGAACATGCGGATTGGTCCGCTAGCTCGCGCCGGATTCGGGCCGGCGAGGCCAGCAGCTTCGATGTGTACACACCTTAGGACTAACTTCATGCATTTCAACAAACGTATTTAGCTTGGCAATGCATTTTGCAATAGTTACTGTCATTTTGCTAGTCTGTAACACCTACTACTTCAAATATTTTTGTTTTAGGTCTTCTTGAAGAAGACAGGGCTAAAGAAACAGTTCTATCTCTTTGGATATGAATGTGGAATTTTCATAGCTTTAGAAATGGCAGCTATCTTGGAAAATCATGGTAAGACATTTTTTTTTTTGTGTTTATGTAATTAGTGGGTTTTATATTACAATTTTAGCGTAAAATGTTTTTCCTATAGGTTTGACTGGGACAGTTTTTTGCGTTGGATATGCACCGGATGAGTTTGACGTACACCTTGAGGAGCAACTGGCAGAGTACGAGACAGAAGAGCAGCTACAAGACGCCGTAGTGCATCACATGTTCACGTTGATTACTGGAGGAGACACTACCGGTCTTGATAATGCTCTGCAAATTGCGGACTCATGGTCGGCGAAGGTTGATTTTTGTGTGCAGACTCTGTTGGGTCGCGTGTCGCACTCGGCGCAGTACGCGCGTGGTCTGGTAGAAACTACACTGAGGCGCGTGGAGCGCGCGCGTGGCTACGTGCCGAAAGAGCACGCGCTGCGCTCGCAGCTGGTGCTGCTGCGCGCCGCATCTTCGTACCCCGCGCCCTCGCCGCTCAAGCTCCAGCGCCACTCGCTGCGCCCTGTTGCCGTGCACCAATTGTGCGCACCCCTGGCTCACGCGCCCACAGACCTCAAATGCGCGGCCATTGTCAACACCTACTTAGATCCTACAATACTAGAAAATTTCAACAAAAAGAACATTTGTAACTCTTACCTCATGAACGCTTGCTCTTTCATGTGTATTGACACATAATCAAAATAAATGACTTTAGTTTGTTGCATTTAAATAATTTATGAAGTCTTGAAAGATATTTTGGAAAAACCATACATATATATATGACATTTACCCAAGATAAAGAATATGTTTTGTTTTTCATTGTAGTTTTCTTTATAATTATTATTTACCTACTTATGAAAATGTCCGCTTCGTGTACCCGCGTCGTGTCGGTCACGGTCGTGTAGCCCCGTACCGTGGCTGGCTAGATCTGGAACTTGGAGGAGGTTACTTTGAAGTTCGAAGTTCGAACACGTGTGTAAGGTTTTTCGAATGGATATTTTTTAGATAAATACGCCAGAATGTAATTGTTACAATTTGAATTGTATTTAAATAACACACCTAAGTACTTTTTTGAATGTATTATAAATTATGATTTGTTTTCTGTATTTTGATGGTCTTAAGCCTATGAAAGTATGAAGGAAAAATTGAAATTGCATTTACAAATATCTTGCCTTTACTTAAAAAAGTAGTAGTGTTCGAAATAGTTAAAATAGGGAGTCAGTGACCGCACTTGAGTACTTTATCGACGACTCAGCTGAAATCTGACTCAGCAGATCTGGTTGAGTCCAATCTACAATGTCTTGAGCACGGGCGAAGGGTAGCCAGCCTTTCGGTGTTTTACTGGATGCACTTTGGAGAGTGTGCGCAGGAATTTCACCATCTCACTTCTACCATCGGACAAGCCGACAAACGGCGTGTATCCACCCTAATGTTGTTGAAACCTCTACGGTCCGGACTAAGCGCCTCGTCGTTTATACCGCGTACATCGAGAGACTGGAACAATTTTCCTGCTGCGGTCTTCCCGTCTGATTATAATTTAGGTGTCTTTAATGCAATAGTGAATATGCTCTTAATAAACTAGTGTGCCTCACCATCAACGATTGCATCACTGCTTTACCAACAGGTGGGATCGCAGTCAAGCACTAGTTTATACCAATTAAAAAACAGAAAAAAAAACCGAGTACGCGCCGACCGATCGCTCGACTGGCGGCTTATTCGTCAATTCGCGCGAGTCCGCGTGAGTTGGCACCTACCGATTTCTCCTACTTTTTCTGTCGTCAACTCGCTCAGACTTGAGAATCTGACGACCGGCAATAAGGAGTAACTTAAGCTACTATTATTTTAGAAAAAAAAGAATTCCAAATCCTGTAGTCCACGCGAACGTAGTCGCGGGCACAACTAGTATCAAAATAAGAAATATATGTAAATAATAATAAATGTGTTCAAGATTTCGTTGTTCTGTCTAACAGATTTCATCTCTGTATTTTGTTGTGCCTACCTACCCCCCGTGCACTGCTCTCGTATTGCCCGCTCCCCACCACTATTGTACTATCGCTTGCTTCGCATAGACTTCGTAACATTTAGAACGTTCTATTTAAATATTTTTATTTTTTTATGAAAATTTATTGAACTAAATTATTATAAATTCTTAAAAATCATAGAACATAAGTTGTCGTTTATGATGTTAGTAATATAGTCCTGAGACGTTGGCAGTGTTTTACAAATAACCCTGTATATAAATGATTGACCATAATTTATTATTATTAGAACGATATCATTTTGTTTAATTGTTTGATCGATTGAGTCGACTTGAACTGAAGACAATGTGACAACAGTCTTATTAAATATTTTTCACTTGATGTTTCGAATGGGATCGTCTCCACACATACCTACATCAACGAATCAATAAATAACCATTCTCTATTTTTTTATTTCATCGTAAATATTTTATAGATTTCAATCTATTTTATTAGCTGTATAACACGTAGGTACCCTCTTGGTTAGTATATTTTTTCGAGTGGCGTTAGAAGTTAATAAATAATGTTAATTTTATTTTTGTATTTCGGTTTTGCCTCAAGCGTACCGGTAAGCCAAAGTAAGTCGATTTCTGAATCATGTAGTGGGTGGCTGGGTATAACGGGTACCAGCCAGTAGCTAACAATCAAATAAAAGACCACTACTCACATAGAAAAATCATTACAAGTTATTGCCAGAGTATCTATATTAGGTATATAAAAGGAGAAACTGACTGACTGACGTATCCACGCACTGCTGAAACTACTGAGACTAGGAGCGTGAAATTTGGCACCAGGTTTACTGTTCTGATATAGCCGAGCACTAAGAGAGGTTTTGCCAAAATTCACCCGCGACAGGGATGAAGACCCGGTGTCCAAAGTGTGTATGGAGAAACCCACTCTCACTCGGGCGAAGCGGCTGGCCGAAGCTAGAAATACATATAATAAACATGAGTGTTGGTTATTTTATGTTTCTGTTTTATTAAAATACGTTGCCTCATATTTAGGAATACTAACTCTTATATTGTGGGTGCGGGTCACAAAAATGTAAACTCACATGCACATGACACCCAGACCCAAACAACCATCTGTAGATCATACAAATATTTGTTCTGTATGGGAATCGAACCCGCGACGCGCAGCACAGTGAATATACTGTAGGCTCGCATGTAAGTTTGGAGGTAAGTGGAACAGAGAGTAAAGTCCCACATCTCCGTTGAAAAGGGAGGATCCTCCGACCACCGGGCCTTGGTCGAGGCCATGGTCCGGAGCGAGGAGGAGTGGCAGGCGGTCGCCGACTTCTGCGAAGCAGTAATGCTCGCAAAGGAGGAGGCCGACCACATCAGGCAACGGCGCTCTCACCGCCGCCGGGATTCCGATCCCGATTTCCAGCCACCGTAGGCGCGGGCTTGCGGACAGTAATGGGTAGCTCGCTGTCCGGCCGTCCGGTAACTGTCCGGACCAAGCCCAAGTCGTCGACGGCGCACGCTGTTCCCGCGCGCCTCAAGGAGTTGTCAGCAACAGCAGGGGCCCAGCCGGGTCGAAGCCTACTGGGGCCAGGGTTATCCGAAAGGGGGCTCGAGCCCCGGTATGAAGGCTTGAAGGAACGGGATGGGTTTTTTAGTCAGTAAGAGTCTGACACTATCTCCCGCTCCGCCCAAGAGCGGGGGATGTCAAAAGATGACTTTTCCCATCGAAAAAAAAAAAAAAAGGATCCTCCGACCAGACAGGTGTTATAGTCTGGTGGGCGACTGCCCGATGATTTCGGGCGGTCGTATATGTTTAAATCGCGCAGAGAACTTTGATTGTGTGATGCAGGATTTCTTATTTTCTTCGTAGTTCTTATTTGGCGCCATAGATGTCGCTGCTTAAGTATAAAAACAGGTTCCCATCAATTTACAAACCGCCTCGTCGTGCGTCTAACACGGGTGAGGCCGGGCCGGACCGCCGCTGCAAAAGCGACCGGCGGCGGCCATGCTGAACGCCTGCCAGAGAGTCATGGCAATACGGATGGTGCGGAGATACCGCACGATTTCCCGCAAAGCGGCGAGCCTTCTGGCTGTCCTACCACAGTGGGATCTGGAGGCAACAGTCCTTGCACACATGCACAATATGCACGTGGAGATACAACGCCGGAGTGAAAGTCCGCTGCCGCGACAGGTCACGGCATGGCGGACAGAGCTCCGGCGGGATCTCATGGTGAAATGGCGTCAGCGACTATTGCAACCCAGTGCTGGGCACTCCACAATCATGGCGGTAAGTCCTCTCTTTGAGGCGTGGCTGGAAAGACCTCACGGCATCCTTACCTTCTGTATGACACAGGTCCTCACCGGACATGGTACGTTCAGGAGGTGCGACCCGGCTGGGTCCCTGCTTTTGCTGACAGCTCCTTGAGGCGCGCGGGAACAGTGCGCGCCGTCGACGATTTGGGCTTGGTCCGGACAGTTACCGGACGGCCAGACAACCGCGAAATAAACGCTTCATGAATGCCAATTTTATAAGTAGTAAAATGGATATGGTATGTTAACCTTAAGAGATAGACATATGCCACCGCGGACTTTTCTGTAGACCTATATAAGATACACAATTGCACTATACATTATTTTGTATATTAGAGTTATATCTTAAAGGGTTTAGGCAGCGTTTTCGTTGAAAGCTCTCAGACGACTTATTTTTTTCCCGACATCTTCAACAAATATCGTTAATGTACACAGAAATAAATACAAAAACTTAACAAATTAAATACCAAAATTTTCCTCAAGAATCACGCTATCAAGTGGTAAAAACCGTTTGAAAATCGGTGCAGTACTTTTTTACGAATACGAAACACTTAACGAATGCACGCTACCGCCGTAGCAATGCGATCTCGAATAACTAAATCTCTAATATTCACTTTTTCGAAACACTTAACAACGAATGCACGCTACCACTAAAAACTGAACACCGGCACCGTAGCATTGTGATGTCGAATAACTAAACCTCTAAAAGTCATCGTAAAAAGTCTTTATTCATATAACAATCAACTAAATAGAGAAAAAAAAGTAATAATTATGTGTTAATTGTTTTTCCATGACAATACAATCAACCAAATCGAACGTTAAAAAAAAAACTTTAAAAAATTCAGTTAACGTTTAAAATAGCACTAGTATGCAAGACCAACATACAAGAAAAATGTGGTTAAGTCTATTGTTTCCTTTTTTTCCAAATGTTTTTTAATTTATTCTTCCCTATTTTCTTTGCTCTTATGGTTTCTTGAGACTGTGAATTTAATTTTTCAACTTATTTCTCTATGTTTTTGATCCTTGTTTAATTCTTCAATGGTCTTATATAAATTCCATTTCTTTCTGCCAAATAGGGTGTTCCAGCGGTGGTACCATGATTCCACCTCATTTTGTGTAATTGGAACAGTGGTCCCTATCGAGCTATTTACCGACCAGACGTCAGGCGAAAACAATGGAGGCACTTTTTGCAAGTTTATCTTTAATATTTCGAGGTTTTGAGTAGTCCTTTTCTTATAAGTACCATTGACGTAGTATTTGAAAAACCAATCAGTGACTTTCACTGCATCCTTGGGTAATACTTTTTCTTTTAGTATTTCAAAAGCCTCAGGTATCTCATCTGGCTTTAAAAAGGCTAACGCGGCCAAATGACCCACTATTTCTATGCAACTCGCCTTTCCTTTTTTTTCAAAAGTTAAAGACAGTTTCTTATTTCACATAGGCCTACATGGGCACTTATAAAACGTCAGAAGCTAGTGCACGGTTTGAAATGGTTCGTATCCTATGGAGAAGAACCGGCAAGAAACTCCATGGTTACTCTTTTTAAAAAAAATGGTTGTACTTACAATATTTCCATATTACAGTATTAATAGGTATTATTTAAGAACAGTGTAAACCGGTATATAATGTACTCAAAAGCACAATAAAAATAATCATTTAAAAAAAGTGAGTCAAAATATGAAGTAATCTAAGAATTCGTGGAGTCTACAGTGTTCTTCCATTTACATTATAAAAAGAGGCTATATAAAGAAAAAAGCTAGAAAAAAAGACGTGTGGCACTCGGGGACTGCCGCGGTAAAGCTATTGCATAGCATTTTTATCAACTTATGCAATTATAATTATTTATTTATTTTATTTATGCAGTATTTTTTTTCCTTTGTTTTTTTTCTTTGATATTAATTGAAGTTACACTTTCACACATTGAATTGAATTTTGATTGATTGTTCACTCATGTGTTTTCTTATCGGTCACCACGCTCAAAAAACAAATGAGTGGGGGGTGTTAGGTTATTTTCGTTACGGAATTTCTGGATTCTGTCTCCACGCTCAAGGCCCGCGATAGAAGCTATGCAATAGCTTAAAAAATTATTACAACTGTCAATAAATGAAACGTTAACAATCAAAAAAGAAAAACTAACGAATTTAATGTGGTTGGAGTCAGATGATATAAAAAAATTATTGCAAAAGCAATGTGTTAGAAAAAAAAAATGTTACAACAAAGATGGAGCAGTTAATAGGTACATTCACACAATATTATGAGTTACCAGGGGGCCACAAGTGCAGAGGCAGTCATTGCCAAACAAGCGTGTCTTCGACATAGTCTTTAACCTTGTAATATGCTTTTTTGGTTAAGACACGCTTAATATGGGTTTTGAACTTTCCTTCGCTTTTGGTAGAAAAACAATACACGATATAAGTTACAAAGCATTATGGTATTTTTATATTATCTCATAAACGGTGCGTCTGAGCTCAAAAAGAACAAAATTTTCGCCCCCTTTAATGAACCCCGTCAAAAATAACAAGAAGCTAAAACCAATCATAAAAAAATATTTTGATCTACCCTCATTTTTTTTTCTTTACAAAACATCTAATTTAGGTCTAATCCAGTCATTTTCAAGCACTAGAAATTTATCAATAGGCGTGTACATACCACTTCTGATATGTAATAAAACTGCTCACTTTAGTAGAAAATAATATTTATTACTCACTTATTTGGATTCTAGAAGTCAGTTAGTCAGAAAAGTGATGCTAGTTGCACATTCCAAGGCGTAGATCTCATGAAGAAGAACGAAACTCCATGGACACTCTTTTTAAAATAATTGAAAAATTATTTTCATAACACTATAATAATGCAATAGACGAACTGTGCGTCTCACCTCAACGACCGCCGGACCAAGACTGGCTCACGCCATTACACTACATCCCCCACTTTCCACAGATAACCTCAAATACTTTTCGGTTTTGCCAGCACAATTAGTCGATTGCAATAGATAATCGAATATAACATAGCTTTAGTAATATTTTGGTTACGAAAACAATTAAACCTATCAATTGTAATGCACTATCAGCAGCAAGAAATGAAAAGGAGGCGTTAAAAGATCAACTAGTAAGATCAATATCTCACGTAAGCGAAATATTGGTTGACGTCGAAGATAAAATTGGACGGGAGAGGGAAATACTATCGCAGATTGATAACAAGTTGAATGAGCCTCGTGAAGCTATGGACGTGGATTATGGAATCAACATTTTTTGGGACAACTCATCTACGCTATCAGGTAAACTAAACTTCCTAGACAATAGGTACCACATTCATTCATGGCAGATAAATGGAATAAATAAACAGTTTTAAAAATCGTTAGGTATTTCTGTTAGAAGGTCACTATTTTTACGCCTGCATTGTACTACATGTATAAAGTATGGTATTGTGTTCTGGGGTCATTCCACCAATAGGTACCACAAAAGGTATGTTTGACATCAACCGGACCACGAGGCCGTTTTTTGTAAAGCACAATATACAGCGGCCCGTCCCGGTTTCGCACGGGTGGACATAAGATTTTTTTATTTTCTAGCAATAAATATAGCCTATGTTACTCAGGGTGAATGTTGCTTTCCAATGGTGAAAGAATTTTAGAAATCGGCACAGTAGTTTTTGATTTTATTCATTACAAACATACACACCAAAATAAATTTAAAAAAACCCTCTTTACGAGTATAATATTATATAAAATTTTTTACAGCGTTCAGGATTATTTAAAGGAGTATGTAAGGACATTTTGTTGATGTGACTCACTAATTTATTTAATTACTAGCTTTAGCCCGCGGCTTCGCTCCCGCTCTACCCTACTCTACCCTACTCTACCTTACTCTACCCTACTCTACCCTATTCTACCCTATTCTACCCTACTCTACCCTACTCTACCTAATTACCCGGAAACTTAAGTATGACGAACCGCTCCTGACCAAGGGCGGTGTCAGTATTGGCATGTCGAAGGAAATAAAAATCCTTGGCCTAACTGTCGACAGCTGCCTGACATTTAACAAACATATTTATAATGTATGTAAAAAGGTAGTTAATATATACGGGCAGCTGTTGAGAGCGGCCAAGATCAGTTGGGGCCTCCACGCAGACGTTATAAGAATAATATATAACGCACTCATCGAACCAGTGGCAGTGGTGGGCAGTGCAGTGTGTGTTAGTGGGAAAGCTGGGAGTCAAAAAGCAGCTGAACACAATGCAGCATGGGTTCGCGCAGAAGCTCTGCAAAGCCTACCGCACGGTCTCCCTGAACGCAACGCTGCTCCTCGCCCACTCGATATCCGTATACAGGAGGCAGCCGCCCTGTACGAGGCAAAGAGGGGTGTGCCCCGGCCGGATTTGGCGGACAGCGAGGTCGAGCGGAGAGCGGGGCACAACGAAAATGGACACCCAGCGACGCATATGCACCTGGGGTTCAAAAGCCTGATAGACGAAGGTGAATTAAACGCCAACAGCGACTTTGCCGTCAAAATGTTCACAGATGGCAGTAAAATTGACGGCAAGGTGGGGGCTGCAAAATCGCACTGAGAAGGTGCGACCGAAACCAAAGCCGTCAAACTTAAACTGCCATCTTACGGCACCGTCTATCAGGCAGAACTCCTGGCCATATGCAGTACCACGGGAGACATTATTCGGTGTGCTCAGCAGAGGTTCGCAATCTACAGCGATTCCCGGTCTGCGCTAGATAACATTGTTAATAATGGCTCCATGCATCCCCTGGCAGCCGAAGCCCGCAAAAACCTCCGGACGGCCCTCGGCCAGAGCAAAACTGTGTCCTTGTTCTGGCTGAGAGCCCACGCGGGGCTTGCGGGCAACGACCGCGCCGACTGCCTAGCAAAAATGGCTGCCCTAACCCAGAAACGTGCCCCTGACTATGATAAGTGCCTGGTCTCATTCGTCAAGGGACAAATCAGACGTGAGTCACTTGACGAATGGAACCGGAGGTATCGGTCAGGGGAAACTGCCGGGCCTACCAAAGTCTTCTTCCCGGATGCCACTGAGGGATACATAGTCGTCCGCAAGATGACGATGGACAGTGTCGTCAAACAAATTTTAACGGGGCACGTTTGCGCAACCCTTGAGGAAGGAATGTAGGAAATTAGAATGGAATAAACAAACATACCTACATATATATATTTATATATAATGATTAATAAAATAGAAACACGATACAATAAATGATTTAAAGTACAGACGAAAGCAAGATAATCTAAAATATACGAGTATATTACATTAAAATAAAGAATTTCTATACCAAACATTAAATAAATAAAAATCAATATTAACATTTATTAATCGAAAGAATATTTAACGACCCTGCTCAGGCAGGGAGTGGAGTGTATGAAAGAATTAATAAAAAATAAAAATACCCTACTCTACCCTGCTCTACCCTACTCTACCCTACTCTACCCTACTCTACCCTACTCTACCCTACTCTACCCTATTCTACCCTATTTTACCCTACTCTTCCCTACTCTGCCCTACTCTACCCTACTTTACCCTACTTTACCCTACTCTACCCTACTCTACCCTACTCTACCCTACTCTACCCTACTCTACCCTACTCTATCCTACTCTATCCTACTCTACCCTACTCTACCTTACTCTACTCTACCCTACTCTACTCTCTCTACCCTACTCTACCCTACTTTACCCTTCTCTACCCTACTATACCCTACTCTGCCCTACTCTACCCTACTCTACCCTACTCTACCCTACTCTACCCTACTCTACCGTACTCTACCCTACTCTACCCTACTCTACCCTACTCTACCCTACTCTACCCTACTCTACCCTACTCTACCCTACTCTACGCTACACTCTCACTCACTACACTCTCGAGATTTGCTCTTAGCAAAACGTATTATAGCGATTCATTTTTATATTATGGACTAACTGATGCGGCAAACTTCTAATCCTTTTAGCTAAGCTGTCACAGGATAACTTCTTCTGAAATAACCAAAAAATGTACCAATTTAAATTATATTCTTACTTTAACACTTAATGACTAATGGTATCTTGATTAATTATATGACATTTTAAACTTGAATTCTGCTAGTGACATTATTATTAGTTTCATTTATAATGCTCTATTGTTACAATAATAAAGCTTGTGATTTGCATGCCTTAAGGTGTAATATGGATGGTTTGTGCTAATTTTTTTTTAACAACTTTATGTAATTTACCAATATTAGCAAACAAATGATTATGAATTATCTGTTGTAGGAGCTATATGCAAACACAAGAGTTGCGTGAATAGCTTTGGAATTTCATTTAGTTTTGTGTGAATCGGTTTTTGTTATCAAAATCAAAACACGACTAAGATTCATTGCTTCATCGTCTTGAACATTATAAAATTATATTTATTGCAGATGGATCTTCTGGCATATATGGCAATTATACATACACAATTATAACGACGTCTTCATTATTTCCAACACCAGCACCGACGAGTACTTATGTAACTCCTCCAGTAAACTGGCATTTACCAACTCCAGCAGGTAAATAGGTAATAGGTATTACTCGTTTAATTCATTAAACCCCAAGCGCACCCTTCAAGTACGGTCTTGCTATGATTTATCTTTCTTAGATATTCTAATTAAAAATTATGGATAATATAATAGAGTATTATCCATAATATCAATAAAATAAGATCTTCCTCTTAAAAGTTGAAGTGGTGCTAATTTGACAGTTTGTGATTTTGAGTGGTGGGGAAGACATAAAACTAAATTTTTAGTATGTAAGCTACTTTAATATTAACGGTTTTTTTTTTCCTGAAGGTACTGGTACTACGCATTCTCTCTTCATACAAGATATGAAGAAGAACATGGCTATCAAACACTACGGCTATTTTAGTGCTTTCATAGATGAATTCTCGGAACTAATATTTTCAAAGAATACGTCCGATGCATATACTGTATCGACACTCTTGTCGCTCTTATTTAAGAAGTGAGTCAGACTTTGAAGACCTGAAACTTTATGATGGTGATAAAATTAGTTTTGTAGAACACCACAGCCGTCCACTCCTCCAAGACAGTTAGTTTTAATGTAGAACAATTTGTATAAGTAGGTATATTAGAAAGAAAGTGAAGTTTTGTACTAGATCGGTATATAAGGTGTAAAAAAATTACCTGCAAGAAAATTAAGTACTTGTTTAGAATTATAAATAAAAAAGAATTGCGAAAAAAAGATTTCAAAATAACAACCCGTTTCAGAGTTAAGCAATATTTTCACTTCGCACAAAATTATTGAATATGCGCACTGTACACCGCACGCGCGCCGGCGACGGCGGCCTAAGCCTCCGCGACCGGCCGCCGCGCGCGCCGCTCTGCACGCGTGGGTCGTTCACCCCTGCAGTACGACACGCGACGGCGCAAATTTGAAACAGCTGATTCTAATTTTCCCATCACATTTCTCAGACTTTGGACTGGCAAATCATCGAACTACTAAATGACTGTTTAAATTAAGTTACGCCATAGTCTAATAACCGCTGGTAGACTCCTAGGATTGTTTGGACAGCAGGCACTCGTCGTTGCTCACCAAACAGTTCACGGTAACGGTTACGAGCCGCAGCTAAACTTTCACCAGTCGTAATGTAACACACTATCATATCCAAGTACTCTCGATTGGAATACGTAAAAGGCATTATTGAAGTATTCGCGAACGTACATATTTGCCGTAATAAATCAGGGAAATACACCCTAGTCGCGCGACGGATATCGGACGACTGAACGGGGCGCAAGCGGGCTGCGGGAGGGAATAGTAGCGGGCGGCGGGGGTACGACGCTCGCGCGCGGTATTGGAGCGAGCCGCTAGCGCAGCCCTGCGTACAGTGCACAAAAAAATATGATACTAAATTGTTTTATTAATGTGAAAATATAGAAAGTGCTCAAAAAAAAAATTTTTTTTGTAATGTGTTTGTTTTTCGATGTCGAGTATGTGGACGAAGTTCTTGCAGTTAATTTTTTTACACCTTATATAGACTGAGTAGAAACCTCGTTTTCTTATTAAATAAACATTCTGCGGCACATGTCGCTAGAGATATAGGGCGAAGACGTCGCACAATGCGGCGACGACACCCTGTGTTGCCTTTTTTTTTGTTTTTTTATAAGTTGGGAAAGCAGGAAAATTTACGGAATCATCTCATGAATTCTCCTGCTTTTGGGCGGAGCTGGAGGGTGTGCCAAACTTTTACTGACTAAAACCACTCCATTCCTTCAGTTGTTTTCCAGGACCACGGGTAACCCTTTTAGAAGTCGATCCGTGGTCCCAGTAGGCTTCGGCCCTGCTAGGTCTCTACGGTTTTACTGACTTATCTTTGAGGTGCACGTGAAACACTACGCGCCGTCGACAACGCGGACTCGATCCGGACGACCGCAACCCAACGGCGAGCTAACCATTGCTCGTCGTCTGCAAGCTCATGCCTACGGTGGCTGGTGTTCGTGGTCAGGGTCTCGGCACATTACGTTAAACTGACTTATCTAATAAATAATAATATAAGGGCATTGTACACCGTAGCATCAAAACCAGTGTGGATCTGGTCGGACTAACGTATTGGGCTGCGTCCACGAGGCTTTTTCCTATTCTCTTTGCTGGTCACGATAAGCCTTTTGAAGTTGACACCCTCTTTCCTTGCAATAGAATAGAATGCAATGTAACCGAAGTATTGTAGAATCTGTTCCCGCGCGCCTCAAGGAGTTGTCAGCAACAGCAGGGGCCCAGCCGGGTCGAAGCCTACTGGGGCCAGGGTTATCCGAAAGGGCGCTCGAGCCCCGGTATGAAGACTTGAAGGAACGGGATGGGTTATTTAGTCAGTAAGAGTCTGACACTATCTCCCGCTCCGCCCAAGAGCGGGGGTTGTCATAAGATGATTTTTCCCATCGAAAAAAAAAAAGAAAAAAAAAAGCGTTGTAGAATCTTGCGTAAAAACTCTCACGACAACCTCGTGAAGATTGCGTAATTGTATTTAGTTTAAAACAACGCCCAATTCAGTTATTTCAGTAACCCCAATTCAAAATTTAAATGTTAGATTCATGCGTTGGTTTTTTATTTTTTGTTGATATTGAATTTTCTTTGTTCCTCACAATCCTTTTTTTTTTTCTTTAACTATCCTGGTTATAATTTTACAGACATTTAAAAGAAGGAAAGTTCAGCAGTATGGATGACAATTTATTAAGTGGACTGGGACTATTACTCTTCTGGTTTGACTCCTTGACGCCTGCTCTAGTGCAGCGTAAGTTACATATTTATTTCGTATTATACCTACCTACCCAACCATCCCAGTATGATCGCTCCTTACAAAACTAATTGAAAATTAAAATCATGTGCACACCTACATACAATCCTATATCGCTCTTCTAGTCTACACTTTTCCGTACTTCTGCTAGCATAAAAGTGTAATCATCACCCAGATAAAGTCTTCCTATTTTAAATACTTTGAACTGCCTTTCTTACTATGTCCCTGTTCGCCACACTTTTAGTAGTTCGTCACGCTCTTTTAGGAGGGTGACAGTCTGCGCTTTCAGTCATGTATGATCTGTCATGGCTGAAAGCGCAGCCTGTCACCCTCTCCGTGTATTAACAATCGCAGTTACTCTTGAGAAGCGCCATCGCCATAATATTTTTTTTTTTTAACTAAGACCCATAAAAAAACATAATTATTATTACTAAATAAACTAATACATATTAAAAATATCACAAAAAATAAACTATAACAACGCGTAACCGTCCTCGAAAACGTCGATATACGAGACCTTTCGTCCAAAAGTGCTCTCTCAAGACAGTCTGTAGATGGTGAGTTGGAACTCGTATCATAAACGACTTGACATTGATGTCATGGCACAAATCCAACCTTTTGACCCTCAGAGTCCAGTTGGTCTTTACTCTCACATACTCCAAAACTTCCTCAACCTTCGTTGCGTAGAGTGATGTGGACGCGAAATATACAGTTGCGTTGTAAGCACCGCAGAATGCAGCAGTATATTTTGTCCACGCCCCTAATAATACACTTCTCTGGTCTGCTACCTGCAGGCCATTCTCTATGGCGAGTTGAAACCATTATTACATATAGCAGTGGCATAGTTCCAGCACTCGGTGCGTCTACTGCAGAAAAATACGTTGCTTGTGTCCAGCAGTGCTCATTCTACTGTCTCTTTTTCGACAATTACTACCTCGCAAAAGGTGACCCAGCTCGCCCTTGCTCTAAATAAAAGATTTAATTGCTAACATTACAGATAGATCCGCAGCGCCAATCGCCGCGACAAGACCACACCATTGACAGGCACTTACTTTTTAACCGACTTCAAAAAAAGGAGGTGGTTCTCAATTCGGTTGTACTTTTTTTTTATTTTTTTATGTTTGTTACCTCAGAACTCCGTCGTTTATGAACCGATTTGCAAAAAAATTTTCCCCTCACATGATATGCTTCCAGATTGGTCCCATTTTTTTAAAAATCCAGTCCGGATGATGGGATCCATGAGGAATCGAGGGAACTCCTCAAATATTATAGGCAACTATATAGTTATTTTGGTATTATAATTGAGGGCTTATGCATTTACAGTCAAAAAGTGACATTTGATGAAGTGGAACTGGTGAAGAAGACCAAAAATGGCCAACAGAACTTCATATTTAAACAGATATCACAATGAACATAGTTAGGCGACTATGACAATACAAATAAATTAATAGTTCTGAATAGTTAGGTTGAAAATGGTATCATCGAAGTGATCTGATGATGATGATGAAGCCTGAAGTTAGGCACCGGAACTCCGTAATTAATCAATAAATTCTAGCCGTATTTGGGCTTATTAGAATTGTCACGAGATGCACTTTGGCTATAAGGTAATATCGAACCGATCTGATGATGATGATGATGGAACCGGAAAATAGGCACCGGAACTCCGTAATTATTCAATGTATCTTAGTTTAGGCTTATTATATTTGTCATAAGATGCACTTTGGCTATAAGGTACTATCCAACTGATCTGATGCTGGAGCCGGAAGGTGAACACGGGAGCTTTATAATAAAACATTGTATCATACCAAAAAAAAATTCATGAGAAAAAGTCAAAATAACTTTAATTTTGGAAGTCGGTGTTATATAAGAAACAAACAATAGCGAGAAACACCGACTTCCGAAATTAAAGTTATTTTGACCGTTTTAGTGTATTTTTTTAGTGAAGTCGGTTATTTTTTTTTTTTGTAAAAAGTTTTTTGTTTTAAAACAACAAACCAAACATTTACAACTACAAACAACATAGCTAATATAGTAAGCTGTTACTGTTTGCTAACGTATAATAGAATAAACTTTATTGTACACCAAAATAGTAATAATTTCACAGAAACTTAAATCTATGGGTACAATGGCGATCTTAGCGAGCGAGCGATATCTATCAGATAACCTTAGGATGACTACAAACTATAAGAACTTAAACTAAAAAAGGGGGAAGTCTGCGATGTACTGCAAGCAATTATTAATCAACAAAAGTAATTAAGGGAAAAAATAATAATAAATAAACTCTAATATATAGGGTTATTTATAAAACACTATCAACCCTCAGGACTATGTTAAAAACATCTTGATGAAATTATTAAGCGTCTGCTTATTATAAGTACTTACTTATATACGAGGGCAGTCCGATAAGTACTTAGCCTACAAAAGAAAAACAAAAATTTTGGAAAAGTGGCGATTTATTTCTCAACATAGACTCCTTTCATCTCGATACACTTGACCCAGCGATGCTCCAACTTCTTCAACCCCTCTGAAAAATACGTTTTCTGGAGGTCTGCAAAGTAGGCCTCCGTGGCGGCGATAACCTCCTCATTCGACTCACATTTCTGCCCGGCGAGTGACTTTTTCAAGTTTGGAAACAAAAAGAAGTCACAAGGTGCCAAATCTGGAGAATACGGAGGATGGGGCAGCTGTTCGTAGCCTAATGCGACCAATTTGGCCGTGGCGACGGCGGAAGTGTGAGCCGGTGCGTTGTCATGGTAGAAGAGAACTTTTTTCTTCGCCAAATTGGGCCGTTTTTTCTGCAATACGAGGTCGAATCGGCCCAATAGTTCGGCATAATAGAGCCCTGTGACCGTTTTGCCCTTATCCAGGTAGTCGATGTAAATCACACCTTGTGAATCCCAGAAAACGGTGGCCATCACCTTTCCGGCTGATGGGACAGTCTTCGCCTTCTTCGGAGCAAATTCGCCGGGAAGTTCACTGTTTCGACTGTTCCTTGGTCTCTGGTGTATACCAGTGAATCCATGTTTCGTCAACGGTCATGAAACGACGCAAATACTCCTTCGGATTGCGCTTAAACAGTGTCAAACACTGCTCTAAAGTGGTCTCACGGATGCGCTTGTTGTCCGGAGTGAGCAAATGCGGCACCCATCGAGCCGACAGCAATATTCCATGCAGGATATGGCCCACGCGGTCTTTTGAGATGCCTACTGTTTCAGCTATCTCACGCACCTTCAATCGGCGGTCTGCCAACACGAGATCATGGACTTTTGTCACGTTATCCTCCGTGATGGCCGTTTTTGGGGCACCTGGGCGTGGCTCATCAAAAACTGACGTGCGACCACGTTGAAACTCGTTAAACCAATTTTTGACGGTCGCCATTGAAAGAGAAGAGTCACCTTACACAGCATCCAAGCGGTCTTTGATTTCGCTGGGCGATTTCCCTTCCAAAAACCAGAATCGAATCACCGACCGATTTTACTTTTTTTCCATTTTTCTAAAATCCGTGGACACGCCCGCTTCTACATGCGGTCAAAACAAAACTACAAATCCAATATGGCTGAAATTTTGACAAAAGCCGTCTACAAGGATGTACTACACGATTATAAATTTCTCTTACGATAGTGGCGCCATCGAGCGGTGAGGCTAAGTACTTATCGGACTGCCCAGGTATGTTATCATGATATTCGATAACAGAAGTATGAGTTAAGGTAAGGGACTTTTACTTAAAATACAAAAATGTTCCTTAGGATGATTGATGTAAGGGTGTTTTACGCAAAACGTAATATTGTCACTTAAGTTAATTCATACTTCTGGTATATACCAATGAAATAATTGACTTTGTTTTATCTAATCAAGATTATAGTCAGCCTAAGGACTGCAAAAAAAATCATCATAATTGGAAACTGAATTGACTAAATTTTTTACAAAAATAAATAATCATGGCTTGGTTTTTTTTTATGCTCATGGCTTTCATGGCTTTTGGCTAAATTGAACTTTTAATGTTGCTACTAACTAATATAAATCTTGGTCAAGTAACATTATATGCTTGTTTATTTATTGATAATAAATACTTAGGAAATACATTTCCGAAATAGAACTTTTTTTTTACATAAAATAAAAATAACTGTTTTTGCTTAGAATATAGCGGCTACACAAAATGACATAGTCACTACAATAAATACAATATCGAGAAAAACATCACCAGAAAATAATATGGCTTTAGACATTTCAACTGCCACCCAGCCTAGCCAGCTAATAGCATAAAGAAAAAGAAAACATAACATTTGACATGAAATCGTGCGTTCGTTCTAAGGTACGATCTAGACCAACCGGCTCGCACCGGGCCGGGTCGGGCGGCATTTTACAATGCGGTAAAGAACATTGAAATGTATCAACAGTAATTATAGTTCATATTTGCATGCAACTTACGCATAGTTACCTCCGTCGGCATCCCGCGACGCGTAGCGACGTGTCGCAGAATGCATTCGGCTGTCGCGACGGCCGACCGGCCCTGACCGGCTCCGAACGGCTGCCGCCTGGTCCGTTCGGAGCCGGTCGGCCGTGCCTCGTGGAATACGAACGGAGATTACGGTGCAGCAACTAGGTAGCGATTCATTCAAGTTGTGTTCTTTAAGCGACAGTTTCAAAAATGGATACGAAAGAAAAACTAATTTCTTTAGTTCAGGCATATGATTGTTTTTATGACGTTAATTACCGTAAATACAGTGACAAGTTGCAGCACTTCTGGGCGCTTGGAGTGCGTACGGATTCCAGCGGACGCGTTCGGCTGCCGCGGTACGCGTACGGCTCCGTTCCGATGCGGCGCGACGCGAGCCGGTTGGTCTGAATCGTACCTAAAATGCATTTTTAAAATTCATAAGGAGGTACGTAGGTATTATTGACATAATATACATAATCTTATCAACTATAAACTGGAATATCTTTAATACACGGATTCTATTAATAGTAATGTCTAAGAAAAAAACTGTTTGGTTTAATCTATATACTTCTGTATATTTTTCATCACTATACGCTACGTGACTGAAAAGTTGAAAGGGAATCGTTTGTCTTGGTATGGTCATGTGAAAAGGAGGAACGAAACGCAAGTTGCTAAAAAAGTGTGACAGGACAGAATGGAAGAAAAAACGTGTTGCGCCGACCCCAAATAAAACGGGACAAAGACAGGAAGATGATGATGACGCTAAAAAAATATGCTCGCAAAATTTTATTCGGGACTTCGCCATGATCCTATTATTTTAGTTCATCAGATTTTCATACAAAAATAAAAATATTTAAATTGAACTTTCTAAGTATTACGAAGTCTATGTGAAGCAAGTGACAGTAGTTACAATAGGGGAGAGTAGCATGAACTTGACCTATTTACGGGCAGCCCTCACTAGTGGGGCGGTCGCTTTGACGCGCTTGTGTCGCGTCATACTCGTATTCTTGTAGCGAAATTCGTTAGTACGGACGTAGTTATCTTTACATGATGGTATATCAATATTCTAGGGTTTGGGTCCCGGGACGTCTCGTGTCTCGAAGTCCCAGGACTTTTTGTAATTTTAGTTGTTTCGAGTCCCGGGACTTTTGTGTCGAGACTCGAGACGAGACAAGATTGTCGTAATTGTTAATGTACTACTCTGTCAATAAAGTACCGGGAAAAGATCAATAATACACAAAATTTTTGTTATTCATCCAAATTTATTTTATCACCTTCAAAGTATCCTTCAGAAACGATACACTTACGCCAACGAATAATCCAATCATCAAAACATTTTTTAAACGCTGTTTCCGAAATTGAGTTCAGTTCTCGCCGCGAATTCTCCTTTATGTCTTCTACAGATTGAAAACGGGTGCCACGAAGTGGTAATTTGAGTTTAAGAAAAAGATAGACGTTGGCGGCGAATATGGTGGCTGCTCTATGGTATTTGTTGAGTGTTTGGTCAAAAATTCGTTCACAATGATGACCTTGTGCAAAGGCGCATAATTGTGGTGCAAAATCCAAGAATTTTCTTTCCACAAATCTGGGCTTTTTCGTCGAATTGGCTCTCTTAAATGCCGCATAACGCTCAAATAATATTCTTTATTTACCGTTTGACCTTCCGGTAAGAATTCCGAGTGCACAACACCGCGATAGTCAAAGAAAACAGTCAACATGACTTTGACTTTTGATCGACTCTGGCGTAATTTTTTTGGTTTTGGTTCAGTTGGAAGACGCCACTCCGAAGCTTTTTAACTTGTTTGCATGTCACATTCGTAAACCTACGTGTCGTCGCCAGTAACAATGCGTTTCATGAATGTTGGGTCAGAATTGACTCGTTCTAGCATGTCCTCAGCGACTCTCATGCGATTAAGTTTTTGGAGCCGAGCGGCAACATGTTTCATACCCAAATGATTAGTTAAAATGGTACGGATCGACTGGTGAAATACAAAAAGTTCGGCGGCTATCTCTCTCAAACTTGAATGAGGATTTTCAGTCACTATTTCCTTCACTTTTGCGATGTTAACTTCAGTTGTAGAGGTTGATGGCCTACCAGAGCGAGGCAAATCTTCCATCACATCTCGACCGCTTTTGAATGCTTTGTATCACTGATAAGGTCGTGTTTTTAATAAAGTCGATTCACCGTAAGCCTTCTATAACATTTTCAGTGACTCCGAACACGAAATTCCATTGGCGATGCAAAATTTAAGACAAACTCTTTGTTCGATGTTTTTGCCCATTATGAAATTCGCAATACACACTAGATATGATATAAATAAAAACAGCACTGTATTTAATATAAATAACAGATGCAACTCAAACTCCGCGCTAAAATGGAAAACAGTTGTGCCAATCTAGCAACAACAAAAAAATCTAAAATTTGAATTTGGAACTATAAACAAATCATCCATTCCCGATACTTTTTTGACTGAATGTATAGGTACTAGAATTACTAGATAATAATAAAGTTATGAAGAACTAACTTTTGTCCGCAGCTTCGCCCGCTAACAAAAAATATAGCCTATGTCACTTTGGAATAAAGCAGCTTTGTAACATTAAAAATTTTGCAATCGGACCAGTACTTCCTTTTTCGTCTAGTGGTCCGATGATGGAACGGATTTGGTGAAATCAAATTGTATAATTCCAATGCACACTCTCCGAAATATATACGATAGAAAACCGACAGGCGACTCGGCGTCGATGCTCAAGAGTTTGGACTTTTGACTCAACAAGTGCATCATTGCCGATGATCTTCTTATCTCGCTTCTCAATTGACTCTAGTGTATCAAGCTGGTATTTGGCAGATCCATCTCAAAGATGAGAGCAGTATTCTCCATACTCGATCGAAATTGCGCGTGATAAAGGGTTGAGCAGCTGTTCCGATATCTGTATATTGTTTCACCTTTCCTTTTTGGCAGCCAGTTGAGCTCTTAGATAAGTATAATTTACACCATAGCTAAGATCCCCAATTTTTTGGCAGCCAGTTGAGCTTTTGCTTTGATGTAAGAGCCGAAATTGAGGGTAGATGACGTTATCCCAACAAGCTGAAGGTGGTCGGTTATCGGCATGGTTACACCCCGGAAAAATGGAAGAATAAGATTTAACTGCTTAAAAGTGAATTTGTGTTGGATTAAAAGAAATAAACTAAGCAATTATTAAGACTAAAATTGACGTTTAAGTTACTAAGATTTAATTTTCTTTTTAACAAAAAATGATTTTTACAAAAAAAAAATGTCTTTCATTTCACCAGAAATTAAACTCAATTAAACTTCTTCAAAAAAAAAAACAATACCCATTTAAGAAAAAAAAGTCTCGAAGTCCCGGGATTTCCCGGGACATTGACTGTTGGCTATCTCGTGTACCGGGACTTTGATATTGTCGGAAATTCCCAAACCCTACAATATTCTAATGTCAAGTACACAGAAATGGTGCGAATGCTTGCTAGGTGTGATGACAATGTTTCGTAAGCCTGCTTGCTATTACTACGAGAACAGTGCGCGGGAGGCGTAAGTAGAGTAGATACGGCGAAATACAGAGTTGATATGTGATAGATAGTACAGCGACATCTTGAAGCTTTGTTTTTGGTAAATGTATTATGTTTTGTAAAAAGTCATAGAACAAAAGTTGTTGCTTATGATGTTAGTAATACAGTCCTGCAAGGTTGTTAGTGTTGTACAAATAACACTGTATATATAAGTACATTTCGTCATTTCAGCCGATCCACTGTTGGATATATGCCTCCCCCAAGTGTCACCACAATTAACGATCCTGTGCGTCCCGCTTCCATCGGATTCCCGCAACCTTCACCAGGTCATCGATCCACCTTGTAGGACGCCTTCCAACGCTGTGTTTTCCGGTACGCGGTCGCCACTCCAGAACCTTTCGGCCCCAACGGCCATCTGTTCTGCAAGCAATGTGCCCTGCCCATTGCCACTTACGTTTGGCGATTCTTCGTGCTATGTCGACAACCTTGGTTCTCCTGCGGATATCTTCATTTCTGACTCGATCACGCAAGGGAACTCCGTGCATAGCCCTTTCCATTGCCCTTTGGGTGTCTCTAAGCCTTCTGATAAGGCCAATTGTGAGCGATTGAGCCGATTGTGATGTACATCTATTTTTATATAAAATATATATATCATGTGTTACTCAATTAAATGGAAGCAAAAGAATAAAGGTTAGTGATGGAAGAACTAGAATAATATTAGAGAGAAAGGTAATGTTCTTTGACAAGGTTTTTAAAAGAACTTATCGACTGGGTTTGCCTAACTGACATCGACAGAGCGTTCTATAATCGCGCAGCCTGGACCGTAAACAATTTGTCACAAGAATTTGATAGAATGCGAGGGCAAAAAAAGTTTCAAGTTCCCCGATGATCTCAAGTATCTAGTATGTGTGTCATGAAGGAACTTGGAACATTCTTTGAGATATGAGGGGGTCGTAGGAATAAACAGGACACTGTAAAGTAACGATAAGATACGGGTATTCCGGCAAAGGCGGGTCGGCAGCCACCTGAGCTTAATACAGAATTCAGAGACATGATCATACTTACGTAAACCAAATATGCACCATAGACAAAAGTTTTAAAGTCGCTCAAGCTTATTTATTATCTAACTTTACTTCAGTTAGATCTAAATAACTAAAATCAGCATAGACAAGGATTGGGAAAAGGAGGGATTGGGTGAGTGCAATTTTAGTGGCAGTATGAAGAAAAAGATGTAAAAAAACTTACGGCTAACTTCCGGCAACTGAGGAGCCCACTTTAAGTCTTTGTCAATAAACATACCAAGATCATTTTGGATCATTGTTATCTGAATAAAGCTAAGCTAAATGATGACTAAGATTAAACACTTAAAATACTCGTTTCAGAACAGGCTGAAGTGTTACATCACGTAATCCAAGTCAAAGACAAAGCTTTGTCTAAAGACATGAATAATCTTATAGATCACTATGATAGTATGTTCTCGAACGAAGAAGGAGAAAAATTGTTCGAAGCACTAAAGCTCTTTTTCATATATCCAGAAGGTAAGCATTTTATAATTCATAACGTATAATGTCAAAGAAGAGATCGATCGAGATGAAGCAGTCTCAAATAAAATAAATTTAAGGCCGTGTACCATACGTTCTAATACTTTCACACAGGAGCGTGATTGATTAACATATAATATTTTACTAGTCAAGTTTATTCCTGTAGATAGTAAAATTTTGTGAGATAATTTTGGAATTTCACATAAGTGCAGCCCGCCACAATCGCGGCAGTATGTCTCTCTTTAAGGAGTAGTAAGAGCAGCGCCAAGGCGTTCTTTCACCTGATGCAGGTCCTCACCGGACATGGTCAGTTTGAGAGGGTCATGGTTCGGATTCAAGAGGATGAAACACCCAGGTGTCACTATTATGTGGATTACCCGGCGGATACGGTGGACCATGCGATAGAAGTCTACCCTGCTTGGGTGGAGTGCCACTGTGTTTTCGTAGAGACTATCGGCGATAGCGACCTCTTGCTCCCGGTCGGTGAGATAGTCGCATCCGGGAGGGAACCGACCTTTTCAAGCCTCAGTCGCCACTGTAGGAGGCGTCCCTTCTGCAGGACATACCCGACCACCTTAGGTGCGAGATTGTAGATGTCGGACAGTGGGTAGCTGATCATTCGGACACCCGTTGAGGACCAAGCCCGACGTCGATGACACATAGTGTTTCATGCGCGCCTCAAAGAGAATTCAGTAAAACCTAAGTCCAGTAGGGTCCAGTAGAGCCGTGGCAATATCTAAAGCAATTACCGTGGTCCTAGGATGATATCCCACCGCCAAAAAAAAACAAAGGTGCAGCCGCAAGCATAAACCTAGTATGTGTATAAAGCCACTGAATATTACAGGCAGCAACCAGTCACGGTTAATATTATAGTAACCGTGACTGCTTCCTGCGCTATGCTAACAAAGTATCCACTCCACTCTATGTGAAATCGAGCATTAGTAGTGGTTTTGCCTTAAAAAGTCAGCTACTTTTATGTGCGTATATAAAATTCCGATAACTCTATTCCAGCAAACGTAAATTTGTCAACCGTCGGAGAGGCGATTTTTCATGCGGCGTTAGCTCCATACCATCGTTTTGAAGGAACAAGAAAACAAAAAAGACTCATTCAACTCTTATTGATGGCAGCACATGACTTAGATCCACATTTTCGAGTACAATATAAAGCGAATCAGTATGCGAAAGGTAATTCAACGCTAATTATCGTTATCATATGAGAGTAATTAATTTCAGTTCATCTGATCACACATCGCATATTCTATCTAATAAATAACATTATTAGAGGATTAGAAAGAGAAATTATGCAAATATTGTTATTTCCATATTTTCTACACCGTAGTCTCATATATTATATTTTCCTTATTAAATAGTATATACTCGAGAATTACCAGTTTACAGACATGTGAAACCAGGTGTAAAAGTCCCACATATGTACCTCGGTTTAAAGGAAGAGGAATCCCCCGACCAACCGCTCCGGGTAGTTGCCCGGTCGTTGATTTTGGACTGTAGTATGTGTCGTGTCGTGTGGAGATGTGTCACTCACTACAGTAACGAAAACGAAAGATAAGTGCAGTAGAACTGTAGAATAAAACCCAACTGAAGCTATAACTAATATGTAAATACCTAAAGTACCCGAGTGCCCTGTGCTTAGACTAATGACAGCACTGTGATCACAAAATTCAAAAATAAAGGTAAAACCTACCTATAAAAAAACATAAATTATATAATTAAATCTTTATCTTTTCTTTTGGAGTATGTCCCCTTGGGAAAATTTGCTACTTTTATGCGGACGAAACCGCTCGTTAGTTTGAAATATAATGTTTTCGTAAAGTTTAAGAATTGCTAATTGTAGTGAGCAGCATATTGCTCAAAGAAGAGGTGGTCAATGTAAAGTCTTAAGCTAGATACTGTCATGTAAAAGATATCTTATGTATTTAAATTTCAAGACATTACCTATCCGTGCGCCAAATGTCATTCAAATCCACACACGCAGTCATATACACATACTTTCGCCTACAGTTATTAATAAGAACATTCAAAATAAATTATCTACTGTCTTACATTTTCTTAATTTTTGTTTTTGCAGATCGTTACCAAGCTTACGTACCGAAGAGACGAAGTATGAACTACAAAAAAATTGCTAAACATTTTCTATTCAAACATCATAAATTATTTAAAAAACTAAACCGGCAATATAAACATGACAAGAAAAAGAAACACCACCATTTTTCGCATAAGCGTCATCATAACTTTGGTAAAAGTCATGATAGACGACACAGACACAGACATGGGTTTCACAAGCGCGGTCAAATAACACAAAGAGCTCACATAGAAAGTAGAGATAACCAACAAAATGACGAAACTGAAGAAAACTCTAATAAACGTAGTGCATATTATGTAAAAAACCTAGAAACCCATCAAAAGGAAAATATGCGTAATTTACTTGATAAACAGCAACACAGTCAAATGCCACTTGAACTAGAACCAAGGCAAAGGAAACTTTACAAAAGAACAGAAACACCTGCACTAAGTATAGTACAACATCCTGATAAAGACCGAGCTAGACCACAACACTTAAAGCAAATAAATAGGTTCTTAAGAAAGAAGCAACAGAGTCAAAACTTCAATAGAAACAGAAGATTTAATATTCTATTTGGAGAAGATATTCATAATCTTTCTCAAGATAATCAATATTTAGAAAATGAAAAACTCAACAAAATAAGAGAAGCCTCGAGTTATAGCGATGAAGAAAACCACTTGAAAATGAATCTGTACGATGCATTAAGACATGATAATAAGACATTTGTATCGTTTAGAAAGTCAAATGGTGATATAATCATCAAACAAACACTACGAGATTTATCTAGCGAACCTGATGAGGAATGGGTATTAAAAAAAAATATTTATAAAGTTTTTGAGTAGGATAACTAACAGTTTGATTCAATATCATCCTACTGACATGAAGGATTTGCACCAGCAACTACGATAGCAATAAATTGATATTAGATCACCAAATTGTACTGCTGACTATTTATAGCGAGTATTGAGAGACCAAAGTTTAACCCGAGATAATGTTATTTTATAGAAGTACTGAAAAATAACCCGAGCCTAAGAGGTGCACAATATTTAAAACCGATGTATTTGCTATAAATAATAATTATATATATCATTTTGACTGGCCTGTTGGTGTAGTGGTTAGTGGCCCTTACTGCTATGCCGGAGGTTGTGTGTTCGATTCCCACCCAGAACAAATGTTTATGTGATGAGCATGATCATTTGTTCTGTGTCTGGGTGTAATTTATCTATAATATGTATGTATTTAGAAATATATAAGTATGTTTATCAGTTGTCTAGTACTCATAACACAAGCTCTGTTTAGCTTGAGACTAGACGGCGCGTTGTATGATAGTTGTGGAATATTATTATTATTCTCATTTATTCATAAATATTACTTATAAATTACATTTTTAAATATTTCAATATAAAAAAAAAAACATTTAAAAATATAAAAAATAGTTGCCCACCGGTATCGGGAACAGGCTCCAAGCCACAGGCTATCAGGGCTCCAGAGAAAGGAACTTCCTAACAATACGAGCCGTGTCCAGGAGTACCGCTTTCTGAATCAAGCCCTTGATCCAGCTACCTAACGCGAGCCTCCTCAGATGTTGGTCGAGGCTCTTGGCTATTAAGCCTTTACCCGACACGACTATCGGTACAATGATCGCCGAGTCTACATCCCACATGTCGACAACCTTGCGAGCCAAGTCGATATACTTGATTTGTTTATCTTTCTCAGCTTTCACGAGGTTCTCGTCATGCGGAACGGATATGTCAACAATCATTGCACGCCTCTCGCTTCGGTCCACCACCACTATATCAGGTTTATTGGCTACAATAAACCTGAACTGGGATCGGTCCATCATCACTGACAGGACAGTGATGATGGACCGATCCCAGTACATTGTGATATCGCCATTATCGAGAACTGGGTCGGGCACATACCTGTAGTACGGCACCTCCGATTCCACAAGAGAGTACTTCAGAGCAAGTTGCTGATGGATAATCCTGGCTACAAGGTTGTGTCTATGCAAGTATTCCCCGTTAGCTAGACGAGAACAACCTGAAATAATGTAGTGGATTGATTCACCCGGACGGTGACATGCCCGACAGATGTCAACCGTACCGTTCTTCACAATAAATCTTCGGTAGTTCTTCGTCATGATAACTTCGTCCATAATTGCACAGACCAAACCTTCGGTTTCCCCAAAAAGGTCACCGACGCGCAACCAGGCTACGGACGCTAGTTGGTCTACATCGGGCCCATGAAGGGCCCGGAAAAAGCGTCCGTGCAGTTCCTTACTCTGCCATACTTCCTTGCGATCGTTAGTGTCAAGCACTACAGGTTTGCGCCAGTTCTCGTTAACCAAGGAGAGCGGGGTGAGTCCCTTGTCCACTGCCACTACATCACGATGCATACCCACGTCGGTGGCTAGGAAATATTCCCTGAGACTGCATACCTCGCGATTGTGCAGGGTCTTAGCGTTTAAAAAGCCTCGACCCCCACACTTCCACGGGATATACAGTCTCATCACCGTTGACCGTGGGTGATGCATTCGGTTTGCAGTGAGCAGTGAACGAACTCGCCTGTCCAGGGCGTCCAGTTCTGTTTGAGTCCATTTGAGTACGCCGAAAGAGTACATCAATACCGGCATGACCCAACCGTTGAAGGCGCGCACCTTGTTTCCGCCTGAAAGAAGGCTATTGAATACCTTCTTCAGGCGTCCAAAGAAGCGCTCCCTCAACGATTGCTTCATGTCAGTGGCATTGATACCTAAAGCTTCCGACATACCCAAATACTTATAGGTTTCAGTTGCAGAGAGGGATCTCAGGCTTATGGAGTCCGAGAGTTGAGTACTCATGGACTCCACAATCTCCCCTCGCTTTACATGCATGACCGCACATTTGTCAACACCAAACTCCATCCTGATGGCACTACTGAAGGTTTCAGTTACCTTCAGAAGCTCCATCAGTTGAAGCTTGTTGGGGGCAAAAAGTTTCAAGTCATCCATGTAAAGGAGGTGAGATGTAACCTGACCACCTCTCCTCAACTGATAGCCTAGGCCTTAATTCTCCAGCAGAGTGCTTAGAGGATTCAAGGCTAGGCAAAACCAAAGCGGACTCAAACTATCACCCTGGAATATACCCCGCTCAATCCTCACCGGTTCACTGCTCCTCTGAATATTTCGACATCCTGGATAGCGAAGGACCGTCCTACATTGCCTCATACACGACATCAGGAAGGTGCGTAGTGTTGCATCAATTTTGTACAATTCTAGCACCCTCATGAGCCATGTATAAGGAACTGAGTCATAGGCCTTCTTATAGTCTATCCAACATGTCGACAGATCCTTTCGGGAGCGCCGAACCTGTTGGCTAATGGACATATCAATGAGGAGCAGCTCCTTAGTACCACAGGACCCTTTCCTACATCCATTCTGAGAGGCAGACATGATTGAATTATTGTCAATATGGTTGTTAATCTTATCTCTCAAAATAGATGTAAGAACTTTATAGATGTAGGTACTGAATTTTGTTTGTTTAATGAACTTGTAAATATAAAACTTATATTTCTCTAATATATAATTTGGTCGACCAAATTGTCTTTTAATTATCTCACAAATGTTGTAAAAAGTAGAGCATGCAACACGGGGATATAGCTGTCTTTGTCTTGTGTGGCTTTGAATTCCTCACTTCACTCAGGTTTCTTTATTAACTCCCCCGCAATGCTCGGGAGTTAATTTTATAAATCCCTCACTATCGTTCAGGATTAAAGTCAGCAACCTTCGTTTCGTTCGGAATTCAATATGCCACCCGCGACTTAAAGACATTGCTTTATCCCCTAGTCACATAAACTACTATTAAATGTTATATGTAAAAAATTATATCAACAGTTGGTATGTCTCATGTTTATTATATCTTGTGAACGTCATTGAAATGAAAATATACCAAATAAATTTATATGATATGAGACGCACACACGTTGGATAATTCTGTCGTTTTTGGTTGTATTCTAACTTGTTCATTGCGGGGAACTTTCACTTCAGAGGTAATTATCTGCAGCTATTTCATCGAGCATTTTTAATAATGGTCGTATATTACTGACTCGGTCTACGTATATCGGCGGAGCCTTTGCTGGTTTTTCAGTGAGTTCTTTGTTATTTTCAAGAATATGCTGAAGTTAGTGTATGTATGTGTTATATTTATATATATTTTTCATAGACATTGATTTTAAGAAGTTTGAGGCCTTCTCTTTGCATCACTGTCCTCACAACCTGTACTTTCTGTACATCTTTAAAAAAATAAAAAGCAAAGTTTAATCAAGGCATTATTTATTGTATTTAAAATTATTTATAACTAACATTAAGTTTACTCTTCATTAGCAATCATAAAAGAATATGGGTTGAGAAGATATGATTCGCAAATATTTTTTTCATTGAATGACTCTAACATCGCTGGATCCAAGTACTCATTAATGAGAGATGAACAGCGTGTATCATTAGTTGTGTGTGCTAGTGGTCCTGTGAGCTGGTGTACGACGACTGGGCGCTGCGAGTATTGCTGCAGTGCTAGAGCCGGTGATGTCACGTGTGCAGACGCGGCGCGTAGTAGCACCAGCTGAGAGCGCAGAGCGCGTACTGGCGGCACGTAGTTACGCGCGCGCTCGATACGTGCTAGGGCAGCTTCTATTAGCGAACGAGAATACTGCGCTGAGTGTGGCACACGACCTAACAAGGTCCGCACACATACGTCAACTTTCTGTGGCCACGAAGTAATGCCTTTAAGTGCTCCTTCGAGATCCACAACGTCATCACCCACCATCAACTTATACATATGCTTGATCACTTCGTTTTCCAATTGCTCTTTGGTCTTGTATTCGGCGATAGTTTCTTCAATCACAGTTTGAACTTCAGTTGGGCCACATCCAAGGCAATAGACAGTACCGGTTAAACCTAAAATTGTTAAATTAACATTATATAGTTTTGTAAATATTATTATTTTTAAAAAGTACAGCATTTTACTAAGATTGCTCACCCTGATCCTCGAGTATTGCTGCCATTTCTAACGCCTCAAGAACGCCAGTTTCATAACCCAATAAGTAGAAAGTGTTTTTCAATCCGGTCTTGTTCAAAAGCACCTTAAAATACAAGAAAAATGTTTATTTTACAGTTCATAAAATATTACGTTTCAAATTAGTTATTTTAAAATGAGCTCATACATCAACGTATCTCTGAGCAGTCTCGTGCACAGTCTCTGCAGGACGGTCGAGTCCCGGCTGAAGCACCAGCGCTGGCAATTTGAGGCGCTCGCACAGCATGCGGAACCTTTCATGGTGACCCTCCATACCCGGCACTATGCACAGATACGTCAGACTTGCATCAAATTCGTCTTCGCGCTGCAAAATTTTAAGAAGTATTAGAACACAATGAAAAACTGTGTTAAAAAAGAGGATAATTATACAATTATCAAGTGACTTATATAATTCACAATGTACAAAACGTAATATTTACCAAAACGTCGCCACTAATAATAGTAGGCATGCACACTAGATCGGAAGTTGCCAAAAGTTCATCTGTGTCCACGTATGATATGAACGTCGCTAAACCTTTAGTGTCTTCAGTGTTGTTTTCGGTTTTGTCCAAACTCATTATTCTACAAATAAATACAGCCATTAGTTTGGAAACATTGGGATGATTGTATGTTACATTTAATTTCGTAAATTTGCTTACGTATTTATTGTTAGCTGTGGTATCTCTTGCTCAGTAAACTCAATGTTATAGTGCATTTTCAAGTAACTAGCAACCAATAGAAGTTTATCGTCTTGAATACCTAGTTCTTCTAAAGTAGTAGTTTTTGGCATTTTCTTTGTCAAGCATATATCTAAAAACAAAATCTGAATGTTATTGTTTTGAATGACCCCAAGAATATAACTTACAAAACAGTTCAATTATTTATAACTACAGTATTTTTCCTTTACTAACCTGCTATTTCAGCAACTTTTTCCAGCAGATCAGGCTGTTTTCTGTGTATTCTCTGTGCAACCACCAAGGTGTTCACACCACAAAGTGCATGCTCCACAATGTTCGCAGCATCACTAGCACTCGACTCCTGAATGTTAATTATTTTAGTTATCAATTCACGTAGTTTTTTATTTGTTAGCAGTTCAATGAATTTGGTGGTTCTATAAAACTTATTAATATAATTAAGTTCATTAAATTTTTTTAAATATTTCTTCTTGATCTACACAAAACATTTAAATAGCTTAACCTCGACAAGTGTGTTGAAAGCAAATCCAGCCAAAATTATTTCTACGGTATGACACACAACGTCATCAGTTTTGATTACAGCAGTTGAGTATAACCTCGTATGAACCAAATAGGTATGAATTTATTAAACTAGACTAAAACTGTGTAGATAGAACTGTGTGTCATTCTATGAGGAATGCGACAAGGCTATATTTTAAGACTATTTCTATTAACCTCTCACAATCAACTAAAATCTGTCTGTAATAAAGTATTATTATCAAAATTAACAAACGTCCTTTCAAAGTAAATTTCTTTCACGGTAATGCAATGTAGATAATGCTTACATTATTTTGCTGCGGTAGAGCTATCAGTTTTGCTGGTAATTTATTTTGAACTCGAGAAAGGCACGTTGTCTTGCCAAGCATTGTTTCACCAACGTTTATCACAGCAAAGTGTCTGGAAACGAAGATAAAAGAATGATTACTGTAGATAATTTATGTATGCATGCTTCAAAAATGATATAAATTATACGATGGCATACCTTATATCTGGACAAAATTGTCTTGAAACTATATCCAAATTAGCCAACAAAATTTCTTGATCCAGTTGAGCATCATTTATAACAGAGTATATACCTTCAATCGAGCTCAATTTAGTAGCTTCCTCAAGAAGTTCAACTATGTCATTTTCATTTTTTAATTCCTGAGAAGACGCTTGGACTTGCACGCCGATCTTTTGCCAATTCCTGAATAATCGAAAAGTTATAATATTATTAGAATTTGATTAAAATAAAAATCATTATTATCATGGTCATTTGTAATATTTACAGTTAATAAAAGCCATTTGAATACCTTAATTTAAATTGAAACTTCGCATTTGTATGAGATTTGCTATGTATATGTAGTTTCCGTGCACCTCGAGCTACTAGTTTATCTATAAGCTGAAGTCCCACACTTTCATCACTCATGACTATAAGTTGACATTGGTTTGGATTGCAAGAG
This sequence comes from Mythimna ferrago, assembly GCA_910589285.2. NCBI lineage: Eukaryota > Metazoa > Arthropoda > Insecta > Lepidoptera > Noctuidae > Mythimna > Mythimna ferrago. The sequence continues at coordinate 19,279,169 of OU342690.1, read as the reverse complement.
ATTCTGAAAGAAAAACAAAAGTGATGTAAATATTTGTAAAAATTCACTACTTTGCACTTCACGTTAGATTCATCATCATCATCATCAGCCTATTTAATGTTCCCACTGCTGGGACTCAGGCCTCCTCTCTAGGAGACTGAATGGGCCGTAATCCACCACGCGGGCCCGGTGCGGGTTGGTGAATGTCACATGTCTTCGAATTTTTAGTTCTACTACATGCCTGTTTCCTAACGTTAGTTTGTAATGCTGCAAATATCAAAGTGTCAATGCTTCAGCATGTCGGTTCTATAAAATTGCAAAAGCGATAAGAAGATAATTGTTCACCTTGGTTGCGCTTGTGTCGTATGTCCATTCATCTTCAGCAGCACTCTGCCACGGTGCCTGCTAGCTGCAAGTAGTCGGAAGGCGCGCACGACGTCGTGCGGTGCGTACGATACACGCGATAGCGGACGCACGTATCCGCGAGTGATACCCTCGCTCACCATCATCTGCAAGTCCTATAGACGCAACACAAAGCTCCAATGAAATAAAAGACTTATGATCTATATGTGGCCGTAAGTAATTATCTTAACGATTGCATCACTGCTTACCATCAGGTGGGATCGCAGTCAAGTACTCGTTTACATCAGATAAAAAAAAAAACTTAAAATTCTGAACCTATAGGTACTTTATAACAAATGATATTTATTAATATAGAAAAGGAATATTTGTATGTAATGCTGGTGATTTGCTTAGTATATTTACTTTCATTTCCTTGGGATTTTCAAATATCGTTGAGAAATCGATAGTGTAATAAGCCCTTTCTTTAGTCATATGGCACATTCCATAGCTGAAATCTTCATCTTGATTATGTAGTTGAGAAACATCAAAAACTGCTCCCAGATAACCAACACAGTGAGGTACACTCTAAAATTAAGAAACATTTTAGTGTATTTAGTATCATTAAAGTCTTAAATAATAATTTAATTAAATAAATAAAACCAAGCCACATACTTGTTTATTGTTTCCTTTAAGTGAACTTATAACAACATTACAACCTTCTCCTTTCCTAGAACTAAGAACCATGTCTACGAAACTTTGGTCACGAGAGTTGCCGATATGATCAGCTGGAAATAAATGAAACATAAGTATATAGTAAATAATGTGATGGGTCAACAGTAAAATGTGTAAATTTAAAGAATTTACTTGCATACCTTTTAAGTCAGGGAAAAGTTTTAACAAGAAACGTTTTTTCCGCATGTCACTAACGGTTGTGTAAACTTCACAGCCATGAGCAAGGAGTATTGATAACAAGGCTTGGCCCAAAGCTCCAGCCCCTCCGTGAACAAGCACAGAAAAATCAGGTGTCAGCCTCGAATCATAGAGTAAGGTTGATTTAATTCCCTGAAACAAATCAGAATTGAATGTCAGTGTCCGAATTGTTGATCATGCCAGAATAAAACCGGGCATTTAAATAAAGTCCAGAAGTCTAGTCCTGGTAAAGTTCAAGTCCTGGCACAGATAGTGTCGCTGTTTAACTAATAGTCCACACGAGCCTTTTTTACCCAGCGGTGGGATGACACTAGTTCATAATTTGAACGTCCCTAGTTATCAAATTTTTTAAAACAAAAAAAAATGTGTCTTACGCACGCGTATGACGGTCATATCCATAGCAAAAGAAAAAAGCCCAGAAGACTGCACGCGTGTGTGTGATACTCACAAGGCAGTAGAACGCATGTATGTAGGCGAGCGGCACGGTGGCTGCATCCTCAAGGCTCCAGTGCGCCGGCACCGGCCACAGCAGCCCCGGCTGCGCGCGCACGACACTGCTCGCCGCGCCAGAGCGCACCAAGCCCATCACACGCTGACCACTATAACCAAACATTGTATTAGTTTTGCTTAGTTTTTTTCCAGTTTTCACGAGGTTCGTTATAAAGGACCTATCAACATCATGATCTATCACTGCTGTCAAGCTGAAGAGGCTGGACTTTATTGTCAAAAGGCCTAATAATAATCGTCGTATATATATATGTATACCTATAATAATTTAATGTTATATTCACAGATATCTCAGACTTTGAATCGTCTTTTCAGAAGTATATTTTATTACCTCTCGGTTGTTCCACTGAAATCCATGCCATAGTTGTTTCCTCCGAAACGTGTTGATGTTATTTTTCCAATTGCTTTCTTTATGTCGGTGTTTGATAATCCGGCATAATGGACCTACAACACAAAATTATGATTAACATTAATTAGTTCCAAATATTGTTCAATACTTATATCTTTATCTACGTCTTATTTTAACCAACTAGGCTCAAACTATCTTCGGTGTCTATTCCAAGATTCATAACGATATAGATTATCTTCTGCTAATATAAGAGGAACAATTTGTATTTTTGTTTGTAATTAATAAATAAAATAAAAATAAAACTGGACCGATTTCAAAAAACCTTTCAACACTAGTCGCTATAAATATTTAACACTGAGTGACGAGGTATACGGCCTAAGAACCTAGTATAGAATAAACTTTACCTTCACTGGTATTCCAGAGTCACAGGTTTCAGGAGCACCGACCCACTCCAAAGAATTTAAGTCCCCGATTTGTGTGCTTTGTAGCATTACATTACTGCTCACTTTTGCACTTTCCTGTACTGGGACGTAATATTCTCCTCCCCATTTACCCTGAAAATAAATAATCATTGTTTAAAATTCTAGTTGCTAATAAGACATAACGATATAACGAATAATGATATTAACGATGTTAGTACGTACATGATCGAAAACAGTGAACGCTAAATCTATATCCGGCAGGTCATCCAAAAAGAAATTGTTCCCTTCTTCATTGTTGACAGTCACTAGGTGAATATTGTTTCTTTGCACATCTTTTCTCCAACTTCGTACTAGTTGTTTGAGAGCTGATGGAGCTGGGTGGGGAGCGACGATAAGAAGACGATGGCGGGGAGAGAGGTTGGAGCGAGCGGCGCTGAGGAGTGTAAAATCAAGATGCGCGCGCACTGTTATGGCCGTAGTAGGTACGGGCACCTGGTTAGGTCGCCAGCGCACCAGATCTAAGCGAGTGCGTTCGTTGCTATGCGCCGACAGTTGACGATACAGAGACCTCGGCCGAACGCGACCTCCGTACAAATTATCTTCTTCGCTCACTATGAAGGAGTCTTGTTGAAGCGCGAAGTGTAGTAGTTGACACATCTGTGGATTTTCGAATTATAAATCATTTTCTTGACAATTAAATTAAGACTTAGGTACAATAGTAAAGTAATTATGTCTTACATTATCATCAGTCGATAGATTACGGACGATAACAAGGTCTGCCTTCTTGAGTGCACTGCCACAATTCTTTGTGGAGTTCACATCTCTCAGATTGAACTCTTCGTAACTAATGTTGACTCCATAAACGCTAGATCCAATTTTTTTCATTTCTTCAAAGACAAATCCCTCCATTTCGTGGTTTTTGATACCAACCACTGTGATAGAGTCTTTATTAACATTTTCAGCAACCATTTGCAAGAATACTTGCAGTGAAGTTGAAATCTGATCAACAAAAACACGTTTATTAAATCCATTATCACGATATTCATAATTAAAATCATGATTTTTATCGAACAATCATTATATCTACTTATTTGATATCAGCTTAGCATGTAGCATCATACACATATATTATTATAAGAGGAGAAAATGACTGCCTGAGATAATTAAAATCAAATCAGTGTAGTGCAAAGTGCGTTCGAATACAGTCATGTTTCTACTGAGTACGGTACGGGCTACGAATTTTATTCACGTGATGCACGGTAATAACCAGTCAATGAATTGCTGGCATACCTAATCCATGCTTTTGACTAGATGGACGAGGTAAGCATCCTGCAGATAATTTCTAGGAGGACGAGACTATGCAGAAAAAATATTAAATACGCGCAAACGAAGTCGCGAGAAAAGTGCTGGTCTTCTATATATTTCTATTAACCGTATCTCAGCGATTATGTACCCTGTCTAGCCATTATCATGATTTCGTTCTAAAAGTAAAAGTTGTTGTTAATTTTTTAAATACACTTACTTGTTGATCTACTAGGAAATTAGAAACGAACTTCAATGTCTGTAACGCCATGTTCTTTTTATTAATCGCTGGCAAATTGCGGTATCTTATATTTTCTATCATCAGTCCTCCACATCTAAATAAGAAAAAGGACAATTTAATCAAATGGAATGGACAGTTTTCTCAAAATATCTCATCGATACGGAATTGCTTACCATCAAGTTAGATAGTAATCAAGCAAATGGGTATGAACATACGAGTAATACAATTAAAATGGATTTGTTCTATTTTACCTTGCGAACTCATGTTCCTCAAATAACTCAGCTTTATACAAAATTTTGCCCTCTGAAACAGGCTGCAACTTGAGATGCTTCTCTACATCCACAATGATTCTCCTGATGTGCGTCGGCAGGGTGACTCCGTCATGTGGCTGCCGCAGCATGTTCAGCTGCAGTAAGCCGTCGATGAACGTGGCCCAGTTATCGAGCCACACTAGAGCAGCTTCATCCAGAGAAGAGCTTGCGGCTTCGATGCTGCGGAACTCACCACTGTGAAGACAATTTTTTGTTTTACTTTTGGATTTTACATTAAATTGTATTGCATTGTATATAGAGCCTGATTTTTGATATTTGCTAAATCAATTGACTAGATAAACTGAAAATCATTTTCAAAAGTGTTAGAAAATTAAACTAAACACTTAATTTAACACCGGATGTACTCGCTAATAGTTCTATTTTTTTTTTATTCTTTAAACTTTTCTTTCAACCTTGTTGAATCCTTTGTCTTTTGTAGGATGTAAATTTTACATCTATCATGTAGTATAAAAAAATCTGGTTCCTACATCTTACGAAACTGATGATTTCTCACCTGTACAAATAGTCGCGTTCACGCAGCAGATCATAAACATCTACAGCGGTGAGGTTCATATCTTGAGATTCTTTGAGTTGTATTCCGTCTTTTTTACTGTCTGGTTTTAAAACAATGATTGTGCCTGTTGCTACTTTTATTTTCTCATCGTACACCTGTGAAACAAATTACAAAGTGTTATTTGAAGAAACTTGATTAAGTCTGGCTTTCATTTTAGAAAGGTCTTGCAGATATTAAACCATAAAGTCTATAACTTTATAATATCACAGATGCATCACCATCTCACAAATAAAAGAGTAATCTAGATGATTAGATAACTAAAGTATACATAGGAATTCAGGTATAGACAACTAGATCCATTGGGTACCTCTCTCACATTAAAATACCTTAAAAAAAGAAAGTAACGCTGTCCACATATATACCTCAAAATATCCAGTTCCTCTTTGGAGTGCAGCTCTGAGTTTCAATTGACTCTGTGAGTGCATCACAGGTTGTGAGTACAAGTGCACGTCGCGGAACTCCACCGACAATTGCTTCTTGGGAACACCCATACTCATAGCCAGAGTGTCCCATACAGCCACCAGGGTTGCCGCGAAAGGAAATACTATTTGTTCTGTAAAAAACAACATAAAAAATCAGTTCAGTGCTATTTAGATAGTCAACTCTTTACAAAAGAACAAAGTTATTTTGCAGATCGAAGCGAATTAAATCATTTGTTTTACAAGATTATGAGTATAATTTTAAATAAGTTGGCAGTTTTAACATTCTCAGTCATATTCGACGAATTAGATGTGAAAAGTGTTATAAATCTGAGTAAGAAGCAAACCTATTAAATTATTATTTTATCAAAGGTGTTGTATAAAACACCATTACATCGCTTGTACGAAACTGAACAGTGATAAGGAAATGATATTTTGCGAAGAAGATACCTCTAATGATGTGTCCTTTAAGATATTCATGTTCCTTATCGTGCAAAGATATGGTATATGTGCAAGCTGCACCCTTCCTCCTGCTCGCGGTATGATAGAGAGGCAAAGCCCTGTAAAAATATTAACAAATGTAGCTTTGTAAGTATCAATTTTTAAAAATTCAATACTTTGTATAAATTTTAAACTACTTTGTATTAACTTTTAATTAAAGCCTCATTTTCAGACTTGCCATAAAATCTGTAAATATCGTTATTTTTGTTTAAAATAAGTAGTATTTCTTTTACCATTTTTCTCCATGAGCCCACTCTACCAAATGGGAAAGGAATGGCGTCTCAGTAGATACAGGCATCTGTACCTTTGGGTAAAGTACTTGAACTTTCGGGTTGTATCCCTCCATAAATAATCTGGAAACCGAAATAGTAAATAATAATAAAAAATCGATAGATTTGGCGACGCCGACAAATGGATATTAATCGGTTTTTGCTCAAGTATCTAATAGTACAGTGCTCTTAGCTGTAGCATGCCAGAAGCCCTACCGCATCAAGAGCTCGTCTCTTGATGCGGTCCAATTGACGACCTAAATTGAACTGTTGAAGAGACTGGCGACATGATAACACTACAAAGCGTGTGAGTGAGAAAGAGGATCGAGTTGTACTCCTATCACGTTAAGAGTTGATGGTAGGGCCTGAGAATCGAACAGTCATTTGTGAACGAAGCCGAAACTAAACGAGCTGCATCCCGCATTGAAACGAATGGTATATGTGCAACGCAGCACAAAAGTCTAGTGTTCAATGGGTGAATAGATTTCCCTTTCATATATTACGACTCTTAAAGGATTTTAAGCCACAAATAATAAAATAATTTAAAATAAAACACGTACTTGCCAACTGCTTCAAGCAGTAGGAAAGTGTTGTCAGCGTGTCCACGCCTGGTAAGTGAAATGTTCGTGCAGGTCCCAGGTAGAGACCGCTTCAGGATGGCCTGCAGTAGACCATGAGGAGCTACCTCAACTAGTACTGCGTTGGTTGGTATATGTTGCAAAGTCTCTTCGAATAACACCGGGTTCTGAAGTGGAAAGAAAATATTTTTTATAAACAAAAGAAAACTGGTTTCCAAAAAATATTTACAACATAACTTTGATTTCAGAAACCGATTGTCTTTTGTAAGTGTAGGTTGAATTTTTAACCGACTTCTAAAAGAAAATCGATTTCTTAAATCGTTATAATCATTTGAAGTATTATTAATATTGTGTGTTTGTATTATTAAAATAAATATCTTTAAGCGCTAAATTATAAAACAGTAAATACATCAATCCAAGCACCAGTCATCAATCAATTACCAATTACTAATTAAATTCCACATTGCTTTAAGGTGGAATTATTTTGTTTTCACCATCAGCCTAAAAAAAGATAAATAAATAGATTTTTCCAAAAAAAATCTCACCTTAAAAACTCAAAATATAGCAGTATAACTTATTTCAAAAGTCGTCATCAGAAAAGATATCGCCGAACAAGAAAAAAAATTAAAATTGAGAACGTCCTCATTTCTTGAAGTCTTTAAAAAATAAGAATGAATAAAGACCAACTAATTATAATTTTTAGAAAAAAAATTTTCGAAGATATAATTTGCCTACTCCAAGTTAGCACATATAAAAAACCGTCAATACTATTACATCTAGGGGACACTCAGAGACATAATTCGACTATCTCGTTCAAAAAAGATGGATCATTATTTTTACAAACATTGAAACAAGTCAGAAAATACTACCATGAACAATATATAGTTTATAACTATATTTTTTACTTACAAGAAGGTTGTTGGTGTGGTACTCAGCCGATGAATACTTAGCGAGAGGCATCTTCCAATTATCGAACGGTACTGAAGTGGAAACCCATCGCTCGCTTCGTGCTCTTGGGGTCTTGATTACTTCGCTTAAATAATTCAGCAAACCGGGTCCTGTTTTCAAAGTATTTTTGAATAAATTTAAAGACACATGTACTATAATGTTTCTTAGTTTAACAACACACAACAAGATTGATATTTGCTTACCAGCATCAGCAATATAACGCGAGTGATAAGCAATATTGGAGCAAGGTACTTCCTTAGCGAAAATTCCCTTAGCAGTCAACTCTGCAACGAACTCCTTCATGATATCAGCCGGTCCCGAAATGGTACTAGATTCAGGCCCATTATGACAAGCCACTTCAATTTCAGGAGGACACATTTTTATAATCTGTGAATAAAAGTACGACATTAATAAGAATGCCCGTGTTTCATATTATTTATATAAGAAAATCAGATCGCAACACAGATATACGAACAGGTAACATCCACTGACAAAGTACAATTTAGACTTGGTAGATTTTTAAAAGAAATTATGAATGTTTAGTCCTATAAACAAAAATAAGACATTAAGGAATCTTACATTAGGTGAATAAATGTGAGTTTACACTTACACTTTCTAATGAACTCAAACGAAACATGGGTTTTGATCACACCTCACCTGTTCATATCCCAGACCGATGGCAGCCATGGACCCTCGAATAAACGGAGTCTGCAGTGATACCAGACCTCTGCTATAGGCTGATAAGATCATCTCCTCTGCCGTTAAACAACCGTCGGCGTACGCACATCCCAGCTCTCCTACACTGTGACCTGTAGAAGAGAATTAATATAGTTAATTGTTATATATTTATTATGCTGAAAGAATAAGAATGTATAAGCCAAGAGTCACCGAAAGATTGACTCTAGCCCCTTTCAAAAACGATAATAATCTGCTGAATGCGGACAGATCAAGACCACTCGTTATATTGAGTCTTGAAGAAGAGACCCAGGTACGAGAGTATGTATTATCGTGGCAATGATGACAGTAATAATATTATTTTTTTCTCACCAATAATGCCATCTGGTACCAATCCCAGTTCCTTAAGGACATCAGTAAGTCCTATTTGAATTGCAGCTATTCCCACAAACGAGTGGAGAATGTTGTCGAAAATAGTTTTGTCAGGCGATGTTATTATATGCACGATATCTATTCCTTTTGGTTCCAAAGTTTGTCGGCACCTGGAATTCAATTTTATTGTTAATAAGTGATAAAATGAATATAGTAGATTAATTGTCAAAACAAAGTCTGACAAGGACTTGGAGACAATAACTTAGAAAAACACTTTGAAAAATCATTTACCGTTCTATAGCAGCAGCAAATATGGGTATGCGCATGAGTTGCGTGCCCATACCAGCCCACTGCGAGCCCATCCCGCTGTACACGAACCACAACGGCCGACGAGCATCATCGAAATACTCAGCTTTCTCACATAAACTCACAGTCTTCTGTTCTTCATTCGTGCCTACAATGATGAAGCAAAACAGATGGTAAACAAAGGCATTTGTACAGAAATGTTAAAATATGTTATACACTGGTGATGGACCGAAAATTGCTATATAACAGACGACTTAAATAAATGTGATGGTGAATGGAGAACGAGAATCAACGCTTTCGCTAGTTTAACCTAATGGCTGATAGCAGATGAATGACTGATAGTCATTGATCAAACAAATGCCCAGCAGTTAAATTCTATAGGCAGACTTGATCATGATAGTGTATTTCATTTGCGAATTCCTCTCACACTAACCTAAAATGATAAATCCTCTGCCCAAATGTCCTGGAATGCTCGTCTGATGAATGTTGTGTAGCAAAGCCAACTCCTCCGCATCTATCGGGCGTGACTTCAAATTTTCAAAGATTTTTGTTACAGTAGTGTCTTGTCTTGCAGATATAGTCACGAGATGTGCAATACTACTGGTGTAACGTGATAAATCCTGGAAAAAAAATATAAGTTATAGATATGAATAGTATTACATATGAAAACAGATAAAATTGTACTGTTGCCGATCCAGAAGGTTTTAATTGAATTTCGGAAAAAGTCGGGTCTAATAAACTGGGACATCAACATTAGATCAGCTACAAATTTTGATATGCCCTAAAGATAGTTATTACAGGTCTGAGTGTCTTACATAATACGTAATGTTTGTGAATGCTCCCATTTTTTTTTCCGGTGGAAAAATCATCTAATGACATCCCCGCTCTTGGGCGGAGCTTGGGAGATAGTATCAAACTTTTACGTATTCCTTCGTTGGCTATCGTACAAGAGCTCGAGCTATCTTTCGAAACTAACCCTGGCCCCAGAGTAGGCTTTGACCCAGTTGGGCCCCTGCGGTTGCAACACAACTCCATGAGGCGCGCGGCAACAGTGCGCGCCGTCGACGACTTGGGCTCGGTCCGGACAGTTACCGGACGGTCGGACAGCAAGCTACGCATTGCTCGCCGCCCGCAAGCGGTGGCCGGAAATCGGGATCGGACTCCCGGCAGCGGCTGGGGTGTTTTTAACGCCTGCCGTTGCCTGATGCGGTCGGCCTCCGCCTTTGCTAGCATTACTGCTTCGCAGAAAGAGGCGACCACCTGCCAGTCCTCCTCGCTCTGGACCATGGCCTGTACCAAGGCCCGGCGCGAGAGATCACCGCCGCCGATCACCCTCACGAGAGCACGGCGATGGTCTGCCCAAGCGGAGCACACCTCTACTGTATACTCCACCGTGTCCTCCGGGCGTTCCGCATAGTGGCGACACCCGGGCGTCACTTCCGCACGAATCCGGCGCAGGAACCTCCCGAACTTACCATGTCCGGTGAGAACCTGCATCATGCGCCTTGAGGTCTTTCCAGCCACGCCTCAAAGAGCGCCTTATTTGTGGCGTGCCCATGAATGCTCCTATGATACAAGAGTACTTTCCAGCGCAGAGTATCGCTTCTCTCGATTAAAAATTGTAAAGACTGTAAGTGAAAGGTGGACTAGACCTACTAAGCAGAGGTTGATGATGAACAGAAAAAGTCTTGCGTTTAAAAATCCCCAAATATTCATTTTTATCTACATACAGACGTACCTTGGGTATGTAGTGTCCATGTAGCAGTACATGCGAGTTGACACCGGTGACGGACATGCCGTTGACGGCGACGTACGAGCGGTGGAAGGGCTGATGTTCCGTGACGACGCGCATGCGCCCCTCGCGCAGCGCAACCACATCCTGACGTGGGGTGTTGCAGTGCAGGTTAGCAGCTATCACACCACGATGATAACCCAATAACACCTGTTCAAAAGTAGAAACGACTGAATAACTAGATTATTATTATTACATTTCTTCCAATTTCTTCTTTCACTGGTCAGCAGATTTTTTTATAATAATGTATTGTGTATATTCGGTTGTACATGAATTGTAAAATAACTAGATAATGGAATAGAACCAATAGGTATCTGAAAATAATTTCGAAAACAATTCAGTTCGCTGTTGGAATTTTAAATCTTTAGGGCTTCTAAAAATAAATAAGCTCACATGAAGCACTGTATGAAGTTATGACATATTTGGGTATTTACAATATTTTATACTGAACTACAAATACCTAACACTAAAAAGAAATCTTTTTCTAAAAACAGCATCAAAATTGGTTAGTAAATTGCTTCATTTGCAATAAGCATTCCAAATATTGGTATGAGGAAGAGTGGGGGCGTGATGGGAATATCTCGCTATCTCTCTTGAGTACACGTGACCTTTCCTATTCAACAGTTTATTTTTACACCAGATTTAAAAGGTTTCAATCTAGAATAATACTGAATGAATTTTTAAAACTTCCTTCTATTTGAGATTTTTTAATTTATTGATAAACTAGTGCTCGACTGCGATCCCACCTGATGGTAAGCAGTGATGCAATCTCTGATGGTGAGGCGCACTGGTTTATGAGCCTATTCACTCTTGCCTTGAAAACACTAAAATTATAATCGGACGTGAAGACCGCAGAAGGCAGATTGTTGTCTACAAGCGACTTTGGATGAAATTACTTTTTGATACAAACAAAACTGAGTCAAGTTTGTGTGATTCCAATGAATAGATTACCTTCACAATAGCAGTTATTCCAGACGCAGCTTCGCCGTAACCAATGTTGGAGATGACACTGCCAACTAGAAGTGTGTCTTCCTTTTCTTTACAAAACACCTTCTCAATAGCATCCAATTCTGCTTTGTCAGCATCAGGCGATCCTTTAAAAAAAAAAATAGCATAACTGGTACAACTATTGTGCGTTTTTATCTCTCTGTGATGAATAAATCTAATATTATAAAGATAAAAGATGCTCCTTATGTAGGTATATCGTGCGACTACTGACTGTGGGTCTTCGGGTTCAGTCGTTGGGCTTAGTTTTATATTTTTTTTTATAAAGTGCTACTAAAACTATACCAATTAATAGTAAAGAAATTAATACCGCAACCAAAAGCTTCGACATATTCCACAGCATGCGGTGGAACCCTGGCTTCTTCATAGAATCTGTTCAAGAAGTCTGCAGTCTTTTCAGAATTTCTAAAGTATCCATACAAAGGACCCGTTTCTCCGGTTAGAAGGCCAGTATACTCCGTCTTTGCGAGCAATAAATCTGCGTAGATCCTGTAAATTAAAAAAAAAATAAGAAGCCTTTCTTAATAAGTAATCGATTGCTTTGAAATGTTTTAATGTTTAGCAAATAATAATTTTGCCTCAGAATCATACTATGTCAATAGTATCGACTAGCTATTGATTGAGTACACTTTTGACAGTGGTTACGAGTAGCAACAGTGCAGCAGGTCTAGCCAAATTACGATCGTTTCGTTTCGAATCTCTTTTTACAGTTGGTAACGCCTCTGCTTCCTTTGTTCTGACCACGTGACTTTACATTGAGATGATGACACATTCCTATACATTTGAAGTGTTCCACTAACGTTAAAGATTGTAGATTATCAACTTAGCTAAGCTCTCTGGTGAGACCTAAACAGTTACTTCATGAAAAATTTATATAATATTCAAGTTCATCCACTCACCTCAGTGCATCTTTAGCTTTCTGCAGAAAAAGAACATTAACGGCTTCCGACTTTACACACCCATCCGCATTCTGATCAAATGATTTCGTTTTGCCATCCATCGCCTGGCTAATAATTCTGGAGATAAAAAAAAAATATATTTATATTTGCTGTACAAATACAATGCTGTTTAGTTTTTTGGGCAGTAATCTTATCATTGTAAAGGCTGGCCTAAAATTGGAAGTCAGTTTTTTTTAGAAAAAAACAGCTTTCCAGCAGCCTCGTCCGTCATATTCGATGGATTAGTGCAAATAAAATTTCGAACGTTTTAATTTTTTCCTAATTAACTGAAACTCCTGACAAACGATTCTAATTTTTGTTTTAATTTTTAACTTGTTCGATCTGCCTGTATGGGTGTTAAGTGACGGCAATGTAACTCCAATCCATTTCTGATTTATTTCTAAATATGTATTCACCTTCCGTAGTGCACAGAGGACTGCGGATGCAGACACAAGTAGCAGCCTCCAACAACAGCTGCCTCACATTCTCCTCTACTCATAGCGAGGTATGCCTGCTCTAGCGCTGCGGACGAGCTGCAGCACGACTCGTCAATCGCCATGGAAGGACCCTTCGCGTTCAACCAGTAGGAAATGCGGTTGGCGAACATAGATTTGCAGCATCTAAAACATCAAAAAATATAATACAATATAGGTAGATCGTGTAGATAAAATTAGCAGATTACAAATGCAGTGCTAATAAAGCTTTTCTTTAACAAATATCTGTTTCTAGTAATCTGGTTTTATGCCAGATTATAGAAGCTCTTACACAGGAACTTATTAAGCATAATAGACAGAAAAAAAATATCCCAAGCAAGCAGGTACAGTAGACGGTGCCTGCTTGCTTGGGATATTTTTTTCCTAATTATTTTAATTAAGAAGTCAATTATTCCTTACCCAGTAATACCCAGGCCAGATCTAGAGTCGGCGTCATAAAAAGATGCCTTTTCAGCTTCGGAGAAACAGGTACCGACAAACACGCCTACCTTTTTACCAGACAGGTGCGCGGGATTTACTCCTGTGGACGACAAAAATATCAAGTGTTGTTTGATAGTTGAGCATATGACTACTGCAAAAATTAGTCAGGATAATCTAATGTTGAATTTCGAGACGTTTGTTGTCGAACTCCTCCAAAACGGCTTGACCAATTTTTAGGACTTTTTGTGTATATTTTAGGTAGATCTGAGAATAGGCTATTAGTAGTAGGCTATTTTTTACCCTCCTACCCCTACCCTCATTTTTTCTTTGACGATTTAAATGGAAAAATAACATTCAGTCGGTTAGGTTTTTATATAAAATTATGTTATTTTGGGCTATAATAGGATAAAGCTTATTGTTTTAGTCTCATAACTTGCTGCTTAAAAACACCAGTTTGTGTTTTTTGCAGTTTGCAGAATCAGATTTTCTCTTACATAATAACACTTAAGTGGGTGAAACGATTCGAATGAGGGTTATTTTTATACAAAGTTTTTTAGCGATAGTACATAGATATTTATATTTGTCAAAATCGTTTTAACCATTTATAATAAGCTAAGCCTCCCCTGTAGCTTATAGGGAATGAACAACCAAATGTTTGTAAATATGGTCAAGTGGGATATTAATCAATGAAAGGGTATCAGATGTACTATGCAAATCTGTATGATAAATGAAGATCAGTGACAGTCTAAGAGTGAGTTGCACCATTTAACTATAACGATAACAAAGCCGTTAAAACAGTTGTCAAATCGCCAAATTGACCAATAGGCGGCTGTTTCACGGCTGGTTATGATTTGGTTATCGTTATAGTTAAATGGTGCAACTCACCCTAAAAGTTATGACAAGTCTTTCATTTCTCATAACTTTAAAAAAAAATCTCATAGCAATAAAGAGAACTTAACTTTATTGATATGAGATATTTTTTTACATGACATTTTAACACTAATGTATTTTTATTATATTGTATTATTAATGTATACATTTATATGCATATTAAAATACAAGCGTATATTTTAAAGTATAAGCTTTCAATATAGCAAATGATCTTATGTTTCGATTATGTAGAATGACGATCGAATTACGAAATATAGGTAATTCGTGTTCGCTCACTTCTGTGTATTATTAAAATGTGTTTCCGTTTATTTTCCCAAAAAAAAATATTTAAGAAAAGTGAATAAATTTGGTCAAGGAAGCATTCACTACTGAACAATCACAACATCGATAACTTACCTGCATCATAAATAGCATTGTATGACTGTTCGAGCACTTTTCGGGACATGGGATCCATACTGTTCCCAAGGCGGTAATGAACCCTGAAAAACTGCGCGTCGAATCGCTCAAGATCTGGTATTATGCCCACATGCCGAGCTGCCTCGGGGTGATTGACGGTCCAACGCACTTTGTTCGTTGATGCTGGGTTCACCTAGGGGATAAAATATTGTATAAGTTACTGTTCTACTGTATTGCTGTGTTACAGACTACTACACGAAGACGGGGCTCTTTATAAAGCATTACCTATGCCAAAATTCGACACACGAACCCTGAATATCAATATATTCAGGGTTCGCGTGTCGAATTTTGGCATACGTTCACCAATGTGAATGTCTTCATTTTGAGAGTAATGGTGATAAAATAAATAAATTAAAAGAATGCTTCATTCCGATCACCTAGTTAGTCTACCATATCAAATGCGAGTGAGGTACTCCCTGTGCAGATGCTGTAATGCTCAGACGTTGCTACTAATGAGGCCACCTGGGGCCACAATAACTGAAAAGTAAACTTTCAACACAAAACAGAAAAAAGTATCAAACCTTTACCTTATTGTACAATATATCAGACAGTTCCTTGACGTGATGCGAGGAGGGGTAGAGCCCCGACATGCCGGAGATGACGACCCTCTCACCGTCAGCGGCGAGACTTGGTGCAGGCAAGACTTCTCCTACCGAACCAGACTGAGGTTGGGGTGCGGCTAAATCTTGCGGAGTGGGCGTCATGATTGAGCAGGCTAGGAAATTGAGAAGCACATTTAAAAAGGCTAATTTAATAAAAATAATTGATTAATAATGACAATAATTTATGTATCAATTAGCATTGTTCATAAATAAATTGTATAGGAAGGGAACACTGTCTCCTAAGATACAGGTTAACTACATACCTAGTTCAGAAGGCAGAGCATCTATGTAACAATGACATTTGTTTGCAAATACATAAATGATGGTTATTATTAATTTATTTATACGTGTTGCGCCGACCGCAAATAACAGGAAGATGAGGATGATTTTTTTAAATAATAATTTATTTAGTTTAGTACCAATATAAACCAATTTTAGTTTAATGATAAAAAAAACTGTAAAAAAGCTGTATTTATGGAACAATAAAAAAAAATTAAGATATGACTAGCTACAGTCAATCCTTTCGCATTTATTATGAATAAACATAGCCATTAATACCATAGATGGATTAGTTTAAAGACTGATTCTACAGGAAAGTATGAACTTTCAGCAAAAAAGAAATTCATAAAAACAGTTTCAAAAGAAATGAAAAATTAAAAAAAAAAATGATATAACTTACGTTGTATTATTTATTTAAATTAAATAAATAATGATTATAGTAAACAATTGATCACACCAAACTCTAACGAAAGTTCGGTGAGAGTGATTTCCGATCGAACTATCTTCTATTTATATAAATTGAAAAGGTAAGAAATGGTTTAAATATGAACCATTGACCACTGTTGAACTCGGAACTCGGGACGTCGAGTCACATTATTGTCGTGGGGAAGAGATACTCGGCGACTTATTCATTTATTCATTAAAATGCTAATACGAAACATGAGCCTTTCCAAAGAAATGGTACTACAGCTGATTCTGCTCTGCAACCAAGTGGATTCCTTGAACCTCTAAAAGGTAAATAGGTTGTTAGTCGCCACACTCAGAAATGGTGTTACCTTTGTTTGGGTGTACATGCACGTTGCGCCTTCCAGTCTCCACTTGAGGTCTCTATGACCACAAGTATTAACTAGGTAATAAATATTATTTTATCTTGTAGATGTGTCAATCAAGTGCTTACTTTGTAGCACCATTGTGCATTGGTCGCTGTCCAGTGGCGTAGCTAGTTGACAAACGGCCCTAGGGCAAAAGAAACTGAGACCCTTTTTTACGTGGTAAATTATTTATCAAATAATTTCCTCTGCTCTGTGTGGAGCGGGAGGAAGTGTCAGACTTTTACTGACTAAAACGAGTTGCCATATTTATATTAAAAGTTAGTTCAGACAGTTACACCAATAGAGTATTTCTCTCACATTAAAATACCTGCGAAAATGTGAGTAACCAGTTGATGACGCTTATACGCGCGTGTACTTTAAGCTTACTTAGACCTGAAGTAAGTTTTGGCATCCCATTCCTAAAAGATTTCAGTTAAACATAATTCCACACCTGTGCATGCAACAAGTTCCATAGTTTAACAATTTCAGTCTTTAATATCCGGCCTAACCCAGGCCCGGACTTAACAATCCAAGGCCATAGAAATCTATCTTAGCCCAGACAGCCGGGGGTCTACCTTTTATAACAACACTTTTTATGTCATAATATTATTTTGTACTAGCTCTTCCCTACTTCAGCCTACTATACCCTACTCTACCCTACTATACCCTACTCTACCCTACTCTACCCTACTCTACCCTACTCTACCCTACTCTACCCTACTCTACCCTACTCTACCCTACTCTACCCTACTCTACCCTACTCTACCCTACTCTACCCTACTCTACCCTACCCTACTCTACTTTACTCTACCCTACTCTACCCTACTCTACCCTACTCTACCCTACTCTACCCTACTCTACCCTACTCTACCCTACTCTACCCTACACTACCCTATTCTACCCTACACTACCCTAATTTTCATTTTTTTTCCATAAGAACCTTCTCCTCATAATAACGGACACAACAAAAAAAAATTGCGAAATCGGTCCAGGCGTTGTTGAGTTATGCGCTTACCAACACATTTTGCGATTCATTTTTATAATTTTATATTATAGATAACAGCGGATAGCATAGCATAAACTTTATTTCGCAGAAAATCGTTTGGCGTATCACTCATTTATCTTATATTCATAGCTCAATTTTGGTTATCTGAATCATCGATAGACTTAAATTTTATATCCATAATAATTAAAAAGCGGAACCTTCATGTCCTAGAAAATTCACATTCATAATCGACTTTGGCAAACATTCCACAATTATCACACAACGCGATCTAGTCCCAAGCTAAGCAGTGTTATGAATACTAGACAACTGATAAACGTACAAGCTTATATATTTCTTAATACATATTAGAGATAAATTATACCCAGACACAGAACAAATGATCATGTTCATCACATAAACATTTTTCCAGGGTGGGAATCGAACCCACGACATAAGGCGTTAGTGTCACTAACCACTACACCAACATTTTTTATCGAAAGACATTAGCTGTGGTGATAGTAGTAAATTCAAAACGGTATGTAGCGTAAATAATTAATATTTACGTTACCGTTATAAAACACTGTCGGCTCGAATAGGGCCGACGAAAGGCCACTGCAGGTACCTCTTATTTCTTTCTGCAGGGTTTAAAGGCTCTTATTTCTGGGTGATTATAAAAAAAAATAAGCCGAAATAAAAAAAAATAACTTATAACCTAAACTGTCAGTTACGGGTGCCTAAAAATTCCGAGCTTGCTACACTCACTCATTGATAGACTATGCACTTTACCAATAGGTAGATTTTAATTTTTGACGTTAAAATATGTAAGTACCTATACCAAATAATCATCATTCTAAATAAACGTTATGTAATAAAATTATGCGGAGTTTTAACTATGGCAAAGGTAATTATGCCAAATAATATTAAACCATCTTAAATTCGGACATATTTAACATTCGGCCAAACAGAACTTAGGTATGTTAAATATTTTTTATGCTTTAAACTATTCGCTTAAAAAAGATTATGCCAAGTGTGTTATGCCAAATAAAATTCGGTGCATCAAGACACTGTCAGAAAAAGTAAACCATTATCCTATAGTTTCTGGGCTTCCTACAACTCAAAGACGCCTCTGTCATAGTCTCAACTATTTTGAATATGCTTACTAATTTATTCTGTAAAGGTAATGGAACTCAATGACCTTTCTAAAAAATTTTTTGTTAATCATACAATGTTTTAAACATGGATTTCCGTTTATAGATTTTTAGGGTTCCTTATCCTTATTAGTAGGATAGTTAGTTGTCCTAACAATACTCTTATAATTTCACCATATCCATCTGTCTGTCTGTTATCAGTTTGCATAAAATTGAATTCTAAAATGCTAGTTTATTGTAAAAGCAAGAGTTTCCCCCACCCACACGCTAAACTTAAGCTTGGCTTGGTTTGAAAAAACTGAAAAAAAATAACGAAATGTTAGTAGTAGATGTACGATACAAGTATTAGGGCATGCTAACCGTTAATCGATAATTTATCGGTTATCGGTCCATTTTGACAAAACGATAAATATCGAAAACAAAAACGATAAATCGATAATTTTATATAACAAATTCTGACACATTTCTGAACGAACGTTCGATGCATCCTATTCCCTCGCCGCGCAAGTTTTTTTTAACATTCTTTTTAACTATTGGTTTAATCGTTAAGAAACCTTGAAAATGAGAGAGCCGTAATAGAGATCAAGTGTTTTCCATCATTGGCGAAGAAAAACCAAAGCCTAGAGGCAGCTGCACTAGAAGAGAAAAACTTTGCTCTAACATTGGATAATAATGTTCTAGTTATGAATAAAAAGCATGATTATTACTATCACGTAAATTAATAATTTTATTGCATGTCCACTTTATAATTTATTTTAGAGTGTTATTTACTCTTACTACAATAGACAGCCCGTTTAGTTTATTTCAGCTATTTTCATAGTGTTATGTCATACGGCATTTTATTGTCGGGAAATGCCACCGATATCTAGTAAATTTTTGTTTTGCAGAAAAGGGCTATTCGTACAATTTATAAATTGAGTCCCAGATACTCGCTCAGAGATAATTAAAAATATTAATATATTGACTGTACCTTCTCAGGATATCTGTGAAAGTATTTTGTATGTTCATAAAAACAAAAACATGTTTAAAATATAGTGATATCCATAGCGTCAATACTAGGAACAAACACAAATTTGTGGTTCCTGCAACCAGGCTCAAGAAAATAGGAGGTTCATTTAGATGCCAATGTATACACTTTTATAATAAACTTCCCAGTCACATTCAAGAACTTAGCCTGAATAAATTCAAATCGTTTGTAAAGCGAAAACTTCGCCAGAAGGCTTTTAATGCTGTAAAAGAGTATCTTGAAGACAAAACGGCTGAAGATTGATCTGCTCTAGTACTGTATATTATTAGTGGTTATATATGTCCTTTTTTATTACTATTATTTCATTTACTCAGGTATATGTACATATAAATTATACTTTTAAATATTCACTTATAATACCACAAGAGCTTCAAAATTATCGGGAAATTTCCCGATAGGTTCGTTGCAAACAAATGAAGGAGTCAAGTTTTTCAGGTTAAAAAATCAAGAGCGCGAACGCGAGTGATTTTTCCTGAAAAACTTGACGATTTTATTTGTTTGCAGGGAACCTTGAGGGAAATGCCAGATAATTTTGAAGCTCGTGTGGTATTCGGGGGATTATTTTTCCGTCCCAAATGTCGGCCAATAGAATTGCACCATGAGACGAAATGTATTACGACGGTATTTTTCATGCAAAATCTCCAATTTTCACAATTGAATTCAACCTGTCAGTGATCATGTTTTGTTTTTTATATATAGCAACTATAGTACAATTCACGAATGATGGCGGCCCTGAAGTTAGCCTTTGCGAACTTTCGCGCATGTACACTCATAGAAAAAACTGTTATTGTCATTAATTTTATTTTAAACCGAAATACGAATAAAAAAATCCTTATGCAGGAACCAAGTACAAATAAAAGTAATATCAAAACGCTATGAGACAGAAAGCTATAAAAATAACGTAATAAATTAAGGATTCACTCATCTCTCGACAAAATAATTAACAACAAATTATCGAAAACTTTTGTAACTGTCCGTACTCTAGAGAGAGATAACAACACGAACTCGACACCAATGCTAACGTGTGACTGAGACACATGATCGCGTACCGAGAGTTGCCGAATATGCACGAAGATATACGATGTCAACAAAAAGGGATGTCCAATATGCATTTCCAAGGATGTTGTTTAGTCGATTTTTTTTCGAATCGATTAAAATTGAATTATAAAAATATATTTATAATCAATTTTATACTTGGTTTAAATTACTCTCGAACAGTAGTTATTGAAGTAGTAATTAATAAATAACTGATATTTAACTAAATTATGTCTTTGAACTAAGAAAATGAAATGTTACTATTTGTTTTTTTAATTAAAGTTTGAAATCTCATTTACTAACGACAATGTTTAATAAGTTTTTAAATCTATTTCGTTCAGTATCTTATATAAACAAAAATCAATAAATTGCAAATCGATAAAAATCGATTACGATTTTTGATTGAACAAAGGAACGATTGTGTTTAAATAGAGTCAATCCCTAGCATATCCCTGCCTCGCGCACGTCGCCATTTGGTTCCTAAAACACGTTACTGCGCAGCCTTCTGCGCAAACTTCACGGCCGCCATCATTCGTGAATTGTACTGTACCAGAGAAAATTTTCAAAAAATTATCAGTATAATACCATGTAGGTTGTACCACGTGACGTCGAATGGTGCAATTCTATTGGTCGATATTTGGGACGGAAAAATAATCATTAAAAAAAATTAAAAAAACATTTATAAATATAAAAAATAGTAGCCCACCGGTATCGGGAACAGGGTCCAAGCTACCGGCGGTCCGGGTTCCAGAGAAAAGAACCTCCTGACTATAAGAGCAATACTGCTTTCTAAATCAAGCCCTTGATCCAGTCGCCTAACGAGAGCCTCCTATGGTGTTGGTCGAGGCTCTTGGCTATTATGCTATTGGCTGAAACAACTATCGGTATAATGATCGCTGAATCCACTTCCCACATGTCGACAACCTCGCGAGCCAAGCCAATATACTTCGGTGTGGGCGCCGTCGCTGCAAACGCGAACGGCGGCTATGCTAAACGCCTGCCAGAGAGTCATGGCAATACGGATGGTGCGGGGATACCGCACGGTTTCCCGCGGAGCGGCGAGCCTTCTTACTGGCCTACCACCATGGGATCTGGAGGCAACAGTCCTTGCACACATGCACGATATGCGCGTGGAGATGCAACGCCAGAATGAAAATCCGCTGCCGCGACAGGTCACGGCATGGCGGACAGAGCTCCGGCGGGATCTCACGGTGAAATGCAAATAAATAAATGAAATGAAATGAAATGGCGTCAGCGACTATCGCAACCCAGTGCTGGGTACGCCACAATTAAGGCGGTAAGTCCCCTCTTTGAGGCGTGGCTGGAAAGACCTCACGGCGTCCTTACCGTCCGCATGACGCAGGTCCTTACCGTACATGGCACATACGGGAGGTACCTGTTCCGGATTAAAGCGGAAGTGACGCCCGGGTGTCGCCATTGTGCGGAATGCCCGGAGAACACGGTGGAGCACACAGTCGAGGTGTGCCCAGCTTGGGCGGAACATCACCGTGCCCTCGTGGGGGCGATCGGCGGCGGAGACCTCTCGCGCCGGGCCTTGGTTGAGGCCATGGTCCGGAGCGAGGAGGAGTGGCAGGCGGTCGCCGACTTCTGCGAAGCATTAATGCTCGCACAGGAGGAGGCCGACCGCAACAGACAACGGCGCTCTCGCCGCCGCCGCCGGGATTTCGATCCCGATTTCCAGCCACCCACAGCCGGGCCGAAGCCTACTGGGGCCAGGGTTATCCGAAAGGGAACTCGAGCCCCGGTATAAAGGCTAGAAGGAACAGGGTGGGTCTTTTAGTCAGTAAGAGTCTGACACTATCTCCCGCTCCGCCCAAGAGCGAGGGTTCAGAAGAGAGAGGCATAAAAAAAAAGTCAATATACTTGATTTGTTTATCTTTCTCTTTCCGCATGACGAGGTTCTCGTCATGCGGAACGGATATGTCAACAATCATTGCATGCCTCTCGCTTCGATCCATCACCACTATATCAAGCTTATTGGCCACAATAATCCTGTCAGTGATGATGGGCCGATCCCAGTACAAAGTGATATGACCGTTATCAAGAACTGGGTTGGGCTCATACCTATAGTATGGCACTTCCAATTCCACAAGAGAGTATTTCAGAGCAAGTTTCTGATGGATAATCATGGCTACAAGGTTCTGCCTATGCAAGTTTGGAGGTATGGGAACAGAGAGTAAAGTCCCGCAAACCTCCGTTGAAAAGGGAGGATCCTCAGACCAGACATGTGTTATGGTCTGGTGGGCGACTGCCCGATAGATGATTTCGGGCTGTCGTATATGTTCAAATCGCGCGGAGAACTTTGATTGCGCGATGCAGGATTTCATATATTCTTCGTAGTTCTTATGTGGCGCCATAGATGTCGCTACACAAGTACCCTCCGTTAGCTAGACGAGAACAACCAGAGATAATGTGACTGTTATTATTATTATTTTCTTTTCTTTTTTTGTCGAATTTGACATTAATGATTATTATTTTTTATTTTTTTTGCATTTTGATATTTGATAATTTTAGTTTAAAACTTTATTTTACAATTTGACTTAGAACTTAGAAGGTTCTTTATTTTATTTTACTATTTGACGTGGATAATAATATTTTTTTTTTTATTTATGTAAAGTGTTACATTTTGTAAATTCTATTTTATTATTGTGAATGTGGGGACTATGTGGATTACTTTTTCCTTTTCTGTATTTTAACATGATGTCTGGCAGTTTTGAGTATTTGATGCGGCCTACACAAATGTCCTTTCTTTGGCATTGTTCGTCAAATCGTTGAGCTCCTTAGTAGTCCTAAGTTTGAGCTACACGAATACTGACAACTGCTTACACTGAATGGACAGGTCCACTCAAATTTGGGTGGTTCATTCCTCAAAAGACCATCTGAGAAACTAATCTACATGGTTCTCATATGATTTGACCATTACATGTTTTTTACTGTATGGACTTTAAAAGAAACTTTGACCCCTGAGTTTGTTTCGGTGTTTCTTCTCAGGGTAGTCAGCTAGGAAACACCGGCCTCATCTAGTTTAAACTGACTGAAAACAAAATTGACGTGTAAAAGTGTTTTTTTTAAAAACCTATTTGCAAAATAATAAAAATATTCATCCGAATTGAGAACCTCCTCCTTTTTTTGGACTATCTACACTACTACTAGGTTATCAATTTCGGTAGCATTTTTTTAATGTTCATTACCTCAGAACCCTTTTCTAAATCCTGTTTATTGTAACGGGCCTCTACGGAACCCAACACTACGCGTAAGCCATTATTCGAATCGGTTTATTTTTTGATTGTTTATTAATTAGGTGAGCAAGACTTTAGACTTAATTAGAAATCAGTTCATTTACCGAAACATGTTTCAATGTCCTA
Organism: Mythimna ferrago; assembly: GCA_910589285.2. Lineage (NCBI taxonomy): Eukaryota > Metazoa > Arthropoda > Insecta > Lepidoptera > Noctuidae > Mythimna > Mythimna ferrago. The sequence goes on along the minus strand of OU342690.1, from coordinate 19,254,874 downwards.
TAAAAGAGGGCCTATGTAATTTATTTTTACAATCGTTTCTATTTTGGTACCTAGGTGTTTATTTAGTAGCGATACCTACTGACGTCTTCGTAACCTATTAGCCTACTGGCTATTTAATATAATAATATATAATATAAATACTTAATAACTGACTTCAAAGAGAAGGAGGTTATAATATATGTTCGCCTGAATGTATTTTTTTTATAAGTATGTTCACCGATTTCTCGGTCAATTGTAGACCGATTCGAATTAGTCCCATAGAATTATTGTTATGATCTGATAATGAACTTCGAAGATATTAGACGGAACTCCCCATAGTCCTATGAGGAGTTGTGTTATGAGTGTGTTATTGTTGTACCATGATCCCACAGCAAATTTGTCGTAACATATAAAATGGCTTTATTTATAAGTGTAGTCGACGACTGACTGAAAGAAGAGGGGGAGGAGATCTCGATATATCGAACTGGTCTGATGATGAAGCCAGAAGGTAGGCACCGGAACTCGATAATAAATCAATGTCATCAATCAATCAATTAACCTTAGGTACCTTGTTTGGGAATATTACCGCTCGGTCACGGACATGACGCGTATATCAGTAGCACTCGGCTAAACCATTTTGAAGGGAACCGAATTATCTATGGATCTAACACACGCGCCGCCATCGCATTGGTGAGACATTTAGTGAGCATGATAAACTCAACTGCTATTAGTAATTTATGTCAAACAAGTCTAATAGTAGGTAACCTAAAACCATAAATTGCTCCATGGTACTCACATTTATAAACTTTGAAAAAAAAAATAACGATGTTTTCCTTCACTTTTTTGAGCAGTGGTGATGAAATAAATTACACAGAGAAATTCGCCTGGTTGGGTTTGAACCCGTGATCTACAACTCGTAAGTCGGGGTCTTTACTACTCGGCCACCACTGCCTGACGATATTATGAAGGTGTTTCTAGTACCGATTGTGAAAACTAAAACCCTATTATTATATTTTCTACTATAGCTGCCAAGGTGCTTAACGGTGTGCTTAATTATCGTCTTTCTCAGTCTGTGGTACCTGAAGACGCCCAACTGGGGTTCAGGCCTGGTTTCCCAGAGTGCCCTGTAACTGTCACTAACTGTAAGATACTGTAAATACTACCTTTTTGGACCTCTCAAAGGCTCAAAATCTCTCAAAACCGCTAAAATGTTGTCGCTACTATTGTCAACAGTAGCGACAAGATACGTGTTGATAAGCAAGATATTTGTAATACATAACATGATTGAAAAGAGTGTCCATGGGGTTTTTTACACATTCTTCTTCATAGGGATCTCAGCTTTGGGATGTGCAATTTTGAATTAGGAACAATTTTTTTTAGACTGACTGATTTCCTGACAAGTCGAAAGTGCCTGTAAATGGTTTATTTGAAATAATAGTACATTATGATGTAAGTGTGTAATGTTAGTGATTACAGTCAATGTGGTATTTAGACCCGAGCCGTGGCGAGGCATTAATTACTCACGTGTATAATACGACGTTTTTCAATACACTTGTGAAGAAAATAACATTAAAACTAGTAAATTTTTTTGTGATATGGCGGTAAAAATTTGTTTTCATATGCGCGCGCATAAATTTTTTATTTACCCCTTGAGGAAGACTAGATGTCTTGCGTAGTGACAATGGAATACGCATGTATCATTTTATAATTATTTTGTAGTATTTAATTTTATTTAATTAATACAGCCACTGAATTTCACTCGAATAATTCAAGCCAAAAACCGCGCGCATCTTAAAATGGCGGCCATAGACCATAATCATAATAATCATAATCGTTTATTTGCTAATATGGGAATAAAAAAACAATTTTTATTTGAATGTACGATTTATTTCCTAAATGTTTTTTTTTTAATATTATTATATTAACACTAGTAGTCAAAAAATGAAAAAAAAACAATGTGCAAAACAACTTAGGAGTACCTAAAACACGTAAGGATAATGGTGGACGTTATTAAAAATTATTGAGTGTTGTGCTTGTGATTCGATTTACGTAAGTTGATTTTATGTAAATTGTTTTATAGGTCGCGCGGTGAATTAAGATCGCTCGGTGAAAGTAGTGGGGGCAATCGGCGCATGTGTACAATTTTATTGCACACAGAAATTCTTAGTGTGTGAGGATTTTATTTTTAATTTCGTATGTTTGAACCTTAGTAACATAACTTATAATAACACTAGTTTTTGCTTGTAATTTATCTTGTAAGTAGGTAAATTCAGAAAAATATAATAAAAATATTTCGATAGTTTCTTAAAGTAACAATTCACGTCGTAAACCATTTTTCTGACTTGCTGTTTCAAAACTTTATTTTTAACCATTTTTTTTTACCACTACTAATACCACGACTAATACGATAACACAAGCTGTACGCAACAGTACCCAAGTACAACAGTATCCAATGAGACGCGTGAACGCAACGCGGGAATTGAAGAGCGACTCTATCTACCAATGACGTGTCGCTGTCGGCGCACACCCGCCCGCACGTCGCCAAATAGACCTTAGAATTGAATACTGCGCATGCCCCTTCCACTTTTGCCGAGCGATCTTAATTCACCGCGCGACCTGTAGGTAAAATTAGTTGATTCCAATTTTTTAGGTCATTATTACGTAGGTACTTAAGAGTAAGCAAAAGACGTGATACAGCCTTATTTTTGAAGTTCTTAATAAGTACTTTTTAGGCGCCAGATAAACTTAGATCAACGGTCATTGACCTCCTACATTTGTTGACATTCATTTTAATTTCAAAAACGGAAATGAAGACATAAAGCTGTCTTGAATCAACATCTATCGCGATTCTTTACACTTTCTAGCAACGAAAAACAGAAAATTACATGTTTTTCGGGTATCTACGCAGAGATATTAAGAAAAGGTAAATGTACTTTAATCCACGTTTATCTGGCAACTTTTATTATTGCATTACGACATATCTTTTGCAAATTGACGGTCCTGCCAGTGGAAGTATGAAGGAAAATATTGCAATTTATGTTTTGATAACATATCGATAACACGATGTTTGGAGGCGAGGCTAGACGCGTGCGCCGTGAGGCGGTGTTTGTGTGTGTGTACGCAGCACGCAGCGCATAGTGTGTCTACAAACACGGTAAAAATATCTACAGTAATCCAACTTCATACAAACAGACGAAACGCGAGCTTATAACTACGCGCCTCAATCTCGCGGTGCGCTCGCGGTGCAGACAGTCGCGATCGCGACTGTACCGCAGTGACGATCGGACGGTGTGTTGTTTACAATTTGTTATAGTGTTTAATATTGTATCAGTTTGTTAACAATAACCGCGCGATTTTTTCACTAAAAATAAGTTCAAGTACATATTTACATACATGCATACATATATAACGAGTAGGATATATTATGCTGTTTTTGATTGCACGAATTCTTCAATAACGCCAATCCAGAGATGACTTTTTTTAGATTACCTGGAAACTCTGAAAGGTACTTACTAGTAGGTCTAGTAGGTCTTTTTAATGGATAATTATTTCCTTTTATGTCCCGAAAAAAAAAAGATTTGTGGATTAATAAATAAAGTGAATAGAGTAAAGGAAAGTGATTGACACGAGTGAAATAGGTAGTTATAGGTGGTTCATGAATCATGATACGGTAGTTACGCTTGTGTTAAAACCTTGGGCATGTATGTTTTGTTTTGTTAGTTTGTATAATTCAAAGTAAAGTGGTATTTTATTATTAATAATAGTTATTTATTGTACTGTGTGTATGAATAAGACTCTTCTTCTTCCTGCCTTTGTCCTGTTTTATTTGGGGTCGGCGCAACACGTTTTTTTCTTTCATTCTGTCCTGTCACTCGTCACGCTATCACTAACTCCCTTTTCTTTTCATATCACTTCTCACACAATCCATCCATCTTTTCTTTGTCCTCCCTGCGGGCGAGTCGAGGAGTCGAAATGATACAGCTGTTAGCCCAAGTTCGTGTATTGTCAAACGAAGGCAAGTTATACAAGCGAAAGGCGAAGGTTTGAGTTTATAGTTGAAGTAAGAGAGCAAGGTAGAAAACAAGACTAAGTTCTTCTTCTTCTTCTTTGCCTCTTCCCACGTTAGGTGGGGTCGGCTCTCCTTATCCTTCTGCGCCAGGACAATCTGTCCTGGGTTGTCGGGTCAGGCAGTTGGGACTTCCTAATTAGATTGGCCATACTAGTCCACCAGGTCAAGGGCGGCCGTCCTCTCCCTTTCTTGCCTTCTGGGATTGCCATGGCCTTCTGGACCACATGCTCGCTGTCTCTTCGCATGACGTGGCCGTACCATCTTAGGCGTGTTTCGGTGAGTTTTTCCTGGACTGGAGTGACTTTGAAGCTACCTCGGACGTATTCGTTTCGAATTTTGTCCAGTCTAGTCACTCCGCCCGACCACCTGACCATCTTCATTTCGGCCACGTGTAGCTTTTGAGCATTTGTTTGCTTCACTGTCCAGCATTCGGCCCCGTACAGCATCGCTGGTCTTACTGCTGTCTTGTACACTTTTCCTTTAGTGCGTATGGGCATGCGCGGGTCACAAAGAACTCCAGTGAGTGTGCGCCATTTTTGCCAAGCGACATTTATCCTGTGGGATACATCTGTCTCGACATTTGCGTCTCGCGTTACTATTGAGCGCAGGTATCTGAATTGGTTGACCTTTGGTACTTGCGTGCCATCTAAAAACAAGACTAAGTTAAGGAAAGTAATTTAGATTTTAGAGCAGAACACATTCAGAACAGAACACATCCCTCTCCCTCTCCATCCATCCACATGTAAATTCATAACTCTTTTAGCAATATGCTTTTCATCTCTCCTCTTTACATGACCATACCAAGATAAACGATTTCCTTTCAACCTTCCAGTCACTGGCGCCACTTTCAAACCTCTCCTAATATATTCATTTCTCACTTTATCCATTCTCGTCACACCACACATCCATCTCTTATCTCTACAAATCATCTTACAAACATAAGATTCATGTTTATGTGCCGCAAAATGCGATTATGTTTAAAAGGGTGTGAGCCTGGAGATCTGTCATACAGGTCTCGAACCTAGTTCAGACTCCAGCTCTCACAAAGGTTTTTTTTAGTCTTAGGCAAAATGTATAAATAATACTTGTGTTAAAAATGTACCTTTTTGAGAGAAATAAATGATATATTATATTATTATTATCTTAACATTCTCATCTCCGCTACATGCAATCTTTTTTCATCCGTCTTTTTCACAGCCCAACATTCTGATCCATACAGTAGTAGTATGACAGGCCTTATCACGGACTTGTACATTTTACCCTTCAACTTGAGGGCCATCCGTGGGTCATAAGTTATTCCCGTGACCTGTCGCCATTTCATCCATCCTGCGTTGATCCGATGTGTTACGTCCCGGTCTACCTCACCATCCCCTTGGACGAACGACCCGAGGTACCGAAAGTCGGAACAGATCGGTATGGGCGTTCCGGCGAGAGCTAAGGGCACTGGATTGGAGAGACCGCCGAAATCGCAGAACAAGTACTCCGTTTTGGTTCTACTCAATTTCAGGCCAACACTCTCCAATCTGTGCCACCACCACACACCAGGGAGTTTCTTCCTGAATGTCCGACGTCAGAACGTCCATTATCATCAGGAAGAGGTAAGGCCTGAAACTGCGTTAAGCGGGCACCCGCGCGGTTTCATACAAAAGTGCTCCGTCGCGGGGACCAGCGCGGGTGTCCGTCACAGGGAGGCGCGCCCCGCACCCACGCAACGGGGCCCGCCTCCGTGCGACGGAACCCGTCGCGGGGGCACGCGCGCACAACAACCTAGATTCAATAAACGGGCTTACTGGCTGTCGTTTTTTTTTTTTGCTAGTCGTCGTTTTGCTACGCAATAATATATTAAGTTCTCCATCGACACGACTATACAAGCACACCGTTAAAATTGAACTAGCGACACTGCGTAAATCGGTCTCCGCGACGGGTCCCCGCGACGGGGACCGTCGCGTAGCCACGGAGCCCACCCGCGTGTCCACGCGCGTAGACACGCGACGGTTGCCCGTCGCGGGCGCCCGCTTAACGCAGTTTCAGGCCTAAGGGCTGAGAGCCGACCCTTGGTGTAAGCCGACAGCCACAATGAAGCTGCCAGTAGTGCCCACTGAAGACCGGACTTGGGTACTGCATGAATAAGACTAGAAAAAATAAATTTGACCGTCTGTGTGCCACTATATATATATATATATATGTCGCATCATGGGTGGCCGAGATGCGAAACATTGGGTCTTCATCATGATCCGACATGGTTCTTGGTAGATGTGGGCTCTGACTTGGGTACTCGAACGAAAGATAGTTTGAATGACAATAACTTTATTTTTACTAACGGTTTTTACAATTTGAAACAAACACGTGCGTTGGTACTGAGCGTATGCCAAGACTGTCCGAGGAAGAGTGTCGCACCACTCGGTCTTCCCTCCAGCCCTCGCTGCATCCCTTCTACCGACGATCGTGTCCAAGCGGTAGGGCGCCGCTTGCGTTTCCGGTGACGATATTATTAGTTAACGAAACGATTTACTAGATGGCGCTGTCCGTCGCACCATAACGCCATCAATCCACGACACGGCCATCCCTGACTAGCACCCGTCCTCGGGTGTAGTACCTGTGGACAAAATATGCTCAGAAAGTAAACTAGCTCGGCTATCCTGCCAATAGAAACAAAGGTAGGAGTTTCTTACTGGTACTTTATTCCTTTTAAATCTAAGTACAATATAATCAACTTTCATAACTTAAAATGCCTTATGATTAAGATTACATACACAGTGCTTCCTGCACAATAACATTCATTGGAAAAGATCCGATCAACAAGTTGAAATGACTAAACAAGGTAATTCTAACAATACTGTCTCTTTACCAATTAGCTATGCATACTCAACTCATTGAACTTTTACTATTTCTGTGTACCAACACTGACCTGAATCGCACCAACGATTCCTTACAGACCCATCGCCACATGACACTCATGAGGTGCGGTCCAGAGTGAAATCGCACCAACGACTTCTTGTAGACCCATCGCCACATGTTACTCATGAGGTGCGGTCTAAAGTGCAATTGCACCAACAACTTTTTACAGACCCATCGCCACATGTCACTCATGAGGTGCGGTCTAAAGTTTCGAGTGTGAGTATACAAGCAATACTTAATCAGATTTGGTCTCGCTACCACTGTCATCAACTATGACATCTAACTCTCGAGGAACTTGGTGATCGGGGATCTTCCTTACACGATCATGGGGGTATTTGTATGTTCGCTTAGAGTCAAGTGCCTTTAGTAGGTACCTATCCCCGTCTAACACATCGATGATTTTAAATGGACCTTTGAACTTAGGATCTAATTTTGTTTGATTTCTTTCCTCATTTTCAATCAAAACATAATCATTAATAGCTAATTTAGCAACCTGAGCCTTATTTTGATCGAATCGATTTTTATCATAATTTGCATTTTTTTCAATATTCTGAGTCGCTTGCTCTCTGATCTCATCTAAATTAACTACTGACACATCATTATCAGCGCTCACTAAACTAAGCGGCCGTGCTACCCTCCCTATCATCAACTCTAGTGGGCTAGATTTAGTCACCCTATTGACAGTAGAGTTCATAGCTAACTGAACCTCTCCTAATGCGCCCTGCCAAGAGCGGTCACGACTAGTCTCTACAGCTGTCAACATATTCTTAAGGGTACTCATTACCCTTTCGACCTGACCATTTGCACGACTGCCTCCTGTCGCTATCAAGTGCAACTCAATGTTATTAGAAGTACAGAAACTAGAAAATTCTTTGCTAGAAAAACAACGACCTTGATCGGCTATTATGCGTTTTGGCGCACCAAACAACGCTATGCAGAACTTAATAGCACAAATACTACTGCTAGTATCGATGTTAAGCGAATGACGGAGCAATACAAATTTGGTAAAAGCATCTATGATGACAAACACGTACTCTTTAATGTCGTTCTTTCCAGACAGTTTACCAGAAGCATCAATATGAATTGTATGCCATGGAATATTGAACTTGGGAATTGGGTGAAGTTCTGCTTGCACTTTACCAGAGTGGGGCTTCGCTATTTTGCAAGTGATACAGTTGTCTACAAATTTCCTTACATATTTTGACATGCCTTCAAACCAATAGTGTTCGTAAATCTTTTCGAGAGTTTTCTGCCATCCCAAATGCATGACAGACTCATGGATGTTATTGATTACTGACCACCTAAGAGATCTCGGTACAATCGGCAGACAACGAGTTCGACCGTTCCGCTGAATCTTACGGTACAGGATATTTTTACGAATTTCGTAAGTTTTGCGAGTCTCCTCAGGAACAACTTCATTACGGAGATCAGACACAATCCTGCTAATCTCTTCGTCCTTTTCCTGTTCAACTTGCAACCAGTTACTAGACAGCTCAGCTAAATCGACACGCCTTTGTTCTACACGGGTGAAAGTTCCTTTAGGTGTTGGAAGAGGATTTCTAGAAAGAAAGTCCACGTGACTCATCCTACTGCCTTCACGATAAATAATATCAAACTCAAATGATTGCATGTAGGCCCACCAGCGATGAACTCGTGGAGACAAGTCAGTTTTATTTTTAGAGGCTTTAACTGAACTACAGTCTGTCACCACTGTAAACTTACGACCTAATAAATAGTGTCGAAAATGCTTTATTGCATTAAAGACTGCCAACGTTTCTAACTCGAATGAATGATACTTCGATTCTGCTGGAGACGTACGACGACTATAGTAAGCAACTACATGTTGTTTCCCATTAATCTTTTGAATAAAAATGGCACCATATCCCTCAGCACTGGCATCGGTATGCAACTCGATTGGGTGCGTAGGATCGAAGATCGTTAGAACTGGCTCACTGGTTAAATAAGAAATTATTTTCTGGCGAATGGCCTCATGCCTGGGTTCCCAACTAATGGACCTATTCTTGCCACTTGTTAAACGAAACAGAGGAGCCATTATTTTTGAGAATTGTGGCATAAATTGTCTGAAATAAGTGGCTAACCCTATGAACTGTCTCAGCTGAGTGATGGTTTTAGGTGGGGGTAGTCTAGACAAAGCTGCAATTTTATTTGGGTTAGGTCTGATTTGACCATCCTCAACAACAAAGCCTAAATACTCAACCCGTCGTTTAAGAAATGAACACTTAGCGAAGTTCAGGGAAAAACCAGCTTTTGTTAGTTTATCGAGTACAGTGCGAAGACGAACTAAACTGTCCTCCACACATGATCCAATTATAAGAATGTCATCGACGTACGTAACTGCATAGCTATAAACAAGGTCACCTAAGGCATTCATCACTGCACGCTGATAAACCGAGCTTGCATTTTTTAAACCAAACGGCATGGTCAAATATTCCCACTGACCATCGGATGTAACGAATGCAGTGCGCTCTATTGATTCAGGATGCACCGGGATCTGATGGTAGCCTGATAACATATCAAGGCACGTAAACCACTTAGCACCACCTAACCTAGAAACAAGATCACCTATCAGCGGCAATGGGAACCTATCCGATACAGTGTTGTCATTCAGCTCCCTGTAGTCGACACACATGCGATCTGAACCATCCTTCTTCTTAACAAGCAACACTGGGCTAGAGAAAGGTGAACAACTCGGCCTTATAATACCTCCTTCCTCTAACTCACGAACTTTAGCAGTAACAACATCGCGCTCGCTAGCACTAAGCCTATAAGGACGACGATTAACTGTACGACTAGGATCTACAAGCCTGATTTGCAACTGTCCTGTTGTTACTCGAGATCTAGAAACACCACTAGAAAACGAAGAAGAATATTCAGACAAAAGATTAATTAATTGAGAACGAAATTCTGACGGAATGTCGGTATTAACCTTGTCAAAATCAATTTGACAATTAGAATCGTTTCCTAGTTTATTTGAAACGTCACATAACTTGACAATCTTATCACGGCACAAAACAATACTATCAGACGTCATACTAACGTTAAATCCCTGATCTAAAATCTCACGACCAATTAAAATATCATTTTTAAGGCAACTATTTGGAACAACATGAAATAATATCTCTAGTCGTAAATCGTTAATTATAACCTCAGATAAAATTTGTAGGGTACTTTGCACACTACCATGACCGATACCTGTCAAATTTACAATGTTATTTACACGCTTGCCACTAAGCTTTGACGCAACACAATCTTTGATAAGAGAGCATTCGGCACCAGAATCATAATAAAATGGATATGACTCACCAGTGTTCATCAGCGTACCGCTGGGATTGCTAACATAGCAGACTTCAACGCGCCTCTCGTTGCTCGCCGCTGCTGCAGGCGCTGCACCAGAACTACTTGAGCTTCCTGCCGCGCCGGCGCCTCCGCTGTTGCTTCGTGGACATTTCGTAGCAAAATGTCCGGCGTTGCCGCATCGGAAACAAACGATGTCCATACGCTGCCTTGGTCCTGGAGAACTTGTCGCTGAAGTGGCAGAATTGATCGCCTTGCTTTTCACTTCACTTCTGGAACGGCATTCAGGTGCACGGTGACCTATTTTACCGCAGTTGTGACATTTCGGCGTTGTCGACTGAAACTTTGATCGCTTGAAGTCTGGAGTACCCTCGGTTGAGTTTCCCATCGAAGCTTTTCTTTTCAAAAACGAAAATGCTTGGAGTTCACACTGCAGCTTGTTTCTGTTGCTTACTTCGGTAGTGAACGCCAATCTCTGTATACGCCCATCAAATTGCGTCATATGAGCAAGCACAGTGGATATGGCTATCTGCTCAGCGCTCATGTTTTGCCAGCGTGATGTGAGGGTAGACAATAACCGGGCAGCGTACGCAGCATAGCATTCCCCTTCCTTAGGCTTGCTGCTCATCATCTTGACAAGAGTAGCAGCTGGTGTATCCACGCAATCGTAACGGGACAAAAACAAGCTTTTGAAGTCACACCATGTCATGCCCGCAAACGATACTTGCGCCAGCCAACGTGAAGCACTGCCTTTCAGAGCCTTGCTTAGGGTGATGATCAGGGCACTTCCTTGAAGCGGTACTTCCAATAGGCACAGATCCGCTGTAGTACACCAGGCACGTGCGTCTACATCCGGCTTGTCCGGGTCAAATTCAGGCAAAGAAATATGCTTGGTACCTGCCGGGCCCTTGATGGCTTCTATCAAAGACATCATATTCTGATTTTGAGCAGCCAGCAGCGTGCGAAGTAAATTCTCGTCGCACCGTGACGTCATGGCTCCATTTTGCAATATTTCTTCGGTTTCTTCAGCTCGAGTGTATCCCAGTTCTGAAGTCGCATCATGGGTGGCCGAGATGCGAAACATTGGGTCTTCATCATGATCCGACATGGTTCTTGGTAGATGTGGGCTCTGACTTGGGTACTCGAACGAAAGATAGTTTGAATGACAATAACTTTATTTTTACTAACGGTTTTTACAATTTGAAACAAACACGTGCGTTGGTACTGAGCGTATGCCAAGACTGTCCGAGGAAGAGTGTCGCACCACTCGGTCTTCCCTCCAGCCCTCGCTGCATCCCTTCTACCGACGATCGTGTCCAAGCGGTAGGGCGCCGCTTGCGTTTCCGGTGACGATATTATTAGTTAACGAAACGATTTACTAGATGGCGCTGTCCGTCGCACCATAACGCCATCAATCCACGACATATATATATATATATATATATATATATATATATATATATATATATATATATATATATATATATATATATATAGTTTGTTGAACTTTTCTCAAATTAAGTATTTCTGTTGCTGCTATAACAACATATTCCACTAAAAACCGTTTTTAGGGTTCCATAGTCAAATGACAAAAAACGGAACAAAAACAACACGCATTTTTATTGAAAACTTCCTATTAAAAAATTCCTAATTCACAAAGTATTTTATTTGTTTATATAAAAAAGTATATTTACAATCACAAAAGTAAATGGAAACACAAAGTAGGCAAATGTAATTAGAATGCTGGAGGCGGGCAGCCCTATCGCATGTTTACGTACCGCGCGGCTGTAGGCATTTATTTCAAAAATACGCCCGAGTTACATTACTGTATGATATTATTACCATGCTACAAGCGTTGTCATCTTTTGGATAAGTCTCTGATGCCTTATCTCATTTTTTTTGTATTATTTATTTATTTATTTAACACTTTATGCACATGGGTACAGAGGCGGACTTAATGCCTTAGGCATTCTCTTCCAGTCAACCTTTGGGTGATGCGGAGAAAAAGTACTAAAAGAAAAACATACAAATTTCATTACTTTTCTTAAAGATTATAATGTTTCAATTTGGAAGGTGATAAAAATTACTTGCTGTAGAGAATGCTAAAAATAGAATAAAATGAATATTTAAGTGGAGCTCCCTTACAATAAACTTGTTTTTTTGCCGTTTTTTGCTCGATATTAATAATGGCAACAGGTATATTTGTATTTAATAATATTTGTATGTGTGTATTTGTATTTAAATATTCCCAGAATATTTAGTTGTACCATCATTTCACCATCAACATTTCAGCCGAAAGACGTCCACTGTTGGACTTTGGCCCCCCCACATCGTGACAACGACCGATCCTGTAGATCTCGCATTCATCGGATTCCCGCGACCCTCACTATCGGTCCACCCTTCGTGTGCGAGTCCGACTCCCAATTGGCCGTTTTTAGGGTTCCGTAGTCAACTAGGAACCCTTATAGTTTCGCCATGTCTGTCTGTCCGTCTGTCTGTCTGTCCGTCCTCGCTTAATCTCTGTGACCGTTAGCACTAGAAAGCTGAAATTTGATACCAATATGTATATCAATCACGCCGACAAAGTGGTAAAATAAAAATTGGAAAAAAATGTTTTATTAGGGTAGCCCCCCTATATGTAAAGTGGGAAGTGATATTTTTTTTAATTTCAACCCTAACGTGTGATATATTGTTGGATAGGTATTTAAAAATGAATAGGGGTTTACTCAAATAATTTTTTGATAATGTCAATAATTTCGGAAATAATCGCTCCAAAAGTAAAAAACAATGTGTCCCCCCCCCCCCTCTAACTTTTGAACCATAAGTTTAGAAAATATGAAAAAAATCTGAAAAGTAGAACTTTATAAGGGCTTTCTAGGAAAATTATTTTGAACTTGATTGAATGAACAGTTTTTGTACAAAAAAGACAAAACAAAATAATTTCTGGACTAAGTTTGTAGTATAATCGGATATGCAAGCATTTTTTTAAACTCATAAGTGGGTACACCTATTGTGACGGACGGGAAACTACGGAACCCTACACTGAGCGTGGCCCGACACGCTCTTGGCCGGTTTTTTCTGCTTGTTCGATTTAGCTGTCACTGTGTTCTTACATTCGTCCCTTGCCAAGTCGGTCGAGGCGAACTTCTGTCGGCCCACATTGCCTCCGCTGGTAAAACCTGATGGATCACTAGCCCATACGGCAAGAGAGAAAGCAGGTCCTTTTGCATCTCTCTTCGTTCATAATTCTCGTCTTGACACTAGCAATGCTACTCCACCGACTTTGCCTCATTGTGACTCTTCAATGCTCGAGGTTCGCATAAGGAACTGGGAAGTTCTGGGAGAGCTGTGCCGTTTAGACGTGAATAAAGCTAGTAGGCCAGATGGCATACCAGCAATTGTTTTCAGGCTTTGGCACCCGAGTTGTCTCGGCATTTCCCCTGGTCTGATTAGTAGGGTAAGACTTTCTGAGTGAACGGTCTCTCCGAGTAGTTGTCGACGGATGCTCATCAGAGCCCATGATGACTAATGCCGGAGTTCCTCAGATTCAGATTCAAATTTATTTATTTGCCTAAACATGTGTAGATGATATACATGATTTTTTGATAATATACAAGGTTGGTTGGTATGGTGGTGGTGCTTGGTGGTCTCAGGGGTCTGTTCTCTCTGCAACTCTCTTCTTGCATATCAACGATCTGCTGGTGCCCGGTATCTATGGGTATGCAAATGAAAGCATGGATGTAGAGAGATTTATCTGCCAAGCGCTCAGGCTAGTAAGGAGCTAATCCGGTCCAAAAGAGAGGCTGTGGTAGAGCGTACGAATATCTCACTTCAGACAGTCTCCAAGTGGGGTGAAGCCAATCTGGTGGGTTTCAATGCCGCCAAAACACAAGCGTGTTTGTTTACCGCCAAAAGGAGCCTTCAGCTTTTGGGAGTTGAAATTTCCTAAGGGCTGAACTTTAGGCGGTTCATTGAGTCCAAAGCCAAGGTAGCTGTTAGGAAACTCGACGTTCTTGTAAAGGCCCGGCGGTACTTCACAACGGGACAGCTATTAAATAAATAAATAAAAAAAAAAAAAATTAATTGAATTGAATTAATATTAGGTATACAAAGCACAGGTCCGTTCGTGTGTGGAGTACTGCAGCCAGTATGTTTATTAGTTGTCTAGTACTCATAACACAAGCTTAGCTTGAGACTAGACGGCGTGGTGTGATAGTTGTGAAATATATTATATGATTATGTAGGCTGGTGCTACAAAATGCCGCCTGGCAGCTTTGGACTCGGTGGAAAGGCGTACGAAGATGCTAATTGGTGATCCAGACTTGGTTAAGTCAACCTTCAAAGCCTTGTGCATAGGCGTAAGATTGCCAGCCTTTCGAGGTTTTACAGAATGCACTTTGGAGAGTGTGCGTAGGAATTGCATGAATCGATTCCTCCATCTCATTTCTACCATCGGACAACCCGACGTACAACAAGTATTCATCCATGCGTTGTTGAAACTTCTACGGTCTAAGCGTAACGCCTCGTCGTAGACTGGAACAATTTACCTGCTGGCTCAGCCTTCCCGTCGTCGGTAAGAGTGAATAGGCTCATAAACTAGTGTGCCTCACCATCAGAGATTGCATCACTGCTTACCATCAGGTGTGATCGCAGTCAAGCACTAGTTTATATCAATTTAAAAAAAAATGATTTTTATGTCAACGTAAAAATGAACATAAGTATTATCAAAACTAATACCAGAAAATCTAGCAACTTTAGTTATGTTAAAACAAATTTAACGCATGCATTGAAGCTATGCATGTCAATGGTATTGCACAAACAAAAATTCAGCTTGTTTAATATTGTTTACTATCAAAATGTATGAGGCCTGCGTACGAAAACGCACGATTTTCTATGTAAAATAGCAACATGTAACTACGATATTCTAATTCTGAAAGAAACTTGGCTAAACGATAGTATATGCAGTAAAGAACTGTTTGACGTTAGGTACTTGGTGTTTAGGAGAGATAGGGAAAGTTCGGGCTACCACTGGGACAGGGATGGCGGTGGTGTCTTGATTGCAGTCAAAGTAATTGTGAGGATCTACAGGTGTCAGTAGAAATACCGTGCGAGCGCTCGAGACAACACCGCCGTCTTGATCTTTGTGCAGTCTACCTGCCACCACTGATCTCTAGGTCAATGTTAGAATATTTTATTAGTACCTACCTAATTGTAATTCTAACGAGGACAACCACAATGCATATACATGCATCGTGGGAGATTTTAACATGAGGACTATAAACTGGACTGACCTAGATAATCCTCTTCAAAATCAGCACATTAGCATTCTAGATCAACTCCATAGCGGTTTTGCAACATTTAATAGTCTCCGACAATGCAATAATGTTACCAATAAAACAGTAGATTGCTGGATGTTGTATTGGTGGACGTGCCAGGTTGCTGCGTTAGTGAAGTAGATCCTCTAAATGTTATAGACCCTCACCACCCTCCATTAGATATACAAGTAACACTAACGGAGTCACTAAAACTTAAATCCAATAGCAGTAGCAAAGAAAGAAAAGCTTTCAGCATAGCAATAGCAAAGAAAAGCTTTCATAGAGCGGACTATAAAGCAATTAACAAACATTTGAAGGATAAGGACTGGGAAGAGTGTCTGGGAAGTTGCAGTAGTGTTGACCAAATGGTGGAAGTTTTTTATGGTGTTATTGGATCAGGGGTGCTATTCTCTAAGAAAACGGCCTTGAGCGCAGCGCTGGCCGTTGCGACGAAATCCAAATAAGTGCATTGGATTAACAACTCAATGTGCCTTTACATTGGATTGTTAATTCAATGTACTGCGCTCACGCCTCGTCGCTGTGCCAGCGCTGCGCTCAAGGCTGTTTTCTTAGAGAATAGCACCCCAGCTATCGATACTTTTGTACCATCCAAAAGCAAAATAGTAGTACCTATGCCAATATGGTTTGATAAAAAAACTTCTTAATTTATTAAAAGAAAAAAACAAACTTCGTATTAGGTATAAAAAGTACAAGAATCCCCTTGACAAGCTATTACTCAGATTAGTCTCTAGACGATGTGATAATTATTATGCAAAAGAATGTTACAATAATTACATTAAAAGTATAGAAGAATCTATTGCCAGAAGTCCCAAATTTTTCTGGTCATATGTCAAGAATAAACGGGGTGGAGAAAGTTTATACCCAGCCTCAATTGAAACAACATTGTACTTTAAAAGGCTTCAAAGATCAATTCAAAAATTTTTTTCTTTTATCTGACAACATTGAAATAAGAGAAAATTTTAACCATTGGCCATGGAAATCCAAGAACATCAAAAATCTGCATCAGTTTCTGGCATCAGTCACTACCATAGACTATTATCACTCACTACTGTCAGTGTCAATACAAAAAATGTTACCAAGTAAAAAGATTTTCCCAAAATGTAAGTTGTATTGTAATCAATGTTAATAATATTTTGGGTATCGCTTTTAATCTTTGGTTTCGATCTAATTATAATCAAACTGAATTAATCACAAAATTGATTCATTTTTACAAAATTACTACAGAGCTCCATTTACACGTAGCCAGAATGAATAACAACCATTTCAATTATGATAGGCATTCTGTAATATTCTCATTGTGTTTGTCATAATAAAAATTACTAGAAAAAAAACATGATTAAAGTCTGTCTAAAAAGTCAACCGACTTGGGAATTTTGTATAATATTTAATTATTTAAAAAATACTTATAATCAATACTTTTTATAAGGTTCTTCTAGAATGATCAATATCTCTTAATCAACTTTAATTATTTATTTATTATATACTTTGTTGTTACATGACATACAAACATAACAAAGATAAACTTATATCTAAAACACGTACAATGGGCGGCCTTGATTATTGAACCAGCGTTGACTACATCAGATTTAATTTTACTCTATTAATTACACAAGTCGGTTGACTTATTAGACAGACTCTATTATATTATTTAAGAGGAAAATCAATTCATAGCACTAGCAACCTCAAAATTGCCAATGAAATAATATCGCAATATCGCATGCTCGACCGCACAAACCGGTGACGTGAGAAATAAGTTACACTAGTTTCATCAGGGAATTTGTTCTCTTTCGAGTCCTGTGTGAAAAGCATTGTACAAAGTAAATTTTAGTTTGACGTTAATTAAAATGGAGAACCTTTCAATAGGTAAGTTTTATCTTAGCTTTAATCATATTTGTATTCTAACCTACACGCACACGTATGCAATACAGCATATTCTTTAAATTTTTAGGCGAGATATACACCTCAGATAAGACAGGTAGTGATGAGACTGGCGATGGGACTGAAGCGAAGCCGTTTAAGACTGTTTTGCAGGCTATGCGCCATGCAGGCAAGGAACCCTTCCCCACGATCTACGTAGACGCTAAAGATGACACAAAAGTGTATGAAGTTGTAGCAAAATCTCAGCTGAAGAAAATCCACAAGATCTGGGTGAGGGAAGGGCACAAGGCAGCTGACAAAGCGAAAGCTGAAGACGAAGGCAACGATAAAAGACAGCAGAACCTGGAAGAAGCTAAGAAAGTCATTATCCAAGAGGATGCTAGCTTGCCTAAAGCTACTGTTGTGAAGATATCAGAAGGTAAGAACTACTATGATTCTTTAACAGACATCACAATCCTTATGGAATTTATGGATGAACTCAGTTTCCCTATGAAAAACAACAGTTCATTTATATACATAAAAGGAGAAACTGACTAACATCAATGCACAGATGAAATTACTGCGGCTAGAAGTGTGAAATTTTGCACAAGGTTTCCTTTTGTGATGTAGGCGAGCATTAATAATTCACCCCCTCAGGAGATGAAATAACTTTCAAGTGAGTAAAGAAGCTGGCAGAAGCTAGTTGCATAAATTTGCTCTTCAATGTAGATGATGTAACAAACAGCCATATCGATACCAGAAGTATGAATTAACGTAAGGGACATGTTTACGATTTGCGTAAAATACCCTTACATCAATCACTTTAAGGTACATTTTTACGTTTTAGGTAAATGTCCTTACGTTATTTTATATTTCCAGTATCAATATTGTTTGCTGACTCGTGTTCACTTCACTTTCATCCATTATATATCTAGTATGTAAAGGATTAGATACTAGATATAATTATCGTAATAATCCTTTTAAATCATATTGCAGATTTCATGCAGTTTTAACCGATACTCAGAGTGATTCATGAGGAAGGATTAGATGTTTATTATAGTAAAGAAAGGCAGAGAAATTTCAAAGATAACACCCGTGTGAAAGTGGGTCTGGTTGCTAATAGTTTTTTTTTAATTGATAAAAACTATTGCTAGACTGCGATACCACCTGATGGTAAGCAGTGATACAATTGTTGATGGTGACGCTCACTAGTTTAGTAGATAATGATTCCTCGTCGATTGTATAGTTATTATAATAATGTTCAATTAGGATTTTAGCTGACCAGAATTTGTGTTGTGCTTCCATTTCTTTTCTTTTCACATTTTAAAATGGCCTAACAGACATTTATGTCATACTAGACAGTAATTGGGTTTATTTACGAGAAGAGTTGTTGAATGTGGGTGGATGAATGGAAAGGGAGGCCAGAGAAAAGATAGATTAAGTGAAGAAAATGGAATTAGTAATAGTGAGACTGAACAGAATGGAAGGAAAAATGTTTTACTCCAACCCCAAATAACAAGGGACATGGGCAGCAAGATGATGAGTTGTTGATTGTGGGTGTTGTTAACAAACAACTCAATTAAAAAGCTATCATTCACTGTTTGTCACTATAAATTGCAAGGAGGGAATTCCCCCTCCCCAGAATAAGGAAAATCTTATGTAATGTGCGATGTGTGTGTGTGTGTGTGTATGTGTGCTCCATTTATGTTATCATAATAGCAAAGTGTATTGTTAGTCACTCTTCAAGATACAGCATGTCTTACTTTCTACTTACATTATATTATTAGTGTGACAAGTTATTTCAGTATACATATATTCTAATATAATAAAACTGAAGAGTTTGTTTGGTTAAATGCACTGAACTCAGGAACTTCAGGACTTAATGAATATTAGATAGCCTATTTATCAGAAGGCTATCACTCTAATTGCATTAATATTGAAAAGGAAAACACTTGTGTGTATGTTTGTTACTTCTTCACACTCGAGTCAGTTTCTCTATCAATGTCAAGACTGCAAAGTCAGATAAATAGAAAATGGTTAAAGGGTTACTTTGTTAAACAATTCTATAATCTCACAAATAGTTTCACAAACACTATGCATTCTAATTGAAAATAGCTTGTTATTTAATAACAAGTTATTTATTATGAAAATTCTATTTAAACAAATAAACACCGTTAAATTTTGATCGTTTTAATCCCGTGGAGGGTCGATCCGGTACATGAAACACTATCGGTTTGTAAAGATAAAATTAAAAAATAAAGTACCTTTTTTTAAAACTCGTATTAATTTACGCATGTACGAAATTAATTTCTTTAAGAAAAGGTCAGCTGAACGAGTTCAATGTCCTGTAGGTAGTATTGGTACTCGCTCTGCTGACGTTTTCTGAAAGAAATTAATTTCGTACATGCGTAAATTAATACGAGTTTTTAAAAAAAGGCACTTTATTTCTTAATTTTATCTTTACAAATCGATAGTGTTTCATGTACCGGATCGACCCTCCACGGGATTAAAACGATTATAAATTTAACGGGGTATGAGACTTCATACTGTGTCCTTCAGAGGGATTGCAGATTCACGGTGCAAAGGTAGTTCGATTCGAGACCAAGTACTAAAATTGATTTTTGCTACCAGCACAACCTGTTCTGACTTTTATTGCACTATGATCATCATAACTTTCAGCAACTGAGCACCGTGGCAAGCGCATATGCGTACGCGGCTGGGTACATCGTCTGCGTCGCCAAGGACGCGCGCTCACTTTCCTAACTCTTCGCGATGGGTCTGGCTACCTACAGTGCGTGCTACATGGCCTCCTGTGTCAGACGTACAACGCGCTAGTACTCTCCACAGAGTCCTCCGTTGTCATCTATGGACAACTTGAGGTCGTGCCTGAAGGGAAAATGGTGAGTGTGTCATTATTTGTGAAGTCCACCGACAATACTTACTACACTATCTTTTGTCAGACATACAACGCGCTAGTACCTACTCTCCACAGAGTCCTCCATTGTCTCCTATGGTCAACTTGAAGTTTGTAAATTAAGGGTTATTTGTAAAACACTGGCAACCTCTCAGGACTATGATACCAAACTCATAAACAACAACTTCTGATCTATGACTTTTAAAAATGTATCATATTTTAGGTCATCAGATATTCATACAAAAATAAAAATATTTAAAATGAACATTCTAGATATTACGAAGTCGCGAAGCAAGCGATAGTACAATAGCGGAAGGGAGTGGGGATCGAAAAAATCGAGGGAAAGCGGGGGTGCTTGAAGCGCTTGCGTCGCGTCATACAGACGTAGATAGGTATAGCAAAATACTGAGTTGAAATGTGTTAGATAGAACAACGGAATTTTGAATGTTTGTTTTTGGTAAATGTATTATGTTTTGTAAAAAGTCATAGAACAAAAGATGTTGTTTATGATGTTAGTAATACAGTTCTGCAAGGTTGTTAGTGTTGTACAAATAACCCTGATAAGGCACAAGGAAGCACACTAACACGAGTTTTACCCAGGGGTATAGATTTTACACCACTATCTTTAATGTTCACTTTTTTTCCAATTCTAAAAGAATTCTTTTTTTTTATTATTGTAGCGCTCTAGCTTGATCTCTATCTCATCTGAGCATGAATAATGAGTGTGTATTATCATATAATCCTACAAGCCGATGACCAATGACCTGGTAAGGGTTGCGGGAATCCGATGGATGCGGGACGCTCAGGACCGTTCATTGTGGCGACACTTGGGGTAGGCCTATGTCCAACAGTGGACGTCTTTCGGCTGAAATGATGATGATTAACATGTATCAATATCCAGGCGCCAGGCGGCCACGAACTGACCGCTGACTACTGGGAACTGATCGGTCTCGCACCCCCCGGCGGCGCTGATGCCATCCTCAACGAAGAAGCGCTGCCAGACGTGCAGCTCGATAACAGGTAATAATAAGAAACAACAGCCTCCCTAAGAATTTAGCATGCCAAATTTGTGTGTATATATTTGTTACTTCTTCGCGTTTGAACTGTTCAAAGTATTTGGATGAAATTTAGGAAAATTTTCTACTTTCACGCGAGCGAAGCTGCTGTCAGAAGTTATCGTTTCCTTACCGCTGCCGCCAGTTTCGCAGTAAAGTAGAAGAAACAAACATAGACATATGTTTATAATATTAGTGTGATTGCTTATTGTCTTTTCCAGGCATATAATGATTCGTGGTGAGAACACGTCGAAGGTGCTCCGCGCCCGCGCCGTCGTTACCCGAGCCTTCCGCGACCACTTCGCGGCGAGACGCTACACGGAGGTGACGCCTCCCACGCTCGTACAGACGCAGTGCGAGGGCGGCAGCACACTCTTCAAGTTCAGCTATTTCGGGTAAGTTTGTAACGACATCATCATACAAAATACCTAATGTCACTAAAATCCTACATCGCGCTATAAAAAGTTTCTGTACGATTTGAACACATACAACAGTCCTCCTTTCCTTCAGTCCTTCCGTCGTCTGTAAGAAATTACGCTTTTACGATAAGATCGCCCGTTGTAGACTTGTTTTTATAAATGACTATCCTGTATTTTTTTTATGCAGAGTACAATAAAGAATAATAAAAATAACAGATCGTTAGTAACTATCGGGCAGTTGAACACCAGACATCACACTTGTCTGGTCTTTTTGAGGTTTTATAACACCCATCTGGTCGGAGGATCCTCCCTTTTCAATGGTTGGAAATATCCATCCTGTTCCACATACCTGTACAGTTATATGCATATAAACTATAAGTACATCACTGGTACATAGTGTGGACCTAATGATCCACTTCACTTCGCTTCAGAGTACACAAAAGCGACGTATCAGTAAATGGCGATTCTTCCGGGCACAATTTGTCACAATGTCTCTATTTTCTCATTTGAAATTCATTCTTGTTATGTTAACATATCAGCCAGTTAGTTACCTACCTTGCCTATTTTATTCTTACTAATAAAACATGTATTGTCCACAGCGAGGAGGCATACCTGACCCAGTCCTCGCAGCTGTACCTGGAGACATGCCTGGCCACGCTGGGCGATGTATACTGCATCGCGCAGTCCTACCGCGCCGAACAGTCGCGGACGCGCAGGCATTTAGCTGAGTATGTATATCACTGTTTATACAAAACAAGACGTCTTTTTCAGAACAGTTCCATACTACGCCCGATCCGAACCCGTGAAAATACGTTCCGAGTAGTCAGAACTATTTCTAGAGATATCGGTACGAATCTTGAGCGCTGGCTTCAAGTTGCGCAGAAGTCAAATATTCGGTCTCTTTAGTGGTACGAAGTGAGACGCGGGGACGGGGAGTGTCAGTGATTGGCTCGCTGCGCCATCGCGTCATAAACGTCACTCGTGATTCGTTCCCTGCGCTTGATGCATGTATCTAACAACGACAAAGATTGGCTCGCCAATGTATGGAATGCGCAAAGCAATCCCCACTCTGATGCCGAGCGCGCAATATTCGTGCCGATACCTGTACTTACAAATATTTTTATGTTACAGGTACGGTCACGTAGAAGCAGAGTGCCCG
The DNA here is from genome assembly GCA_910589285.2 of Mythimna ferrago. NCBI lineage: Eukaryota > Metazoa > Arthropoda > Insecta > Lepidoptera > Noctuidae > Mythimna > Mythimna ferrago. Next base: position 19,231,873 of record OU342690.1, on the reverse strand, counting down.
TTTATCTCGTTCGAGGACTTATTGTCCCGGCTGGAGGACTTGGTAGTAGACGTCGTGGACAGAGTGCTCTCCTCGCCTGATGCGCACCTCGTCTATGAGCTCAACCCTGACTTCAAGGTAAAACATACCAGTAGTTAGTTTTGTCACGTATAAGCAAAGTGCCCGTGTATCTCGCTTGAGGAATTGTTAAAACTTACGAGGACGTATCTGTCACTAATGGTGTCTACACACCGAAGCCCGTCAGCACGTACCTGGCGGACCAATCCGCACGCTCCACTGGCGTAGTGGAGCGCGCGGATTGGTCCGCTAGCTCGCGCCGGGTTCGTGCCGGCGGGCCGGACTTCGGTGTGTAGACACCATCATGTCTCTTGTTTAGGTAAAATTATTAAAGTTAGGCTTGTGCCTGTGTATAAAATTTTACAACATGATTGGAATTGGGTAATTTTTGTTCAATATTTTATAATAATCAACAAATAACAGACAAAAATCTTTATTCTGAAAACATAATCAAAAAAAAAATTAATGATTAAATGAAGCAGCAATCAGCATCTCAAATATTGGTTTGAGGAAGGGTTAAAGGCGTGGTGGGGATATTTTGCTCTTTGTACATTTCACTATCTGCACCCTTATTCTGTTACTTGACAGTTTTCCTTTCCACCAGATTTGGAAGGTTTCTAACTCACTTAATATTGAATGGGTTTGAAAAAATCTGTCCATTTTCTATTTTGGATAAGGTTACTTTTTGATACAAATAATTTAAAAAAAAATGTGGTAAACTACTCAGTTACAGCTGATTAGAGAATGGTTGCTCAACAGGATTGCTGCTTTAAAAGTGAATTTCAAGTAGTAACCTGTTAAAATGCTCGGTAAACATGCCTGTCATATTAAATAATCTGTTTCTGTGCCCCAGAGGCCCAAGAAGCCGTTCAGACGCATGGCGTACACGGAGGCTATCGAGTACTTGCGCGCCAACAACATTACCAAGGACGACGGATCTTTCTACGAGTTTGGAGAGGTACCGATTTATTTTATGTTATATGCAGTTCATTGTATCAGCTTTGTTTTTTAAGAATTGCAAGTTTATTGCTATGTTAATAAGTCGTGCCTCTGAAATAGGATTTAATCCCTCATTAGAAACTAAATCAGGTAACGGATTAACTGGTTATTGGGCTTTTATTTGGAACCAGTTTTCTACATTAATACTAAGGCCTTAGGGTCAATTTATACTAGCGCAGAGTCGAAACGCATCGAAGCGTCAAATTCTTTACAACTAAAGCAAAGCCGCACGAATGCGTCGTTAGCGTTGTTCACGCGCCTACGCGCGAATTCCGAAGAATGCGCGCGTCTTTTTAAAATCTCAGAAGTAACGTGTGCGTTACGCTGTGGAGTTAAGGTTGAATTTTTTATGTTCAGTTTTGGACAGACGCTTCGATGCGCTTCGACTCTGCGCTAGTATAAATAGACCCTTACTGTCCACGGGCGCGTAGCTTCATGGACGCGTATTCGTCATTACGCTTGATACCTGCGCAGAGCGCACATACAAACTATGAAGCTACGCATTCGTGGACAGTAAGCCATAGTTTTGTATGTAAGCTTCACGCAGGCGTACAATAAGCGTATAATGGCGAATACGCGTCTATGAAGCTACGCGTCCGAGGACAGTAGGCCTTAAAATATTGTTCTCTTATTCGTTTGAGTTCGTTCATAAAGCATTGGATAGCTCAATAAGTTCCTCAATAAGTAAACCACTAAAATTAATAATAATTTATTAATTTGTAGGATATTCCCGAAATGCCCGAGCGTAAAATGACAGACGCGATAGGAGAGCCCATCCTCCTGTGCAAGTTCCCCGCCGAGATCAAATCGTTCTACATGCAGCGCTGCCCAGAAGACAGGAGACTCACTGAGTCCGTCGACGTGCTGATGCCAGGAGTTGGGGAGATCGTCGGAGGATCTATGAGGATATGGGACTACGAGGAACTCATGGAAGGTAACTAAGATTTAGTCATTTTACATTTAGCGATACCTAGAAGGCAGAACAGTCACCGAGGTCGTGGACATGATGACGAGAGTCGACAAAATTCATGAGGACATAGGATCATGAGGAACTCTTGGAAAGTAACTAAAATCAAGTCGTTCTATATTTTTTGAGAACTCATTCATTATGCGTATAGCTAAGGAGTGTAATTCCCTGCCGGAAGTTTTCCTGATAGCTAGAACTTCAAAAGAGCATAGGTTACAGATAAGCAAGCGCTCCATCATTGACCGCATCAACGCTCACCATCAGGTCAGATAATGGTCAAGCACAAGCCTATCGATATAAAGAAAAACATGACTAAAGTATTGAATAAATTTGCAGCGTACAAGCGCGAGGGCATCGACCCGTCCCCGTACTACTGGTACACGGACCAGCGCAAGTTCGGCTCCGTGCCGCACGGCGGCTACGGGCTCGGCCTGGAGCGCTTCCTGTGCTGGCTGCTCAACCGCCACCACATCCGCGAGGTCTGTCTCTACCCGCGCTTCCTGGATCGTTGCACGCCTTAGACACAAATATTCTGTAACTATCTTACCGTAATACGAAGGTAACGTGAGTTTCTAGTGAGCTGTCAATTGCTAAATCAAACCGATTGCGACCGCTTCGCTTCGCTCATTACCGCACCGCACCAATGCGACGTGCGGTTGGTCACGTAAGCAATAAGAATATCAATTTGTTTGTTCCACGCGCGCGGACCGTTCCCGCAGAAGGTACGCGTTTTTATGGTGTGCTGACGTATCAGTCACTTGCCCTCTGATGAGCGGTCGATCTATAGCGGCCTATAACATAATAGTTAGTGAACTTCTAACAATGCGTAAGTCACTTTTGACGTTTTGAATATTGAAGCAATTAACCTAACCAATTTATTTATTTATTCATTTATGAACACACAAACACCTAAAAATGAAATGGACACATACAGATAAAAGAGTACAAAGGTACCAATATTTCTTCCAAGGATGGATTTTGTAGTGTTGGTTATAAAAATTTATAGATGCTTCCCAATAAAGTAACCTTAGAAATTCACTGACGTTATGTAGAATGACTGCTCGCTTCGTACTCATTTTACCTAAGTTTTCGGTGAGATTGCAAACTCATACACTTCGACGCTTCCTTATGATCTGTCGACTAGTCTTTATATCATTATTCAAATAAAATAGAAGACTTTGTTAGAGTCTGGTATTTCTGTCCAGTTGACAGCGTCGAGGTTCACAGCTTGTCTGCATAAATTATACGATATATATTACATATTTGCTCGGGTAATAAGCTATTAGCCTTTAAAACTATTGCATTATATCCAAGCATTTTGTATAAGAACATTAAATCTCATAATAACATCGATTTTAAGTGTAGTAGTTTTTATTTTAACCATTTTTAAACAATGAAATAGTTTCGTGAAATTCATAAAGACAAACTGGCTTTGTTGAAATGTACTGACTGCCTTAATTAAGGTGGGTCTACGCTAGAGGAGCCCACAAGCCAAGCTCTTCTTGTAGTTGTAGACTCAGGATAGAGCACGAGCGACAATTTGAACTCGGCTCATGCTCCTCTCCTCTAGCGTAGACCCACCTTTACATTGGCAAGGATTCATAATATTGTACTTTCGTTTTTAGTTATCAAGTCGATATTTTGTATAGTGAATGTGAGCATATGTTTCATACAAATATGAACTTTCAACTTTTAAGAATAAGATTCATATTCGTATGAAAGAACTTTACTTTGCATAGACGAAAGACGATCTATCTTACTGTTAGTGCCATCTATGAAATGGTACAAATATTTCTTTATATTTTGTTGACTGTATTAGTAAATTATTATTCTAAATTATTAAAAAATTGTTGCCTAAGTATTTCATGACACATATAAACTGGCTACTTTTGTTACAATTTATGCGTCGGCATTTTATTGCATTCAATAGAATAGGAATGTAAACATTCCACTCTAATTGCATCGTACTTTTTTTATTTAATTTAAATACAGTTCTATAATCGAGTTGATGACTTTTATTTATAGTACACACCTCTTTCTCACTTCCTTGTTAGTGTAGTGACATATGTCGCCACGTAGGAACTAACATTCAAAATCCTGCATCGTGAATAGAGTTATCTAATGGATTATAACATAATTATACAACCATCCTAAATCAATCATCGGGCAGTTATCCGGATCAGACGCAAACACCCGTCTGGTCCAAGGCGACTGAGGTCGACGCGAGATATTTTTTTACACTCTGTTCCATATTCCTAGCCTACTTCCAAACTAATCTAAAGAAATGTGTAATTTATTCTTTCGCGGCAATTTGTTGAGTTTTAGGGGCGTCTACATTACAGCTCTGTTAAAAGAAAACCCACAACAAAAAATAAACGAATTCATGTGATATTGACCTTAATTTTTTTTTTTAATTTTGCTGAAATAATTGATACAAATCGTTGATCCAGAATAGCTGAACAGAGCGGTAGCAAGTAGGAATTAGTATCAAGCGATTCTGAAATGGTCTAAACCATCGTAGGTAGAAACATGGTGTTTTAAAAACGACATGTGATGATTGTAACATAATAAACGCACATTCTGAAAAAAGTATGTTCAATCGACTACTGAATCGATTTCTTTTTAAAACAGGCTTTTTGGTTTAAAATAAAATAATTATTTCAGAATAAAAAATTACCTGTTTTGACGAATTCTTGATAAATCATGATTATGTCAATAACTCGTTTGTGTGTTGGTGCGCAAATAACATTATCGATGCATTACTAATGTAGTGCGTCGATTCCCATATTATTTGCCTAATTTCTTGAAAAATACTAACTTTACTTTTGGGGCCATGGGTTGACTTCCGAAAGGAAAACCCGGGATCCGTGAATGAAGCAAAGGAGGAACATAGGTGTGGTTTTAGTCAGTTACAGTCTGACACGATAGAGCGAGAGATGTCATTGGATGATTTCCCATAGGTATTAATAAAATGGATAATTGAGTAATATATCTGTGCTAGAATAGTGGATGGGAAAGGATATTTGAGTAATATATCTGTGCTAGAATAGTGAAAGGGTTTACATTATTCCAGTTACATGTTGTATAGAAATTAAAACGTCGGGCCTAACCACGGAACCCGTGGGCCTAACCTACCTTTTCATAAAAATGTCATAGAACTCTATAACCAAAATATACATTTATTATGAATATGCAAACAACTGTAAGTGTATGACGTACCACCTCTAGGGTCAAATAAATAAATATTCAGAACACTTTGTTTATAAATGCAATTTATTGTAGGTATCTTAATACATACGGTACAGTGATAGCATGATAAGGCAAGGTACGCTTTGGTATAAAACTGTCAGCTATCAACGTAATTCTTGATATAAAATATTAAATTATAGACTAAACTTAAAATCACATTTTCTGGCCGAGTCCACAAAATAATGATATCTAATGAAGACCCGATTATCTTATGAGTATTCGCCTCTTACATTCCGTTAATATTAAATGCATTATATTTTTATTTTATCTTTAATTTACGAGGGGATGAACTACATGAAACACAGTTGGCGATACACTTACGTGTAAGTCTTAACTGGTACAAAAAAACCTACGCAAGCGGTAAGCAAGCCAGTGTACCACAGTTCTGATTGGTGTATCAGTGTATGTCACTATGGCACTACAACTTGCTTACTTATTTGCCAGTTACAGGTATGTGTATAACCACCTATTTTTTTTGTATTCTATTTTTAAAAAGCTTGCTGTCTAGGTATGTTTGGATTGCTATTTTACAACGAGTTTAGGTTATCATCTAGGAGTTTAGATTCAGTCAATGGGCCAGTTTCTGAATTGAGTATTTTGAGTTACAAATGTGTCAAAACCTACTTCAATAGGTACCAATAGGTAGGTAACTATGGTTTAGTTAGATAAATAATCAAATTCTAAATTCAGAAATCGGGGTTAAATCTACATCTTGACGCATACTATGGCTAGTTGTACTTAGAGCCTCTTCGTCGAAGATTACTTTCAAGGTAGCCACTCGGCGTCATCCTTGACGGAGTGCGAGCGTCCGCTGGGCGTCTCGGTGAGGTCCTCCTTACTGCTTGCTACCTTGTTGTAGACTGTCTTGCCAGCTTCGACCACGTATTCTACTCCATCGGCTGCAATAAGACAGTAAAGTTATCAATGGAATTTCTACTGGCGTTTGTACCTACTACAGAGTTTATTTCAGACTATCCATAGGTACTAATATTACAAATATGAAGGTAACTCTGTCTGTGTGTGACACTTTCACAGTTAAACTACTCAATCGATATTGATAAAATTTGAATCGGAGTAAGCTTGAACCCCAAGGCAACAACACAATGATACTTTTTATCTGGCTTTGACTTCGTCTTCGCATCCCCAATAACTGACATTCACACAGACGAAGTCACAGGCAAAAACCAGTAATTTACAATACCTACTGTGTCATAGACTGATTTTGTAACGTGGGGAAAGCTTACCTACAGGGTGTACCTAAGGGATAGGTCTCTGCAAAATTGAAGGGCTTGGCTCAGTAGATGAAGCTGAACAACCTTTCACACCGAAAAAAGTAACTCTTATGTTTAGTTACCTTTCTTACCTGGTTACTTGCCCAGGTGTCACAAGGAGAGCTCCACAATAGTAAGTACACAGGTAGGTATTCAAAGCATATGAGACGCTATAAGAACCTAAAGTTTCATCCGTTTGAAAATAAATTATTTCTGATCGCTCTACGTCGCAGTAAGAACTCTAGAAGTAGGTATAAAAATAATAATAAAATAAAAATAAATACAAATTAACTCACCAATAGCACTGCCAGTTTTCCTAACAGCCTGTCCGATGTTATGTGAGGAGAAGGTTTCCGGGTCGATGTTGATGTTGACACCCTCGGTGCCGTTTTTGTGAGAGGGGCAGTCGTTCTGAGATATGATGGACAGGTCATACGGGTCTATGCCGAATGAAGCCAGCTTGTTGCGCATCTGTTGTAACAAAAAATATAACATTATGAAAAGTTTTTGGAGGGATTTCTTCGAGTAAATTTCAATGACTGTTTTAATTATACGCAAATTCCTAGTGGACATTGTGATGATAAATACTGGTGTAGTTTTGTACCTCAAGTGTCTGCACTAGACAATATGTGGAATCATTGAAACAGGCCCGATCTCGGTAAAATGGAGCTGAAAATTTCATTGTGTTGATTGCCTCAGCGAAGTTTGGCAAGAAGGTTGACTAGATATATTTGATACCAAATACTACAAAAACATTAGAATTTTGACATCCTTATTCTAATGGTAAATAAATTAACTATTCACACGAAAACATGGCTTACATAACTTGTAAGTACATATACCTACCAGCCAAAAACAATTCATTAAAAGAAAAAATACTTGGTGTTGCGATCGTTTTGTAGATCACGGCAAATGTTTTTATGAGCATCAAGCCATGGTAGTTTCTAGTTGTTACATCATTAAAAGTATTGTTAAGAATTACTCTCGGCTCATGAGCCTTGAGTTTGAACAGAAAAGGCTATGGTTAGATTATAAGACCAAAGATACAAGCATAGTTCTTAGACTTGGAACATATGGTTTGAGCCACATCCATCAGCTTCACAGAATCTTAGTTTTCTATGCTTCTATCCTTTTCTGTCACATAGAACCAACCGTCATTTACTAGAGCAAGAAAGATAGCTGGATCTTGCACGCGCCTGAATTGCGTTCGGGAATACGCTCTCTTGGTTTTCTTCATAGGAAAGTGCAACCGCACTTTTGTTACTTTTTTTGTTGCACCGAACCCGGTGCGGCCAGGTGTAGCTCAAACCTAATGTAACGAGTAACGCGGCTGATACCGAGATGCTCAAAACGACTATCTGATGGATGATATATTCATAAATGGTTCAAACACATCATTAAAAAATCTTGAGGGCTACCTACGCTTCGAACGCAGAATTGATTTGCACCATTACATTTATATATTGAGAATTAGAAGTCACGAACTTATGGCTAACCCTTCTTATATGCCACTTTTTTTTTTTTTTTTTTTTATGGTGGGAAAAAATCATGCATTGACATCCCCTGCCCTTGGGTGGAGCGGGAGATAGTGTCAGACTCTTACTGACTAAAAGACCCACCCCGTTCCTTCTAGCCTTCATACCGGGGCTCGAGCGCCCTTTCGGATAACCCTGGCCCCAGTAGGCTTCGACCCGGCTGGGTCCCTGCTGTTGCTGACAACTCCTTGAGGCGCGCGGGAACAGTGCGCGCCGTCGACGCCTTGGGCTTGGTCCGGACAGTTACCGGACGGCCGGACAGCGAGCTACCCATTGCTCACTGTCCGCAAGCCCGCGCCTACGGTGGCCGGAAATCGGGATCAGAATCCCGGCGGCGGCGGCGGCGGCGATAACGCCGTTGCCTGATGCGTTCGGCCTCCTCCTTTGCGAGCATTACTGCTTCGCAGAAGTCGGCGACCGCCTGCCACTCCTCCTCGCTCCGGACCATGGCCTCAACCAAGGCCCGGCGCGAGAGGTCTCCGCCGCCGATCGCCCCCACGAGGGCACGGCGATGCTCCGCCCAAGCAGGGCACACCTCGACTGTGTGCTCCACCGTGTCCTCCGGGCATTCCACACAGTGGCGACACCCGGGTCTTATATGCCACTGATTGACAGGGTTGCATGCTCGAGTTTAAGAAGTTCTCAAATTCATATTCTTTATTCTGAAACCGGTTTGGGACACTTTACTAAAACAATTTAAGAAAAGATTGGATACTTGCCTTGTCAAGATATATCTTGTCGAGCTCCTTGGTCCTTGACAGGATGGTAGCAGACCTGCGGTGCGCAAACGCCAACTTCTGACAAGTGAAGATGACGGCGTGCGATGTGTAATCAGTCATCACGACTGTGTAGCTCGCTGAACCGGCTACGCCTGGAAAAGAGATGTGCATGAGCTGCTGTTCCTTCATGTCGTAGCCTTAAATGTCAAGTTTCCAGAGATCGATGTGTTAATTAGGAGAGACAGGCACAATATCCGCCCGAGTTGGGATATCGTGTACAGTGGCATGTACAGGCCTTTAAAAATAGAAGAAGGTTGGAATTAGATAAAAAAGGCGACGACTTCAAAGCTAGACAACCGACAGCTATCATATAATTATGATATCGGACAGAGCTACACATTTCGTAACCACCATAAGGAGCCAAGGAGTAGCCGAAATCAGCTAGATGGTATCGTCATCACGTGTGAATTCCAGCTTCTAAGTTCCCAAACACAATTCTATCTCCTGTTATTGGGGCTACTTTCAATAGAAGCAGAGCTTGAGTTTGTTGATTTTTTGCGATGTCGTCTGTCGATTAATGGTAGGTACACACTCGAAAAAAATAAGGTGGGTACCATAGAAATATAACACAGGGTACGGACAGCGTCATAAACGGTTACTCCCTTTTCTAAGGTATTTTAATGAGAGAGGGGATATAACCAATTGATGCAGCTGTCTGTACTCAACTTAAAGTACTTACTCAGAGGAAATCTGACTTTCATTTTGGCCGGGACAGCTGGGTCTGGAACGGTCAGTATTCCAGTATATCTGCGAAAAAGGGAAGGGAGAGTTAAAAATATTTAGCTTTCATTAGAAGCTCTGTACAAAATTTTGGTAATAGATCGTGGATGGGTATCAACAATGACTAGTATTGCCATTAGACCACGAATCCTTATTTATTCTGTAACCTATTTTTATCTTTCGTCTGAAACGATGATGATAATGATGATGAGGTAGTGTGACAGGTACCTGTAGTCGTGCTTCAAAGGAGTAAGCCCCAAGATGAAATGCTGCGACATCTGCTCCAGCTCGTACTTGCCGGGCTCCTCGGTCTTGGTGAAGTTGTAGGTCATGCAGTGCGAGGCTGTCGATGTCTTCTGCACCACGTACCATACGCCCAGAAGCTGTGGATAAGAGAGTTATGTATGATTAGACAAAAACGTTGATCTAGCCTAGCAATTGGATCATTTGATGATACAAGCTGACAGTAACCAGTGGTCACCAGGGAAGAGGTATTTAATGATGCATCACCTTATTAGTATTAATGAAATTTTAGGTTTTTTTTTAGGTTGAAAGTCATTCGTTGACTTTTCCCACTTTAAGGTGGAGCAAGAGAGCGTGTCAAACTTTTACTGACAACCCACCTGTGTCTTACAGTTGCCTTTTGCGTTCTAGGACCACGGTTTTCTTTTTAGAAATTCCCCTCGGCCCTAGCGGCCGATGCCTGCTAGGGCCGAGGGGCATCGATTCTGCTGACATCTCTATAAAGGCACACGCGGAACAGTACGCGACACCGACCAATCGGACTCGGTTATTACCGAACGGCGAGCTTCCCATTGCTCGTCGTCCGCAAGCCCACGCCACGCCTACAGTAACTTTTTGGATTTGTGGTTCATTTTATACAGGCACCAGGTCATATTTGAACCTCATACAACCATGAAATAGAATAATCTACTCACAAACGTAAACAGCACGATGCAATAGGTTTCAGAAACCTAGGTTAATATTCTTAACTTCTTACGCACATAAAGAACAATAGAGTTTGGCGAGCAATTGTTCGAGCTCAGTACACATGACATAAAATTCATTCATACTTTATGTAATGCGATAACTTTACACGCTTGTTTTCTGAAATTATTGATTTGTTTCGAAGTTACAATTTCACATTGATTCTTTATTATTTTAGCATGATTTTCATACAAGTTATGAGTTCGATTCGATTTAAGTACCTATATGGTTTCTGTGAAGGAGCCCCGAGTTGGGATTTGTGCCCCATTAGAGGTAATAGCCCTCATACTCCACATGCGAACCATCTACACCTATGGCCTAACTGTTTATTTTTTATGGTGGGAAATTGTCAAAAATCTTCTGCCGCCCTGTGTGGAGAGCGGAATTTTAGTTATATTATATAGAAATATATGTAGGCTTATATAAAACGCAAAGTCCTACTCCTGCTCACTCAGTGACTCATCAACGCGCGCTGAGATCTATAACAGAGATACAATTTTCAATCAATTGTCTGTCTGTTTGTTCTGGTTAATCTTCGAAACAGCTGAATCGATTTTGGCAGGACTTTCACATGTAAAAAACTGATGTTATAAGAAATACTTTGGCTAATTTTATTTTAGGAAGAAATCTGAAACAAAGAAGACTTCTGTGTCTTCAGATTTCTTCTTTCTTTCTTAGTCAGTACCAACCCGTATTCCTTCAATGGCCTATTGCGTGCCAAGAGCCAGGCACCTGACTAACTCTTTGGGAAATCCAGGCGGCAGGTTGTTACACACACACATTATTTCAATCTCGCTTTTGAAAATAAGCTAAAATATATACCAAGTCTTTTTGGTAACTAATTAAAATATAAACAATTAAAATGATGACTACCTCTACATATAAATGTATATGTAAATAAAATCTGCATAATTTTAAGAAACTAGGTGATGTGTGAAAGTGTGTGAATTAACTGAAAACAAGTTTGTTGAGGAAACAGTCTCTTTCGTGAGTCATCGGGTGTTTTCGGAAGTTACAGTAGCCGGGTCAAATATCTTACTATGTTTGTACAACAAGACACTGCATTGTGCGGCGAGATGAGTGCACGGTATCAGCCTGTGTCTGCCTGATAAATTTGAATGACACTTTGTCAACATTTTATCTGTTGTACCGTTGATACAGGCAGGCGAACACCAAATATAACGAATACGCGTCTATGAAGCTACGCGAGCGAGGACAGTGAGTAGGCCTTATAGTACCTACTTGAGAGTGACTATTTTAAAATTTAAATATCTACACATAGAAGACAATTAGAGGATGCAGATTATCTTAAAATGGACACAACCTTGAACAGCTCATCGTAACTGGCATGGTTGATGGCAAACAACCAAGAGGCCGCAGCCCAATAAGATGGGCAGATCAGGTCCGCTCCACACTGGACACCCAATTGCACGGTTGCCCATGATGACGCTAAGAACCGTCACAGATGGAGAGACACCATCAATAAGAAGCTAATCGAGCGGGAACTTCACGACCCTCAGTAAAGAGAAATACGACTTGAGGAGGAGGAGACATTACAAAGTTTTCATAACATTCTAATCATAATATTATTATTTGGTCGCGCACTTTATCGAAGCCATAACTATTTCACTTGTCAATAATCATGTTTGGTTGGCGTATATATATAATAACCACGCTCAGTTAGCAATTCTCAAGATAAGCAGTTAGGTCTGATATACCGGTTTTTTAGCGCTTCCAAAATATTATTTGATTTCCGTTAGGAATTTCTCAGTAACAGCCCGAAGTTTGGATTAGAAGTTTGCAGAGTGACATCCGAGTCTCGGAAAACCCGTAAACCGGTCGGACGTTGGTATTACGCTTATCTCCCCAGTCGTGTCGGATGGTTGTCTCGTTGCACTATGAGAGTAAAGGAATAGAGAGTACAGGCACCTTTGTTTGCACAAATACTTGTAGTCCTTCGATGTACGCGGTATGAACGAGCGACAAGGCGATAATATAATAGTTAGTAGATAGTAATGATTCACAAGAGCATCCTTGTTATCATGTTATCCACACCAAGAATAAACATTATGATGTGTGATTTGTTGAGTCTTCCTATTATTAGGTAGGTACGTAGGTACGTGGAAACCGTGGAGCACATCAACTGATTCGATCTCATCATTTCAAGGTGTTTCTATTGTGTTCCTTATTGCTTCATCAATTAGATACACCATGCTTCCTAATGATTTTAATAACAGAACATAAACACAAAAAGTTCTAAGTAGTTTCTGCCGGCGGCTTCGCCCGTGGGAAGGTAGGTTTCTCCATACAAATTTTCGGCCCCCGTTTCATCCCCTTAGGCAGTCATTATTGGAAAATCCTTTCTTAGTAATCGTCTCCACCATAAAAGTCAAAAAACCTGGTGCAAAATTTCACACTCCTAGTCCCAATAGTTTCGGCTGTGCGTTTATATGTCAGTCCGTTTCTCTTTTTATATTAATGTAGATAATAAAAAAAACAATGGACCAAGAAGCTAGATAAATTTTTGTAAGCTGCATGACGCAGTGACTAAGTGGATCAATTGACTCCCATCTCGGGTTCGATTATCTCATTAAGTATCGTAAGTATGGCTTCATTGGCTTCGTGTTTCAAGTCCGGATATCTTGTCTGCTTGGTAGTTTACGTTTTTAAATCACAATAGCATTGAATCTTGGGAGAACACAATAAATTTAACAACTAATTAATAATATCTAATATTCTCAGGGACATGATAAATCCCCAGCACATTAAAATCCTTGAAAACCCAATTTCGGTGATTACAGTCGTTATTGTTAACGAGTATAATTTGTATTTCATGAATGCAAAGTCCATAGCGCATTTACATTTTTCCAGAGAATGATTCTGATGCAGACCGCTAATGTGTTTTATATGAATTATAACAAACATCAAGATAGAAAGAGGTGCAGTACCCTTTTTATGTGGGAAACCATCAAGTTTGGGATTATTTGGCGATTCCTACTAAAGGCGAAGCGAGAAAGAATGTTAGACTTTTACTGACTAAACCCCACCTGTGTGCATACAGTTGCCCTATGCGTTCCAGACCTATGGTAACTCTGTCGAACTATCGCGCAGCTCTGGCAGACATCGACTCTAGTTGGCCCCGTCCAGTAACGTTCCCTATACCCACATTTGTGTAGTCTTATAAAGCAACTAGACAGATATCTACCTATCTGCCTATATACAACCTACATTGTAGGTGTCCAATTGTTTAGGCAGTATTATTTTACCAAAATGTCACATTATCACAAGGCCAACGCATCACCCGTATCATCAATTCAGATCATGCTAACCAGAGCATACAAAATTAATTACCATGATAAAAGCTGTCAGAGATACTGAACATCGCACGTCCTATGATCTCTTATCTATAAAACAGTAGATGCAGTTCCTACTTAGCTAGGTATTACTTATCTCAACATAGAAACCAATTCGAAGAAATGGAAAGTAATTTCAATGGAATAAATTAACATTTGGATGCTTGGCCACGGTAAGAACGTTAAACTACACCTAATTGTACCTATTTAAGAACCAACTGTTCCTAACACAAGTTTATACCACCGGCTTAGCTCAAGTGAAAGTCAAAAATTATCGAACTGTAACGGTAATACTGGCATAAAAAATATATATAAAATAATATCCAATACTCTAATCCCCGCAGTGATCTACCTGTATTCCAAATATCGACCAAATCCCTTCAGCTGTTGAGGCGTTATGCATTAACAAACATACACTTTCACGTGTGTAATCTTATTATGGCTGTATAGCTGGACCATACTTAAATATACTTTTTATCCAAACCCTCAAGTCACGCTCACACTCACACGCATCCGTTTTATTCTCATGAACTGTATGACCCTGGGCTCGAACCTTGGTCCCTTTGATCCCGGTACAATAAAAATACAATAACAACAAAGACAAAATAAACATACCCTGTTCATTTCAAAGCCAGGCATGGGCTCGACCAGAGGACAGGCTCCCAGGTGGTAACTGTGGCTGAAAGCACCCCCACACACCGCTAATAACACCCCTAGTACCGATAAACTGTACATTTTGAAAATAATATTGAGTACGTAGGTACGTAATCACACTTCGGCGTCTTGCCGTGAACTGGCCAGAGTACCGCAAACTAGTCGTTATAAATGAACGGACTCATATGACCTTTCAACGCCGGCAATATAATAGACGCAAGATTCCAAGAATTGTTGTTGATCTAACGTTTTCATTCATAAAACTGACGAACTCGTAACAGCTGATAAGTAGTAAGGAGAATTAATAGGTAAAAGATGGTAACAGCGTTCAGCTTGTTACAAAGAGATTGGATTCGAGAAACTTATACTTCGCCTATGAGTCATAGTTTATGAATGTTTTGAAGAAGATTACGACAAACACGATGCTGTTATCGACCACGAAGAATGTGTATCAAAAGAATATAAACAAATGTTTTATTTACTCGAAATTGGGGTGACTAAGTTGTAAATGTCTAATAGGTAGTCGGTCCATGTAAAATGTAATTTAGCTTGGATGCCGAAAGGACCGGCAGATAAAGATTTGATTTAAAAGGTCTACAAGAAGTGCTGCGAAAGATCTTTTTTATTCTCTATATCTCTCATTGCGACTCAAAGACAAGAGACGGACAAAAATAGTAACATCGTGGCACGAACCATTAGGCAGACGTCATAAAGATAGATCCTACACGCGAAAATACACGAAGCACAATGGAAACAGATACCACAAGATTGCGAGATTGAAATCTTTGGAAGAGGCCTGCGCCTGGGAGAGATTCCTAAATCCTGACAGCAATATAGAATAGTATTATTTATTTTCAATATAGTGGTTATTATTTAAGATATTTATAACAAAATTAAACATGAGTATGCGAGAGAAACCTGGTATATTATAATTCTTATTTTTATATATTTGTAACATAATGAGGAAATAATTTAATTTATTTAGCTCTGATTGTTAACAGATCGCGGAATTTTGTCCTAACGTGGCTGAAGTCTACCTAAATAAGTCATGCACCCAGTGGTAACCGATATAACAGCCACCTGACTGCTATCCATCATATTGAGTTGATCACCAGCATCCTCCTGCCCTATCCCAATATGTTACAAGCGGGATTGATGATGATGATATAACGCTGTTCAGCGGTCATGGTCACTTGAATTTAAATAGTTTCCTGTGTCATACTGATAGTAATCATTTTTGAATTGTTATAAACGGATTCGCATTAGGTACTCCAACGCATTATATGTTTTGTTATAATTTTCTGTTATCTCCTACGGTTGTGTATTCAACAACTGTTCACACTATAACAATCTTTGCTCATCAAAATAAATTACTCGCAGCATATTTAAACCTCACATAGTATTAAACTGCTCTAATGCTCTATGCTAATTCTCTAGCTTAGAACCTGAGGGTGGGTTCTAGTATGAGCGTATCCTGAAGAGTCGCTATCTTTTCGAACTTTTCATTTGATATCATCACGAACTGGTACTGATTTAAAGACATCAGTTTCATTACGTCACCAATGTTTGTATTTTGTTATAATTTTCCAGACTGTTATCATATCATTATTTGTTACTCAGTAACTGATGTACACAGTCTATCTATTCGCTCACTATAAAACCTATTACATCATCATCCCCCTGCCCTTGTCCCGCGTTATTTCACCCGTTTCTCACTAACTCCCTTTCCTTTCATATCACTCCTCATACCATACATCTTTTCCACTCCATCCATCCACAATCCAAACTATAAAACTTACTTAAGAGTGTTAGGCTTACCTATCACTAACTGGAAAATTGGCAAACGTAGAATGACCATAAGCTAGGGAGTCGACATATCTGCTGACTGAACAAATCTTTTGATCTTATCAGGAGGCTAAAGAAGAGATCTTTTAATTTTTAAGGACGGGGATAACTTCCAGGTATGTATATTTTTTTTTTTATTTGACGATTAACTTTTCCCGCTCTGAGAAGACGGAGTGTCAAACTTTTACTGACTAAAATCCACCCGTGTTCCGTCTGTTACTCTATGCGTTCCAAGACTAAGATGACTCTTTCGAAAAATACAGCAGCCGCGCAGCCCAGCTCTTCATCAAAGTAACATTGGTTTTTATTGTTGCTTCTTCAACTTTTAATTACGATTTATTCAGTTGTTGGCAATAGACTGGCTTCTTATAATGTCTTTAAATGATGTGGTTCTGTTGAATCCTTCGGTAATACTAGCCTGAGGATATGTTAGCTACTTCTTTTTAGGGTTCCGTAGCCAAATGGCAAAAAACGGAACCCTTATAGATTCGTCATGTCTGTCTGTCCGTCCGTATGTCACAATCACTTTTTTTCGAAACTATAAGAGCTATACTGTTGAAACTTAGTAAGTAGATGTATTCTGTGAACCGCTTTAAGATTTTCACACAAAAATAGAAAAAAAGCAATAAATTTTGGGGGTCCCCATACTAAGAACTGAAACTCAAAAATTTTTTTTTCATCAAACCTATACGTATGGGGTATCCATGGATAGGTCTTCAAAAATGATATTGAAGTTTCTATTATCATTTTTTTCTAAATTGAATAGTTTACGCGAGAGACACTTCCAAAGTGGTAAAATGTGTGTGTGTGTCCCCTGTAACTTCTAAAATAAGAGAATGATAAAACTAAAAAAAATAAATGATGTACATTACCATGTAAACTACCAACGAAAATTGGTTTGAACGAGATCTAGTAAGTATTTTTTTTAATACGTCATAAATCTAAAAAAATAAACATCGATCAAAGTTACAACGAACTACAAGAACTTTTATATTATGTTACTTGCTGCTACGGAACCCTCCATGGGCGAGTCAGACTCGCACTTGGCCGGTTTTTTCATATCACATCATTTAACCGTGGTCATCGACGTTTTTGTTTTCCCATTCCCTAAATATATGGGTATAACCTATTCCTTATTTTAAGCGGTACCTTTTAAAGCTCAAAAGGACAGGATTATAAAGGATTCCATGCTTTTCATGATTATTTAAATTAAGTTATTATAAATAAGTGATTAATAGCAAGAACTGGAGGAAGTGTGTCACTTAATATAAATGAATCACTTAGAACAAAGATCCATAGTGAGTGTGTCATACGTATTCTTGTATTTAAGATAACATAATTGTGGGTTCAAAAGCAACTCCACAAAATTAAAGTTTACGTACATTTAACAAATAATATAGAAACTTGGATGAACTGTCAATAATAAGGAAAACCAAATACAATCAATTAACAATAATTGATTCTTCGGGTTCTCCTTTGGTAATGAATATACAATTTGCCTGTTGACATCTCAAACTGGTAAACCTATTTAGTTTTGAATTCATCACCAATGATAAATACAGCATTCGCATTTTCCTGCAAGTTCAACTGTCTACTTGTATAATTCTGATCACCTCAGAGCAAAGATTTTATATATCCTAATACAAGATTCTTGAATTATAGACAAGAAACAAGTTTACTGTTTAACGCAGGTCTCTCTAAATTGTCAAAAGATTGTACATTCTATTTCTACACAATAATGTCACTATTATCTGCCCAGCCTTATTCCCTTTGTCTTGCATGATACCCAAATGGATAAGGCACCTGCTTCTGATGCATGAGATTGCGGGTTCGAAACCGGGCAGGTATCAGTCGGCAATCATCTAACAAAATGCAAATCAATAACTTCTCAAATGTCGCATGATACCGCATAGGCTTATAGAAATTGCTCGAAATACAAGCCGAACACCGTAGATTCATAAGCAGTAAGTTAAAATAACTTGATATCTCAAACATCAACGCAAAATGAAATGTTTAACTAAAACATAATTAAGTACCTACCTACATTTTTTCATTACAAAGTGCAATGTAGAATTAAACCAGAAAGAGGTAGGTATAGATATACTAAGCTAAAATCAGATGCACGGTGAAAAAATTGAAAATATTATTAAGGTAAAACCATGTAACCAAATAAAGTATAGATTTATCTAAAAGAAATAAGAAAAATAGTTCCACAGAGAAAAAAAGTAGAGACTTTAGCTTGAAAACCTGTCAAAATATATCATTTATGTAGGGTTCGAAACGTGTTTAACTCAAAATAAATTCACCTTCGTCGGTATAGACACGTCTAAAGACGTAGTGAGGACCGCGTGGTTCATATCGCCCTAACAAAAAAGAGGTAGGGGCCGCCTGCCATTGATCTGGTGGTCAAATATAAAGACGGACGGAAAGTGCAGTTGCCAAAATTGACAACCCAAGATAGAGCCACTTGGCGCAGGAAAGTGAGGAGACCCGACCCCCCAAATTATGAGACCAGGGAAAGAAGAAAAATAATTAAGTAATCCGCTATGAGACACGGTGTATAATATGCTGCTTAGAGGAGGATAATATCCTAAACAGTTCCAATGCATGAAGTTAAATAAAATAATTAATTGGAAGTAATAATCATAACTTACGCACTTAAGACAGTTCGTAGGAACATTGGGACTGGTTTTATTAATAGGTAGAATAATAACAGTCGTAATACTGTTTATTGTGTGAGTCACTGAAGCCGTAGTTAGTAGGCCGCGCGCCGCCCAGTTGAGCCAGCCACGATGTCTCAGTCTGACCGCGATGACTCAGCTATGAAAGGGAAATAAGTAGGTATTTACGTAGACATTACAAAATAATAATATTCTAAGTATCGTCACAATACCGGTTATTTGAGAAGTTGTCTCGGAAACAGAGACATTTTTTTTTACATTTAACTCAAATTGGCACTTAAAACTTTACAAACGTGATAACCAGACTAGAAAATCTATGTACCTAATAAAAAACCTTTTCCAACAATTAGAACCGACTCAAAAAAAAGGAATATGAAAAATAGAAAGTAACTGTAATTTCAGAAGTCGTTGTTTAGAATTATCATTTTCATAATTCATTATCTCGTCTCTTTTTTTAGAAGTTGGTTATAATTCTTGTAATTATTTTTTTTTCCATTTTTGGTTGTGTTTGTCATTAGTCATTACAATAAGAAAGAGAAAAGAAAGAACGGGTCGACACAGAACCTTTACTTAGCTTTTTGAAGTGAATTGTTGCAATGAAAAGGGAACTAAATCCGAATTGTAACAATTTATTTTGTATCTTCTAGCTTTTGCCAGCGGCTTCGCTCCTGTCACCTTACGAACTACCTACCCTACCTACCTACCTACGTACTCTACCCAACCTACCTTTTTTAATTTTAAACCTTCCCTGCTGAGGATGCTGATGAACAAAACAAAAATAAAATTTTAAAATTGACCCAACCGATCTTAAGTTATAGCGTGACCAGGAGAAATAGGGGTTCCTTTTTATATACGAGCGAGTATATAGATAAGTATGTAGTAGATACTTACCGACATGTTGGGGAGCATACATTTTTCTCTATGTTGTGATACGTTTTCGCTAATTTCATCCAATCTACCCTCAAAACATGATAGAGGCTATATGAATCATAATGTTATGGTTGTTTAAACTCGTAACATCCACGTAAGCGTTTATTCATGAAAGTTTGGAAAGTCATAGAACTGGGAGCTATACAGCTCAATCCCGCGCGCACTGGTGACTTTTGTCTCGGCGACAATTTTGTTTTTTTGTCACTTTTCTTACATTTTTCTGTCACTGTCACGTCGTAACGTGCGCGCACCTCCATACATACCCATAGACTTGACAAGAGTGACGAAAAAGTCACGGCGACAAAATTCACCAGTGCGCACCCACTTATAGTTAGTTCAGTTTAGGTCGTCAAATGAATCGCGTTAAGAGCTCGTGGAAGGGCCTCTGGCCAGTTTTATGGGTCTACAATAACCATACGCAGCAGAGTCTCTCTTTATTAACATAGAATAACACAATCAGCCTTTTAATGTTCCCACTGCTAGGACTCAAGGCTCTTCTCTAGGAGAGGGAATGGGCCGTAATCCACCACGCGGGCCCAGTGCGGGTTGGTGAATATCATCACATATCTTCGAATTTTTGGTTCTAGGACATGTCGGTTTCCTCACGATGTTTTCCTTAACCTTTTTGAGAGCAGTGGTGACGAAATAAATTACACAAAGTAATGCGCCTGGCTGGGTTTGAACCCGCGCCCTACAACTCGTAAGTCGGGGCCGTTATCACTCGGCCTCACTGTTGTTTATCATAAATCGTCCTTTATTGTTACTAATGCAGTGACACAGTTTAACACAAGCCTCTTGGTTATCACAAAGAGATAAATGAAGGATTTTTCGAATTTCTCATCAAACTTGAACGTTTAAAACGATCTGGCCAGTACATATACAATATGCGAACGGGCTAATGGGAACAATTTTAATTAAAATATACAATAGCAGTTTATCTTACATTTTGGAATTAAATTTTGAAAAAGCAATAAACTATAAAACTTTGAATGTTAGAAGATTAATTGCAAGTCTTGCCTTTGTTAGTATTTATAATCTGTTCTTTGATAATTGTCTTATTGATATTGATTAAACTCGTATCAACTCTAGAGAAAGATTCAAGCAATGCATATTTTTGGTCAATGCTTCATCTTTTTGCCTTTATTTGCATGTACTAATTCAAAATTTAGGTACATTATACCTATCCATAGTAAACTTAGTCAGAAAGTGAGTCACCCCAGTAAACAGTCGCGCAGTATTAGCTAAACAAGATTGGTGATTGACGCTGCGAGCTCGTCAACGACTCACGCCTTAACGATACCATCCTGTGTCACGCACGCTCTACTAGTACAAAAGTACTTAGAACACAACGTAGTACAAAACAGAGTCTGAGATGCGACGATGGATGTAAATGTTTGCTGGTGACGGTCAGCCTACAATCTCGCATCATCTCTGGTCAGGGCAAAGACGTAGTAATTGTTGGTTATTTAACGCATGTAATGGCATCGTTACATGCGTTAAAGCTCCACATGGATAGGAAGTAACATATTTCAATTTAATTCCATATAATGCAATTCATAATTTTAGTTATAATTAAGCACCTTATCTATAGTAATATTAATTTAATTAATATTATTATAGTAGTATAAGAGAATTGTGTGCGACAACTAATATTTGTACTATGGACATTCGTCGACGTGGAGATGGCACTCCAAACCCAGCATTATTCAAACCCAAAACTTGATGTTTTGTGATCACTGCTAGAAATCTAATCCTTCCAGGGTATCCTTCTATACAACATTGAATGATTTTCAAATATAAGATCAAATAGAAGGGATAAATTAGATAGATAAATAAAATATAGATAAGTTGATAGTAGAACGTATTTGGGAATAACCGGTGTATTTTCTTACAATATATGACATTTTTGGTATGACATCGAACAGAAGGCATAAAATCGACAATGATGCACTTGTCGCGCCAAATCGACGCCGAGTTCCTAGACTGTCGGTTTTTTATCTTTAAAATTTCGGGGAGGTGCTTTTGAATTGCTGAATTTAATTCCGACAAGTCCGTTCCATCATCGGACTACTAGATGTCGACGGCGCTGCGCCACCGGTACATGGAGCATATCTGCATCAGCTAAGAAGTGGAATTCCCTGCTGAAGTCTGTTTCTTGATAGTTACAACCTAGGAGCTTTATGTCTACAGAGAATATGTTACTGCTAAACAAGTGTGCTCCATCGTCGATCACATCCTCATCATCCGCTTGCCATCAGGTGAGATAGCGGTTAAACGCGAGCTTATTCATAATAAAAAAATATCAATATATTTACTTAATATTATTATTATTTAATATTTTATTTAAGTATTATTATTTAATAAAAACAATATTTATTCTTAAAAAAATATGTACATTCTTACATTACATAGCATACTTATTTATGTTGGTAAGGACACTATCCTTGCACCTGTCACCCAACATTTAGTTAGGTAAATATTTAGTAATGACTCTAATTACTCATCATCTCAACAGTAGCGACTGAGTTGGCTTCCATCTCGACCACAGCTTGGTAGCCACCTAACTGTATATTCACTTTGTTTGCCTGACCACTGTGGAAAGATAACAAAAAGTTAGTGTGAAATAGTGTAGACCAAATAGCGGTACATTTCAAAGAGAGTTCATTCTAAGTATTGCAATATTAGAAGACAGTCACGTAACTGCCCAAAAGCATAAAACTTCACACAACAAGGAAAATCTATGGCTAATAGATCAATCGCCGAGTATTATTGAATCCAAAGGCAGTAATTTAACCGAAGTAGTTACTTTATATTCTATCCCTGCCATTTACCTACAGCCGTTTTTTTAACATGATTTGTTAATATCGACCCTGCACCGGACGCGGCATGAGTGCCATTCTCTACGCTAGCGTCGGTGAATTTACAAAGTTTGCACAAACTTACTTCTTGCTTTCAAAACGCTTAAAATTTTTAAGTTAAATCTCTTAAAATGTAGAAATCTGATAAAACTAGATACTTACTCATTATACAGCACAACCACAACAGTGCCCTTAGGTGTAACAAAAGCTACGTTCCATACAGAATGCCTACATCCAAGCTTTTGCGTGACACTTATCCTCTGTGACCCTCGTGGCACAAACTTGGAGAAATGTCCCATGGCATAGAACATGGGTTGCTTAACGAACGCGTTCTTCTCAGGGAACACTATGATGGGCGAGTCTGCGAAATTACTGATGTATGTGGGACCTCCTTGGACGTTTAGACACATGTTCCAGTCCAACCATCCTACGACACCGTGGTTAAAGTCCTGTAACACAATTTTTAACATATACATTGCACGTATAATTAACTTTATTCTTAAATGGTAAATGGCAACCTGGACAGCTCTATCATTTGCCTAGTACAGATCCTGGAAAGTACATGTAATTGGGTGTGATAGACAGGAAAGAAGTTGAAGTACACAATGGAGCTGTGTTTGGGATGGTACGATAGACCCGTTCCAAACATAGTACCACTTTCAATTTAGCCAGGTTTTTTCTATAGTGTTCGACCTGCCACTTCTGATTGGTTTACATAAAACTTTTGCAGTCAAAAAAGGTTATTCAAGTACCCAAGTGGTTAGTAGTGTAGTGAAACACACATCCGATGCCTACTAGACACTGGACAGTTATTTCTCATTATTGTCACATATCTTACTGACTGCCTGATAGTTTTACTCGGTTTTGCATACCTAATTTGAACCGTTAAGAAAGAAAGAGTGCAACCAAAAATAAATCAGGCGCTTATACTTACGTCTATTATGTCAATAAGGTATTTCTTGGCTCTTGTCCACGATCCTAGGTCAACATGATGTCTCTCAAATAACATAGTGCCTAGAAAGCAAAGAAAATCCGATTACAATAGTATCGAACAATCGACAGGGTAGCATCTGGATGACAATAGGACACAAACGTGAGGATTGGCACTAGAAAGGAAAGGACTTAGCGCAGCATTGATTAAATCGAGTTGTGGATGATGATGAAAACAATATGTCATCTTCATAACTTTATAAGATATATCGAACCTTTTAGGAAGAACGTCGTAAGCGACAGTGAGCGTTTTTGCAGGACTAGATTTTCTCTTCCAAAATTAAAAAGTATTCATGATAACTTCGTTTTATAAAAAAATATTTCGTCATATAACTACCGATCTAATAGAATTGTTGCTACTAACATAGGTATTTTCGTAAATACTTTTTAATTATGGAAGTAGAGAAAACTCATTCCCGCAAAAAAATGTAAATTGTCGCTTACGATGTTTTTCCTGAAAAGACTCGATATGATTTGCTAAGATCGCGACAAGTTCGTAGCTACCTCCTGAATATCTTGACTCTTAACATACTTTTTTCATCGACTTCTCTTTGAGGTAAAGAAAAGCCAACGCTGAAATATGTTGCACTTGATAAGACTCCGTTATCTATGATGAAATGAGATTACTAATACCGAAGCCTCCGAATCAGAACTAGACTAGATTTATGCAAATTTTTCATAAGTACATTGTTTCGTAGTTGAACGGTAAGGAATCTAAAGACTAGCACATTATATAAAATAAAAACATAATTCAGAACCTGACAACAATTTGGTGGTTTACTGTAAAATTTTGAATCAGAGGGTTTACAAACCAATTAAATTAGATATTAGTGGTCATATCCTTATTTATATATTTTTATATATCCCATGTTTCTATCATAGCTTGAAACCTCAGTGCATATAATATATATGCGTTTCATGTAGTATTTACAAATACGTCGGTAACTACTTCCAAATTAGATATAAAGTGCGACTCGTTAGAATATGGTTCATAGTATATTATGCACCAAGGGGATATAACAATGATGCTACGGGTACTATATTGAATCAAGAGCTCAATGAAGGATTCCAGAGTTACTTTGAAAAAATAAATTACGAGTATAGCACAGCATAGTCGGCCTTAAAATGTTCCCACTGTTAGGACCGGACTTAGACCTCCGCAGGCCCAGTGCTGGTTGGTGGATGTCACATGTCTTCGAATTCATGGTTCTAGGACATGCTGGTCTCCTCACGATGTTTTCCTTAACCGTTTTGAAAGAAGTGGTGATGAAGAAGACGTGATACCTACACATAGATATGCGCCTGGCTGGGTAGAACCCGCGACCTACAACTCGTAAGTTAGGGCTGTTGCCGCTTGACCACCACTGCTCACAAATTACGAATAATCCGAGGTTATTAATTATTGAGTACTAGAATCGTGGATGCAGTGAGGCATATAAGTTAACCAAAGGCAAATACACATCTAAGAAAGGTAATACTTAATATCTTTGCCCTGCTGTACCCAAGGACCATCGGGCAATAATGGCTTACTTTAGTTTGATTTTCAAAAATACACAAAATAAATACCTTCACAAGCCTCAGTAGCGATGATGAACTTGTCTGGATATGACTTCCCCACTTCTGAGAGAACTGCCGCAGGGGTGATAAAATCTGTGTAGTAGTGTACGCCTATGCCGTCTATGTATTGTAGAACTTTGGGATGCTCTGCTATCATCTGTGTTTTAAATGACAAAGTAACAGTTAATTGTATACATTAACTACCAAATTCTTCGTCTTCTTTATAATCAATTGTCTTTTAAAAACTAAACTGATTTGCGAAACTCTGCAAGTGTAGTTGATACCTATTGATGTTAAAGCGATTTTATTATTCAAACATTCTATCCATCTAAAAACCATTTAAGTTCTTCAAGATACAGAATATAATACCTATAGGTCCATGTGCAATGGACATGATGTTTTACTCATATGCGGTAGCCGCATTTTTTTTTTTAATTAAAAACATTGATGTTATTTAATGTAACTAAATACATCTCATTCTATCTTACCAACTAAATATATCTGATTGCATCTTACCAAATTCACCCAGTAGGGCAATGTTAATCTCTGATCGTCACCTGTTATTATTTTAATGTTTTTGAACGTCGAATTTCTTATTGTAGGTCCCAAATTGTTTACTATCCAACTGCCCTGAAAATAAGATGGGTATAAAATCTCCAAAAATTTGTAAAAATAAAAATTATTCAAATATTCTTACTAAGTTACGGATGGGAACATACCATGCTCCCTGAGGTCCATCCAAGATTGTTGATAGAATTAATAAATCCCACGAGACCACTGGTAGGTTCATTGGTAGTGGTGATGGCCCAAATTGGGATACCTTCGGCCGTATATTTTTCTAGAAACCTGGAACAGATAACGATATTATAGGATTTGAAGTTGTATAACTCATACATAATCTTATCGTTTTTTTTACTTGCAGAATCATCAAATACCGCACTGGGTGGAGCGAGGAGTGCCAGATTTTTAATAATTAAAATCCAATAGTGTTCCTTCAGTTGCCTTTTGCAGTTAAGGGTCACGGTAACTCTTTCGAACAATTCCGCAGCCCATAAGGCTGCCCATGAGAAAGATCTTGATAAAAAATCACCGTCTTTGAAAAACGGGTCGTTGCCTAAATTTTTTTTTTTATTTCATGTCCTAAAAGTTTTTCCTTTGCAGATCTGTTCATTGAAACATTCAACATCCGGAAAACGTCCACTATTGGACATAGGCCTCCCCCCGTGTCACTACAATGACCGGTCCTGTGCGTCTCGCATCCATCGGTTTCCCGCGACCCTCACCAGGTCATCGGTCCACCTTGGACAGAATAGGTACCTATGCACACACTGAAATGTGACGTCACTGTCATTAGGTTACGTGTGTACAAAGAGATTTTCCCACCACAATCCACACTTTCTCATGCCAATATTTAAAATGCTTATTGCTGCTTCATTTAGTAACGAATTTTGATGCAGAACTCTGTTTTCTGTTTTTTGCAAGTCAATTTTTAGGAATGAGCTGAGTTCCGCTCCGATCTCGCCACTTTTATCTGGCGTTCAATGAGCCTGAGCCTGATGGCCCTTTCGATGTTTCTTTTACCCTTATTTGAAATGCAGCACATCTTTCTTTTTCTAGCCATTACTGTTCCACTGCTGAGTAAAGGCCTCCCAAGTCCTTCTAGACATTCTTCTCATGCGCCGTCCGAACCAGTCCTTCTGGAACGAGTCTAAATCATCTTGCTACGTCTTTCTGCGCCGGCCTCGCCAGCGCTAACCCACTGCGTGGCGACTCTCTAATACGGATAATTACGCGGCACTCCAAAACGACGACAATAGACGTGGACAAAAACGCTACCAGGCTCAAACGGGATTGAGCGAGCCCCGTCAGCCGCATGCACAATTATTTATTTATTAATTTATTTTTGTAATATATCTGATATTTTATCAGTTATCGAGAGTTTTGTTCGCTGTTGCAGCAACTGATAACTAATGGATACAGCGACGATCAAAAGTATTAGAACATAGGCTTTGGCGACTGTCTATCTACCATTACCAGCTGTCAATACGCCTTGCGTTTCCTCTGTACTAGTGCGTACTAGAAGGATGCCAAGGATTTATTACTTGAGATGGTAGTCGGCGTAAGTCTGGTAGTACTCTGTCTTGAGCCTGCTGTGGCCAGTGTAGGCATTGTTGCTCTTCATCCAGGGAGGCGGCGACCAGGTGCTCGCTATCACGTGGATCGGGGAACTCGACGCTGCCATGGCTGACTTGATCATCGGGATCTGCAGAATAAGGGAGAGAAGTTTTCAAGGACAGCTCAAAAAGATACCACATTTTTTTAACGATCTCACTTTTTTAGTGTGCAATAAAGTTTGTTCTATTTTATTTTATTATAAGGGGTTAGGTGGCGTTGCACTAGACTACCTACCTGGTAGAGAATAATTAGTTGTTGTATTAGCAACGCTCTGCTCAGAGCCAAAAGTTGAATATCCATCATTTTTATTTAGATATTCAAGCAAGCAATAAATATTTAATGAACTCGTGCTTCATGTAATAAACATGGCTACCAGAAAACTTAGTAAGTGAAATTTGCCTAAACGCCTTCTTAGCACTGCAGGTCTATTTCCATTTAAGCTTAGCAATAAATTCAAAATATTTTCATTTACTTATAAAGCGTCAGAAGCTAAGTGCACGGTTCAAAATTGGTCATTTCCTATGAAAAAGAACCGGCAAAAAACTCCGAGGTTACTTTTATAAAAAAGTGGTGGTGGTTACAATATTTCCATATTACAGTAATAATAGATATATGAACAGTGTAGATGTAGTCCAGTCAATATTATACTCAAAAACACAAAAAAAAAATAATCATAATAAAAAAGTAAGTTGTAATAATAAATAAACAAATCAAGTATATTGACTTGGCTCGCGAGGTTGTCGATATGTAAGTGGATTCAGCGATCATTGTACTGATAGTTGTTTCAGCCAATGGCTTAATAGCCAAGAGCCTCGACCAACACCTTAGGAAGCTCTCGTTAGGCGACTGGATCAAGGGCTTGATTCAGAAAGTGGTATTGCTGGACACGGCTCGTATAGTCAGGAGGTTCCTTTCTCTGGAGCCCTGACCGCCGGTGGCTTGGACCCTGTTCCCGATACCGGTGGGCTACTATTTTTTATATTTTTAAATGTTTTTTTTATATTGAGTATTTAAAAATATAATTTATATGTACTTAAGCTGAATAAACGAAGTAATCTAAGAATCCATGGAGCCTACAGTGTCCTCACATTCGTAGTATAAAAAAGAGGCCATATAAAAAAAGCCAGAAAAATATAAATTATTACAATTATCAATAAAATGTTACCAACGAATTTAAGATAGTTGATGTCTAAATAATTTAAAAAATATTGCAAAAGCAATGCGTTAGAAAACAAAAAGAAAAGTATATACCTATTAAAACAAAATGGAACATAATAGACACAATATTAATGGGTTACCAGGATGCCACATGTGCAAAAAGCGTATCTTCGACACAGTCTTTAATCCTGTAATATGCTTTTTTGATTAGGACACGCTTGATGAGTTTTGAATTTTCCCGCACTAAGTTCAGTTAAAAACGAATGCTGTTTACTAAGAATGACTTGCTAGTCTTAGCTAATAATTAATAGAGATCATTAACGCTATAAAATATGACAATCTTAAATTAATATTGATTGCAAGAATACTTTATTACTTTAACTATAAAATTGATTTCATACAAAAGCCTCCAAAACGAAACGGGGTCGCTGTTTCGTTTTATGGCTTTTAAAAATGATAAATATCAGATTTAGTCAAGTTGTAGAAGTGACGTGGAAGTAGATACCTTGTAAGTAAAATCTTCGTAAGCAAGCGAGTAGTTGCTGAGCTGGGCATCGTTAGTAGGCAGCTCGTTGTAGGCGTAGGCATGCGTGGAGAAGTCGGTGCCGCCGATGGGGACGCGGATCATGTTGTACTGCAGCCCAGCGTCGCTGAAGTACGAACTGTGGTACCATGATACAAAAATTAATATCATGTGAGCAAAAAATATAAATCATTTAACATTAGTAAGTTTAGTCGATTGTCCATTTCTAAACTCAACACTCATAATGTGTCCGAATGAAGGCTAGGCGCATAGTTCAATATAGTTTCAAAATGGAAGGTGCTAGGCTGTTTTTGTTGTAAAATATAGAATTTTAAAAGTTGGTAAAAAAGTGTTTCTTTCTGCCATCCTACGAACTCTTCCATCCCAAAATCATATTAACTTTTTAACCGCGTACTTCGGATATAGCCGAAAAACACGACCAAATACTCTATCTCACTAGCTGTTCTGTCCACCTATGGAGATTAAAGAACTAACGAGATGGAGTCCTCCTCCTCCTCCTTGCGTCGTATTCCTCAATGCGGAGGGTCGTGACCTCCCTGCTTCATCACTTTAACCTTTATGGTATTCTTCCATCTGTTTCTGTCTCTGATGGTGTGAAGGGCATTGTATATCGTAGAGTCAAGAGCGGTGCGGATCTGGTCGGACCAACGTATTGGGCTGCGTCCGCGAGTCTTATTCCCGTCCACTTTACCGGTCACAATGAGCCTTTCGAGGTTGCCACCGTCTTTCCTTGCAATGTGACCGAAATATTGCAGAACCTTGCGAAGCCACTCGGACGACAGCCGTGAGGAGATTTTGAAAATAAACGCAAAATAGATACGTTAGTTCCAAATGCTGTCCAAGGGATGCGGAGCCTCCTTCTCCAGCGCCATATCTCAAAAGCGTCGATGCGTATGCGGTCTGCAGCTTTTAGGGACCAAGTCTCAGCGCCATACGGAAAGATCGAAAAGACTAGTGTTCGTACCAATTTGGTTTTACCAAGATGTTGCTTTATATATTATTATTACTTAACTACATTGTGCTCACATATTAGAAGCAACAAGAAATATGTAAACATGATCTATGTAACTCATAATATGATTTAAAAATAGTGTCCATGGAGTTTCTTGCACGTTCTTCTCCATAGAGATCAACGCTTTGGAACGTGCAATTTAGCTTCACTTTTCTTGAACTGACCGACATTTGACTATTCAAAAGTGCCTGCTAATAGTCTATTTGAAATAGTTGCGATCCCTCCAGACTATTAAGCTGAGACATAGCGCTCTTGGCCATGCCAACTCTCCTGCGAACTTCCCTCTCGCACGACCCATCGTTACTAATAATCAATGAAATGGAGTACCCAGTCACAATCACATGACCCTGGCGAATAGGATACGAAGACACACGTCGGACTATTCCGACGCAAGCGGTCAAAGAGTTCATTTTAACTGAAAATCATCCGCTGATGGACATAGAGCGACCAGCGACAGCACATCCACTGATCCTATGCTTCTGCCGTCTGGCTGACTCCTGCGACCCTCTCCCGGTCATCAATCCACTTTGTGGGAAGCGTGACGCTACTTCATCTGGTACGCTGTCACCACTTCAGAACCTTCCGGTCCCATCGGTCATCTATTTTGCCAACTATGTATCTACTGACAACCGCAAATTAATCGACGAAATACCCAGGAAAGTTTTTCATGATCACCATCATCCTTTCAGCCGAAAGACGTGCACTGTTGGACATAGGCCTCCCCCAAGTGTCGCCATTATGACCAGTCCTGTGCATCTCGCATGCATCGAATTGCCGCAACCTTCACCAAAGTTATTGAGCTTAATAGCTATCATGTAAGTAGCCGTTAGAACCGCAAATTAACTCAACGACTTAAGATGTAGTAGTTAAGATGTAACGGTAGAGCACTTGAGCCACGTTTTGAAATAAGAGAAATTTTGTCAGGCACCCATCTTAACTAAACTCAGATAATGTGAAAGTATTCAAACAGATCGTTGATGAAACGATTAGAAAGCCCTTGTCCTTGCTGCAAAGGACCTATAGCTTATCTGAGAAAAACGTCTTGGACATCAATCACAAGAATAAGAAAAAAACTCGTCCTTCTTAAGTTCCCAAACCCTTGAACCAAGAAATTAGAGGAACATTTGAAAGAGTAACTAACTCTTTCAAATATTCTAGGCCGTGGCCCTGGATCGCAAAGGGTAACTGAAGGTCATAGGTGGGATTTAGTCAGTTAAGATTTGACACGCCTTCACGCTCCCTCTAGAGCTGGAGAAGTCATTTGATGATTTCCCAGATCTAAAAAAAATCCTTGACCCTGGAAAGCTAAAATTTTGCAAAACTTTCAATATTTTCCGAAAGTCTCACAGGATATGCTTAGGCTTTGGTAAAGTGCTAGTCGAAACTTCTAAAGCTGTAAAGAAAAATCTAGTAAATAGTAATTACTTTATCAGGGCCTTCTGCACTGAGTCAGACAGGTTGCTCCAGTTGATGCCGGCGGCATCGGTCACCGCACCCCCGAACCCCTCCACCGTCTGGAACGTCGTCTGCGGATGCAAGAGTAACGTGATGTGGCCCGATTCTGAAATAGATTATTTTAATCAATCATTATATTGTGGAGGGCGGAACGCAACCGGATGAAATCTTTAGACATAAACAATAAAACACGTCAATGGAAGATAGCAAATAAATACAAACAAATTGCGTGTCCATATCATAATTACATTCCTTATTCCTTATTAATTAAAACTTTACCATCACTTCAGATATCGAGCTGAATATAAAAGGCCACAGCAATGAATGTTTTCATAATGAAAAATCTAACTGTCAATGTGATATGTTAGAGCAATTTAGGACATACAGGTACTTGAGTCTGACTATTGACACTAAATTTACGTGGAACAATCATATAGATACAGTTTGTAATAAACTTCGGTTAGTACTGAGTAATTTGTAAGCCTTGAAACCTGTAGTTACGAGAGGATTGTTGTATACGCTGTACTGTGCACTCGCTGACTTGATTATTGGTTTTAAGGGTTGAGTGGTTATGGACTCACTTTTAAAACGTATCTTAATAGAATTAAAATTTTACAAATAAGATTTCTTAAACTGTTAGTGAGCAATAAAACTAAAAATAGCTTGCACAAAGATTATGAAAAATTATTTAACAAATGCAATGTATTACCAGTTGAAATGAAAGTTAACCTAGCAATTATTTTGGACAACATAGTATAAAAATTCATAAAAAAGAAAAAGTGTATAACTACCCAACCCGCGAATCTAAGAAAAAGAAACTCCAGGTCCCTAAGGTGAATAATTACGACGGTAAGCGTGCGAGACGATGGATTGCACCTACACTTTTTAATGAGTTACCTGATGAATTAATAAATCGATCCAAAAATAGAAACTAATTAAAAAATGTTCTAAGGAAACATTATTTGTCTATGTGTCCATAGTTGCTGCGCTATGTTGGTCTCGGTTGGTTAGTGTTGTGGGGCTGCATGTGGTTACCTCACAACGAGTACCTTCCTACAAACTTAGGGGGTGACCAGATGTGACCTTAAATATAATATTTACTTAAATATAAATGTAAATATAAGCGAAATTCACGAAAACGCCCTGCCGACAAACTGCAATGCGGTTTGGCAGGTGTTATATTAACGATGATTATCGATGTAACAAATGAATAAAAATTAAATAAAAAAAAAGGTAAATTTTGTCTTCCTCAAAACCCTATTCTTGAACCATAATATAAATATATCTGCAGAAGTTTTTAATTGTGTGCGCATCACGTAAAATGTACGAAATCTATGTAGATAACTTTTATACATTAAAATTTTGTGTAACTTGATTTATTACTTAAGCTTTGTTTCATCGCAATCAGTCGACTGTACCGAAAGATACACTGCATTCACGAAGTTCGCCGGGTCTGCTAGTATTACCTATAATTCTACACAAAAAATAATTATGCTTCCTTTTTAACGATGTTTATACCTTTCATTTTTTGTTTTAGTTTTTGCGCTCAGTTAAGAAAGTAAGTGCATTTTCTTTTTCAACCAAACCAAATGAAAGTTACCTACACAGATAAAATTTTTAAAAGCAGGTTTTTACTTTTTATTTTAGGAACTGATGTGGGCTCAGCGTCGCGCGTCGTAACTTGTAGTAACACTTTTTTCATTCGCTTACAACAACGGTGTCGTGATTGTAGCGCTTTTAAGGATTTAATGATTCCTTATTGACTAGAAAGCTAATTTGGGTTAATAATTAAATATAAGCAGTTCTACTTATACCTTATAAACTCACCAGAATCGCTCTGAGGTTGTAAGTTAGCTCTAGTTTTATTGAATCGTAATCCACTCTGGAAACATAAAAATGTGTGAATTAACAATAGCCAAGCCACTATTCCTTTTCCAGGATATGTTACCAGTCCCTTTTTTATAGATGTGAAGTTATTAAATAATTCTTCACTCAGGGTGGCCCAAGAGGTGGTGTCCGACCATTACTGGCTAAATCTCCCCGGTAATCCTCAGTTGTCCTTTATGTTTCTAGGGCCCCGGTGATTCTGTGGAACAATTTCGCAACCTGACAAGAACTGCAGGCACTTACTGACTTACTATTATAACTTATTGCTGAACCTGTGCCAATCTTCACGCATAAGAGCGTGAAGATTGGCACAGGTTCAAAAAGCGGTAACCTCATTCAGGTCCTACGGTCTCCGGTACTTATATTAAACTTTGTGTCTCCAGCATGTGATGAATATGCTTCTTCTATAGCCTACACTTTCAATACCCTCGACTCAGTGACTCGGGATTTGCCAGCGAGCAAATTAGCGAAGCAATCGAAGTAAAATTAAAAACCCCATAAGGAACAGTAGGTATACTTCGTTTTAAAAACAAATTGTAGACGTAGGTAACTCAAACACCAAACTAAAATGAAACTGGGTAGGCGATGGCTGGCGTATGTCGCAAGAGAATTGGGTGAAAGCAGCTACTGACTGGTTCTCAAACAACAGAAATCGGAGACGCGGTACTCTCAGAAGAAGATGGGACACTACAGGCTCATAGAAATAATAAAGCCGGCGACACACTCATGTTTCTGTAAACTCATTCTCAGGTGTCGCTCACACGCCGCGTGTTTTGAGACTTTCAACTTTAAGTAGCTAATATCTTGAAAGCTGAGCTGCTATGCGTTTAGTTTACGCAAATTGTTAACATCATACAGATCTTGTCCACGA
This sequence comes from Mythimna ferrago, assembly GCA_910589285.2. NCBI lineage: Eukaryota > Metazoa > Arthropoda > Insecta > Lepidoptera > Noctuidae > Mythimna > Mythimna ferrago. The sequence continues at coordinate 19,197,339 of OU342690.1, read as the reverse complement.
TTTATACAATGATTAGCTCTAAAAAATAATACTAAATCTTCTGTTTCCACATTAAATGGTCGGTATGCATGAACAAAACAGGTTTCGACCAAATACATGGTCGATATTATGTATGAACAAAAATGTACTAAACAGCTGAATGTGAGGCTTGAATTAAATTGGATGGTGATAAGTAACGGTATTGTATAATATTAGAATAAGGGAAAGATGATGGTGATGACGTTATGTTATCCTACCTGTGAGCTCTTATACACGACGTACTGGCCGGCTGTGAGAGGTTGTTTAGTAATTGTATCGCAATACGTAGAGTTGCATACACACACCACTGACTTCTTTGCTATCTTCCGCGCTGCACATGGGTTGTCTGTAACAAAATATATAATTTTTTTTTTATTAAAAAGCTTAACATCTAGAGCTACATCAGTTGATCTTCAAGGTTTAGCTATGCTTATATAAATAATGATAATAACAATAATTTATTCATATAGAGACAACTTTTCGCTTATTTTTATGTTAGTTCCAAAGATCAATAATATTTTACAATCAAAATTTAGGTATTCTTACAATAAAACTAATTACGTATTATTGTTAAATTAAATTACAATTGCCACTAAATTAAATGTCATGGAAAAAAATTAAAATGTCACTAAAATATTAATGTCACGGAATAAAAATTTAAATAAAACAGCCATTTATTGCCAAAAGGGTAGGTCAGGCGCATTATTCTGTTTGACTTCCAACTACACGCTGTTCAAAATAACGTTAGACATTTACGAAAACACTATGACTGTCCGTTCAACCAATTTTGACTTTTACAACGTTGGTGGTATGACAAATGGCGGCTGCAGTAAATAGTTGGTATTGTAACCACTTTTTTTTACTTTTAAGCCATCCTTATGCCTACGAAATAAAAGCTAAAATCGATTGAACAGACAGTAAAAAGGTTTCTTTAAATATCTAATGTTACCGCGATTAGAGTATTGTTAAGCACACTGAACTGAGCACAGTTGAGTGTATTTGTTGGTATAGGACTACTCCAACTGCTTCCATTGCTGCTATCTTTATCCAGATCAGGTGGATGTCGTCTTCCCATCATCCCAATGGGCGACCCTGTTTTCTGACTACATCTGATGGGTACCATTCGGTTATCTGCTTGCTCCATTTATTGGTCTTTCAACGAATGTGACCTATCTACCCTACCCATTTCAGATGATCGATTCGAGGTAAAATTTCTAAAACCTTGGATTTTTTCCTTATTTACTTGTGCTCAAATCAATTCCTGAGTTTTATTACTAACATACGTCTCTCCATTGCTCGTTTACATATCACAAGTTTCTTTCGATAGTCTTGGCCTAGTCTATCCATATATGAGTGACGGGTTCTGATTTGAGTATTTTGAGCTAAGCACGTCTCAAACCTTACTCTATTGCCAAATAGTGACAGAATTTCATACTAAAGTAGAGTTTGAAAAAAACCTCAACATCAAAGGTTTCAATCAGTAATCGGGAGATAGCGTAACCCCTCCGTTCTTAGGAAAGCACAAGCCTTTGTCTTCCGGCTGCGAATTGTATAACTTGGCAGTCGTTCCAGCTAGACACTACTTAATAAAAACGAAAATCTGCTACAAGTCTTACTAATCTTATCGTGTCATCCAGTAACTGAGTTGTGGAGATCAGAAAGGGATATAGTCATTACTAATCTAGTTCTATTCTAAAATGACCAAGAACTTTGAGCCAGTTGTAATTTTTACCTAGAGCTTGATTTCTTATTAATGAACCAGAAACCTCAACGGCGCACGGACAAAAAGCGATTTACATAATTAGGTTACGATTTCCTTATAGGTCGTACCGGGATTCTAATAGCCTTTATCCTTTTTTCTCTTTAGTCGAATCAAAGTCAACCTTTTTGATTTAGGACATGTTTGTAATTCCTGATTGACTGGCCTGTTGGTCTAGTGATCACTGGCCCTGACTGCTATACCGTCGAGGTCGTGGGTTCGATTTCCACCTAGTACAAATGTTTGTGTGATGAACACGATAATTTGTTCTTTATCTAGATGTAATTTATCTACATTAATGTATTATCAGTTGTCTAGTACCTACTCATATCACAAGCTCTGCTTAGTTTGGGACTAGATGGCGTTGTGTGAAAGTTTTGGAATATTATTATAATTATATTAATAGAGTTAAACTTGTTTTGCAATAAGACATACTTAGGCAACTCAGATGGCGCTGCCATCACGATAACATATCGCTCCGTATTTTTTTATTTCCAAAATTTCAAAAGCTGTTATATTGTGATAAATCATATTTTAAATATCTTGAATAACCTATATAAATCAGTGATAGTGTTATCCGCTACTAAAACAAGGGCACAACATCAATAAACAATACATCAAGACAAGGACCCTGGAAGAGACAGTGTTTACATTTTACATATTTAAAACAGTGAAAGAATCAGTCAAAACTGTGAAGTAGTGAAAATATGCCATAAAAAGTAAGAAAACATAGAGTGAAAGTGATGTACTGTAACATAAGTTGAACCTTGGATCTCGAATAAATCGTTAAGAAAAATATTTTGAATAGTAGTACAGTCATTATGTTGGATACTATAGATAACGCCATCTGTATACTAAGGATCGTATTAAGTTATTAAACAAAGTGGTGTCGATAAATCAGAACACCTAAAAAACTACTCGGGAGACAAGCGATCGACTAATTTGATACTGTGGCGTAAGAACTCGATAGTCGAGAGGCGATAGTGTCTGCCTTCTATTATAGTGAACGAAAGTACGCGGGTTCAAACCTCAGGCAAGCGAATTACTTTTTGGAAGTTTATCAGCACTTTAAAATGAATTCTGATGTTAAAAATAACGTAACGACACGTCAGAAAAATAAAATATCATCTACGTCATATGAAAGCATATGTTTAACTAGCCCACCATCGTCTGAGAAGTCATTAGCGGACAGTCTACCCGAACAAAATAACTACGAGGATGACATCACCATAAACTTAAGAGAAACAATAAAATCACTGACCGACCAACTCAATAGCGCTCACGAACAAATTGACGAGCTCTTACTCGAGAATAGCTCACTTAACAAAATCACACAAGAACAACAAAAACAAATTACGTATTTAAAAACTATATGTACAAGTACGCCTCAGAGTACAAACGTGGCCCGTAAGAAAAAATCCAAAAACAGGTGTAGAAAAACCCTTGATTTCGAAAGAGAAGATAGTGACACTACACTCAAGGATGGGACAAGTGAAACTAGAGCAAAGACACCAGAAGGACACAAACGCTATGAGAATTCTTGTAACATACTTAGAAGCTCAAACCAAGAAAATTTGCGTGAGAGAACAATAATTAACGAACAACCAGTTGAGAAACCTAAAATAATAATTCTAGGAGATGATCAAGTTAGAGGACTTTCACAAGTAATAATAAATAAAAGGACAAACGAATGGAATGACTGCTACACGGTATCAGCTTTGGTCAAACCTGGTGCAACATGCTCTGAAATCTTAGGTGATTCTTTAGATTTGTGTAACATGCTGACCAAACAAGACATTGTTATAATTTCGGTAGGCACAAATGATACTAATCCGTCTCATCTACTGAAAGAAGTATGTATAGCACTGAATAATTTTAAAATGTGTCAACAAATTTATTTACTAGGCGTACAATGTAACTATCATTTAAATACTTTTATGTTAAATCAAAGCATAAAACTTTTAACGCATAACTTCTCAAATTGTAAATATGTTGACTTAAATGAATTATCTAATTATAGGCGTTACTTTTATATAAAACAAAATAATCGCACTTATTTGAATCAACTTAGCTCTAAATTAAATATTGAAATTGACTACTTAAAATACACACAGGAATTTCTTTTAAAAAATATCACCCTTCTCAATCAGAAGAGTTTTAATGAAACCAATAAATTAATATGCTCTCGTCAGAAGACAATTTTAGATTATTTTAAGCCAATGACATTCACTAATAACATGGAGATAGCAACTAACAATATAGAAAAATCAGATTCTAAACTGATTTCAGATTCTGTTTGTGATAATCTTTTTCGTGTATGATCATATTTTTATATTACATCAGAATATTAATGGACTGATAAATAAGTCGGACTTACTAAGTGTACACCTAAATAATTTTATACAGGAAGGTAAACCAGTAGATATAATATGCATAACAGAAACAAACATGAAAAAGGATGATCATATGCATCTTCATGTGCCCAATTATACACTTTTCACATATTACGCACGAGATAATAGAAATGGTGGCTCATGTATATTAATGAAAAATACTTTGAATGGACAAAAATTAGATATAAGTAAATGGTGTAAACCGAGTCTTATAGAAGGTTGCGCGGTTGAATTGCAGACACACCCTGTAATCATTTTGTGTATATACAGACCTCCTAAGCCAGATAAGACCTCAGTGAATACATTCCTTTTTAATTTAGATACAATTCTTAATGATTTTTGTGTTAAACGTAAGAAAAAGGTTATATTGTGTGGTGATTTTAACATAGATATGTTGAAACATAATTATGCTTCCTTTAGTTTTAAAAATTTATTGCAAAGTTTTAATTTGAAATTAGGTGTGCGCACTCCAACACGTCTTTGTAGCGGTACCTGCATCGATAACATTATCTACAATATAAGGGGAAGTAAATGCGAAACTGTTGAATTAGCAATGTCAGACCATACAGCGCAACTGTTACAATGTCCTGTCAAAGAAACTTGCATACTCCCGTACTGGTACATATTTAGACGTAGTTACTGTAAGGAGAATATGTTGAGGTTCAGAGACTGTTTACAAAATTTGACATTTAATAATATTTATGCATGCAAAGAACCAGATGACGCATTTAACAAGTTCCATGACATATTTAAACTGTTCTATGATATGTGCTTTCCACTTAAGAGAATAAAAAGATATGCAACAAAAAAACCAATGTGGATAAGTAAAGGCATAAAATTATGCTGCAAACGAAAGCGTGAAATGTTGTGGCAATTTCGAAAAGACCCTAACTCGAAAACTAAAACAATGTTCAGAACATATACGAAACGGTTAAAAACAATAATTCGTTTAACTAAAAAATCCCAGAATATCAATTATATTAATAATGCGCCTAATAAAAGTAAAGCGACATGGCAAATAATAAATAAATGTAAAAATAATAAGCCGCTTGAAGGAATAACCAAACTTACAATAAATAACAAAGATTTAACTGACCCAAAAGATGTATCCCAAGTTTTCAATGACTATTTTATTGACGAAATTGAATCTGTATCTGACATTAATAATATTAGTAATCAAAATTTTAAATTTGACATGCATCGTAATTCATTATTTTTAAGACCCACAGTTCCCTCTGACATTATAAATTTAATTAAAGACTTAAATAACACTAGTAGCTCTGGATATGATGACATCACAACTAATGTAATTAAATCTGTATCGGATATAATCGCGCCAATACTTAGTCATATAATAAATCTATGCTTAGAAGTTGGTGTGTTTCCGGATAAGCTAAAATTGGCAGTTATAAAACCAATATACAAGAAAGGTAACAAATATGACCCAGCAAATTACCGGCCTATCGCCTTGCTACCAATATTCTCCAAAATAGTAGAAAAAGTAATTTACAATTCACTATACTCGTTTTTTGAACAGAACAATATATTTGCTAGTGAACAATTCGGTTTTAGAAGAAAAAAGAATATTAATATGGCAATCTTTAATATTTTTGAAAAAATTATAACGGGCATTGATAATAGAAGTCCAGTGGCAGCTTTATTCATGGACATGAGTAAGGCATTTGATTTTGTGGATCGTTCAATACTTTTAAAAAAGCTAGAAAGATATGGAATTAGAGGTAATGCTCTCGAACTTTTAAAATCGTACCTAGCAGACAGGAAACAATTTACAAAAATAAACAAAGTCTGTATTAAGTCAAAAACCGAACGTTCATATATATCAAGCCAGAGACAAAACAGATATGGAGTACCTCAAGGAAGTATTCTAGGACCTTTATTGTTTATTATTTATATAAATGACATGCCCAGAGAAACATATCATCCTATGGTTCTATTTGCTGATGATAGCACGGTTGTATTTAGTGACATTAATGATGCGACGACACTAGAGAAAGAGATAAACCAATGTCTCCAGGGATTAATAGAATGGATGGGTGTAAATAATTTAAAAATAAATATTGACAAAACTAAAATAATGACATTTGAGCAAAGGACAAATCATAAAAAACTTGACATTAAATATGGAGACAAAATTATTTCAGAAACAAGGACTACAAAATTTTTAGGACTAGAACTAGATAGAGATATGACTTGGAAAACTCACACTAACAATATATGTAAACGTCTGAGTCAACATTCGTATGCTCTACGCAATCTTGCTAAGGAGGTTAATCAAAAAGCCTTGGTTTCAGCGTATCATGCGTATGTCACAGCAACGTTAAAATACGGTATCATATATTGGGGTAATTCCACAAATATGGACACGGTGTTTAGGGCTCAAAAAAGGTGTGTTAGGTCAATATGCGGCATTCAAAGCACGGAAAGCTGTAAACCGTATTTTATGAATCTTCGTATATTAACAGTACCCTGTCTATATATATATGAAGTAGCTGTATTTGTAAAACAAAATCTTCATTTGTTTGGAGTTTATAACAGCACGCGACATAGATATAAAATAAGCGGCAGACCACACAATAAAGCCATATTTCATAAAGGTTTCTTAGGAATGGCTCCACGGGTATACAACAAACTGCCTAAATTTTTGCTAGAATGTGACGATCTTAACGTATTTAAAAAGCAATTGCACAATTTACTGCTAAATAAGAGTTATTACACAGTGAATGAGTACCTGTTAGACAGGAATTTATGTGTACAATAATGACAAGGGTTACTTCTTTCTAAGTCCGACTTACTTTACTTAATCTACTTATTGTATTTATTTTGAGTTTGTTTTTATTTTGTATTGACATTATTTGTTTGACTATATTAATTTTATTTTGTTTTTTTGTTGACATTATTATGAGTAGGTATTAATCTCTGACATATATTAAGTATCCATAATGTTTAATTTATTACAATTTATTACAATTTTGCATGCCTAATTTGGTAAAACACAGTTTGCTGAGCATTCACATGACATCCAGAAATGTATAATTGATTGTACTGTGTTCTGCAATAAAGATTTTGACTTTGACTTTGACTTTGACTTTAGGTAATTTTTTTGCAAACTAGCCAAATGCTTATCCAGCTTATCATTTCGTAGCTTTTAATGAGTGAGTCACTGAACCAAAAGATAAATTTTATGATAGAACTCAATGATAATGAGGTGAAGATAGCCACAGTACTAACTCAGTAAGCGTTATACAGTTGTAGTGTACTAGAAGACTAAATTGTGTAGCGACAGACGAATGTTATGAAAGTGATAACAAAAAAGGTCAAAATAAGTTGGCCACTGAACTTCCGAACTATAGCGCATACTCAAAAAATAAGTAGGTAATACGCATTTGCTATATAATTCAGAATATGTGAGGCCCTACCACGAGCTCTTAACACGATCCATTTTACGACCTAAACTGAACTGTTAAAGGTATGGAACTGTATAGGTCCATCCCTCTTCCTCGCTCGCACGACTGACATTTTAACACGTCTCGGTAAAGTCCCTGCACCGCCAATAATTGTTCGAAGTTCGGAGCATTCAAGATATTTCGGCCGTAATTATTAAATCATTATTAGACCTTAATTTAGATTTTAAGACATTTGTTACTAACAAGCTATGGACATTACCTATTTTCGTCTGAATTAAATGTATTTTATTTTATTAATTTCATAATTTTTAAATTACCATGTGATTTGAGTCGTATGACTCTAATGACACCGATTAAAATAACAATATTTTCCTTATCTTTTGCTTTGCTCATAACAGTTGTTTATTTTTTAAATATTTTGCTCATTATCAAGTAACTAAAATAAGAACCTTACAATGAGACGATAAGGGCAAGTTATTTTTGGGACAAAATAAGGAAAACGGTATAAAAATTTATAAAATCAAATCTTTCAATGGTATCTATACATAGATATATAGCTCGGTCTGGCTATAATATACTTATCTAACTATAGTTTATCTATTATATTATTTGTTTATTTATTTAATCACGCATCAAACAAACTTACCGGCTAACGTCCCACTGAATAAACAAAGCAGCAGAGTCCCAAACAAAACACTATCTATATAAGCACCCATTTTTGAGAGAAAAACAAATGAACTACAAAAATGACCGCTCCATTGGCAATTGGCAACTTTGATAAAAAGTACGATAATATAATTTAGATATTATGTGAGTTTTGGACAGCACTTGAATGTCGACTGAGCGCTGTGTGACTACAAATGTCAGTGGTCACTATGTCAGTGTATAAAATGTACTCTGTGCAAATACAAACACGGCTCTCGAGTTACTTGCCAGGCAGGAATCGGGACCAATCAGTAACGACTTAGGTATTTTTTTATGGACTGTATGAATCACTTGATTCAGACATTCGTGTGTCTACATAAATACCTATATGCACTTTTATCGTATGAAAGTAAACAGGTTCGCATTGATACTTAGATGATATTTAATTATGAAATTTTGTTTGCACATGTCATCGGGATTATTGCAAATACTGTAAGTTTGTAGACCAAAAAAAAAATGCGTGAGTAAGATTATCTTCACAAAACATGGACCAATAATGCCTCTTGCTGACTAAGCTGCCCACACATACCTTGGGTGAATACTTACAGGGAATAATTGATGCTTCAATTAAATAAACTTAATTACAATGATCACTGTGATGTTGAAATTCAAGTAGATATAGGAACAACTTAAACTTGTTTTATAGGGTATTAAGATTTATTAGGGATGTTTGATGAATGATGTTGGTTTATATTGAATAACTATTGCCATTAACCCCCCTGACTCCCGCTTCGTGCACTCTATTGTCAATTATTTTTTCACTTGTTGTTAGTTTGTTGTCGCACACGACACGTTCATCTTCTTTATAATAAAAAATTTAAATGAAAAAAAATTGACTGAATAATGTTTTATTTGTCCTTAAATAAAAAATCTCTCTCTTGCCACTACTTCTGACCCTCTTCCGCCTCCGGTTCCGACTCCGGCTCCGGTTGACAATAGAGTGCACGAAGCGGGAGTCAGTGGGATTCCGGACCTCCGATTAAAACCTCCGATTTAAAAGTATCGAAGTCGAAGTCGGAACCGGAGGTGTAATAATATCGGAAGTTCCGACTTAACGGAGTCGGAGTCGAAGCTCCGTAACATCCCTGGATTACTCTATCGCATTGCTGTCATCCGGCAGTGCCAAGATTCAGCATGGTCACACTTCTTCATATCAAACTTGTACTGACTAAAACTCTCTCGTTTGCTCCTTATTTGTCTTGCGTCCCAGGGGTTCATTTTCACTTAACCCATGGCCCCAGTAGGCTTCGAACCTGCTGGGCCCTTAAGATTTGCTGACATCTCCTTGAGGCGCGCGTGGAACACTACTAACCAGACGGCGCTACCCATTGCTCGCCGTCAGCTCCGGAATAGCACGTGAAATTCAAATTGGGAACGTCAGTGTCAAGTTGTATTACAAACCCTTTTTTTATGGAAAGTATTATAAAACTCCGTATTGTTGATTCACAGAAGAATGTGACTGCTATCCTTCCCTCTCGCTCGGACCATAGCCTGAATTGGAGCCAGACTGATATCGCACCGCCGATCGTCATCATAAGGTGGTGCTCAGCCCAAGCAGGGCAGACCTCCACTGTATTTCCACCGTCTTCCGGGCGATCCGCGTTATAACACCCGGGCGTTTCTGCCTGCCGAATATGAAACAGGAACCTCCTAAAATAACAAGTGTCTGGTGAGGATCTGCGACAGGTGGAAAGTGAGGACGTCAAGACGCCTATAAAACTACTCCTCAAAGAGAGAACTTACCGACGTCATTCGTCATGACGCCTAGCACGACGGCAAGCAACCTTAACAGCTAGCTGTGAAAAGTCAGCGGGCTATGTCTATGTGTTTTATTCAAATTTTGAATGAAAATAATAATTCTGTTTTACGGAAAAGCGCCAGGCAGCAAAAAATTCTAAAGATTCTACTTACTTGTTCCATATCACCAAGACTACGGTATTATAAGGCGTAAGAAAGCCCACGCTATCCATTTCCGCACCACCCGCCGTAAAGGTGACTTTGATCCTCCGGGACCCTCGTGGTACGAACTTGGAGAAATGTCCAATAGCATAGTACATGGGTTATTTATAGAACTCCTCGGACTGTGGCCGAACGTTTACGATAATTGGCGAGTCCACCCGAGCATTAATATAGCTAGGACCGCCGTTCGTATCCAGACAGAGGTTCCAATCGAGCCAGCCTATAACATTGTTACTAAGGTTCTGAAATAAAAAGCAAAAATTACGTGTATAAATAACTATGTGTAGCATTCTAACTTCACATCAGCGATGGATCGTTAAGTCTGCCAGATGTCCAGGATTTCCATGATTGTCCCGGAATTTTACGTATTGTCCCCTGTCCACTCATTCGATATATTGTCCCCATTACGAAAAAAAAACCGGCCAAGAGGGTGTCGTGCCACGCTCAGTGTAGGGTTCCGTAGTTTCCCGTCTGTCACAATAAGTGTTCCCATTTATAAGTTTAAAAAAGGCTATTTGTTACGTTGACATACTAAGTACGGAACTCTTATAAATACGGAACCCTAAAATCGGGCCCATAAAGGACGGTGATAATTAAAACAGTATGCAAGTAGTAGAAATTTCAGCGATTGTGCACTCGTAAAATTACGAATATAATTAAGAAGCAACGATTTTTTACCACGGTAGGTCATGAAAGCACGGAAAATCTTAACATCGACTTTTAAAAAGATGACGTCATTACGCAACGCCATCTATCGAACCATTTATGAACTGGGTTTTACCTTAACATTTTGATAATGGCGTTAAAAAAATGAATTTTAGTTTTGTTCTAAATTGCCTTAGCATGTTCCTGGTAGAAGTTTTATGTAGTTATAAGATAATACCACCAATGCCAAGGAAAGACCAACCGAACAATTCGATAAAAAGTACAGCCATCTCTCGGGGAGTCGGATTACTAATTAATAGTTAATACATAGGTACCAGAAGAAGTTTTCGGTGGTAATTTTGGATTGGGAGAACCGATTTTAATAATTCTTTTTTTGTTTGAAAGAAGATACGTTAAGGATAATAAAATATGTAAACTAAGTTAAAAAAAATGCTTTGCTTTGCTTTTGCTTTGCTTGCTTGATGCTTTTACTACAAACTTAGTCCAGAAATTATTTTGTACAACCTTTTTGTCTTTTTTGTACAAAAACTGTTCTTTCCATCAAGTTCAAAATATTTTTGCTAGAAAGTCCTTATAAAGTTCTACTTTTCAGATTTTTTTCATATTTTCTAAACTTATGCTTCAAAAGTTAAGGGGGGGTACACATTGTTTTTTACTTTTGAAGCGATTATTTCCGAAATTATTAACATTATCAAAAAATGTTTTTAGTAAACCCCTATTCATTTTTAAATACCTATCCAAGAATATATCACACGTAAGGGTTGGAATTAAAAAAAAAACACTTCCCACTTTACATATAGGGGGGCTACCCTAATAAAACATTTTTTCAAATTTTTATTTTACCACTTTGTCGGCGTGATTGATATACATATTGGTACCAAATATCAGCTTTCTAGTGCTAACGGTCACAGAGATTAAGCGAGGACGGACAGACAGACATGGCGAAAGTATAAGGGTTCCTAGTTGACTACGGAACCCTAAAAATCCACATTAAAAAAAATACAAGGCCTAGGCTAGCTAAGTAAAAGTCTATCAATGAGAGGTTTTTTTTTCTGTCTGATTTTATTTACTACTTGTTAAAATTGCATACTTACTGTAAAACATTGATTGCTGTAAAAGCAAAGTTCTTAATTTTATATCTTTTATATGGTGATAGAAGAAAGAAAAAAAAGATAAAAATCATTAAAATTATTGACATGCCCTTCATCATAATAGGTGTCACAATATTACAACTATAAGGAGCACTACAGAGATGTCTGAAGAGAATGACAAGAAGAGCAGAAAAGATAATGGTATGAACATTTTTATAATACCTCTATAATATCGTTGACATATAACTCAGCGCGATCCCATGATCCGTAGTCCACACTGACGGTGTCCGTCGGAAGAGCACCTAAAAGTATAACACTTATCTAAATATAATAACTTAAAAGTTGTATATTGATTTTTGTTTGCTGGTAGGGATCTACTCGCTCTTCCGATATTTCGACTTCCAAAAAAAAAGAAAGTACCTTTAGGCCATTGTTAATTGCAGCTGTTTTGACGATCCAATCGCTATTTAAATCAAATATATGTATACAGTACCTACTAGCTGACCCGGCGTACTTCGTACCGCCTAATAGTTATGTTGTGATACCTTTTAGCTAAGCTGTCAACTCTACCGTATTCTACCCTACTCTACCCTACTCTACCTTACTCTACCCTACTCTACCCTACTCTACCCTACTCTACCCTACTCTGCCCTACTCTACCCTACTCTACCCTACTCTACCCTACTCTACCTTACTCTACCCTACACTACCGTACACTACCCTAATTTTTATTTTTAATAAGAACCTTCTCCTCACAATTACAAACGCGAATCGAATTAGCGAAATCGGTCCAGCCGTTCACGCGTAAGCAGTAATGCTCGCAAAGGAGGCCGAACGCATCAGGCAACGGCGTTATCGCCGCCGCCGCCGCCGCCGGGATTCTGATCCCGATTTCCGGCCACCGTAGGCGCGGGCTTGCGGACAGTGAGCAATGGGTAGCTCGCTGTCCGGCCGTCCGGTAACTGTCCGGACCAAGCCCAAGTCGTCGACGGCGCGCACTGTTCCCGCGCGCCTCAAAGAGTTGTCAGCAACAGCAGGGACTCAGCCGGGTCGAAGCCTACTGGGGCCAGGGTTATCCGAAAGGGCGCTCGAGCCCCGGTATGAAGGCTAGAAGGAACAGGGTGGGTCTTTTAGTCAGTAAGAGTCTGACACTATCTCCCGCTCCGCTCAAGAGTGGGGGATGTCAATGCATGATTTTTTCCCACCAAAATAAAAAAATGCCGTTCACGCGTGATGGCGTGACCAAGGGAAATGGGGATTCATTTTATATATAGACTTTAATGGGCTTATATTAAAAAATAAAATATAATTACATTTTATTTAGTCCGTCTTTTAGATTATTCAAAAATAAGGGGCACGTATTTTTTCTTTTTTCTTTTTCGATTAAACAAAAAATAACAAAGATTATAAGCCCATTAAAGTTACGTGTGACGTCACCCCGTGCGAAAAAATGCAGCACGGGAGTGACGTTACACGTAATTTTAATGGGCTATATCTTTGTCATTTTTGGTTTAATTTACAAATAAAAAAATACGTGTCCCTTATTTTTGAATAATCTAAAAGACGGACTTATTACATTTTTTACGGCAACTAGCCTATTCCCTCTGTGTTCTAGGAATACGGGCTTCCTTTTCAAAAATTCCTCGTGGCAAGTTACAATTGAATTTATAATTTGAGATCTCTAGACATCAATCCGTCACTGCCAACTAAAGTAGGGAGTGACTTATATTTGTGAAGTGTTGCAAAGATGAGCACGCCACAATTATGGCGGTAAGTCCCCTCTTTGAGGCGTGGCTGGAAACACCTCACGCGGCGTCCTCACCTTTCGCATAACGCAGGTTCTTACCGGACATGGTAAGTAATTCGGAAGGTACCTTCACCGGATTCGTGCGGAAGTGACGCCCGGGTGTCGCCACTATGTGGACCGCCCGGAGGACACGGTGGAGCACACGGTAGAGGTGTGCCCCGCTTGCGCAGAGCATCGCCGTATCCTGCAGCCGTGAGCATGCCGCGGCGGCGGCGATCTCTCGCGCCGTGCTTTGGTACAGGCCATGTTCCGGAGCGAGGAGAAGTGGCAGGCGGTCGACTCCTTCTGCGAAGTAGTAATGCTAGAAAAGGAGGAAGCCGACCGTATGAGGCAACGGCGCTCACTCCCCAGCCGCCCGCCGGGATTCCAATCTCGATTTCCCGCTACTGTAGGCGCGGGCTTGCGGACGGCGAGCAATGGGTTACCCACTGTCCGACTGTCCGGTAACCGTCCGAACCTAGCCCAAGTCGTCGACGGCGCGTAGTGTTCCCGTGCACCTCAAAGAGTTGTCAGCAACCGTAGGGGTCCAGCAGGGTCGAAGCCTGCCAAAGCCAAGGGTCTGCTTTTGAAAGGAAGGCTCGGCCGAAGTATAAAAGGCAACGAAGGAACGGGGTTGGTTTTTTAGTCAGTAAAAATCTGACACTACCTCCCGCTCCGCCAAAGGGCGGGGAATGTCATTTGGATGATTTCACCCACCGAAAAAAAAAAGAAAATATTGATCCTAAAATATGTAACGTATGTCATATGTGACTATGTGTATAACGTATAAACGATTAAACGTACTTCTGGATTCAAATATGACAAACTATCTTCTGCCAGCGATGCAGCGGCTTCGTCAGAGTGAAAGAGGTCCCCATACAAACTTTGAACACCCCTTTCATATCTTTAGACGATGAATTTGGGAAAATTCTTTCTTATACTTATTATATGTAGGTAGGTACACATGAAGGCACCCGCACAAGAGACGTGACCCACGTGACAGCAGAAGGTAATATAAGACATGCTAAAAGTTAGACGAATTTGAACCTTCTGCAATTAGCATAAGATACATGATAATCAATTCAGAGCATAATAATTTAAACGAATATAACGAGAGGCAGGTAGTCAAATATTATAGAATACTGTTTACGTTAATTTGATCTTTAAGACGTAACGTTAAGGTAGGTAAACTTATGAATACGTTTTGTCCGTAATGCACTTGTTAATTTGAATATTATATTGTAAGTCGATTTAGTCTAATGGTCATAACAGTAAAATTATATTGTCATGGTCGCAAGTTCAAATCCGTCATGCTTCTTTTAGTAGGTTTTGTGTTTATAATATTGGATTATGATTTTTGAAATCAAATTATAATTTATATTAAGTTAAATTAAAAAAAAAAAAATTAACTATTCAAACATAAAAGCAACATGAATAAAAAATAAAAAATGGTTAGAATAGGTAACGATTTATTCAATATAAGTAATATTTACAATTTACATAAAAAATTTTTTACTCATCTAATACCTAGACATAATTTAGATAATTATATAAATAAAGGTAAAACATATAAAAGAAGTTACAATATTAAACTGCTTTTGATATGGTAGAATTATTTAAAATACAGTTTTGAGCATAAAAAAAAAAAACAGTTTATTTATTTCAATAGTGCTCATGAAATGCTAATTTTATTTTTAAAGAAGAGTTTAATGCAGTGAATCAACATGTTACATGATTAGAAATATATAATATTTCTATTTTATAACAATAGCATCACTACATTAACTGTCATACTTGCTGTAAATATTTTGACATTTTAACTACTTTACAGGTTTTATATAGAATTTTAAGTCTTAAATTTGATTAAGAAAGAAACAAGGATCAGTGAATTTATTATATAAACACTTCCTAACAAATTAAGATTACTATGATTTATTTAACCAATACACTACACATAAGCACTGACAAGAAGGTATTGTGGCTGCTTACAAGAAGTAAATAATTATCCATTGTTGCTTACACGCACAGATGACATTACGTCACGTAATATTTATCACTGAATCGGCCACCTATTTCTACAAGTTAACCAGGTTCCTCAGAAGACATTCAACACAAGTAACCCAGAGTTATACCCGCCAGTTCTACGAGTATACGGCAGTATAATAACATGTTTTTTTGTCAGATAGAAATCCAGATATTCTTGGGCAAAACGGACTTGACGGATGACCAGCAGTTATTTCAATTTTACGTCCTGAATTGTATTGTTTGTTATAGTTTTAAACCATAATCTGACTGTATTTCTCTGAAACAAAGAAACGAAACAGAAGTTACTTTATGTGTAAGTATAATTAAAAAGATGTTTGATTACGCACAGCATAAAATGTGTAAGTTTAAAAAAGAAGTCTATATAAAGTGGAATAAAGACACTTACCTACGGCTATTTCAAGACGCCTCCTATCAATCTCTCCGAAAACCAACATTCTCCTTATGTAAATAGATTATTTTATATTTTAGAATTAGGTATATAAAAATATTCTAAATAAAGACGTTGTTTTACGCAATTTAGTAAGGCAACGTAAAAATTGTTTGCACGATGTCACTGCTATTGAGCGTCGACTGGTTTTTGCTTTATTAGAACGGTTTATTTTTTATTCCTCTACCCTTAATCTAAGTAACATTTGAATACCAGTTTTATGATGAATACGCATATTTATCTTGACTACCCGCTTATTACAAGTCAGGCGAAATTATTCCAAATATGTTTAAAGAATATTTAGTTTGTTGATTGTTATTTAAAATAATAAAAAAGTTGTAAATGGAAAGCAAAACAATATACAGGGTATGAGAATTGAACTCGTGCCTTACTGCGTCTAAGTCTTTACACAGATCACCAAGTCATTTTACTCTAATTAGGGCTACCAAAATAAGCTACTCGTATCAGTTGTCAATACATTTTAAAATACCAATAATAAGCTTTAAGTCTAAGAGCGTAAGATACAAAATTGCGTATTAAGTAGTTATTTATACCATTATTATATCCCTTTTTAAATGTGTTTGTTTGATTATAAAATTAAAAAATGTATTTTAACTTTGGACTGTTTTGGACCATTTACTTACTTTATATATATAAAATATAGTGAAATTTGAACTAGCTTTACTTGCGTGTCAAATCGCTGTTATTACCACTAGACTAAATGGATTCTTATAGATCGTGTCGAAATTCAACCTTACTTGTAATGCTGGATGCAATATTATGGACCAAATTTACAAGCAGTTGATAAGATTCACGGAATTAGCTAAGTTAACTTTTGTCACTGACGTGCCATTTTCTTTTATCAATCTACCCTCACACTAGGATAGCAAGATTTATAGAAATGCTGCACAAAGAATTTTCATCTTTAATGGTAGCGAAATAGTGATTTAAATAGCTTATCAAATTGGTGGGTTAGCCCACTTAGGGCACCGACTTTACCATACATCATTATGAGAAGAAGAACTGTGCGCTAGCTTCTTACGTTTTATAAGTTACCAGAAAAATCTGCCAAAGTAAACCATATCGTTAATGTTATAATAATCGTCTTCAACCGTATTCTCAGCTCCATTACAATATGTTCTGAGGTAGATGTGTGATGTGTTTAAATGATAGCACCGGAATGATAAGGGAACAAATTGTTTTGCCTCTGCTTTTCGTAATCTAATCTTCATAGCTACCTACCTATTTATAAAGGTCAAAAATCTGCTCAAAGTGATGATGAGGTAATAAAAAAAATATTGTTATTCTATACTTATTGCGTAGAGAAGTGACGTAGGTACATACATGGCAAGCAGAGGCGGCTCTAGCCTTCGGAGCGCCCGTGTGCAATATCTTGGCGCCCTCTAGTAGGCATGCGGACAACATGGAATACTTAAGCCCAATCCGCACTAGGGGACTTGTCGCGCGCGACTTGTCGCTCGACATGTGTCGAGCGAAGTCGCAGGGGACATCACGCGACTTCACATGCGACTTTTCGGCGACATCTTGAACAACTTCCGATCTGTGGACGAGCGGAATGTCGCATGTCGCCGAATGTCGCGGGACAAGTCGCACGACATGTCGCGTGACTTGTCCTCTAGTGCGGATACCTATTATGATATTTATGTTTAAGTAAGTAAGTAGGTATATAAATATATATATCCACAGCTTGAGAAAAAAAAACGCGTACCTACTTAGCACACAAACATTGCCTCTTATTATAGTCTCCCTTGTCTCTCTCTATCTCGAGATAAGAAAAAATCTCTCTCTATCTGTTGTCTTACTTAGTGTTAGAGTAGGGTAGGGTAGAGCAGGGTAGAGTAGGGTAGGGTAGGGTAGAGTAGGGTAGAGTAGGGTAGGGTAGGGTAGAGTAGGGTAGAGTAGGGTAGAGTAGGGTAGGGTAGGGTAGAGTAGGGTAGAGAAGAGTAGAGTAGTGTATAGTAGGACAGAGTAGGGTACAGTAGGGCGGAGCAGGGAAGAGCTGGAGCGAAGCCGCGCGGGCAAAAGCTAGTTAGTAAATATTTTGTGACAGTTTCCATTCATCGGCGGTATGCTCCGTATGCTCGCTATGCAAGTTCTGGCATTCTGTTGCAGGGTTGTGTAATTGTGTTAAAATACCACTCTTTGATGAGAGCTGGATTCAATTGGTGCATTTGCTTGGTGGTGATTACTTGCTAAGCGATGGCCTGCTTGGTGAGCTCCCATATGTTTTCAATTAGGTTCATTGGCTTTATGTCTGGTGATGGTTAAGTACTTGACTAAGATAAAAAAAAAAATATATTTTCAGCCAGGCATGTTGTAACACTCCTGGCTTTATAGGACAATGCAGATTCGTGCATAAAAATATTCTCTTCGTCATTAGGGAACCATTCTTCTAGCTGCGACAGTAGTTCAGTTTCTAGCCATCGCTTGTACTGGTCTTGCTTCATAGTTTCTTCCACGATATGCAGGCGCCCCATATACGTATAACAGTAGTAATTACGAAAAACGGAAGTCGCAATTTTTTGTCTGAGTGACGACATAAGTATAGATAAAAAATATTTTTACACCACCTGCTCGATAATGTCGTTTTACACGTCATACAAACCTCACTTAAAGCAAGTCATTATATGCCTAGGGAGATAATGCAGTATGGCCGATCCCTAGGGAATAATGAGATTTGAATTTGGAGCATCAAGAATCATCAACATTGTGAATTAAAATGTAGGCGCATCGAACAAGTTGACTCGAAATTCAAACCAAAGAGTATGTAATCACTATGATTCAAACTGGCCACTAACAAAAAAAAAGAAAATAGAATATAACGTGCGTACTGACGACACGGGAGCATTATAGAAAATTGAAACTATAGAATCTTGATGTAGTGAATTTTGTTTGTTTGATGAACTTGTAAATATAATACTTATATTTCTCTAATATATGATTTAGTCGACCAAATTGTCTTTTAATTATCTCACAGATGGTGTAAAAAGTAGAGTATGCAACACGGGGATAAAGCTGTCTTTGTCTTGGGCGGCTTAAATTCCTCACTTCACTCAGGTTTCTTTATTAACTCCCTCGCAATGCTCGGGAGTTAATTTTATAAATCCCTCACTATCGTTCGGGATTAAAATCAACAACCTTCGTTTCGTTCGGAATTCAACATGCCGCCCGCGACTTAAAGACAGTGCTTTATCCCCTAGTCACATAAACTACTATTTTTTATTTACAGACTTTATTAACTCAATTAATAAAGTCTGTAAATAAAAATTCCAGCCTGACCTACAACCAACCATTTGCCTACAAAATCCATTTTTTAATTTTAAATAATTTTTGGTAATTTTATAACTCAAGAACGGGCTCACCTATTCAAACCAAATGTTTAGGCTTTGTTCGAACTATTTAGTAGATGGTTCATGTGAAGTTTTTTAGGGTAGAGTAGGGTAGAGTAGGGTATAGTAGGGTAGAGTAGGGTAGAATAGTGTAGAGTAGTGTAGAGTAGGATAGAATAGGATAGGGTAGGGTAGAGTAGGGTAAAGTATGGTATAATAGGGTGGAGTAGGGAAGAGCGGGAGCGAAGCCGCGCGGGCTAGCTAGTACTATCTATATGTAACCGTTTGTGTTTTTGGTGGTACTATAGTTTATTTATAATATAATAGTTATAAAAAATAAGGGTGTTTATGTTAAATACCTAGATTTTGAGTTATTAAGGGTTTAAAAGCGGCTCCAAACGGTTAGTGGAGTTACTCGCCAGATATCTCCTGGCTTGAACTTTGCTTCACACGCTTCCGCGTGTCTAAATTCTTGGAATATAAACAGTTATAATCACATGACATGTAATGGTCATTATCAATGACGTAGGTCATGGTCATTGTCAATAACAATATCAATGAAATCATTCAGTGCCTTATCTATACTCGCAATGTTTTAAGAGCCACGTTTTCGGTACATTTTCATACAACCGCTCTTACGTAATTATGATCTATGTAGATACACATCTTCCTCTAGATATTTCTGATACACCGCTAGGTATCTTGTGTGGATATTAACTAGTCTTATAGAGAAATCACAACAATTGGTGTAAAACTAATCCAATAAAGACCCCTAAAAATCTGCTACTTTGCGTGAACCTTGGCTCTCCACAATTTACTCGTACCTATATTATAAATATAAAAAAGTAGGTACATCATTAAAAGGCTTGCACATTTAATTTTTCTGAAAAGCTAAAAAAAAACTCGTATTTCCTGGAACAAGTTTTGTGAAATCCTCTCATGTAGAGGACGCCTGAGTCAGCTGAGTCCCAACAGTGGGAAATAATTTCGACTATGTTAACTCAAAAATTTATCTGACGCGCTCGAGATTTTCCTAGGATCGATTTTTTTTTATAAATGGGCTGGAATTTACCACAAAATAGGTACAGAATTTACATACAAAGCGCGCTCGAGCAACGCTATGTGTGCGTTGCTCGACACCGCTCATGGACACGATATCTCGACTCAATTCAGCTCATTGCGAGCGCGTACAATTACTGGAACGGATCTTGAGCGCTCGACGTCAGAGTGGGGATCGCTTTGCGCATTCCATACATTGGCGAGCCAATCATCTTCGTTGTTAGATACATGCAGCAACACAGGGAACGAATCAGGAGTGACGTCTATGACACGATGGCACGGCGAGCCAATCACTGACACTCCCCGCCCCCGCGTCTCACTTCGTACCACTAAGAGACCGAATATTTGACTTCTTTCACTAAGAGACCGAATATTTGGCAACTTGATGCCAGCGCTCAAGATCCGTGCCGGTAATTGTATGCATACGCTTGAGATACGCGTCTGTGAACTTATTTTGTGAAATAATGGAGCAAAAAAACGTTATAACTGTTAAGTGGACGGTTTTTTATATTCAACATTAATGATTGCTGAATTTTCGTTTTTTAAGCCACCAGTTTTAATACGTAATTAGGTAGGTAGGTATATTTGCTTGTAAGTGCTTTGATAGTTTGTTTTTAAGTAACGCAGAACAGTTAGATAGGTAGGTATACTCGTATAAGTACATGACTTTGTGGACATGTGATATTTTTATTTTACAATTTATATTGTTAAACTGCCGGGCTCGAGCGCGCTCGGACAGAGCGGCGGGCGCCAACCCTAGCGCGATTGCTGAGCGTAGGTATGAAAAGTGAAGGACATACATGAGATTGACTTCTGTTCCTATCTATTTTGTGCCTCAACGCACCATACTATATTAAGGGTTCATGTGGTAGGGGTATATTACAGGGTGCATGATTTTTCCCCATGTGATTTTCTGACGCGCTCGAGTAACGCGCAAAATCCCCACTTGGGCGTCCCTACTATAGGGGACGTGTGTGAACCTAGCTTGAAACCCAACATGCAAACGATAAATATGCCGTGCAATTATAAGAAAATGACAGCGACGACGCGACGTTGAAATCATACTGCAACATAGAAATAAACAAATTAATAAAATCTGACAGGTTTTTGGCGGGATATTTTTGGGCGGGATTTCTTTGAGTAAAGTTCCGAGGCTGTTTTAATTATTCGCAAATTGATTTCTCGCGGATATTGTGATGTAAAATTAGTGAAGTTTTGTATCAAGGGTGTCTAGTGTCTACGTATATTTGCGAATGCGAATGCGAATATTGACTTTCAAACAAAGTGCGCGCAAAACGTCATGTCAGTTTGACATTTCGTGTCAGCCAACAAAACATCTCTACAACAAAACCTCTCGCATCCATCGGGTTCCCGCGAAGCTCACCAGGTCATCGCCCGCCCCTTGCGGGAGGTCGTAGTATGTGAACGCAACTCTCGCACTCGCCTAGGCGGCAGTACGCAAATCTGTGCATTTATTTGCGGCCAGCAGCGCCCGGAAAGCGCTTTAAATCCATTTTTTCTGCGAGATATTGATTGATTTACATATGCAATGTTCACTTTAAAGAATATATTTTAACCACCAATTTTTATGTGTAAAAATGTTTCTAAAGGTCCCAGCCGTTTCGAAGGAGTAGGGAAAAGTTGCGAAAAGTTGCGAAATTGCTAAATTTTTTTTTTTTTTTTGACAAAAGTATTAATTGCACGAAAAAATCAAATGTTGATATTATTGTTCATGAATCTAAAAGAAACATATATTTTTTTCAAACTAATTGACCTAGCCGTTACGGAGGAGTAGGCCTCAGAAAATTGGCCTATTGTCGTACTATAATGTCTCAAATTGACGGTATTGTTAACTATACTCCATTTGTTTAGGTAGTTAACTAAAGGTAAACAATCTTGATATGTCTTTTTATTTAAAATAAATCGTATAAAAGACATACAAAGATCATTTAAATTTAGTTAATTACTTAACATCGGTTTAGGTAAATACCTAAATGTAAACATTTTTGAATAAATTTTTTAGACAATTTTTTAGATAAAAGACATGTTAAGATTGTTTACATTTAGTTAACTACCTAAACAAATGGAGTTATAGAATTATATATACAAGGTGCAGTTTTAAAACTGCACAATATTTCAGGAGGTTGTAATAAAACTCATAAATAATCAAGTAAAAAAACGATACCTGCTCAATAATCAGTAACACTTGTTATTTAATTTTTTAATTACACTAAACTAAATCGATTGATCGATGGCCGCGGGGGCGTGGCTAGGGTGTGGCGTGCGGGATGATGATTGGATGATACATTATTGATTCGGGTCGAGAATCACTAACATAATTACCTCCTGAAATATTTTGCAGCTTCAAAACGACACCTTGTATAATTTAATAGCCAAATTATACCTAGCAAAAGACGTTATTTTTTTAAATTAAAACGTTACATAATATGACTTTGACTCCAAAGGAGGATGCCGGATTTTGTATGGGCACCGTCCCCACCCTCCAACAGACATGAGGCATGTGTCATTCGAAGCGTCTAGTTAAATAGAGTATTTTTTATTATGGCGACACATCTCTAAAGTGTGGGGTTTAAGTTATAAAAAGCATTATACTTTGACCTAACCTAACCTAACCCAAATGATTTGGACCTTATATAAATGGTGTAAGGGACAGCCCTCCATAAACTTTAAAGGCTTGCTCAGGAGACAAAACTGAACAACTCACCATAAAAAAATTTTTCAGTAAACGAAAAAAAAATTCAGCCTCTCCATACAAACTGTCCAATCAAGTTAATAATTTTGTATGGTAAGGCGGATTTTTTTTTCGTTTCCTGAAAAAAATTTATGGTAGGTTGTTCAGTTTCGTCTACTGAGCAAGCCCTTAAAGTTTGTGAAGGGCTGTCCCTTACACCTTGTATACTCATAATATAGTAGTGTCATAAATTTTTGAATGTGTTTTTGAGAGCTCTTTAAGATTCTGCAAAATTATTGCACAAAGGGCATTGCAGTTTTACACTGTCCCCAAAAATGACACAACAACAACGTGTGCATCAGAATGGCTCTGACGTCAGGGTGGCGGGTGTTCCTAATTATTAAAATATCATTGTACGGGTGTAGGTGCACAGATTATCAAGAAAGGCACGTTAAGGTACACAAGAGGTACCAAATTTACTTATACAGTACGCTTGGCTACATATATTGGTTAGCAGTACACCCGCGGTTCTGATATCAGGATGGCGGGTGTTCCTAATTATTAAAATATCATTGTACGGGTGTAGGTGCACAGATTATCAAGAAAGGCACGTTAAGGTACACAAGAGGTACCAAATTTACTTATACAGTACGCTTGGCTACATAATTATATTGGTTAGCAGTACACACGCGGTTCTGATATCAGGATGGGGTACCTAATTTTTAAAATATCATTGTATGTGTTTAGGTACACAGATTTTCAAAAGAGGTACGTAAAGGTACACAGAAGGTACCAAATAACTATAATAAATTTAAGCAAATCTGGAAATTACACCCGCCATTCTGATGCACACACAACAACAGCAACAACAATAGGTGTCATTCGAAGCGTCTAGTTAAATAGAGTATTTTTATTATCACACATTTCAAAAGTATGGGGTTTAGGTTTTATAAACATTTTTTAATTTAACCTAACCTAACCTGACCTAACCTAAGTTGTGCGCATTTATCCATTGTATGGTACATGGGGTTACTGAAACACATTGATTTTAATGCACCAGCACAAATGCTTGTTAATATTGTAATAGATGACTAATAATAAAAGTCTTTTTATGGAGAAATAAACTCATTATTACCAAGAAGTTATTTTTTTATCAGCTGTTTTGTCTTTTGTGGATATAGGAATAAACAAACTGACATGCATTCCATGTCACAATGCACAATTACACGCACAATTTAGGTTAGGTTAGGTCAAGTTAGGTTAAAATAAAAATTGTTTATAAAACCTAAAACCCCATATTTTTGAGGTATGCCGCCATAAAAAAAAAACTTATTCAACTAGACTTTTCGAATGACACCTGTTGTTGGTTGTGTCACTTTTGGAGACAGTTTTACGCAATGCCCTTTGGTCAAATATTTTTATAGAATCATCTAGGGCTCGCCAAGCCGTATTAAAAAATGTATGAACGTACTATATTATTATGAGTATAAGTCTAAAACACTTGGGTTAGGTTAGATTAGGTTAAAATATAATGTATAATAAAACCTAAATCCCATACTTTTGAGGTATGTCGCTGTAATAAAAGAAACTCTATTTAACTAGACGCTTCGAATGACACCTATTTCAAATCTGTAGATACCTACCAAAAGATTTGAAACAGGTGTCATTTGGGGACAGTTTTACGCAACGCCTTTTGTGAAATATATCATCGCATCCAAAAATATATGACACTCCTATATTATGAAAATATTACTCCAAACCACTTGGGTTAGGTTAGGTCAAAATATATTGCTTTTTAAAACCTAAACCCCATACTTTAGAGATGTGTCGCCAGAATAAAAAATACTCTATTTAACTAGACGCTTCGAATGACACCTGTCTTCAGTCGGTTGGTGGGTGGGGACACTTTCATGCAATGCCCTTTCTCTAACATGTTGTTACACAATTTGTAACACTGAAAATGCAGGTTGTGTGTTATAAAAATAATAAATTATATTTAAAATTATAAAATCATAATAGTTGTATTATCAGTCTGTAGCCATTCGATCAATACTTTAATACCTTAATTTTGTTAGACAAAAACATTCGCCAAATATTCACATGATTTTTGCGAATGGAAATGCGAATGCGAATATTCGTTACATCACTACCTAATATTTATTCTTCTCACGCTCTCGTAACAACTCGCTAGCGCTGTCCCATGAATGTGCTTACTTGAAACTGTGTGGCTTTCTGTTTACAAAAAATATAACCAAATTACTTAAATTACCAAAACACCTCCCTTTATCTTATAATGTTGCTTACCTCAGCGAAGCTTGTCAAGAAGGTTGACTGATACTTATTAAACAGTAGTTAATAAGGAGAAACAATAAGTAGAATCTGTCTAATAAGTTAAACGACTTGAGTAATTATTAGGATTTAATGAAATCTGATGTAGTCAACACGGGTTCAATAATCAAGGTTGATTAAGAGATAGAGATCATTGTTTACTAACAGAAGAAGCTTAGGAAAAGTATCGAATATAAGTATTTTTTAAATGATTAAATATTATACCAAATTCCCAAGTTCCCAAGTCGGTTGACTTATTAGACAGACTACAATGCGTTCCAAATGAGAATAGGATCGCCCGCCATGTTGTGATGTCACGATTTACTGTCAAATCGAGGATAGAAATTTTAAAACATTAATTAATTTACGAAAAATTTTATTTATTTATGAACTGTGAACGAAAAAAGTTTAATCAGAATCCAGTTCTTCAACTTTACTCATCTCCAAGTTCTTCAATTTTGCCAAAATTTCTTCGATTTGACAGTTCGACGAGACGTCAAAACATAGGAATCGGTCCTATTCTCATTTGGAACGCGTAGTATAATCTCTATTATTAAGAACTTTGTATCCGTGGTAAAAAAAAAAAAGTCAAAATATCTTTGGTCAATAATCAATCTGTGAAAAAAAAGTTACCGCGAACGCGTTGGGGAATTCGAAAAACACTAAAGAATGGAGGAAAAGTTTTAGATGAAAATAATATTCTAACTAGTTATTTTAAGAATATAAGTAAATAAACGTAAAATGTTAAAGGTGGTTAACTCGCTAGACTAATATTTTTTATTAAGAGTTTAGACGCTAATGAAAGTTTTTCAGTTTTGAAAAAATTCAAAATTTGTTTATAGAGTATTTTAATCTATTACCTAATGGGAAAATTTAAATAAGAAAATGCATAATAATATATGGAACCAATCCGTAAGTATTTGATGGGTTTGCCATACAGCTATTTGACTTGAAGATCACCAAATGTAAGTACCTACCTACTTAAAAGATTTTTAGCTAATTAGTTTTAGATATCTATTTCATATCATTATAAAGAATATGTTTACAGTGTAAACGACGAGTATCTTATTGTATTTTAAGATGACTAGAATAATAATAATTAAAAGTTACATGAAATTTTTACTAAACCAATTTACATGATTGTGATGTTCTTTTGTTTTTTTGCGTGTGTAAACAGAAGCCAAACGACATCTTTTTCGCAAAAAAAAACCTAAGATTCAAATAAAAAAATAAAAATCTAAGTAATAAATCCATCTATTTAAACTAATCATTTATTACTAAAATAAATAAATATATATAAGATAGTATGTGGTCCGGCTCGCTGTCTACTGGTACTTGAGCCGATTTTTCCAAATCCCCTTTTTATGGTGGGAAAATCATCAAATGACAACCCCCGCCCTTGGGCGGAGCAGGAGATATTGTCAGACTCTTACTGACTAAAAACCCACCCCGTTCCTTCGTGCCTTCATACCAGGGCTCGAACTACTCTTTCGAAACTAACTCTGGCCCCAGACACACCGGGGCTCGAGCTAAGGTCCCTGGATGTTTCAATCTCTTCACTTAACAAATCACAATATATTTCTAGAAATTGCAGTAAACTATTTCACACATGATAGTAGCAATCAAATTTGTTATTTCTAAATAAAAATTGAACTTACACCACAAATGCTCAGCGTTAAAAAATAACCAAAGTAACATTTAGTTGCAACCCGGGGTCATTCTTTTATAACTCAAGTAGCTAACCTAGTAGTCTGTCTAAAAAGTCAAACGACTTGGGTAATTGTTAGGGTCAAATGAAATCTGATGCAATCAACACTGGTTCAATAATCAAGGTTAATTAAGAGATCTTGATCATTGTTTACTAATAGAAGGACCTTATAAAAAGTATTGAATATAAGTATTTTTTAAATGATTAAATATTATACAAAATTTCCAAGTCGTTTGAGTTTTTAGACAGACTATAACCCAACTAACACTAACTCTGAGCAGGGTAGGTTGGAGTAAGCGTCCATATGCTTGACATTGACAGTTGAACTTGATTGTGTTCAAAAATGCCAGGGTAGAGTACATTACCCTACAACATCATTAAAATAACTCTAAACTTAAATTTGAATGCAGGGCAGATCATCATATAGATCTATTAAAATAACTTCCACATAGGTCGTTTTTATTAGAAATTGGAGGATCAAGATCATTCCAATATAAGGCCGCAATGTTTGCGCTGACTTCACAGCTTACATTTGCTTGAATTTTATTTTGATTCAAGATGTTTGAGATAAAATGTCACTAATGAACTGTGGCTTAGCTAGGAGACTAATGGCTTGTGCGGCAAAAAATCTGGGGCCCCTTTTTTATGTGGGAAATCATCTAACTGCACAAAAGGTAAAGGAATAAATCATGAATCATTTTCATCATTTAGGTACTATCTTGATGTACAATAATGTAAGTATATATAAATAAATAAATCTAAAAACTGTCAACTTGTTACATTGCAACAAAAATACTTTTTCTGCGATATGGAAAAATCTTCTTACCCAAAGGGTAAAATGGGACCCTATTACTAAGACTCCACTGTCCGTCGGTCTGTCCGACCGTCCAACCGTCTGTCTGTCTCTCTGTCTGTCTGTCTGTCTCTCCGTCTGTCCGTCTGTCTGTCTATCCGACTATCTGTCCAGCTGTCTGTCCATCTATCTGAGCCCTCTGTCTGTCCGTCTGTCTGTCCGTCCGGCTGTCCGGCTGTCTGCCTGTCTATACGTCCGTCCGTCTGTCTGTCCGACCATCTGTCCGTCTATCTGTCCCTGTCTGTCCATCTGTCTGTCTGTCTGTCCGTTTGTCCGTCTGTCTATCTGAACGTCTGTCTGTCCGTCTATCTATCCGTCTGTCTGTCCGTCTATCTATCCGTCTGTCTGTCCGTCTATCTGACCGGCTGTCTGTCCGTCCTATCTGTCCCTCTGTCTGTCCGTTGTCTGTCTGTCTGTCTGTCCGTTCGTCCGTCTACCTGTCCGCCTGTCTGTCTGTCTATCTGTCCGTCTGTCTGTCCGCCTGTCCGTCTGTCTGTCCGTCCCTCTCTCTGTCCGTCCGTTCGTTTGTCCGTCCGTCCATCTGTCTGTCCGTCTGTCCGTCGGTCTGTCTGCCTGTCCGTCTATCGGTTCGCACGTCTATCTGTCCGGCCGCCCGTCTGTCCGTCTGTCCATCCGTCTGTCTGTCCGTTCGTCCGTCCATCTGTCCGTCCGTCACCAGGCTGTAACTCATTAGCCGTGGAAGTTAGACAGTTGAAATTTTCACAGATATATTTTTGTTGCTACTATAACAACAAATATGTACTAAAAACAATAAAATAAAGAAAATAAGAGTGCTTTCATACAATAAACGTGATATTTTTGTTTGTTTTTTTTTGCTACGGACGGTACGGATCCCTTTGTGCGCGAGTCCGACTCGCACTTGGCCGAAAAAATCGGCCTTATTATCGGCCAAATTATGAAATAACACCTAGTCAAACTAAAGTGCGATACACATGCGTGTCTGGGTGCGATGTATCTATAGAAGAACGGCAAAATGAAACTGAGGCCCTACCACGAGATCTTAACGCGATCCATTCGACGACTTGAACTGAACCGTTAAAGGAATGGAGCTAATATTGCTCCATCCTTTCTCTCGCGTGCTTGACATTTTAACACGTTATGGCAAGGCCTCTGGTTTGCTGTGCGTACACTGCCCTTCTGATCGCTATGGTATCTGTGTACAGATAAAATTCTGAAATATCAGTAAAATTAAAAGTCTAATTATGTACAGTCCTTAATGTTGAGGTTAGCTAGCGAAAATAAATTTGAAAAAATGGAAACATCCCGTTCGTTGAGATGATCAGTTTTGTTATGAAACTGAAATATCCCGTGTTACGGTGATCAGTGTAGTAAC
This sequence comes from Mythimna ferrago, assembly GCA_910589285.2. Taxonomy (NCBI): domain Eukaryota; kingdom Metazoa; phylum Arthropoda; class Insecta; order Lepidoptera; family Noctuidae; genus Mythimna; species Mythimna ferrago. The sequence goes on along the minus strand of OU342690.1, from coordinate 19,167,720 downwards.
GTAACTGAAATATTCCGTGAGTAACGATATTTATCCGTAAAATCCCTTGCGATGCGGTGATCAGTATGGCTATGAAACTGAAACATCCCGTGTTTGCGGTGATCAGTGTAGTAACGTAACTGAAACATTCCGTGAGTAAGGCATTTTCTGTAAAATCCCGTTCGTTGCGGTGATCAGCATGGTTACGAAACTGAAACATCCCGTGTTGCGGTGATCAGTGTAGTAACGTAACTGAAACATTCCGTGAGTAACGGTATTTATCAGTAAAATCTCTTGCGTTGCGGTGATCAGCATGGTTATGAAACTGAAACATTCCGTGTTGCGGTGATCAGTGTAGTAACGTAACTGAAACATTCCGTGAGTAACGGTATTTATCCGTAAAATCCCTTGCGATGCGGTGATCAGTATGGCTATGAAACTGAAACATCCCGTGTTTGCGGTGATCAGTGTAGTAACGTAACTGAAACATTCCGTGAGTAAGGCATTTTCTGTAAAATCCCGTTCGTTGCGGTGATCAGCATGGTTATGAAACTGAAACATCCCGTGTTGCGGTGATCAGTGTAGTAACGTAACTGAAACATTCCGTGAGTAAAGCATTTTCTGTTAAATCCCGTTCGTTGCGGTGATCAGCATGGTTATGAAACTGAAACATCCCGTGTTGCGGTGATCAGTGTAGTAACGTAACGGAAACATTCCGTGAGTAAAGCATTTTCTGTAAAATCCCGTTCGTTGCGGTGATCAGCATGGTTATGAAACTGAAACATCCCGTGTTGCGGTGATCAGTGTAGTAACGTAACTGAAACATTCCGTGAGTAAAGCATTTTCTGTAAAATCCCGTTCGTTGCGGTGATCAGCATGGTTATGAAACTGAAACATCCCGTGTTGCGGTGATCAGTGTAGTAACGTAACTGAAACATTCCGTGAGTAAAGCATTTTCTGTAAAATCCCGTTCGTTGCGGTGATCAGCATGGTTATGAAACTGAAACATCCCGTGTTGCGGTGATCAGTGTAGTAACGTAACTGAAACATTCCGTGAGTAAAGTATTTTCTGTAAAATCCCGTTCGTTGCGGTGATCAGCATGGTTATGAAACTGAAACATCCTGTGTTGCGGTGATCAGTATAATAATGTAACTGAAACATTCCGTGAGCCGTAAGCCGCAACTCACAGAATGTTTTTCCGTGAGTTGCGGCTTAAATATCGATATCGTTTAATTTACCTTGGGACTGTTCATAATTTACAGAAACATTTTCAAATATTGTTTTCATTTTGGCGTGACAATCGCAACTATTATCCTAATATCTAAAGAGATGGTACATCACGGTCAGAAGTGCAGTAGCAAATGTAGCAAACCAGTTGCACTTACGATGTTCTGCTAATATACATGTCGTGGCCAGATCTTAAAATTGTCCATTTCATGATATGGCCAACTAAAACTGGCCAGATCGTTTAAACGTAAACATTTGATGATATGTCAATCATCGTTTGGCCGAATCATTGATATAGGATTTCAATGATAAGATCTAAAGAAAGTAAGCCAAACGAAGATTGAAATATCATCAAACTTTAACGTTTAAAACGATCTGGCCAGTTTTACTTGGCCATATCATAAGAATAAGAATAATTTATTATTACTGAAGATACACTTATATAAGTTTGTTTCCTGGAACTCACACTAGGATTCCCTGTGACTTGAGATCCAGGCTCTTTCCATACCTTATAGAGTAAGATCCCAGAGCCGCCAGACGCCACGCACCCTCTCACGAAGGAAATAACGATTGAGCACTGCTATTACGTACCAAGAACGCATGCCCATCCGCTAGCTTGCCCAGACGGCCAACTTTCAGGTATCAGGTACTTACACAGTACTTACTTCACGTAAATTCTCCAAGCCGACCCCCACGTATATTTTAGGCAATATCATGAAGTGATCAATTTGTAAGATCTGTCCACGACATACACATCGCCTGATCGGCCTGGTTATCACTGGGCACGCCACAATCATGGCGGTAAGTCTCCTCTTTGAGGCGTGGCTGGAAAGACCTCACGGCGTCCTTACATTCCGCATGACGCAGGTCCTCACCGGACATGGTTCGTTCGGGAGTTTCCTGCACCAGATTCGTGCGGAAGTGACGCCCGGGTGTCGCCACTGTGCGGAATGCCCGGAGGACACGGTGGAGCACACAGTCGAGGTGTGCCCTGCTTGGGCGGAGCATCGGCGTGCCCTCATGGGGGCGATCGGCGGCGGAGACCTCTCGCGCCGGGCCTTGGTTGAGGCCATGGTCCGGAGCGAGGAGGAGTGGCAGGCGGTAGCCGACTTCTGCGAAGCAGTAATGCTCGCAAAGGAGGAACCCGTACGCATCAGGCAACGGCGTTATCGCCGCCGCCGCCGCCGCCGGGATTCTGATCCCGATTTCCGGCCACCGTAGGCGCGGGCTTGCCGACAGTGAGCAATGGGTAGCTCGCTGTCCGGCCGTCCGGTAACTGTCCGGACCAAGCCCAAGTCGTCGACGGCGCGCACTGTTCCCGCGCGCCTCAAGGAGTTGTCAGCAACAGCAGGGACCCAGCCGGGCCGAAGCCTACTGGGGCCAGGGTTATCCGAAAGGGCGCTCGAGCCCCGGTATGAAGGCTAGAAGGAACGGGGTGGGTCTTTTAGTCAGTAAGAGTCTGACACTATCTCCCGCTCCGCCCAAGAGCGGGGGATGTCAATGCATGATTTTTTCCCACCATAAAAAAAAGGCCTGGTTATCACACTTTTAATCACGGAGTTCTTCAGATAAACTCAGTAAGTGTACATCATTCATCTTAGTTTAACTAGAAAGTGTTTTTCGCAACGTTGATAAAGATGGAAAAAAATAAAAACTGTTATTTCCGTGTTACCAAAAAGTTTTTTTTTTATTTTAAACCGTTTCTCGGGACCCCGTCTTTTAGTGGCAGCAGTAGATAATTTTCTTTTATTGCATAGAGCGGATACAAACACGATTTGACGTGTAGGGGTGTCATACCAGACTACGCGACTTATTACCACTAAGGTAATAAGTATTTGAATTACGATTTTGTTCGCTATGTCCTGTCTATAGTAGTATATTTAATGTCTACTTGCTCCACGTGTACCCGAGATAAAGGGTCTTGACAGACAGACAGAAAAACGGACATCCTATAGGATCCTATAAAGGTTTTCCCTTTTGAGGTACGGAACCCTAAAAAGTGTAGAGATCGAGCAGCAAGGAGCCGGCGAGTCGCAAGCCCAGAAGGAAATAGCATGAAGGGTTGGAGACCTTTAGGATTGGTGAGGTGGTAGCTAGAGATATAGAAGAATTTAAGGGAAGCCTTTTTTTATTATTATTGATAGGCTTGCGTTTGACCACCATCTCACCTGATGGTAAGCAATTATGTGATCGACGATGGAGCACGCTTGCCTAGAAGTAACCTATTCACTCTTGACTAAAAGACCCCTAAGTAATAGCTATCAGGAAACACAGACTCCGGCAGGGAATTCCACTCCTTGGCTGTACGCACAATAAATGTGTTCCCGAAACGCTTTGTGCGAATGGGCGGACTGTCTAACCGTGTACCGGTGGCGCAACGCCGTACGTCTGGCCTGGTAGTGATCACAAGCCCATTGCTGCGGGCTTCACGCCCTTGCCGCCGAGACCTAACCCCAATTTCAAACTACCAATTTCTTTTTCTTTCTTCTTTCTAGTCTACTAAAACAAAACTTAAACATAAATAATACTGACATTGTTTTACACTTATCTAACTTACTATCTATCTATTTGTAAAAGTCTGACAAGCCCTCTCGCTAAACCCAGACCAGAGGGATTTGATGATTAAAGGTGAACGCACACTCGGCACACTTATCCGAGTCGAACGCGCGTTAGTTAACGAATTGAAAAAAAAAAAATAGAATTCTTTACATTTTTTTTTTTTTTTTTTTTTTTTTCGATGGGAAAAATCATCTTATGACAACCCCCGCTCTTGGGCGGAGCGGGAGATAGTGTCAGACTCTTACTGACTAAAAAACCCATCCCGTTCCTTCAAGCCTTCATACCGGGGCTCGAGCGCCCTTTCGGATTACCCTGGCCCCAGTAGGCTTCGACCCTTAATTCTTTACATGAAATCCTATGAAACCGTGCACACCTAATCGCGTGAAACGTCCGAAACTGGAAGGACTCCAGAAATTCTAGACAAATTCGGATGCACCAAAGCACTGATTTTTTAAGTTCATGTTGTGAACCTACATTCTTGTTTCCCTTTGATGTTTTTCACTTTCTTAATCTTCCATTAATAAGGCACTGACAATAAAATCCTCGTGAAGATCCTTCACAATTCACATGTATCTAATTTCAGTGCGTCAGGTGTAAAGGTTTCTTCGGGGCGGACGATTCTTTCTCTATGGATATATTTTGTGCAAGGCCTTCTTGACTTCGATTCGTTCGATGCGTTCGGCCGGGATAAGTGTGCGTTCACCTTAAAAAGAAACTAAATACATGTAAAGCGTACTAATTTCAGCAGGAGCACATGCTGTAGATAGATTAGCTACCTGTTATTTCGTCTTTATTCTATACCTAACTAGTATGTATACAGGGTTATTTGTAAAACACTAACAGCCTCTTAGGTGCTAATTAAGAACATCATAAACAACAACTTTTGTTCTATGACTTTTAAAAATTTCTCATATTTTGGTTCATCAGATTTTCATACAAAAATAAAAATATTTAAATTGAACGTTCTAAATATTACGAAGTATATACGAAGCAAGCAATGGTACAATAGCGGAGGGTAGCTGAACATGAACTTGACCTATTTACGGGCGACCCTTACTAGTCGGTCAGTCGTATTGAAGCGCTTGCGTCGCATCATACGTGTTCTTGTAGCGAAATTCGGCAGTGCGGATGTAATTATCTTTACATGATGGTGTGTCAATATTCTAATGTCGAGTACACGCAAATGGTGCGAATGCCTGCTAGGTATAATTGAGCCGTAAGTAGATACAACAAAATACAGAGTTGAAATGTTTTAGATAGAACAACGAAATCTTGAAGTTTGTTTTTGGTTAATGTGTTATGTTTTGTAACAAGTCATAGAACAAAAGTTGTTGTTTATGATGTTCTTAACTACCACCTAAGAGGTTGCTAGTGTTTTACAAATAACCCTGTATAGTTAGTAAATGACAAAAGTAAAGCTAATATAAAGTGTAAATAAGTTATTATTAGAGTGCCTAGTGCGAGTTTGTTTTAAGGTGCTATTCGAACCGTGGCTGCGGATGCAGGCAGCACATGCGGCGGCTGCACGAAGCCGGCTGCAGCTGTACGCTTGGTTTTCTATGTAGTAGTAAGTATAAATTTTTGTGAAAACTGGTGAAAACCTTTCCGAACGCGGCTGCGGCCGCACGTGCTGCCGAGCTTCAGCTGTGAGTGCTGCAGCGACCTGCAGCCGCAGTCGATCCCAGACTAGGCGTGCTTATACATATTAACAATCCAATAGACATTGGATACATTGGATAATCCAATGTACCCATTTGGACATACATTGTCGCTGCGGCCAGCGCTGCGCACAAGGCGTTTTCTTAGAGAATGGCACAGCATTGATGTAGTGCTGCGGCCGCAAGTCGATGCGCAAGTAGTTACGTCACTCCAACCTGTTTAGTTGCCATTTTCCCGAAATAATCGCTACTCGGAGCCGATAGCGCTCATATTGGATTGAATCGTAGATTTGCGACTGGCAGCACGTGCAGCCAGCCTCGGAATCACTCCCGGCTGCAGATGCAGGCAATGGCTGCGTGTCAGAATAATAATGCTGATACACTTAATTTCTGGATTAAGATTTTCAAATTGAGAACTCACATTGATAATATGATTTTACTTTACCTAGAATAACTGTCAAAATTAAGCATTTAAACAGATTTGAAACATTCTTCTACTAACCTTAGACTCTAAATTCAGAAGTCAGTAGAAAAACTCAACTATATCTTTCACCCGTGCAAGTCGTGGATTCGATTCCCACATGGAACAAATATTTGTATGGTTTACATACAGATAATTATTTTTCCAGATGTTTTGTGAATGTTCGTTTCTATATTTGTGGTCGCACCCACGTTACAGAAATAATTCCTAATGTAATGCCATTAAATACGAGTATAATAGAAATAAAAACAACAAAAAACTACCGTATAACAGAGAAGAAATAAAACCCAAGCTTTTATAAACGATGTATTTACAAATATAGGTAAAAAAAAGTCACATCGAAATTTTTACATCTTTTCTCAAGATTCATATAAAAACATTTACAAAACTTACAACCTATTAATAAATTACTTAACTTAAAACACAATCACATACACACTCAATGTCATACTATCTATATACATTTACATTTTGTATTCTTATTCCTTAGTACAAACCATTGTACATTTGTATGAAACATTCTCATTTAGCGGCTTTGCTTCAACGACATCAACATTCGTTGATGCAGACCGTGCCATGTCAGTATTTGAATTGAGAATTTCTCCATTTTGAATAATGGAACTTTTCACAGATTTTCCATTTGCCTTTTTGAATGTTGCAGAGGAATTAACTTTAGACATCCTTTCTTTTACAGCTTCTTTCACCTTCGACAGAAAAGAACTTTCTGAAGCTTTAGGCCAAGATTGTAAATTTTTACTCAATTTTGATTGTTCAAGATGTTTTTGGCCACCTAACTTCAGTGTTGGCAATGTACTTTGCCTGCTTTCACTCACCAAGCCATAATTTCCTAAATTCTGTTCATCTAATTGAATAGAAATTGGAGGTGAAATGACTGAGTGTCTCGTTTCACTCGGTGATCCTTTGTGATCTAGTTTTTGTCCAAGTCTGCCAGTATTCTTTCCAAAATTATTGATTAGTGAAGGTGTTGATAGTTTTTTAGTTTCTAACCTGCCCGGTAGTGGCGGTCGGGTTGTTGTAGAAATTGAAACCTTTATTTTACTATCTTTGAAAGGATTAATAGTTTTTCCTAATCTTGTATTTGTAATAGGTAACTTCTTACTTGCTTGTTTCCATAAAGTTATTGTAGACTCCTTAGGTTGTGATGTTCCTATATTTTGGAAAATAGGATTAACGCCTGTGGACCTTTGTGTTCCTAGTCCTGGTGATTTTGTTGAAGTAGCTTTCAGTTCAGGGACCTGAATTGTTCTCGGCACTGGCACGCTAGCCGAAGTTGGCATCTTAAACTTATTCTGTAACTCATGTGAAGAAATAATCCTAGTTTCCTTCTGTCTTGGTTTCACTGTTTTTTTAGATTCTCTCCTGCTTGACGGTGATTGAAGCTGTGATGATTTCAGTTTCGATTTCTTATCTTTGATACTAAATGTACTAAACGATTTTTTACTATGTGATTCATCACTTCCAAATATTGATTTGTCAAAAAGATTGTTTCGCATTGTTTCAAGTCTATCGTTGAAATCAATATGTAGAGCTCTGATTTTATCATTAAAGTCTTCATGATTTCTTGATATCGCTTCTAATAAGTCGTTACTCTGTAAGTTGACGGGTTTTGTTGTTCCTCCTCTAATTTTAGATTCTAACGAGTGTTGCATACTTTTCAGACCATTTTTAGTACCAGATAAATCTCCTATTCCGTGGTTTGATTTTAGTTTAAAAGAGTCAGGTTTGCGTAGAGTTTTTGCTATTTTGTTAGTGTTTGATCTCATTCGGGTCCCGAAATCCTCTAAACCAGGAATACTTTCCCATGGACTTTCCTGTCCTAGGGTCAAAGTAGCCCCAAACAAACCACCGTTGTTTTCAAACGCTGATTGTAGCTTTAATGGTTTGATATGTAAATCTGTAGGCAGTGGCAGTTTTGTTCTAAAAGAATGAAGATCAAGTTTGGGTATTGTGGGAAATAGATTTGATTGGGGATTCAACTGTAAAATGTCTAAATCCACGTCTTCTAGTCGCAAAGGAGGTAGCAATGATTGGAAATGTTTTACGCTGGCATCTGTTGACATGATTGGTGCTAAAATGTGAGGCATATCTGTCATAGGAGCTGCTTTTAACGCTGAATGTTCTTCTACATCTCGTGCAGGTTTATTAAACAAGTTTGTCAAATCGTGTGTAATTTCATCAAGGGTAGGTAATGGCGCCAATTTAATTTCGTCAAGAGTTGGTAACGGCTTCAGTTTAAGTTCATCAAATGTAGGTAATGGGGCCAATTTTATATCTGGTATCTCTGGTAAGGGGAAGTTTATACCAAAATCATTTTCATTTGTTAGTAGACCTTTGTTCCGCAGTGACGAGGTAAGCATGTTATTGCTTTGAGGTGTTCTTCTCATAACAACTTCACTCGCTTCCACATTTGAGTCCTGTTCTTGCTCAAATGACTGTTTTGGCAGCATTAAATCACTTTTGCAAGCATTTTTTAAATTGTTTTCATTTTCACTGATATCAACAATATTTTGTGTTTCCATTATTACTTTATTCTGGGTATTAGCAGATTGTTTACCTATATTCTCATTTTCGTTATTACATTGAGGTGTACTTCTCATAACAACTTCACTCGCTTCCACATATGCGTCCGGTTCTTGCTCAAATGACTGTTTTGGCAGAATTTGATCACTTTTACAAACATTTTTTTCGTCATTTTGATTTTCACTGATGTCAACAATGTTTTGTGGGTTAATTATTACTTCATTCTGGGTATTCGCAGATTGCTCAGTTTCTATAATCTCATTTTCTGCACTATTTACCTCTATTTTAGAGTCAATAACTTCTGGACTTGTTTCATTACAGTTCATACTCTTTGATTCTCTTTCTTGTTCCTCTTTTAACATCTCATCTGACATTTTTTGTAAATCCAGCATGCTAACCTTATTATCATCAGGTTCATTTTCAATTTTCAGGTCATTGTCACAGATGTCCGACTTCACCGTCGTAACTTGAATAGTCTCTTCATTTTGACAATCAGAATCTAGTTTTTCATTCGTCGTCGAAGAAAAGTCTTGGTTTTCTATTACATTACTTGAAACTGATTGATTAATAATGCTTGCAGTTTGTGGGCTAATTTTTGGAATCTTTAAACTATCTATATGTTTTCGTATATTTTCTTTGATTGTAGATAAGGTTTCATCCAGTGAAAGTGGCTTTATCAATTTTGAAGAATCAATATTTAGAATATTAGGAGTATCACTTACCAGCTGTTCTTCACTACAAGGTTCTGGTTCTTTTATTTCTGGAGTTTGATTTACCAATGAATCGTCAACATTTTGCGGCATTTTATCACTTTGTTTCAAAATATCGATAACATTGTTAGTAGAATCATTTATTGAGTCACCGTCGTTACTATTACTAATACAATCATCATTTGAAACAAATACAGATTCTTGGTCTTCTTCCGATTTGGCATCATCTGGTGTTATTTCTTTGGAAGTTGTAATATTTATTTCGTCTTCATTATTACTCAATGCTTCATTTTTATTCTGCATTGAATGTGGGAGATTCATTTCGGTGTCAGGCAAAGTTTTAATATTACAGTCGTCAGTATTGTCGGGTAGTTCACTTGATTGGCTGTTGGCCAAATCGTTGTTCGAGTCATCAATAATTTCTTGTATTTCAGAAGGATTTGATGTTATGTCGATAGTATCAGATAAGGCTGTCTTAGCTTCAGGGTCATCACCATCTGTTTTGGTAGTTTCAAAAACTGTATTTATACAGTTTTCGTCATGAACTTGTTCTATTACATTACTTGGACTTACTTCAGCATCAAAACCGTAATTTTTACTACTTTTTGGTAATGTTTCTATTATTTCCGTACTCCTTGCAATATTATTAGGAATTTGGAAATTATGTCCTTTATTTAAAACTTCTGGCCAAGTAAATTTAGGTTTTTTAAGTGCAGGCCTTTCTACGGCCTTAGGAATAAGATCTTTTAAAGGAATAAACTCAACGTCTTTCAATTTCAACAAGGTTTTCAAACCAACTGGTTTAGTGTTTTGTAAAAGATTCTCTAAGTGTGATTTAGTTTGGAAGAAGCTTTCCTTTGCTTGCTCATGAATATTACTTGGCGATAAACTCAGATCTTCTGTATCTTTTCCTTTCACCTTCAACAATGGATTATTAAATCTCATTTTCGGTATTGAAGACAAGGAATTTGTTTTTTCTTTGTTGTCTAATGCAGGTCTGTTAGGTATCAAATCTTTTAACTTCTTCAAGGGAGGTAAATTGAAATTATGTAGCTTTTTTATGCTTGTATCAACATCTGCATTGTTCTTCAGATTCGTAGATAAATCTTTTATTTTTGGGTCGAACTTCATCAGCGGAGAGTAATTTCTCGTTCCTAGTATGCTTTTAGTGGTCAGCTTGTTATCATCAATATTTACAACACGTTCTTGAATATTGCTAGCGCCATTATCCATGTCTAATAAATTCTTGTGTAAAGTTCCTACAGGCTTATTAATTCTCGGTAGCCCAAAAATGTCACGCAATAGATTTGGAGGTTTTTGTGCGACTCTCATTTGGCCGAGATTAGGATTCTCGCTTTCTAAAGGAGCGTGTATACAACGTGATTCTTGGATATGAGATTCTTGAGGTATACCATCTTCAAAGCTATCGGTATGTTTAGGGTTTACTATGATCGTAACTATATTACCGTTACTTGCCTCTGGGAGTGCGTCTTCAAAAATAGATTCTTCAGCTGCCTTAGCCATATTTCTAGCAGCGTCCCTTGCAAGGGCATCCTCGTATTCTTCATCGGTAACTTCACGTAAGGTTTGTAAAACCGATGAAGCAAGATCGACTTCTGGGTGTAAGAGTGGTTTGATGTCCCCATTTTTATTTGTGGGCCTGTAAAGAAAATTAATTAATTATCAAAATACATATTATCTATCCTTTAAAACTCAATAGTTCCCAAATAAATAAAAAGAGAACACTGATTAACACAATGAGTCAAAACATTAACTTCTTTTGTTTTAACGAAAACGAGTCACTTATATTTTAAACTACTTCTTTTTGGATAAACCGAAAAAGTGTCAGACTTTTACTGACTAAACCCACCAGTATTCCTTCAGTTACCCTTTGCAAGCGCTATGGTAACTCTGTCAAACAATCCTGCAGCCCTAGCAGGCATCGGTCCTAACGGGCTCCTTCAATCTAGTTGACATATATCTTTGAGGCGCGCGGAGAACACATTGCGTTGTTCGCGCGTCTGTCGACCAAGCGTTGGTCCTTACCGGATGGTGAGCTACACATTGCTTGCCGTCTGCAAAACCGAGCCTACGGCGGTGACCGGGAGTCACCCTATGACTCCCGATGCCCGGAACATCTCCAGAGAAGACGGGGGCATACTATCTCCTCCTTCACGCTTTCTACCACTAACTTTGCTGACAGTTCTGCTTTATAGAAGGAGGTCCCTGCCTCCAATTCCCTCTCGCCCAATACCATGGTCTGAACCAGAACCGGTAGCAATATCAATATCTCCACAAGGACACCGCTTGCTCCGCCATATGCTCCATTATGTCCGAGTGATCCGTACAAAGGCAACACCTAAGCATTTCTTCGCGCTAAATCTGATACAGAAACCTCCCGAAATGACCGTGTCCGGTGAGGACCAGCGTCAGGCGCAAAATGAGAACGTAATGGCGTCTCTTTAGCCAATCCACAAAGAGGGGACTTACCGCTGCGATTGTAGTGACTAGTATGAAATTCTGTGATATTTAATAGTGGAACGCCGACGTCTCTCCCCTAAGAGGTAATGGCTACAACCCAGATTTAAACTAATGTAGTTAGGAACAAATTTTGTAAACGTGATTATTGTTCCAATAAATTTATAATTATTATCTCTTTATATTTCTCAAGACCCAGGGGTCCTGTACCTTTGGAAGGCGTACGAAGGGCCGAAGCCAACTCGCAGAAGCCGCTTAGCTACTTTCATGAAACGTAGTATCAACCGACGATTGTCCCTGTACGCACTATGCTAGTGCACCCAATAACAACCGTCGGTTAAAGGAAAACTGCGACATATGGAAAACAGCAGCAGATGGTGTGACAATCCTGGAAGTACAGTCAAGATCCCAACTCTCATGTAATATCTTTCTCCTAAGCACGTTTGCTCTTGCGAATTTCCACTTAAACCAGCCAATAAAAGCAAGAGACGCGAGAGCTCAATTCCTCGCCAGTGTTCACTACGGCAAACTAATAAAGGCACGACGCAGATGAGAAACAATAATTCTCAAACATACCATTCTCCTGTGGTATAGATGTGCTCATCATCATGTGGTTAGAAATGATTAAAAAACATACCTTATGAAATCATCAGATCGCCTTGAAGTTGGAAAGAACATCGACGAAGCCCCCTCAGAGTCAATGCTTCGAGGTCTGCAGGGACAATCATCTATGTCCCTTGCCCGAGCAAAGCCATCGTTGGGCATGAAAGACTCCTGAGCTGCGAACTCTTGCCCAGGGCTTGGGCAGGGGCAGCACTCGCCGAAGTTCAACTGACGAGTTTTTCGAGCATTCTCGCTGTCATCTGTTACTGGTTGTGATGCTGTCTGCAAACATAATGTATAATTTACATTACGGATATCTAGAACGACATCTTGACATTTTCAGAGCAACTTTCTTTTTATTTTATACTTTTGCTATTTGTTGAACGTCTATGTGCCTCCGTCAGCCGATAGGTACCGAGCAGTGTAGTAGTCAGTTAAAAATATGATACAGCTTAGGAAGCAGCACCGCGCTGTGCGTCGTGGTAACGAGTACAAGTAAAATGAAAATAAAAAATTGCGTTAAAGTAAAGGTCAATTAAGTTAACTATTCGAAGACGTGACATTCACCAACCCACATCGGACCTGCGTGGTGTATTACAGCTCATTCACCCTCCTAGAGAGGAGGCCCGAGTCCCAGCAGTAAGAACATTAAAAGGCTGAATTTGTACATACTAAAACTGTATAGGTAAGCACTGATTTTTTATATGATATAGATTAGTCCTTGAGTGCGATCCCACCTGCTGGTGAGAAGTGACGCAATTGTTAATGGTGAAGCACCCTGGTTTACCCAATATTCACTCTACATTATAATCAGACGGGAACACCGCAGCAAGCAAATTGTTCCAGCCCTTCTATGTACGCGGTACCTATAAAAAACGTCAAATTTCCTAGCTAATGCTAGGAAATTCGGCAATATCTAGCCTTTGGACTTAATGAACCGCTTCTAGTGACAATAACCAAAACACTTTTTGTTTCTGTACTTACTATATGACAGCGAAATGTTAACTTGCTATTATTTATCCAGGATTTTTTTCCAGGTGTCGGATTGGTGAGGACTTTTTTTTTAAATTTCATTTATGATGGTATTTTGAAGTGGCTGGAAAGACCTCACGGCGTCCTTACCTTCCGCATGACACAGGTCCTCACCGGAAATGGCAAGTTCGGGAGGTTCCTGTTCCGAATTAAAGCGGAAGTGACGCCCGGGTGTCGCCACTGTGCGGAACGCCCGGAGGACACGGTGGAGCACACAATCGCGGTGTGCCCTGCTTGGGCGGAGCAGCGCCGTGCCCTCGTGGGGGTGATCGGCGGCGGAGACCTCTCGCGCCGGGCCTTGGTCGAGGCCATGGTCCGGAGCGAGGAGGAGTGGCAGGCGGTCGCCGACTTCTGCGAAGCAGTAATGCTCGCTAAGGAGGAGGCCGACCGCATCAGGCAACGGCGCTCTCGCCGCCGCCGGGATTCCGATCCCGATTTCCAGCCACCGTAGGCGCGGGCTTGCGGACAGTGAGCAATAGGTAGCTCGCTGTCCGGCCGTCCGGTAACTGTCCGGACCAAGCCCAAGTCGTCGACGGCGCGCGCGTTTTAGTTTCATTAGTGTAGCTATAATAGTTTTTGAAAAAAATAATTTTGAAAAATTAACATTTTAGTCAATTATCTCCGTAGCGAAGTGAGATAGACGGCTAAAATCACGTCAACAGTAATAATACATGTCACTGATATAAAACCATAATTTATTTTGCCAAAACCTCGTGGGGGCCGCTGGCCCTACCTTATCCTGCTACACCCTTTTCTACCGACAGTAAAACGATACGGTAATGTTATGGTTAGCCAAATCGGCACACGTGAATGCTTGTTTGTAGGAATTAGGATAATTATTGTGAACATAACGCACAAGTTCACAATAATATCCTTACATATTACAAACAAAATCCCCATCGCGTCTGCCTCTTTGCGATAAACTCAAAAACTTCTGAACAAATTTTCATGCGATTTTCACCAATAGATAGAAAGATTAATTTGAAAGATTTAAGTATTTAATACATACATAATAAAATACAAAAAAAAAAAAACAAGAATTTCAAAGTTTTCCAACACCCGTGTGCGAAGCTGGAGAAAAATATAATAACAAAATCGTAACTTACTCGTCCATAAAAAAATAGAAGTCCCAATAAAACTGTCCACCGCCACATCTTCTAAGCTCACATGCCTTCAAACTGAAGTCTGACTTCCCAACCCTGACATTAATATTGAGATCATTATCATTCGATCTTCTTGATACGATCGGTCGCACGCGCATATCGACCGCTACTTACGAACGTGACGGAATCGCTATGTCAGCACAAATTATATCATTACCGATAAATTATCTAGTTCTGTGGAACATGAAGTTTAAGATGTGATCTATTTTATGATTGTGATGTGATAGCTGAGATAACGATAATATGAAGAGGGTGAGGTTGAGCAATATTTTTGTAGACTTTTGAATGGGCGGGTATCCATTAGTTACACGAGGTCAAAATGGGGGAGAGAGATTAGGCAAAATTTCTCCAAATCTGATTTAAAGGGTGGTACGTCAACTATTATAATATAGATCATCACCTTCCTGTCCTTGTCTTGTCCTGTGTTACTTGGGGTCGGCGCAGCACATTTTTTTCTTCTATACTGGCCTGTCACCAGTGGCGTAACTAAATCATCTGAGGCCCGTGGCAAATTCATTAGATAGGGCCCCCGATAAATCACGTTATTTATGATTTCATTTTAATATTTTTTTAAATAAATTTTGGGTTACTTCTTCTGAGCTCGCGGCCTCTAAGACCGGGGGCCCCGTCGGCCCTGGGGCCCGTGGCATTTTGCCAACCTTGCCACCTTATGGTTACGCCACTGCCTGTCACCCGTCATGCTGTCACTAACTCCCTTTTCTTTCCTATCATTTCTTCTACAATCCATCCATATTTTCTTTGGCCTCGCTCTCCCTCTTCATCCATCCAAATACATGAGGAGGGATAGGTCATACATAATTCTTTCAGTAACATGCGTGCCACCTCTTCACAAGACAAACGATTCCCCTTCTACCAAATACTAAAGCGAGTCTAAGGGGGAGAACGGGTCATAACACGATTGTATGTTAACGCGAACGCAGCGAGCGCGAAATGTTTCGTTAGTTAATTAATAATGTTTCACAGCAAGAGGCGATCGCTTCCACGAGGACACCGGGGTGCTACGCTCAAGCGGATCACTGGTCACAGTTCCACCGTATGCTCAACCGGGGCGATTCTTCGGCGTTAATGAGAAACCTTCCGAGCTGAATATGGTCAGTGAGGACCTGCTTCAGGTAGTAGGTGAGGACGCCATCGTGCCTCTCCAGCCGTTCCTCAAATCGGGGATATACCTACTGCCGTGAACTATTATTCACTACCAGACTTATTTATAATGTTACTAGCTGTGCCCGCGACTTCGTTCGCGTGGACTACAGGATTTTGAATTAATTTTTTCTTACTCCTTATTACATTAGCTACCTGCCAAAAAAAGTCCTCTCAAAATCTGTCCAGCCATTTCAGAGATTAGCCAGAACAAACAGACAGACAGACAAAAAATGTTATTTTGGTGTATGTATGTACCGTATACAGGGTTATTTTATTTGTAAAGCACTAACAACCTTGCAGGGCTGTATTACTAACATCTTATACAACAACGTTAGTTCCATGAATTTTTACCAAACATGATTCATTTACCAAAAATAAACCTTCAACATTTCGTTGTTCTATCTCACAAATTTCAACTCTGTATTTTGCTATACGTTAGGTACGTCTGTATGATGCGACGCAAGCGCATCAAGCACCCCTGCCTCCCGAACCCCGCTCTCCTCTGCTATTGTACTATCGCTTGCTTCGCATAGACTTCGTAATATTTAGAAACGTTCAATTTAAATATTTTTGTATGAAAATCTGATGAACTAAAATTCGATAAATTTTTAAAAGTCATGGAACAAAAGTTGTTGTTTATGATGTTATTAACACAGTCCTCTCAGGGGACTGTGTTACCAGGTTGCCAGTGTTTTACAAATAAACCTGTATATATTCATATGCATGTAGTAAAAAGCGGTTATTTTAATGTTACAAACAGACACTCCAATTTTATTTGTATATAGATAACAGCGACAGTTTTTATGTACCTATGTGTATATTGTGTGTCTGTTACTAAACTCGTTAAGAATTAAAAGGCCCGTTTTGATATTTGAGAAAAATCCTAGAATATAACTTGAAACGAAACTGAAAGAAACAATAAAATAAAACTAGCTAACCCGGCGGACAACGTACAGCCTAACTGTCAATTAATGCAAGTACGTGTAAGTGAAATAATAGTGCATTATGATGTACAATGCGTTCCAAATGAGAATAGGATCGATCGCCATGTTGTGACGTCACGATATCGTCAGCTTAAGGGTGAGTTGCACCATTTAACTATAACGATAACCAAACCGTAACCAGCCGTGAAACGACCGCCTATTGGTCAATTCGACGATTTGACAACTGTTAACGGCTTTGTTATCGTTATAGTTAAATGGTGCAACTCACCCCAAGTAGTTAAGACTGGAAAAGTAAGAAACATGCATCTAAACTTTCGCATTTTTTATCAGTCTGATTAAGACAAATGCAGTAGGTATAGTAAGGTTACATGCAGTAAGTTTAAAATATACTTATAAATTTACTAATAAAACGTAATAAAGTACACATCAATATGTATATATACATGGTTTTTTTTTTTCGTATAATTTTACCAACATTTATCGATATTTTTTTCACCGAGGTATTATGATGACGACCTCACTGGTTTTAGTATGTACTGCTCCTTTTCGTTACGACCGACGACAGCGCTAAAGTGGCGAATAACAAGCAGACAGAAGTGCACTTTGACAACCTCCAGATAAAATCTTTGCCTCCAGTCCAGCGCGCAGCGGCGTGATATTTGCTTTTTTGATTTTTATGACCCGGTCACTTGGACCTTTAAGTCAACCAGCGTGATAAATAACTAAAGCTTAGTGGTGCACACTGTTTTAAAATGAAAAATATCCATCTATTTTGATAAAGAACTTATTTTGTTTTTTTTTTTTGTTTTTAGTAACATTGTAAACTGAAAATAAATGATTTTGAATCGTGTGAACGTTTCTTTATAGAATCTCGGGACAATATTTTTCAAATTGTCTATGGTAGGTATGGCGCGTTCCAGTTACAGACGAGCAAAACACGAAAATTCATAGCAATGAAAACTGTAAAACTCGAACTTTGTTTCCTTAAATATGCTAAAATTTTACCAAACATTTTTTGCCTGTCGCTGGAACACCACCAAGAACCATAGACAAATGACAAAGCTATAAACAATTCGTTCAAATATTTTAAAAAATTACGTTTGAAAGTCGTTGTGAAACGTTAACGATATTTTAGCAATTTTACCAGTAAATAAAACCGTATTTTGTTTTATTGTATTAAGTTGAATTCAAAAATACGAATACCTAATAAATAATCTGTTTCTCAGTTTGTATCAGTTATTGATGTGTTAGGAACTTCGAAAATCTCGTAGGTTTGGTGAAGAAGTTTTTCTTAGTTTGGCCTGGAAATCTAACAAAATTCCCTGCCACAAGATGGATGATTTTCTCAAAATTGAGAAAATCGGTGAAGGTACTTATGGTGTAGTGTACAAAGGAAAAAATAAAATAACTGGGCAATTTGTAGCTATGAAAAAAATTCGCTTGGAGTCTGAAGATGAAGGTATCCCGTCTACAGCGATCAGGTAAATGGTCACCTCACTCATGCATTCTACAATTCTGATCGTTATGCTTGATGAGCTTGTCCTAAATCCTTGAAAAAATCCATGTTGCAAGTCACAACATAACCTATAGCATTCTTTCATCATTGCAGAGAAATTTCTCTCTTGAAGGAGCTCAACCATCCCAACATTGTGAAACTGGAAGATGTGCTCATGGAAGAGAGCCGACTTTATCTTATCTTTGAGTTTCTCTCCATGGACTTGAAGAAATACATGGATTCGCTTGGATCTGGAAAAGTATGTACCTTGATTTCTCAGATTTGTCAAATTTGAATATTACTATATGACTAGAGAATTATTATAACCAAACTGAAAGGCAGCTGAGACTACTTCATCCAGTCCCACCTATGTAACAAAACATGAAAATTTCACTTAATGAATATTGGGTCCGTGGTGGGGTGAAATATTGACTAATGTCATGGTATAACAGCTAATAATGGTATAACAAGATATTAATTAATTTTCCTGACAGGTGGGCATTTTGAGGGCTATCTCTTGTAACTTTTGTGTGTGATTTGGATTAAAATGATTGTGTTATTCACCTGCATCTGGTTAAACAAATAATTGTCTACAGACAACTCAAATTTTTAATTTTTTTTTGTTTATGTATCATTTATTTCTTGTTACTGTACGCTACCAATAATGTTCGTAAGTGAATTGAGTACTTTGCTGTATTTAGATTTGTATAATATTTTATCCTAAATAACAAATAATACTAAGAAATCTTTTCCTGGACAGCATCAAATTGGTAATTAATTCATTAAACCCCAAGCGAACGCTGGCGTTCGTGCACCTATTGTCTTTCTATTGTGTCTGTAATTTCCACGATTGAAAGGTTAAATGAAGCTGCAATTAGTATGAGGAAGAGTTGGCTCGTGGTGAGAACTTTGCCATCTCTGTTGAACACTATAACCCAATGATGGTGAAGTCACATTTCAATTTGTGTATCCTTTTTTTTCCTTGACAGGTTCCGCTTCCACAAGATTTGAAAGTTTTCTTACATATTTAATTTTAAATTAATTTGAAAAATGCTTTCTATTTGCAGCTTATACTGGATTTTTGAAACAAGTAATATAAAATTGTCAAGTATCCAATTGAATATCTTTTATGAAGTAAAGATACCACAAAAGCGCCCAGATTTTATAGGCGCCATTGTAAAGCTTTTTCTGTTGAAAATCCAATTTTGTTTCACTGAGGAACAAAGGCATCCCTTATATTTTCAAGCTCTCTATATGTTTCTTTGGACCAACTGGCCAACTGCCAGGACTGAGTCCATATTATATTCATTGTATCTCACCCATGTTTTCTATCAACAATATTGTGTTTACAGTTCATGGACCCATCTGTGGTGAAGAGCTACCTGTACCAAATCAACAATGCTATCTTGTACTGCCACCAGAGACGAATACTGCACAGGGACCTCAAGCCACAGAACTTGCTAATCGACAAGACTGGTATTATTAAAGTAAGTAAAATGACCATTATTAGTAAAGTAGCTTATGCATTGACATCATTATTCTTGACTTTCTCAAAGGTAAAGCCAATGGATATCTCTAGGAGACTTAAAAGTCAAGAATTACCAAAAAGATTACTCATTACTGTACAAATTAAAAATTAGGAGTTTATGAAGTTTTTGTACTTCTGCTGTAGTCCTATTTTCCGTGGGGTCGGTACAACACATATTTTTTTTTTATTTAGCTTGAGAAAAATAGATTTAAACATTTTTAAATAATAATATTGCATTCTGCAGGAATAACGACTAATCTTGATCAATTTAAAACATCGCTTTTCTTGTCTTGACCTATAAAATCAATTCATACAGATCGCCTTCTCTAAAGTAGTGTAACAGGTCGACCTGACCCGCAACCAAACTGTCTTTTGATTGCATAACGTAATATTATTTTTTGCAGGTAGCTGACTTTGGCTTGGGCCGTGCTTTTGGAGTCCCAGTGAGAGTGTACACTCATGAGGTGGTCACTCTGTGGTATAGAGCTCCTGAAGTCTTGCTAGGCAGCCAGAGGTGAGTGAACATGATGGTAGTGAGTGGTTTGGTGGTGGTGGTGACATTTCTATCATTTTAATTATTTCTTTACATTCTTATTCTATTTCTCAATTTCAAGCTGTACTGACATAAAAAATCATCAAAGAGTTTTTGTTTGTTTAAACATGTTAATCTCTAGAACTACCAGTGCAATCGGAAAAAAATGTGTATGGTATTGCCAGATTCTAAACAATTAGTATAGGTTATATAACACCACGCTACGACAAACGGAAGCAGAGCAGTGACCAAAGACGCGGGGGAACAGCTAGTCTCTAATATTTTTCTTAGTACTTCTTATTATGCTGGACAAGTATGACATCTAGTCTAAATTGTGCAGCATAGTAGAACTGTCTGACAATGTATAAATATATATATTTTTTTTATGTGGATAATCATCTAATAACTTTTCCCACTCCAGGGCGAGAGGAGACATCAGGCTTACTGACTAAAACCCACCTGTGTCCATCAGTTGCTTATCGCTTTCCAAGACCATGGTATCTTTCCCGGAGGACACGGTGGAGCACACAATCGCGGTGTGCCCTGCTTGGGCGGAGCATCGCCGTGCCCTCGTGGGGGTGATCGGCGGCGGAGACCTCTCGCGCCGGGCCTTGGTCGAGGCCATGGTCCCGAGCGAGGTGGAGTGGCAGGCGGTCGCCGACTTCTGCGAAGCAGTAATGCTCGCTAAGGAGGAGGCCGACCGCATCAGGCAACAGCGCCCTCGCCGCCGCCGGGATTCCGATCCCGATTTCCAGCCACCGTAGGCGCGCGGGCTTGCGGACAGTGAGCAATGGGTAGCTCGCTGTCCGGCCGTCCGGTAACTGTCCGGACCAAGCCCAAGTCGTCGACGGCGCGCGCTGTTCCCGCGCGCCTCAAGGAGTTGTCAGCAACAGCAGGGACCCAGCCGGGTCGAAGCCTACTGGGGCCAGGGTTATCCGAAAGGGCGCTCGAGCCCCGGTATGAAGGCTTGAAGGAACGGGATGGGTTTTTTAGTCAGTAAGAGTCTGACACTATCTCCCGCTCCGCCCAAGAGCGGGGGTTGTCATAAGATGATTTTTCCCATCGAAAAAAAAAAAAAAAAAAAAACCATGGTATCTTTTTGAAAAAATTCTGTGGCAAACAAAGTTATGCTGATGCAGAAATAGAATAAGGCTAGGCTGAAGATCACTTAAGAAAAACAAAAATCATCAGAATCATTTCAGCGGAAAATACCATAGCTGTCACAACTGCTGAACTTAATATGCCAACTAAACAAAACAATATTTTCAGGTATTCTTGCCCAATCGACATGTGGTCAGTTGGCTGCATATTCTCAGAGATGTCCTCGAAGAAACCTCTGTTCCAAGGAGACTCAGAGATTGATCAACTGTTCCGCATCTTCCGGTAAAATAGTTTGGTTTTAGAATGTTTTAGAAACTTTTAGGCCCTGCCTCACTGGGACGCTATCGCGGGGTGCTGCTAGTTCGCGCAGCCATGGAAATGCTTGCAGCTCTGTGGTGTGTACCTCACCTGGCCGCTGTTGGTCATGCACTCCACCATACATTTTTACCAGGCTACGATACCATGGCGTCCTAGTAAGTCACGGCCCTTACAATATTTTTATATGAACTGAATATATTACAATATTATTGATATTTCCTAGAATGCTACGCACACCTACCGAGGACATCTGGCCAGGAGTATCATCCCTGCCAGACTACAAACCCACATTTCCCAACTGGACCACCTTCAACCTACACAATCATGTAAGTAATAATTAAGTGCGGCGTGTGTCCGCGCCGATCATGTCCCACCTTTCGTTCACGTAGGGACGTAATGACAAACAGCGGACGGCATTACCGTGGCCGAATTCTGGGCCAGGCAAGGAATTGTAACTAGTTTTGCCATCGATACACTAAGAAGTAAACAGAAGTAACTCAAAAAGAGTATTTCAAAATTGAACCTTATTTTTGAAGCATGTGTCCATGTTCCGAATTCAACCCATAAAGGAATGAAATGGGCGTCCAAACTTTCTATGATAAACCTACATTCACGCGAGCGAAGCCGCTGATACAAGCTAGTGTAGAAATACAATACTTCTTGTCATAAAATCACTTAATTTTCTGTAGCAAATACATAGAAACATACTTAAAAAAGTTCCCGTAATTTTCAACTCTTGAGATTGCTTTAGTCTTGCAGTTTTCTAAGGGTTAAATAACTATTTAACCCTTAGAAAACTGCAAGACTAAATTTAACCCTTAGAAAACTGCAAGACTAAAGCAATCTATATCTATATGCTTTATTTTCAGGTGCAAAACCTAGATGAAGTCGGCATGGACTTGCTGCAAAAGATGTTGGTGTACGACCCAGTGAAGCGCATCTCCGCGAAGGACGCGCGCCGCCACCGCTTCTTCCGCGATGTGAAGCTGCCGTCCGGCCTCACGCTGCACAACGCCTACATCCGCTACGAGCCTGAGCATTCTCCCGACAGTGACTGTAGCGCGCAAAGCGTATAGTACCTACCTTACTTTATGTTAAAGATTTCTCCTAAGACTGTCTGACATCGGTTACAGTGTGCGGTTTGACAAGATAAGGTGTAAACGAGTGTCTCGCGGCGATTTCATTGTCTTGAACTCTGAACATGCCTCCACACGGCGATACGACGAGCCAAGCATCCACTCGCTCTTGGAGGTAGTGTCTAAAGATTCATACAACACATCAGTCAGGTTATCATCAAGGCGATCGCGAGACGCGCCGGCCGTGACGTGACTGATCCGCGACTTGACGGTAAACTGACCGATGTGTGTGTATGCATCTTGAATCTGCGAGCTTATGGCGTTGCACGAATGCCCCGCGATAGCCTACCGAACCATCGTGACTTCGCGTTCGTCGTTTTCATATGCTCTCATACGATCGCTTACACGGCCTATGAAATTATTATATTACTTTTGTCCGACTTTGTTTTAAAACATTAGGCGATTGGGTGTTGAGTTGTCTTGAAGTAAAGGCAGTTTAGTTTTTATGATTCTTGAAGGTCTGTCTTTGAAATCTATATTTAAACCATCAATGGTATGCTAAATACATAGCTGGTGCTATAAAATCTTGACTACTATAATTTCCTGTCTACGTCTGGCATTCTTATGCTATATCTAACTTTCTTTCTCCTATTACGCGACTATAATGGAGACTGAATCTGCGTAATTTGTAGAGGAAACTCTCTTTCCAAATATCATTGAAAAAAAACAATGAATTATGCTTTTGATTTTATTACAAAAAATGTCATTGAAAATATGAAACATGTGGCCTTCAAATTGTGTATTGTACTCGTAGTGTAAATATAATGTTTTAGCGGAATTATTTTGTAAGCGTTGTCGGCTAGGATTGATATTTTTATATTTAGGTACTACATGGTATTGTCATTACAACCATCTTGAATGATATCGGGAAAACATAGACAGAAATTTCAAAAAATTGTGTCAAATGTTCACGATGACATAAAAAGATGGGTGTGACTTGTGCTGGTCAGTGTAAGTGCATATTTTATGCAACATTCTGTCATGATAATATAATTTGCGTTTCTTCTTTTCTTACAAGAAAGTTCTTTATTTTTCGCGTTGTGTAGCGTAGCGTCTTTTAACTTATAGGGTGAATTTCAGTTGTTCTTTTGAAATATTGTATTGTATGCCTGTAGAGCCTCTTGGCAGTTGTGCGAGATTTTTAGGTAATTTTGTGAAAACACAGTGGACAGCAAATTATAAACCAGTTTTAGCTTAGAGTTATAAATTACTGTAAATAATGTTATTGGAATCATATGTGCCAAAAAAAAATATTAAAAAAGGAATGAAAAGTATTTATTCTCTGTTCTACCATTTCAGACTTCTGCCCACTGTGTTATATTCGTTCATCGATATTATGAATAAAGAATGAATTGCATTGATTTAGGTATTATCTTAATTTTAAAGTAATAAAATTTAATAATAAGTTCTAGTAATCCGAAGTTTTATTTTAAGCCACCTTTGAAAACCCAATAAAACAATGAAAATACATAATGAAACAAATATTTTATTGAAAAATAAAAACATAAGTGTCTATTTACATAATGGCTACATTACTTTGTTCCATAGTAAAATTATACCTTATTTACACTTAAATAATTTAAACAAAGAGCTATTCTACCAATCACATACTACAAGTACCTAACACAAGATATTGCAGTGACACAACAACTATGTAGAACTATTGTACACATAAAATTCAAACATACAAATGTAAAATAGAGCTATCTCAATATACTCAGGCACCAGTGCTATAAGACTTCCGATTTCTCTCTAAATTACCTAAAAGCTATAAAAATATCATTGCTAACCATCATTGACACAGAGTAATGAAGTAATGGAATGCTTTACAATGCGATGTTATTATCAAATCAAGAGTTTCCGATGATCACGAACAATTAAACTGACTCAGGACCTTTGTCACCTTTATATTAGTAATAACACTGATGAGGAACAGAGCTCCCACCTCTCTCTTGCCTTTATTGGCTGGCTTGAGTGGAGATTCGCAAGAGCAAACTTCCTTCCGGGATAGTGTGTGTAAGGCACCCCATACCTTTTATCGATGGGGACCCATAGTCATTACATAGATCCCTTTGTACCTTATTGATACTAATTTATTCTTCTATACCTAGTACCTCATAGTTTACAAGATATGACCCAGGATATTTTCTTGCTGGCAATAGGCTAGTGGCCGTAAAAAATGTAATTGGTCCGTCTTTTAGATTATTTAAAAATAAGGGACACGTATTTTTTTATTTGTAAATTAAACCGAAAATGACAAAGATATAGCCCATTAAAGTTACGTGTAACGTCACGCCGTGCAGCATTTTTTCGCACGGGGTGACGTCACATGTAACTTTAATGGGCTATATGTTTGTTATTTTTTGTTTAATCGAAAAAATAAAAAATACTTACGTATCCAATATTTTTTTATTATCTAAAATACGGACTAAATAAAATGTAATTATTTTGACCCTGGACACTACCCTATTGTTATCACACCCTTGTATTTCGCCAAGCCCAAGAAAAAACGTCTTTAAGCAATAGATGTAGTATCTCATACTTCATCAATTGACTTGAGCGGAGCGAGAGTTCCAGACTCTTTCGAACAATCCGCAGCCTTAGCAGGCTACCATTTTATTCTTGGGATGCCACAAAAGGGGGGTGAAAGAATTTTATTATGTTTTACATTACCTAATCAGGCTTGTGCTAAACAAGGAGCTTGAAAACCTTCGTTCCTTCCTCTTTATTTCAACTATCGTCAAGTTAACTGGTAGGGTAGCACTCCATTACTAGTTATTCCGTACAAGTTAATATGCTACTTATGTGTGGGTGCTGCGTGGGCATCAGTGGTGGATGGTGTAGACGGCGGGGTGCGTCGCCGAGGGCTGCGGCTGCAGGATGATGCGGTGCGTCACGCCGCCCAGCTCCTGCTGGGACAGCCCTGATACCGCTACTGTGGCTGGTTGGAGCTGTCGACACAATTTATGGAGTTAGAAAAATCTCGAAAGTAAATACCTAAATATAATTTTACTTGAGAAATCATCAAATAACTTCTGCCGCTCTGTGTGGAGCGATAGGGAATGCTAGACTTTTACTGACTTAAATCTTCTTTCAATTGCCTTGAGCGAGGGCCACTGTATCTAATTCGAATGATCCGCAGCCCTGGCAGGTATCGGGTTAAATTAGCCATCCAATTGGACGACTAGGACGTTCGTTAAGCGCCGGCATCCAATTGGATTCCTAGGCCGATACTTGTTTGAACTAAAATCACTCAACGTTTAACAGATTGTCGTATTGAAAGTTAGCCCTATCGAAATGACTGATCAAGACTCAGCCAACTGATTCAAATTTAGTTTCGCTATTTATTGATTTAATAATATTACACTATTACTTGGTGGACACTATTACTAAAAAGTAGTTTTATATAATTTATACACTCATGGTCACCCTACTAAACTATATAACTACACAACGTTCAGCTATCTGATTAAACGTTGCGGTTAACGACTTGGCTAGTTGTTCTTCAGCCATTTCATTGAATGCTGGATGCCGGCGTCCAATTGGATGGCTAAATAAACCAGACGGCTGCGACACATACACAACGAGTACGAACAATCGCTGTCAGCGGTAAGACCGCCCTTGTACCCATAGATTTAAGTTTGTGTTTATGTCTTGTTACTTTTGGTGTACAATAAAGTTCATTCTATTCTATTCTACATCCAGAAATCGAGTTATTGTATTGTCAAAGTCAAAATATTTTGTTTCACATAAGCCTACATGGGCACTTATAAAACATCAGAAGCTAATGTGTCGACTCGACTAAATGCACATTGTTAAAGTTGAAGTAGCGACACTGCGCAGCTAATGATCCGGTGTCCGTTACGGGGAGCCGAGCGCCCGAGCGTGCCGAGCGCAGCACACGCGCACGTCCACAGATGTTGGGTGACGTACCTGCAGTATGTTGGGCAGCATGGTCTGGCACGAGGAGGTGGCCACGTGCAGTTGTTGCTGTTGTACTTGCTGGACGCCCACGGCCTACACAATAACACTATGTAAGAACGCACACACAATATAGTTCGCGGCACGTAAGTCGAACTTGACTGGCCTGTTGGTCTAGTGGTTAGTGGCCCTGACTGCTATGCCGGAGGTCATGGGTTCGATTCCCACCCAGGATAAATGTTTGTGTGATAAGCACGATCATTTGTTCTGTGCCTGAGTGTAATTTATCTATAATATGTATGTATTTAGAAATATATAAGTATGTTTATCAGTTGTCTAGTACTCAAAACACAAGCTCTGCTTAGCTTGAGATTAGACGGCATTGTGTGATAGTTGTGGATTATTATTATTATTAACTGTGACCTTCATTGCGCAATAACAGATTTTCGAGTCTCAATCGAAGTGCGGCACCGCGGGGGCCTGCGCGTAACCATAGTAACGATCGCCACTTTAGTTCAACTTGTGAGCCGCGTACAATAAGTTTACAATTTAATAAGTTCAAGTCTCACATTTCTTTGCTACGTACGAGTAAGAGACATAACTCGTATGTAGCAAAGTCCTGCAATGCCTATAAAAAAAACCATTTCATTGCTGGGACATAGGATTTTTTTAGGGTAAGAAGTCGTAACTTCTCCCGCTCTAAGTGGAGCGAGAGGGGTGTCAGTCGTTGACTGACTAAAACCTCCCCGTGATCCTTCAGGTTTTCTTTGTGTTACCGAGCCGCGGTTGTTTTTACGAACAATCCCGTAGGCCAATCGCAAAACGCGGGAACAATGCGGGTTGGTCAAATATGTTTAAATTTTCAATTCTAAGACATGCTTGTTCTAGGTTCTGTAAAGATTTACCTTCATTGTCTTTTAAGCAATAGTAGCCAAATTACTATTCTCGACCTGTGGCGTGGGTTCGAACGCGTCGAGCCCACGCCACAGGTCGGGACTGATCTGGTTGCCAGTGGACCGCTGCTGTTGTCTTTACCGATTAGAACCCATATTCTACTTTTCCTGTCGATGGAGGAATTACTTTTTTGGCTTCGCATAAATCCTGGAAGACGTACAACGGCCAGCACATTAGGTGACGCATGTCCTGTGATACGGCTCCACGCTGGCACTGTGTTTGAGGACCAAGGACGTCGCATTTAGCCAGATTGTTTTTGCAGCCGTCAACCTGTGGAGATTTCTAGATTGGCCACTGCAGTTCGCGTGACTCGAACTAAAAACCCGTATGACTCGAAAACACAATACAGAAGGAGAAGTAAACTTACATGTATCTGTATAGGCTGATGTTGCGGATGTATCTGTATGGTTTGTACCTGCAGCTGCTGTGGCTGTTGCTGTAACAAGTATACTTTATGTTACAATTTAAGATGGATGCACCAAGGTAGCCTGTCAAATTAAGTTTTATGTATTTTAAGTAAGTGGTATGTTGATTAAAATAAAATTTGTTATTTTTGCGAGTCCAACATGCGCATAGACAACGAAGATGGATGTAGACAAAGACAACACTTAGTAGAATGAGTACCGTGTTAACCTGTTGTGTCTGCTGCAGCTGCAGCGACTGCACCGACGAGATCACCGGGTACGGGTGCTGACTCTGCAACAAATAATATCGCCATTAGAGAAACAGTATAAAGCGTATTGTAAGGTAGTGTGGTTTATGGCCTAACTACACCCGGAGATCACCCAGTGCTCTGCGAGTCCTATTTAACAACACGTTCAGGTAGCTGTAGCGGTTTTCACGTTTCTGGAACACATCATGGCTTCGCAGCTATCTGGCGCGAAAAGACCGCATCACTCATCAGTCGGCTCGGAAGTCGCCACGGCATGTTGGGTGCCATAACTGATAGACACGATTGTCCTCTCGTGTGGAAATTAGTACAGCGGATAAACTCCTAGCATATCTACTATTGTTTATTAGTTTGTACCTGTGTTTAAGATGTATGAATCTCAGTTACCTGAATAAATAATTATAAATCATAATTATAACTTACCTGTACTCCAGATACAGTGATCCCTTGCTGAACATGTTGCGCATGTATGGGCACGGCGAGCTGTTGCACGTTGCCAACTTGTAACACTGCCTGTTGCTGCAACTGTTGCTGTTGCTGGTGGTGTTGCACCTGCTGTTGCACTTGTTGCTGGACTTGATGTTGTTGCATTTGTTGCTGTTGGTGCTGCTGTTGTTGTACTTGTTGCTGGCGTTGTTGTTGCTGCTGTTGTTGTTGCTGCTGTTGCTGCTGCTGCTGGTGTTGTTGCTGCTGTTGGTGTTGTTGTTGTTGCTGCTGTTGCTGTTGTTGCTGTTGCTGTGGTTGCTGTTGTTGCAGGAATATTATTGGCTCCGTGTTACGGCCGTTCTCCTGAAAAGAAGATTTAACATGAACTTTAATCTTTCTAAAGTTTTCAATTTTAAATACAGGCTTTTACAGGCAAGTTTGAATGGCCACAGCGTCAGTCAATACACTGACGTATGTTAACTCTCGGACACATCTAATCTTCAATATTATAAAACAAAGTCCCCCACCGCGTCTATCTGTATGAAAGCGAGACTCAAAAACTACAGAATTGAGTTACGAAGATGTTTTTTTTTTTTTGTGATGTACCTATCTACAGATTTCAGATTTTTTCCTATACCTGTGCTATGTGACCATATTTCATGCCCAACTTCAGGATTCCAGGTCAACGGGAAATCCTACGAATTTTGGTTCCCTTGAGAGTGGAGAATCTTTTTTTTTTCGTTAACTCAGAAGTTTGATTTCTTCACAGTTGCAAGAGGCCGCACGCGTTTCCGACATAAAGGGTTTTGACAGATGGACAACAAAGTGATCCTAGTTCCGGGGTATCGTTTTGAAGTACGGAACCCTAAAAAATTAGTAAAGTACCCAATTATTGAATATTGTTGGCTCAAACAGCGTTAACAAGGCAACAACTCACTTGTTCATGCACGAGCATGTGTTTCTTCAGGTTGTGCAGGTACATGTAAGTCTTGACGCACAGCGCGCACTTGTAGCGCGTGATCTTGTGCTGCGCGCTGCGCTCCGGCGCCGCCTGCACCTGCTGACTGTCGCCCACTTGGATCTGGACTTGGGCTTGAACTGATATAAAAAGAAACTGCCTTAGTTCTTCATATTTTTTTATCTACAACCTATAATTGGGAAATATCCTGCAGAAAAAAAATTAACATTATATAAATTCAAAGCGGCCATCAATAATTACGTCACAACGTCACAGTATCAGTCGTCAGGGTTCGTTCCCGTGCGCGGCGTCGGCAGTGTTGTCACACGCTGACACGTTATGTTAGGCATAGCGCGCACTGGTGACTTTTGTCACGGTGACTTTAATGTGTTTTGACACTGTCGCGTCACCTTTCCAAAGTGGAGTGCGCACACGAAGAGAGACAGTGACAAAACTTTTTTGAAATCGAAGCGTCATTTGTCGATATGGATTTCAAAGAGACTGTTGTTCTCTGTGAACTCACACGATTGAGGAGAAATAAAACTGGCCAAGTGCGAGTCGGACTCGCGCACTGAGGGTTCTGTGCAAACTACAATTCCCGAATGGAGTCTCCAAGATTTTTCCGAATAGCAATTTTTTTTTGTGACCCAGGTAAAAACAAATTTACTGTTTTCAGATTTTTTCCTATATCTGTGCTATTAGACCTTACTTTTTGTCAAATTTCAGGATTCTGGATCAACGGGAATTAATTATGCATTTTGATTTCCTCGAGAATGTCGAAATGTAAGTTTTTTGCCATATAAACTGAAGTACCTATCTGTTTTTCTCGTTAACTTATATTATTATTTTTTTTTACAGTTTCTAGAGTCCGCAGACTTGAGTACATAGTTTTAATTTTAACTCGATACCTCCACGCGTTCCCGAGATAAAGGGTACTGTTGACAGACAGACAGACAGACAGACGGACGGACGGATCTTTGTTCTATGGAACGGACAGACAACAAAGTGATCCTATAAGGGTTCCGTTTTTTCCATTTGAGGTACGGACCCCTAAAAAGCGGAGAGAATCCTGGGTATACCCCCTTTGGAGTGACAGACTACCACGTAGAAAGTTCTATATAGGTGTACTCTGTATTATAATTACAATATATTATATAAAATAAAATAATTATATAAAAACAATATGAGAATAACCACACCCTGCTTAGTTGCAGTCATGATGCACTTCAATTAAATATGACGATTACTTGCAAAAATAAATGTTTTAAATATTCTCTACAAACTCACGAACGCTATCGGATAATATATGGGTATAAAATAAGCTTTGAGCTGATGCACTGGGCAGCAGATAGCAGTTACTGATTTAGTATTTGTAGAAATGATGTAACACATTCTTAAGTCTGCCATTACGTAGTTTTTTTTTTATTATTTCATTTTGAAAATCGAGTTTTGAGTGTGCGGCGCGGTGACAGCGTCACAGGTTTGTTCGCCGGTCGGCGGACAAAAATGTCACCCAGCTGTCACGTCGTAACATGCGCGCACCTCCATACATATCGATAGACTTGATAAGAGTGACGAAACATTCACGGTGACAAAAGTCACCAGTGTGCGCTAGCTCTTATAGAACATACCTTGATTGGGCGCGTCAGGCAGGTCCTCAGTGACCGTCACAGTCTGATGCTCACTGAGGCAGGGTTCCTTCCCCTGCGCGGCGTCGGCAGTGTTGTCACACGCTGTCGTCTCCGTCTCTGACTTGTTGGCGTGCGTCTTTATGTGTTTCTTGTAGGAGCTTGATTCTATATAACCTGTAAAGAACAATAAGTTGAAGGCAAATAGGTGTCGCTACAAAATCCCTCCTCCCACCACTGATGATTTCACCCGCCTTGCGGCATATATACTCATTGGAAACACGCTCCGGTAATTTATAATTGCGTGACTGCGTATGTCTTGACAGCTTGCTCTACCGCAACGTACTTTGTAAACTCCATAATTTCTTTTTTCTTGTCCCTCTCTAGTCTACTAGTCGATGTCGCTACAGTAAAAATATTAACTTGTAACCTAAAGTCCAGTACAGAAAAGTAGGTACATACCCTTCCCACAGACAGGACACTGGTACTTCTTCTCGCCGGTGTGGTAGCGGCGATGCACGGCGAGGTAGGACGCCGAGCTGAACCGCTGGCCGCACTGGTTGCACTCGAACAACTTCTCTCCCGTGTGCTTGCTGGAGTGCACGCGCAGTTCTGTGCGCGACGTGCAACCTTTGAAGCAGATTGGACAGACGAACCTGACGGTACAATAGATGGTTATTAGATTTTCCAACAATGGGCCAGAATGTGGAATGAATCATATTTTTCAGCGCACCTTTTTCGTCCCATATTACTGATGCTTCTGAAGACTAAGCCAATGTAATTAAGGTTTGGAGTATAGGGTTGGATAAGCGAAGCGGGTGTTGAGGCTTGGATAGGTGCGGTTTGAGGGTTGGGTTAGTTTGAGCTGAGGGTTGGATAAGTTGTAGTCGGTTGATTGATGGGGGTAGAGGTTTGGATTGGTGAGGGTCGAGGTTTGATTGGAGGGGGTTGAAGGTTGGATTAGTGGGAGGCTGAAAGTTGGATAAGTAGCGGTTTAGGGTTGGATTAGCGGATTTTGAGGCTTGGATAAGTGCAGTTTGAGGGTTGGAATGGTTTGAGCCGAGGATTGAATTGGTGAGGGTCGAGGTGTTGATTGGTGGGAGTTAAGGTTTGGATATTTGAGGCTTGATGATTGGATAAGTTTGAGTTGAAGATTGGATTGGTGGAGGCTGAGAGTTGGATTGATAGGGTTGTGGAAAGGATTGGTTGATTTTGAGGGTTGGATTGCAGGTTTTAATAAAGAAATTTAGTTGAAACGTAGGTTAGGTTCAGTTAGATTGTCATTAGCATCTGTTGGATTGGTATACCTCTTATTGCCAGTGTGCGTGACCATGTGGTTGTTCCTGGCGGATGAGGTCGTGAAGCGCGCGGAACAGATCTTGCAGCAGTAGGGCTTCTCGCCAGTGTGCGTGCGCCGGTGGTAGATCAGGGCCGACTGTTGCGCGAAACGGCGCTCGCAGTACTGGCACTCATACGGACGTTCACCTGGATTTAAAGGAGAAGTTTTTAAGAAATTTACCCTTTAGGATATAGAAAATAACACAGGGATACGCGGAATTTATGCCCGTAATATTGGAAAGCCCTTTTCGCTTTGACAGACCGCTTAGGATGTAAAATTAATGGCTATTTCGTAACAAAGCGGTACGCTTTTTAATAATAACCAGACAAATGAAATCATCAGCTGTACGTCAGAAGGAGTTTTTAATATTACGTACCTGTATGCACCCTCATATGCGCGTTCAGCTTGGAGACCTCGTAGAAGCCCTTGCTGCAGACCGTGCACACGTGGTTGCGGATGCCGCGGTGCTTCTTCATGTGTTGGCATAAGGTCGAATGTCGCCTGAACGTCTTGTTGCACTCGTTGCACTTCAGTGGCTTCTCGCCAGTGTGCAGGCGGAAATGAACCTTTTGCAGAAAAGACTTACAGGTTAAAATAGCATGAGTCAGTATATACATAGTTCATATTCAGCCTTAGGGTCTAAACAGACGGACCGCATTTCAACTGCAATCCAACTGCAAATTGCAGTTTGAATGCAGTTGACACGACTGAACTAGAACTGCAACAAGACTGCAATAGAACTGCAAACCAAACGTGCAGTCCGATTGCAGTCGTGTGAACTGCACACCGACTGCATCCGAACTGCACCATGCGCGAGAGGGCGGAGCGTGCGGGCGGGTGGGTATAATAAATACTGACTGGTGTAAAAGCTAATGATGAAACCAAGGATACCTATATAAAATCTTTGGATGAAACAAAAATTGCAGCCATTAGCCGTCATGTCAAAAATGACATAATAAAAAACATATCTCGTTTTATGTCAGTTTATAAATCGTTAACAGTTTTTGGTGAAAATAATTTCGTTTAATCATTATTTTTCTTATTTCTATACGTTGAGTAATCACAGAACATACAACATAGATCATAATGGGTTTTGATTTCTATGGGATTTTGGGCGTCAAGCGCAACTGTACGCAGCTGGACGTGAAGCGAGCGTACCGACGCTTAGCGCTCAAGTACAACCCCGAGCGACACAGCGACGACGAAAACATGAAACGCATCTTCTCTCTAATCTCTGAAGCCTACGAAGTACTCGTGGACCAACAACACCGCGCCGTCTACGACCAGTACGGCGAGGAAGGCCTCAAGCGAGGCGTGCCAGGACCCAAGGAGTACATCCAACCCTTCCACTACCACGGAGAACCGCTTCAAACCTTCAACAACTTCTTTGGCACCTCGAACCCTTACGCAGACTTGTTAGACTATTATGAAAACCCTCCGCCTATGTTCGAATCAACTTTAGGTAAAGGCTACAAGGAAAAGGACGCGACTATCGTTAGACCACTCTCACTTACACTAGAAGAAGTATACAAAGGAGGACTGAAGAAAATGAAGATCCAGAGACTGGTGTTCACAGATGAGACGTGCACGGAACTGAAGCTACGGGAGAAAGTTCTGTCCATACCGATTAGAGCTGGCATATACCCGAACACCGAGGTGAAGTTCAAAGAAGAGGGCGACCAGGGTCCGACGAGGATCCCCGCCG
This sequence comes from Mythimna ferrago, assembly GCA_910589285.2. Taxonomy (NCBI): domain Eukaryota; kingdom Metazoa; phylum Arthropoda; class Insecta; order Lepidoptera; family Noctuidae; genus Mythimna; species Mythimna ferrago. The sequence goes on along the minus strand of OU342690.1, from coordinate 19,133,469 downwards.
ATGTTATATTCATTACTGAAGATCGTCCGCATGAGAAGTTCATCAGGTCCGGTCTCAGCGATTTGCTCTACATAAAAAATATAACTTTAGAAGAAGCGCTATGCGGGTTCATGGAAACTATCAGAACGTTAGACGATCGAATACTGAGGGTCAAAATAACGGATGTTGTGACTCCCACGTATGAGAAAATCATAGAAGACGAAGGCTTACCGCTGCCAGCTTGTCCAACGAAAGCTAAAGGCAATCTTATTTTAAGATTTCGTGTCTCATTCCCGGAATATCTGTCGAAGCGCAGCAAAAAAGCATTCCAGGAAGCTTTCAGAATAAAAGATGCAGAGGAAGAAAAGTTTAAAAAGTTACCGTGCGGCACACTCTCCGAGGCTTCGGCCCAGAATTAGTCTTACATCGTATCTATATTTTATACTAGCGGCCCGTCCCGGCTTCGCACGGGCAATAAATATAGCCTATGTTGCTCAGGGTGAATGTAGCTTTCCAATGGTGAAAGAATTTTATGAAATCGGCACAGTAAAACTACTGTGCCGATTTCATAAAATTCTAAGTGTAGATGTATCTACAATTGCTAAAGTAAACGAATAAACTTTTGGTCACTTAGTACTTGTTATATTTCTAGAAGTCCGTACGATTCAATACAGAACCCTAATAGGATCCGAGTCTTGGTGCCCTAACATTATAATTACCGACCTTGTTTTGCTCACTAAATTAGTTTAGAACTATATAATAACAGCACTAACTGCCGTCCGCGACTCCACCCCCGTGCTCCCCCCTTTCAATCAGCTTTAATTTATTAAATATATTTCCTTATTTTTCTTTCTTTTATGCCACATCTTCAAAATTTTTACCAAAAATACTCTTCTTCTTCCTGTCTTTATCCCATTTTACTTGGGATCGGCGCAACACAAACAACACAAGGTCGGGTTTTACAAAAAATACTAAAAATTAAAAAATTACTTTACAATTTCGGACGTCGTGGTTTCTTCGTTATTTAATACCCCTCGAATCATTTGTGAGACAGACCCTTTGAGACTAGTTACACTACTGGTTCATGGCGTTTGTACACTCTCAAAAATTGCGCCGTGTCTGCGGCACATGACCAATTTCATCATGTACACGATAAGAATTTTGGATTCCGATTTTGGTAATATTTAAGTATGTTATATACGTCTATGTTCTTGATATACCTACATAATATTTCTATCGTGTTTTGTATGATTTACGAGTGAAATTTGACGAACTCTCAAAAAGGTATGCGCTACTTCGAATGCCGTAATCCAGTTTAAGGCGTATAGTCCCTTGAACCATCTGACCGAAATTATGTAAACGCAACTCTCGCACTCGCCTAGGCGGCAGTAAGCAAATCTGTGCATTTATTTGCGGCCAGCAGCGCCCGGAAAGCGCTTTAAATCCATTTTCTCTGCGAGATATTGATTGATTTACATATGCAATGTTCACTTTGAAGAATATTTAACCACCAATTTTTATGTGTAAAAATGTTTCTAAAGGTCCAAGCCGTTTCGAAGGAGTAGGGAAAAGTTGCGAAAAGTTGCGAAATTGCTAAATTTTTTTTTTTTGACAAAAGTATTGCACGAAAAAATCAAATGTTGATAATATTGTTCATGAATCTATAATAAACATATATTTTTTTCAAACCAATTGACCTAGCCGTTACGGAGGAGTAGGCCTCAGAAAATCACTGTTTTATGGCACTTTTCGGGCGCTTTGAAATTAATTAAGTAATAGATTTTACTCTTCATTGAATGAGGTTTTTTACAATATTTTCGATAACGCAAAAAAAAATGTTTTTGAGGAAAAAAGTTTTTGTTTTTAATTTTCTCAAACTTGGACCGCATTCATTTTTTTCATTTTTTTTTGTAATTAAAGCTCTTAGGCGATTAACACACGGCACCGCGCACCGCCGCGGAGGGCGAAAGCGGTGAAGCGGATTTCTTAGCGGTGCTCCGCGCGGTTAGGCGGTTTACGCGCCCAACCGCGCGGATGGATTTAACGCGATTTTGACCAGTTTTATCACAGACACTGACGAAAATGGACTCTGAAGTGGTGGCAGCATCTGGCTTTTATGGCGTAGAAAGATAAAAATTAGAATTTATTGGGTTCATCCATTTTTACGTAGCAGAACTCTAAATGGGACGTTCATGTTATTCTACAAAAGTTTGAGGAAAACACGAAGATATTTTTTTTAACCATACACGAATGTCCACTTCTTTATTTGATTATTTGTTAGCAAAGATAAATGGCAACACGTCCTGCACCCACAATAATCCGCGCGGTTATGCGGCGCCCCGTGTGTAAGGCGCCGCTCCACCGCGCGGAAATCAGCGCGGAGGGGCGGTGGTTGCGAGAGCACCGCTCGACCGTGGCTCGACCGCGCGGTCGGGCGGTGTACGTGTGTAAGGTATCAACAGATTTCTAAGTGACCAATGTAACATGAGATCCCCTTCACCGCCAACCGCGGCGGCGCGCGGTGCCGTGTGTTAATCGCCTTAGTGTTACCATATTAATCGTCAAGTTTTATAATGGGCTTAAAATTCGTTTAGGAGCCAGATCGATTGCAGTGGGAGAGGACAAGTTTCTACACAATCCGTTTATTTATAATTTTTTGTACACTGTTGTTCGTTGGCCTCATTTATTTCACAAATTGTACAAAATCATAAATAAACGGATTGAATTGACTTTAAATATGGTTTTATGATAATTAAATATAGCTATAATCAAGTTAGAAACAAATAATAAAGATCGCCCTGTCTGTCCAAATGCATAGACAGCGTTGACTGCCCACCTCCTCCCCCCACTGTAATCGATCTGGCTCCTAAACGACGGCTCTATCTCAGTTAATCGCTTTGATTATGAGTGTTAGAGGTGCTTACCTTCAGATCAGTGGGGTTGTAGAAGCTCTTGTTGCAGGTGGAGCACACGTAGGGCCGCTCCCCGCGATGGCGCGCCATGTGCGAGCGCAGCGCGTAGCCGCTGTAGAACCTCTTGTCGCACACGGAGCACAGGTGCGTCTTCTGCTCAAAGTGCGTCTGTCTGTGGCGGTACAGTAGCGTCTTACTCTGGAACGTCCGTTGGCAGACTGAGCAAGTTGGCTGCTTGGCCGGACGCTGCTCGTGGGTGCGCATGTGCATTTTAAGCATGCCCGGACCCTGGAGGATATATGAAGTAGGTTTTATTCATTTTAAGTGATTCTAAGGCCCGCTTAATACGAGATTTTAAAACTTTCGAAATTAACTTTATATCAAACTCAACAAAGTTCAAATTCCATTGCATACTTTATAGGGTCTTTTTAATACAAATTGTCACATAAAAATCAACTACAAATACACAGTGTAAAGATACTTGAGTTGGTTGAGATGGTTGATACAAATGGGTTCTACAAGTTAATGGTTTTCCTATAAATTGTTTGTTTCAAGGGTGCGAATAATTCTAAATGCCAATCATAACACTCACCTTAAAAGTCCTATCACATATCGGGCACATGGGGGGCTTCTTACAATTCGCCTTGATCCAGTTCGTGTGGGATCGCATATGCTGTTTTAGCCAGCGCGCATGCTTGAACTCCTTATGGCAGAGGTTGCAGACGTGACGCCCCGGCGACACCGTCGACGTCGCTTGGAACAGAACCAGTTGAAGGTAGTTCTCTTCGTCCGAGTTTAGACCTTCTTTGTCTTTCATTTGGACGAGTTCTGGGTCCAGCTAGGATAATAAAATATTGTTTATATTGTAAATACTTTAACAAAAATTTACTTATACTTACTATACTTTAAGTGCGTGTTGCCATATGGCCCCGAAATGTGGTCGCTCACAGTGGGCCTCATCAGAAGGCTTAAAGTCACCCAAAGCGCAATTGAAAGTGCTGTGTTCGGAATTCCCTTGCGTGACCGCTTTAGAAATGAAAATATTCACAGGGTAACCAAGGTTACCGACATAACCCGAAGAATCGCCAAACTTAAGTGGCAGAGGGCAGGGCACATTGCTCGCAGAACATAAAGTCGATGGAGACGAAAGGTTCTGGAGCGACCACGACCACGTACCGGAAGACGTAGCTTTGGAAAGCCTCACACAATGTGGACCCATGACATGGTGAGGGTCGCGGGAATCCGATGGATGCGCGACGAACAGGACTGGTCGTTATTGCGATAGTTGGAGAAGGCCTATGTGCAACAGCCTATGTGAATTTACTTATGAATATCTTTTCCAACAACAAAAAAGGTACCTTTTCAACATCAAAGTCCTGTTTAAGCTCCGTCGCGGTCGCGTCCGCAGGCGGCTGGTCGGGAGTGGCCGTGAAGAACCCGTCCAGGATCTGACTCGTGTTGGCCAGGGGCACCTCCATGTACTGCATGTACGGCTCCGTGCAGTTCAAGGTTAGCATCTTCTCTTTCTGTTCGGTGGTGGAAGCAAATATGTGTTATACTAGTGGCTACTTTATTACTAATGATATGCGAGGAATTTGCACGAGAATGTGTAGCGATTCTTTGGGCGAATATTCAAGAAGTTTGTGTAGAAGAAGGTTCTTCTTCTCCTTCTTGTGTCAATTGACTAAACTTCAAAAATGTTGACCGCTTTTTTATTTGCCCAATTCAAATCTTGGTTAGGCACAGAGTATGAATGTGGATGGGGTATACTATATCCTACGAAGGGCGCTACACTGGCACTACGAAGCTATTGAAGGGTGCGTAACTGAGCAGAGCGAAGATGAATAGTGTACTCTTTTCAGCTGTGACCATAGTTGAAAACAGTCCGCTCTGCATTTTTCCCCTCCTCCTCATATCCTTCGCACTTAATGTATGTCAAAATGCCATTTTCTGCTTGTCACCAGATATGGCTAAGAAAATTAAGTAATTCTTCCCTCACCAACGTCTCGCTACCTCACCAAAGTACTCAAACAGAACATTGTCAAGCCTTCATACCTCAAGCTTAGAAATGAGATTTCAGTTATATACAAGCACCTCAACACCCTACCTCTTCCCTCTCCCTCTTATAAGCCTCCTCAGCCATCCGCGCGGCGTGCTCCCGTAGCGTGACGTCATTCCTCTCGACCAGATCCTTGAAGGCATGGCACCGCGAGATCTGGTGCACGCACTGCAGACACAGCTGGGAAGGAAGACCGTCGCCAACAGCCACCTACATGACGTGCAGGACTGAGATTATTGCCCTATCTATAGGTACTATTTAAATCCATGGCTGCCTTAGAAGACTGTTTCTTTCATTGAGCATACTGGTTATTTTGCTCCATGGTATAAACCATGGAGGAAAATAAAAATAATATTTAATTATATTCTATATTGGAGGGGTAGCCGTTAGGAATTGGGTTGTATATAGATGGAGTCGATTCTGTTAACTCATTCAAAATGTGAATGATCCTCGCAGTTGGTTTGTCCTCATAAAGATGTTGTGGCCGGATCTTAGAATGATAAAATCATATAATTAAATATTTTATGAAATGGTGGCATTTCACGAACCATGCCCGCTGGCCACATAATAACATTGGCTAGCCGCTAGCCAAATCAATGAACACTCTGCGTTTAACGATATAAACGTATGATTATTTCACGATAATATGTATAGTCTGTCTAATAAGTCAACCGACTTAGGAATTTTGAATAATATTTAATCATTTAAAAAATACGTATATTCGATACTTTTTTTAAGGTTCTTCTGTTAGCTAACAATGATCTCTATCTCTTAATCAACCTTGATTATTGAACTCATGTTGACTACATCAGATTTCATTAAATCCCAATAATTACCCAAGTCGTTTAACTTATTAGACAGACTCTACTAGTGATGTAACGAATATTCGCATTCGTGAATATTCGCAGATTTTTTAACATTCGCATTCGCAAAAAACATGCGAATGTTTGGCGATTCTCTGACAAACAAAAAGAAAATAATATTTTGATTGAATGGACATAGAAAGACAATACAACTTTTATGATTTTATATTTAATATTTTTCTATTTCACAACTTTATTTCACATTAGCAGGCAGTATCACAAATTGTGAAACAACCTGTTAAACTCAAATCATAACAAATCTTTTCGAATGAACTTAATTGAATATCGGTAATGCGCGGCCCCCTGTTTTTCCAAATGGGGGTGCCGATGGCTTAGAAGCAAGCTAACGTTCAGCGTGTGCCCAAGAAGGGTAGTCAAGCTGACTTGGCAAACTACCGATCCATCTCCGTTACGTCCAACCTCTGTGAGAGTATGGAACTGGTGCTTAACAGAAAGCTTCTGGCATACCTAGAAACTAACGACATCCTCAGTGACCGCCATTACGGTTTTCGCCGAAATTGGTCTATTGGGGACCTTCTGGCGTATGCCATTCATATCTGGAGCGAGGCCATCGAGAAGCATGGGGAAGCGCTTGCCGTCTCCCTTGATATCTCGAAGGCTTTTAATAGGGTCTAAGCCGGCACGAAAGCCTTATTGCTAAGCTTCTTTCCTTCGGTCTAACCACTGGTCTGTGTAATTAGATCGTAAACTTCTCGAGGAATCGATCCATCCTGAGATCCAGGCTCTCCGAGATCTCTCTCAGACAGTCAGACAGTCTCAAAATGGAGAGCTACCAATCTGGTCAAGTTCAATGGTACTAAAACCCACGCGTGTCCTTTTTCCGCTAAACAGAGCCAGTTCTACCCGACTCCATGTTTCCGGGGTGTAACCGTGCCGGTAACCGACCACCTTGAGCTTCTTGGGGTGCCGCTGTCGTCTACCCTCAATTTCGGCTTCTATATCATGGCAAAAGCTGAACTTGACTGCCAAAAAATTGCGGATCTTAGCGAGGGTGAGACGGTATTTCATGCCGGAACAGCTGCTCAACCTCTATCAAGCGCAAGTTCGCTCGTGTACAGAGTAATGCTCTCTAATCTTTGGGATGGGTCTGCCAAATACCAACTTGATGCACTAGAATCGAATAAGAAGCGAGCCAAAATCATCACTTGTCAAGTCAAAACTCCAAATTCTTGAGCATCGACGCCGAGTTGCTAGCCTGTCGACTTTTTATTGTTTACATTTCGGGAAGTATGCATTGGAATTCAGAATTTAATTCCGCCAAGTCCGTTCCATCATCGGACCACAAGACATACGGACATTCCACCCATACGCATACGTACAAAGCATTTTGGGAACACACTCTTTATACGTACAGCTAAGGAGTGGAATTCCCTGCCGGAGTCACTGTTTCCTGGGAAACTTTTTGTGCAATCAGTTTATTACGGGTCTGTTATGTTCTGTTTATAGTTGGCTGACACAGTGTGAAACCTGCATGACATTTTGCGCGCACTTTGAAAGTCAATATTCGCATTCGCGAATGTGAGAAATCATACATTCGTTACATCACTAGTACCTACAGTTTTGCCAACGACATAGGTACACACGATTTTAATTGCAATTAGCTTTTATTTCAAGAATGGAATGAATGAAAGTGGATATAGGTTTCTTTATTATTTTATATTAATTTTTAAAGTTATCTTTTAGGCAAGCGCGCCCATCGTCGACAACATCATTGCTTACCATGAGGTGAGATAGCGGTCAAACGCGAGTCTCTTAATAATAATCTTTAAAAAAATGCTATTTTTCCGGTATCGCTTTGGCAGGAAAGCCTGTAAAAACAGCGTTTTCTTTTTCAGAGATATAAGTACCTACCTAATCTATAAAGTTTAGCTCTATAAGGCGAACATTGCACGATCATGCAAGCGTCATTCAATTCCATCAATCATGAATGATGATGAATGATGGTTTTCGTCAATCAGTACTAAAAACCGTCATGCAATGCAACGCATTAGACGGTAGGTTTTTCGTCAATCAAGGTTTTGACTGTGGCAAAACTGACTGCAAATTAACTTACCGTGTAATGTTCGCCTATCGGTAGAGAAATTTTCGGTAGGTAGGTACTTAGGTAGGTTTTGTTTCTTCCAGATCAATTCCAGATATGGTTTTGGTATAAAACAGTCTCTTTGCGTGTCTGTTTATCCGCTTATTCGTTCTAAATTCTAAACCACAACGAATTCTGATGCAGTTTTCACTAATTTCAGGTTCGTGTCCCTCTCCAATATAATAATTATTTCAGATTACATCCTTCGCCGGCCGTACCGACGGATCTTCCTGATTGGCCGCTCAACGACTAAAGCACTTACCTACTTCCCATTGGTTACGTGACTTAACTCACCCCTAGCCTAACAGCTCATTGATTGACAGTTCATCCTAATAGTAGCGGGTTCGAATTGTTGTCTAAAACTTATGGAATAAACATCCCACAGATTTTTAGTAAAGTAGGAGACAACGAGAAGTCTCTTAAGCAAGACACAAAAAGTAAAATTTTATTTCTTTAAACAGTAGGTAGGTACCTAGCCGGAAAATCCTCAATAGTGACAAAGGGGGTTTGCGCCTGATAGAAAGAGCCGGACGGAAAATTGTGAGCACGGGGACGGACGAACTAACCGCCTCAAACGAAAGAGATCGTATGACCTTCGTACTCTCTCCCTCCTTTTCGGGAATGGGATCCGCCAGGCGAATTAGAGATTATACTGGTTTTTTTTTTTGTCAGTCTATAAAATTAAAATGAAATGTGACCCTCAATTACCTACCTAAATAACCCCAGCAACATATTAAGTAGCTATTTTAAATCATCGTGAAGTCCAGCCAAGACGATGCTGGTCATCTGGATGATCTGGATTACACTGAAGCGATATCGTGGAATACCTACCTACAGTAGCACTCTTCTCGCAACGAATCGTACAAAAATCGGTGGCAAAACTATTATAAAATAATTTCTTTGAAATCTATTTTCCTATAAAAATGTACGAAAAAATAACTTTTATTTCAGGGAGAAAAAAAGATAAACGTTAAAGGACAACGTTATTAGCATTTCCAGATCCACACCTATCTCGGTCTTTCAGATACCTATAATGAAAGCATCTATTTCAATCATCATGCGTGCCAACACACGCGTTAGAGAGAGACGAATGACATTTCTCAACAAAATTTCGAGAATTCACGCAGCTCCTCAGGAATTCGAAATTGTTCATATCTGATGACTTCTAAACAAAGATGACGCGATGTAAAGGACGATTGCTATCGATACATTCATATTGCGTTTACCATGAGCGTGAAAGAGACGGAAATAGATTCCCAAAATATCTTAACAATTTGTCATCTCACCTGCACTTTCGATATGCCCATCAACATCGTCGCTGTAAGTTGTTCAAATAGGGGTCTCATATCCTTTTTTATCTCTAAACAAGCACGACATATTTTGTCGAATTTCAAAGGTTTATTCGGAGCAGCCATTTTGAGCTGCACTACGAAGATGTTTTTGTCCTTGTTATACGATAGTGATTTTCACCTCACAAACATTGTTTACAATTACCACCACTTGTTAAGTGCACCTTGGGATATCAACAAAAAAAATATATAGAACTGCGTAGCAATATAAACATTCTTATTAAAACAGTAACAATAAAATTCAGCACTACTCGCTTACAAAACCAAATAGAAAAGAAAGACTGACGATGGGTGGGGTGACGAAATTAGAGCGAGCGAATAAGCTGTGTCGGATACGGCAAGCAGTACATGTAAGAAAGAGACAGCTAATGGTTGAATATGTTCGATAAAGTTGGCTAGGAATATGCTCTGGCAGTTGAGATAGATCTTATTGCTACCCTTCTCAAGGTTGGTATTTGCTTTAGTCAAAGTTTATTAGAGTTTGTCAAACTCAACAAGGTAAAAAGGACACTTCACAAGAAGTTGTTGATGCATTATATTTTTCTACGACAAACTGCTGTGTGCAATACGTTTTAAACAATATGTAAAAGAAATGCAATTTAGTTAGGTACTCTCTTTTAGAAAATCGAGATCTACGCATATTAATGTTAATAAAATGAACTTGTTGAAAGTTCTGGATCAACGTCTGTCTCTTTCTAACCAAACAGATTTCTTAAGCGCTAGAAAAAGATATTGGTATCACCTACTACTTTTTATATTCCTTCTCCAGGTTAGCGATAATTCGATTTAGTTCATTCCATAGTTTTTTATTGAGTTGAGTTGTGATAGTAAATATAAAAATATTTTTCATAAAATAAATTAGTATTTTATATGAATTATCATTTACAGTTTAGGTTTTCCCATATGTACTTTTTTTCAGCATAGCAATACAGTTTCATATGAGATACAAGGATACAACTTCTGGTATGGGAATATGTTAAACATTAATTTCTCGCTATCTTTGTCGCACCAACTGGGAAAGACCAAAGAAAGATGTAGAGAAGAGAGATTTGTCATTTCAGCTATTTAGCGATGTCAGTTATCAAAACAGTGAACACGAAAATGTCAAATGTCATGAAATGTCATCGCAATTTGTTTTTATGAGTGAAAAGAAAGTTGTAGATTTTTATGAAAATAAATACACTGGAAGCAAAATACACGAAAAGTGTTTTTTTAATAATTTGATAAATTTCATGAACAATGACCGCGATGTCGGGTTCATCGTGGGAAGGTGTGTATTTAACTGTAAATCGACAAATGTGCCGGTTCGCTTGCTCGGAATATTGTGACGTTGCATTGTAAAACTTATCATAGCGTAAAATCTTTTATGAGAAAACTTATTTTATATTAACTACCGGAACTCCTTAACAACAGCTCTATTTCCACAGGAATACCACATTCTAAGAAATTATAAATTACCATAGAAACAACATTAACTATGTGGGATAATGACATAAATATAGGTATTTGTTTTTTGTTCACAGCACAATAAAAAGTCAGTATTTATCCAATTAGTCTAAATGTGTTTAAAATAAGGAATCTTATTAACAAATTATAACTAGGACTGTGAATTCAGATTTAATTTGTTAGCTGTCAAATGAGCAAAAAGTTTGTTACATTTTAGAGTTGCGGAAGCAAGCCCGCCTCCTCGAAAATGACATAGATGTGAAACTGGTGGCATTTAGTAAGCTTGGAGTCAGCTCAGTGAATGCGGGACTCAGCTCGGAGAGTGTACCTTTGATTAACAGTGATGACATGTTTGACACAATGTCTATGGAACTGCAGCAGCTGCTCAACAAGGTCAGTACTCTACTTACTCTCATGGCCATCTTTACTTGGTACTTGTGTCTACAAGTACCATAAGTAAAGATAATTTCTGTCCTACATACTTATGTAAGTTAGTGGCTACAAGTTGCCTGCTACTATACTATCTATTGAAAGTCAAACAACATGGTCTAGCAGATAATCTGTAGGGAAGACCTACTTACTATTAACAGAATTAGCCTATGTTATGATTACCAGTTACTTATCAGACTAAAAAATTTTAATGCCAATGTATGTAATAGTAATGTAACAAATATTCGTATTCACGCGAATATTCGCATTCACGCGAATATTCGCACAACTTTTACTTTTGCATTCGAATTTACAAGAAACATGGGAATATTGGGCAACTTTTCTAGACAAACAAAAAGGTATTTAAATATTGATTGAATAGATATAGAATGATAATACAACTGATCTGAAGAATGTTATATATCAACGAATATACATGAACGATATTCGCGAATATTATTCGCCAACGCGTATATATTCGTGAATATTGAAATGCGAATGCAAATAGTCGTTAAATCACTAGTATGTAAACATGGTCAAGAACCTCATGCATAGTTGTTACCATGAAACATTGTATCTCAAGTTATATTGTAACTACCCTGTCCCCTACGGTCAGCAATGGTTAACCTAGAACCATTAGGAAGAACCAAGCATTCAACCAAACAAACTCTTCAGCTTTATAATACACCAATTCAGACATCAACGCAAAAACATGTTCCATGGATCTAGTACATGATTCTGGACCCCCAGTGGAAAGATTATTTTTTAATAAAAAATATTATTTGAGTCTTTTACACGATATGTACCCCAAACCAGTTTTATTAGAAAAACAAGGTAAAGATAATTTTAGAACAGTATAACTATGAATGTATCTCCTTTTTTGGGGTAGCAGCACACACTGGGTATTGAACAATTTCATTAAACCCCAAGCGAACGCCGGCATTCGCGCACCTATTGTCTTTCAATTGTGTCTGTGATTTCGACGATTGAAAGGTTAATAAAGCTATGCCTGTTTATGTTTTTGTCTGACCTTTGTTCTATTTTTGACATGCAAATTATGTATGATTTGAAACATATCCTTAGAAATTTAAAATAAAAAAGCGGTCTCAAAAGTGCAGTGTGCCTGTCCACTCATCGCAATGTTTGCAACGGTCCTAGGCAGTCACCACTATTTGTATATTTAAAAAAGGGGTCATACATGTGTACAATTATATTCAATATTGTTTATTTCACAACAGATGATGATGCTCCAGTACCTACTCACTATAATTGTTATCATTTGAATGTTTTTTTGTTTAAACTGCCTTTTTTTTATTGACGATTGTTGTTGTTTTACAATTATGATATTGTATATAAATATATATATATATTTTTTTTTTACAATTATGACATTTTTATTTTTACTATTTGACTGAAATTTTTTTATATACTTTTTTTTTTAAAAATTGCAATATTTACACTTTTGTAAATTTTATTATTGTGAATGTGAGAACTATGTGGATTACTTTTTCCTTTTCTTTTATTTTCACATGATGTCTGACAGTTTTGAGTATTTGATGTGGCCTACCCAAATGTCCTTTCTTTGGCATTGTTCGTCAAGTCGTTGAGCTCCTTAGTAGTCCTGAGTTGAGCTACACGCATACTGACAAATTCTTGCACTGACTGGACAGGTCCACTTAGAACTGTGTGGTTCTTTCTTCAAAAGACCATCTCAGGCTCAATCTGCATGGTTCTCATATGATTTGACCATTACATGTTTTGCTGTATGGACTTTAAAAGAGACTTTGACCCCTGAGTTTGTTTCGGTGTTTTTTCTCAGGGTAGTCAGCTAGGAAACACCGGCCTCATCTAGCATTAATTGACGAAAAAAAAAAAAAATTTACGTGTAAAAGTGTTTTTATAAAACCTACTTGCAAAATAAAGGTCATTTATCATTTATCAGATATACAAAGATACTTTCAAAAGTTCGATTTTTTATTTAAAATAACTATTTTAGTTGCCCTAGTTGTGTATGATTGATTACACCTATTATTATCATGCTCTTGATTATGTGTTGATAACATAGAAGTTTAGTTCAATATTTCCTGTTATTTAATCATTTTACACATTATTTGGTGTTTTCTTTTTTTTAAACTAACATTTATTTTTGTATAATTGTAGTTGTCTTCAATAAATGACAAAATGGCAGATTTGGCGCCAAGTGGCACGGCTACAATGCACACCATCAAGAGGCATAGAGAAATATTAATGGTGAGTTTTTTTTAAATTTATATTCACTATGATACTATGTGATCTACAAAACATGCTGGCCCAAAAAGGGGATTGAGAATCTCATATGTAAAGAGCTGCTGCTCTCAACAAAGTCAAGTCTTTTTTTTACCATAAAGTTAATGAACCTTGCCTCTCAAACAAGTGCTACCTGTATTTTGAAAGACAGTCACTTTTCAATTGTGATACAAAAGGTGCATAAAATTACAGCACTATTTATTTATATATACTTTATTGCACATCAAGATTATAAATTAACAAAAAGGAAACCATATAATAAAAAACACACAATTGGCGGCCTTATCGCTCTAGGCGATTTCTTCCAGGCAACCTTGAACTAACTATGTAAAAAACGTGTACAAAAAAAGCTATGTAATGCTCATTTACATTATGTATTTGTCACCTAAGGGTGTTGGGGGGGAGGGGGGTCAAATTGTAGCACAGTTCCTAGCTCCCCTTTTTAAAATTATTTCAACAACCATCATCCCAAAGAAAGAAGGCCATCATAGCTGTTAAATTAACTTCATCTCTGCATTCTTCTGCATTTTGAAGAGTGTGCGCAAGAATTACATGACTTAATTCCGCCGTCACCTTTCTACCATCGGACAACCCGACTTACGGCGAGTGTCAACCTTTACATTGTTAAAATCTCTATGGTCCGCATATACATCCTATAACGCATACATCTAAGGACTGGACCAATTTATCTGCTACGTTCTTCCCGTCCTATTATAATTTAGGTGTCTTTAAAGCTAGAGTAATTAGGCTCTTAATAAACTAGTGCGACTCACCATTAATGATTGCATCATTGCTTACCATCAAGTGGGATTGCAGTCAAGTGCTAGTTTATATATTATAATTTACAAAAAAACTGCTTAACAGTTATTTATCATTCCTCTCTTTACCTTGTGTTATCATATCAACACAGGACTACCAGCAAGAGTTCTCGAAGACTTCGGCACGCGTGAACGCGCGGCGCGAACGTGAAGAGCTGCTGCGAGGGGGCAGTCCCCCACCCGGCGCCACCATCGGCCTCTCGCGGCGAGATCAGTACACTAAGGAAGCTAATCACTTACACAGGTCTGGTAGAACCTTGCGCCACACGCTGCAAATCGCCGCTGCTCGCTTCTTGTGACCCGCACTGGCCCCGAACGCCGTCACACGCCACTCGCACATTTAATCCTTCATTGTCTGAGTCCATTTATGATACTGCGCGTATGGGTTAAAAAAAGTACCAGCCACCGGCCACAAATGACATACAGCAAAGCTTCATTTGTGGCCGCTTCTAACTTCTCGTGGCGGCGTTTGTAGCTGTGACGTGTAGTCCGTTTGCGGCGACCCTTAGAGCTAGCCACAACATAGTTGTATATTCTACTGAATTAAGCCCTTCGTACACAAGGGTACGCAAATCTTCGATACTTATGTTGGAACTTATGCCGCGCATCGTTCATACACACGACATTGAATCACAAGGCGCGAGTTATCTAAGCTAGAGTTCAGTACCAAAGCAGTAGTATTTGTCAAAAATATCTTGTATGGCAAATTTTGCAGCGCCTCTAGCGGTCACTTACGGAACCAAAATTTGCCATACAAAATATTTACGTACTTGTCGTAATTTAGTATTTGTCGATACTCGATACCGAGGTATCGAGTGTCGACAAATACTATTGCTTTAAACTCATGGTAGAGGTACTGGTCCTAATAATTTAACGAGCATTATTATAATAATATAATATTCCACAACATTCACACAACGCCAACAAATGGTTGTGCTTATCATTGAATACAAACATTTTTCCTGGGTGGGAATCGAACCCACGTCCTCCGGCATAGCAGTCAGGGCCACTGACCATTAGAGCAATAGCGTGTCAAAAATGATGTCTTCTCTTTTGCAGCTCTCACATCCTAGTGGAGGAACAAATCAACATAGCGATGGAAGCGCGCGACCACCTCGCGGCGCAACGACAGACGTTCAAACGGATGCAAACCACATTCAATAACATCACTAACAGGTAGTATAACCTCTCAGATTTAATGAATTGATAACTGTACTATACACATAAAAAGTCAAGGCAATGAAAAGGAAGAAAGGAATCTGTAAAAGGTTTTAGTTGTGATCATCACGACGTCACATCACATAAAATGTACGAAATTGACGTAGATATTGTACGATATTGAGTTATACATTAAAATAGAGTGTAACTTAATTTATAACTTAGGCTTTGTTTCATCGCAATCGCTTAACTATATCGAAAGATATACCTTCTACATTTATTGACTGTTACACGGTACAAAGTACGTCGGGTCAGTTAGTAAGTAATAAAAAGAATCTTTATAATTGATAGGTGACCCATCACGCTAATGTGACACGTTTTGGTAACAAATAAGGCAGAGATCAAGCTAGCACTATAGATTTGTGTTGAAACTTGAAAGTGAAACGGCAATCAAAGGGCGCCAGTGGGGGGAGGGGGAATGGTTGTAAGAGTTAACGCGGCCAAGGAATGCAAAGGGCAACTGAAGGAATACAGATGGGTTTTAAGTCTGACACTCTCGCTCCATCTAGAGCGACAAGAGTCATTTCGACGTCTCCAGGCATTTAGTCAGTTATCTCGAAATTTGATTTTCGATTACCAACTTGTCCAATAATAAAATCGGTAATCGAAAAACATTTTTTTGATTTGATAATTTCCCACGAAATAAAAAAGGATGTTACTGAGCTGACCTACTGCACACCTTCTACTGTATGTAAATAAAATATTTAGCACAATTGTATTCTGGAACAATTAATTTAAACTACACTAAGGTAAAGTCGACACCTGAGTTGCTGGCGAAAGAATTAAATAGGTAAACTGGGATTATTAATTGGATTACAACTATGAAATACTTTATGCTGAGCTACTAAAATTTTCTTTTTTTCCAGATTCCCAATGCTGAACAGTCTAATGTACCGGATCAACGCTCGCAAGCGCCGCGACTCTCTCATCATAGGGCTGGTGGTCGCCGTGTGCACGTTCTTGTTACTACTGTACGCATTCCACTGAGTGACATTGTGTAGTGATTGATTAGTTGTACCTATAGCGCCACCTCTACGAACGAGTCTATCGCGACGATATTATCTTCCTGCCACTTATTAACAACTCTATGAACGTTTGTCTTGCGATAATATTGCGACGATTGAAATTTAAATAGTACATTTTGATACAAGTGGAGAAAGTTTACCATTGTGACCGAGGCGGAATTCACCCGAGCGGGGGGAGAAGGTGTTAAGGAGCTAAGTGCTGCAGTGACAAATTTTCCCGT
Organism: Mythimna ferrago; assembly: GCA_910589285.2. Taxonomy (NCBI): domain Eukaryota; kingdom Metazoa; phylum Arthropoda; class Insecta; order Lepidoptera; family Noctuidae; genus Mythimna; species Mythimna ferrago. Next base: position 19,116,763 of record OU342690.1, on the reverse strand, counting down.
GTATCAAACGTTTTTCAATACACTTACGAAGACATAAATAAACGGGAGTTTTCGCGCGACACATGATAAATTAAATTATGGCGGGGGGCGAGTTTGCTCACTTTTCTGCATTAGTGTGGAAAACACTAAATTGTGTGCCTAAAACCTGTATGGATAAGAGTGGATTTTCAAGTAAGTGTATTGAAAACAATTTGCCTGGGTGCCGACTGACACTCTACTCGCAGCGCACTAGCTGCTAAATTTTTTAAAGGAATGAGTAATGTCTTTTTGCGGATCGTCACGGCTACAAGTCATTGTGGTGCCTAGGGGATCCGTTGCGAGTACAAACGGTACGCAGACTGAAGTATTAAACCTCAGATACATTATGGGACAAAATATACCCCGACATAACGCGCAACACTGCAACACTGTCCAGTGTCCTGCAACTTGCGCGCCAAAATTTTGTAGGACAAAGTATCCCCCCACATGACGCGCAACGCTGCAACATTGCCCAGTGGGCTGCAACTTGCCCGCTAATATTTTTGGGGATCGTCATTGCTAAGTCATTGTGGTGCCTAGGGGATCCGTTGCGAGTCCAAACGGTACGCAGGCGAAAGTATTAAACCTCAGATACATTACAGGACAAAACGTTTTCCGACATGACGCGCAACACAAATGCCAAAATTCCACGAGGTGGACCGACGACCAAGACCAGGAATGCGAGACGCACAGGATTGGTCGTTGTGGCGACGCGACGCTTGGGGGAGGCCTGTATCCACCAATAGACGTCTTTCGGCTGAATAATGTATTCACTGGACACGGAACATTTTATTGGACAATTTGACAGCGTTGCGGAACATGTTGGGGGACATTTTGTCCCCTAGCGTAGGCTTAATCGTTTCCTGAAAATCACCTGATGAGAGCCAGACGGACTCACAGCGGTTCACTCGCTCATGGAGTCGGCGCAGGGTCAAAAAGTGTTGGCCAAATAGTGTCGGGAATGTCTTAGTTAGTACCTTCAATTTATAACTTATCAGCATGTTTTTTTCCATAATTTCAGAAGAATTAGAGAAGAAGTGATCTCTGTAATCGTTTTAGCATTAAATTATTTCCGGTCCTAATTCATAAAATACAACTTAAAACTACCTGCATGTTTAAATCATCTATATTTCTGAGCAAGTAACGTTATACTAGGAGTTTAAAAAGAAATGTAAATGAATGGGATATCACCAACAAAAATATTTGTGAACGAATATTATAATATTCGTTCACAAATATTTAGAATGAATGAGTGTCATGCTTTAATGCAATAAATTGACATTGTTTTGTCAACGTATTTATATTGGTTACTGTGTAACGAAATGTTGGTGTTTTCTGTTTAGCGTTATGAAGACCGCGTGTTTCTGAATACCTGGCACAATTACTCAACCATTTATTCAAAGATTTCCGTTTTATTTTCTTTTGCCTGTCGTCAGTACGGCACAAATCAGCGTGGATCGTGATATATTTACTACTATAGTTGTAGTCTAAGATCCGATTAAGAGCGACCTTCACCGGTCTGTTTAATGGATGAAACGTATTTTATTTTATTATAAATTTAGTGTATTAAATAATATAACGCGGGTGGGTTGCCTAAGAAATTCCTGGCCAGACTATTATTAATTAAAAATTTATTTTATTTTTAGAAAAATGCACAACCGTTATCCATACCAGATTTTTTTGCAGACAACAGTATAACATCGTATTCGTAATGAAACAGCGTTTATTTTGATATAGAATTTGTTGTATATAAAAAAAAACACCTGTTTATGCATACCTATTTATATCTGGCAACCCATAGCTATGCCAGGAAACAAATAGGCAACCCAACATTTTTATGTGCTAAAGGCTTCACTCTTTCGGTTAGTATTAAATTTATTCGTTAAACACACCGGTGCATTTTACAAAAAAAAAAATTGTTTGGCCAGGAATTTCTCAGGCAACCAACCCGTGTTATATTTTTTAATATACTAAATTTATCATAAAATAGGTTTCATCCATTAAACAAACCGGTGAAGGTCGTTCTTAACCGTATCCTGTACTATTGTATTCGTGTTAAGAAAATAGTGACTAATCGTTGTTACTCAGTTAAAATAGAAAACCGTATACACAATGATCATTTGAAGTAAGCCAATCAGATAAAACGGACGCACTTTTGTAAATTTAAAAAATGTCGATTAAATTTTAAACTAATTACTTATTTTTATTATTTGAAAATACTGTGTTGTGAAAAGTTTTTTTTAATGGTGTCTAATTTTTATAAATACGCCTTTATTTTGGAGTTGCACTAATGATCACTATTTTCTTAACTCAAGACTATAACTTCTACACAACTGCTGGGATAAAATAATTATGTACTTATACTGTATGTTACAAATCCCAATCATGGCTGCATACGTCCAATTTCATAAAATTTCGTTTAGCCATTGTAGCATCGATCAGTCCTGATCGAACATAATAAACTTAAGATTATTGGCAGCAAAAAAACATAATCACCCGGTCGAACGAAAATTTACAACGGCTACTATAATTCCATTCCTCTTGTAATTTGAAGTTAGATGTTTACTAAAATGTATTTTTTCGAGAAGTTAGTACCAAAATATTGTTGCTTTTATTATTGCGTATTAAAATGTGTAGTTTTTATTTTATAGGTCTAACATGTTATTGTGTAATATAGATTCATATATGTAAATACTTATACCGTATGTAATTACTGTATCAAATAAAACAAATTATTTTAAATAACTTTTTTTATTGTTACATTTAAAAAAATAGTTTCACAATCATTTTAAAATGCTCTGGTATTGACAGTCAATTCAACAATGATAGTACACTGGTTCAGATTATATTTGGGAGATTTAGTAAAAGTGGTTGAACAATCAAGGCAGGCATCGTTTACACTGCGTTGCTCATGTTATTTAGATTTGATCAAATCGCCCTTTTCTTGGCGTATAGAGATCGTCGTAATCACAATCGTAATTTGGAGAAAGCTACGAGTCAGGTTCTCTCTAGATGGCGCTAAACTCAACATTTTTATTTTATTTTGTATAGCGCAAGTATAGCGTCTATACTCCATTCGAAGTAAGACTAGACATTTAACCTTTCGTATGCTTTAATTAGAGACAGTCAAAAAGCCATTGTGTCCCACGTAGATCTGCGTTCGACGTAGATAAAACGGGTTGACCGATTTTGACTTCTATTCCGTAGGCATAAGGATGGCATTAAAAATAAAAGAGTAACCACTCTTTTTCTTTATTTTTCCACAATACCAATTATTTACTGCAGCCGCCATGTATCATGCCACCAACGCAATAAAAGTCAAAATCGGTTGAACGGACAGTAAAAAAATTGTTTGTTTAAATGTCTAATTTTATTTCGAATGGAGTATAACCACTATTCAGACATAATTAGGTGAATTTTGAAGCAACAATTTGACTAACTTCAATAAAATGGAATGTCCGATTTTCACAAATACCATTACCTTGACTAAATAATGCTTAGGCCTCCCCCACATTAGGCGCGCGCGTTCGTCGGGCGTGTGAGCGCTGCGTAAGCGTCGCGTGTTGCCGCCGTGTGACATGTGTGCAGCGAGCACGCGGCGCTCGCCTTGGCGTTCAACGGTGTATTCAATCTGATAGCGGGCGAAGGGGTAAGAACCCGAATCGAGCGCCGCGTGCACTCTCCAAACACGCCGCAGGGCAGCAAAACGCGACGTAGCGCGCGCGCGGTGCCCGCGCTGCTCACACGCCCGAGGATTGCGTACGCCTAATGTGGGGTCAGCCTTACATGCACTAAAAACAAAATAAAAAGTTGAGTTCAGCGCTATCTAGTGAACACATGACCATGCTCGGGCTCGGGCCCGTAGCTTCCACCTAAAACATTTGTAAATGTACAGTTGAACAAGCTATATAATATGTATTTTCTGCTGCTAATCAATCATTTAACATTAATATTGTTACAAATGCTTCAGAGTCGCATGTATGTATGCAAGCATTTGTAAAAAAAAATAATATTAGCAGTGTAGTGGACGGATAAATATACTTGATGGCATACCTAATAGCTTGATCATTAGTACTTACAGTATATCTTGTTCTGAACATCACCAATTAATCATCTAGATTCATAATTTCGCGTATAGCACAACCAAAAAGGGGGTCATTCAGAATATATTTGATAAACGTTTTTATTCAGAATGATATGGTTACTTAAGAATAGTATTTATTACTTTTAAAATAAACTTAAAACTGTATAGTCTGTTTAGTTAATACCCACATGACTCCGATAATTTAATTAAAATTATTTAATTAAGTTAGTCTGTTACTTATGATATTAAAAAGCGTATAAAAATATTATGCTGGAGATTTCAATGATGAAATTTATTATAATGTTGCTTAACAACATAATCTTAAAACTATTTTACAATTATTTAACCATAAGGTTAAGATAATAACTGTTACAGATCAGTAACAGATCACAGGCAAGTAAGTAGACCGCGCTCCAGTGTAGCGCGCGAAATTACGTTTAACCGCCAACGTCGGATATATCCGACAAACACTCTTGCGGTTATTCTGCCAGGGTCGCTTATCCACGACCGGGATCCCTTCTTTTCGCATAATATACTTTGGCATAACGATTTTGGTATAATTTGTTTTGCCATAATAATACTTTGCCATTTTTTTTCTGGCATACAGTTTATGTTGGCATAATTATCTTGAAGCCTAATTTGTTTTTGGCATAAATTTAATTCGCATAACGTTACTAGGCCTAACGACTATTAGTATAATATCAATAATTCATTAATATTGTTGGTTAAAAATTCAATATGTTGTGCTACAAAAGTTAGTGACAGAACCGAATCGCTGCAAAACCGACTCTACGTGGTCTTGTCTGCCCTACCCCTAGAGTATAATTTGAAATCTTAAAATTTTATGCAAATAGATAGGGAACCTCCAAGACCAGCTCTTCTGTAACCGTAAACGAGATGGAGTGCCCAGTCGCAAACACTCGACACTCTGGCGAACCAATCCGACGCAAGCGGTTAAAGGGTTAATAAAAGTAAAAAAATAATGATTTAACATAACTCTCTAACATAGAGAAGAGGTAAAATGTCTTAATTTATTAAAAACTTGACTTTTCACCATGTCTCTCAAGAGACAGCTTAAGAGTCAACCTCTCTTTTCAGGGTCAACTTGAATGATTGGAAGTAAGTTGTGAATTATAATTATGAATCTTTAGACTTTTGGTCATTGACTTAAGGTCCAAAATACAATATTTTTAAGTACAAAAACTATTCAAGTTTCCCCTTTTTCAGGGGTGACAGTTTTTGAATGGACGGTTAGCTTGTGCGACTTGAGCGAGCCTCGCTGTGCGAACCGCTTGTCACAGAGGTCACACTGGAATGGCCGCTCCCCCGTATGTGTTCGCATATGCTTCTCCAGATCTCCTTTAGTTGCAAACTTCTTCCCACAAACGTCTAGAGGACAATTTATATTCCTATTGTGCGTTTTTTGATGCAAATAAAACTTTTTCCATGCATTGAATTTCTTTTGACATACCTGGAATAAATAATTAAATATTAATTACTGATAAGTCGAGGTAGACGGATGAGGAAATCGAAATACGAGTCCAAAATGCTAGGAAGACCATCTGGGACTTTAAACATCACATGAAAGAAAGTCTTCTAATGACTCCACCACAAGCACTACCCTCTGTAGTTAAGGAACTCAAGTAAAAGATATTGGGGGGAGGGTGAAACAGCCAGGCTGAAGTGGTTGTGGGCTGACCACGTCGCGCGTATGTACTCGGACAGGTGGGCCGGTGTGTATAAATAAAATAAATAAATATAAGCGAAGCAGTAATGCTCGCAAAGGAGGAGGCCAACCGCATCAGGCAGCGGCGCTCTCGCCGCCGCCGGGATTTCGATCGGACGGTCGGACAGCGAGCTATGAGTAGCTCGCTGTCCGACCGTCCGGTAATTGTCCGGACCGAGTCCAAGTCATCGACGGCGCGCACTGTTCCCGCACGCCTCAAGGAGTTGTCAGCAACAGTAGGGGCCCAGCTGGGTCGAAGCCTATCGGGGCCAGGGTTAGTTTCGAAAGACAGCTCTAGCCCTGGTATGAATGTAATGGCTTGAAGTAACGGGGTGGGTTTTTAGTCAGTGAGAGTCTGACATCTTCCGCTCCGCCCAAGAGTGGGGGTTGTCATTGATGATTTCCTACGTGTTTTCCCACCATAAAAAAAGCTATTGGTGGCGGCATGGAAGATGGCAAGGACTTGGCGTAGTGAGGGCAACCCATTAATCATCTAATCATTATATTGTCTGTGCGGTAAAAGAATGGTTGTGGTGTAAAGTGAAAACAACATTAAAGTTTTTAAGTAGCAACCCAACCCAGCCATCCGTCAACTGCCAAATGTCATATCATGTTGACGCAGGTTTGTTTACCTTGTTATTTTATTGTGATTTTTAAACGAAATCTTAATTGATGTGATAAAAAGTTTCACTGAGCCACAAGGGAAATACTCGTAATATTTTAATTTAATACAGTTTTGCCAAAGATAACAGGTGGCACACCATTATTGAACAAAACAAAGTCACGAACTTGGCATTCGTATGCTGTTTTTTTGGTACGCAACACTTTTATTTTAATGTTTTAGACTTCCTAGGTAAACTCCGGTCTCTGTTATCTCCAAATATATATAAATTAAACGGAAATTCATTTAAACATGATGATATTTGTTTATTTTGTTTCGGTCAATGTTTTCGATGGCTAGTATAGTGTTGATACTTTTAATTTATAATGCGTTTCGACTAATTTAGAATGTTTCATTTCAGGCTTGAGAAAGGAACTGACGGACTCGCGCACTGAGGATTCCGTACAAATTTACATATGAAATAAATTTCCGAATTGAGTTAAGAAGATTTTTTTGAATTGCAAACATTTTTTTTTGTGACGGATCTACAAATTTACAGTTTTCTGATTTTTCCCTATATTTGTTCTATGAGACCTTGATTCGTGCCATATTTTAGCATTCTAGGTCAACGGGATTTACCCTATGAACTTTGATTCCCTTAAGTATCGAAATATACGTTGTTTGCGACAAACGGCCATATCTTTTTTTCGTTAACTCAGAAGTCTGATTTTTTCACAACTTCATGAGACCGCAGACCTGAGTATATGGTTTTAATTTTAAGGCCCAAGCGCCCGAAAAGTGCCATAAAACAGTGACTTTCTGAAGCCTACTCCTCGGTAACGGCTAGGTTAATAGGTTTGAAAAAAATATATGTTTATTAAAGATTCATGAACAACATTATCAACATTTAATTGTTTCGTGCTATTAATACTTTTGTCTAAAAAAAATATTTAGCAATTTCGCAACTTTTCGATACTTTTCTCTACTCCTTCGAAACGGCTTGGACCTTTACAAACATTTTTACACATAAAAATTGGTGGTTAAATATTCTTCAAAGTGAACATTGCATATGTAAATCAATCAATATCTCGCAGAGGAAATGGATTTAAAGCGCTTTCCGGGCACTGTTGGCCGCAAATAAATGCACAGATTTGCGTACTGCCGCCTAGGCGAGTGTGAGAGTTGCGTCCACGTAATTTCGGTCAGATGGTTCAAGGGACTATAAGCCTTAACTCGATACCTCTAAGCGTTCTCGAGTTAAAGGGTCTTAACAGATAAACAGACGGATAACAAAGTGATCCCAAGGATCTTGTATACGAGATGGTCCCTTTACAGGCTAACTAGATTGATTACGAAGCAAATATTATAAATTCTGAAGTGGACTTTATTTTCATAGTCATTAAGTTCATATTTTTCACTGATTAGCAAAAGGGAAAAAATTTACCAAGCAAGACAACGAAAAAGTGGTGTGTCCCATTTTTAACCGACTTCGAAAAGGAGGAGTTCTATGTTCGGCTGAATGTATGTTTTTTTTTTATGTATGTTCATCGATATCTCGGTCAATTGTAGACCGATTTTGAAAATAATTTTTTTGATTGAAAGGTTACGCTTCCAAGTTGGTCCCATAGAAAAATTGTTGTGATCTGATCATGAATTTCGAAGATATGGAACAGAACTCCTCATAGAATCACAGCAGAACTGGGGTTACAAGTAATGTCGCTTTGTTTATACGTGTAGTCGATGACTGACTGTCAGAAAAGGGGGGGGGGATGTATCGAACTGATCTGATGATTAAGCCAGAAGGAAAAAAAAAAAATTAATGTAATCCAACCGTGTTTGGGGTTATTAGAATCGTTATGAGACTGCACTGTGGCTATAAGTTATTTATGTCTGTCTGAGAGGTACTTTTTAGTGGTGGTACCATAACTACAAAGTGTAAAATAAAAAAAAATTACAAAAAAAAATATAACCGACTTCAATGGTAAAAAACACTGAAAAGTATAACATAACTTTAATATCGGAAGTCGGTGTTAAATAACGAAGAGACAAAACTATTATAGAAACACCGACTTCCGAAATTAAAGTTATTTTTATACTTTTCAGTGTTTTTTACCATTGAAGTCAGTTATGTATATTTTTTTGTAAAAAAATTTTATTACCTCTATATTTAACTAGGGTAACTATAAATTTGCTATTAGCTACAATGTTCTAGTCAGTGATGATAGACCGATCCCAGTCAAAGTGATAGAACCATTTTCGTTGGAACAGGGTAAGTGGTCGTTGGTGGCACATACTTATTTACGCAGTAAAGCGGTTAACTCTCGCTATTTTCCTTTACCGGTTCGTGTTTGCATTTCAATGTTCATCATCATCATTTCAATCGAAAGACATCCACTGTTGGACATAGGCCTCCCCCAGGCTTGGCCATCGCCACAATTAACGGTTTGTTACTCATTCACGCAAAAACTTATAAACGGATGACTTTAATGATAAACATTGCAATAATATGTATAGCTTATAACCTATATTTTTGCTAAATTTTATCACGTGAGCAAGTTCAACAAATAGACTACTAATATTATAAATGCGAAAGTTTGTGAAGATGGATGGAGGTACTCTTATGTATGAATGTGTCGCGCAAAAACTAGACAGATGAACTTAATCATAAACATTGCAATAATATAGCATATAAGCTATAACTTTGCAGTTTCATTAGGTGAGCAAGTTTAGCCAGTAGGATAATTTTTATTACAGGGTGAAGCCGCTGGAAGAAGCTAGTCTAACATAATTTCAAAATATCAAGATTAACAGTCGCACTATAATGACGTCACAATGTTGCTCACTTAACAAAAACGATATTTATCTACAGCAGCGCCCTCGAATCCCACGATGGTTTACTTTCCGCACAGACTCTATGAATGATAATTAATTTGAATTTCACAACCACTCAACAAAACAATATTCGAACTCTTAACAAAAACTCAACATAAACAAAGCGTCAAACTTTACTGCACGCAAGTGTATTTTGGAGCAAACGGACTGACCAAACAATCGCGCGCTCAGAACGATGGTACCTCGTTCCCCGCGTCCCACTTGTTGAACAAAGAGACCTAAAAAACGGCTTGTGTGCATCATTCTAACAAATCTTGCCATCTTTCACGCCGCCAACTATAACACACTAGACTAGACGAGAGACGACGACCGCGGCGAAAATGTTTTTTTTTTTTCGGTTTAAATCATCTAATGATATCCTCCGCTCTTGGGCGGAGCGGGAGATAGTGTCAGACTCTTACTGACTAAAAACCCACCCCGTTCCTTCGTGCCTTCATACCGGGTCTGAGCTACTCTTTCGAAACTAACCCTGGCCCCAGTAGGCTACGACCCAGCTGGGCCCCTGCTGTTACTGGCAACTCCATGAGGCGCGCGGGGACGGTGCGCGCCGTCGACGACTTGGGCTCGGACCGGACAGTTACCGGACGGTCGGACAGCGAGCGCATCGAGCTATCCATTACTCGCCGTCCGCAAGCCCGCCGGAGAACACTAGACCAAAGATCGCCCAAGACAGACAGGGTTGGAAAGACTAAGGAGGCCTATGCCCAGAAATACGAAACACAATGTAGGCGAAAAAAAAAAGTCATTTTGATGCCGATTTGGGTTGTAGAATCGACTAGGTTGAAGTTTTTGGGGGACTTGATTGGGGGACTTGGACAAAGGCAGATGAGTCAGAGTCGTGACGCAGTGAAAGACAGAAAGCTGCGTCTTCGCCGAGGTATATCTAAAAAACCTTGGCGAGAAGGCCTTGGTAAAGAATTAACCGGAGAAGAGAAACACCTGGCAATGGGCACAGTGAAAGGCCATGAGGGAAAATGCTAGGCTAGAAATGAAACAACAAAGTATGAAAAGAAATCATTAAAAAATATTGATTGCTATTTACTTGACACTACTGGGGTACGGAAGTCACAATCAACATGAGCTTTGTAATGAACAATACTAATGAGCTAGTAAGTATTGGTATTGTATGTTACACTAGCTAGCTATTTCCCGCGATTTCGCTCCTGTGGCTCATGCCAGAAGGGCCACGAGTTATTCTAGAGTAATTTTTAAGAGATTAATATTTAAATAAAAATAACTGCAAAAATATACTTACGTCGCATACATAATGAAAAGAGTCACCAGTGTCTGTTTTAATCCTTTTTATTTTTACTTTCAAATTCTGCTTTACAGATGTGACGACATCTTTTGTTGACGAAGTCTGCAATAAATTAAATTTTATGTAGTCTTTACATTTGTTTGACGTCACTATTTTATTTAAAGCTTGTATAGTGGTGCAAAAGATATTAATTAAACCTTCAATAATTCAATTCTTCTTTATTTTTTAAAGGTTTATTGTTTTATCATCTTGTGCTTTGTTATCTTACTCCTGAAATAGCCCAACCCAAGAAGAAGTCATACTTGGGTAGGGCCATTTCCATTACGGTATAAGTGAAAAAAAAAGCGAAATCTACTACTTCTAACAGCCAAAGCCGAAAATGCATTATTGCAATAAGATTTTTACAATAATTTAGGTGTTATGGTGCACAAGTGTGTGTGTACAGGTGCACTCTCTGTTCCTAAACTCTCAGAGTCAGATGTCAGACCAACGAGTTTACGTGCTTTGCGAGGCGCGGAGGGTGTTACACCACCTACTTTCAAACTTCAGGCTGCTAGAGTAAGAAAAACATAATAGCACTTTTTGCCTGACCTGGAAATTGAATCCAGGACCCCACACTCAACAGTAGCGCTTGTGACCCTGCAGAGTACATAATTTTTAACAAACACCAGATAGCACTTCTTGCCCGACCTGATAGTCGTACCCAGGACCCCACACTCGGCCGTAGCGCTAGCAACCGTGAGACCATGGAGGCAGTTCCTTCAAATCTCCAACTCCAGTTGAAATAACATATTCTAGCTAGGAGTTTATTCAAAACATCCATATTATTATCATGACACACTTACCACAGCTCCAGAGGAATTAAACAAGTCTTTTCGTACTGATATCTTCTTTGGTTCTTCAGATTTGTTCTGAAATTAAAGAGAAACCAAATAAACTTTGTCATCAATTCATAATTGAAATGAATAAAGACTTGCAAAAATGCTTTCAATTGCAATTGTTGAAACTGGACACCGGATTTTCATATGCGTATTTGAAATACATTACAGAGAGCTTCACATAACTAGAACACAGCATGTTTAAGAAAGTAGAAGTCTGGCATCGCCGTGAACGACGAACGACGACATTTGGATAAATTACTGGAGTACAGACATAAAATATTTGAGAGTGATTAGCTCGCCGTGCCATCGCGTCATAGACGTCACTCCTAATTCGTTTCCTGCATTGCTGCCTGTATCTAACAACGAAGATGATTGGCTCGCCAATGTATGGAATGCGCAAAGCGATCCCCACTCTGACGCCGAGCGCTCAAGATCCATGATGGCAACTGTACATAACGAAAAAAGTTCTTCGCGTTTATTGGCCCTTTCGCGGTGACGAGCAAGGTAACCAACATTCAGATAAAATGGATGCAATCAGGTAGTCAATGTTGTGTGTTTTTAAGTAGACACATAATAACAACATAATTTTACTTTTGGCGTTTTTATTCCGCATAAGCTACACTTGTGGCTACGCTTGTAGAATTTTCCATTCATTCACTGTTTTGAGGTTTGAGATATCTTTATTTTTTCCATAAGAATGTACAATTCACTTACATGAGAACTTAAAAATTAACTTACAAACATTATTGGTAGCATACAGTTACAGTTTTGACTTAATTACAATGTAAAGAGAAGTAATTAAAAAGTGTAGGGTAGTCGGAAATTACTTGCATAGTTAAATCATAAACATACACGGAGTACGAACAACTGGAAGCGGCATATACTAAGGTGTGCTTGGTTTGTTAAAGATGTGTAATTTTAAATATTTTTTAAATATTGACATTGTTTTTGCATTTTTAAATTTATTAATATTAAAAATGGGCCAGATAAAAGAATAGAATTGAGTGAAAAAGGGAGCGGTCTCCCTGTCCTGTTTCCACTCAATCTTATTTGCTTGCCTTTGATTTGCAGTGGACTGGTGTTAAGGCTAGTTAGTTTAGAATCTTTTGTTTTAGGTTACAAAGATTCATAGGTACGTCTAGGATTAGTGCAATGAAGTACTTACATGTTCTGAGGAATCAGACAACTTCCTCTTCTTTGATTGACTTTCTTGCTCTTCCTCTACTAAACTATCAAAATGCTCCACAATTTCCAGTTTAACAGTTCTGTCGGAGTCTGTGCTACTATTTCTTGAAATTGTGCAACCTTTTTTCTGCCTCTAAAATTATGGTGATTTTTAAACATTTTTGATTTTTTTTCTATGGCATAATTAGGTACTGTAAGTTATTTTTTTTTTTTAATACTATAGGTACCTGATTGGTGCTATTGAACCCTATCGTAAATGGTTCATCATCATCACACAGGGACTTCAGATGTTTTTCATTCGCCACTGCCAGTACTCGCAACTGTTTTGCATTTACAACTATTTCCAAGCATTTAGAGCATATTTTTCGGGGCAAATTATCTTGACTGGAAACCTGGAAGAGTACCATTCGATATTTTAAAACTGGTTGTAAGATGCTTATAGGTTGTTTTATGAATAAATTAAAAGTACGTACACTAACACCTGTACAGAGAAGTACATCATGAACTAGATCTGGTCTATTGAGCATATCATCCACACCAGGATTTTCAAGACAAAGTCTACATAAATCGTAGAATAAAACAGTTTTAAGAGGCTTATCCATCTCTAAAAGAAATCTAGAAAAAGCTTCATTAAATTGCTAAAAAATAACACGTTTCATAGGATGCACTTGTTATCGTAATTCACAATTATTAAAGCACAGGTGTTCTGATAGATCACAAAACAAGCACTAAAATAAATCAAATCAACGTATCAATTAAATTTAATTTTGTGTTTGTATTTGTAGTTTCTAAATTCTATTTCCCTCACAATCACAAACTACTCCAAAGCACTAAAGCACCACATCACAGGCACGAGCACTCCTGCACGTGTATAATTTGAGTGACTGTTTTGCAAACAAACAATGCGCGATTCGCACACTCTTCCGCTAGTTCAATTATTTGCCTTATAAGAGACAAGAGATCGTTTTTTTAGTAATAAAGACGATGATTTGACATGTACAAATGCAAATTCTAATTTTTTTTATTTTTTATTTTATGTCATGGCCTTTTGGCCTTTGTGCCATTTCTTCATTTTGCAAATTCTAAAAATAGGTTCAAGGTTGCCAGATTTTTAGTAAAAGTGATGTCTCGATTTTTCATACCGGTTTTTTTAACAGTAGCACCTTTATGGAAAATAGGACTAAGATACTGTAGTGTTTGTTTATAGTAGAGTCTATTATGAATTGAAAAACTAAAATAACCAAAAATATTGTCATATTTTTTAACACTCTGCCTTTTACTTAGGCTAAGAACTCACGAAGCCCATATCCGAGTTATCCGACGCAGTTGCGGGCCTGCTACTTCTGTAGAATGCTAGAGATATATATGTAAAAAGTTAAGCACATTTCACGACGCGTTTTATGGCCGTGGTGTGCGCGGTTGTTTGCGGCTCCCGCTGCTATGGCGAGGAACTAGTAGAATCGCACGAGCTGCGTACACCCGCAGCCTCGGTGGGTAGCGCTCGCACGCTTTGAGGTTGGTTAGCCCGCGCAGTTCCCTTCAGTAGGCAGGGAAATCCGATGCACCCAGAACTATAAAAGCCTTCTGTTTTTAATTCTTCTGTGAAATAAGTATAACGCAACAGCTCGTTTCTGGTGTGTGTCCATGGCGGTTCGGAGCTCAACTGATAATTAACCGCCCGTCTTTCGATTTTCACCTACCAAGCTTTTTTGACAACTCCTTGAGGCGCTCGGGAACAGTTCGCACCGTCGACGTCTTGGGCTCGGTCCGGACAGTTACCGCACGGTTGGACAGAGAGCTACCCATTGCTCGCCGTCCGTAAGCTTGCGCCTACCGTGGCCTAAATGTTCAGTTTGGAATCCCGGCGGTGGCTGGGGCATGACCGCCGTTGCTTAGTGCGGTCGGCCTCCTCCTTTGCTAGCATTACTGCTTCGTAGAAGGAGGCGACCGCCGGCTACTCCTCCTCGCTCCGGACCATGGCCTGTACCAAGGCCCAGCTCAAAAGATCGCCGCCGCCGATCGCCCCCACAAGGACACGGTGATGCTCTGCCCAAGCCGGGCACACCTCTATCGTATGCTCCACCGTGTCCTCCGGGCAGTCCACACAGAGGCGACACCCGGGTGTCACTTCCGCACGAGTTCGGTGCAGGTATCTCCTGAACTTACCATGTCCGGTGAGAACCTGAGTCATGCGGAAGGCGAGGACGCCGTGAGTTCTTTCCAGCCACGCCTCAAAGAGGGGACTTAGCGCCATATTGTGGCGTGCCCAACCCACCAAGCTTGCAAGCGATAATTACAACTGCGAAGGCTGCAAAAGCACTCAAAACTCAGGTGAGTTTAAAAATGAAACAACTGTTTCTTTAGAGTCTATAGCTCAGTTATAAAACCGACTTGGACCTGTGGGACTCAACTAAGGTCTCCAGTCAGCAAATCCAACATACTTTGCCTTCAAAGAGCCCAAAACAATATCCAGACCATGTGTGGTGCAGCCTGGTTCACACGTAACACTGAAATACATGAGTACCTAAATATGAAGACTGTCATTGAAGAAGTCAAAATAAATAGATAGATACAACAATCAAAGATTTTATATATCCCAACAATATGAAGTTGACTGACAGAATTGTTTTTTTTTTTGTTTTCGTATGGTTTTTTTGTTTAGGCAGTGTCAAGTTTAAAAAGTAATTATTCTAGCTTTAACAGTCTCTTTGAGTAACTTTGGAATGCGGATGATAAGAAGAAGAAGAATATAATGGCGTCATAATGACTTCCCAATGATCAACCACTGACACTCCATTGAAAGAAGTGGGATAGAATGGTAATCTCGTACATATTTACAAATGAATGTCTTACATAGGCAGTAATCTGCAAACATTTTGACAGTTCCTTTGATCAGTGACCTACCATTAGAACGTCATTGTGCAGTCATTGCTTTTAATAAGCTCGATATTGTCACTTTACCACATCTCTATTACGAGACCACTGACCGATCAATGATCGATCATTATGAATTAGCAGATTAGAAACTTTTAGCAAAATGACAATGGGATCGTGTTGGAATGACGAATTTATAAAAATAGCAGACTTGGGCCCATGGGCAGAGCACCGCCGTGTCCTCGTGGGGGAACGTCCAGAAACCGTCCAGACCGAGCCAAAATCGTCGACGGCGTGTAATGTTTCACGTGCGTCTCAAGAAGAAAAGTCAGCAAACGTAGAGGCCTAGCAGAGTCGAAACCTACTGGGGCCATGGGTGATGCGAAAGAGAACCCCGGGGCCCTGAAACGAAGGCAAAGAAGGAGCACGAGTGGTAAAAGTCTGACACGCCCTCACGCTCCGTCCGAGGGCGAGAGTGTCATGGGATGATTTCCCACCTTAAAAAAAGGTCTGTTTCTATTTACAACACAGTTGCAAGTGAACCTATTTTAATGATAAAATAATAATTAAAAGATAGAAACGAAATGCATTGCATTTTTTCCTTGCTCTTTTAATTTAGGAAATAAATAAAGCGCAATTTGATGTAACAGAAATAAAAAGGGCGCTGGGTGAATAAAAGCTCCCAGCTCCCAGCCTTACAAAGCACGCAGAACTCTAGATGCGTCTTGAGCTAGGCGAATTTAAAAAGGCGTATTTTTATTTTAAGGAATTTCCTTGGTTTAATTTACAATACTGGCTGGCTAAGTAATTACTTATGTATTTTTTTTTAATTAGTCATGCTGTCACTAATCTAGCTGTAGCGTACATAAAATCTTTGTCTAACGTCGAATTGCTAATGCATGTGATGATTTGAAGGTGTTTAAAATTTATAGTGTACAAATATTTACCTAATAAAATTATCGAAACCATTTTTAACCACGGGTTTTGGTTCTTTTATGCTGTGACTATGTGATCGGGAAAGTAGTAAGTATTTTACTTTTTATGCCATAGTTTAAAACTCAAAAAAAATAGAATGTTAAATACCATGAGTACCTACTTCTCATTAAGTCGCTTTCCTCAAAAGTATCTATGAGATTTTTAGCAAAACAAGAATTAAAATTAAAAATAACGATTTTTCGTAAATCCATGTCCTTTTAAATGTATAAAATGCTTATAAAAATACACAAAGATCTTCCTGAAAAGATACAATAATGTTTGGGAGTTTTTCTTTTTTTCTCCCGCGTCACTCCAAGTACCCATTTATAAAATACCCGTTTAAGAGTAATCTTCGAAAAACCTGATAATAGTAACCTACGTAATGTACGTAATGATAACCTTTTTAGGGTTCCGTAGTCACCTAGGAACCCTTATAGTTTCGCCATGTCCGTCTGTCTGTCCGTCCTCGCTTAATCTCTGGGACCGTTAGCACTAGAAAGCTGAAATTTGGTACCAATATGTATATCAATCACGCCGACAAAGTGGTAAAATAAAAATTGGAAAAAAATGTTTTATTAGGGTAGCCCCCCTATATGTAAAGTGGGAAGTGATTTTTTTTTAAATTTCAACCCTAACGTGTGATATATCGTTGGATAGGTATTTAAAAATGCATAGGGGTTTACTAAAATCATTTTTTGATAATGTCAATAATTTCGGAAATAATCGCTCCAAAAGTAAAAAACAATGTGTCCCTCTAACTTTTGAACCATAAGTTTAGAAAATATGAAAAAAATCTGAAAAGTAGAACTTTATAAGGACTTTCTAGGAAAATTATTTTGAACTTGATGGAAAGAACAGTTTTTGTACAAAAAAGACAAAAGGGTTCTACAAAATAATTTCTGGACTAAGTTTGTAGTATAATCGTATATGCAAGCATTTTTTTAAACTCATAAGTGGGTACACTTATTGTGACGGACGGGAAACTACGGAACTCTACACTGAGCGTGGCCCGACACGCTCTTGGCCAGTTTTTTTTCATAGTTTGTTCAACATCTTCAATATCAATCGTAACATCATATGAATTCTTGTTCACGATAAGTGGGTACCCAGTCCAACAGTTACGGCAGCCGTGTACCTATTCAGGACCAATAATAGTTTTGAATACTTTCTCTTCCATTTAGAGTGGAATCAGTCAAAATATGTGTATAATATCTATTTATTTATTTTTATTCCCAACAATATCATTACAGACTAGTCCAAATCGATATTGAGATTTCTTATTACTAAACTTACAAACTAAATTCCGTAACAAATTTAAAAAAGTGCTATCTTAGTGAATTCACATAAATTGTATTATTCGCACAAGGCGTGACATGAATTTGAATTTTTAAGCTTTCTGTTCCAACGCCTGTGAAAAAAAAATATAATGTAGAATTCGCTTCGTGATTTGAAGCTGGGATCATGGAAGGAGGGTGAGATGGACACAAAAAAAAATAGGATTATCAAAATTTTGCAAGAAATCTATCAAGGGACTCAGCTATATACTAATACAACTTACTACGACTAGCTTCTGCATAATTAAACGATTTCCACGGCGGTAGAGGACATCCTCTACCCCCGTGGAAAACGTTTAATTATTCCGAGGAAATGGGATAAAAAGATTAGGTACCTACTTACATCCTATGTTCTTCTCCAATATCCAATCTGTCCCTACACCCATTAATAAAAATCATTAAAATTGGTTCTGCGGTTTGTACCTATGTGGAAACGTAAGAAACCGATAGATAGGAGTTACAATCGCATTTTATTATAACATTGGATAACTAGCATCTGACAGCTACTTCACTCGCGTGAAAATAGGACATTATCCTTAGGGCATTTTTCTCTCCTCGGGATCAAAATTTCGTATCGTATTGTGTTTTTCCAGAACATAGTATCAAATCATGCACCATGGACCCGTGCACCAAATTTCATCGAAATCTGTTCAGCCGTTTTAGCGTGAAGGAGTAACAAACACATAAATACAAACTTTCGCCTTTTTTATTGTATAATAAACTTGCGTGCAAAAAAATCGGCCTACCCCATAGGCAGCGCTTTGGAACCCAATAATAGACCAAAAAATTTTATATATTTAAAACTTCTTTTAGTATTATTAAAGATAAGTTTATAAACTTCTTTTACACATACTCTTTATTTTTAGTAAATGTACCATTCCATAAGTGCACATTATCGACTCAAATCGTCGAACACCCTCATTTTACACTTTTTATAAAACATAATGTTTCTTATTTGCTCCGTATTTAAATTGAATCAAATCTGTCTTTATTTGGAATTTGCCTAACTTTGTTGGTTTCTTGATCATCTGACTTAATTTTAAGCGTGTTTACTTCATGTAAAAATTGATACAAGTCCAACTAAGGCCTCTTAAGTAGAGTCAGGACATCGTGGCTAGAAGTTTTTGTTTAAGTTGATCTGCAGTAAGACGAGTGCGCTAAAGGTGTGTTGAAGACCGGAAGTTTCAATAGACGCTCGGATTCAGGCAGAAATCGGACGATATCAGAGCGCGATGACCGATTTTTGGTATCAATGTCTTTGCGTAATCGACATCTCACTGGAGTTCAGGTGCAACAAAAACTTTTCTATGTTTAAAGTCTCAATAAGTGAGTGGATTGCTCGACGAAGACTTGCAGAAAGGAGATTACATCCACACAAGCCTGCCAATGATCCGAAATTATCTCATGCGCATCGCTAAACGTGGTTTCAATTTGATCATGCTATAAATAAGTCTGTAAAATCAATAAAAAAAATCTATGACTTTTAAAACAAGTGCAATGAAGCTTTCCTTCTTTATCTATGTATAAATTGATGCCAAAAACGTTTTAAATTAATTTTAGTTTTTCTTCTAAGTGTCGTGTTTTAAACCAAAACATTAGGGATGGGCCTTTTTTTTCGCACCCAAGTGTATTAATGTCATAATAAAATGGATAAGTAGGTACTGGGTGCTAAGAATGCCGTTATAGGCTACCTGCAGCGTAGGTATTATATACATTGGGGGCCATTCATTAATTACGTAAGTCTATTAAAGGGAGAGGGAGGGGGTCGATAATGTTTTATTTTTTCTTACAAGGGGGTGGGTCTTGATAGTACTTACGTAAGATCACAAAAATTCGCCTTCACCGCCTTCAGTTCTTGGGTGTCGAAATTTCCTCTGACCTCAATTTTGGGCGGTTCATTGAGTCCAAAGCCAAAGTAGCTGCTAGGAAACTAGGCGTTCTTGCAAAAGTCCGGCGGTACTTCACACCGAGACAGCTTTTAATGTAATACAAAGCACAGGTCCGATCGTGTGAGGAGTACTGCAGCCACATATGGGCTGGTGCTGCAAAGTGCCCTGGCAGCTTTGGACTCGGTGGAAAGGCGTGCGAAGAGGCTGATTGGTGATCCAGATTTGGTTAAGTCCAATCTTCAAAGCCTTGAGCACAGGCGTAGGGTAGCCAGCATTTCGGTGTTTTATAGATTGCATTTTGGAGAGTGTGCGCAGGAATTGCATGCCTTGATTCCGCCATCTCATTTCTACCATCGGACAAACCGACGCACGGCGAGTATCCACCCTTACGTTGTTGAAACATCTACGGTCTGGACTAAGCGTTTCGCCTCTTCATTTATACCGCGTACATCGAAGGACTGGAACAGTTTGCCTGCTGCGGTCTTCCCGTCTGATTATAATTTAGGTGTCTTCAAGGCTAGAGTGAATAGGCTCTTAATAAACTAGTGCGCCTCACCATCAACGATTGCATCATTGCTTACCATCAGCCGGGATCGCAGTCAAGTTCTAGTTTATAACAGATAAAAAAAAGAACAAAAATACGCAAAGTTAAGATTTGATAAAGCACGGGCAACCGCGTGAGTGCCGATGTGCGCTCGGATGAGTTTAGGTGAACTCTTTCCATGGCATCGTTACTATTACTACCCCTCCCCGCTTATGTACTAGACATTCCTAAAAATGTTACTTTTAAAAATAAACATCAAAACCAACCAAACGTATATTGGTTGTTGATGAATGACGAATGAAGATCATTCGACATTCATCAAAACCTTTTTATTGTAACATTTTTTTTAAATCTATCATTATTAAGTGTTACTTTTGGAAAGGCTTATTTCGACAGAAAGATTAAGCAAGATTGATTACAAAGCTAGTCTTTTTAGAAAAGAAAATAAACACCTTTTTACGTGGTCCTTTTTTCAGTCCATCTGAAATCATTAAATAAATAAATTTGTTAATACCAGACTCAGACTAAATTAAAAGCCGCATGACGCGAAATAAGCTTCATACTTAACGTAACTTTTTTGATGTGGTGAAGTAATAAAACTAATTTTAGAGGCAGAATAAATAATAGATAAATAATCACAACAAAATTTATTAGCATAATTCCATTTCCTACAAAAATGATTTGGTTAGTTTTGTCGGTTGATTGCTTTATCATTTTCTACGGTTGCAAAATGCTTAAAACGTATTCGTTTTAAGCATTTTGCGTTTGTAATTATTTATCTTGGCTTGGGGTTTCATCAAGATAGAGCTTAAGTACTTTAAATTAAGTAAACAACAACTACTTACCGTACCAGTTGTCACACGGAGGGAATGTACCTACTTTAAATAAATTATTGTAGACTAGCTATGCCCGCAACTTTGTTCGTGTTCATGTTTTAAATGAGACAGCCGCGGGACATTCGGTAAAATAATTAGCTTCTAAATACTGCCCTGTTTTTTTGATTTGTTTTTGTTTTGCACAGGACGGACGCCAACAATACACTTATTTAAGCCACGCCCAACGTGATGACGTCAGGACCTAGTTGAGAGTCACAGTGCACAGTTGTTTAGGCCGTCTCTTCTTTGTACTTACTCCGTGGTCTTACGTAATAAATGAGTGGCCCTTATGTAGGTACCCGATTGCCGCCTAGTAAGGAAATGTTTTGATCCGGTATCCTTGGCAACACATAGGAAAACTTCGTATTTTCCGATCGATGCTCCGGGCATTTGTAAACAGATCAATTTTCATTTTTGTTTTTAAAAATCCCTTATTGGATAAAGTCTATTGCATTATTTTGAGTGCTAAATTTCGATGAAAATAAGACGTTTTGATATGTCTTTAGGTGAGTGACAATTTTGCTGTTATCGTACGTTAAGTTTGCATCATTGCGTTTTTATTGAATGAAAGAGATGGCGGGACGAGCTGGACGGGTTTCGCAAAGGTTAGTTAAAGGTGGCGCGCCCAAAGACTATCTGCAAGGACTTGGGAAGGCCTTTTTTGTTTTGTATTTTAAAGTAAACATAAACACATTAAAGGCAATTTCATTTAATGAAATCTTAGGCAGCGAGACTCCTTGTTAACAGCGGATAGCGGCAACTTGAGCCTACTTATGTACAGTTAATAATATGCCATATAATGTATCCAAAGACCTACTAGAATAAATTATGAGGAACTTTTGTACCCGGGTTTTGATTTGTATTCTCGAAGAACTTTTTCATTCATTTATTTACTAGCATTAGCTATGTAGCGGCTTTGCTGGCGCGAATTTAGTACCTACTTTGTAAAATATAATCTTTGTCTTAATCCGGAATATAAGCTATCCTGCCACCACTTTTCATTCAAATTCCTTCAGTCGTTTGAGTATGAAGAAGTAACAGATATTTTGCATTAATTTGTAAATATTAGTGTGATTCTATCATTACGAGTTTCTTTTTAATTCGCCGATTTAACATCATACATCTTTATCTAATATACCTAACGATACATTTGTTTTGATTTCACCTACACAATAGGTCCATCTTGTTAGAAATCAGGTAGAGCGTGCGCAATGCACGCTTCGTCCTGTAGCTACATAGAGCCAGGAAAATTTAAAACAAAATATTTTCTTGATTCAGGGTCAAGTCCTGAGGTTGCCGGCTCGAAACCAGGCAAAGTACCAAATTTTTTTTTCAGTTCTTCGTACCTGTGTACTTTTCTAGGTTTTTCTTTTTTTTACTCTTTATTTTTTTAGGGTATTTTATCCACACGGATACGTCAACCTCATTGTACCTTATACTCTATTTATTTATTTTATTTTATTTATTTTCTAAGTTTATTTAATACATTCTGACATTACGTGCTTCAGAAAGTACGTAAAACTGGTCCTGGTTGTCATTCGTAGATCTTTGACAGTCGTTACAGCCAGACGCCAGATTTGGCTAACAGTCTATCCAAGAAGTATTGTGTTGCCCAGTAACTGGCTTGTGGAGGCCTGATAAGTAGCCGCTCCATGTAAAACACGGGTACTCAACCGCACCCGACTAGACAGTAAGGCTACTTGTTTCCGGATCAACAGTCAACATTTATTAGGTATAGTTAAGTTTGTTATTTATGCTTTTTTAAGGCGGTAAATCATCAATTACTCCTCCCGCTTTATTGTGTCATCAACAAGCGCTCTGAGTTTGTGCTAATTACGCTGGCTTCTTTCAGAAATAGGCTGTACTTACGAGTATTTACTTTTGCTTTGGAAATATTTGAAGGTTTTTGTTTATCATAAATAAAATAATTACGCAGTTATTCTATTTTCGTGAATATTGGTAATAAAACTCCTTTTCTTATTTCTTAATCTTGTGTACGAAAGTTATGTAGCAGCTTCCACTCTTCTCATGTTCCTTCGCCGGCCAATCTCTCTGCCAGTGTTTGCTAGGCCTATGCGGAATTATTTCACATGTTTAAAATGACCCTGGACAGCAAAGGGCATCTGAAGGAACCTAAAATATACAGGAACGTTTTATTCAAATGTATAATGTATATGTAGTAATTTTATCTTTACAAATCGATAGTGTTACATGTACCGGATCGACCCTCCACGGGATTAAAACGATTAAAATTTAACGGTGTATATTACAATGAAATAAAATTCAAATACAATTTTTTTAAAGATGGTTAAACCCAGATTTTCAGGCTAAAGTTCAGTTCAACAAATACTCGATTTCCATTTCTTAACCCGTATATCGGTGGTTAATTTCATACTTAATTGCCTACAATCGAAACACCTAATTATTATACCAACTATCTGTACAATTTATAAAGCTCAGATTCGCCTCTTTTGCTATGAGCCTGCTCGACTTGTTGGGTTGGGAAAGGGAGTCGCGGGGAAGCGTAGCACCGTCGTAGCAGTATATCGTAGCTTGCGTAGCGCGCCGCCCGCGACCCACGTAGCTCGCTACGAGGTTCGACGACTACGAATTTTGGTTTTGTCTACATTGGTTTTTAAACTGGTAAGTGATTGCGTACAATGCGTTTCAAATGAGAATAGGATCGCACGCCATGTTGTGACGTCACGATTTACTGTCTAATCGAGGAAAGAAATTTTTAAACATTAATTAATTTACGAAAAATTTAATTTATTTATGAACTGTGAACAAAAAAAGTTTAATCAGAATCCAGTTCTTCAATTTTACTCAAATCTGAGTTCTTGAATTTTGCCAAAATTTCTTCGATTTGACAGTACGACGAGACGTCAAAACATAGGAATCGGTCCTATTCTCATTTGGAACGCGTAGTACATATAAATACTGCTATTTGAATGATATGTCTAATAAATAGTTATTTATTTTATGTTATTCTTTGTCCTGTGCGAGTCACAAATAAACTATTTTCTTTCTCATTTAGTTTTGGTAATCATTTTATAATTGTGTTTTAGTTTTCCTACTGTGGTGTTGTATTTAGGTAGTTTTAGAGTAAAAAGAAAGAAACACAATTCTGGTATTAGGTTTTTAACAAATTCTTCGCCTTAGTGCCAATTAGATTTATGTAATATTGTTCGAAAAAGTTAAACCCACTACACACCTATAGCTCTTATTTAAGTTTCTATTAAGAATTTGTGTATTTTTTTCTGGGTGAACGTTCATTTCACAATTTAAGTTTGAGACCTGAGATTACATTTGGAAAACTGAAAGAAGATAAGATTTCCATGAAAAGTTACTTTCACATATTATTCACCGGAGTTGCGTGCTGTTACTTATAGTTTCGCTTAGGTAAGGTATAATAAATTAATGGCTGTTCTGTCTGTCACATTACTTAAGTATTATAAGTGTTCTGTTTATGTGAACCCATTTCCTCGAAAACTGTGGCGTGTTTTTCGAAGTAATAAAATGCGTAGAAGAAGATTTATAGTGGAAAATTATAGTTCTAAATTGAAGAACTATAATTTCCCACGATATAAATATCTTAAATGTTATTTTTTTGGGATCTTAATAATCTACAGAAGTTCTGAAACTTGACGATGGCATTGACCCCTGACATGGTTGATTTTGTATGAATTTATCAGTATTTTGGCGTTCATGATAAAAATTCGAATCGTTTGCCCCACTGTATCCTGTTGTACGCACTAGATCATACTGGGGTGAGCACGGCCCACTTGTGTGTAGTAAGGCTGCCATTTGGTCGACTCCTAAGCCAAGTAGGTATCTAATTATTGTATTCGCTTTCGGTACCAAAATGCTTTATCTAGCCTTTCAATGTTCCCAATGCTGAGACCAAGGCCTCCATCTTGTAGAGGGAATGGACCACAATTCACCACGCGGGTTCAGTGCGGGTTGGTGGATGTCACGTCTTCAAATTTTTCGGTTTCCTCACGATGCTTTTCCTTCACCCGGTTTCCTCACGATGATTTTCCTTCACCATTTTGAGAGCAATGGTGATGAAATAAATTACACAAAGTAATGCGACTGGCTGGGTTTTGAACCCGCGACTTACAACTCCGTAAGTCGGGGCCGTTACCACTCGGCCACCACTGCTCCTTTCGTCTAATTATTCAAAATAGAAAATATTAAGTACAAGTAAAGCAAACTTGAATAAAACGCTACAAACGAAATGCTTCGTATCTTTAGATCTTCTCATTTATAGCGTGCACCGTTTTTCTTCTCGAGATTTGATTTGATAGCATTTAACCCTCCAAACGTAAATGGATTGTACATTTACGTTTGGAGAGTTAAATAAAAAACGAATTCAAGAAATGGTATCAAATATTAATTTCATGAATTCGTTTTATGAAACAGTAGAATAAGAATGTTAATTATTAATTCACAGTATAATGACAGTGCGAAGAAATTCAGAGAGCGAGTGGTAGATAAAATGATAGAGATGGGAGACATGAATGAACGAAGTATAAATGAAAGCTGGAATGAGATTGCTGAGTATATTAGACTTGCAGCGAAAGATATTTTGGGAGAGACGAGAGGAAAGGGTACAATAGATAGGGATACATGGTGGTGGTCGATAGATATACAGAATGTGTTGAAGGAAAAAAAGGTGAAATTTAAGGAATGGCAGCGTATAGATCCGGAAAACGTTAGTTTAAAGTCTGCAAAAAAAAGTGAATATGATGCTTTAAAGAAAAAAGCCAAAAAAGCCGTGGCAATAGCGAAAGCAAAAGCGCAAAACAAGCTATACGATACACTAGACAGTCCGGAAGGCCAAAAAGATCTATACCGGCTTACTAGAGCAAGAGAGAGAAATGCAAGAGACGTGTGTCAGATAAAGTGTATACGGGATGAAACTGGAATGATTCTACCAGAAGATGAAAAAATCAAAGAGAGGTGGAAGGACTATTTTGAAAGACTGATGAATGAGGAAAACAACTGGAATGGGGTTCTAGAGAATAAACCAGTGAATATGGGTTTAGTGAGAATGATTAGTATGGATGAAGTCAGAATAGCTGTAAATGGAATGAAAAATGGTAAGGCAATTGGCCCAGACGGAATACCAGTTGAAGTGTGGAAGTTGCTGCGAGTGGATGGATGGACGTGGTTAGCTTTGTTCTTCAATAAGTTGTTGCAGGAAGAAGCCATACCTGATGATTGGTGCAACAGTTCCCTGGTGCCCATCTTTAAAAACAAGGGTGATGTGCTTGAATGCAACAACTACAGAGGAATAAAGCTAATGTCACATACTATGAAAGCCTGGGAGAAAGTTATTGAAAGGAGACTGAGAGAAGAGAGTGACATTTCACAGAACCAATTCGGTTTTATGCCTGGTCGAGGTACAACAGATGCCATTTTTGCCATACGCCAGCTGTGCGAGAAATACAGAGATGCGCATAAAAACTTGCACATGGTGTTTGTTGACCTCGAAAAGGCATATGACCGGGTACCTCGTGAGGTTCTGTGGTGGGCCCTTAAGGAGAAAGGTGTGCCTGGAAAGTATGTGCAGTTGATCCGAGCAATGTACAGTCAGTGCAGTACCCAAGTCCGGTCTACGGTGGGCAACACTGGCAGCTTCAATGTGGCTGTCGGCTTACATCAAGGGTCGGCTCTCAGCCCTTACCTCTTCCTGATGATAATGGACGCTTTGACGTCGGACCTCCAGGAAGAGGCTTCCTGGTGTATGCTGTTTGCCGATGACATTGTGCTGGTTGCCGAGAGTGGCCTAGAGGTCCAGAGCAAATTGGAGGTGTGGTGGCATAGACTGGAAAGTGTTGGCTTAAAATTAAGTAGAACGAAAACTGAGTACTTATTCTGCGATTTTGGCGGTCTCTCCGGTTCTGTGCCCTTAGCTCTCGCTGGAACGCCCATACCAATCTGCTCCGACTTTCGGTACCTCGGGTCGCTTATCCAAGGAGATGGGGAGGTAGACCGAGACATAACACATCGGATCAATTCAGGATGGATGAAATGGCGACAGGTCACTGGAACAACTTGTGACCCACGGATGCCCCTCAAGTTGAAGGGTAAAATCTACAAGTCCGTGATAAGACCTGTCATACTGTATGGATCAGAATGTTGGGCTGTGAAAAAGACGGATGAAAAAAGATTGCATGTAGCGGAGATGAGAATGTTGAGATGGATGTGCGGTGTGACGAGATTGGATAAAGTGAGAAATGAGTATATTAGAGGAAGTTTGAAAGTGGCGCCAGTGACTGACAAGCTGAAGGGGAATCGTTTGTCTTGGTATGGTCATGTAAAGAGGAGGGATGAAATGCATGTTACCAAAAGAGTTATGAGTATACATGTGGATGGGTGGAGAGGGAGAGGGAGGCCAAAGAAAAGATGGATGGATTGCGTGAAGAATGATATGAAAGAAAAGGAAGTTAGTGATAGCATGACGAGTGACAGGGTAGAATGGAAGAAAAAAACGTATTGCGCCGACCCCAAATAAGATGGGACAAGGGCAGGAAGAAGAAGAAAGTATAATGACAGTAGCTCCAAGATGCCCCAGATTTGCTTTAGTCACTAAAAAACTGACGCTTCCTTTCGCCCCACCCAGAATGAGAAATTTATTTATTTTATTATCCTACTACTGTCATTATAAACTATGAATATGGTCAGTCATTGGACTTACGTCCAGGGCCGCGGTAACTCGTTCAAACAATTCCGCACAAACAGTTGCGCAGGAGGTACGACAAATAAGTAGGTGAGCAAAGAATAGCTATTTATTAATCATAGCATAGAAAATAATAAATATAAATAGCCTGTTGCGTTCCCACTGCTAGAACACAACTTACAATTGAAGAAAGATAGCCTTTCTTCAATTACGAAACTTATGTAGGTAGGCAGAAGCACCTCCATACATGTGTAAAATTCAAGGTAGTATCCTTGAAAAAGAATATGGTTCCTTTGTCATTGTTTTACGGAATTTACCGAAGACTTTTTTAGTTGTTTTTACAGTCCATTCAAAGGTTGTCTGGTACTTATCGCTGTCAGAGATAAGACCGCTATTGCATCCATAAATTTAAGTTTGTGTACAGTTAGTACTATTATGATAGTACAAAGTTTATTCTGTTCTATTCTAGCCCTATATGTACAAGGTGTAAATGCAGCCGCTTACTATTTTATAGGAGTGATTATATTATACTTCTCATTCTGAAAGAAATCTTAATGAAAAATCTCTTGACATGGGCTCGTTCAGTGCTGTAGGTAGTATGTAGTAGCGTTGTTGGGACTGATAAAGCTGACGACTCTATTGGCCTCTTTTTTTGGCAGCCAGGAAATCAAATAGCTAGAGAGAGTGTCAGACTTCTGACTAAAACAAAAAAAAAACCTTCCTACCTGTCCCTTTAATTGCTCTTTGCTACTACGTCTGGCCTATATCTAAGTCAATGTGTTGTACTGCTTGTTACGACATATGCCGCCGAAAGAGGTTATACTTTCCACATTTCTTGCATTTGGGTCTTTTGGCTGAATATTTGAATCGATGCTTCTGTGCACAGCGCTAGCATGTGTCGTTGGGAACCGCTGCTGGTTGGTTTGGAAGTGCTAAACTGTCTGACACTTTTTGGCTGTCTAGAATTGTTATTGTCTTCTTGTGGTCTGTGTACTAGGAACTATACTGAATGTACACCTCGTTTACTACCTTTGATAATAGACATAAATGAAGTCTACGTGTCTATCCTTCCATGCCTAAGACTAGAAAATCTAGAAACCAGACGTAATTGCGTTCCAGGGTCACGGTTACTCTTTCGAACCATTACGCGACTCTCTCTCATCCGATAATGCCCTAGCTGCAGATAAACTGTTTGATTTAGATGTACCGCTATAGAAGGAAGTTGAAAGTTTGTGACGATTTCAGGTGACTAAACTGCCAAGCCATACAGATAGGGTATCATTACGGTTAATCCAATTAATACAATAAGGTTCATATGGGTTGTCGTGTTACTACCCGATGGACTAGATTCACAAGCCAAGCATTATTTATTCACATCGCCCTACATTTCACAAGGCTTTACGTGTATTTAATAGTATCGGTAGCTAATGTTATAAGTTTTTACACAATTCAATTATATTAGAAACCCCTATCATAAAAGGTTTAGTATGTTTTTATGTAATTGCAATGGCAGGTACGCTTTTGGCGATTAAAATGAGTCAGCATAAAGATTATATAATACTAGCTGACCTCACAAATGTAGTTCTGTCATAGTTATTAAAGAAATAAATGAGTGGGGGTAGAAGGGTAAAAATAGCCTACGACTTATTCTCAGATCTATTAAATACTAGCTTTTGCCCGCGCGGCTTTGCTCCCGCTCTTCCCTACTTCAGCCTACTATACCCTACTCTACCCTACTATACCCTACTCTACCCTACTATACCCTACTATACCCTACTCTACCCTACTCTACCCTACCCTACTCTACTCTACCCTACTCTACCCTACTCTACCCTACTCTACCCTACTCTACCCTACTCTACCCTACTCTACCCTACTCTACCCTACTCTACTCTACCCTACTCTACCCTACTCTACCCTCCTCTACCTTACTCTATCCTACTCTACCCTACTCTACCCTACTCTACCCTACTCTACTCTACCCTCCTCTACCTTACTCTACCCTACACTACCCTACACTACCCTACACTACCCTACTCTACCCTACACTACCCTAATTTTCATTTTTTTTTTTCCATAAGAACCTTCTCCTCATAATAACGAACACAACAAAAAAAAATTTAGCGAAATCGGTCCAGGCGTTGTTGGGTTATGCGCTTACCAACACATTTTGCGATTCATTTTTATATTATAGACTAGCTTTACCCGCGCGGCTTCGCTCCCGCTCTTCCCTACTTCAGCCTACTATACCCTACTCTACCCTACTATACCCTACTCTACCCTACCCTACTCTACTCTACTCTACCCTACTCTACCCTACCCTACTCTACCCTACTCTACCCTACTCTACCCTCCTCTACCCTACTCTACCCTACTCTACCCTACTCTACCCTACTCTACCCTACTCTACCCTACCCTACTCTACTCTACCCTACTCTACCCTCCTCTACCTTACTCTACCCTACACTACCCTACTCTACCCTACACTACCCTAATTTTCATTTTTTTTTTCCATAAAAACCTTCTCCTCATAATAAAGAACACAACAAAAAAAAAATTAGCGAAATCGGTCCAGGCGTTGTTGAGTTATGCGCTTACCAACACATTTTGCGATTCATTTTTATATTATAGATGAACGACAGGCGATTTTTATATAGGTATTAGATTAAATTAAATTATTTCCTAGAAACCTTGAAATCTATTTCTATGGAAATGTCAAGTAATATTTGTACTTGGGTTGAGTCATGTTCGCGGTCTCTTTTAAAATGCTACGTTCCGTAATTCTGTGAATCAAAGATTGATATTGTGACACCAAATTATAGCATTTCCAGTTACCTTTTTATTTCAAAACTCGTATTTTCATTTCTCTGTCTATACATGTTCCATATAATTCTATCCCAATCAAATGGTGACGATAATTAAAATATTATAATAAATAATAATAACCATTTTATTTTCTGGCATCGGAGACCCATAGAAAAAATACATAAAATAATCTTAAACAATAATTAACTAATGCATAAGTATCTAATTGTTATAAAAACAAAACATTATTATTATATATTATCCCCTACGGATAATTTTTAACCTTCACGTATGAAGCCTCTGGCTATGGTGTTATGTTTTGGCTATTAGGTTGTGTACCTACTTATAAAAAAAAATACTGCAACATTTTGGTTGAACACGGGGTAGGTCTGTAGAAGTGGAGGGGGGGAGAGCATTGTCTTTGCCCTACAATGGGACAACACGTGCTCATAATAGTCTAAACAATCTTTCCATTGTTCCAGGGTAGATAATGAATGAGCGAGGCGCTCGACGCGGCGCAGGCGCTCCGTTCTACGCGCCACTGCGGCGCAAGACCTCTGCCGAAATCATTAGCGAAGCTCGCGCAGCCATATACGGTGGTAAGACAAATAAACTTCTTCGTTTATAACAAGCTTAGTGAGCTTGCTCAATACACTGACAGCGAAAGTAGGTTTACAATATATTAGACATACAGATCTAATGGACTGAGAACAACTCTACGCTGGTATGAAGTGGTACTGTGGTACAAGCAAAAAAATGTGAGAGGACGAGGCGATCACCCAGCCAGCATTTGACATTTTTGAGAGTTCGGTTTGCATGCAATGATAACACAGAATCTAAAAAATAGAACAGTAGGTATTGATAGTACAGTAGCTTTCTTTCTCTTCGGAGCAATACATTTTGTTAGGGTGTTGTTCAATTCTCTACGTCCATGATTTGCAGGATAAAACCATTCAGCAATGAAGCTATAATAATAATAATAATAATTTATTTATTCATACATAATCCTAATACAGATGGAGCGAAATATACAATTGCTATATTGACATAATCCTTTTCCGTGATTAGGCTATGTGATAAAGCATACAGTAAACCGTGTGCCTTCTGACACCTAAACTAGGACATAAATCCTGTATCTCAGGTGTCAGCGTTCCTTACTGACTATTCACAAAATGCAGCTTACATTTAAAGTTTTGAATCACGTTGAATTAAAATAAATTGAATTGAATTGAAAGCTACATCCAAGTTGGATGTTCTGAAAAGAAATGAAAATTGCTGTCTCTCACAATTGTATCACTCGAAGTAGTATTTTTGCAAGCTATACTAAATATGGGTACGTGTTATGTTTTGGTCTACCGGTAAACTTCGATAGTCAGGTCAATTGCCGACAACGATACGATAAAAAGCTGATGTGCAGATTGCACGCTTTTATTTACAACGTCAACACACAAAGGGTCAACAGGCGATGATAAAACATTTTCGTTAGCTATCCTGCTATGAGATAGCAGAGGTAATTGGGCTTTTTTCCGTGTTTATTTATGATGTAATTAATATGTAAGTTATTACTTATACCAAACAACAAATAACACTAATATGAAATGTTTTTATTTATTTAACAATTCATGTACCTACACACTTAACCTATATAAGAAAAGAAGACAGAAACAGAAAAATAGGTACATAGGAGAGGCTTATTTCTAACGAAATCTCTATCAATGCTTCCAGCATACCCGCGAAAGGAGAATTGGAAAAAAAGAGAAGTAGACACCGTGTGTAAAAGTGAAAGGAAAAAGAAACAAACAAAACAATTATTATAAGAATATACCTACCATATAAATATATATGTATTTATGATAGTACATATATATGTAGTATCATAAATATAAAAAAAAGCATCATTAAACAAAACATTTTCTGAAAATAGCATCTGTGTAAATTGGTTATTAAATGAAGCAGCAAGTATCACTTTAAATATTGGTATGAAAACGTCGTGGAACATCTTGCCATCTCTTTGGTACGCGCGTAGGTATCTTCTTCCTGTTATTTGAGTTTCCCCTTCCATTTTGAACAAATCTAGAAAAATTCTCTTTAAATATATATTTTTATGTTTATTATTAAATACTAGCTTTTGCCCGCGGCTTCGCCCGCGCGTACATTAAATATACTTAGCCTAAATCACTCAGGAATAAAGAAGCTTTCTATCGGTGAAAAATTTTTAGCAATCGGAATTGTTTTAGAGATCCTATCCTACAAACAAAAAAATAAACTTTGTAACCTCTTTATAATATTAGTGTACATTATATATCTTTTATACTTACTTGTAATAAAAAAAATGAGCCAAACACTCAATTCTTGTTCTTCTCCAAACAGATAGTTTTATAGAACTTTTAAAAAGATAAAGCGATTACCGGTAACCAGTCACCAGTCGTTTAATCGATGCAGTAGTTAGGTATCGCAGAATTCATCAAATCGTTATCGTTTCGCACATCGATCGCGGTTGTTAATTTGGCGCGACACCCACCGGCGGCGCCCTCACCTTGTCGATCACAAGGTGAGCTAACATTGAACAGTCACGATTCGTTCACAGCTTTACGAAAACAGTTTCGCATCGCCACGTTTGACGTCATAATAAAACAGATTGCCTTTATGGCTTTCAATAAAGTTTAGCGTTCACATATCGTCGGCAGTACTGTCGATTTCCAGCATTTTGTTTTATGATATTGAAACTTGTATATTTATGAGTTATAGTATTTTTTCTTTGTTTAACTTTTGTGAATGCTAAGTAGGTAAGGTTGTCGAACTACGCCTATTAACTACCTATTTATCAGAATTTAAACAGGCAGTTAAAGATTAATGACGAATTCGACCAGTTTTTCACCGACTTCAAAAAAAGGAGTTTCTCAAGTCGTTTGATTTTCTCTTATTGTTCAGCAATATCTTCGCTAAATGTATGTAAACCGATGTCGGCGAATCTGCTTTTGTTTCGAAGAGTTCGTCTGCCAGTTGGTTCCATTTGGTATTCAAATAGGACCAAAGTTGGGTGAAGATCTGATGAAGAATTTTAGAGATGGACCGTGGAACATTTCAATAAATGATAGCAAATCTTCTGAGATTGCTGCAATCGTCTGTTTATTGTTTACACCATTTTATAACGAAACATCACGCCAGTACTCTCTGAAGGAGTACCGCAAATGTGTACCTAAAGTTCAGTCTGGTAAACCCTCATTTTACTAATTATGTTCAAATACGACTATTGAGGTTATCAATTCAGGCATGATTTAACTCAGTAGTAATCCCACTGCGAAAGGAAAATGTGGGCTTTAATCAGTAAAAGTCCGAGATGCCCGCACGACCCACCCTGGAGTTAGTAGTAGTGAGGTGTAGTAGTACTACCTATAGTATAAGGTCTATGACCCTATCCATATGAATGTATCTTCTACTAATATATTAATACACTTATACTCTTTTAGTCAGTAATTAAAGGTAATCGCTTTAAAAACAGTTGTTTCAATACACTACATCCCCACATGGCGACCCTTGCCGTTTTTGGGGCGCATGACGCGTTTTCTATCTCGGCGTAGTGTTACGGCTCCAAACAAAGTAAATAAATTGAACTAAGTTTGAAATATTTGTGATAATGAAACTATCCTAATTAAAATGAATCGATTACATTTGATAAATTAATTCAACGTCCGGAAAAGTGAAAATGTGTCGATCCAACGTAGAAAAGGAGACTGCAGTCTTCGTGAACCAGAATTCTGCGGGTTCCAATAATGCACACATTGAAGAATTGAAGGCACACATTTCGACGATCAGTATCCTCATAGTAATTTGCGTTTTACTGGGTCTTGGCATTATATTTGATTCCTGTTATAACCAATAACGAAAATAATATCAGAAGTATCATTGACTCTATAGAAATGTACGCAGACAAGTTGTCGGAAACGGGAAAAAAATTGCTAATGACATTCGTTTTGAAAAGTAAATTATCAGAAAATGCTAAATTACGTACGAGTATATCCAATAATTACACATCTGTGAACGATTTTGTCAGAGATTTACGTGTTACACTTTTGCCTAAAAAATCGTTTACTGCAATACAATCACGATTACAAAACGCTACGCAAGGCTGGCGTCCAATCGATCTTTTTGGAACAGAATTAGAAAAGTTATTCACTAATCTGACAATATCGCAAACAAATGGTATTTCTGATAGTTATTCCGTACTCAAGCCTATCAACGAAAAATTGGCAATTTAGCGATTCGCAGATGGATTGAAGGATAGCAGGACTAAGTACAATTATTGCTGCGCGTAATTATGACAGTTTAAAGGACGCGATCCAGGCAGCGAGAGATGAAGAGTTAACATCGGCATCGACTTCGACCAACGAAAATGTCGTGCAGTTTTCACACCGCGGAAGAGGTAAGTTTCATAATAATAACAACAACTTTAGAAATGGCCGTGGATCACATAATCAGCAGTTCAACCAACGCAGTCGAGGACATCATTATCAGCGTAATTCAAATAATTTGAGAGGTAATTTTAGTCGTAATTCTAATAACTTCAGCAGACGTGATTTCAATAACTCACGTGGGCGATCATCTTATAACTATCGTGGTAGTGGACGTGGACGAGATTATCAAACTTCAAACGAAAATCGATCGAGTAATGAAACTCGTAGTAAAGGCCGTACCAATAGAATATTTTATTCCAACATTGAACAAGATAAGAACGACAGTACGCATACAACAAACGAAATGCAGTTTTTTCGATCTTAAATATAATATTTTATCATTGCAAGGTAAGGCAATTTTTTTAGTATTGTACATAGGTAATAGGAAGTATTATTGGTTAATAGATACCGGAGCATGTTTGTCCGTAATTAAAAAAGATGCGTTACCAAACAATAGTGCAGTAATTAGAGATGAAACCATCATAAATGGTATTGCAGGTAAAATTAGTTCATTAGGGTTTGTTCAACTTAGTTTGACTAATCGTGATGACCAACACTTTGTTGTCTTTAATGTCAAGCTTCATGTTTTTGATAACATACCATTAAAGGCGGATGGAATATTAGGTTTAGACTTTCTTTGTCAGCATGCTTCAAATATAAACTTAGAAACTAATGTCATTAACCTATCTAAATATGGAAAGTATTATTCATTAGAACTAAGTGATGTCATAGATTACTTAGCTGAGGTGTTACATATCCCAGCACGAAGTGAGTCGATACATTATTTACTATTAAATATTGAGAATATGAATGACTGGGTTATCCATAGTGAACAATTAGCAGAAAATGTTTTTCTAGCGGGGGATGTATTGGACGAATAAAAAATAACAGATTACTGGTTAAAATTTTGAACACTAACGCGCATGATATTTACCTACCAACTTTTCAACCACAGATATATTCAATTGAAGAGTTTCACTTATGCAATTTTAAATCAAACTATAACAGTTTAGAACGAGCAAAGAACTTGTTAGACATTTTAAATTTAAATCATTTAAAAATGGACGAACGGAAATCTATTGAAGAATTATGTTCTAAATATTCGGATGTTTTCTTTTTACCTGGTGATAAGTTAACGACTACAAATGTATATGAACAAACCATAACTATAAAACCAAATACAAGTGCGGTTTATACGAAGCGCCGATTGCCGCATTCTTTGAAAAATGAAGTAAATATGCAAATTCAAAAAATGATTGACAATGACATTATAGAAGAAGCGAAGAGTGAGTGGTCGAGTCCTGTTTTACTGGTACCAAAAAAAAAGTAGCAACGATAAGAAATGGCGACTAGTGGTCGATTATCGCAAGCTTAATGACTGTATTGTAGACTATAAATTTCCTTTGCCAAGTATCTCCTCAGTCAGGCTCAGTCTATTTTTCGCATTTAGATCTTAATCAAGTATATTACCAAGTAGCTTTAGATAAAAACAGTAGAGAGTATACAGCGTTTACTATTAGTACGGGGCAATACCAGATGAAGAGGCTACCTATTGGATTAAAAACAAGTCCAAGTGCTTTTAGTAATGTCAGTTGCTATGTCTGGGTTAACGTACGATAAATGCTTTATATATTTAGACGATTTAGTAGTCTTTGGAAGAAATTTAGATATCCATTATAAAAACTTAACAAATGTCTTGGAAAGACTTAGAAAAATAAAATCCAGAGAAATGTAATTTTTTAAGGAAAGAAATTCTTTATTTAGGGCATTTAGTATCAGGAAATGGAGTCTTACCTGATCCAGCTAAAGTAGAAGTATTGCAAAATTACCCTGTACCAAGTAATACTGATGAAGTAAAAAGATTTGTAGCATTTTGTAACTATTATAGGAAATTTATTAAAAACTTTGCAAGAATAACTTGTCCATTAAATAAATTAACTAGAAAACATGTACCATTTGTTTGGACTGAAGAGTGTCAAAGTGCGTTTGAAGCAATGAAACATGCTTTAAGCACACCATCAGTATTGGAATTTCCAGATTTTTCAGAAAAAAACGAGTTTGTCATTTAAACAGATGCGTCAGGGACGGCCATTGGAGCAGTCTTGTGCAACCAAAATGTGAAACCTGTAGCTTATGCTAGCAGCCCTCTGAATAAAGTTGAACTTAATTATCCAACTATTCAGAAAGAGTTAGTTGCAATTGTTTGGGCTGTAAAGTATTTTAGACCCTATGTATACGGTAAAACATTCACAGTTATGACAGACCATAGTCCTTTAATATATTTATTTTCAATGAAGGACCCATATAACAGACTACTTAAATTTTAGACTAGCACTAGAAGAATACGATTTTAAAATTTTATACTTAAAAGGAAAAGATAATAGCGTAGCAGATGCATTATCTAGACTTAGCATAACATCGGATACTTTAAAACAGATGCATAATGAAATTTCTTTAGTTATTACTAGAGCTCAGAAAAAACGTTTTGATGTAGAAAAACAATTGGATACATATAGTTTTAGTAAGCGAGACGAAACGTGGCCTGATCAACCACAAGTAGTTGAGGTACTAAAAATTCCGAGTAATTCTGTAGAAATGAGTTTTATAGGAAGTGATGAATTAAATAAATTAAAAAGACAAAATAATATAGATGAAGAAAAGGAATGTTTTATTTATAACAATCGAAGGAAGATGTTGTATATTATTCTTAACTTTAGAGCACAATTTACGCGAGCCGAATTTGTCTCTAAGTTAGGAGATTTTTGTAACCGAATAGGTATAAATGAGCTATGTTCGAACTGGTATTTGGTAGAGTTAGTATAGTACCATCTAGAGTTAGTCAGTACATAGAACCATTGTATAATCCAGAAAGTTATCCTTTAGATCTTAAGTATAGGTTACAAGTAGCACATCAAGATGCTCGTAAAAATTTACTTATAAGTAAACAAAACCGAAAGAGTTGTTATGATAAATCTTTAAATAATGTAACATATAGTAAAGGACAACTAATTTTAATTAGAAATGAAATAGCTAATAAGTTACATCCTCAATAGGAGGGACCATTTGTTGTTTTAAATGATTTAGGTGTTAATGTGGAACTATTAAAAAATAATAAAACTTATTAAATCCATAAAAATAGAACCAAACCATTGGCAATGCAACATAAGCAATGTAATTAAGTTATATTTAAGTATGAAAAAGAAAAAAAAAATTGTAAAATCTTTTTTTTTCTTTTATCACCCCCGAGGTGAGGTGTAGTATGGGCACGCCACAATCATGGCAGTAAGTCCCCTCTTTGAGGCGTGGCTGGAAAGACCTCACGGCGTCTTTACCTTCCGCATGACGCAGTTCCTCACCGGACATGGTTCGTTCGGGAGGTCGACGCCCGGGTGTCGCCACTGTGCGGAGTGCCCGGAGGACACGGTGGAGCACACAGTCGAGGTGTGCCCCGCTTGGGACCTACCGCCGTGGGATCTGGAGGCAACAGTGCTTGCACACATGCACAATATGCGCGTGGAGATGCAACGCCGGGGTGAAAGTCCGCTGCCGCGACAGGTCACGGCATGGCGGACAGAGCTCCGGCGGGATCTCATGGTGAAATGGCGTCAACGACTATCGCAACCCAGTGCTGGGCACGCCACAATCATGGCGG
The DNA here is from genome assembly GCA_910589285.2 of Mythimna ferrago. NCBI lineage: Eukaryota > Metazoa > Arthropoda > Insecta > Lepidoptera > Noctuidae > Mythimna > Mythimna ferrago. Next base: position 19,078,028 of record OU342690.1, on the reverse strand, counting down.
TAAGTCCCCTCTTTGAGGCGTGGCTGGAAAGACCTCACGGCGTCCTTACCTTCCGCATGACGCAGGTACTCACCGGACATGGTTCGTTCGGGAGTTTCCTGCACCGGATTCATGCGGAAGTGACGCCCGGGTGTCGCCACTGTGCGGAGTGCCCGGAGGACACGGTGGAGCACACAGTCGAGGTGTGCCCCGCTTGGGCAGAGCGGCGGAGCATCGCTGTGCCCTCGTGGGGGCGATCGGCGGCGGAGACCTCTCGCTCCGGGCCTTGGTTGAGGCCATGGTCCGGAGCAAGGAGGAGTGGCAGGCGGTCGGAAGGAAGAGGTCGAACGCATCAGGCAATGGCGTTCTCGCCGCCGCCGCCGCCGCCGGGATTCTGATCCCGATTTCCGGCCACCGTAGGCGCAGGCTTGCGGACAGTGAGCAATGGGTAGCTCGCTGTCCGGCCGTCCGGTAACTGTCCGGACAAAGCCCAAGTCGTCCACGGCGCGCACTGTTTCCGCGCGCCTCAAGGAGTTGTCAGCAACAGCAGGGGCCCAGCCGGGTCGACGCCTACTGGGGCCAGGGTTATCCGAAAGGGCGCTCGAGCCCCGGTATGAAGGCTAGAAGGAACGGGGTGGGTCTTTTAGTCAGTAAGAGTCTGACACTATCTCTCACTCCGCCCAAGAGCGGGGGATGTCATTGGATGATTTTTTCCCACCATAAAAAAAAAGGTGAGGTGTAGTAGTACTACCTGTAGTATAAGATCTATGACCCTATCCATATGAATGTACCTTCTACTAATATATTAACACACTTATACTCTTTTAGTCAGTAATTAAAGGTAATCGCTTGAGAACAGTTGTTTCAATACACTACATCCCCACAGTAGATATTTAAAGGTTTTTCGCCACAAAAAAGGTACCTTACCAAAGAACTTGCTTACTATTTAATTTAAGCTGTAGGTACCACAACTAAAAAGAGAAAAAACTCGAGGAATTAAAACTTGTGCAGAATATAGAACGATGTCTTCACCGCAACTTTCATAAGTTCACAAACGTGTCGTCGCTTTTCATTGGCTGATTATTTTACTGTTCGCTTTATTTCACGAACTGATATCTACAGCTATATGTTTACAGTTGGGGCTTTCCTCGTGTTGTGTCTTAAGGTGGTTGATCGCCGAGGTCACGCGGTCATTCCGCTTTGTTATTCTGTTGCTGACTCCGTTGCCAGGGTGAGCTCCTTCGCACGCCATACTTACATTAATAGTTCACATAACGGTGGTGATTTTAAATCAAAAGCTTTAATATAGCACTGTTCAAATAGAAGGTCATTGTCGCAGTATGTTACCGTTGAAGGCTAGTATTTTAATAGTTTGTTAATCACATGATTGAGAGGTAATTAAGATATTTTTAGTACCTGCTAAGTTGGAAGGGCATGTCGGGTAAAAGCAAACTAAAAGGTTTGAACAGCTCTGTTGACAATCGCGTGTCATGAAGCAATCTATATCGTCTTAAAAACAACGAAGCATTTAAAAAATTGTCTTTTTGAGGCAGGTCGGGTACAAACAGATTGGATTCTCATTAAATTTATTGTTTTTACATTACATGGAAGTAATCGCCGGTTTCCTTATAGGGCTAAACGACAATCGTCAACAATTTTATGCGCCTAAAAGCATTCACGCGATCTTTTCGATAGAATTTCAGATATTCAGGTGAAGTGGGGTGACGTCGTATTTATTCTCAGAACGGAAATACCGTTAAATAAATTAAGTCGAAATTATAATTCTGACTCACTAGTCAGTATACATACGCACAGTAAAGTTGCTGTGGCTCAAGGTATAACTTTGGCTCAAGTTTAAAACACAGTAAAAATACAGTTTTCCGTGTTCCTATGGTTAATAATAAGCTTGAGTCAGTCATACTCCGGGGCCAAAGTACAGTTTCTAAATAGTTCCTTTGGCCATGCTATATCAATCAAAGCCAAATTCTAGACCATTTTACAATTACCTATACGCAAAATACGCGTTTAAGATTGAGTTGCTGACACCAGCCTGAAATACAAATAGAGTCGATGATGCTGTCCCTATATATATATATATCCTCCCTATACATTTGACGAATTGTGGGTGTATTATGATAGCACCTCTGCTAAATCCAATGAAGAATACTCTCGTGATGTTATGTTATACTTATAGAGATAAAGTATTCATAGTTTCCTTTGTCTGTCCAGAGATGAGTGGCACATCAAGCGGCGGTGGCGTGGGCGCGGGCCTACGCCCGCTGCGCACACGCCGGCCGTACACGCCGCGTGAGCCGCAACGCTCGCTGTTTACCGACGCCAGCAAGAGGGAGCCCAGACCACCCAGCTCTTATGAGTAAGTTTACTTGATTTTTACCAACTTCCTATAAAGTGGCGTCGGGTATTTTAGACGATTATATGTAGCGACATTTATCATATTTCGCCGCCTATTTTCTTTAGATCTTTTATCATCGTAGAAATCCTACATCAATGATATGGCCAAACGAAGATAGACATATCATCAAATGTTAACGTTTTATCGATCTGGCCCGTTTTAGTTGGCCATATCGTAAAGTGATCAATTCTATGATCTGGCCACGACAGATATTATTATATTCTACTATAGTCCGAAATTAATACCGGGCAGTTGCCCGGACCAGACACAATACAGGTCTAGTCAAAGGATCCTCCTTTTCAACAGAGGTTTTCAGGCCTTTACACTCTCTTCCTCATTTCTAAATCTGAGACCGTGCACTTGTTGCGTGCCTGCGCCCCCAAGAATCTTTACTAACCCTTGAGAGCACCATCACATGTTTATTGAGTTTCAATTTACGTGTGTAAGAAAATAAAATTAAAACCGAAACACGCGATGTGTGAAAAACTTCTCATATTTACTTTTCGGCGCTGTAACACTCGTAGCACATAACAATAGTTATAAAGATGCTAAACCCAATTTCAAGAGAAAGGGTAACATGAAATGCATAAATCTTTGAATCAAGGGGTACAATAGTACAAGCATAATCAGTCTTATAATATTCCCCCTGCTGGGTCTCCTCTTCTGAGGGGAGGAAATGGACCGTAATCTAACACACAGCACTACCTAGTGCAAATTGGTTGAAGTCACATGAATTTTAGCTTCTAGGACATGCCAGTAACCTCACGATGTTTCCCTTCACCGTTTTGAGAGTAGTGGCAATGTAATAAATTATATAAAGTTATGCGCCTGGCTAGGTTTAAACCGGTGACCTACAACTCGTAAGTCGGGCCCATTGGGTCACCACTGCTCTCCCATCCAATCAATACCTGAGGCCCTACCAAGAGCTCTTAACGCGATCCTTTTGACGACCAGAACTGAACTGTTACTGGAATAGAGTTATATGTAGGATATATAGCTCCGTCACAGTATTACAATATCTCCGTCCCTCTTTCGCTCGCACGCCTGATATTTTAACAAGGCCCCTGAACTGGTCGGTACCGTACAATTCCTGATGATGACACTTTGTGCCGTAGCCTCAAGTTCCTAAGTCTGTCGGAGAGCAGCGAGGACACGCTGTCAGCAATGGACGCGCGCATCGCTCATATGGATGAGGAAACGCTCAACGAGATGCTCGCTGACACACATAACACGAGGAAAAAACCTGCGGTAAATATTTTAATAAAGAACTTTGTCGACTTCCCTCGTCGTCGCTTGATTAAAGACCACTTGTCTATACTTACTATTACAAATCAGAAAATTTTGATCGTTTGTTTTGTGGTACGCACTAATGTCAGAAACTACTATTGTAGTAAGTAGTACTATACTATACTAGTATACTAGTAAGTAGTTTCTGACATTAACGCGTAAAATAATTAGAAAATTAAAAAAATATAGTGTTGGATAGCCCTTTTCCGAGGAAGGGATAGCATGTACATGACTGGTTTATGCACGTTGCGCTGCGAACCCAAAACCTATGTTTTTTGAGCCTGCTAAGAAAACCTCTTCTTCGACCATCTCCAACTCGGTCTCCACCTCCACACCTGCCTCCATCTCCAATTTCAATTTCGACTCTTTAAAATCTCCGACTGCGACTTCAATTTCGAGACAACCATTCAGGGTTATACTAGCGCAGAGTCGAAGCGCATCGAAGCGTCAAATTCTTTACAACTAAAGCGAAGCCGCACGTATACGGTGTCAGCGTTGTTCACGCGCAGACGCGCGAATTCTGAAAAAAGCGCGCGTCATTTTAAAATCTCAGAAGTAATGTGTGCGTTAAGCTGTGGAGTTAAGGTTGAATTTGTTATGTACAGTTTTGGACAGACGCTTCGATGCGCTTCGACTTTGCGCTAGTATAAATTGACCCTTACGTAACAATCTTGCTTACTAAACAACAATAAAGACTTATGATACCACTGTACCATAGATATCAGTATCAACAAGTTATGTTCTTGCTTAGGTACCTGAAAATATAATATTAAATCGGTCGTAACTTCAAGTTTATTAAGTAAAAAAAAAAATAAGATTTACGTTATCTTATCTTCCATCATGATTTATGAAAGCAAGTATGCTTAATTCGATGCAGCTCCGCAAGGAAACGCGGCCAGTCGCGCCGGGCGATGTTTGGGGCGGGTTCACGAAGCTGCCGCACCTCAGCGGACGCAGCAAGCCGCTGCATCGCCGGAACACTACCGGCCAAGTGCACCCTGAAGGTTTGTGGAACATGAGACTATTAGAAAATAGTTTTTTGACAGAAAGGACATTGACCAGAGGTGGTTGTATTTCCAATTTTCCATATGGTTCCCTAAATAATTTTAAACTAAAAATAAATCGGTCTCAGGATTCAAGTTCTTAATTTTTGGGGTTTCTGAGTAATTGCAGATTTATTTTAATTTATTTACTCATAAAAATAATATTTAGCTCCATTTAAAATAGTAACAACCTTACTACAGCATGCAGATTTGCAAAAAAATACTTCTGGCTGCTTTTTAACAGTTAAGGATTAAGTTTTAAAATAGAGAATAACTACCTACAAAATAGAGAATCACGTACTAGAGTGCCTAGTGTGAGTTTATTTTACGTTAACGCAATCGACACGTTTGTAATGTTCGGCGCTCCGATTGGCCCGCTCCAAGCTCTTTACCAATCAGAGAGCCAAACGCGGCAAACGATTCGATTGTGTTAACGTAAAAACAACTCGCACTTTGCGCACAGGTGGCGATAAAAAAGTGCTTAGGTATTATCGATCTAGTTTAGAACTATGTTAATATGTAGCTTGTTTGATTGGTTTGGATATACCATGAAATTGATAGCATCTTGTACTTTCAGATTCCAAACCAGAAGCAAACCTAGGGCAAGCGATCTCAGTGACGCGACCGCTGGGCGACGTAGAGGGCAGCTACTTCGGCAGTGCATTGCACGCTGAAAATCTCACTAAATGTAAGAACATATTGGAATATCCCTTTTCTTTATATAGACAATAAACAAAACGCTTGTAAACCCAAAGGATTAGACAACATGTATAGCAAAATCCACGTTTTACCACTTTGCAATAAACCCATTCATCTCGTCGACCTCATTAGGGATGTTATGAAGCTCTATAGCCGGAACCGAAACCTGCATAAAAGTTTCTGATAAAGGCTGGGTCTAAATAACAGGATACTAAATGAAAATCTAGACTAGATATAAAAGTTAAATCTTGCTGATTGTATTTTATTTTTATAATTTTTAAATCAGTGAAACTATCCGAGATACCGTATAAGCCCAAATAACTTCACATCCGTAACTGTTATAATATTATTTCTATAATCGTATCTGTATTTAGATCCAAAATTTTATATCCTTATCAACCTTGGGCGTCATGAAACAAATGTGCAACATGTGCGTCTCCATGCAGCATTAACTCCGGAGGTGACAACGAAACGCAAGCAGTTTGCTTCCTCTAAGGCGGCATCGTGCGACGCGGCGAGCGGTGGAGGCGGCATCGGCCGCAACGATATTGACGTCAAACACCTCGCCGTGCAGCTGCCCAACACTTCAGGAGACAGCCTGGACCAGTAAGCTATGAGACTTATTATATTTTCAGTAGGAGTTTCTATAGACGTAATGTTTAAGAATTGGCTACAACTGGCCTGCACTGCAGGGCATACCTAACCGCACCTCGCTACTATAGGACTGTCCTATATCTGTTAATCAAAGAATGCTGCTAAGATGGTACGGATATGTTATGTGCAGACCCGATGAACATATCGTGAATAAGTGTCTTTCCATAGCTACAAAAAAGAGAGGGAGAAGTAGAACGCAAATTACCTTGATGAAAAACTTAATGTCATGCATGCCTTACTACTTTAAAGATGACGATGCTTATCAGCGAAATGAGTGGCGCCGAATGATTAAAAAAGCCGACCACGCGTAACAGGAAGCGAGGATAAACAAGAAGAGATAGTAGGCTTGTCACAAAACAATAGCTGTCTGTGTATCTGAATAATTTTTTGTGTAAAATTGTAATCTTTACCACGTCAAAAACTTTTTATTAATTCATAAATTGCTTAGATTGCTCGTCTTCTGGCAGCTTCCTAAGAGGTCTTTTGCGATTTTTTCATGTATGTACAGTATGACAACCCTAGAGCTATCAGAAGCTCTGTCCCAGCGCTCTCGCGACACTCAACGCGTACTGCTCCTCCTGGACGCAGTGATAGTGACCGTGCAGGCGTCGCCCCCGAGCGGCAGTCTGCGCGACATGCTGCTGCGCTCCTTGTACGTGCACGCCGACAGCGAGGATGAACGAGTGCTCGTGGCTGTAGCGCGGACTATGCTCACGGTAAGTATTCGTACAAGTATATGTCTAGAAGAAAATAGCTATAAACTTACCCCTAGGCCTGGAGTCTCGACATAGTTATTACGATAACATATTAATGTTGCAATTAGTAGATATAAATAAATTTTGCAATTAGTACATTATATGGACAGCTAAGAAGACCTATGAGTAAAAAGTAATTAATGGGATAGGCTTGACCCGTCTGGGTAAGGTGCGCAATGATATCGGGAGCTTAGGAGGAGAAGAAAGAACTATGTCACAAAAATAGTAGGTACTAAATTTTCCAGCACAAAAGATAGATAGAGGCATCCTTGCTATTTATTGACCAGACATCAACATCAACAAAATATTTTTTTTCTTTCTATTCTGAAATATTTCCCCATGTTAAGGTAGTTTTTTTAATGGCTAGTAATTTAGCGATCGGTAACCTAGGTCAGTTTAGCTCAAGGTCGAGAACAAGAAGGACCAAGCAGCATACTACTAACTCTACGAGTCTTGTAACTAATTCTTTGTTTCTAGATGCGAGTGACTGGCGCGCACTTGGCAGCAGCATGCAAACTTGTGTTCAAAATTGCAAAAAATGATAAAAACGACCACTTCTTTAGGAACACCAATTTGTTGGGTAAGTTCTACAAACTGATGAAACGGTAAAGCTATACACCATTTAAATTAGATGGTGCCTAAAATAGTAGCTGCTCGGTGTGGGGCCGCAGCCCCGTCACGTGTCAACAGAGCTTTGTCATTAGCTCGCTGTTAGATGACCCCTCCTGCACCACGCAACACTATGTAACTTAACGGTAGGCCCGTACTTTCAGGCTTGCGGATAGCGACTATGGGTAGCTCGCCGTCCGGTAAGGACAAAGCCCAAGTCGACGGTTCGTTGGGTTCCACGAGTGCTTCAAAGATATGTCAGCAAAATAAACAGGGTCCAGTAGGCTAATGCCTGCTAGGGTTGCGGAATTGTTCGAACGAGTTTCCGTGCCCCTGGAACGCAAAGGCTATCTGAAGGAGTATTTTAGTCAGTGAAAGTCTTACACTTCCTCTCGGTCCACTCAGAGTGGGAGAAGTTATTTGATGATGTCCTACCTACAGAAAAAAAAGCCTTTGCAGTCTGTCTAAAAAGTTAACCAACTTGAGAATTTTAAATAATATTTATTCATTTAAAAAATACTTATATTCAATACCTTTTATAAGGTTCTTCTGTTAGTAAACAATGATCAATATCTCTTAATCAACTTTGCTTATTGAACCAGTGTTGACTACATCAGATTTTATTAAATCCTAATAATTACCCATGTCGTTTGACTTTTTTGACAGACTCTACCTACAAAAATGCCGCAGTCGCAACTCGTAGGCAACTAAGCCACCAAACTAAAATGATGCTAGGCAGGCCACATCAAAATTGGGCGAAGGGCCAATTTTTTTGCGACTGATTGGATCCCGAACAGCAGGAGCTGGCGACGCGTAAGCGTAAGGCCCAGAAGGAGATAGTGTGGCGAGTTTGACTCCTACCTAAAGGATTGGTCAGAAGTAACTAAAGACATAGAAGAGTGGAAGAATGGAAGGAAGGCCTTTGCCCTGCAGTGGGACACGACAGGCTCATAATAGTAATAAGACATTACCGTCCTAATGATTAGCATCATGTTCTGTGCTTAGAGCTGCTGGTAGAAGGGTGTGGGCGCGCAGAGCCGGTGTCGGAGAGCTCGTGCTGCGTGTACGGCTGCGCCGCGCTGCGCGTGCTGGCGCTGGAGCCGCGCCTGGCCGCGCGCGCGCACCGCGCCGGCGCCGCGCACCTCGCCGCGCTGCATCTCAAGATACTTAATAATGCCGTATGTATTCAATGCCGTGGCTATGGGTGAGACCCGACCGTGACAATACGCCAACCAATACAATGTTTTTTTTATGATAGATCAATAAGTGCACCCAAGGACGAACCCGGGTTGTGGGAAACTATTGCGACATATGGAAAACAAAGATGGCTATGGCTTTGAGAGGGTTCTACTCATTTTAATCTTTTTTATACCTACTTCATTTTGATATTTGTGGATTTCCTCTGAAAATCCGCAAAAACAAAAATCTCGAATATTGTTTTTTTTTTATCTGTCATAAACTAGTGCTTGACTGCGATCCCACCTGATGATATAAAAATAAAACTGCTGTTACGGGGCCGCGAAATCGACATAGAGCCGGGCGGAGTTCATACAAAATACTCAGTGAATACAATCTCTCTCTCTCTCTCGACTCTTAAGTGGACTGGTTTCCAAGAACTATGTTTTATTAATATACATTGATAAAAAAGGCAGAGGGTTAAGGCATCTCCACTTAAGCTAGCCCATAAAGGCAAGAGAGAGGTGGGAGCTCTGTTTCTCGTTAGTGTTCACTACGGCCTCTTAAAGGTAAGGCAAAAGAGAGATGAAGAAAAAGAATAGTTCTCCCGGAAGCTCGAATAAATCTTCATGTCAACACCAAAATCGCACAATATAATCGTCTTTATCAGCCCTCTTATTCCAGAAAGCGGAAGCCCCTCGCTCCCTGAACGAGCAGAGCACGCACGCTCTGTACCAAGTGACAGGAGCACTGCGCAGTCTGGCGGGCGCGGTGGACCAGTTCGCGCACGAGTTCCTGGCCAGCGGGGCTCTGCCTGAGCTCGTCAATGCGCTGGGGTTGCACACCGATCGAGATGTGCTTACTAACGTGGCTAGGTGTCTGAGGTGAGTTTTGTACTGCTTAGCTCTTTAGAGGTGTCTTTTATTTCCTTGGAGAAACAACGGTATAGTGAGATCATCAATACTGCAAAATTCAGGAACTAGGGGGCTCCCTGAACGAGTAGAGCACACATGCTCTCTACCAAGTAACTAGTACACTGCGAAGTCTAGCGGGTGCAATGGATCAGTTTGTATGAGTTCCTGATCAGTGTGCCTCTGCCTGAACTTGTAAGGCTTGTACATAGATGCTAGTTGCTTTAAGTATTTTTTTTATTTTCAATTTGCTTTCATTACCGCTGCTGGGACTCAGGCCTCTTCTCTAGGAAAACGAATGGGCTGTAATCCACCACGCGGCCCCAATGCGGGTTGATGAGTGTCACATGTCATCGAATTTTTGGTTCTAGTACATGCCGGTTTCCTTACGATATTTTCCTTCATCGTTTTGAGAGGTGGTAATGAAATAAATTAAACAAAGTAATTGGGTTTGAATCCGCAAAAAAAATATCCGAAGACGAGTGACACTCAGCAATATATGCTTATGCTATGCTATAACAATAACAAGAGACACAAGAATGTCAGCTAGCAAGTAACAGCTGATTACTCGTCAGCGTGGTGTCCGGGTCGGCGGAGTGCTGCTCGTGGCTGTGCAGCTCGGGCGGCGCGGCGCGCCAGCTGGTGCGCGCGCTGGCCGCGTGCGCGCCGCGCGCTCCGCTCGCCGTGCGCCTCGCCTACACGCTGGGCAACATGGCCGCCGCCGACGAACGAGTCCGGAACGACGTAAGATTGTTCTTAATATTAAAGTCAATTAACCAGATCGGAATTCTATGAAAATACTTGCTTAACTTTTTTTTTAAAAAGATATACATATCTACAGGCATAGTCATATAAGAAGAAAGAAGGGAAAAAACGTAACTTATAACTACAATATACCTATTATACATTTTATAAAATGTAGGCCCCTATGCAAGAATCAGTAACAGTTTCTTTGATCTATCATTTCTGCGTATTTTTTGGGTGAGGGAATTCATCTTAACACCTCCACCCATGGAGGAAGGAGTGTCAAACTTTAACTTACTCATGTTCCTTAAAATGTTCTTTACGCTCTCCTAACTCGCTATGATAACTCTTTCGAACAATCCCGGAGCCCTGGCAGGCATCGACCCTAGTGGATCCATCACTTATACTCACGAAAGCTCTTTGAGGCGTGCGCGGGCCACTACGCGACGTAGACCTGGATCTAGTCCTTCCCATCGTATCTGCCACAGAATAGAAGAATGTAGATAGAAATCGCATAGCACTTCATTTGTATCAGGACCAGCGTACCCAAACTCACACAAAGACAGCTATATCATATTTCATAACACTAAGAAATCCTTATTGTGATTGAGCATTTTAATATTAATTGAAAGAAGGCAGTTTATCCATCATTACGTTTTAAAAAATAAACCATATGTCACTGTAAACAGAGTTGTTTGTTATCTACCCTTTAACGTATTACATCGCATAGAATAATAAAAAGAACAATTTCCACTATTCCCCGCTAGATGTCTCTATAATATAAGCAATCAATTTAGTGCTCTATTTACTTGTTATAAGATTAATATTTCCTAAATAAAGTCATTGTTAAACGACATTTTCTAGAGATGTACCATTGGCGTTACCTATTTTATCGATGTTGCGTTTTATTTTCAAATAAAATAAAGTCAACAGCAGGATTCGATAAATTACAATACAAAATACTTACGTATTTTTAACTTTATATATAAGGGGCTTGTAGCTATTTCATTAACCATGAAATTACTCATAATTGAAATTAAAGGTTTCTTTTGATGCTGAAAAACAATTAACGAATGACAGTGACAACAATCGTTGTTTTTCGCTTTTTGCAAATGAAAATTTAAAAAAATAGTTTAACTAATAAAATAGATACGTAAAAACAGGTAAAGTCAAAAATGCTGACTGATAAACAATAATTAATTTGTACGTAAGTTTTAAACATTACTTCTACACGTAAATTTTTACGTCAGTTTAAACTAAATGGTGCCGGGTGTTTCTTGGCTGACTACAAATTTGCTTTTAGAGTCCATACAGATTTGAGTAGAACTCTAACATCTTGACCTTCTTTGAGACTGTTAGGGTTCGGTATAACCAGATTTTTAATAAAGTGACTTCTTTTTTTTCTACCAATATCTAGAAATTCTTCAGAGCTCAAGTTTTGGTATTGCTGTGTTGAGAAAATTGTGCTAGTTTTTGTAGGAAACCAACTTTTCCTTCCAGTCTGTCTGGATCTTTAGGAAATATGAAGTCACAAAATAACACGACAGTTACATTTTGAACCTATGGAAAGTTTAACCCTGTTTACATTTTATTTACGAGTTATTTAGCTAAAATTAAAATAGTCTGCGTTTATAAATTCGTCGAAGCACTTGGGTATTTTCTTTCCCGATACAACAAAAAAACATTATAATTTTACAATATCGATAACTCACTATCGATAATGGTAATCTCTAATTGAGCAGCTGACAGTGACATTTTTTGAATGTTCTATAATATTTATTTGAAAGTAGACCTTATGTCGTACAAAATAAAGTCAACTTCTATTTGTTTTTTTTTATTAGAACCTATTTTTCAAAAATAATCAAAATAAAATAAATCAGGGCTAACCGATGATAGGATATAAGATAAATTATTGGTTCTTCCGTCGTATTTGCACTCCAAAACAGCACAGATGGGCATTTATATATTTTTTTATCTAGTTATTATCACCGTGGCGACCGTAACTAGACTGATGTGCGCGGCGCATGCGCAATGGAACATAAGCGGTACATCGCAAAACTCGGGGTACGCGCGCCCCGCCTACTTACTCCTTCTATCTACTGTATGATTCCTGTGTTCTGTGGTATCTGCCTACGCCTATCAAATACGTTATGTCTTTTTAAAATGGGGTCCAATGTAATGGGAACCTCTAATAATACTCGTAATGTTCCCTCAGATATACAACGAAGACGGTGCGATAGATGTGCTCCTCACAATATTAGAGTCGTACAGTCAAAGAAACCCACAAGACCCGATAGATGTGGAATCTGATCCAGATTTACATTTAGTAGGTGAGTATCGAAACCTTCACTTACTCAAACCTACAATAATGTGTTGTCTTCATCTAATTAGTTGACCTCTTTGCTTCTAGGTTCAGACCTGGGCGGATCAGACGGTTCCAACGAAGATGTTTTGATCAAGGTAAGTTTCAAACAAAATCACACTAATATTATAAAGGTGATAGTTAAACGGATTTGAATGAAATTTGGCACACGAGTAGACCATGTCGCGGTAATAATATTATACAGTAATGTAACTCGGCCGTATTTTTGAAATAAATGCCTACAGCCGCGCGGTAAGTAAACATGCGACAGGGCTGCCCGCCTCCAGCATTCTAATTACATTTGCCTACTTTGTGTTTCCATTTAGTTGTGTTTCCATATACTTTTTTAAATAAGCAAATAAAACATTTCGTGAATTGAATAGGAAGTTTTCAATAAAAATGCGTGTTGTTTTTTGTTCCGTTATTTGTAATTTGGCTACGGAACCCTAAAAACGGTTTATAGTAGTATATGTTGTTATAGCAGCAACATAAATACTTAATTGGAGAAAATTTCAACTATCTAGTGACAGACAGACGGTCAAATTTATTTTTTGTAGTCTTATTCATACACACAGTACAATAAACAACTATTATTATAATAAATTACCACTTTATTTTGAATTATACAAACTAACAAAACAAAACACACATGCCCCGAGGTTTTAACACAAGCGTACCTACCGTATCATGATTCATGAACCGCCTATAACTACCCATTTCTCTCGTGTCAATCACTTTACTCTATTCACTTTGTTTATTTATCCAGAAATCTTTTTTTTTCGGGACATAAAAGGAAATACTTATCCATCAAAAAGACATACAGACCTACTAGTAAGTACCTTTCGGAGTTTCCAGGTAATCTAAAAAAGTGATCTCTGGATGCGTTATTGACGAATTGATGCAATCAAAATCAGCACAATATATCCTACTCGTCTACTCGTACTACTTGAACACACCGTCCGATCATCACTGCGGCACAGTCGCGACTGTCTGCTGCACCACGAGCGCACCGCGAGATCGAGGTGCGTAGGTATAGCTCGCGTTTCGTCCGTTTGTATGAAGTTGGATTACTGTAGATATTATTACCGTGACCATGTTCTGGAATAACGTATAGTATTTCCAGTAAATTTTCCACTATTACGCGGGTGAAACCGCTGGCAGAAGCTAGCATATCTGTCCAAGTCAAAATGGATTAAGTGAAAGACTAAACGCGTCTTTTCATGCCGCCTAATATGATGAAAAACATAGGAACAAAGTTTTGTAACTTGGATTGAGTGATTGTGGAAAAAAGTGTGATTTACGGTCATAGTCATTCATCATCATCATTTCAGCCGAGAGACGTCCATTGTTGGACATAGGCCTCCCCCAAGCGTCGCCACAACGACCGAACCTGTGCATCTCGCATCCACTGCATTCCCGTGACTCTCACCAGGTCTTATGTCCACCTCGTGGGAGGCCTTCCAACGCTGCGTTTTCTACTCTCGCACCTTCGGACCCCATCGACAATTCATTCTACGAGCAATGTGCCCTGCTCACTGCCAATTAAGTTTGACAATTCTTCGGGCTATGTCGGCGACCCTGGTTCTCCTGCGGATATCTTCATTCCTGATACGATCACGCAAGGAAACTCCGAGCATAGCCCTTTTTATTGGCTTTTTGGTGACAGCCTTCTGATGAAGCCCATTGTAAGCGACCATGTTTCAGTGCCATATGACATCACTGGCAGCACTGGTCTTTAGACTCTCTTCCTATGACACTGGTATGTTGGACGAGAAGAAAAAAGATTATGGTCATTGAAATCATCAATACAAACCTCTCAGCTCGTCTAACTCCATTGAATGGCTGTTTGAAAAAGTTATTCAATAGGAGTAACTGAACTGAGACGGTTGAATTTGAATTTCGCAGATTACACAATAAAAGTCAATAAAAGATCTCCCACTTTAAAAAATATTTAAAGTGATAAATCTTTTATTGACTTCTCCCGCTCCAGGGTGTGTCTGACTTTTACTGAATAACCTACACCTATACTATTTTCGTTCCTTCAGTTGCCTTCGCGTCCCAGGACCAAGAGACCCCAGGTTTCAACGAAGTATCCACCTTAATCAGAATAATGTTTCAGACAGTACGCGTACTCGCCAATCTGTGTCTAGCGGAGCGCGTGGGGCGCGGACTAGCGGACTTGTACGCCGAGCGCATTGTGAACGCTCTGCTAGCCTGCCTGCAGCTCGCTGAGAAAATCGTACAGGACACGGTAATACTCTAACGCACCTATATGTCGCCAAGTTAAGGATTAGAAATCCTCAAATAAGTTCTTCCACTCTATGTGAAGCGAGAGGGAGTGTCAGACATTTACTGATTAAAACCCATCTATGTTCCTTCAGTTGCCTATGCATTAACTATCTTGAACAACTCCGCAGCAGTGAGCTAAGCTCTGAGGGACTATGTGCGAGTTTGTTTTACGTGGTCCGCTCTAAGCTATTAACCAATGGAGAGCCAAACGCAGTAGACGTAAAGAAGTCACACTCAGCACACGAACCACATGGGACGAATCCCACGTGAAATACTGTGACTGTGCGCATCAGTTACTGTAATAAGCATTGGTGCAAAAAGTCTCAACTTTTCACACAAGTTTGAACACCTCTTTACAAATTAATACAATCAGCACCTGCAAATTTTGTACCGCAACCTGCGCGAGTCTCATCTCAATAATACATATTTTTTTTATAAACTCATTTTCGTTTTTCTCGTGGAAGTTATTTCTTATCCTTCATTATTTATTACTTACAGGACAAGTTGTTAGAAGAGAACACAGCGACGATAGAGCGCGGCGAAGAGCTGGCGACAGCGGCGCTGGCCACGCTCAACAACCTGACGTTCTACCGCGAGCCGCCCGACCCGCCCGACCCGCTGCACGTGCCCATCGACAACATCTGCAAAGGTACACTCATACGGACGTATAAACGACGCACTCAAGCTGTGCTGGCGCCACCTACACTACGTCAGCACGCTAACTACGACATGACTTTGATACGTTAAAATTATGACTACCCTGAATTCTTTTGCTGTGCGATAAATGGGTTAATTAATGTTACAAACTTGCTACGCTACCACTACGCTGCGCTGGCTTAAATTGCTACGAGAATACTACGAATACGTACTACGCTACGGTGGTGGGAGCATGTGCTTAGTGCTACGTCCACGCTACGCTGGCCCGAGGCAGTGTTACGAAGACGTGCTACGCCACGGTGGTGGTGGCGGGAGCATGTGCTACGGCAACGCTACGCTGGCCCGAGGCAGTGCTACGAAAACCTGCTACGCCACGGTGGCGGTAACGGCAGCATGTGCTACGACAACGCTACGCTGGCCCGAGGCAGTGCTACGTAGACGTGCTACGCCACGGTTGCGGGGCGACGAGGCACTACGAAAACGTGATGCTAAGACGTACTTCAACCTCTTAATTATGCTCGGCTTGACCACCTCTCTTTGCAGCTCGTTTTGTGCTTATTTCTAATTCAATTAATGTCATACTGTTATGTAGCGACGTGTCGCTGGCTGCACGGCTCGGGCCCGGCGTCGTGCGAGGCAGTGCGCGCGCTCGGCAACGTGTCGCGAGCGACGCGCACCGCGCAGCTCATCGTGCTCGAAGGCGCGCTCGACAGGCTCGAGCCTTTCCTACAACATGGTGAGTTTTACAGCGTATACTTTACACAGTATGCATTTATAAAACAAACTGGTAGTTGATTTCAGCGCGTAACAGCTCGAACCAAAGCCAATAGATATCAGACTCAAGCTTTTTAACGCTTGTAAAACCTGTATACACTGGTCCTTACTGGTACGTGCAAATAATAATGAAAACTGCTGGCGTTAACAACCCATGTAAATCTACGCTTGAAGCGCTGGCAAATCGGCACCAACTACCAGCTTGATTGCGGTTGAACGATATGGACCCACTCATTTTGATACAAGAGGAGAAAGTTTCTCATTGTGATCGAGGTGGAATTCTCACGAGCCGTTTTTTTTTGTGGGTAAAAGCCATCCAAATGAGATTCCCCGCCCTTGGGTGGAGCGGGAGATAGTGTAAGACTCTTACTGACTTTTGCCTCTCATACCGGGGCTGAGCTACCTTTCGGAACTAACCCTGGCCCCAGTAAGCTTCGACGCGGCTGGGCCCCTGCTGTTGCTGACAACTCCTTGAGGCGCGCGGGAACAGTGCGCGCCGTCGACGACTTGGGCTCGGTCCGGACAGTTACCGGACGGTCGGATAGCGAGCTATCTATTGCGCGACGTTCGTAAGACCGCGTTTATGGTGGTCGGAAATCGGGATCGGAATCCCGGCGGCGGCTGGGGCGCTGTCCGCATGAGTCGTAGGCGTTTTTCAATACACTATAAATAAACAGGGGTTGACGCGCGATTCGAAGGGGTTGTGCCGCGCTCAGCCTGAAACGATAAATGAAATAAATAAAACAGTAAATTGCGTGCCTAAAAGCGGTAGGGATAAGTGCAGGCTTTTGAGTAAGTGTATTGAAAAGTAATTAGGTTAGCGGCCAACAACATGTAATAAGTGAATTGCGGCGTGTTCCGTGTGCAGAGGAGGTGAGCGTGCGGTGCGCGGCGGCGGGGCTGCTGGTGAACGTGTGCGGCGCGGGCTGCGCGTGCGCGGCGGCGGCGGCGCTGGTGGCGCGCGCGCTGGGCGCCGCGGCCCGGGCTCGCGACGCCGCGCCCGCGCCGCTGCTGGCGCGCGCGCTCTGGAACGCGCACGCCCACGACAACGCGCCGCTCTCGCCCGCCAACGCGCATCTAGTGTCCGAGGCGCTGGCTGTCTTTATTGGTGAGTACCTTTACTTTACATGTATAATAATAACTATATAACTTTTGCCCGCACCTCCGCCCGCATAAATAAAATATAGCCTATCAACATATGTCACTCAGAAATAAAAAAGCTTTTATCAGTGAATTTTCACAATCGGATCAGTACTTTCAGAGATTACCTACCTCCTGCAAACTAAACAAAAACTACATGTTTACAATATTAGTGTAGATAATACTCGACAACTTTACACAACACCATCTATTCCCAAACTAAGCAGAACTTGTGTTATGATAACACTAATAAATATACTTATATATTTCTAAATACTTACATATTATATCTACGTGCAGATAAATCACACCCAGACACAACAAATGATCATCACACAAACGTCTTGGATGGGAATCAAAATCACGACCATAACAGTAAAGGTCAATAACCATAGACCTACAGCCACTACAAGCCAGTCATATCAAAAGTCTATGCACCGTATTACCTTTCACTAACGCACAACACCGCGGTACGCGGTATTTCCTTCTCATCGCTAACGCATACTGAGAACAAAACGCCATTCTAAACGTTTCCTACAATGCACTCTAATATTATAAAGAGTTGGTTTATTTGTTGCTGTTTGCTGCATTCCTGAGTGGCATTAGCTATATTTTATGCATGCGGGTGCGCGGTCCGGGGGCAAAAACTAGTTACTTAATAAATTAAGAGCTGTTACATATAGAAAAAACAAATTGAAAGACAAATTAAAATATTCTAACGGTACGATTAGCGCAGTGGTTAAGCAATTGGCTGCCTCACTTCGTGGCGCAGGTTCGATTTCGACACGGAGCAAATATTTGTATTCCGCACCGTTGTTCAGGGTCTGGATGACTTGTATTGAGAGTTTACTTGTTTGTGAACGTACCCATGTTATATGTTATATTATTTCTAGTGCGTAGAAAAATTTAAAAAAAAAGATTATAAATTAATTTATTGATGATATGGTCACCAGGTGACCTACTGGAGAGGGTCGCGGGAATCCGATGGATGCGAGACGCTTAAGATCAGTTCTTATGACGACGCTTGGGGGAGGCCTATATCCAACAGTGGGCGTCTTTCGGCTGACATGATAATGATGAGGATATTTTATGGAACAAATCTGCAATTTCTGTTTTTTAAGAGAAGGCCCAATTGATTCCCTCCATTTGTATAAGGTACAAACTTATCTCAACAAATCTAAACAACTGTACCTACTTACAGATAAAATAAGAAAACATAATATTTATTAAAACTTGACCATACCTACATTGTAGAGAAACAAAGCCAGTCAAATAAAACCACCGACAATCACAAAACCAATTAAACTCAACATTTGTTTGCGTAACAACAAAGTTTCTACAATAATTGTAATAAAGATACGTACCTACACATAGGTACATTGCTATTGGCTATGAGTTTTACAAAACTTTTTCCTCTCTCCCCGGTTCGTTATTCCTGTACTAGCTGCTGCCAGTGCACTGCAGTGGCTTCGCCCGCGTGATAGTAGAATAAATAAGTGTTCCCAAGGGAACATATTCTTGGGATAAAAATTTCCTATGTTCTATTTTACGATATATCCTAAGGTAGCACATAGGAAACTGGGGGGAAACTTGGTACACGGGTAGACCATAATTATAGTCTACCCGTGTACCAAGTTTCATCAAAATCCATTCAGTAGGTTTTACGTAAAAGAGTAACAAACATCCATTTAAATACAAACTTTCGCGTTTATAAATAAGTAGGACTTATCTTCCTTTCTTTTTGTTTACAGAAAAGCAATGTGTTTTGCGACCCACTTAGTTTTTTAAACACAAAAGTTTTTTCAGTAACTATTTTATTAGACAGTAAATATTCTAAAGCGATTAAAATAAACATCATAATTCATAGGTTAAGGTGATACGTATCTATTACTGTGTATCTATAATAATATTGATGCAGATAATCTATTTCGCTATCAATGTGCCTGTATCTAAAATCCAGCCCAATGTCGAAGAGACGGACTTAAATTCATAGTATAACAACGAGATAGTAACAAACTTGCTGTATCTATGTGAAGTGCTCCTCCATTTCGATATTGCTAACAAGCGACTCCGTGGCGCAACGGTAGCGCGTCTGACTCCAGATCAGAAGGTTGCGTGTTCAAATCACGTCGGGGTCACAAAGTCTTTTTTGTTTTTTTTTTATTTGTTTTTTTTTTATAAAATTATATTTATTTTTAGATGATGACTCAGCGTTTGCTGCCTGCGAAGCAGCTAAAATGGGAGATCGGTGCGAAGGAGATCAAAGTATCGTCAAACATCATGTAAGTCTAATCGCTTTCCTGATTTAATCGCTATAATTTTAATTTCTTTTTTAATCTGTCATCAAACTTAATCTTAGACGAATACGCCATTCTATTCCAAGATTCCAGAGAGCGCCGAGAAGTTTAGTTTCTGAGAAACAAAATGTGTGGGATAGAATCATGACTCGTGGTGCCCTTGATCTGATTAAAAAAAAATATGATGAGTATTTCTCAAACTCTATTTTATCCTTTGAGGATAAAATAGAGTTTGAGTTTAAAAAAAATATGATGAGTATTTCTCAAACTCTATTTTATCCTTAGGATAAAATAGAGTTTGAGAAATACTCATCATATTTTTTTTATCCTTTGAGGATAAAATAGAGTTTGAGAAATACTCATCATATTTTTTTTTTTATTGATCAGTCAAGTAGGGTTTGTGTTGAAACGTAATCTATGTTTATTTTAGACCATTCTCCTCAGGAGCTCATTGATCTTGTCCTCACGGTTTCCGAAGTCACCTCCGTCGACGTAGTGGATGGTCTTCTTGCGCCAACCGCCCGTGGGGTTGTTCAGTTTGAAGGGCCAGAGGAAGTTGCTGGCGTACTTGAACTTCTCTCCTACGCTGAAGATCTCGTGGATGAGGTCCTCCACACAGATGATGTTCTGTTTGCCGAGCTTCTGCTCAACGATTGTGTTGGACGCGATAGGCACGCGCTGGCCGTTCACTTTCGCAAAACCACGCTTGTAAACCAGCTCCCTAACGCTCTTGAGGTTGGGGTATCCCCACGCGATGTAGGGCTCGGCGATACGCAGCATGTTGACGGTGGCCTTGTTCAGACGGATGAACACACCATTGTTGATCTGGCGCAGTCTGAACAACTGCAGCACTTTGCGGACCTTGGGTGAAACCTGGTTGATACCACGAATACGGATGACGAACGCGAGTTTCGCTTCTCCGGGGACGTAGTAGTTGCCACGGTTGCGAGCTTGTCTGGCTAGCCTGATCTCATCTCGCTCCCTGATACGGTATTCCTTAACGTACTGTTCGGCCCTCTTAAAGATCTCCTTACGCTTCTTGACGGCCACTGAACGCCTCTTGAGGGTGACCTGTAGACGACGAGAGCGGAGTGCTTCCCTCCTCTTGCGGTGCTTGAGCACTGACTCGGGGACGGCGGGCAGCTTCTTGCTGTCCTCCTTGCCTTTCGCAGGCTTCTTTTCGGCCGCAGCCTTCTTCTCTGTTACGGCAACCATCGTGCTGCGGGGCAAAGATCCACGAACGTTCTTACATAACTTAAAATACTCATCTCCAAAACCCGCTAGTACTATTTGAACTACGAATAAGTACTGGTTAGTTTGAGCTAAGGCCGGGCGTTTATTTGGCTACATATTAAATTAACTAAGTATTCCATAATTTCAGTCATATGACTGTAATGTCATATGTGTGTAATGTAAATGCCTAATACATTCCTTGATGTGACGGATAGTTCTTAGTCACTATGTCTAATGTGTCACTATTAGGCGTGAAAATGATACTTAATTATTTAACATTAACTGTTCATCAGTCCATAGTAATGCAATTGTTTTCCAATAATGTTAAATGTATGTGATGTGGCAGTACTATTATAAATAAATAAATAAACATTAACTGTTAATTTGTACTTAATTGTAGTCATTTGTAGTACCTGGACTGTAACGGTACCTAGGTAAATTAGTATTTTTGTTACTGATAAAATAACTAACGTCAACGGGACCTGTGGGATTTTGGCTCATCGAAATTCTTTCGGATAGATTCACTTGATAGCTTGGTTGCATTCAGCTACACAAACAAATACCTACCTATATTCATGGTCAATAAGGCCCGTATCACAGAACATTCTATTTTTTATTCCGTGGCCCCTATTAATCATTAACGTCCAAGCCAAAAAGACAATTTAAGTTTCATTGTACAAGGCACAAAATTGCTTGACACCGTGTGCTGCCAAATATTGACCTACTAAGATAATCCGCAGGTAACATTCGACATGGAGAACAACAACTACGCATCGGAATGCGATCCTTCCTGCTACGCGGCGGATCCGAAGCGTGTCCCTCGCAAGGGCAGCGTGGAGCTGGAGGACGGCGACGTGCCCGGCGAGGACCTGGGCTTCGAGGAGGGGGACGTGGAGGAGTGCGAGTGCGGCCCGTGCCGCCGCCTGGCGACGTGGGACGAGCTCGCCGGGGTCGCCATCCCGCTCATGGAGAGGCTGCGGCCTCCGCGGACCGACGCCTCTGTGGGCACCGAATGAATGCAAGCTTGTTAGCTGCCATTACTGTTTTGTAGTTTATCGAGTGAATGGGAAGGGTTGGACCAGGCAGAGTACTCGAATCAACTTATTCATCAACGCGTGACGTTTTTAGGGTTCCGTGCCCAAAGGGTAAAAACGGGACTCTGTTGATAAGTACTCCACTGTACGCTTGTCACCAGGCTGTATCTCATGGACCGTGATAATTGAAAAAAATTTTGAGTGAAATTTTCACAGATGATGTATTTCTGTTGCTGCTTTAACAACAAATACTAAAAAAATAATAAAATAAATATTTAAGTAGGGGCTCTCATACAACAAACGTGTTTATAGGGTTCCGTACCCAAAGGATTAAAAACGGGACCCTGTTACTAAGACTTCACTCTGTCTTTCTGTTCGTCTGTCCGACTGTTTGTCACCAAGCTGTATCTCAAGAACCGCGATAGCTAGGCAGTTGAAAATTTCACAAATTATGTATTAGTGTTGCCGCTATAGCAACAAATACTAAAAACAAAATAAAATAAATATTTAAGGGAGGCTCCCAAACAACAAACGATTTTTTTTTTGCCGAATTTTCCTAAGGACGATACGGAATACCCATCGTGCACGAGTCCAACTCGTACTTAGCCGTTTTTTGTGCCGTTTTTTTGCCACGGACGGTTCGGTACGCTTCGTGCGCGAGTCCGACTCGCACTAGGGTTTATTTACTCGTGTGCTCGCACTAGGCGAGGTTCTTGTGACTGAGAGAAGTGCAGGACTGATTAAGTATGACGCGATTGGCATGGCTAATTGAGCCCTAATTATTTAATTAACCTCGATCATTCAGCTTATTAAAACGAAGAATAAACGCGTGCCTAGTAAAGTTCTGTCCATCTGGTTTTGGTTTCCTCTCGTAGTCTCATACTTGTGTTATATTATACCAATGTTAGACCTCGAAAAATGTGAAGTATGTAATGTATATAGCTTGAATTTCACTAGCACAATTTCAGATCTAGTAATTTTGTACTGGTTATCGCTTTTCTCAACGTATGTTATCGTATACATAAAAAAAACATACATTCAGCCGAACATAGAACCTCCTCCTTTTCGAAGTCGGTTAAAAAGAGGGCTCCTCTTGGAAATGCACCAACTTTTAAAGTGCCTAGGGCGTAAAATGTCTAGGTGGTTACTATGCGTTCCAAATAAGAATAGGAAAGTCAATAACCTTGATCTGTCAAATGTTGATTGAAAAGTAGGTACGGTTTGACAACATTACCGTTTTTTTTTTATATTTGTATTACCGAGGCTAACTAACTTAGTAAAACAAAACTATTTTCTATGATTTCTATCTTAGGAACAATTGGCGTTCTTCAACTTCCATTTACCGCATAGGTTGTCTTAGGAATATTCTGATTAAATTTTGTTGTAAATACCTACATAAGTATAATCTTGTTTTGCTCACGCTACCTAATTTTTCGATTTGACAGCTATGATGTCATAACATGGCGTAAAAATTGATCCTAATCTTATTTCGAACGCATTGTATTACAGTGCGTTTCACTGAAGAGGTTCCTTTGCCGTAATGTTGCCCCCCTGTCTGTCTACAAAAAAAAAGGGAAAAATGAAAAGAGTTGCCTACTCTACTAAAATTGCACGAAATGTGAAACTAAAACGATTTTAACGGTGCACGGTGGTCGCTCCACTTTATGGAGAATAAATGAGGGGAATGGGATTTTATTTAAAAAAAAAGCAAGTCTAAAAGGAAGTTGTTGGATGGAGCGGTACGATATTGGGGCGTGGCGTTATCTCCCTAATATTAAGTAATTTCATTGCTAAAAATATAGCAACACTGTTTTTCCGTATTGCCAACATTACGGCAAAGGAGAAACGCACTGTACAGTAAGGCCGCAAAAGTCCATAGGAACGCTAATGATTACATTGCTACGAACCGAGCGAGCGCGATATTTCCGTGCGTATGTGTGCGCATGTATGAGTATCCACATTCCACAGATAACACACACTAAGGAACTGTCGTCGCACTGAGCTATATGGTAGCATTGATAAAATTCGTGCAAATTCGTCATGTGCTGGTAGCCGTGTGAACTAAGTGTTGGATTCGCAAATCACGTAACCCGAGTTCAAATCATGGTCGGTCCGTTGCAGTTATTTCTTACTTTGAAAATTCCCAATCTATATTGATTTAATTGTTTTTTTATATTTCTATGAAAAATACTATTGCATTTTTTGCACTAAATAGTTGCAAATTACGAATGTGATCTATTAACCACAAGAAGAATCACATTCGTAATTTGCAATTATTTAGTTGTTACATCTTTTCGATGTTATAAGGTGGAAATAAAAAGACGTGTTTAATAAAAATGTTTATTCTTTATATTTACAAATTAAACATTTATGAGAATTGTGACGTCGAATTGTTACCTAGACAAAAAGTTATCTTGTAACCGTTATCTATGTTACGCCTAAGATTGTTTGTTGGAAGTATACCCACTTAGACCATTCATAATATGAATAACGTAACAATGAACGGATATTCAAATTTTAATAAAATAAAATATAGGTAATTGTTTATATCCAGTTATTTATTGAAAAGTGATATATGATTTGGACTTTGTAAACATTTTATTTTTGTGTAACGTCACAATGAATGTATTGAGGTCATAGCTTAATTGTTCATTTTCTTGACGAAAAGAAGATTGAAACCAAACCTCAATTTCTGTTAAAAGAACTTTAGTTCTCACAAGATAATCGTCAATTAGATGAGAAAAATAAATTGAACTATAGTATTATGTTAAAACAGTGCGGGTAGAAGAATAAAAAACGAAATAGACTCATGATTATTGTCAACAAAATTGATAGCGAGTTCACTGCATTCTTAAGATGAGGCGATGGCACAAGTTAAAAGATATAGCTGTTTTAAACGAAAGTAAACACAATATAATACAGTGTTTGTTAACGAATAATCACAGATATGTTAAAATAAAATGGTAGGCCATTTAGTTTAGTTAACATTAAATATTTAGTGCGAAACGTAATCGTTCTTGTTTGTGCCTCTCTGTCAAGTACGGCTTTTTAGCAGGTTTTCTGTGATGCACGCCTTCAGCGTGAAGTGCACGGCGAACAGTATCCATCGAGGTGTCATATAATTCCGCAAAATGTCTCGTTGGTGCGAAACCATTCGTTTCGTATACGTCCACCATATGTCGTCGCTGCGCCTCGCTAATAAGCTTCGATCTCCCACTTCTCTTTCGACTAGCAAGGCTACCTTCTTCCTCATATCTTTTTAGCCAAAGATTTACAGTATTTTTCTAAAATAAAAAAAAATATATATATTAGGCAGCTATACCTACTTCACTTCATTTTCATTATATAAAATGTTAATAATCATAATTATTGAATATAATTTTAAAATAAAACTGCATTTATTAATCCAATAACCAATCCAATAAACCCAACGATTTACGTATTTCTCTTTTAAACCTCATAAAGATACGATGAATGGATTCATAAATGGCATACTTTTTAATTAGAAGATTAATTTGTAATAAAGTTACAATTCATTAATAGCTATTATACTCACATTCAGTCCGGTTTCTTCAGATATTTGTGTTTTATTAAGACCACTTTTATGCAGCCCAATGATAGTCGCCCTCACTTCAATACTAATATTAGCCTGCATTTTGCGAATATTACAATACTGTCAACCTCACGTCACTAACCAACAACTATAACCAAACGACAGTTCATTTCGGTTAAGTTAAAACTCGTGTCTACCTCGCAGAAATCTAATTCTTTATTTAGTTTTTTTTGTGATCTACCTTTCTAACTCTAAGAAATGTGTGAACAAGTTAAAGAATAATTTAATATATGTAATGCAAATACATAACTTCCAATCGGGTAAGAACTTACAAAAAGTCAATAATTGCGTGGGATTTGAACTTGCGGCACGCTGATTTGCGCTTCAATCTGTGTGCCTATACCACTGGGCCATCTTGACTTATGATAAGTTGATGAAATTGTGAATTTCAATCATTTGTTGGCGAAACTTGAAAATAAAAGGTCGTAAGTCAAACTAAACGTCAAACGAATATGTTTTAAGAATTCTTATGGACTTTTGCAAGTGATAGTACATACATATTTATTGTGAACACCTACTACAGTGTAATATATTTAACATAACGGTTGACTGATAAAGAATGCCTTGTTGCACTAAGTTAGCCTATGTACCACTACTGTAGGTAATAAAGTTTAAATTAATATATAAAATTACAAACCCATTTAAGTAGGTTTATAGACCAATGTACAAGAATTGTTGTTAAAAAGCAAGATTTGATCTTGTCGCGATAATGCGTTTCAACGAACAAAAAGATTAAGTATTAACTGTGAATATATGATAGTACAACGAAATTAATTGGTGAATATAACTAGTGAATAAATTATAGTTACTACCTATTTATGTAAAACTAACCTGCTTCATTGCACTCGCCTTGACTACTGGGACCATGGGTGGAGTTCTGAAAAGGTTACCCGTGGTCCTAGTAGAACGCAAAAGACTACTGATCGAACGTAGAAATGATTTTATTTTGTCTGACATATCCGCCCGCTCGGCCCTAGAGCGGGAGAAGTCATTAGATGATTTCCAAACTCAAAAAAAAACCAAAGATTTTGAAATGTGACGTCACGAAAGTTGTGACTCCGCCCTGCCCTTGTCACATAATATCTACCCCCTCCAGTCTCCTTGAAAGACGAAATATGGGCCCCCAGTGATATGAACATAAAACGTCATTGTACCTATACAAGGGCGGCTAAGAAACATACCTATTTCATTTAGGTAATAATTATCCTTCTTGGCAGTCGGGTAATAATAATAGTACAATGCGTTCCAAATGAGAATAGGATCGCCCGCCATGTTGTGACGTCACGATTTACTGTCAAATCGAGGAAAGAAATTTTTAAACATTAATTTAATTTACGAAAAAAGTTTAATCAGAATCCAGTTCTTAAATTTTACTTATCTGTAAGTTCTTAAATTTTGCCAAAATTTCTTCGATTTGACAGTACGACGAGACGTCAAGACATAGGAATCAGTCCTATTCTCATTTAGAACGCGTAGTAAAACCTTCATCTAAATAAATGTATGATAGAGTTCCTAATATATTATAAATTTACTTTGCTGTTATTGCTACTATCCATTTTCTTACGTCTTTACTGTTTCACCGGAAGAAAAAAGGATAATTATGTAAAGTATATATTTAAATAAAAGCTTACCTAAATTGTATTCCAATCACTTTCCTACTCCTAAATCAGAGAATCGTGTTCAATGTTGAATTTAAATAAAATAATCGTAAAAACTGCCTATATTGTAATAGAAGTTACCGTAAATGTGCAATAATTGTATTTGTTGTAAATATGCAGTCTTAATTGCAATTCTTATTATGAAATCTTAAATATTATTAATGACTGTGTTGTAATTGTGCATAAAACCAGATACTTAATAAATAAATTGATTAATCATAAGTGTTTTATTTATTAACATACTAAGCGACTGCATATCCCGAAAATTGCGTGAACGTTTTCAAATTTACCATAGTTTTGTATCATCATAGAATTGAACGCAAATAAAAAATAAAGAGGAAAAAGTATGTTGACTTTTCACATGACGTCACAGAATAATGTACCACTTTACCTACAAGTGACGTCATGGACCCTGAAATGTTAATCCGTTTTATCGTTGTAGGTACATTTTTATTTATTAATAAAAGCAAAAAAAACACTCGTGTCCAATATTTACGCACATAACAATATGGTAACATTTTCATTTAACAGGAACCATCCCTATTTATTTTTTTTATTATTTTTGATGCAAAGTTAGCGAAACAATAGGTAAGTAATAGATAAACATAGGTACATTACATGTATGAGTGCAAAGGAACTGCTTGCAGTTTGCTGTTGGTTGAAGACTACATATGATGATACGAAGCTGCTGAAGCTTAGTAGATAAAAGCAAGAAAAACAATTGTAAGTTTGTTGTCATGTTAACGAACTCAAAAAAAACAAAAAATATCCTAAATGAAATAAAACTAGCTTCTGGTCGTATACATAAATATAGTCTACCTATGTCATTCAGGAATAAAGCAGCTTTCTATCGGTGAAAAAAAAAATTTTTCACCGAACTTTCAGATATTACAAACAAAAAAAAAAAAAACTTAACCTCTTTATAATATTACTGTAGATAATACTGCATTGTGTTGTGCCACAGTTGATAACTATTCTAATCTAGGTATTGGCAACATATCCGACGCAACATAACAATAGATTACACGGGATACAAGATGTGAGGAAGTGTCCAACACGTAGAGTGTATGTTTACGTAGACGGCAGACCGGAGGTCGCAGGGCCAGGGGGAAGTGCGACGCGATCGTTTGGCAACTCGAGTGGCGCAAGCGCACCATCGTCGTGGGCGACGAACGCTAATGTCGATGTTCTGACGGACCTTCCACTGGGCCACACCACGCCTCTATGTACAGGCTGATGCTCATTAGAGGCAAGCTTTTTTGTACCGTAGGTATATAAAAGTTTAGACTTTAGTTTAAACATTTTTGGGACTGAAAGATCAAGCGCACAAGCTGATCAATTTGATGCAAATGCCATACTTAATGGCAAAATTGCCAATTACCAAAATTGTGAGATTCAGATAAACAAACTATCATCATAAACTGATAAAAGCTCCGAAACAGACTGGTACTACTAGCTACAAAGTAACAAAGTGAAGTGCTTCAAGGTATAATGCTAGGAGCACTTTTTTCAGATGCAAGAAGACCTACCAGCTGCAGGATTTATTAGATAAACTTTAAACCGTTTATGGTCTCAAATATTGCAGTAACATGTACAATTCAGACTGCCCGGGTAAGTAATTAACTATGCCTACTTATGTCGGAATTGTCTCGCTCTTCCCTTATTTTACGGTGACGATGTTAAAATTGAAAAAAAAAAATTATACATTAAAAAAAACAAAGACTGTGTCTAAACAAAAACCAACAAATAGAATATGGTAGGTAATAAATAAGTAATATAGCAACTTTTTTTTTACTGTTGATAGGCTCTCACTGCACTTGACCACTTAGACTTATGGACTTAGTTTTATGATTTAAATTGCATTCAGTTGCAATTAACAATTGCCAACTGACTCACAACTGAGTATACCTATGACTCTACTTTTATCTAGGTAAAGACTAAACTGTTAATTAGCTGTGTAAATAAGACACACCCTGTACCTACGTGACAGGAACCCAGTTTTGTTATAAGTTATTCCTTTCGGCGAGTAACGACCAATAAGCGAATGTTTACTGATACGATCACATCTAGTCAACAAGGTACTGTGACATTCATTTTTCTACATTGCATTAAGTAGGCCCCAGTGTAACAAATCCATCTCACAAATATATAATACGCTTCATTAATATACAAAAAGAAAATTTTGGTAGACCTTCAACGTTGTAGATGGTACAAGGCTAGATAGATTGATTGATATCAGAAAAGCTTTTAAAAGTATTTTTATAGTTAGCATTAAACAATGCCTACTATTTAATTAGTCTTTTCTTACCATTCAAATCTAGGTAAGTAACTCTTACCACAGCTTGTTATATATTAAGGTACATTCCGAACTAGTCTGTGTCCCGGTGACCGTCTGGTGATTCCTGTTCTACTTGATGTAGTGTTAGACGACCTTCCTTAAAATTAACAGTTATTGTACTTTCCACAAGCCATTGTGCAAAGTTATACCGTAAACCCACTTAGACAAGTTCATTAGTAAAAACAATAATGTATTTATTTCACAAATGAGTGCTCCATTATTTATTAATTATGACTAGTTTTGCAACATTCTTGTTCGTCAATAAAAAGGTCTATTTAATTGGCAGTGAAATTATTTAGATGGTTACGTTGTTCAAGTGATTGCAGTGTACCTGGTGTGTTGGTGATTACAATGGCGTGTGGTCGCAGTCTTGCAATAGTTCTGGTTCTGTCTCTGATGGCTAACGCGTTCTGCGTGCCGGCCATTGGGTTCCGTCGGAGGAGAGGCTTTCCTAACAACCAGGTTGATTCTAAAGAATTATCTTTGAATAATGCTTCTAAGGAATCGTCGACTGGTACTGCTGCAAATGGATCGGTAAGTCAAAACTTTATAGGTACAAACGTGTCCTTCCCTGGTTTTAAGGCCCAAGCGCCCGAAAAGTGCCATAAAACAGTGACTTTCTGAAGCCTACTCCTAGGTAACAGCTAGGTTTATAGGTTTGAAAAAAATATAAGTTTATTATAGATTCATGAACAACATTATCAACATTTGATTTTTTCGTGCTATTAATAGTTTTGTCTAAAAAAAAATATTTAGCAATTTCACAACTTTTTTCCTACTCCTTCGAAACGGCTTGGATCTTTAGAAACATTTTTACACATAAAAATTGGTGGTTAAATATTCTTCAAAGTGAACATGGCATATGTAAATCAATCAATGTTTGGCAAAGAAAATGGATTTAAAAGTCAGCCGCGCGCTTTCCGGGCGCTGCTGGCCGTAAATAAATGCACAGATATGCGTACTGCCGCCTAGGCGGGTGCGAGAGTTGCGTCCATTTAATTTCGGCCAGATGGTTCAAGGCACTATAAGCCTTAATAGAAAAATCGAAAATTTTGTCAATCCATTGCGATTAGAGCCTTGATAAATTCTTGTGTCTTAATAATTTCTTATTAAGAAAGGTAGTCTAGCTACTTTAAACTGGTTGCAACAAGTTATTTAGATACCAGTTGCTATTTATGGTGTTTGTGCCCCTATCCCTTCTAATTGAGGAATGTCTGACTTGCTTGTAGATCTATAGGTATCAATACGTACCTATTTCATCTATAGTTTTTGTTTATTAGCATGGACTGTCGCACTCCTGGTTAAAGGGTTTTCCCCACACCTACAAATGCCTAATTTTTTTTAGTAATTCTTTATTAAATCGTAGATAATAACAAATTTAAAATATAGCTAGCGCTAATAGTATACATTTTCTGTATTCAATCCTCCAATAAACGACATTTCCAAAATTTCTATTGTAGAAAGAAACCAACGAAAACCACTCATCAGCCGGTGATTCGAAGCCAAGCTCCACAACCACCGTCTCTATAGACGCAGACAAGAGCGATGACGACGACGACGATGATGATGACGACTTCGGCAACAGTACCCAGAGCCCGCCAGGTGGCGGTGGCAGCAATATCTTCAGCCTGTTGAACTTAGTTACTTCATTGTTTCCTGCGTCCGGTTCTGGAGGCTCTAATGTAAGTCTGGTTTATTTAATTATGACCTTTAAGTGAGAGGGTAATTTTGAAGAATCTTTTCACATCATATTTTTACCTGCACTGCACTAGACACTACTTCTAGGTGGTAATACCACTTGGGTGATTAATTGATTATTGTTATAGTTCGAAAAGAAACTATTCATTTAGCACGAACTGTATTATAAGGCTTTGGTGTTGTGTATTTAAGTTGATTTGTAAGTGGTGGTTAAAAAAGAGTGGGTTGCTCTGGAATTTTTAACTTTATTATTTATTACATAAAGTTTGTTGTTCCATTCTTTGACATTTATGCTCTTTTATGATACTACTTTATTGCGGACGAAACGCTTGTGGTGTTGTTGTTGTTTTGCATTCTAGATTGCACTTTAACGCACTGAGTGGTTAACCGGTTAAGTTCATACCAATGCAGTCAAGGTCTTACTTTTATTTTTGGTGTTTTGGTTAAAACAAGTTTTTTGGTATGCACACTCACGGATTTTATTGCACTGAAGCACTTTGCACCAAAGGTAAGTTTGATCTTAATATCACTAATTCTTTGGTTCTTTCTTGTAATAATACTTGAGATAAGGTGAGATATAAAAAAAAAATCAGTAGTAAACAACTCCATTCAACTTGCAGGTAAAAAACAATAACATTATCGTAAAGAAGTTAATACAAGACCTGATACGCGCCAACCATCACCAAATAAAGGTGATACAGAGACGTAAAGACATTGGAGACAACGAAATTGACATCGATTACACAGTAGATTTGAAACCTCCTCCGTTCCAAAAACTTGAGCTTGATGAGGAAAGTGATAGTGATAGTAATGACAGCGATTCTGAAGATTCCGATGAAGATAATGGAGCTGAAGAGAGTGTTGAGAAAGAGAGTAATGAAAATGGAGGTTCTAAACAAGACTCTGCCTCGAATGAAGACGACGATGATAATGGTTCGAATGATTCAGACTACGATGATGTACCAGGCGGTGACGGTCAGGGAGGTGGAATATTAGGCCTGCTCGCCGGATTGAGTGGCGTAAGTTGGGAACAAATGTAAGTGTACCAGCCATCAAATGAGATACTTAATAAGATATTATTAACAGGACGGCGAATCGGATTTGGGAACTTTGTTGGCGACGGTTGGTGGAATAGTCGCTAGCTTGAGCGTAAGTAGCAAGACAGTTTAAGTGAATTGATTAAATAGTTAATATGAAAAGTCCACTAACAAATGAGAGTTTTCAGGGAGATGGCGTTGATATAAATGCCATTATAGCAACTGGATTAGGACTTTTTGTTGGTTTACTGGTAAGTGCAAAAGATCTTTCAAATTACCTGCATCATTTACTTCAATGATAAGTACTTATATTGACTGTCGTATTTTCTTTAAGTCTGAGGGAAACCAAAATCCTGGAGAGATCATCGGAAGTTATCTTCTGACATCTCTTGATACTATCACTGGAGGTGGAGCGGTAAGAAATAATTGTTTCATACATCTACATATCAATAAAAATATTGTCTGATTTCCACTCAGTTCCTTCATAAATATTTCTATATTCCAGCAAAATAACGGTGCCTTCTTTGGAAAGTTCATTTCCACGTTAGTGAAAGGAACAAGCGCGGTAAGACCTTTTCTAATTATGGTTTAGAATCAAAATGCTTATTTGTAAAGATAATAATAATAACTGATTGAACAAAACTGATCAACCTCAACAACTCAACTCAACTCAACTCAAATCTGTTCTGAATGAACTGATTGTAATAATGATTTGTTGTTTGTATAGATAATAATATTTTAGTAGAGTTGCTTTAAAATTTTATTAACTGTCGCAGGGTGGTGATCCAGAAGCATCAGGATCTGATGAGGAGAATGGAGGAATGAAGATGGCGGACTCAGCAGGGTTCTTTGCAAGTCTGCTTATGGGTCTACTCGGAGAAATGTCCAAAACCAGTTCTGGTGGCAGTTGGAAACGTTATTAAACGATTTTGTTTCTAACTTTGTAGCTTGTGGGATAGTCAAAATGTACCGTATCATAGAGTAGATAGTAAATACATAAGCTTGAAAGTGCCTTTGAAACTCCGTAGTATTTAAACAATCACATTCGTCGTTACTCCTTTACTTATTGTACTCGTATTAGGTACAATTTAACTCATCGAATGCCGTAATTAGAGACACAATAGAAAGACAATTGCTTATGTCGAACTGTGTAACTTAAGACATTCAAAATGTTAAAGGTACACCTTTAAAATAATTGTAAAGGTGGCTTGCGTCTGGGTATACTGCCTATTATATATCTCATTAGGACACCAGTGGTGACGCAACCAGTCGCATACAACAAATTTAACAAACTGTATAAAGTGTAAAGTGTCTGCTTGGTTGCGCAAAACTGCATATATTTTATGGGTAACGCGACTGTAAGACTGGTGTCCTAGTAAGATATTTAGCCATTGTGTTAAAAATTTATTATACTGTTGTCGTTATACAAGTCTTAATTTTATAAGTAGTAGTTAATTTTATAAGTTTTATAAGTAATAGTTTTATAAGTAGCATACACAATTAGGCTCTTCATGTAGCCATTTCATTAAGATGTTAAAATAATAAACACGGAAACACTTTCGAAAATGTATTTACTTGATTCCATTTCAGGTAACTTAAAGTAAGTATTACATATATTCGCGTGCTGCGTTTTCATAGATATACCTATTATGTTGCTTTGATACTAATGATGTCCTATTATATCACATTCGTCAAATCTTTGACACGAACTTAATTACTATATCATCATATTACATACTTTATGTTAAAAAACAAATTTGTTTTCGACACAATAAGAAGGAAATATTTTATTTGCAGGCGCATTCACAGTCATCGTCATCTCCGCTGTGGACTCTGAAGATGGACGTCCTCCGCGCACTGCTACAGTTCTGCACCAGCATGATGGGCGTCGCGTCTTCTACTTTCTCCAATGCTTCCTTCGACTTCTAATCATTCCTAGTCTTTAGTTATAGTGCTGTGCCATTTGTAGTCAGTAATTATGTGTATATAATTATAACCTTCTTTCGGTAACTGGTGTTATTGTTAACTCGTTTATCTGAAAAGATGAAATGTGTTTGTTAACACCAGTTAACACTGGTTTTCCCAATCTCCATGATATGAAATAACCCCAAGGAGGCTGTGCTTTGATTGGAATGATGTAAATAAGAATAAGTTGGTCCTAATCCCGAATTACGATCGGTTTATTAATAACATCGAGTAGGTACTATCTCAACCATCTCAACTAATCTCAAATACTTCACTAACGTCATTCGAAATATGAAAACAAATGAAAACAAAATTAGAACATTAGAATCTGGACCTGCAGTTGTACATGCATCTGGTGACAAAAATATGAGCTTTTGCGTTGTATTAATTTTTTTTCGGACGAACCCCATCACTAAGAGCTTCACTTACCAGATTTACCAGACTTACCAGACCGGCTTCGAAACCAATTTAGAAGTATGCAAAACTGGGCTAAGTTCTGAAAATCGCCATTGAAAAGAGAATCCTTCGGCTTTACGGTACGCGATGGCCCAACACTTGTTGTCAAAAAAAACTGTTGTACGACAATGCCAATCGTGTGCATAATTTTGCTAGCGCGGTGATTTGTGTGACTAAGTTCGAGTATGGCGCTGTAGATGAGGTCACACTTACATTGACAGTAGGAGGTGTGGAGAGCACGTAGAGCACGGCATCAGCGACGTCCTTGGGGCGCAGCGCCGGCATGCTGTCATCCGCCTCAACGGCCATGCCTGTGCGTACCAACCCCGGGGACACGCTCTGGAAAGAGAGGAAAAGAAGAAAAGAAAACACATTTATTTGACACACACGATGTAGAAACTCAAATTAAAAAAGGAAAAAAAGCATTGTGTACCACACAGTTGAAGCTACACAAAATACGTCCAGTTCCAAATAGTTCAGTACAATAGCTCTGGAAGGCTCTGGATTTCAAAAAATAATTTAATCAAATACCTGATCATGCCTTGCAAGTTCAATTGCAACGAGCAAAACCAGCGCTATCCTTAGTATAAATAACTATACTAATCAATAGTATATTAAAGTAATACAAAATGCCAAAAAG
The DNA here is from genome assembly GCA_910589285.2 of Mythimna ferrago. Taxonomy (NCBI): domain Eukaryota; kingdom Metazoa; phylum Arthropoda; class Insecta; order Lepidoptera; family Noctuidae; genus Mythimna; species Mythimna ferrago. The sequence continues at coordinate 19,042,567 of OU342690.1, read as the reverse complement.
ACTGATTATCACAATTTTTTAATAAATAAAATTATTAAAAACCAAACTTTAAACTGTCACTTTCGCTTTCCTTACCCTTTTACCTACTAAAAATGCTATTTAGGGAATATACAAAGCAATAGTAGTGCAGTAAACATTGCCAGGCGTCCGGATAAAACCGGACAGAGAGCTTGTTGGTGGCGTGTTCGAAAAGTAGACGGCGCGTCCAGCTTTTGTTAGACATTTTTTACATTTATCATGCATTGGTTTCACTTGGTCGGTTCCCACTCCGCCTGCCTCACCTTGTATCAATTTTTTATTGCTAGCGTGCAATTCTGTTGTTGATTTATTACAATGATTTTAGATGTTATGGCAAACGATAAAAAAAACCTTGTTCAATTTGTACTCTATACTCGTTAAAAAAAGTTGTCGTGGTATCTAAGACTATAAAATTAAGGGAGTCCGCAGCGTTTTTACCCAAATGTCCAGCGCACCTGGCTGGACTGTCGACTTTTTGTTTTTAAGTCCTGGCAACCCTAAAGCAGTCCTTAAATTCGATAATGTTCTTCCGCAGTCTGCCCTATCCAGTTACCTTTTTACTTTTGCCAGTTACTAGGCATTGCCATATTTGCAGTTTTACCTGAAATTCTCATCTACTCCAAGACTAGTCTTATCACACTATATCACTATATCCCTTACCAATAAACTACTATGACTATGACTATATCAACATCATCGTCATAATCATTTCAGCCGAAAGACCTTCACTGCTGGACATAGGCCTCCCCCAAGTGGCGCCACAACGACCAGTCCTGTGCGTCTCGGATCTGTAGTCACCATCACAGCACATCACGTTTATCACATCAGGGTCACCCACTTTGGAAAGGGAATCCTCCGACCAGACGGGCTGGACCCTTCCTCCTTCCTGGATCCTTGGAAGGATCCTTCTTTTTCAACGAAGGTATGTGGGACTTTACATTTTGTTCCGCTCACTTTCAAACTGGTGCCCCGACGTGAACAAACGTGATACGCTGTGTGCTGGCTACACATCCATCGAATACGCTCTACTCTATCTGATCTACTTACGGTAACTTTAATCTTGTTGTTGTGATCAGCCAGCTCGTTGAGCAGGCCCGCCGAGAAGCCGGTGATGCCGTACTTGGTGCTCGTGTACACGTTGAACTTGGACGACCAGGGCACGTAGTGACCCGCGATGCTGTGGACACGCACATTATGCAATACCAGTACCTAATTAATATTAGAAGGTGTACAATCACGTCATGTCATGAGATTTATTGCGCTAATTGTAGGCAATCAAGGTCAATGACGTGTCAGTTATTTGACCTGAAATTACTTGATCAGCTAAAAAAATTATACATGTAGGTAGTTGGTAAACATAAAGATTTGTTATTTAACTATAATGATGACTACTTATAATTTAACAAATGCATAGTTTAGCCACAAATAATTTAGTTATAGGTATGTGTGTGGATAATTCGAAAGAGTCTCGCAGCCCTGGAATTCAAAGGTACTGGCAACTATAATGACAAACACTAAAAACTATTGTGTAAGGAACACAGTAAAATTCTCTGTGGGCCTAGCGGGCATCGACCCTTGGTGATATTTCTTTGAGGCTCTCGTGTAACACTACGCGCCATCGCCGTCGACGACTCGGGCTCAATCCTTACCGGACGGACGGTCGACGAGTCAGCTTTATACAATAGGTACCTAGAAACTGCATTTTAATGTACATACCTACTTATCATAATTTTATGGATGAATAAAAGAACCAGTTTACTTTACCTGTTTATGTTGACAACATGGCCATCGAAGTCATTGCTCCTCATGGAGGCTACGGCGTGCCTCGCGCACAGGATGGGACCTTTCAAGTTGATGTCGATGACAGACAGGATGTCCTTCTCGCTCAGCATGTCGTTGCCGACGTCTGAAACAGATCATTTGATTGAGAAAAGCCGAAAATTTTTATACAACTTGCGAATAAAGAGGAGGTTCGAAGTAGTCAGTCTTGATTTTGATGTTTTTTGGATTTCGTACCTCAAAAGGAAAAAACGGAACCCTTATAGGATCACTTTGTTGTCCGTCCGTCTGTCTGAACGTCTGTCAAGACCCTTTATCTTGAGAACGCGTGGAGGTATCGAGTTGAAATTAAAACTATATACTCAAGTTTGTCGGTCCCTTCAAGCTGTGAAAAAATCAGTCTTCTAAGTTAACGAATAAAAAAGATACGGCTGTTTATGTCGCAAAAAAAAACGTAAATTTTGATACTATCAAAGATATGAATTCATAGGGTACTTCCTGTTGACCCAGAATCCTGAAATTTGGCACAAAGCAAGGTCTTATAGCACAGGTATAGGAATAAATCAGAAAACAGTAAATTTGTTGTTACTTACCTACGTCATAAAAAAAAACTTTTTGCAATTCGGAAAAATCTTCGAGAATCCATTCGGGAATTCTAGTTTACACGGAATTCTCAGTGCGCGAGTCCGACTCGCACTTGCCCAGTTTTTTTTGTTTGGTGGAGTTTTGTCTGTAGCCGTAGGTGGTCCCATTTAATTTAGTGAAAAGAGTGTTCCATCTTCAATAAATGATAGCCAATCTTCCGGGATTGCTGCGATCCCGATACTCTTGTTATAATCTCAAATTTGTATGATCTATCCTTTGATCTATTTAATAGTTATTGAATAATAAATTATAATTTGTTGTTATTTATTTATTTAACACTTAAACAGTTTGTATTGTTAGGTCTCTCAAGGTAGAGACTGTAAAATAATAAACGGCAAAAACCAAGGTTTTCGCTGCTCATTGGGTCACAGTAAAGGCTATATGACAAACTGGCCAAGTGCAAGTTGAATTCGCGCACGAAGGGTTCCGTACCGTCCTTATGAAAATTCGGCAAAAAATAGCGTTTGTTGTATGATATAAAATAGAATATATATATTTAAGGGGGCTCCCCTTAAATATATATATTTTGTATTTTGTTATTAGTATTTGTTGTTATAGCGACCACAGAAATACATATTTTGTGAAAATTTCAACTGTCTAGCTATCGCGGTTCTTGAGATACAGCCTGGTGACAGAAAACCGGACAGACGGACAGACAGACAGCGAAGTCTTAGTAACAGAGTCCCGTTTTTACCTTTTGGGTACGGAACCCTAAAAGTACCTGTGATACCCCCCTGCAAAAGCACGCCGGCGTTGTTGATCATGATGTGCACGCAGCCGAAGCTGTCCTCGATCCACTTGAACGCGGCCGCCACCTGCTCCGCGCTCGACACGTCGCACTGCCGCGCGGTGATCGTGCCATTGCCCTTCACTTGCGATTTCAATGCCTGGTTATACAGTTATTGTTTCAATCAACTGATAATAAACGAGACCCACGAAGTCGCGCGTCGACGCGTGATTCTATATTTGAATTTCGAAAATTTCATAATGGAAAATTAGAGATGAATAAGTTACAGGTGAAAAACATGACGCTTTACGACTCGACGCTACGACGACCTGTGTGAGTTGAGCGTTAAAATAAATGTATGTATTTTAACGCTCTCTATATGCCTGTGGAAAACATTTGACAAATTGTAGCTCTAGAACGCAGAGGGTAAATGGAACATATCTGTAGGCATATTGGTTTTATCTAGTAAAAGTCTGAACGGCCTCTCTCTTCACCCTAGACTGGAAAAAGTAATTTGATGATTTCCCTATGTGAGAAAGGTAAGGGAAAAATAGTGACATCGATTTACAAAAAGCCAATATTTTTTATTAGTGTACTATAAAACAGCAAATAATAATATTATTTTCATGAATAATCAAAAGTGTCAACTCCGTTTAAGCAGCGTATAGCCAGGGTGAACAGCTTCAGATATTTTTAATTTGGCCTCCTTTTTGTTGTGCCAGCTTTCGTTGGCCAATAGTAACGAAGTTTTGACATCCTGATAAAAAGAAAAAACAAGATAACATAAACGAACGTATATAACGTTAACGCGATCGTGCATCAACGTTAAGGCTTATAGTTCCTTGAACCATCTGGCCAAAATTATGTGGACGCACCTCTCGCACCCGCCTAGGCGGCAGTACGCAAATCTGTGCATTTATTTGTGGCCAACAGCGCCCGGAAAGCGCGCGGCTGACTTTTAAATCCATTTTCTTTGCGAAATATTGATTGATTTACATAAGCAATGTGCACTTTGAAGAATATTTAACCACCAATTTTTATGTGTAAAAATGTTTCTAAAGATCCAAGCCGTTTCGAAGGAGTAGGGAAAAGTTGCAAAAAGATGCGAAATTGCTAAATATTTGTTTTAGACAAAAGTATTAATAGCACGAAAAAATCAAATGTTGATAATGTTGTTCATGAATCTATACTACACATATATTTTTTTCAAACCTATTAACTTGACCGTTACCGAGGAGTAGGCTTCAGAAAGTCACTGTTTTATGGCACTTTTCGGGCGCTTGGGCCTTAAGAGCCGGTTGTAGTCTCTAAGTATGTTGTATGAACTCCGCCCTATGTCGCGTGGGCACGTAATAGCGGTTTTATTTTTATAAAAAAATAAAACAATAATTGGTATTTGTTTTGATTTTTGCCCGGCGCGCGGCGGTTGGTCACATAGTAAATTTTAATTAAAAATTAAAATAAATTTTCATGGTGTTCTCTTTTATATTTATAGATTTCCAGAAGTTTAAAAAGGTTCAAAATAAGTAGAACCTTAAAAATAAATCGCACTGCAGCCTCTGATTCAATTAACATGCAAAAAACATGCCATAGCAACCTTGTGTCTCTTTTTTATTGATAGACTCTAGACCGCTATTTTTTCGTCAAAAAGGAAAGTTGGCACAAGTACTCATTATGTAAACAGCAATCAACTGAAAGTGAATTGTTTATGATTGCACGACGAACACAATCATAAACAACAGTTTATGATTGTGTTCGTCGAACCGTTTCATAAAGATGGGTATATTACCTACGTTCCTAGAGATAGTAATTTAACGTAAAACTATACTTTATAGCCAATTAATATTTAGTATAATGTAAAATATTACTCAACTAGGTATACGTACGACCTGCAGTTTTTAATTCTTCGTTAGTAGGTAGGTACTAAAGATAGTTATTATTATTTTTTTAAATTTCAAAATAATTCAGTCTTTGGATCTTTTATTATTTTTTTACCATCGGAATTTTGTACAATTTTCAATTATTATATTTAACCTGTCAATTTTTTTCCGCCTTCCATTTATTTTGATACTTCACAAGATGTGACCCATTGCAATTATGAGTCATTCACACGCGAAGTTTCGTCATAAAAACAACACGAGAAAGAATAATTATAAAATAGCTATAGAAAATGTAGCTAGCTAGAATATTTGTTAATTTATATTATAAATAGTTTCAAAGAATGCAATTTTTGAGGTGGGAAATCGTCAAATTACTTTCCCGCTGTGGATTTTTGTGGATTAGCCAGTGCTGTGTTGCCCCAACGGAGCACTGGCTAAAACAAACCTCTATTTCTTCAGTTGCCCTTTTCGTTCCAGGGCCGCGGTAACTTCTAATGGTGGGTTTACGCTAGAGAAGCCGAGCACGAGCGGAGCCTGAATCGAGCGCAAATTCATACAGTGTTGTTTGTGCTCGGCTCCTTTAGTGTCGGTTCACCACATAGCTAGCGAATAACCAATGCGTCGTCAAGGTAGGTTTTTAAGAGGGCACCTCTTACAGTTTTCAAAATTTCTAAAAATACACCGCGCTGAATTACACAGAAAAAAATCATATCTCTCAAAAACAGCTAAATCGACCTTTTCTATTTTCAGGATTTACTAAATTTATATGATCAATTTTTTTTTCAAATTAAATATGGGTTAAATGTGGGCTTGACAACAATAGGGGTACTTAGGAGTCATAAGCGTTCAAGTCTCACCTCAATAGGTTCAGTCCTCCTGGCGAGGCCCACCACGTTGACGCCAGCATTGGCCAGCTCCACACAGATCGCTGAGCCGATGCCCGAGCTGGCGCCTGTCACCACAGCAGTCTTGCCGACCCAGCGATTCATGCTGCAGACCGAAATCACACGTAGACTTAGAAAAACTGGTGACGATATAATTCACAGACCAGTAACATAGTATTTCTACTAAACTAAATATAGAGTGACTAACACTTTGCCTGCCGTCTAAAACCGTCTATTGAGGATTATTTTGAAAAAAAAAAAAAAAATAGTTATTGTTTCTTATTTAAATTAGAATTTGTGCCAAACCTCAATAAACCCCAGAATTATGAATTCTTCATACAATCTTTAATACATTCTAAAACAAGCATTGCTATTTCGCGGTTTTTTTAAACATCTAATGAGTGCGAACCCCATAAGACGTTTTGAAAAAGAACCTACGTGACAACATTTGTTTTTATTATTGGGTTACTATTCGTGCTAAGTTTAAGTAGATACGCCACGAGTTGTAGCCACGGAAAAAGATTTAACATACAAACGAAATTCCCCCTTTTCACCGTTACAGCCTGAATCTCCTAAAATCTCATTGATGGAAATATTCATCCAAAACCGTAAATGAAGACGTTTGAACGTGAAGGTGTAACGTATACACAGACAAACTCACACACATAGGTACACATGTATGCAAACCTTAGCCTTTTACTTTTTTATATACAAAATTGTGTACTTACATTTATTTATATTTATAAATAAACTGCGACCGCTTACTGTGATAGAGACCTTGAATTATAAGTCCCGAGTTGACCGCTCACTATCACTTAGCTATACAGAATGAAGGGTGATCATGAATGAAAGCCTATGAGACATCGAGGGTCTGAAATTAAATGAAAACAAAAAGTTATTGAGTTGGTTAAACAAAACTGTGACTCGAAGTTAATTAAAATTTAAATAATGGCTCATAATTCTTATTTTTCCTTTTAAATTTTTCCTTGTTTTTTTGAAGTGTGTGTGTGTTATACATATAATTCATTGGTATCTGTCTATAATGTAATTCATTTGTTAAACTTTACTGTAAGTATAGGTACTAAGAATAGGACTGCGGAATAACGCAGTAGGTAGCAGTTCAGAAGTCACTGGGGCTTGAAACACAAAGGGCAATACACATGGTGTTTTACTCAGTAAAAGCCTTACCTCTTGTTCCGCCACGACCGGGAGAATTCGACGTTTAACACCTGTAAGAGTCCCCAAGTAAGATTTACCTATTAATTTCATTTAGTCAGGTACTTTAAATAAAACCGGGCAAGTGCGAGTCGGACTCGCGCACTGAGTGTTCCGTTACCTATGAAAATAGTTTCATACATTTATTGTGCGTACAGCCAAGGAGTGGAATTCCCTGCCGGAATCTGTGTTTCCTGATAGCTACACGTTAGGAGTCTTTAAGTCAAGAGTGAATAGGTTTCTTCTAGGCAAGCTTCATCGTCCACCACATCATCGCTTACCATCAGGTGAGATGGTGGTCAAACGCAAGCCTATCAATAATTTAAAAAAAAGTACAATTCCCGAATTGAGCTACGAAGATTTTTTTTCCAAATCGCAAAAAAATGATTTTTTTAGTTATGTAACTACAAAACAGGTTTCAGATTTTTTTCTAAACTTCCCAAACAGGATTCTAGGTCAACGGGAAGTACTTACCCTATGAATTTGAATTTCCTTTAGTCTGTCGAAATATAGGTACGACATAAATGGCCGTATCTTTTTTTTCGTTCGCTGGATTTCTTCACAGCTTCAAGGGACGCAGACTTTAGTGTATGGTTTTAATTTCAAATCGATACCTTCACGCGTTTCCGAGATAAACAGACAGACAGACCGACAGACGGACAACAAAGTGATTTAGGGTCCCGTTATTTCCTTTTGAGATACCTATGGTCGTACGGAACCCTAAAAACTGATTTTGTTTGAACGATTACATTATTGGTACCTACCAGTGGGCGTGCGTATGTCACTGAAAGTAGGTACCTACTTAGAGTACATACGACTGGTGGTTTCAGTGAAACATAACATTAACACCATTTTAATAAAACAATATCTTAACAGTATTTTAAAATTTGAATATTTATATTGGTTTCAGCTCTCTACCGGTTATTCCTGGAATTCCTACAGCCTCTTCTCCATTACTGGTGTTATTGTCAATTCACCAATCTGAAAAGAAAAAAAATAGGTCATGTGTCGGCACTGCCACACACGTGCCACAAAAAAAAACGCTGCTTCAAGCTTCTTTTTGAGGTGGCCTTTTTTGTTGTTCGTGTGCGGCGGCAGTGCAGCCACAAAAAAAAAAACGCTTGAAGCGGCTTCAAGCTTCTCCGGACACATGTGGCGCGCTTCAGCTGTTTTTTGCGGCTGCTTGTAGCTTTTTTTTGCGGCCGTTTCTAGCGTTTTTTTGTGGCGGCGTTTTTTTGAGGCCCGTGTGCAGGGACGCTGGGACTACAGATTCAAGGGCTGAGGGATTTTTCGAAAGAGTTATAATACAGAAAGGGCTACGGAAGGAACAACTCCCTCTCGTTTCACCCGGACCGAAAGAATGTTATCATGATTTGCCAATAAAAAAAAAACTACAGATTCAACAGGGCCGCAGCTACCGCCATCAATGGACTGTTGAAAATATAAAATTTTAAAATGTTTTCTACAAGCTCAAATATCATTTAGACAACAGTATCATAGGTGCAACAACACCCTTTTACCCTATGCGGCGGCATGGAAAATGCATACAGCATGGCGTTTGCCAGATCTCGAAACTGCAGCACGGCTGGCATCCTCAGCTACTCCACGTAGCGTAAGTATTATAATTACAAGTATCATAAGTGCAACACGAGTCACACGACCCTCTTACATTGATGTGCGGTGGCGTGGACAGCACATACAACACGGCGTCAGCCAATTCACGCGGCTGCAACGCGGGCATCTTCAGCTGTTCCACGTAATTTGCCATTGGTGTGCTCACTAGGCCTGGAGATATGCTCTGAAAAACGTAGAAATAAATACGAAAATGATAAGCATGATCTTAAAATATTAATAGTCTTTATTTAGCCTCCCAATTTCTAAATTACCAATTTGAAGATAATCGAAAGCGGAATGATATTTGAAGACTAAATCATGTACGTAATGTCTTAAGATTCCAACAATCTGTTTTTTGACTTACTTTAAAATTAAGCGTGCAACGTTTCAGTGCCAAACTCTATCCCAAAAGCTACGTGGGATGCAATTTTAAAGAAGTAGTCAATTTCGTAAATCCACTGCATTTTTTCAATTATGTAAAACTTTTGAATGCTAGAAAACCTAATATTAGCGACTTGTTTTTTAACCTTTAACCGCCTATGTCAGATATATCCGACGAACAGTCTCGCGTTTATTTCGTCACCTATGGGGATTGAAGAGCTAAACGAGGAGTACCTACCCGGTCGCAAATAGACGACCCTGGCAAATAGTGTACGAATACACTCGTCGGACCAATCCGACGCACGCGAATCCGAAGCTCCTTTAACATTGTATCTTTTCTGAAACATACCGTAGTTTTTATTTTGTTTTGAAAAGCAGCGAGTTCCGTGTTGAGAGAGGCCGTGAACGCGGTGACCGCGTGCTTCGTGCTCGCGTACACGTTCATGTTGTCCGCCCAGGGAATGTAGTGGCCAGCAATACTGGGAAAAATCAAACATTAAAAAAATATTTTATTACAAATTAAGCAATAGCCTAAGGCCACTATTGCCGCTATCCCACTGGCGTTTTACGAGCGTTTTAGCGCTTCTTCAACGTCTGCGAAATGGCAACGCTGCGCAGACGCACCGTTAACGTCGCGAGTTAAAATTGACATTTGTATTAAATATTATCAAATTATTGACTACTATATCAATTGTTATTATACTACATAATTGATTACTGATATATCTTCGTGGTCTGGTTTCCGCACTTAGTCCATATCGGACCATTGTGCGTGAGCCATAGCGGCCTTTACTCCAACCAGCCCACCTCATTCCAGAAACAGATGAGTCTCTTTGGTTTGCTCAGAGCGTCCATCAGCGAATTCGGTGTTCCCAAGGTTCGTGTTCTTATCTCGCTGACGGCTGTGCACTCGAGGAGCACATGCGCGACAGTTTCTTCTGATTCCATGCATCCTCTGCACAGAGGGCTATCTGTGATATTTATTGTGAAAAAGTGTTTATTCAGGGAGCAATGTCCGGTGATGGTCCCTGCCACCAGACGCAGGCTGCCTCTATCTAGTCGTAGAAGGTTGCTGGTTAGGTTTTTATTTAAAAACGGCATTGCTTCTTTAGCCTGCCTGCAGCCCGGTGCCAGGGACCACCACCTTCCCGCTTGTGCATCTGTGTGCTCACGTAGCCAAACACGCAGCTGACTAAAGGGTATCGGCACGATGGGTTCAGGTCCGAAGACCACCGCGCCAGAACCCCGCCTTGCCAGCTCGTCAGCTGCGTCATTGCCCAGTGAGCCGCTATGTCCCTTTATCCACTGTAAAGTCACAGTGTTATTATTTAACACTGTGATGCGTTCTAAAGCAGAGTGGCATTCTTGTATAAGTTTCGAGGTTGTAGCAGGTTTTCCTAGGGATTGTAGAACTGAGGCACTGTCGGAGATTATTCGAATATGAGTATCCATGACTTTCCTGGCCTCTATGGCGTTGGCCGCTAGAGTGATGCCAACACATTCTGCCTGGTGGACAGAGTTGAGTGCTCCCAGCGGCTTGGATATCTTTATGTTAAGGTCGTTGGAGAAGACTCCGACTCCTGTTCCAGTATTCGTTTTTGATCCGTCGGTGTAAATTCTCAGTTCCTTGGGGCCTGAGTAGTCGTACGGTTCTTCCGTTAGTTGGATGGTGTAGTGTTTTTGGAATAGGAGTGCCTTGGGGGCTTTGTCGTTCGGGGCCGTCATCATGGGCTGTCGCTTAACAGCATTTTCCATAATGCATGTATGTTTAATTCGAGAATCTGTTTTCAGTGTGCCCGATAATTTAAGTCTGAAACCTGCTAAAGCTGCCTCTTCCCGCACTATGAGATGCAGTGGAGGCAGTCCCAGCATTGCTTGAAGGGCGGCAGTGGGTGCCGTTCTCATGCTACTGGTGATTGCCACGCAGGCAAGTCGCTGCAGTTTTTCGAGTTCTTTTTGGGCTGTGCTCAAGTCTGTCCTGGGCCACCAGACTAATGAGCCGTATGTTATGATTGGTCGGATGACTGTGGTATATAGCCAGAGGGTGACTTTTGGGCTTATGCCCCAGTTACGTCCCAACATGCGTCTGCATTGCCACATCGATATACTGGCTTTTTTTATTGTGTAGTCTGTGTGTTTTGCCCAATTCAACTGCTTGTCTAAGTAAACACCCAAATATTTTGCTTCAGTCGAAAGGCTTAGGGTAGTGCCAAAGAAGCGTGGTAGTTTCAGCGCAGGTAGCTTCCTTTTCTTTGTGAATAGAACCAATTCGGTTTTGGTGGGGTTTACGGTTAGTTGATGCTCTTTACACCAGTCCTCTACTAGCTTCAAGGCTTGGCTCATAAGATTGCATAAAGTGTTTTCATGAGTGCCGTTTACTATTATGTTTATATCGTCAGCATACCCCACGGTAAAGTAACCTTTATCATTGAGTTTCTTGACGAGGCTGTCTGCGACTAGGTTCCATAGCAGAGGTGATAAGACACCCCCTTGGGGGCAGCCCTTTGCTACAGTGGCCCTTGTTGTGCTATTTATGGTGACTTGTACTGCTCTTTGTTCAAGCATATTTGTGATCCAGCCACTTAAGGTCGGGTCGACACCGTGTCTCTTAAGTGCTGTGCTGATACTTCGAAACATGGTTTTGTCAAAAGCTCCTTCAATGTCGATGAAGGCAACTAAAGAGGAGCATTTGTGGTGTATCGCGCATTCTATTTTTGACACCACATTATGTAGTGCGGATTCTGTTGATTTGCCCGTGGAGTAGGCGTGTTGTTGTTTGTGGAGTGGTCTGTCTGATAGAGGACCATCCCGGATGTGCCTGTCACATAGCCTCTCCAGGGTCTTTAGCAGGAAAGATGTCAAGCTTATGGGTCTGTATGCTTTAGGTTGTGTGTAGTCAGTCTTGCCGGGTTTGGGAATAAAAATAACCTTCACCTCACGCCACGCAAGTGGTACACATCGGAGTGCTATGCAGGCCCGGTATATTACTAGCAGCCATGGCATCAGTGAGTTTTCTCCCCATTGGAGAAGGGCTGGGAAGATACCATCAAGTCCGGCGGACTTATACGGTTGAAAGGTTGTAATTGCCCAGAGTATTCGGTCTTCTGTGACTATAGTCTGTGCTCTGGACCAGTCCAGATCCGTGGGTGTATGCACTGGTTCACACTCCCACGTTCTGTCCTCTAGGAGTTTGCAGTCCGGAAAATGCGTCTCCAGTAGGAGGTTGCTGGTCTCAAGATCTGTTCGTGTATAACTGTTGTCTGGATTTTTTAGCGCGCCGAGAGTGCGGTCTTGTTCCTTTGATAGGATTTTCCGCACTCGTGCAGCTTCATTATTGGATTCTATGGTGCCACAGAAATTCTGCCAGGCAGTTTTCTTTGCAGTTCTAATTTCTTTCTTATATGTGTATTGGGTTTCTTTGTACAGCTCCCAGTCCTCTGGAAGTCTAGAGTTTTTGGCTCTGTTAAATCGTTTGCGTAGGGTTTTCCTCAGTTTACCGAGTTCCGAGTTCCACCAAGGATTTGCTTTGCCTTTGGTAGGTGGGGATCTTAGTTTACAATGGGTGTGGTATGCTTCAATTATATTGTCAGTGACTTTTGTCACCATGTTGTTTAGTTGTTCTGGATTAGTTACATTCGTTATATCGGTTTGTTCCCTATCTAAGAGAGATGCTAGAAGACATTTGAAAGCGGACACGTTTGTACGACGTGGGTTACGCCGTGGCTCGGGTCTTTTGGTGCTAGTTTTAAGTTTGAAACATATGGTTCTGTGATCTGAGCAGGAGGGTTCATTAGAGACGTGCCAATTCGATATGAGATTGGCCGCGCCTTCTGTGGCTAACGTTAGATCTATAATCGTCTGCCCTCGGGCCGTGACCCAGGTGGGTTCCGTACCTCGGTTAACGATGTTAAGGTTAGTAGAGAATAAATAAGTGGATAGCGTCTCACCTCTGGTGTTCGATACTTCACTTCCCCATAGAGGGTGATGCGCGTTTGAGTCGGTGCAGATGATCAGATCCATGTTGACGCTCTCGCAGTACTGGACCAAGTCTGATACTTCTTTTGGAGGGCAGTTCTCGTCGTCGCCTGGCATGTACGCCGAGGCTAGTACAAGTTCAGGGTCATCGTTATCGCGCCGGAGCCTGATCGTTGTCAGGTCTCTGGAACAGAATTGTGTTAGTGGTGTGATAGGTAAGTCTTGGGGAATGTATATGCAAGTTCTTGGATTTTCTGTGTTTTGGGTACTGAAAATTACTTTACCTCCAATGCTTCCAAGTCCGCATATCTTGTTTTTCCTGACCCACGGCTCTTGGATCAGTGCGATTGTTCGGAGTTTCGTCTCCAGCACCCTGCGTAAGCTAGCCGTGGCAGTTTGGCTGTGCTGGAGATTTATTTGTACTATCTGGATAGGGATTTGGGTGGTCGTCGACGGCGCTGGAGTGGAGTTAGGGGGAGACGGATCCATCTGAAAGTTTATCCCCTTCCTCCGTCTGGCGCCAGTCGTCGCTAGGTGAAGAGGCCAGCAGCTGCGCCGTCCATCCGGGTGATGTGGGTGCAGTTTCTGCGGCGGCATCAGCCATCGCTGCTCGGGCCATCTCCTCCTCCAGTCGGGTCATGTCCGTGTCCGTCGGTGTTGGGTTCGGGGTCTCTGTACTGTCGGTTCTGACGTCAGTGGGATGTGTCGTGGGGAAGAAGCGGACATATATCGACCCGAGTAGGTACGCTATACGCCGCTCCCGACCCACGACCTTGTCAACCTCGTCGGCCGGGATTCCCAGGGTCAAATATGTCCCGTGGTTATCCCCACCGACGCTTGTTGCCCTGTACAGTGACCACCTACCAATGTCGTACCAAGCATTCTGACGAATCAGAAGGCTCTGGAGCCGCGCTATGTCCCCATTATACCTGGGAACAAATAGCGCCGCTCGGACACGGGTAGGTAGGTCAGACTGTCGCATGACGGTCAGCGTCGAGTCAGTGTCTGGGAGTCTTAATAGGGGTACGTTCTGAGTCAGCCAGGTCAAGGAGTTCTCGTCCTCACACCACATCTGCACGGTGCCGTCCGTCACCCGAGGGTACCCACGGAAGGCCGGGAGCGATGTGAGGTCAGACTCCATGAGCAGTCGTTCCAGTCCGGTTTTTATGAGTGTCGACTCGTCAAAAGTTAAGTCTCTAGAGGGGGGAGGGAAACAGATCGCTACGGCGAACCGCGCCGGAATGTCCTTCGTGGCCCGCGCATAGGTTTTCTGCTCCCCCGGAGCAGTCTGGGTCCTTACCCGCTTCGGGTCGCCTTGCAGCGCGCTCGGTGAAGCCGTGTCATCCGGGCATAACCTCTTCACCGCCCCTGAGCCACTTGGTCCAGGTTGTGGTTCGGAAGAGCCCGGTGCAGCGCGTCCAGCAGGTGCCCGAATCGGGCGCGGGCGCCCAGCCCGTTTCCCCCTTATCTTAACGTTCTGTGCGTCCGTCAGGTCTTGGTTCAGACTTCTGACTTTGGTGATTTCCTGCACGCATGTTTCCGCGTCCGACCCTTTTTCGTTCCGGGTTTCCCCTTCGCGTACTTCGGGTTGGTCGCGTACTCCTCCTGTTTTCGCGTCCGGCCTTTTTTCGTTCCGGGTTGCCCCTTCACGTACTTCAGGCTGGTCGCGTACTCCAGTCCTGGCTCCCGTTTGCGCATCGCGTTGGCCTAAGCCTTCACGGATCTTGCGCATCCGGTCGCACAGTTCCCTCTCCCTGGCGCAGATTTTTTCGTGCTTCGTGACAAGCATACGTACTTCGTCTGCGCTGGGGATTGGGGCAGGATCACTTTGATCGTCAATCTTCCCCGCACCTTGTTCTGGGTCAGCGTCCTTAAGTCTTGTCTCGGTTTTCCGGCGCTGCCGCGCTAAAGCACGGAGTTCCTTACCGAGACTAGTCAGGTGTGCCTCGTCAGTGTCGTTGTCAGGGTTATTTGTTACACTCTTCCGGACGATGCTCTGTTGCCAGGCGCTCGTGGAAGGTGCAGTCTTTGTCGGTACATTAATCACGTTAGTGACGTCTGGGTCAGTATTCATCGGCGAGCGAACTACAGCCGGAGTCAGGGTATCATCAGGCGCGTGAACCGCAGCCTGGGTGGATTCAGGGTGTGGTGCTATTATAGCAGAAGGCCGCGCAGAGGGCGCGGCACCAGTAGGCAGGTTAGTGCCCCCTCCCAGAATACGCTGGGGGCTGACCGATAAATCGGCATGGGATTCCCCGGCTTGGCCGGGACCCACCTGGGTAGCTTCTTTTTTAAACTGCTTCATGGTATGGGTTGGGTGGGCTTTTGGAGATTTGAGGTTACCCTTCCTCTGGACCGACGGGATTTGAGGATAAAAGGAGGGAGGGATCTGGGAATGGGGGATCATGGGATTGGGGTGCTGGGTTATCCCTAGGCCTGGGTTTTGGCTTTGGGAAACTTCTCTTGTCCGGAGTCTCGCACGAGACACTCCGACGGGATCTACCTCAGGCAGTCAGGAGGCGGTCCCCCAGCCGGAGCTGGGCTATCCGCAACCTGCCCACCCGCTCGGTTGCATGAGAAGAAGTGCCTGGCGGTCCGTGCCGACCCGCCACGTGGGCACATGTGCCACCGTGTAGGATCGACGCAGCCAGCCCCGAGCTTTACTGATATAATGTTGCAGCAGTCTTATAAATAATATTGTATGCCAAAAGGCGGGTCATAGATGTACTTCACTATTATAAATTATTACATCATATCTTTACCTGTGTACCTACCACAATAAACAATTTTGAATTTGAATTTGAATTTGAGTTTCTGGTGGCAAGCGTTATATCCGCTGAATGCAACAAAGGTATGCAATATACATAGAAACCTAAATTCGTCAGCTTTATAATTAAGCTCAATTTTTATATGTCTTTCTGAATGGTTTGGCAAGTCATCCATTCATCATCATCGTTTCAGCTGAAGACGTCCACTATTGGAAAGAGCCCCTGGCCATTGGCATCCATAACCAGACACTTATTGTGTTGGCGAGGGGCTGCCTCGCCAGATAACCAACGAAATGTAATTGTAGGTACTTACGTTATGCCAAAGCCACCTTAACTTGAACTTGGGCATCGTTCCTACCTAGGCTAAGTCAGGGGCATACACTGACAAACTCACAACTTTTATATAGTAACGCAAGCCTGGCAGCCAGACTTTACTCTGCGTAGCTGTAGAGCTTGAGGCGCGCGTCGAACACAGCCGGTATAGTTATCGGCACGAATATTGAGCGCTAGCTTCAAGTTGCGCAGAAGTTAAATATTTGGTCTCTTTAGTGGTGCGACGTGAGACGCAGGGGCGGAGAATATCACTGATTGGCTCGCCCCGCCATCGTGTCATAGACGTCACTCGTGATTCGTTCTCTGCGCTTGCTGCATGTATCTAACAACGACGACGATTGGCTCGGCAATGTATGGAATGCGCAAAGCGATCCCCACTCTGATGTCGACCGCTCAATATTCGTGCCGATAACTATAGCAAGGAAACTATAGTACTTCAGTAAAGTCGGTTTACCTACCTGTTAATGTTAATAATATGGCCGTCTAAACCGTGGAGTTTCATCGAGGCGACGGCGTGGCGGGTGCACAGGATCATGCCCGTCAGGTTCACGTCGATCGTTTTAATAATGTCATCGTCGCTCAGTGTGTCGCTGCCCACTTCTGAAAACAGTATAGAAAAGGTGTAAAGTAAAAACTGGTCGATCGAAAGTGCCCGTGCCCAGGGGCGAAAGGGATACCCGGGTCCTGGAACGCAAAGTAGAAGGAACATAGGTGTTGATTTAGTCAGTAAAAATCTGACACGCCGTCGTACTCCACCCAAGAGCGGGAAAAGTAATTGGATGATTTCCCAACTTATAAAAACCGTTCAAGTGCGAGACGGACTCGCGCACGATGGATTCCATACCATTGTCTATAAAAACAGCAAAAAGAACATAACTTAGTTGTATGGCAGCCCCCCATAGCTCGCGCACACTGATGCGGCAGCTGTCAAACACGAGCGCCTAACTATCTTCATTCATTCGCTAAAGGTACGATTCCGAACCACGCTGCACGCAGCAGTGCTGCCGCAGCAGTGCTGCCACGACACTACTGGTCCCCGTACAATTTCTATTGGCTTATATGAGATTACATTCCGAGCTAGGCAGCAATGTCGCGGCAGCAATGTAGCGGCAGCACTGCTGCGCGTCAGTGTCGCCCTACCGCCGCGACAGACCAGTAGTGACGCGTATGCCGCCGCAGCAAGAGTACCTATTAATAAATAGTAAATTTTTCTTCATCACTTATTAAATGGTTTTTAATCAGTGTCTTGTAACATCCTTCCCGTTGTCTGCTTTTATAAAACGAGTCTGTTGCTTCTCTTTTACTATTGACATAAAGCAACAACAAATCATCGTCATCTTCTTCCTCTTCCAACAGTATAAATAAAAGTTGGTCATCAATCGACATCTTGTCAACTCAAAGTAAACTAACGAATACACAACAACGCATCACCACGAACAGAGCGACACTGCCGCGTTGCTCGGAATCGGCGCGGCAGGCAGCACTGCTGGGCAGCACCTTAGTGGCAGCACTGCTGCGGCAGCACTGCTGCGTGCAGCGTGGTTCGGAATTATACCTTAATGCAAGCGTCGTCGTGTAGACTTGTAGTTGTAAAACTGGACGCGACGCGCGCTCCGAATCTGCCAGTGTAAGTTGAACCTAAACGAACTCGTAGCATTTTGTAGTGTAGTCGAGCTATGGTAATGATTATAATAACGTTTAGGTACCTGTTATATGTCCTTGGAACAGCACACCGGCACAGTTGACCAGGACGTGTACTCCTTTAAATTCTTCGTTCACCCACTTGAAAGTCTCCATCAGTTCGTGAGGGCTCGTGATATCACATCGTTTCGCAATTATTTTTCCATTTGAGACTTCTTTCCGCAGTCGCTGCAGTTCCTATAATGAAAATTATACTATTCTAATTCTTAATTTATCGTTTTTTGATTATAACTGCACTTAATAAATGGTCTATCTACCGGGTTAGACCGAGAGGTGTAAGACCTGGAATAAATAAACGTGTAAACATAAAGCCTCAGATACATGAGTCTCACTCGTCAATAGGAGCTAGTGAATGTAGTTGTACATCTTTTGACTGTTAAGTACACACCAAAGTTTCGGCCATTTTGGACGCGTAGTTATTATTTGACAGTCATTTGAGTGAGTCGATGTGAGATGCAGAAAAAGAGAATCCTTTTTCACCAAGACAACGCGTGTGAGTGTGAGAGGATACACCTCAGCGATTGCCACGGCGAAAATCTACGAATTACGGGTGATCAAGATCATACACCTAAGTACTCGACACTTCGCCAGATCTAGCCCGAAGCAACTTTTTTTTGTTCCCTCATCGTCATCTATGTAGTAAAGGCGCTCGGAGGATAGAAATTTTCGTCAAATGCGGAGGCAAACTTTGTGAATAATTATTTTACAGAGAAGAACGCTAACTACAATTTGGAACGGATTAGAGAGATGGGGGCATCGCTGGGAGAAGTGTGTAGAGTTACAAGGAACCAATGTAAAAAAAAAAGAAAAAAACTTGTACGAAAAAATATCTTGTATCTTTGTTATGTCGGAAACTTATCAGACCACCTGTGTACCTAGAGGGAGTGTCAGACTTTTACAAAAAGACTTAAATACAGAGTTCCTACCGTTGCTTTCCAGGATTTTTTGCGTTTCAGGGCCGCGGTAACGCTTTGAGCTGTTCCACAACCCAACTAGGCGTACTACCATAGTATTTTACGAAAATTGAAAATGTTGAACGTCTACACAGTGTAGACGGTCAACATTGTACCTAATTCCATACCTCTCATGTCTCTCACACATTAAGTATTTTAAACAGTTACCATGTTGTGTCTTACTCATTCTTCTCCATAGAATACGATCAATTGAAACCGTGCTCTATATATACCTACACCGTAAAATTTTGATCATTTTAATCCCGTGGAGGGTCGATCCGGTACATGAAACACTATCGATTTGTAAAGATAAAACTAAAAAATAAAGTACGTTTTTTTAAAACTCGTATTAATTTACGCATGTACGAAATTAATTTCTTTAACAAAACGTCAGCTGAGCGAGTCCAATGACTTGTAGGTAGTATTCGGCGTTGCGTACTAATTACCTACAGGTCATTGGACTCGCTCAGCTGACGTATCTACTCAACTTACGTGAATACGATCTAAGTTCACAACAACATCCAGTGCGATGACGGTCATCCCGGCGTTCGCCAAGGCGACACTTATAGCTCCGCCGACGCCGCCGGTAGCCCCCGTCACCACAGCAGTCGCCGTCGCCCAGCGCTCCATACTGTTCTAACGGTGCTTAATATGACACCTGAAACCGTACACTGGCTTGACGTTGTTATAAATGGCCAGTGTCCACTGTTGGGACTCCGGTCTCCTCTCCAGTAGACGGAACGGACCGTAATCCACGCGGGTCCCAGTTGGTAGATGTCAGTCCATGCTTTCGATTTTTTGGTTCTAGGGCATGCTGGTCTCCTTGTTTCCTCTCGACGATTTCCTTCACACTTTTGTGAGCAGTACCTAGTGCTGAAATAAAAATTATATACAAAATAAAGCGCCTGCCTGGGTTTGAACCAGGGTTGTTGCTGATGCAGGATTTTGTCACATCAGCGGATGCTGATGCTGATGCTGATTTTTCGTAATTTACATCAGCTGATGCTGATGCTGATGCTGATTTTAAGTTATTTTTTTTTAATACTGAATTTCATAGTTTTTAGGTAAATATTATAATAAAATAAGTGTATCGAACCCTAAAAAACTACATTATGAAAAGTAAATTTACTAAAACTTTTTTGTTTCTATGAAGGTTAAAATAATAAATAATTAAGTACAAAGAAATTTAGGCATTTACTTACATTCCTTAGTCGAATTTATTTCAGATTCGCTGCTGGTTAAAAACTTGTCGTACTCTTCGGGATATATTGATCTCAAATGATTTTTAGTGACGTATTTGTACGTCCTTTGCGTGAATAATTCTTCTTGCATATTATACAGTTTGCGGTATCTTGATTCACTAATTTAAAGTACTGCCAAATTCCGCTTTTTAATATAGGAGGCATTTTAAAAATAATAAACACGCACCAAAACAATACGCTCTGCATTTGCTTGCAATATTGACTAAATCACAGAGAATAATATTGACGATTTGTTTTGAAATGTACGTATTTTGATTGGCCAAAACTCGGAAGCGACAAAGGCACGTGCCATTAACTCCGCCCTCCGTCGGTCATGTCGCGACACGAACTTTGAACATCAGCATCTAACATCAGCAACAATCAATGCGGATGCTGATGCTGATGCTGATGCGGAAAATAATGCTGATGTTCCGCTGATGCTGATGCTGATGCTGATATTCGCAACAACCCTGGTTTGAACCTACGAAGTACAACTCGTAAATAGGGGTAAGTTCTGTGCCACCATGCACTGCTCTCTACCTATCTAAAATAAAATGACCTTGAAAAATAAGATTTAAAGTCCTACTATGAAATCAGTCAGAGCCTGCGTGAATCAGTGGTGCCAACATACAGCACCTAGCACTCTTGTTTGTTTGTATTTAAGTATGATTAAAAATAATAATTTTAAAAGGTAAATAATTTTACTTATGTGATTTTATTTCATATAGCACTATTTTTGGAAATCCATAGCAATCTATCACTACCTATTTGAGAAGATTTTTAGCACTCACTGGTGGTATAGAGTTGGCAACACTGGCGTGAATTTACAAAACGCAACTACGCGCGTGAGTAGGTACGTAAAAAACCCGCACGATGATGCAGATCTGCACTCCCGCAAGTACGTGCGTGGGTGCGTTGACACGCAACATGCAGCGTGATGCGTGGCAGTGTGATAATCGCCCTCGGAAAGTTACTGTCCAAATGTAGGTAAGTAAATACGCATAGAGCGACACAAAACAAATTGCGTAGGTACTTACTAATACAAAATTTAAGTACTAGTGGTAGGTACACTAACCTTAGTTACTCCTCCGTAACAGTATATACTTATACTGAACTCGTTCGAATACAACTTCTCCCAATGAAACTTGTTTGTTGGCTAAATCCTTGAATCTTGATAATAAGATTAGTTTTATCTTAAATATTAGACTATTGTTGTTTACAATCACCGTAACAGATATGATAAGAAATCAACTAAGTACTTGTAACATCTCACAAGACACAGATATGAAGAGTGAATCACAGCCAGAAGATCAAACGTCTATGAATATTTTATACTTTTATTTTTAGCGGTGAACAGAACCAAAAGAAACAAAAAACCGATTGATGTGATCAGAATAAATCAAGCTAACGTAACTTGTTATCGCATAATTAACCACTCTATATCTGATATTTCCTACTGTTTATCAAGAACCAAGGTAAACATTGTTCGAAAATTCGAGTTATTTTTAATTAATCGACTTCAAAAAAAAAGAGGAGGTTTTCAATTCGGTTATATTTTTTTTTGTTTGTTATCTCAGAACTTCGTCGTTTATGGACTGATTTGCATTTTTTTACCTATGCCGTGCTTCACCGACGCTATCGACTCCTGGAGACTCATGTGTTCAATAGAGCCATTCTACAAAGTAATTTACGAAAACTTAATGTAACATCTGCTACTACTGCAAAGCTGATGCACCTGCTGCCTGAGTGGAGTGGGAGTCGGTTCTCTGGCTTCACGCACTACCGTCGTCGAACATAGGCACATCGTTCGACTACACTACTGTACAATTTGCTATTTCCCGCAGATGTGCTGCTTTCCTATATCTAGGCGCACACTGTTTTTTTTTTTCATCGCTGCCTTTGTGGCCAAGTTGTCAAGAGCATCGTCGGATACCACGGTCTGTCATGTAGGGAACGTCGCATAGCTCAGGGGTCTTACCATGAGGTATTAAATGTCAGTCATGCAGGGCCGTTTTATCCATAAGGCAATGTAGGCAACTGCCTAGGGGCCCCGCCAGGTTCTAGGGCCCCGCGCTTTAGGAAAAAAAAATAGACTGTTTCATAAACAGTAAAAAAAATTGAATTTTCGATGACATGCCATTTATCTAGCAATCCTATCATTGGATTATGCGAAAAGCTGTCAACAGATGGAGTTTAATAAAACACAATCTTTCATTTTTTTTTTTTAATCTTTATTAAGGAGCTTTGTCACAATTTTGACCATGTCGCTCCATCATAGCCAAATTTTGTGTTTTGATTTATTTTAGATGATTGTAATAAATGTTGTATAAAACTCTTGCCTCGTCTGACGTAGGCTTAAAATGTTGTTGCAAATACCGATATTTAATACCAATCTTTCATTAGCAACGTGTGAGTGCAGAGCATATTCATTGGCTTTTGCTGATAATTTTGTTTAAGTATATCAATTTTCATAATATAAAATTGAATCAAACAACTACATAGAAAAACAATAAAATATGGAAACTAAGTTAAAAAAATTATTTAACTATATATTTATAATTAAATTAAAAACTTAGTTCAGAAATTATTTTGTACAACTTTTCAAAAACTGTTCAACACGTCAAGTTCAAAATAATTTTACTAGAAAGTCTTGATAAACTTCTACTTTTCAGATTTTTCATATTTTCTAAACTTATGGTTCAAAAGTTAGAGGGGGACACATTTTTTACTTTTCAAATTTCAGCTTTCTAGCTAACAGTCACTGAGATTATCCTCGGACGGACGGACAGACAGACAGATTTGGTGAAACTACGTATCTTGTTGACTACGGAACCCTAAAAACAACGTAATTATGAATAAATTTGTGATTGAAATAAAATATTTTAAGAAGTTAGAAGAGGGTAGGGGGGGGGGCCGAGACGTGCATTGCCTAGGGGCCCCGACATGCATAAACCGGCCCTGCAGTCATGCGACCGAGAAAGAGGGATGGAACTATACATTATATCCATCCCTTTAACATTTGACCGTGGTAAGGCCTGAGCACGCGAATAAACGCGCTCTTGTCACCGTTTGCGTTCCGGCTGTATTGCAACCCCATGGCCTGACACGCGACGAGGGCAAGAGATCGGATGGCATGTCTTTATTTTCATGGAAGATGGATAGTGTTATGGCGTAAAGCCGGTTGCAGACCAAGAGCTAAGCTAAGTTAGTTTAGCTTAGCTCGCATAGCTGACGCAGTTCTTCAAGCTACGCATCGGCATACACAACTAACTTAGCTTCGCATATTTTAGTTAGCTCACATAGCTTGCGGTCTGCACACAAGTATGGAAAACTATACTAACTTAACGTAGCTTTCGGTCTGCAACCGGCATAACTCAGGCTCCATCCCATCCCGGTCTTGCGGACGACAAGCAATCGGTAGCTCGCCGTCCGTTTGTCCTATAAGGACCGAGCTCGCAATTGTCGACCCCGTAGTGTTCCATGCGCGACTCAGAGATATCAGCAAACCGTAGGGTCCTGGAAGGTCCGATGCCTGGTAGGGCCAATATGAAAGGGTGCTAGAACGCAAAAGGAAACTAAAGAAAAATACCTAGGTGTGGTTTCAGCCATTAAATGTCTGACACGCCCTTCCGGTCCACCCTAGAGTGGGAGAAATTTTTAGATAATATCCCACCTCAAAAAACTGACTAAATGAAAAATAATCCCATCTTCCAACTCACCGTACTGTGCTGGGTGGTGTAGGTACGCTGCCGCTGGCGGAGGAGCCTTTTGGCCCTTGATGTCGCCTGTCTTTTGGGAACATTACAAGTCGACATCGATGCGCAGGAGTTTTTGATGTCATATTGTAGATTGGTTTTAGTGAATTTGAATTAGCTAAAGGTATTTTGTTTTGTTTTAGTATGCGGGTAATATGACCCCTGCAGGTATATTGCCTCTTTTATATTTCCAATTTCTTTATTTTTTCAAAGTGTTTGAAACTGATTTCGCTAGCAAAAAAATAATAAAAGACCTCAATATGTTTGCATATTTTATTATCGATAATTATTTGTATGTTAATAGAAAAATCTCCGACATGCTGACACTTAACAAGGCTAAAAATATTGAAATGGTCGATTATACATATACAACACGCGGCATAATCTGTCGCAGCCAACATGCCTGAGTCGCCATCCCGTTAAGTCTAGCCTGATAACTAAACAACGCCGTTCAACTAGCGGCCTGAATGATATTCAGTCGATACATAAATAATAAAGCATTTAGTTTAGTGGTTGGCAAATGGCCATTCATATATATGAAAAGAAAAATTAGAGCAACCCCGACCCGACACGAAAAGTTTAGGTTCGAAGGAAATGACGAAGACTAGAGTGAGCGAGCGAAGGGAACGACCCAAGCCGGTCACCTCCTTAATTTCCGTGCATCACAACTCCGCTGGCTTATTTTATCATCATCATCAGCACATTGCCAGTTTTGCCAGTTGACCGCAAATTGAAATTAATCGTATCACTTTCCACGGCCACTTTTTAATTTAGCAGTACAGTAAAACCCCGGATAGAGACATAAGGGTGAATAGTGACAAAATTTTAAAGGGTATTTTCTCGATATTTGAATATTTTTTGCAGCATTTAACTATATCAATTTATTAATGAATTGTTATTCTAAAAAATCGATGCTTTGTTTGAGGTCGACATTATAGTATCAAAGTGAAAAACTAAACCAAAATTTTGTCTTTATTCACCCGTAAGTCTCTATTCACCCCGTTTTACGGTAATCAAACCTTATCGATCCAAGTCTACCTAACCTAGCTTTCTAATTGAATGGCTGAATATCATTCGGGCGGCTAGTTGAATGGCGCCTAAAAAGGCTAGGCAGTTAATTGAATGGCTAATTAAGCTAGCTGGTTGTGGCATATCCATCGACAATAATCGAACTTTCTGACACACTCATAGGAACATTTGCACCTTACCCTAACGCAATTATATCTCTAGCGGACGTTTGCAATAACCCACGTATCTATTCAATTTCAGATAATATAAAAAACGCACCAAGCGTCCGTTCACGACCTTGCCGCTGTGAGCGGTAGCTAAGCGCGGCAACGGTGAGCGGTAAGAACAAAAGTATGCAAACGTTTCGCGCACGCCACGAGACGCCGCTCATAGCGCGCGCTCGCCTACCGATGCCCCGCGCTCGCCGCGCCCGACCCGCTAAGGTGAACGGGCCGCAAAAGTACATCCAGTGCACCCGTAGCAAAACCGACTTGTTAATATTTTGCTCCAGCATAAAGCTGATTTAGTAACAATACAGATCTTGAAACGACAGCTCTCAAAATGTTAAGACCAAAACTGTAACGACACTATTTTGCCCTTCACGTTTAAGCATTGCCTTTTCTACGTACCGCGGATACCAGGGTTATTGATAACGTGCGTGATGATCTACGATAAGCCTATCTCTACCATAGCTAGCGAGGAAATTCCACGACCTCGACCTCCATGATGTAAATAAACTTCTATTGACCGCAACTTAGCTGGGGGCCACTCACTGGGGTACGTTAAAAATATTTGCTTCTTACTTAAATTTCATTACACTATGTCTTATGTCTGAGTGTGGTTTCCGCACTTAGTCCTATGCGGACCATTGTACGTGGGCCATAGCGGCCATAACCTTGGGTGGGCTTATTCCAACCAGCCCACCTCTCTCCAAAAGCAGATTAGGCCTCTCAGGTTTTTTAGGACATCTATAAGGGAATTCGGGGATCCTATGGTTCGTGTGCGTATTTCAGTGATCCCTGTGCAGTCCAGGAGCACATGTGCAACTGTCTCCTCCCCCTCCAAGCATGCTCTGCACAGGGGACTGTCTGTGATGCCTATTGTGTGGAGGTGCTTATTCAGTGTGCAGTGCCCGGTGATGGTCCCCGTCACCAGGCGCAGGCCGCCTCTGTTCAAACTTAAAAGTTTTTTGGTGAGGATTTTATTTAGGTGTGGTAGGGCCTCCTTGGCCTGCCTGCATCCCGATGTCGAGGACCACCAGCGTTCCGCTTGTATCTGTGTGTGTTCTCGTAGCCAACCACGCAGCTGACCAAAGGGGATCGGCACAATTGGTTCGGGCCCGAAGACCACCGCTCCAGATCCCCTCCTGGCCAGTTCGTCCGCCGCGTCGTTGCCCAGCGAACCGCTATGTCCCTTAATCCACTGTAGTGTCACCGTGTTCCGCTTTGGCACCGTGACTCTTTCCAGTGCAGAGTGGCATTCTTGTATAATTCTCGAGGTGGTAAAATCTTTGTCTAGGGATTGTAGGACTGAGACACTATCGGAGAGTATCCGAATGTGTGTGTCCTTTACGTCTCTAGTTTCTATGGCGTGGGCCGCTAGGATTATGCCAACACATTCCGCCTGATAGACGGTGTTGAATTTTCCCAGCGTTCTGGATATTCTGATATTGAGGTCATTGGAGAAGACTCCAACGCCCGTGCCAGTGTCTGTCTTTGATCCGTCCGTGTAGACTCTCAGTTCAGCTGGCCCTGAGTAGTCGTGTGCTTCCTCTGTTAATTGAATATTGAAATGCTTTTGGAAATGATACGCCTTTGGAGCTTTGTCACTAGGTGCTGCCATCATGGGCTGTCTTTTAATAGCGTTTTCCAATATGCGTATGTGTTTGATTCTGGAGTCTTTGCTCAGGGTGCCCGAAACGCTGAGCCTGAAGGCCGCTGAGGCTGCCTCCTCTTGCACTATTAGATGCAGTGGTGGCAGTCCCAGCATCGCCTGCAGGGCAGCCGTGGGCGTGGTTCTCATGCTGCTTGTGATCGCTACGCAGGCGAGTCGTTGCAGTTTTTCAAGGTCTTTTTGGGCTGTGCTCAGTTCAGTCCTGGGCCACCAAACTAGTGAGCCATATGTGATTATTGGTCTGATAACAGTTGTATATAGCCAGTGGGTCACCTTTGGGGCTATGCTAAATTTCATTACACTAATTGCTTTTACACATCCTCGTAATATTGCTATGGCTGCCATACGCTTATCGGCAATAATTTCAGATAACTACCCTCATCAAAACAATTCAAAGACAATATAATTCAGTCGAACAAACTTATCAAATCCAACAAACAGTGTCACAATAAAGCGTGCAAATATAAAAGAAAATATTATGTAAAAGTGATTTATGTATAACCCAAAAATCCAAATAAAAAGTATAATTTATAATACTGGAAAAATACTTCGATTTGAATAAAATATAATTCGTCGGTAAAAGTAAGATTTTATCGGCTAAAAAATATCTCAATAAATTCAAATCCACTCATCACAGTCTTTTTAATAATGAAACTGATTTTAGTAAAAAATAAAAGCATAGTTAATAAAGAAGTACATAATACATGTATCGCATATTGTATGATATTTGAAATAATAATTGTGTATATCAATTTCTCTGCATATCTTACACACTACGGCTTGGAGTCAAAAATAAAATATTGAAAGTTAATGCTTACACTAATGTAACATTATTATAAAGTTGTTACAATAAATTGCACTTATTTATTATCACTTAACATTATTATAATCATAGATTTAGGTTTTTTATTAACATCTATTAATTTGATATTTAAAAAAAGAATTTAATAATCCAATGAGAATCTTCGTGCGAATAATAACGTCTTACTATCACTACTTCGCTGTACTTATTAATAATAATTTCTCGACACAACGTGCCCACACTATAATAAAAGATGCATCATTTTTTTCACAGTTAGACAATAAGTTCTAAAAAATTATTCAACTCAGATATCCCGATCCAATACACATATATTCACTATTGGTATGTAAGTGTGTACTTATTTATATAAATCTGCAATAAAACAAAACATAAAAGCAACTTTAAGTACAAAGCATTACCTTCACTTAACTAGTTGGCCCTAAGTTAGAGAAATACAACATTGTCCCGACATGTTTATAGTAAATAACACTAGAGGTCAGCTCAGACTGGTGGTGGAGACGAAACGTGCACTTTATGGACAATCGAGAATGTTATTTATTGGTATTTCATTAAGTTTCACGTTGCAAGTGAAGCATGCCACCTGTGTCGCCTGCCGCCAGTCTGTGCAGATCGACGCAAGGTCACAACATCGCCTGCTAATTCCGCACTATCAAACATTATCCTCCACTCACTGGAATAAATTCTGCACTTTCAGCTTGGGGAAGAATTGTGACGACGATTTCGTGATTTTTACCTGAAATGATTTTTATCTTCCTTTATTTTCGATCACACAATGTTATCAAATATAATGTTTGAAATAAGTCAAAGATGGTGGTTGTAGTTTTGATTGATTTCGTTAGTCAGACTGTTTAAAATTATTTTTCTCAAGTATTCAGACATTACGGCCTCTCGTATCAGTTCCTAAAGTTATGATGTGTATCTTGAAATATTCTTTTTCTATCCACTGCATGTAAGCAAGATGGAAAGGTTTTTCGCACATTTTACTTCATCAAGTTTATTGTGTTTTATAGTTTCGAGACATTGCATTTCAAAATCTACATATAATAGGGAACAAATATGAAAAATATAATCAAAAATCTTCATCAACAACGAAGTTGTAAAGCTTCAAATCTGCTAATAAGAAAGAGAAGTCCGACATGGTTTTTGACGTCAAAGGCCATGACACCCGTACAGGCGCTATAGAAAACGGCGTCTTGGCGAGAGTTAGAGAGAGACAGATAAGATTGTTTAAAATTGTAATATCTTATTTACTTTTCTACCAATTTTGATATTGTTTTGATAATTAGTATTGTATTTCTCGATAAACTGGTTGGAAAACCTTTCTTTTTTCATATTTTCTATTAATAAATAGTGAAACTTTAAACATTAACGCGAAACTAAATTTCATTGACTTTGCAATTTCCTGAAATTCAGATATGATAGCAATTTATGATTGCATCATACTTTCCCATTGCACAACCTTTTTTGGTTAATACACTAAATATTATGGTAATACATCAACTAAACAATATACATACATCATGGAATTCCTCTTCTTTAATTTCCAAGGGATCTTTCATCATCTGAAAACAAATAATATTTCATTACTGAGAGTACTTCAAGCATGGACACAGTTCAATAAAAAACAAATTGTTTCCATGTTTAGTAGGTCATACACTATAGGCTAGTTGCCGTAAAAAATATAATTAGTGCGTCTTTTAGATTATTCAAAAATAAGGGACACGTATTTTTTTATTTGTAAATTAAACCAAAAATGACAAAGATATTCGCACGGGGTGACGTCACACGTAACTTTAATGGGATATCACTGTTATTTATTGTTCCATCGAAAAAAAAAATACATGTCCAATATTTTTTTTTATAATCTAAAATACGGACTAAATAAAATGTAATTATTTTGACCCTGGACACTACCCTATTGAAATCCGACAAGTGTATTTTTTTGTCAGTGGTTTTGGCTTGGATACTAAGTCCTTTAAGCCACTTTATACCATTAGAATATGGATGTACATATTCTAATGTTTTTGTAGTATTTGGCAGCAAATGTATCAACTCAACCTTCTCGGCTAACTTTGCTGAATTTTAAATCACAATATCCACGAGGAATCAATTGTCGAATAATTAAAACAGACACTGAACTTCACTCGAAAAAATCTAACACATCTGTACGATCTTTGCTAATACAGTAATAACGGTACAGTAATAATTCGTCATTAAAATTATAAATTGTATTAGTGTAATCGGACAAAATCAAGTCGAGTCGGTTCACGTGTCTGGAGCTAAAACGTTTAGAAGGGATAGATGTCCTTGTGGGGGTACACAAGTGTGGGTTGTACACGTGGGTGGGTTGCACGTACGTGAGTGTACACGTATGTAGATTGCATGTGTGTGTATGTACCTTGGGCGGTCGTCCGCGGCGCGGCGGGTGTCTCGTGTGGCTGAGCACTCGCAGCTGGTGCTCGCGCAGGAGGTGCTCCGTGTGCTCGCGGGCAGACGACAGGCGCTTGCCGCACGAAGAGAACACGCATGTATACTCGCGACCTAAACAAAATGTACATTGGTACTAAATATTTAAATGTAACCTCCATGAGTCCACCCTGCTATCTCAGTGTGATATCTCATGACCATTTTTTTTAGTTGGAATGTCCATGTCTTCTCCCGCTCTAGGGCAGAGCGGGAAGGCGTGTATGACTTTTACTGACAAAAACCCTACTCCTTCCTTCTTTGTCTTCGTTCCCGGGCCCTGGGATTCTCTTTCGCACAACCCATGGCCCCAGTAGGCTTCGACCCTGCTTAATAATATAAAAATACCATAGGGTCCCCCCTACGGTATTGCTGACATATCTTTGAGGTACGTGTGGAACACTACGTGCTGTGCCTCATGACCGTAATGACTCGTTGTGTATCGCTTGTTGCGCTGCCACAGTTGCGTTGCTGTGTTGCTGCAACAGGCGTGATGCTCAAGCTACAAGGTAAACGTACTGTTGTCCTCGTCCTCGCTGTGCTTGAGGAGCGCGGGCGCGTGTTGCGCGGCGTGTCGCTGCAACAGACGCTCGTTGGGGAAGCTGAGGCCGCACACGGTGCATGCGGCGCGCTGTGGAGGACTTCGGGCTGGACTCTTCAGTTCCGCGTGCACTTCTCGCCTGCAAATAATACGTTAAATGTAGTTAGCTGCTACGGTTACTTTACAAAGCCAATTTCTGAATAGATTACAGCTCTGCTAATTATAACCTTGCAACTTTTTCAGAAACGGTGGAACCAGAAAAAAGGAATTGCGATGCTTAACCCGAACCCGAAGACCAAGGAAGGAAACTGATACCACAATCTCAACAACCTTACAGCTACTAGACGTCTAATAACAGACGACGCATGTCTGTCAACACATGACTTATAGATCTGTTGTCTCAACTAATCAGAACGCAGTACCCGGCTCCCCTGCACCAATCAGAACGTATTACACCGCTCTCCGTACCTCGGCTAGTTGACAGAATTGTTTTGGTGCGCTGGTTCAAGCATGAGGCGTCTAGTGGCTGTAAGGTCGTTGCACCATCTTATTTCACTGTCATGTCAAAAAAGCAAAAGCATGCTCCCGGTGACACGGGTAACTCAACAATTTCATCCTTTTAAGCCGGGTATAAACTCCAGTAACGTAACATGAAATGTATCATGCAATGTAACAGAATTCCCATAGTGTGTGCCTTGCACGCGCGATCCGAGTATTATATCTCGTGCGCGCCGCGATCCGCCATTTGTAGGTATTTTCGCCGAACACGTTGGGGCGTGCAGTGTGCGCGGAGCATCAGTGTCGTGTGTGCTCGGCAGACTGAGCTATGTTCGCGCGCATGCTGGGAACAGATGCGAGTAAGGACATACTCGGTTCGTGCACGCGTTGCGTCTACATTTATGAAATTCTCCTTTCATTTTACGTTACAGCAGTCCGTACCCAGCTACAAAACAACACAAATAAGAAAAGCCATACTTTCTTATAATATTTATTAGCGTTTAAGTCTGTCATGTAGTCCGTGGCATACTGGACACATTTAACTTAAAACGTAAAATTCAACTTGTTACAACTTCGTTTTAGTGTTAGAATTCAATATCAACGCTACAGAATTAACAGCTATTGTGTACCTCGGCTACTAATAGAATGAACACCAGGTTACCTGTGCATGTACATGTGGTTCCGCTGCTGGAACTGCTCGCCGCAGACGGTGCAGTCGTACGTGGCCTCCACGGGGCGCCCGTTCAGGTGCCGCTTGCGGTGTTGGTTCAGATTCGTTACCTGCAGTCAACACATTATGTAATTAAGACGTCTAAAACGAAATATATATAAATGTAATATTTTTTCGGTGACAAACTATTCTATCAACGACTACTTAGAATGAATTACAACGACCACTTTGAGGTGGGAAATCATCAACTTATGTTTTTGTCAAAGCACGTTTTTCCGTTGGAGTAGACAGTACTGCAAAGTTCTACCTCCTTCGATCTTTCGTATGCCATAATAGAGACACAATTAAAAAGTTATTGTGTCCCGCGTGGATCCGCGTTCCGGACATACAACGGGTTAAGCCTAGTTTACGTTTAAATACATCTACAGAACTTATACCTAAAAAACTGTGTTAGAAAAGATAACCAAAATTTTTGTATTTATTATTATTTAGAAGATAAGGGGCTATGCATCACCCATAGTGTAGGGGATGTAGTCACTGCGACCTAAAAGATCTATTGTGACTCGCCACCTTGTTAGAGTAACTCTTTTAGCCCGGAGGCTTCCAAGAAATTTAGAATACTCCTAGCTTTTAGAGTTTTAATCTCCTCCGGGCGAATAATGTGTCGGCCCAGATGGACACTGCGTTTGTGGATAAGGGGCCCGCATTCACACAAGAGGTGCTTAGGCGTCTCCCTCTCCTGATTGCAGTACCGGCAAACATCAGTGTCACTCAAAATTTTTGTAACTTATAAAAATGTCCATGGAGTTTCTTGCACATTTTTCTCCATAGAGATCTACGTTTTGGAACGTGCAACTTAGCTTCATTTTTTTTTTTTGACTCACCGACATTTTGACAATTCAGAAGTGCTTGTTAATTGTGTATTTGAAATAAAGTTTCTAATTTCTGATAAATTATCATAATATTCAGCCTCGGTTGCCTACTTTACGATCAAACTTCGTATTTCTTGAAATCTAAATCGATATCTGGGTCACTTTTATTAGGCTCTTTACTTATTTATTCAACCTATATAAAAGAAATACGCTCGACCTAAGTTCCAGTCGTAGAGGATACGATTAAGAACGACCTTCACCGGTGTGTTTAATGGATGAAACGTATTTTATGACAAATCTAGTATATTAAATAATATAACGCCGGTAAGTTGCCTAAGAAATTCCTGGCCAGTGAGTGCTTTGACCTTTACTGATCGGAAGATTGTTCTGATTTTTTGGGTGAGAATTCAACAAACTACCCACTTAGGGTGGAGCGCGAGGGAGTGAGAGACTTTCACTGACTAAAACCTGTGTTGTTTCAGTTGTCTTTTGTGTTTCAGGGCCGCGATTACTCTTTCGAACAATCCCTTCTTTAATTGTTTTACGTTAACTTATACCGCGTACATCGAAGGACTGGAACCATTTGCCTGCTACGGTCTTCCCTTCCGAATATAATTTAGGTGTCTTTAAAGCCAGAGTGAATAGGCGCATAAACTAGTACGACTCACCGTCAACCGATCGTCGTCCGATTTCACCTGATGGTAAGTAGTTATGCGATCATAACTACTTACCATCAGGTGAAATCGGAATCAAGCACTAGTCTATATAAATTAAAAAATATATATAAAGAGTTGAAATTTCTGGAAGCACAGATACGATTACGAATAATCAGTCACTGATAGAAAACTATACACATACATAGCTCGAAGAATCATCAAACTTAAGTGGCAGTGGGCGCGGCACATTGGTCGCAGAACGGATGGTCGATGGGGACGAAAGGTTCTGAAGGTTCTGGTCGCTAGACCACGTACCGGAAGACACAGCGTTTGAAGGCCACCCACAAGGTGGCCTGTGCACATTGTGAGGATTGCGGGAATCTGACGTGTGTCGTTGTGTGCAAAGCAACACTTAGGATGGGCCTATGTCTGATAGTGGACGTCTTTTGACTGAAATGATGGCAAAAAACGAAACAATGGCCTACGCTTGGACTACTTTTCTACTAAGCTACAGGAACGTGTCCGAGGGAAAAAGCTAGTTTAGCATTATATCAGTACTGGCAGTGCTGGATTAGCCACGTAGTAATACTAGCAAATGCTAAGGGCCCCACGCATTAGGTTGGACCTCGCTTGGACGTAAAAAACCAAGTCAAGACACCTGTGTCATATGAACTCTAACCACAACTGGATTTTCATAAGACAATGGACCCATCCCTACCTAACGGTGCTAGGACCCAGGTCTTAAATTAAAGTCATAATTCGTTGTCACATATAGATGTTTAGGGGAGCCATTTGGTAGAATTTTTTACAGGACCCACTATGGTTTAATCCCGAGTACTGGTTACCCGCCCCCCTTTCCGATAGGCTCGCGTTTGAAATCTCACCTGATGGTAAGCGACGATGTAGTCGAGTCGATGAATCCCTAGAAATCACCTACTCATTCGTGAGTTTCGTGACTTAAAGACCCCTTGGTTGTCAACACAGCCACTGGAGTCGCCGGGCATTTGGGGCCTGTGTGTATTGTTATGTTGCATTGGGGGGGTTCGGACCATAACCACGCTGGTCCAGTGCGTGTTGGCGGGTCGCCATAGCCTCGTCCGTTTTCCAGCCGGTGAGGTGCACCCCGTGCAGGTGAGGTTGGCTTGGGTCCCGACAGATGTTGGTTGGGACCCCGTATACCCCCTTGGTTGTTGTTATCAGGAAACAGATCCCAGCAGGGCATTCCACTCCATGTCCACCATGTACCGGTGGCGCTACGCCGTACGTCTAGTGGTCCGATGATGGAACGGGCTTGGCGGAATTAAACTGTACAATTCCTATGCACATTCCTCGAAGTGTAAACGATAGAAAACCAATAGGCTAGCAACTCGGTGCATGTGACCGAAACATAAAGAGTTTAGATTCGACGAGTGCATAATTTCCGATGTATTTTATACTGTGTACTTGTTACCTGTGCGTAAGCCTTGTTGCATCCCGGCTCAGGACACACGAATGGGCGCTCGCCTGTGTGCAACCGAACGTGGTTGTTCAGATTTGTAACCTGTCGATAAATAACTGGTTCAAAATTCAATGAATTTCAAAAATAATTCTTATTAATTCAACTTATAATTCTTATTTCAAAAAAAAAATCTTATTAATTCAACTTATAATTCTTATTTCAAAAACTTATAATTCTTATTTCAAAAGTAATACCTATTTCAAAAATAATTCTTATTGCAAATAAATATATTTTTATTTCAGTTTATTCTTATTTCAAAAATTCTTCCGATTTCAAAAATCCTCGGACCAAGGACGCGATGCCGCACGTTATTCTCGCTAGTTTTACTTTTATATTTTATTCGAGTATAGCTATCGGGATTTTATTCCATAGGCTACGTACCTGAGTGAATGCCTTCCCGCACTCGGAGCATTTGAATGGTCTCTCATTCGTGTGGATGCGAAGATGAGCCCTCAAGTTGTTGGACTGGGAAAACGCTACAAAAAAAGGTGTTATGTGATGGGTCAAGCAGTCGTACAAAATGGGATAACACCTAATATTCCTTATATTAGATATTTATGTATTTAAAAAAACTTCATGCCACACAAAAGTACAAAGACGGACTTAATGCCTTAGGCACTAAGACCGCGTCTAAGTGCGCGTAGGTATTGTACACTTTTTGCGACTGCTTTATAATAGTACTCTAGCTTCGCCCGGGTGTTAGAAATCGATCTTTCTCTACTATAATATGCCTGTATTAAAAACCTCAGCCTTCCTCATGAATGACTTTGTCTAGAGATAAAAAAGCATTATATTCTGTTCAGTAGTTTTTGAGATTATTGTAAACTGACTGATAGACAGACGTGATTGGGGACTTTGTTTTAGAATATGTAAGAAAGGAAGTACATTCTCTTTGCTTTGATTGCCCAGTTATTTACGAAAGATATACACTACGGGCAAAATATACTGGCCACTCTGATGTTGGCTTTCTGAACTTATTACGTATACTCCATAAAATAATCATTCGCCGTATGTTTCTTAATTTAAAAATATTACTGCGCATCCAATTGTTCGAAGTTCGGAGCGGTCAAGAATTTCAGCCGTACGTTATTTAACATTACATTACGACCCTTAACTAGACAGATAGTTACTAAATAAAATTATAAGAAAGAATAAAACAAAATTTAATATGGAAATATTTTTTTTTTTTTTAAAGGTCCTTAAGGACCTAAGATACTCAAAGTATCTTATGTCCTTTTCCAGGATATGTTCTACCTGCGTACATCCAAATCCGTTCAGCCTTTAAAACGTGAAGAGATAACAGACCGACAGTTACTTTCTTTTGTGGCACATCTACCACAATGTAGTCTTACTGAACGAATTTGGATGTACACAGGTAGACCATATCCTGGAAAAGGACCTAAGATACCTACTTTTTATCTGAGTATGTTCCTTAGGAATAATTTTACGAGGGCGAAACCACTGACTAGTAAATAAAAATAATCTGAAATCAAATTAAGGCTGGACTAGTCGCGGGCGAACTCGCTGATGGTTAAGGCCAAAAAGTGCGATGTCTCATCTGACATTGTGTCCGACAGCGATAATATCAAGTATAAGCAGTTATACGCTAGTCTTTAAGCACAACTTATTGTTCGCATGCACACAAACACCGTTCCGAACTGAACTAACGACATCGACGACAGAAGTGCTCTGGGAAATCGAGTTTTATTAAAAAACTACTGCATAAATCTATTACAAATAAATAGTATAGAACTCTTCGGTAATAAAGCTTTGTTTAGGAGATTTTATACGATCATTGTTCAAAATCATCAAAAACCAGAAAATTTGTTGGCTCATAACTTTTTAATGGCAATTTTTTTTTTGTTGTTCTGATTCAATACAGACAAAATTAATAAGATAAAACCATATCATGTTTTAGTTTAGATGTACAATGTCAAACTGTGGAGTCACGATGGCGCGGCGAGCCAATCACTGACATTCCCCGCCCCCGCGTCTCACGTCGCACCACTAAAGAGACCGAATACTTGACTTCTGCGCAACTTGAAGCCAGCGCTCAATATTCGTGCCGATAACTATAGTGGATTAATTTTACAAAAAAATATAAATTGATTCCAATAAAAGCCTAGATAATATCCACAAGATACTGTGTTTCCAAAATTTCTAATGAGAAAAGTGTAATAAACGTCATAATCGCGTAAGAGTGAATGTATGAAAAAAACAGTGAGAATGTACGTCGAATTTGATACTCATCATTCGAATTTCGCGGGCTGCTCTTTCACTTTCAGTATTACTATTACTCTCAGTAAAAAGAGGTCATGATTAGATGCAAAACTTCAATCTAGTTAAGTCTTCTAATAAATTAGAGTATGTATAAGAACAAGAACAGTGAGAAGCTCACCTTTATTGCAGTAAGTGCAGACAAAGCGTCTCTCGGCGCGATGGTTGCGCAAGTGGTTTTGTAGCTGCATGTTCTTCTGAAAAGACTTGTGGCAGAGGCCACAATACAATGATGATTCAATTCCCTCCTGCAAGGTGCAAAAACTCAGCTATAACACTGGGTACTAGTTGGTGATTCAGCTAGGCATATTTAACCTTTAAACCACCTACATCAGTTATATCTGACATACATTCTCGCGTTTATTCTGTCAGGGTCGCACATCCACAACTAAGTACTAGCATATCGTCAGCTCTTCTGTCACCTGTGTCGAGAGCTGAACGAGATTAAGTATGCAGTCACAGACAGACGACCCTGACGAATAGGACGTGAAAACACTAGTTGGACCAATCGAACGCGGGCGGTTTAGGGATAACTGAGGGCAGATCCACAAATCCTTACATTTTTTGACTCTTTAACTATGCTCACACAATCTAGTGAAATTGCCAATGTGGACCCAGTGTTTAGCTTTTCACCATAGTAGTGTTAGTAAGGATATATCAGGGTAGTTTTAGTTCTTGCTGATTCAGGCAAAAAGTACAAACATGCTCGTATTATAGGGTTGCCATTCGTGTCACCGTTATTAACCGTGGTGTCCCGAAGTCCTGATAAGTTATAAATACCGACAAACACAGTGGAGTGCAGAGCTACAAGTTTTCAAAAATTGTCGACATGTACGAACGAAATCGCTTGGGAGTCGACACCATGGAAGCTATTCTTCAATGTAAAATTAATATTCACATGAATTGTAAAGAATTTTATAAATTTATAAATAGGAATGAAGTGATATTGATATGATAATAATTGTTATGTTATCCTTGATAATTAATAAACGAATAGGTACATATGGTTTTAATTTAAAGTTTTTTTTTTAATTTGCGATTCTACGGCTTTGATATTGCCCTTGTTTACCAACGAACACAGTTAACTAAAAAAAGGACCCCAAATTATAATTGTCCCAACGGACATCCCGAAGAGGCCATAAGAATTTATGGCAACCCTATCCTATTATCTGCTCTAGAGTTAGTGTAAGAATAAGCATTAGGTGGGGGTATAAATAGGTTTAATTCAAGCAAGACAGACTATGAAATGGTTTCTGGTTGATGCTTAAAGAATCTTGCAAGGGAAGGAAAATTTTAAATCTACAACAAATAGCTTTTTTGTGTTATTGGCCTCTTCAGTGGTTTTGTATAAGTACTTGGAATTTCAGTACACTTTCTTTTGATTTCACAATGCACAGTTGTAAACCCAAATAGTACCTGATCTGTATTGTTTTAAAAAAAAAATTAACAGTAAACTTTAGTCTTTATTGTAATACATGAGTCTTGCAACATCATCGTCATAAGTTCAACTGTAAAATTATATTATTTCAGGTTATTTTAATGCAACTGTATTCCAGTTAGTAAGTTATTACTCTGTACGTTTTGCACCATATATCAAGCATAATAAATAACAGATAAACATAAGAGATAACATGTCTTTGACATAAATTACCTCTTCGCCATTGCTGGTTTGTGGTACTGTCTGGTCAGAACCATTCTCTCCTATTGTTATTTCAGGCACTAGCGGCTGGCACTTGAAGCAGGCATAGATACCATCCTTGCCTGTCTCAAACAGTTGCTGAAATACACACAACAATTTAGGTATAGTAGAATTAATGTTATCTTTATTTGAATACTTTTTGTTCCCAAGCTGCAGTTTAGTATAAAACAAATGTAGATGCTGCTCAATATAAACATAGCAATGGCCCATTCAGGTAATATTAGCCATCCTTTCTAAATAAAATAGAATCAAACAAGTTTTTATATACTTATGTGAATAGGTAACTCTAAAATGCAGTGCTATTATTATTTAAACAGAGATGCTTGTGGTACCTATAGCATATGCCAAGGTTCACTATTCAAGTACAAAAAAAAGGATCACGGTTGTTTTTTACACTGCGCTGAGCCAGACGTAAAAAAACAGCTACGGACCGACAAAAAATAAAAAAAAAATACGCGGGCAGGTTTCGAATGTCAAGTTTTTTCTCATTTCTGCAAATACTTCTGTAAAATTCCAGCTCAATTAGCTACAAAATGCTTACTTTCGTAAAACTATAAAAGCCCGAATGACCAGGGACGTTATTTTTATAACATTCTCCAAAGAAAACAAAAAAATATTGATGATATATTTCGAGACGACGCATAAAATAAGTAAACAGATACTCACAACAGCAGGTTTAAGACAAATCCCACATTTGTCCATAGTGGACGATCACAATACTATCAAATAAATCAAAATAACTTAGAAAATTCCTGATATTTATTTTAAAAAAAGCAGCCCTCAGTGGCTCTCACTCCGAAAAATCACAGGGCGGGGCGGGAGCGGGGAGTGCAGGGGGGTGGTGAAGACATAAAATCATAGACAAAATTCCAACAATGTTGCCATTTTATTTCGAAATGCTTATTTTATGTTAAGTGTAAAAGGTCTCTTACCTCTACTTTTTTTTACCTATTTGACGTTTTCAGATTTAGTTCATTCAAAGTTGCCCACTCGTCGAAATACGAAATTATCGTGTTCTACTCCTCTTGAACTGCGTATTTTTATTTACTATACTTTTGTTATGTTTTAATCAAATCAAGACAACTTTTTTAATTGTTATACTTCTTTAGTTTTATATGCTCATGTAAAGGGCTTTGTTGATAAGTGTTTACTAACTATTATATTGTGAAAGATGGCTGAGAAAATGGTCATAACCAGTGGCAACCAGCCCATTGTAAAGATAGGTCACTACACATTGGGAGCAACCCTTGGCGTGGGCACCTTCGGCAAGGTCAAGATCGGGGAGCACCAGCTGACTAAACACAAGGTCGCCGTCAAAATTCTTAACAGGCAGAAGATCAAGAGCCTCGATGTGGTGGGAAAGATTAGACGTGAGATACAAAATCTCAAGTTGTTCAGACATCCGCACATCATCAAACTGTACCAGGTATGACAATATTGCTTGTATGGTAATGTTCTCTGACCTTGAATAAGTCACACTTGACTCATACATTTTATTCAATATAGCCTATCAAAATATTGATATGGAAAATAACTTGTGAACATTACTTTTTCCTGTGAAACTCTGGGTTAACATTGCAACATTTCCAGGTGATATCCACTCCTACAGACATTTTCATGATAATGGAATATGTGTCTGGTGGAGAACTATTTGACTACATAGTGAAGAGAGGCAAGCTGCAGGAGCACGAAGCCCGGAGGTTCTTCCAGCAGATCATCTCGGGCGTGGACTACTGCCACCGGCACATGATAGTGCACCGAGACCTGAAGCCTGAGAACTTACTGTTAGACCACAACATGCATGTGAAGATAGCTGACTTTGGACTCTCCAACATGATGATGGATGGAGAATTTTTAAGGACATCTTGTGGTTCACCTAATTATGCTGCACCTGAGGTTAGAGCAAACATATTACATATGTGTCTAAATACAATCTAAACTAATATAATTTCATACCAAATTATTTTTTCACTGATCCTGTGAAAAGGTCAGAAGATTGAAGCATTAAATATTTCGATATTTGTATAGAGCAAACGCAACAACAGTTTTGTGACTATGGAGTGGACCAATTTTGCCATCAGTGGTCTACTATACCTAGGTTGAATAATATATTTATGTAACAAATGGTTCTCAACAATGCTGCATCTTGATTTTTATTCGGCTCTGTCTTATGTGTTTATGAGTTGTAGATCATGGATTATTTCTTAACTATTGCTACCAACTGGTCCTGCATGATACAACCTATTCCCCCTTCTATAGAGAAGGCTAATCAGCCTTATAGTTTTCCCACTGCTGGGAAATAGAAAGAAAGAAATACTAAACTTAAAGCATAATCATGCTTATGCTTTATGTAGAGTGTCTAGGTAATGTTGTCATGTGAATAAATGATTGTGCAAGTTATCTTCTACTTATAGCAACAACTTTTTATTTCCAGGTTATATCTGGCAAACTTTACGCTGGTCCAGAAGTGGATGTCTGGTCATGTGGAGTCATATTATATGCCCTGCTCTGTGGAACTTTACCCTTTGACGATGAACACGTGCCAACACTGTTCAGAAAGATCAAATCTGGCATATTCCCTATTCCTGAGTATTTGAACAAAAGTGTAGTGAGTCTATTGTGTATGACCTTGCAAGTGGACCCTATGAAGAGGGCGTCTATAGAAGATGTAAAGAAACATGAATGGTTCCAAAAAGACCTGCCCGGGTATCTGTTCCCGTCTCCTGTTGAGCAG
This sequence comes from Mythimna ferrago, assembly GCA_910589285.2. Taxonomy (NCBI): domain Eukaryota; kingdom Metazoa; phylum Arthropoda; class Insecta; order Lepidoptera; family Noctuidae; genus Mythimna; species Mythimna ferrago. Next base: position 19,001,066 of record OU342690.1, on the reverse strand, counting down.
GTAATTACCGTATGTAAACCCCATCCTTTTTTTTTATTAGTGCATAAGTAGTTTTAGTTTCCTGTTTTGTTTGTCTTACATTTTGTTCCAAATTTTTGTCAATATCTTTGTTTTGTCATGTCATATTCTACCATGCATAAAAAAGCTTTTGATGATGACAAAAAAAACTTTATTTTGTAAAGCTACGAAGCAATGCACTAATCTCAAGAACAACCAGTGACGTAGCTGCCAAAAGGCTAGGCAAGGCAGTGCCCCGGAGCCTCCAAACTCAGGAGGGCCCCAAAACAAATAAACAAATATTTTTTTGAACTAGCGAAAAATTCTCTACACACTAACATCTAAATAAAATATGTTGCTACACTACTTTAATCATGGTAACTCGTTTTAGTCAGTAAACGGCTGACACTTCCGTTCTATTCATATTTGACGATTTCCCACGTAAAAGGGGCCCCGTGATTTTTTTTTTGCCCTAGGGCCGTTGGTCACTTATTTACGCCACTGGGAACAACAGTAGCCTGATCAAACAAGCCAAATATCGTTGAAGTTTCCGATCGAAGTTCTATCCAAAAGCGGTATTCACGTGTTCCTTAATCGGGATTGGATAGAACGACAACTCAACTGGCTCGAAACTAAACGATCTATCGACGACTTATTTCCAGTTACATTAATAAGTATTCTATCAGGATAATGTAATACAGATTTTTGTTTAATCGACACTTCGACCAAACGACTTCAAAATCGGTGTCGTTCAAACTTGATTGATGGATGTGAATACGGAAATGGTCTAAACGACTAAATCGCTACGATATCGTTACGGTTTTGATTACGTGAATCGGGCTACTGGTACGAATTGAAAAAATATTTTAGTGTTGAATAGCCCATTTATCGAGGAAGGCTATGGACTTTATGACTTCATCCTACGACGGAGCGTAATAAAAGACGCGGGTGATACAGTGTGGGGTGGTTAGAAATAAAATCAGCTCTTCAGATGCAAAACATGAAACTATAGTTTTATGCGTAATTTACGCTTTATTACTTCTGCTAAAAAATCCAATGTAGGTCGAATTATATGTTGTGGCGGGTCACTAGTACTCCATTAGTGTGCTTTTTGTTGAGTCCTGTTCCTTGAGCTTGGTATATGGATGTCCGTAAATGCACGTGTGGGAATAAATCACCGATTTTTAAAACATGCTTTTACTGTTATGTTTTTAAGTTTATTTTACTTATATCCCTAAATATCATAGCATATTGTGATACTGAGCCTCAAACTAGGAACTAATTCTTAGGCCTACCTGTCCAAGACGCGTAGCTTCATAGACGCGTATTCGTCATTGTACGCTTGGTGTACGTCTGTTAACCTCATAGCTTACATACAGAACCAAGCTTACAATAACGAATACGCATCTGTGGACAGTAAGCCTTATACATAATACAAAACTAGTGGATACTCGGTGCGTACAACGCTAAAAAACAAATACATTTTGTTTAGTCTGTTTCTATGGTGTAACGGCCAGGGGCCGTATTATGACCTCTTAAAACCATCATGTTTTCGGTGTGAAAAAGAGACGGAGCTATACAGGACGAATAGCACTATCCTTTTCTCACACAGAAAACATGATGGTTTTAAGATGTCATAATACGGCCGCTGGTCACGACTTCGGTCTTAGGCGAGCGGGTAGTATCGGTAAGTGGAGCGTATTTGCTATGAGCGGCATCTCGTGGCGTGCTTCAAACATTTTCATGCTTTTGATCCTACCACTCACCGCCCCGCGCTTAGCTACCGCTCACAGCGACAAGATCGTGAAGGGGCCGTAAAATGATCTTCGTGTTTTTTGCCTTTCTAATGTAATCGGTTGGATGGTTTCATGGTTTATAACCACAGAACATAGGAATTATACAGTAGATAGAAGGAGTAAGTAGGCGGGGCGCGCGTACCCCGAGTTTTGCGGAGTACCGCTTATGCTCCATTGCGCATGCGCCGCGCACATCAGTCTAGTTACGGTTGCCACGGTGATAATAACTAGATAAAAAAATATAAAAATGCCCATTTGTGCTGTTTTGAAGTGCAAACACGACAGAAGAACCAAGAATTTATCAAATGTTGTTATGTCCTATCATCGGTTAGACCTGGTTTATTTTATTTTGATTATTTTTGAAAAATAAGATCTAATAAAAAAAAAACAAATAGAAGTTGACTTTATTTTGTACCGCGTAAGGTCTACTTTCAAAAAAACATTCTAAAACATTCACCAAATGTCACTGTCAGCTGCTCAATTGGAGGTTACCATTATCGATAATGAGTTATCGATATTGTAAAATTATAATGTTCTTTGTTGTATCGGGAAAGAAAATACCCAAGTGCTTCGACAAAATTATAAACGCACACTATTTTAATTTTATCTAACTAAAATGTAAACAGGGTTAAACTTTCCATGGGTTCAAAATGTAGCTTTCGTGTTATTTTGTGACTTCATATGTACTAAAGATACAGACAGACTGGAAGGCAAAGTTGGTTTCCTACAAAAACTAGCACAATTTTTTCAAATCACTTTGAAGGATCAGACTGTTTAATTAAAAGCGTAAAGAAATACATTACCGACACAGCAGTGCCAAAACTTTAGCTCTGAAGAATTTCTAGATATTGGTAGAAGAAAAAGAAGTCACTTTATTAAAAATCTGGTTATACCGAACCCTAGCAGTCTCGAAGAAGGTCAAGATGTTACAGTTCTATTCAAATCTGTATAGACTCTAAAAGCAAATTTGTAGTCAGCCAAGAAACACCGGCTTCGTTTAGTTTAAACTGACTTAAAAAATTACTTAGAAGTGTACTTAGAACTTACTGTAGAAGTGTTTTTTAAAACATACTTGTGAACAAATTAATTATTATTTATCAGAATTAATTAATTATTAATTAATTCTGATAAATAATAATTTAAATAATAATTATAATTAAATTATTATTTAATAATAATTATTATTATTATAATTTAAATAATAATTTGAATTAATTATTTTTTGTCAGAATTTTTGACTTTACCTGTTTTTACGTATCTATTTTATTAATTAAACTATTTTTTTTACATTTTCATTTGCGAAAAGCGAGAAACAGCTACAATTTATTGTTGTCACGTTATTCGCTTTAATTGTTTTTCAGCATCAAAAGAAACCATTAATTTCAACTATGAGTAATTTCATGGTTAATGAAATAGCTACAAGCCCCTTATAAATAAAATTAAAAATACGTAGGTAATCTGTTTTTGTAATTTATCGACTCCTACTGTTGACTTTTATAAAACGCAACATCGATAAAATAAGGCAACGCCAATGGTACATCTCTAGAAAATGACGTTTAACAATGACTTTATTTAGGAAACATTAATCTTATAACAAGTACATAAAGCTCTAAATTCATTGCTTATATTATAGAGACATCTAGTGGGGAATAGTAGAAATTGTTCTTATAATTATTCTATGCGAGGTAATACGTTAAAGGGTAAATAACAAACAACTCTGTTTATACTAGAATATGGTTTATTTTCTAAAACGGAACGATGGATAAACTGCCTTCTTTCAATTAATATTAAAATGCTCAATCACATTAAGGATTTCTTAGTGTTATGAAATATGATATACCTGTCTTTGTGTGAGTTTGGGTACGCTGGTCCCGATACAAATGAAGTGCTATGCGATTTCTATCTACATTCCTCTGTTCTGTGTTTATAACAGATATAGATAGAAACAATTTTTTGTAGTTACTTAATTCTTTGTTAAAACTTAACATAGTACCTACACAGTGATCTCACAATCCATATACAAGGGCGACCCCTCATAATGACGGCCTTGTGAAAAAGCAGTTTCTCAAATTCTAGTTGAATGCCTTTCACATTAATTTAGCAAATTGGTAATAACATTGACACACGCAAAATACAGTTGGCCATTATTGTAGTGTCAAGCATAGCACGACTATTCAATCTCACGAAGAGTCGTCCGTGTTTGCTATACCTACCTTACACCTGTCAATATCAATTGACAGATATTACTGTATTTACTTCCAATTTTTAGGACAGCAGTGTGATAGATACAGAAGCAATTTCAGAAGTCTGTGACAAGTTTGGTGTAAAGGAGCATGAAGTTCACAATGCTTTACTTAGTGGAGATCCTCATGACCAGTTGGCCATTGCCTACCATCTCATCATAGACAATAAGAGGATTGCTGACGAAGCTGCTAAAGCAGAAATTAAGGACTTCTATGTGGCCAGTAAGTTTCATTAGGTCATCCATAGTCATCATCATTTGTTTTGTTTTTTCTGTTTAAAAAAAAAATCCAAGCATTCAAATCTTTCCCGTATGATTCTTATTTCCATCTTTTAGCTGACTTACGTTTATCTGTACAGCTTACAGAAGGAACAATAAAAAATCTCATTTGGTTAGGTATAGGAACATAGAAGTCGATTAAATAGCTTGGTAAGGGCAGTTTATCGACATTGCTCATTTTCAAACTTGTTCCTATAGCAAGGCAAACGAATCCTGTACCCTGTTTTTCTCAACATCCTACCTTTACTATCTTACTGCCAAGCTAGCTAGCTGGTTTACCCACATTATTCACTACTTCTCCAGCAGGCAACTCGCCCCCCGCGGCCTCCGAGACGGCGCGCCCGCATCCCGAACGCATCGCGCCGCATCCACACCCGCATCAAGACAAGACTAGAGGGACACCCGTTAAGAGGTGAGACAACTAACAATTTATTCTACTAGAAAGTCTAGAAATATACAGTGGGCTCCCGAGAGGTACATTTTGAAGTAACTGAGAGGTGCATTTTGGCAGCAAGCCATGTTTGGGTCGAGCACTATTTATAATCTAACAAGTGGCCCCGACGGACGTTGTCCTGTCCGAAAGCTGGCTTTTCGTCAGAAAAAAATAAAACCTGATTTCAGCACCACCTACCAAGTTCAATTGTATTTTCAAACCATCTAAAAAACCACTCAAATATACACACAAAATTTCATAAAAATCAGTCAAGCCGTTTAAGAGAAGTTAGGTGACAAAAGAAACGTACAGAAGACTTATATGTCGCGGTCAGATCTTAGAAATTGATCACGTCATGAAATCCTCGTTTGGCCTGCATTCTTTAGACCTTTTAGTATCTTAGAAATCCTGCATCAATGATATAGCCAAACGAGGATTGACATATCATCAAATGTTAACGTTTAAATGATCTGGGGCCGTATTATGACCTCTTAAAACCATCATGTTTTCGGTGTGAAAAAGAGACGGAGCTATACAGGACGAATAGCACTATCCTTTTCTCACACAGAAAACATGATGGTTTTAAGATGTCATAATACGGCCGCAGCCCAGTTTTAGTTGGTCATATCATGAAGTGACAAATTTTAAGATCTGACCACGACAATAATATTATAAGACTTCACGCGCTATCAGCAGATTCTGAACTGTCTATCTATTGTTTTTTTGTTTGGTTTTAAAGGGCAAAATGGCACTTGGGTATCAGATCTCAGAGCAAACCTAACGACATTATGTTAGAAGTATTCCGCGCCATGAAGGCTCTCGACTACGAATGGAAAGTCATCAATCCGTATCACGTAAGGTGAGTCAACTTATTATTTTCAAATAGATACTCTATTTTTTTTTTTTTTTTTGATGAGGGAAATATAAGCTATACAGGATGTAAAGCTCCATCCCTATTTCTCCCTGGCACGCCTGACATTTTAACATGTCATGGCTTTAGCTACTTATCAACATAATTTTCTTCTAGGGTACGCACACTAAACAAGATGACAGAAAAATACGTGAAGATGTCTCTGCAGTTATACCAAGTGGACTACAAGTCGTACTTACTGGACTTCAAGTCTTTATCGGGAGAGAAGGAGGATTCCGACGAAGAGGCGGCTTCGCCCCTTGTGACAGCTCCGCCTCCGCCGCCGGCAAGCCCCACAGGGCCCCAGGGCCACCACACCATGGAGTTCTTCGAGATGTGCGCCGCTCTTATCATCCAGCTTGCACGGTAATCTCTAGCTAGCTGAATTAAAGTATTTTTGGACCAGGAAACATAGCGACTTGGCGCTTGTTTGTGACTAGGTAAGGATTGGTTTAGTGAAACGTGGCGACACCAAGGTTTCACCAGTTGATTCACCTAGTAGTGGTGCTCTCAAAACCTACGTAATTGGTTGATAAAACGGTCGCCTTCTAGTCTACCAGAAGAGCGATGGCAGTGTTAAGTTTCTCACTAACGCTAGTCACATCTAGTATAATAGGTTTTTATATCAGGTCAAACCTCGGTGTTGCCACAGTTCGGTATTTGCTCTTGATAGAAACCAGTGAAGTATATGTAAATAAAGTTGTTATCTCACGGTATGAAACGCGTGTCCGTATAATAATTTCAATAAGCAATATTTTGATACACTTACATATTTTGGATTTAGCAAGTTAATACTTATTCACTAGTCTTAATTGCCTAGAGCAACGTTTATTATTGCAAACTAATATAATGGAAGCAATGGGAAACTAAACGAATGTTATAACTAGTTCCAAATGTTAATATTGGGGTTGTTTGTTAAATTATAAGTATTAGCTGTACAATAAGTATGATGATCTGGAACCTTCCATTGATATTGTAACTCCAAAGTTTGAAGCATTGTGATACACTATAGTGTGAAGCTTAATGTTCCGGCCACACCAGCAACGTGCGCGCGCGTCACATAGGCCTACTGTCCACGGACGCGTAGCTTCATAGACGCATATTCGTCATTATACGCTAGCTAGGTGTACGACTGCGTGAAGCTTACATACAACAAAACTAGGAAACTGTGCACGAAGCGGCAGCGTCATGTCGCGTCCATGGAGCTATGCGTCCGTTGACAGTAGGCCATAGTTTTGTATGTAAGCTTCACGCAAGCGCGCCCCAAGTATAATGACGAATACGCGTCTATGAAGCTACGCGATCGTGGACAGTAGGCTTTACGTTCACATTGCGCGAGCTGGCAACATCGCACAATTTGCTATTATAATAATATTACAGCTTTGCAGCGCTTCATAGCTGCTTTTCATGCCTCGCTAGCAGCTCGCGTGTGAACGCCTATCAGCGACTCGCACGCCCCGCTGGTTTGCCCGGAACCTCGTTCATGTGATTTTACCAAAGATTACAAATGTTAATTTAAGCAAATCTAGTGCCTTTTGTATTTATTACAAGCATAACATAGCTGTTAACGTTCTCCATAGCTTCAATCTGATCGTTCACATGAAATGAAGGTAACAAATTAGGAGTTGATGTTATTTACGAGATGTATGGGTTTATTAGATTAGCTAGGATTCCTAATCCTAATATTTGATAGTCTTATTGTACGCAACTGAGTATTATTATATAAAATGTTAATTATTTATGTTGTACAGCTTTTAAAATATGTATAGTATTGTGCAATTAAAATTTTACTTCCTTATTTTTTTGAAGTTACTTATTAAAAGTCTCTTAGAGAGTCATGGAAGTTTTATTCCGTTTAGAAAACCCAAGCAGACACGCATGCCGCGTGCCAAGGAAACGCGATACTTCGAAAGAGTTACCATTGCCCTGGAACACAAAGGCCAATTGAAAGAACACAGGTAGGTGTGTAAAAATCTAACCCCCCTTCACCCATAGCGGAGAAGTAATTTGAATTTCCCAGCTCAAAAGGAAGATATGCTTTTTTTTTTGGTGGGGAAAATCATCCAATGACTACCCCCGCTCTTGAGTCTGACTAAAAAACCCATCCCGTTCCTTCAAGCCTTAATACTGGGGCTCGAGTTCCCTTTCGGATAACCCTGGCCCCAGTAGGCTTAGACCCGGCTGGGCCCCTGCTGTTGCTGACAACTCCTAAAGGCGCGCGTCACATGCACAGACACCCAGAACCGGATTAACTAGGCTAAAGATATGTTTCGTACGGGAAACGAACCCGTGACGCCCAGCGCAGCAGCCAATACCTGAACCACTGCGTCCATATCATCGCATTTGGGAGTAAAGCAAATAAAACATTTGAAACAGAATACTGTAATTTATTACAGATCTAGGAATTATGTTAAAATAACTAAGCAATTAATTCTTTACAAAACAAGGAGATGTAATGAATAAGAGTCAAAGAATTTCAATCTACGCTCAACAACAAAACATAATAAATAAAGCTAACTGGTGTATCGTCCTCTAAAACAGCCATGGCTACAACTGACTCAATGAATATCACAATAAATGTTGTTCATCGTATCCTGACGAACCTCACGAGTTCGGCCAAGGATTGTCAATCTAGGGATCTCGTAATATAGTCGGTTTGCTTCAACTGTGGTACCTCTTACAACAACACAGACATGAGAAGTATATAGCAGTTTATATTAAAACATCAATTTTTGAAAAAGTTCGGCTTTGTATAGCGTCGTCCTTGTCATACAGCTACAACAGCTATGTGACTGTCTCTTTCTAATAACCGATGTCGTAAATAAACGCCCGGGTACTGTATGCAGTCATGCACACGGCGATATTTAGTACGCTTTATTTTGACTGTTTGATTTTCAGATCACAAGACTTTAATTATTTTAACCGAATTAACGGTAGTGAGATGTTGACGCGTAATCACAATTGTTCCTGTAAAATGTCGTACTGATCATCGCCGCGTGAACGAGCTCTAGAGGTTCATATACTATGTAAACAAATCAGTAACATCACCGTCATTGTGAACTGAGGCGTCGGCCGAGGTGGACTTCTACTATGGTAGGCGCCAGATCAGTTTGCAATAAAGTACGTTGATCTATTTTTTATATCTTTGCGTAAGTTCCCGAAAAACAAACTGAAATGTTTCTCATTGCTTGAACATGCTAAGGATCACAATAGATGTCGATCTTTCGTATACCGTCAATTAGAGACACAATAGAAAAACCATAACAGCGCGAACGCTTGCGGTTTGATGAATTAAAGACGGCTTTTTGTCTTTGTTTCCGTTTTCGAAATTAAGACTATCATTAAATGCAATTGGACCAATGAACGGTATTGCAAATTTATCTAGCGGCTACCATAAACTATATTTTTTGACGTGACTGATCGGCGACTTGACGGTGACGTGTCTGATGTGTGTGCATGAGCCTCGCTGGTGTATGTTGAGTCTTGTGTGGTGTCGGCGGGAGGCAGCCGCGGTAGTGTTGTGTGCGGTCACGCGGCCGGTGTGGGCGCGGGCGGGACGCTCTCGTCCGGTTTGCTCTCCAGCGAGAACGGAGGGATCCGGCAGTCGAATGTGTAGCCGTCTTCCCGTTCCATTCTAAATGTGCCCCTGGAAAATAAAAATATCAAAATCTTTACTAATGTAAACTTTTAATTTTCGCCTAATTTCATGATGAAACCGTACTGTATTTGTTAAATTTTTGAAGCACAGTACATATACCCAGGTATATGTACATATACCACCAGGTATATGTATATCCAGATATAGCACCCAAGATTCACCAAAATGCCCATTTCTTTGCCCCAGACTGCTTATCATAGTCAAACCACAATGGTTTTAGTTGTTACAAATGGAGGAGAAAGGTTGGGCTGGGCTAGGCCCGAGGGATTGTTCGAAAGTCAACGCGGCCATGGCACACAAAGGGCAACTGAATGTTCTTTCATGTGGTGGGTGGCTTTTAGTCAGTAAATGTTTGACACACCCAGAGCGAGAGAAGTTTTTTAATGATGTCAAAAAAATGCAAGCTTTTTCCATCAGGAACATCTAATCTCAGAGACTGGAACACACCATCATCACCAGTCTAGTACGAGTTTGTCCACTCACCACATGTGTCCACTGGGCGCCTGCAGACTGACGTGGCTGCTGTACTGGAAGGCGGGCGAGTGGCGCGCCAGCACGGGCTCCTGCCCCACCACGCCGCGGCTCGCACCGTCTAGTGTGTAGTATGAGCTCGTCCACTCACCACATGTGTCCACTGGGCGCCTGCAGACTGACGTGGCTGCTGTACTGGAAGGCGGGCGAGTGGCGCGCCAGCACGGGCTCCTGCCCCACCACGCCGCGGCTCGCACCGTCTAGTGTGTAGTATGAGCTCGTCCACTCACCACATGTGTCCACTGGGCGCCTGCAGACTGACGTGGCTGCTGTACTGGAAGGCGGGCGAGTGGCGCGCCAGCACGGGCTCCTGCCTCACCACGCCGCGGCTCGCACCGTCTAGTGTGTAGTATGAGCTCGTCCACTCACCACATGTGTCCACTGGGCGCCTGCAGACTGACGTGGCTGCTGTACTGGAAGGCGGGCGAGTGGCGCGCCAGCACGGGCTCCTGCCCCACCACGCCGCGGCCGCGCACCGTCTCCAGCGTGCCGCTCAGCGAGAAGATGCGCCAGTGACGTTCGCGTAGCTGCACAGCTTGGGTGCCCAGGTTCTCCAGCCGGATGCAGTAACGCCACTAGATAACAAAATATAAATAAATATATAGCTAATTGGAGTCCATCCATCCACCATCTGAATGAAATTCAACCAACTCGAGAGAGATCGATTTTGGACGATCGAACAAAGCCAATAAGGGCCGATACATACCAAAATGGTACCGGCAGACAGCGAGGTGGTGAGCTCTTTCAGTGTGAAATAATTTTACACTTTATCTAAATACTTAAAAGACCAGTATCCCTTGAGAAATTCACAAAGGGCGTGCACCCACATACGTCTTGCCAGCGGTCCTGTCTGCGACCGGTCGCAACACCTTTATTCTCTTTTATTTGTTTCTTTTTTCAACAACCAATTCCATAATTTTAACTCCAAACGCACGAGTTTCGTTGCCTAACGAAGGAACTAAACTAATTAAGAGAAGACTAGGCGCGTGGTATCGGGAGTTGGGAAGTCGTGCGCGGCAGTTCAGTTGGCCGCTTCCATTCCGGTGTATCCGTCCTAAATGTAATGTACTGGTGGTCAATAAATAGAGAAAATGTGGGGTAAAAAAAAATTTGTTACCCAATAAACTGCAGAATTTTGTGACTCGCGGCTGCCCATATAGAATGGTATGACGGTGACGCGAACGCCCTCGGTTGTCTCTCGGTGCACGTCGCTCAGCTCCAGCCAGGGGTGGTTCTTCTTCTGCCAGGCGCGCAGGGTCTCTTGCGCTATGAAGGGTGGATCTAAAAAACGTTAATTCTTCAGTGTAGTTTAAATTGTGAATTGGGTACTTTTCCTGTACTTACTTGATATTTTATTCTAAATAACAGATCACATTATCAATAAATCTTTATTCTAAAAACAGTCTCAGAGCAATTAGCGTTTCAAATTATGGTATGAGAAAGAGTGAAGCGAAGTGGGGAAATTTCGGAATCACTTTGTACACACGTAACGTGTGTCCACATCTGGCGATCGCGCCGCCTGCAAACCGCTTGCGAGCTGCGTGCTTGCATTTTAAGTTCGTGCACCTGAACATTCCCACGCCACCGGCGCGCCAGCTTCAAGCCGTGCGCAAACGGCGCAAGGGCTCTGCGTGCTGCACATATTTCTTCGCACCCACATATATGTGCGCCTCACGCATCATATAAAACCCAGAAATTGAAAATCAGCCAAAAGAGCTGCTGATCTGACAGATTTCCATGTCGCAGAATATACATAAAAAAGTGATACAAATGATGGATCTGTGCAAGCATTATTGTCGCGAAATTTAATTAAAGCTGTTGTCGAAGTATTGGTAGACATAATTTTGTAACTAATAATTGCTTCATATCACTCTTTTTTTTGTATTTGACATTTTGGTAGCCCTAAATGAAACTACTACACAGGTACAGGTGCTATGGTTTGGTAACTAAATGGCTGGAGATCTTTAGAATTCATGCGTGTATTATTCTCACCTTTGTCAGCATTATGCATAAGGAATTTGTCAAACAGTTCATGTTGCAAAGGGACTCGTTCTACTGAAGTATAGGGGATAATGTCGTCATGTGCCACATAATCCAGGCCGGGGATGGCGTACAGACTTCTGCTTGACTCTTGATTGCCAAGGAAGGTCACCGCCTCGGTTTGAGCACGCTAAAATGTACATATGAACATAGAATAGCAAAAAAACATACTATAAAGTTTTCATGACCATAATCATCTAAACTATTTCTAAGTAAAAGTCACAATACTAAAAAAAATGGTAGTGACTCAAGATGGTCTATAATCTAGCCAATAATCAGGGTTAATATTTTCAGTGTGACCACAATATTATTCATTTAAAAAAATTGTGTTGTAGATTATAAGGAGAAAAGTGGGAAGTTTATTTTTTAAGGTCATCCAATAACTTCTCCCACTGTAGAGTGGAACAAGAGGGGGTATCTGCCTTTTACTAAAACCCATCTGTAATATGCCATGCTCACTCTTTCAAACATTATTGCAGCCCAATGGCAAAAGATGCTGATTGGACCACCTTTCATACTCAGCAAAAAAACCCATCTTCCTTTTGTGCACATAATATAGATGAAAAAATACTATTAGGTAGACCTTTGACAGTTGTGTTTATGTTCAGAAAGTAATTTTTTGGGCTTGTATGTGTTCTAATACATCTCTTTGGTGCCTCATCAAGTTAAAATTGATGAAAAAATTTACATGTATGTGTTATTTACAACCTATTTGAATGTACTTGCATTTTCTGAATGTTTTGAAAAAAATGATAATTAAGTAGGTAGTCTACAATAAATAAACATTTTTAACTTCTACAATAAACCTTGCCCTAATTACAAGGTATATTGTATATCTTTGAAAGTTGTTAATACAGTTAGTTTTGATCAACTAACAAACACACATTACTGATGTACACACATGTATGTTTGTACCTTTCGCTTCCATTCAGGACTCATATCGATGTTTGTAGCCACAGTCCAAAATAATGAGGGCGGTTAGTATAGAAAGAAAGAAATTTTATAAAATAGGAGTAAAATGTATGTTTTTTCTTGAATCAATACCATCCTGTATTTAAAACTGTTATTCATAAATATTCTACTAATTTTTGATCTAGTAATAAGTAAATCTTTAGGGACAAAAAATAAAATAAAACATTTTTTTTTTTATAATAACAGACAATAATATACAAAGCCCTCAGTAGCAAGTGCATAAAGAATATTGTTACTATGCAGAAGCTAACAATCCAAAAAGGGAAGTGGAACTTTGCCAATTAGCCTTAACAACTCTTGCCATAAAAACATATTTGCACATTTAAAGGTATCACATGCAATAGACAGAATATACAAGTATTATTGGATTATTAATGTGAAGTTTGCAGACTAGAGATAATTTATGTAATTAGAATACTTACTATGTAAGGTGCATCCCTGGTGTCAATCAGAACTTGATAGAATGTATGTGTGCGGCCTTTGACTTCCTTGCCGACGTTAGACAAGGAGTCTCCTGAGGCCTCCGCGGAGGCCGAGGACTCCTTGCTCTCCTTCTTGTTGGTGGCATCTCTATCGTACACCCGCGCCAACCAGGGAAACAGAATCACTCCTCGATATCCGAATACCTTGTGTAAAATTAACTGCCCTGTATCATATTTGCCTGCTGCCTTCGGTGGTTCAAGTTTTCCAACCTCAGCCAATCTGAAATAATGGACAAAATATATAGCGACATAATAGGTTATGCAGTTATTGACTGTCACGTCTGCTTTTTTACCTGGTATAATTAGCTACTTGACTTAAAAATAGTTTAGAGGCAGTAACTTTTAATGGATTTGTTGGTAAAATTCTTAACAGTATCTCCATTTTATCATTGTAATTTGTATATTTTTTTCCTATTTTTGTTTGACAGCTGACTTTGTCAAAAACCGCCGTCATCAGTTTTTTTTTTTTTTCGTTGGCTTTTTCCGATTATTCCATTTCTTCATGTTATCACACACAATAAAAAGTATTTTTAATGATATTATTAGGTATTTATTTACCGTAATATGAAATCCGTTAATGAACTAACTCTAACTGACTTTCTTAACAATTTGTTAAATGATTCGAAAAATATAATCTGTCTACATTTATGACGTTTTCTGTCCATCTACCTATTTAATTTTGATTTCTAAACGAACGAGTTCAAAGTCCTGAACTATTTTGATTTTCTGCTGTACATATTGTATTGTTTTTATTAATTTCCTAAAATGATAAAGAATTTTTCTAAATTGTTTCAAACACTTGGTAAGTATTATAAAGAACTTGATTATGAATTTCACAGAGACAGTATTTCATCATAACAACTTTTATTTATTTACAGCTCCAACAAGTGTTAGACAGGCAAGATGCATAGCTTCACTTTCAGCATTATCAGAAGATTACCAAATGCTGTATAAAACATGTCGAGATTTCGCTGAAGGGGAATTAAAGCCCAATGCTGCTAAGTTCGACCGCGAACACTTGTACCCTGGGGATGCTATTAAAAAGATGGGTGAACTGGGACTTATGGCTATAGCCGTACCGGAGGAGCTCGGCGGTGCCGGTCTCGACTACCTCGCGTACGCTATAGCTCTGGAAGAGATCTCACGAGGCTGTGCGTCGGCAGGCGTCATTATGTCTGTGAACAACTCTCTTTACTTGGGACCTGTGATGCACTGGGGCACGGAAAAGCAAAAGGAACAGTTTGTCACTCCTTTCTGTACTGGTTCGTTGGCTTTCTCTAGTTTGTGTGAATTAAACTTTTAAAAGATTGCTATTATAAGTAACCCTAGTAATAATTCTACTTTTTCAACAGTATCTTATAATTATCTGTTAATCAGCAACAGTGGATCTAGAAATTATCCAAAATACATGTGACCAGGAACTTGGGTTACTCTAGTAACTGAAACATGGTCTGTTTAAACATCACATCTATAAGTACCTAGGAACATTGAATAAAAATACAGGTTACTGCTGTTCATGTCTAGTTATAAGGTTGCAGTCTGTTAATTATTGCAGGTGCTTTCATTCCCACAATTTACTTGCATTTTACATTGCACAATTCATTCATTAATTGTCAGCTTTCTGGAGACTAATATCAATTCATCATTTACAGTGTCTAAAAAGTCAAACAACTTGGGTAATTATTAGAATTTAATGAAATCTGATTTAGTCAACACTGGTTCAATAATCAAGGTTGATTAAGAGATAGAGATCATTGTTTACTATTAGCAGAACCTTATAAAAATAATTGAATATAAGTATTTTTTAAATGATTAAATATTATACAAAATTCCCAAGTCCGTTGACTTTTTAGAGACTATATTAGAGGTATATTGTATTTACCTGCAGCACTAAGAGTCCATAGGAGTCCTCCGAGTTTTTAAGTTGTTATTAACAAAGTGGGTTCTATCTAGCAAATCAATTCCAAAAATAGTAAGGTCTATTATGGGTGGCACCACAGCTTTTGAGCATTTATGGGTGATATTATGTTATGTTCAGTACATTATAACAATTTGATTTTCAGGTGAAATTGTTGGTTGCTTTGCTCTATCTGAACCTGGCAATGGATCTGATGCTGGAGCAGCTTCCACCACAGCTAAGGATGCTGGTGACAAGTGGCTACTGAATGGCACAAAATGTTGGATCACTAATGGGTATGAAAGCAAAGCCTCTGTGGTCTTTGCTACCACAGACAAAAGTCTAAAGCATAAAGGAATTTCAGCTTTCATTGTACCAAAACCAATCAAAGGTCTAGAATTAGGGAAGAAAGAGGATAAACTAGGCATAAGAGGTTCATCCACTTGCTCACTGATGTTTGAAGACTGTTCAATTCCTAAGGAGAATATTTTAGGTCAGCCAGGACTTGGCTTTAAGATAGCCATGATGACTTTAGATGCTGGAAGAATTGGTATTGCATCACAAGCTTTAGGTATAGCACAGGTGAATATTATTAACTGAAAAAATAATAATAATAATTTTAACTCAAATCGTTATGACTAAAAGTTTTACTGGCTGCTTTGTTTCTTCAGGCCTCATTAGACGTGGCTGCTGAGTATGCGTCAAAACGCACTGCATTTGGAAAACCAATCATGAAACTACAATCCATTCAGAACAAGCTAGCAGACATGGCTCTGCAGCTTGAGTCAGCAAGACTGCTGACATGGAGGGCAGCTTGGTTGAAGGACAACAAGAAACCTTACACCAAGGAGGCAGCGATGGCGAAGTTGGCAGCCTCTGAAGCAGCTACATTCTTGTCCCATCAGTGTATACAGGTATGTCATAAATGCTGCCAATAGGCTTTTAGAAATCTTGTGCACTACATGACCCCCACTGCAAGTTATTGCGTGACTAGGAAAAAAATTTAGATTACAGCTTCTCGTAATTACAGTCGCACGGCTAGCTTACGAGATTAATAAGTAAGAGAAAACTAAATATGTCAGGCCCCAGGGGCCATTGGACAACATGTTAAAATGTCAGACATGGCGAGCGAGAAAGAATTACTAGCTTCATCCCTTCAATGGTTTAGTTTAGGTCGCAAAATAGATCTCGTTAAGAGCTTGCGGTAGGGTCTGTTTATTTTTTATTTCTACATAGAAATAATATAAGATTGCCGAGTCTATTAATGCGAAATTCTTCTGACTTTTATTCTAGATCCTGGGTGGTATGGGCTATGTCTCAGATATGCCTGCTGAGCGACACTACCGCGATGCCAGGATCACAGAAATCTATGAAGGAACATCTGAAATACAGAGGCTAGTCATTGCTGGACAGCTGATCAAAGAATATGGTCTCAATTAACTTTCTGCATAGAGTGTATGTGTAACTGTAGTTGTAAGTGTAAGACTGTTATAGTACCCATTGTATATTCTAAAAGTATCAATCTATCTCATTTTTAGCAGCTGATGTATTTTTGAACTGATATTAATCATTATATTTTAGAACCTCTGTACAACTAAATGATATTATATGAATGATATATTTACACCTTTAATAAAAAGATATTTTTAGTATTTCCAAATACTTTATTGATTCCTTTATATGTTTAAATAATAAAAATAATTAGTCTTAACATATTAACATACTGTTTTCGATAGAAATGCCTGGGCAGACAGAATACTCATGATTATAAAGATAAAGTGGTTTTACAGGTATCAGTAGTAGAAGATAAGTAGCACATATAATAATAATAATGTCATGCACCATTAAGAAGTGTAAAACCTTTTGGAATGACATTTTTTAAATAAAATCTCATTAATATAAAGAAAAAGCATAGATTTAAAATAAATGCTAACTTTGGTGGGTGCTGGTTATTGTCCAGGGCCAGAGAGAGACTTGTCCATGAATTTCCTCTTGGCAAAGCAGAGCCACCACTTGCTTGGCTTACCATCTTCAGTAGCAAACACCTGAAACAAACAAATTATTGATCATGTTATCTAGTAACTTGGTTGTAGAATTCAAAATTATTTTATTTAATACTAGCTTTTGGCCGCAAACATAAAATATCCTATATCTATATATATATAGCCTATATCTCTAACTTAGGAATAAAGCAGCTATCTATTGGTAAAAAAAATTTAGCAATTGGACCAGTACTTCCAGAGATTACCTCCTAGAAACAAAAAAACAAACTACCTCTTTATTATATTAGCATAGAATATAGACTATGGAGAAGAACCAATAAGAAACTTCATGATAAGTCTTTTAAAAATTATTATAATATTAATTCACCCCAAGCAAACACCGGTGTTCACTCTGTAATTGTCTTTCTATTGTGTCTCTAATAATTACGGTATTCAAAAGGTTAATAGGCATGAGAGGACAGTGTAGACTAGTAACCATAGTATCATTAACAATTGAAACAAAAAATAATTTCTAAGCCTATAATAGAGTACAGGTTAGATAAGCAATCGCATTATATGATATACTGGAATTCAAAACATTACATAATTCCCAAAATGCTAGACAGACCAAGTATTAGCTATACTTGAATAAAAAAAAAAACCACAGATGCTAGAAAACTTAAATTTATGGGTTTTTTCTACTATAACATGCATACATTAACACTATCCTCATGAAAATCTGTTCAGTCTTTTTTGAATTTATTAAGAATAGTCAGACAGATACTATACAATGGGTAACAATTTTTTCTATTATGTAAGGATTTATAGGGAGTATATTACATGCTGCTACTGAACTTCAAGATAAGTAAGTACCTACCTTTTCACAGACTCGGGCACCAGTCTCATGTCTCATCTGTTGTAGATACTGTCTCATCAAATCTGAAATCATAAAACATCCAAAGCATTATAAAAAAAAACCTATTGATCTGATAAAATTCAACATTATTATTTATCTGTTACTATTATTTGCCTGTATCCATATAAGTATAATGGTTTGCAACATACCAGCCTCCTGGGTACTGGCAGGCTTAGCATACACAGAGTTCAAAGGAAATCCATATTCTCCAGGTATATCAAACTTTGATATAGCTAGCATGTACATCTCTTGTTGACCCTGGTTCTTGTTTGAGCATTTCTGGAGCCGTTTCAGACATTCAGAAATGTACAATGTCAGGTAAATGAGAACTCTGTCAGCATCAGACTAAAAATATAAAATTCTTATAGATGTGTTTCAATGGTTAAGGAAAGTGTTGGGTAGATTAGTAGTATAGAGAGAAATTATTCAAAATCTTACCTTGATCTCATAAAACCTAAAAAAGACATTAGCTTTGAAGTAATTAAGAGCTTCATCAATAATATCTAATTCTATCTTGGGGCTGATCGGAGCAGGGCCCCTGAAAGTTGTCCGTATAGGCAGGAGAGCCAGGTTACCAACGGACTGGGTGTAGTCCGTCAACGTCGAGTGATAAGCCTATGAGGAAAACGTCAATATGAGAATGTAGTCATAAATATTTTCACAATAAAATTTTCAGTTTGTAGACCTAAGGGCGAAGTATGTGGTATTTAGACACTTACGGGCATTTTTTCTGGGAAAGTTGTTGTTTACTAAAATACAAAAGTCTCTGCAGTTTCGCCGGATTTGTCCAGTTGTTACTAACCTGAAACCTTTACAAAAAAGTACTTCCGTTATATGAGCAAACACAATTATAACTCCGCTCAAATTAAAGAGATAATTTCTTAAAATTTATCTATAAATTATGAGGAAATTACGAAAATGTAACCGAATGAATGAATCACTTCATCGTAGAAATTGACTGACTGACAGATAACGATACTCGACAGCAGTCAGTTGTCAATTTGACTTTGACGGCTTCACAGTTAGTGTTGCTAACTCCAAAAGTTCAAAGTCGTTTTTATTATTTTATTAGCTATTAGGTGAGAGCTAAAGCATGAATGAATACGAAATGATTTCACTATAGATCTACTCTGTTTCTACGAAACAAAAATTAGTAAAGGAACTATTCAAACTGTTTGACTAATTTTCTAAATCTATGAATTTTATCATCGAGTGAGATGAGCACTTGGATGTTTTCTGTTTATTGACATAATCATCAGTGTTGCCAACTTAGCACTTTTAGTGCTAGATTTGGCACTATTTTTACAAGGCCAGCACTGAAATCGAACATGAGCACCTAGCACTCAATCTAGCACTATTTAATAGTCAAGCGAAATTTTCAGATTCTAATAAAACGCACACACGCACAGCATGCGAGCAGTGTAACAAACACTTCGTATTACTGAAACATAGATTTATTATCTATGGAATTACACATAGACAATAAGTTTATGAGTTTTTGGTGGGATTTCTTCGTGTGATGTTCAGTGACTATTATTTGCAAATTGATTCATAGTGGATATTTAGAAATCCTCGTCTGGCGACGCTAGCTCGCTCAGTAGCTGGAGGCAGGAGCGTGTGAGACCAGATAGTGGTGTGATTAGTGTGGTGCGAGGCTAGCGAGGCACTGGCCAGGATATTCTTCTACAAGCTTGTTTTTTTTTGTTTGTTTGTAAATAAGTATGATTAAAAATAATAATTTTGACAGTTTATGTAAATTCAAAATTCAAGTAAAAAAAATTTTAGTCATGTGATTTTATTTCATATAGCATTATTTTTGGAAATCCATAGCAATCTAGCACTATTTGAGAAGATTTTTAGCACTCACTGGTAGTATAGAGTTGGCAACACTGATAATCATAATCACAATGACATTGACATCAATTGACTAACTCCGCGTTCCGAATAGCGTCAAAAGCGATTATATCGCGAATCCGACCAACGCGTATTGTCACAAATTGTACTCAATAGTCCCTTATATTTTGTGACTATTCAATTTGGTCGGATTCGCGATATAATCGCTTTTGACGTAATTCGGAACTAAAGGTAAATTGACATATACACGGCCGGTTAACTTCGAACAAAAAAATTAGGACGTAGCCGCCATATTAAAAAGAATTGTACACGACGTTTTTGCTCTTTCTGTTGGCTAAATGGGCTCAGCAAAGTTATGACGTAGTATTGGTATGACGTAATAATTAGTACGTCATAATAATACGTTATGACTCTATACTCTTTGGCTCTTTCATCTGTGCTCTTTGGTCACGAGTTTACGCAAGTTTACGTCACATAGGCAGCCATTTTTTTTCATTAATTTAATTATTTAATTTTTATTAAGTATTTTTACTAAAAGTTCTTTGCGATAACTGTTGTAAATCTTCGTGAAAAGACGGTAGGTATTGCTGTGTAAAAGAGTCTTATCGGTAGTGCCTATCTTTTCCTGTATACTGAACATGAATGTTTTGAAGATGATATTTTGAGTTTTTGAGTGGAATAGCATTTTAGCAAAAAGCTGGTAATTAAACATCAAATTATTACTTCTTGCTATCTTCATTCTAGTCTTAGGTTCTACAAGTCAAGTCCTAACTTTCAAAGCTACATTGCCCGTGTAGACTACTAGTCTACATAAAAAAGCACGCCAAATTGCCCATGTAGACTACTTGTCTACATGGGGCAAGCGACGGGACGGTCGGGGATATCTACTAATCATATTCATTGGTGCACATAGCTTAGCACTGGTAGAGACGGATTCAACTATTATGTTTTTTTTTATATGGAAGGGTACATGCTATACTGCTATGGATGGTAGCAAGTAATGTAGCTACGTGCTGCTTCCCTGCTAGAGATACATCGCATAGCTCGAGCTGCGCATCTTCCTCGCGCAGCTACTTTGCGGCGGCGTATCTTCGTATGACATCTTACTCGCATCGCTACATAGCTTTGTATCAGTGGAAACGGTCATATAGTTTCACAGCATAGCTTTACATCCTCGCAGCATAGCAAATCTCTGGTGGAAAAGCAGGGTCAGTGGGTAGCCTTAGGGGCAGCCTTAAACTACAAAAAGTTTATTAGAACAAGATTAATCAGGTTTGGTGAAAATGCAATTGTAACCTAAAGTACTTATTTGCTGCAATATTTTTTCTTTTCAGACTGAAATCTGTTTTATGGATACTGATTTTGATTTGTTTGACATATTTCAGAAAATGGGTTTCCTCGGATGGAATATTCAGAATCTTGTAATACTTATTAGTAAATTTTTGTCTTGACACTATTTATTTAAAGTATTATTCTGTGTACAAGAAACTTGAATTTGTTAAAGACGCTTGCTTTATTTTTAAATGGTTTTCCTATTTTGTTTTCCAGAAATTCGCATGCCACTTCCAGTGAGTTCCTCCATAGCACCAAACATGCCTATCACAACATACACAAAAATGTCAAGATTCAGGTAATAAAGATTTAATTTATGGAATGATGTGGCTTCAGCTGTGATTTGTACATCCGGTTTGTCCGGCCTCATCTAGCATTAATTGAAAACCTACTTGCAAAATAAAAATCATTTATCATTCTGATTGTTAGAAGTCAGAATTTCTGATACTACATCATGTTACTCAATTTACCTAAAACCTCTGTTAATTCATTAAACACCAAGCTAACGCCGGTGTTCATTTTCTCATTGTCTTTCTATTGTGTCTCTAGTTATGGTGCAGGAGTGGGTTTTTAGCCCTTAAAAATCTGACACACCCTCCATTCCCACCAAGGCAGGAGATTTCATTTAGATGATTTTCCCACCTCAAAATAAAGCTGGAAAAACCTCTCCTTTTTTCGTGGATGTTACAATAATAAAGTCGTTTTTATATTTTCAGATGTACCTGTGTTACTTTCCAAATCCTGAAACATTTGCAAAAAAGTTCCAAGTTTGGGTGAAGAGTATTGGGGGTGATATTGCGAGTTCAGGCAGTATTACTGTCCAAAACACCCAAAGAATTCGCTGTTGGCACAATGAGAAGCAGTTTCTGTATCCAAATAATAGCAAATTGGCTGTTCCCACCTTGATTTTACCTACAGGAAATATTTCAGGTACCTATTTAAACAAATATTATAATAAGTTTTGAAAGTCTTCACATGCTTTAATAAGTATAAATTGTTGGTTATAGGCTATGCCTCTGTTTTGACCAATTTATAGTTTCACCATGGCTATCAGAAGAGTGTAGGAACATATTGTGAGAAAACTGTGAAATCCACCAATCTTTACTGGGCTAGAATGGTTGATTGCAGCCCACTGTCTCATAAAAGAGAGTATACCTATGTTCCAGCAGTGTTAACATTATCTTTTAATATTGAATTTTAGTTCATAATTTTTTTTACAGTACCATAGTTTTAACTGGTCCAGTAGTAAGTAGGGCTGATACCTCACATTCCTATGATAAATTTATAATATTCTTATTATGTAGGCAACTATAATAAATAATGGATAACCACATGATTGTAATCCAACGTCCCAACCAAGGTGACCTTGCTAGTCTACAACCGTCTGCTACTCGAGAAGCTTTGCTTGTAAACCTTGCTGGTATGTTACTAATGGCCCTGCTTAAGCGTAATTTGTTCATATTTTGACTGGCCTGTTGGTCTAGTGGTTAGTAGCCCTGACTGCTATGCCGGAAGTCGTGGGTTCGATTCCCACCCAGGACAAATGTTTGTGTTATGAGCATAATCATTTGTTCTGTGTCTGGGTGTAATTTATCTAAAATATGTATGTATTTAGAAATATATAAATATGTTTATCAGTTGTCTAGTACTCATAGCACAAGCTCTGCTTAGCTTGAGAATAGATGGCGTTGTGTGATAGTTGTGGAATATTATTATTATTTATATAAGGAACCAGTTTCATAGATTTTGTTTACACCACGAATTATAAAGTAAATTATGCATGTATACTATCACTTTTTTTTTTTTATTTATTTGGTACAAAAAACAGTTACATGTTAAGGTTATACAGAATAATTATTAGATAAATAAGTAAACATATAACCCACACTATTGTCCACGGATTATATGATATAATGGAAAATCGATTGTTATAAAACCACCGGTACAGGTCGCGCGGTGAATCAAGATCGCTCGGTGAAAGTAGTGGGGGCAGTCGGCGCATGTGTACAATTGCGCACAGAAATTCTTAGTATGTTAGGATTTTATTTTTAATTTCGTATGTTTGAACCTTAGTAACATAACTTATAATAACACTAGTTTTTGCTTCAAAATTCAAAAAAATTAAAAATTTTAAAATAAAAAAAAATAATTTCGTTAGTTTCTTTCTTAACGTAACACGTCACGTCATAAACCATTTTTCTGGCTTGCCATTTTAAAACTTTATTTTTAACCATTTTTTTTACCACTACGTATTACTAATACGATAACACAAGCTGTACGCAATAGTACCCAAGTACAACAGTATCCAATGAGACGCGTGAACGCAACGCGGGAATTGAAGAGCGACTTTATCTACCAATGACGTGTCGCCGTCGGCGCATACCCGCCCGCACGTCGCCAAATAGACCTTAAAATTGAGTACTGCGCATGCCCCTTCCACTTTTGCCGAGCGATCTTAATTCACCGCGCGACCTGTAGGTCACTATAACAATAAATGTTTGCAAATATAACATTTGCATTTTAAACGAGGATGAAGTTAATAAGTTCATGGTTCTGCAAAACGCCCATATGCCCAAAATAATTTATTTAATTTATTGGATATTATATACACCGCTAAATTTTGATCGTTTTAATCCCGTGGAGGGTTGATCCGGTACATGAAACACTATCGATTTTATGTAAACATAAAATTAAAAAATAAAGTACCTTTTTTTAAAAACTCGTATTAATTTACGCATGTACGAAATTAATTTCTTTAAGAAAACGTCAGCTGATCGAGTTCAATGACCTGTATGTATTAGTCGGCGTTGCGTGCTAATTACCTATAGGTCATTGAACTCGCTCAGCTGACGTTTTCTTAAAGAAATTAATTTCATACATGCGTAAATTAATACGAGTTTTAAAAATGCTTTATTTTTTTTTATTTTATCTTTACAAATCGATGGTGTTTCATGTACCGGATCGACCCTCCACGGGATTAAAACGATCAAAATTTAACGGGGTTTTCAAAGTTTCATTAATAATTTTTTGTATTTTTTCAGGTGTGTTCTATGAGCAAAAAATCTGTTGCTTGAAAAATGAATTCCATGTGCTATATTTGTAAATCTTCGAAACGGAAAACCCGTTTGCACTGTTTCCCGACTAATAAGAAAAGACTCGCTAAGTGGTTAAAGTGTCTGAACCGTGATGATTTGGTACCTATACGTCCAGAAGACGTTTCGAATCTGTTTATTTGTCAAAAACACTTTGAAAAGAGGTTTATTACGCCTAAATCACGTCTATTTGCCAGGGCCTATCCGTCCCTATTTACTGAAGAAGAGATGTCGAGTGGAGTGGCACCTTTGGAAATTTCCGAAAAATATGATGGTACTTTTTAATAAATCATTATTACTTCTTGCTCCACTGGTAGTACCATAGTGGTTTACAAACTTACTTCACTCTAGTCTCAGGTTCTAATTTAGTGACTGAAGTAAGTTTAAAATCAATAAAAAATATTTGTTGTGAAATAAAGTTCTGCTGCTCGAAATCTGTTTCATGGATACTGAAATTAATTTGTTTGTCCGATTTCAGAAAATGTGTCTCCTGAGAAAGAGCATTCATACTCCCGTAAAAGACACTTTGACCACACTTATTCCCAGGAACCACTGAACGGTTTGTTCTATGTAGATTTTGATTATGATACTATTTTTTTTTTTTAAACTTACTCTATAAATTATATTATTACATTATTATTATAGTATTTATTACATTTAATTATTGTTCTGTATACAAACACTTGAAATTGTTAAAGACGCTCGATATATTTGTCTGTTTGGTTTTTCAGAAATTCAAGCGATTGCTTCTACTTCCAGTGAGTTGCCCCTCCAGATCAAACCACAATATACACAAAGGAGTCGGAATCCAGGTAATAAATCTTCTCTGTTCTCCAATGTCTTAGAAAGTGTTTTCATTACTGTTATTCAAATCTCAACTCTCATATTTTTCAGAAATTCTAGCGATTGCTTCTACTTCCAGTGAGTTTCCCCTCCAGATCAAACCACAATGTACACAAACGAGTCGGAATCCAGGTAATAAATCTTCTGTTCTCCAATTTCTTTGTGTGTTAATTACTCTTCTGTTATTCAAATCTCAACTCTGATATTATTTTTTTTCATTTCAGAAGTCATTGCTGCTAGCTCACATGAGTTTCAAACTTTACCAGAAGCTTCACAAAATCCATCAACTAATCAAAACTCAGGTAATTCAATAAAAATAAAGTGTATCCTAGATAGACATGCCCCCATGGTCTAAATCAGGGATGGCGAACCTTTATTGGAGAACGTTAACGTGCCACTAAATATATAAAAAGTTTTTTTTTTTTCATATATTTCGCTTTAGTAATTAAATGGACAAATTGAAACTAAATGCTTAATTTGCAACTTAAAATTCATGTAGCGTAATATTTTAGTGTAATTTATTGCTATAGAAAATTATGTTGTAAATCTTATACTGCCCGAATTATTATGCCACGTGTCATCGTGCACCACGCGTGCACTAGGTTCGCCATCTCTGACCTATATCATTTACATAGACTATTTTCCTATGTTTCAGATTTGAGTCAAGTCAAAAATGTTAAAAAACTAAAAATATCCAAACAAAGGATATTAAGTAAATTTACAGATTTATCTCCAACATTCAAAACGTTGTACAAAGAGTACAAAAAGGCAAAAAAACAAATGGATTTTTACAGAAGAGCCAAGAGAGCTTTGAAATTTAACAAAGAAACTTCCTTCGAAAAATTGACAGCAGAAATGAACCCATTTGCAAAAAGAATCTTTAAAATGCAGATTAATCTTTGTACCAGAAAGAAGCAAGGGCGTCGATTTTCACTGGAAGAAAAATTGATTGCATTATCTATAATGAAGCAAAGTCCCAAGTGTTATCGATTTTTACACAAAATATTTATACTACCATCAAGGACAACTTTGAATAACATGGTGGCGAAATTGAACATTGAGACTGGAATCTGCCCTCAAGTTTTCGAATTAATGAAAAAAGAGGTTTGTATTATATTCGTAGTTTTAATGGAAACGATACTCGCGTCTAACTTTATACTTTGGGTCTGAAAAAATATTTACTTATATTACTTTAATTTGTTTCCAGGTTGCAACATGGAAGACCAATAAAAAATTGTGTTCCGTGATCTTTGATGAAATGTCACTAGAGACTGCCTTAACTTACAACAAAAATAAGGACACCATTAATGGCTTTGTAGAATTAAACACAAAAAAAAATCAGTTTGCTGATCATGCCCTCGTTTTTATGCTAAGAGGAGCAGTTTTTAAATGGCAGCAACCAGTGGCTTATTATTATTGCAAAGGAGCTACCTCGGGGCTGGAACTCAAAATACTGTTGAAAGAAGTGATTTCTGCTGTAGTTGGATGTGGACTGAAACCAATTGCATTAATTTGTGACCAAGGTGCTTCTTTTCAATCTGCACTAAGAAGCCTAAAAGCAGACACGGCTCGTGACCAAATACTTGCAGATCGAGAACCAGGTTAGTATAATTGAATTTACTTTCCCATTATGGCTGTGAATTTTCAAAAATTCAGAAAGATTTTCAAATGATTACCATTAAGGGTAAATTTGCTTTCATGACTGATCCCAGCAGTAGGCAGGTTTAAAATAACGAAAATCGTTCAAGGGATCTTCGTCACCAAGATGTGTGATACCTACCATCTTTGTGACTGTGCTACAATATTTTACCAACTGTAAAACTTGTTGGCAACCATTAATCATTATTTACGCGTATCTTTTTGACTGTGCTGCAATATTTTACCAACTGTAAAACTTGTTGGCAACCATTAATCATTATTTACTTTAAAATGTTTTATATTTTCAGATGGCACAGTTACAATAAGTGGGGTCAATCTGAGTATTGTGTATGATCCCTCTCACCTGATAAAGGGTCTGAGAAATAACTTTTTAACTAAAAACATAACCTTCAATGGAAAAATTTCTAAATGGCAAGACATAGTAGATGTGTATGAAACAGATTGTCATCACACCGAAGCCAGAGTTCTCCATAAACTGAGTGATCAACACGTAATTCCAGAAAAGATTAAGAAAATGAAGGTACTTATATTTGTAATTTGTTTTATTTTACTGGGGACAAAAAACAGTTGCACTTTAAGAAAATTCAAAGAAAACATTGCTTAAAACTGGATGCACAAACATGTAAACCAATCCAATGTCCACATCGTAATATACATTATGAATAACAGAGGTGGAGAACTTTACTGTGGTAAGAGTATACAGAATACAGGGCCTTCTGCGAAAGCTTCACGTATAACAAAATAATTAATTTCTATAATCAAAATTAATATAATTTAATCCAGCTATTTGTATTCTGCTGTAGATTGACTATGATGGCAAAGTTTTTCTTTGTACTTAAAAGCTGTATTTTTAATTTTCAGGTTAAAAATTGTGTGAAGGTCTTCAGTACAACTGTATCTGCAGCCTTAACATATACAGCAAAATTTTGTAAGTAACATTATATAAAACTAAATGTTTTGCATGTAAAGTCTTGTAGTCCCATGAACATTTGGCCGGAATTAAATGGACACAACACTCGTACCCGCATATGCGGCAGTACGCGTATCTATCTGCATTTAATTGCGGCCAGCTGCGGCCGGATAGAGCCCCGATAACCACGAATGTTTGTGTAAAAATGTTTCAAGAGATCCAAGTCGTTTCGAAAGAGTAGTGAAATTTGCGAAATTGCTAAATATTTTTTTTAGATAAAAGTATTAATCGCACGAAAAAATCAAATGTTGATAATGTTGTTCACAAATCTAATATATATATTTTTAGTAGTAGGGGAGTAAGCTTCAGAAAGTCAGTGTTATGGTATTTTTTGGGCGCTTGAGCCTTAACAGGTTCGATCCCTGCTTATGCTTATGGTCTATATTTTACCACAAAAAAAAAATAACCTCACAATTTGCATTTTCTATTTCAATATGAATGTGCTAATTAGATGGTATTAAGTAGAATTAAACATTAGTTAAACGCATAGAAATGGCTAGAAGCCGGGAACAATAAAAGGAAAGGAAGGAGGCCTTTGCCCAGCAGTGGGACTGTATAGGCTAGATATAAATAATAAAAATAAAATTAAACATATAGTGAAGGAAACAAAGTACTTATATAGAAATAAATTATTCATTTCAGCTCACTATGCTGATGGGAGAACCGTCAGTAGCACACTTCCAAATACAGCGGAGATCGTTCTATTTTTTGACCAATTGTTCGACAGCGTCAATGGAGCTGCAAGATTCTCTAAAAGCAAGGGAAAAATTTTAAGAACAGCAGTGGTAAAAAAGTCACCGCATCACCAATTTTGGAAAGAGGCAATTAATAAGTTACGGAAAATTAAATATGTAGATAAGAATGGAAGGGAAAAATCGGTGCCCTCTTTGCAAAATTTTATTGTTACACTAAAAAGCTACATGAGGCTGTGGCAGTTTTTCAAAAAACATAATTTAAAAATTATGAGACCCAGGTATTTTAATTCAGATCCAATTGAAAACTTTTTTGGCCAGGTAAGGGCATATAATTATCGAAATAATGACCCAACCTGCCACAGCTTCAACTATACCTTTAAGTCATTGTTGATAACTAGAGTCATAAAGTTTCACAGTCATACTTTCAACTGCGAGGATGATCCGGCAGACCAAATCATTCCTTTACAGCCATTGTTTATTGAACAAGTAAAAGAAATGGTCGAGCCAGGTCATTCTACTAAAAATCAAAATATTGAAATGATTTTAGAGCAGGCTCGTAGGGAACGATTGAATGTTCATTCGCGTGCTTACACTGCGGGATGGGTAGTACGAAAAATTTTTGATAAATTACAACTAAAATGTAGATTGTGTAAAAGTAGTCTTACAAGTGACCAAAGCAATATTCACGACTGGATAAACCACCGCGAATACACAATGGCAAAAAAAAGGTTAAATTACCCATCTGAAGGTGTAGTAAGGTGTTTTGGTACAGTGGTTACAGAAACAAATGAATATTTGGAGAACAATGCCCATCTAAATAATGTAGCGTTAAATGTAAAAAACACAATTTTGTCAAAGTATTCATTTGATTTTATCGATTGTACCGAACACAAGGCAGTTATTCTGGATCATTTAATTTCATTAACTGTAAGGTTTACTATTTTTAATTGGTGCAATATTATAAATAAAATTTTAAAGGGCACAGATATTTATAGGTTACATACTCGTAATTTACCTGCTATGCAACTAAAAGCGTTTGAAAAGTATAAAAAGAAATTGAAAAATAAATCATTAAATAAGTAATGAGTACTCGGTAGTCATTACTACTTTTTGCGTTCTATACTAGTGATATAACGAAAATTGTCATTCGCGAATATTCGCAGAATTCACAAGAAACATGCGAATGTTTGGCAATTTTTTTTTATAAACAAAAAGGTATTTAGAAATCGATTGAATGGATATAGAATGATAATACAATTGAAATAAAGAATGTTAAATTTTGACGAATATTCGCGAATATAATCGCGTTGGCGAATATATTCTATAGCCGTTCAATCAATAAATACTTTTTCGTTTGTCAAGAAAAATTGCCAAACATTCGCTTGTTTCTTGTGAATTCTGCGCATATTCGCGAACGCGAATATTCGTTACATCACTAATCCATACATGTTGCATAGTTCGTATCTATATTTAAAAGATTTTAATGACATATTGCCCTTAAGAGGCCGGCGAATGTCACTCGCAACTGCAAGTTGACGCGTATTCAAAATTCGTTCGTGGAATATAGCTATCTCTGTTTGACAAAAACAAGTGACGGAGTGCAGCTGTGTGTGTGTATGTGAGCGTCTTACAATTTATTGTTAGTAAAATGAGGTATATTCATTATTTGCTTTATTTTTGCCGAATACTTCGGGAATTGTTTGTGAATGTACGAACTAGTAATGCGTTTTTTGGAAATTTTATTACCGCGCCAATATTTCAACATATTATGATAACAATAGCAGATTTGTCATACAACGGTGGTCTTTTTTTACGGTGGGAAAATCATCTAATGACATTCCCCGCTCTTGGGTGGAGCGGGAGATAGTGTCAGACTTTTACTGACTAAAAACCCACTCCTGTTCCTTCGTTGCCTTTCGTACCGGGGCTGAGCTACCTTTCGGAGCTAACCCTGGCCCCAGTAGGCTTCGACCTGGTTGGACCCCTTCTGTTGCTGACAACTCCTTGAGGCGCACGGGAACAGTTCGCGCAGTCGATGACTTGGGCTCGATCCGGACAGTTACCGGACGGTCGGACAGCGAGCTACCGATTGCTCGCCGTCCGCAAGCCCGCGCCTACGGTGGCCGGAAATTGGGATCGGAATCCCGGCAGCAGCTGTGAGCGCCGTTGCCTGATACGGTCGGCCTCCTCCTTTGCTAGCATTACTGCTTTGCAGAAGGAGGCGACTGCCTGCCACTGATCCTCCTCGCTCCGAACCATGGCCTGTACCAGTCTGATCACCTCCACGAGGGCAAGGCGATGCTCTGCCTAAGCGGCACACCTCCACTGCGTGCTCCACCGTGTCCTCCGGGCGTTCCGCACAGTGGCGATACTCGGGCGTCACTTCCGTACGAATCCGGTACAGCCCGAACCTACCGAACCTTACGTGTCCGGTGAGAACCTGCGTCATGCGGAAGGTGAGGACGCCCGCGCCGTGAGGTCTTTCCAGCCATGCCTCCAAGAGGGGACTTACTGCCATAATTGTGGCGTGCCCAAGGTGGTCTTCTTGTGGTCAAATCAGAAAATGTTATGGAGGCGAGAGCTTTTTTCATAGGTGGGAAATTATTCAATGACTTCTGCCGCTCTTTTAGTGTCAGACTTTTAGGGAAATGAAAACTGTTCTTTCGTTTCAAGGCCCCGATGTTCTCTTTCGCTCAACCCTTGGCCTCAGTAGACTTCGAACCTGCTGGGCCCCTACGGTTTTGCTGACATGTCCTCGAGATGCGAGTGGAACACTATGCAACATCGACGTCTCGAGCTCGGTACGGACGCTTACCGGACGGCCGGACGGAGAGATACAAATTGCTCGCCGTCCGCAACCCTGCGCCTACGGTGACTGGAAAAAGGGATCAGGATCCCGGTGGCTGGGGCGTGAGGAATGATGTTCCCTCACGTGTACGACTGTCTCCTTTGCTAGCATAACTGCTTCGTAGAAGGAGCCGACCACCTGCCATTCCTACACATTCCGGACCATGGCTTGTACCAGGGTCACTCCCACGAGTACACAGCGCGGCGGCAGTGCTCCGCCTAGGGAGCATACCATCGCCGTATGCTCCACCCTGTCCTCCGGGCGGTCTGCACAATGATGACAGCCAGGCGTTTCTTCCGAACTTACCACGAGGTGAGGTGTCGTCATGCGGAAGGTGAGGATGTTTCCACGTCTATTCACCCACTCCTCAAAGATTGGATTTATCGCCATAATTATGGCTTGCCCCGAGATCCCGCCGGTACTCTGACCGCCTTCGTCAGTGGTTTTTTACCCCGGCGTTGCAACTCCATGCGCAAATTGTGCATGCGTGCAAGGACTGTTGCCTCTAGATTCCATGGTGGCAGACCAGCAAGGAGGCTCGTCGCTTCGCTGGAGATCGTGCGGTATCCCCGCACCATTTGGATGGCCATGATCCTCTGGGATGCGTTCAGCTTTGCCCCCGGTCGCTTTCACAGCAATGGGGCCAACACCGGCGCTCCGTAATGAGCCATGGACCAAACAATGCTGCGTGGAGCCTCCGGCAAAGGGCTAAGGACCTCTATGTTAGGTAGGAGCCGCTTCAGGGCAGCCCCAGTCCGGTCCAGTTTGGGAGCCAGACGTCCGAAGTGTTCTTCGAAATTCCAACGGCTGTCGAGGACAAGTACCAAAAACAGTCCGAACCATATCTTGGTACCGATCCTTGGGGAACACCGCACGACATCTCTCGGCGTTTCCATTCTCCACGGTGAGCGGGGCAGATAATGAACCTGTCCTTCAGGTAGGCCTCGATCACACGAATGAGGTAGACCGGCACCTGGTGATACCGGGGTCCAAATAGAGCGCTCCCTGCAAAAGCCAAACTGGCCATCCGCAAGATCCGGCTCCACCCGTACCAGGTGCGTACGAAGAATAAAGAACAGCGAAGCGCACCCTCAGAGCGGAGATACGGCTGGCCAAACTGGAGGCCCGCGACGTGTAGCTGGGGACTCTGAACAGAGACCCGTGGGGACGACCCTACGAAATGGTGCGTAACAAGCTCCGTACTTGGGCTCCCCCGCTGACACAGAGTACCGGCCCCTGTTTATGAAGGGTGTGATGAACGCTCTATTCCCGTCAAAAGGGGAGCATTCTCATCCGCCCATGGCTCCGCCACTAGTTGTAGTGTAGTTTATATTTTTATGTCACCGTTTTTTGTAGCCATATTTGCATACTATGTGCTATGTGACCTCCCCAACGGGGTCAGCGTGATCTATTATACAGACGACACGCTGATCCTAACGAAGGGAGAGTCGTAACAGGCGGCGGTCGAACTAGCGGAACGCAGGGTTGCAACAACCTCCAACCAGCCTTGGCCCCACCGACATCATGTCATATGGGCCGAATCGAAATGAGACGGCTGCGGACACAGCCCACCCATATAAATATGAGCGCGCTATCACCGCAGCCGCTTCTTGACTCCTTTACAAATTTCTTCGTCTTGTCCCCATGTTGCCTTTCTCCCCATCCTGGGGCGGCATACTAACGGTCCCCCCTCACGTGGATAAGACAAACACACAGTACGGGTTCGCTGCTTGCTTACTTCTTAGTCTGTGCCATTCGTGTTCGAACTCTTTTGAGGCCATGAGATTGCAGTAGTAAGCCGGTCTCTCATCCAAGTGAGTGATCCCGTCCATCACATTTCGTCGCTGTTCGTTATAAGGGGGGCATCGCCACAGAACGTGTTCAAAATTTTCGTCCTCATCACCGCAATAGCACACGCTAACCTCACATAACCGCATATCATACAGTTTCTTCCAGAAATATCCATGTCCAGTCAGGATCTGCAAGACTTTGTAGTCCGGCTCGACCCAAGTTGCCTTGAGCCTAACCGCCACGTCAGGGAGGAATCGATGAAGTTCCATCGCCTTCTCTTCCTGCTCCCATCTTTTTTTTTTTTTTTATGGTGGGAAAAAATCATGCATTGACATCCCCCGCCCTTGGGCGGAGCGGGAGATAGTGTCAGACTCTTACTGACTAAAAGACCCACCCCGTTCCTTCTAGCCTTCATACCGGGGCTCGAGCGCCCTTTCGGATAACCCTGGCCCCAGTAGGCTTCGACCCGGCTGGGTCCCTGCTGTTGCTGACAACTCCTTGAGGCGCGCGGGAACAGTGCGCGCCGTCGACGACTTGGGCTTGGTCCGGACAGTTACCGGACGGCCGGACAGTGAGCTACCCATTGCTCACTGTCCGCAAGCCCGCGTCTACGTTGGCCGGAAATCGGGATCAGAATCCCGGCGACGGCGGCGGCGATAACGCCGTTGCCTGATGCGTTCGGCCTCCTCCTTTGCGAGCATTACTGCTTCGCAGAAGTCGGCGACCGCCTGCCACTCCTCCTCGCTCCGGACCATGGCCTCAACCAAGGCCCGGCGCGAGAGGTCTCCGCCGCCGATCGCCCCCACGAGGGCACGGCGATGCTCCGCCCAAGCAGGGCACACCTCGACTGTGTGCTCCACCGTGTCCTCCAAGCGTTCCGCACAGTGGCGACACCCGGGCGTCACCTCCGCATGAATCCCGTGCAGGAAACTCCCGAACGAACCATGTCCGGTGAGTACCTGCGTCATGCGGAAGGTAAGGACGCCGTGAGGTCTTTCCAGCCACGCCTCAAAGAGGGGACTTACCGCCATGATTGTGGCGTGCCCAGCACTGGGTTGCGATAGTCGTTGACGCCATTTCACCATGAGATCCCGCCGGAGCTCTGTCCGCCATGCCGTGACTATCGGCGTCTCCGTAATCTTGAGGACTCCAGGTACTCCACGCTTTGGGCTTTGGTGGACACTGGCATGGATCAAATTGTCTATGCTTGTGTCTACCGCTCACACAGCGGTGATCAGGAGACAACCAGGCTCACACAGCACCTTAGTGAGGCGGCGGATGTGGCTCTGCAGCGGTACCCTTCTGCCCAATTGGTGATACTGGGGGATTTCAATGCCCACCATCAAGAGTGGCTCTTCCCATACCAGTTCACAGATCATGCTGGGCGAGAGACGCGGAAGCTAGCGCTAGCGTTAAATCTTACCCAGCTGGTCCAGGGGGCTACAAGGGTGCCGGATGTTGACTCACACATGGCCAATTGCTTGGATCTTCTGCTGACTACTGATCCGGACCGATACTCAGTGTCGGTATCTTCACCAATAGGTAGTTCCGATCATTGTCTTGTGAAATCTGTATCTGTCTATTCCCCGCCCGATCCCAGCCCAAGAGGCACCCGGCGGGTTTGGCGATACAAGTCAGCAGATTGGGATGGTATGCGATCTTTCTTCGCATGCTATCCTTGGCAGCCTACTTGCTTCTCTTCTGCTGATCCTACGTTGTGCGCCGACGCAGTGACGGCTGTGTTGCGTCAGGGGATGGAATATTACATTCCATTCTCAGATGTAACAATGTCTGACAAGGCTCGACCTTGGTTTGGCGCCGAATGTAATCGCGCTGAAGCGCTAAAACATGCGGCATACCGAGCATGGGTCGACGCCCGTATGCGTAAGGCGAGTGACATGAGTCAAAAGAGGAGAGCCTATAATAGGGCTGCCAAATCCTGCAAAAAGGTGATGCGGAGGTCTCGGTTTGACCACATTAGCCGTATTGGGAACAAACTTGCTTCGTACCCAGCAGGGAGTAAAGCGTTTTGGTCCCTGGCTAAATCTGTTGAATCGAACTTCTGTCGTCCCTCACTACCACCACTGCTGAAACCCGATGGGTCGCTGGCCCATACCGCTGAAGAGAAGGCTAATCTATTTGCCTCTCTCTTTGCGGAATCTTCACGTCTTGATTCTGGTAACGCGCAGCCCCCTGCCTTTCCTGAGCGATGCGAGACGAGTATGGCAGACATTCGCATCTATCAGAAGGACGTCCGTAGGGTGCTACGTAACCTTGACGTGAACAAAGCCAGCGGTCCCGATGGGATACCGGCAATTGTTTTAAAAACTTGTGCGCCTGAACTGTCTCCGATCTTGACACGCCTATTTCGTCTTTCGTTTGAGGCGGGTAAAGTGCCGATGGCTTGGAAGCAAGCTAATGTGCAACCCGTGCCCAAAAAGGGCAGTAGGGCTGACCCTGCTAATTACAGACCTATCTCGGTGACGTCCATTCTCTGTAAGTGTATGGAACGAGTGGTCAATAATAAGCTCCTGGCATACCTGGAAGCTAATGACATCCTCAGTGATCGTCAATACGGTTTTCGCCGAAATCGGTCAACTGGGGATCTTCTAGCGTATGCCATTCACATCTGGAGCGAGGCCATCGAGAAGCATGGGGAAGCACTTGCAGTCTCCCTTGATATCTCGAAGGCTTTCGACAGGGTCTGGCATGATAGCCTTATTGCTAAGCTTCCTTCCTTCGGTTTGCCCACTGGTCTGTGTAACTGGATAGCAGACTTCTTGAGGGGGCGATCCATCCGAGTAGTTATTGATGGCTGCTCGTCCAGGCAAATGGATATTAATGCCGGGGTCCCTCAGGGGTCGGTGCTCTCTGCAACACTGTTCTTGCTGCACATAAACGACCTACTTAAACCCGGTACCTTTGGGTATGCAGACGATAGCACTGTTGCTGAGAGTTACGTGTCCGATGCACGTACTAGTGGGTCACAGATCCAGTCTTTGAGGGAAGCTATGGTTGAGCGCTTGAACTTGTCCTTGGAGGCGGTATCCGATTGGGGCGATGCCAACCTGGTCAGGTTCAATGCTGCTAAAACCCAGGCGTGTCTTTTTTCCGCCAAACGAAGCCAATTTTACCCGGCTCCTATATTCCGGGGTGTGACCGTGCCGATAACCGACGGCCTTGAGCTTCTTGGGGTAACGTTATCATCTACCCTCAATTTCGGCTCTTACATTGAGGCAAAAGCACAACAGGCTGCCAAAAAACTGGGGATCTTAGCTAAGGTGAGGCGGTACTTCACTCCGGAACAGCTGCTCAACCTATACCAAGCGCAAGTTCGATCGTGTATGGAGTACTGCTCTCATCTTTGGGATGGGTCTGCCAAGTATCAGCTTGATGCTCTGGAGTCGATTGAGAGGCGAGCCAAGAGGATCATCGGTGATGATGCGCTTGTTGAGTCAAAGCTCCAAAGCCTTGAGCATCGACGCCGAGTTGCTGGCCTGGCGGTTTTCTATCGATTACACTTCGGTGAGTGTGCGTTGGAATTGCACAATTTGATTCCGCCAAGTCCGTTCCATCATCGGACCACTAGACGTACGGCGTTGCGCCATCGGTACATGGTGGATATCCCACCCATTCGTACAAAGCGTTTTGGAAACACATTCATTATGCGTACAGCTAAAGAGTGGAATTCCCTGCCGGAGTCTGTGTTTCCTGATAGCTACAACCTAGGGGTCTTTAAGTCGAGAGTGAATAGGTTACTTCTAGGCAAGCATGCTCCATCGTCGGCCACATCATCACTTACCATCAGGTGAGATAGTGGTCAAACGCGAGCCTATCAATAATAAAAAAAAAAAAAAAAAAAACCTGTCGCGGCAGCGGACTTTCACCCCGGCGTTGCATATCCACGCGCATATCGTGCATGTGTGCAAGGACTGTTGCCTCCAGATCCCACGGTGGTAGGCCAGCCAGAAGGCTCGCCGCTTCGCGGGAGACCGTGCAGTATCCCCGCACCATCCTTATCGCCATGACCCTCTGACAGGCGTTCAGTATCGCTGCGAAAGTGATCAGTTGCCAAGCTGAACGCATGCCAGGGAGTTATAGCCATCCTAATGGTACAAAGACAAAGCACGGTTTCCTGCAATATACCTGCAGGGTTTCCTGCAAGCTTGCTACCATGGAATGTGGAGGCAACAGTCCTTTGCACGCATAAGCATGATTTACACGTGGAGATGCAACCCTGGAGCGAAATTCCGCTGCCACGACAAGTCGCTGTAAGGCAGACAGTTCCGGCAGGATCTCAGCGACTGTCGTAACGCAAATACTCACCGGACATGGCAAGTACGGGAGGCTCCTGCGTCGGATTTAGGCGGAAGAAACGCCTGGTTATCACCATTGTGTGGACGGTCTGAAGGATACGGTGGAGCATACGGTAGAGATGTACATATGTGCCCCGTTTAGGCGGAACACCGCCGCGTTCTCGTGGGGGCCATCGGTGGCAACGACCTCTCGCGCCGAGCCCTCTTTCTGCGAAACAGTAATGCTAGCGAAGAAGGCGGCCGCATGGACGAGGGAATACCCTGACGCCCCAGCAGCCAGGATCTCGACCCAGATTTCTAGCCACCCTGGGCTTGGAATCGCCGTCCAGCCATCCGGTAACCATCTGGACCGAACCCAAATCGTCAACGGCGCTTTTTTTTTACTCTTTTTTTTAAGGGGTTTTTGACGGCGCTTTTAGTCAGCTAAAGTCTGACATGTCCTCAAGAGTTCTGTATTCCTTTTATTAAACTTTAAATGCTTACGTACTATTTTATTTAAGTCAATAGTGTCAAAAATATTACAATAAAATTTATAACTCGACCTATGAACGCAACTGAAGTAATGACAGCACGCACACAATGACACTGACATCCCGCTTGCCGCGATAGCACTAGTAACTCTTGGAAATTTGCGATAAATTGGACGTGTTTCGTAATACCAAAAATTATGAATGAAAACTTAATGTTTTTCCAATTTGTTTTCTATCATTTGTAAATTGATAATATAATCTGTGTTCCTACATTGAGAATATTGGACATATTGTTATTTTTAATACAGGAAAAGCCAAATGAAAACATGCCATTTACGTTGTAAAAAAGTGCGAATTATAATTCGCTTTAATTTCGTTTTAGGCAAGTTTTTTTTAAAAAGAAAGATGTAGGAACCTAGATAAATATCGTCTATAACCGAATAACATCATAATATGTTGGAAATATACTCCAATTGCAAATGAGCGTGGTATTACGTTTGTATGAAAAATTCATCTGTCGCCGTGCTCTTAAGGCAATATTTTGATTATAGCATTTGTTACTCGGTTAAAGATGTAGCTTTCTAATAGTGAACAAACAAAAATTTAATCTTTCCTCTTATTTAAAGTAATTGTTAGTTCTTAGCTAGCTTTTGCCAACAGCTTCGCCCGCGTGAAAATAGAAAAATATAGGTCTGTTTACTCAGTGATAAAGTAGCTTTCAATGTTGAAAGAATTTTGAAAATTGGTCCAGTAGTTTTTGAGTTAAATCGTAACATACAAACAAAAAATTAAATTCTTCCTCTTTATAATATTACTCTAGCGGTCCGGCCTGGATTGATCTGTCTTTTTATTAAAAACATAAAGATTGTTTAAATTTAGTTAATTACCTACTACATTTAGGTAAATACATAAAAATGTAACTTTTAATATCGACGGTCCGTACGTAATATAAAGACATGTCCAAAATAGCATATTTTTTATTTCATTATTTACTTTTTTTAAACAAAGTAAATAATGAAATAAAAAACATGATATTTTATTATTTATAAAACATGTCCAAAATAGCATATTTTTTATTTCATTATTTTTTTAAAAGCATACACAACTAAACTTGTTTAAACAAAGTAAATAATGAAATGAAAACATGATATTTTAGACATGTCGGACATGTCATAAGTATGCAAAAAATAAATCTTGATGTCTTTTTATTAAAATGTAACTTGTGAAATTAATGTGTACAATAAACAAATGTTTAAATAAATAAATACTGTGTTTTAATTATTTTCCTGCAATCGGATCAGAAAATAAATAAAAGTATATAATACAGCATTATATGCTGTATACGTTGCATTCCTTTGCCATTATAAGCAGCCATTTATAAAAAATATGGCATTACTTTCTGTATCTGTTGCCTTCCTTTGTCATTTTAAGCAGCCATTTTTTAAAAAAAACAAACGTCATACAAGGTTTCTAGGTACTTATGTGGTACTTTTTTGGCCCAGAAAATTTGTTCGGGAGTTTGTTATCTGTACTACTCTCTTTCATCTGTGGACATATAAAACGTGGTGCTCTTGTTGTGGTGGACTTATTTTGTTGTAAAAAATTAATTTAAAGCCCAATTGGGGCTTAACCATGGCTGAAGAAACACAAATTAAAGTTCTCGATATAGTAGCAAACATAGCTAAATCTCAGGACACCGTGAAAAAAACAGAAAGCAATGATGAAGATAACAGTGAAAAAGAAACAAAATCTGTAACTAAAATAGAACCCATTAGAGGTATTCCCAAGTCTGGAAAGTTTTGGAAATCAAAAAAAGAAAAGTAAGTAACTTCGTCACTTAGTTATTTTTTTTTTTCGTTTGTATTTTATAACATAACCTAAAACCTTGCCTCTATTCTACTTTTATTTTGCTCTTTCAGGTTTTCAACCATCAATAAAACTAAAGGACTCAGATATACTTTTGAAAAGAAAGAAGCACTTCGCCAGAAAATGCAGAAGGTTAGGGAGGTATCCAAACAAATGTTGGCAGAACTGAAGCAAAAAGAATTAGACCGCAAGGAGAGGCGGCGGCAGAATTTACTACGTGCGGAAGAAAACAAACGTAAAGCTGAAGTAGTACAAGTGATCACAAATACTGCGAAGCTGAAAAGAATGAGGAAGAAACAGTTACGGTTTATTGAAAAAAGAGATGTCAGCAAAGAAATTCAGGCCAATAAATAATTTGGTACTTTATTAGATTTTATTTAAACATTCTTTAATCTGGGGACAGAGGGATTCCCCTATGATGTCTTGAAACTGATAGTCGTACAACAACTATCCATGGCATTTCAAGCTTTTCCATTAGAAAGTTTTACAACATTTGGATTACAGTTCAATTCTGTTCTTGGAGTAATTGCACTATATTATATTCAATATTTTTTTTCGGCCTGCACAATTCGTAACAATGTGATGTATGCTTAACCTCTCGAGTGCCGTAATTAGAGACACAATTAAAAAGCCATTGTGTCTCGCGTGGATCCACATTTAGGCACACAACGGGTTAAGGGCCTGTGCACACCACATTTTTTAAACGCGCCGTTGACGCGCGTTTGTAGCGATACAGACGCGATACGTACGCAAGTCAGATGTAGCCTGTAGACCTCTGCACACCTGTATAAATTCAAATACGCGTTTGAATCGATACAAACGACAACAAACTGCTATGTAGGATAAAAGCGCGCCCTCGACGCGCGTCGACGGCGCGTTTAGAAAACGTGTGCATAGACCCTAAAATGATTTATAATACATACCTATAAACACATCATACATCTTCCCTTTGGTGCCCATAATCCATTTTTATATTCTTGCTCATAATTGTGGCTAACAATTGAATGTGGACAGCATGTCACTGTTGATGGCTTGGACATGGATGCAAAAACTTTTACTACTGTGACATTAAGTTCATCTTTTTAAACTTTCACCAACTATAACTCACTTGTGATTCTCTAGTTGCCTTGTATTCCAAGCCTGCAGTAATATTTTCCAACATTCCCTGCAGCCCAAGTTTATCATATCTCCAGTACAGTTGCATTAGAGAATTATAACCAGTAGATATGAAAATGAAATTCAAGTATACTTCCATCTAATATTTTTATTAAGTATTTATAGCAATATAACATACTCCCACAGATACAATATAAAAATATTAAATGCAATTTCCAAGTTTTGGCAGGTAATGAATTGTGTGGGCATTAAATATTTACATTAATAGTCTCAAGATCAATGATGAGTTGAAACAGTGATGCAAATCATGGAACATCAATCTTAATATTAATTTCACGTAATTATGTAGGTATTTATGTACATCAATGAGAAAACTTCAGTGACTATTTATATAAATATCTATAAAATACACCAAAACTATGTGGTTACACTTTACATTGAAAACACAAAGCAAGAAATTTTCAAATAAAATTAGGATCTATGATTGACGACATCAGCAAATTCATAAGTCACACTGTCTGTTCATAAAATTAAGCCTCAATAATTATATTACATCACTTTTGTCAGAATACTGCTCCATGTTAATAGTATTTAGCTCGCACACCGTAAACTTATCAAAGATAACCACTTAGTACAAATAAACCTATTAAAAATAAATCCAAAATTAAAAATGTTATAAATCGTTATAAAAATTAAATCACACATACCAAGTATACCTCTTACGATGTAATGTCTTAACATCTTTTATTAAATTCAATCAAATAATTTACAACAACAATACAGTTGTTATAATAATAACAACAATAGTTAGTAGCTTATATTCTAATATTTTAGTCTAACATTTGTCTATAATACTCCATTCAACATATAGAAAAAATCTTCATTGAAAACATCAGTCTAAGGCAGTGACAACAAAGTTTGATCATTGAAACCTATGATGACCACTCATGAACCAAATTATAATAAAATAATGACATTAAATTGCCCCCTTACTACAATACTGTCACTATACAAAATGACGTGTACAACACACACCAAGAATAAATATTAGTCTCATTTTAAACTCATTTGCATCAATAAACTAAGCATAATCTTGAATTATACAACATTTGCACACTAGTCAAATCTTTGAATGGCTCTCCTGTACAATTTGTATTTTTGGCTTAGCAACAGTATTGGAATACGGGTGTAAAATGTTGGAAAATCCAAATCACAAACATGTCGTATTTGATCTGAAAAACTCATAAACATGATTATGTATAATTGTAAAATAAAAAATGAGATTCATACAAAGATCTTAACAACCAGATGTACATAAAAATCGAGTATCTGTTCATGTGGCTCTATACAATGTATACTGTCAACGAAAACTAATAGCCACCCTAATGTAACCTTTGGACGCAGTAACATTGATTGGGTAGAACTGTAAATAACAAATATAATAGACAGTTCAAGTCCAGTTACGAGACATTAAACTTTATCTTCTGGAAAGAAATTACTAATCCATCACAGTTGTTTGGCTAACATCTCGAGCGTTTTCTCTTATCTCGCAAACTCAAGTGATGCGATTGGCTGCTGAAAATTCATTCAACTAATCACAGTACCTGATGTGCGTTTGACAATAATTCAGGATTAATCTTGCGATAATATCCTTTTCAGAAACTGGGTTTAATTCATTAAACCTTACGCGAACGCGCATTCGCTCTCTCATTGTCTTTCTATCGTGTCTCTAATTACGGTATTCGAAAGGTTTACCATTTACTGTTGCTTCCACCCAACCATACACTATCCCAATGGTCACATTATTTTGACATACAGTATATATCTTTTCATATAAAACAAAGACGTTTGCGATATAAAATTAATCAAATGCTATGACTGAGTATTTTCGAAATACCAATTGCATTACTGTCATAGTACAATTTATTCGAAAGTATCAAAATCTCTCGCTCTGGTCCTGATCACTTCACAGTTAACTCATAGACAGCAAGTTACCCTGTGCTGTAACTTGAACTTAACACTTTAATAACGAAATAAAAGCGTATCGACTAACCTAAAAAGTACAACTTATGTCTTTATAATTATAATAATAATAAACACATCAACTTATGTGGCCCAGTGCTACATGTACAGTCAGTTACAAGTCAGCAGATATATACGTACAGTGCAACTCGCTATTCACACATTTGAGAGGAATAATACTAAATATCTAGACCACCGTTACTGGAGAGAACACAGAAACGCAGATAGTAGGAGCGGTGTAGTCGGAGCGGCGAACTAACTGTACACGGCGGGCGGCGCTCGGGCGGGCTCGGGAGCACTCGGGCGGCGCTCGGGCGGGCTCGGGGGCACTCGGGCGGGCTCGGGGGGACTCGGGCGGCGCGCCCGCCGCGTCACACGTCGAAGTCCGCGCCCGACTTGCCCGTCGGCGGAGCTATGAACGGCTCACTCCACATTCTTCTGAGATCTCCCTGCAACCAAGTAAGAAGATATAGACCCATTACAAAAGGCACTTGAGCCTTTTTAGTATCGTACCACATTTTAGTATTTTTTTGATTTTAAACAAATTATTTTTGGATGACGTGAGACAAATAATCTCAGAATATAAAAAAGAACTGAATTAGCAATAATTAATTGGATTCTAAGTTACCTCGCATCTTATAAAGGTCATTTAGATTATGCGCGATTGCTCATTATCTTCCTGCCCTTGTCCCATCTTATTTGGGGTCGGCGCAACACGTTTTTTTACTTCCATTGTGCTCTGTCACTCGTCATGCTATCACTAACTTCCTTTTCTTATGTCACTCTTCACACAATCCATACATCTTTTCTTTGGCCACCCTCTCCTTGTCCACCCATCCTCATGTATACATAAATGTTAAGTTGGATCCTTATCACTATACCGTTTTAACCGTAATCCAATCTATTTGAGGTTGGCACTCGTTATCCAATAACTTTCAGATTGAAACATCAAAAAAGCTTTAAGCAATCTCTCGGATTTAACAGGTAACTTAGCAGTTTCATCCTTCATTTAAGATTTATTAGCATTTAACTCTGTCATGTACCACTGGACACGTTTTGCTTTGCCATGTATCATGACTGTGGCGGTCAAAAAGTTAAATTACTCAAGAAAAGAAATGCATAGTGCATACTTTAACATAAGCCATGGTAAGCAGCGGCAGCAGCGTGAAGGGCACAAGGTATAGCAGCGCGGGCTGCGCCGCCTTGAAGACCTCCGCCGACACCGTGGCCGTCAGCAGCCCCAGGAAGTAGCCCAGCAGCGAGCAGTGGAAGTACGTCAGCCGGGATCCCTGGACACACAATACTAATGTCAAATAAGCCCCAATTTACCTTCAGCGCACGGCGACTTTTTGTAGCGTTGCTGTAACGCGTTCACATCGATACAGTCGCGATGCTGTAACGCGTTCGCATCGATACAGTCACGATGTTGTAACGCGTTCGCATCGATACAGTCACGATGTTGTAACGCGTTCGCATCGATACAGTCACGATGTTGTAACGCGTTCGCATCGATACAGTCGCGATGCTGTAACGCGTTCGCATCGACACAGTCGCGATGCTGTAACGCGTTCGCATCGACACAGTCGCGATGCTGTAACGCGTTCGCATCGTCACAGTCGCGATGTTGTAACGCGTTCGCATCGATACAGTCGCGATGCAGTAGCGTGTTAGTAGCACGTTGGTATTGCTGTCGCTCGCTTACGAAACGCGCGACAGCATCGCTACAAAAAGTCGCCGTGGGCGAGGCCCTAAGGCCTATTGTCTACGGATGCGTAGCTTCATAGACGCGTATTTGTCATTATAAGCTTGGTATACAACTGCTCACAGCTGAAGTACAAAACTATG
This sequence comes from Mythimna ferrago, assembly GCA_910589285.2. NCBI lineage: Eukaryota > Metazoa > Arthropoda > Insecta > Lepidoptera > Noctuidae > Mythimna > Mythimna ferrago. The sequence continues at coordinate 18,956,212 of OU342690.1, read as the reverse complement.
GAACTCTGTCAACGAACCGGCAACGACATGACAGCACGACGTCGCTGCAAGTGTGTAAAGACGAATACGCGTCTAATAATCTACGCGTCCGTGGACCGTACGCCTAAGTAACATAAATATCGTCTGAGTACCTATTATGAAGTATTTACCAGTGTATGTGAAATGGAGCTATATGATTTATAAAACCTAGTAAAAAGGAATAGTGGTGCCTTTCCTTTTTCGTAATGGAACCATGTTGGCTTAATACGGCCCCTAATCGAATTTTAGTCACAACGGCATACCTCAACAGATACTACAACATAGTCAAACAGGAAGCCTTTTTTTGAGGTTGGAAATCATCAAATGACTTCTCCCACTCCAGAATGAAGCGAGAGAGGTGTCAGAGTTTTACTGACTAAAACCCACCTATGTACCTGTATTGATCCTTTGTGTTCTAAGGCTACGGTAACTCTTTCAAACGTTCTTGCAGCCGTAGCAACATGAACCCTGTTGGGCCCCTCCTGCTGTTTCGCTGACATTTCTTTGAGACGCGCGTGGCACTCGGGCTTGGTACTTATCGGACGGCCGGACAGCGTGCTAGCCACTAATCGTCGTCCGCAAGCCCGTGCTTACGTTGACCGGAAATTGCCCTGGGACTTCAAATGCCCGGAACGACAGCAGAAGAAGGCGGCCGCTTCCAATTTCCTTTCTCTCCGTACCCATGGCTTAAACCTAGGCCGGACGCGAGAGGTCGCCGCCACCGATCACCTCCACGAGGAGGGAGGCCTAAACTGTAGAATATATTATCTTGAACGAAAGTGCACTCTATATTCTCTCTCATAGTCAGAAACTAAAGTAATCTGATACGAATGACGAGATTAGGTGCAGGACGGCTCAGGGCCAGTATACGTTTACTTTAAGATCATGACTATAACGATTGGTTTGAGAAAAGGAAGTTAATATATTGATCTAGTAGAAAATAAAAAAGTATGTGATCAAAAGGACTTCGACTAATTACTACAGGATGTTATTGAATTCGTAGGCATTATTTTAAACTAAGGCCCTGCTCATGATACTAAATGCATTAGGTGTACTATTATGCAAATCAAAAATGTTATTAATGCAAGTATGGAAAACCTTGAAAACGTGGTAAGTCATATTGTAAAAGGTTATTATTGCAAATAAACACTAAAAGTAATAAAAAAAAATTACTTCATAAACGCCAAAAGTCATGGAGTATCAAAATCTTAAAGCGCAGTACAGCACAGAACGAAAAGTAAAGCAAATCCAAATAATACTAATAATAAGTAGTTATTGCGGCCGGCCACACGGGCGGCATTTCTTTACAAGTAGCAATAACAAAGGAACAAAGGAACGCGGCCCGCCCCAAACTCTCTCTGTCCCGCTCTCACCCGTAACATCCCTCGCATGAGCCGGCCACCCGACAAACTAGTGACCTAGCGACCGCGCAGGTGCATTGACGTATGTTTTATGCATTGATCCCGTGACGTGATCGCCGCACGCGCCCCTCGCTTTTTGCGCGTAACTTGCAGTGTACCTAGTGTTTGTGGACTAAGTTATCAGTGCAAAGTGTAGACCATTAATTTAAAACACAATGCCTCGACCGCGTAATGTGCAGGCTAGGTTCACAAACCAACAATACCTACAAATGGTTTTAATTTATGATAGGACAAAAAGTTTAGTTCGCACTCGTGAATTATTTCATCGCCGCTACCCGAATGACCCTATTCCGTCGCGGGGCCTCATATTAAGGACCACACAGAACCTGCTGGACTTCGCATCTTTTCACGTGCCAGCACATGCACAAGCTCGTGGAAGAGCACCCATTTATCCTGCGTCACTGTACCGGCAAATAAAAAGATTCTTCCAAAGACATCCACAAGCGAGCACTCGACAAGCGGGACTACGTTTTGGTGTCAGTCATTTTTATGTGTGGAAACTTTTGAACAGCTCTGGCCGGTACCCATTTCATTTTCAAAAGGTGCAAGAATTAACGTTGGCGGATTACGCACCAAGACGCGATTTCTGTAACTGGTTATTAGAAAACTTCGATAGTAACATTTTGTGGAGTGATGAAGCGACCTTTACAAGAGTCGGACTATTCAATATTCACAACGAACATTGGTGGGCCAAACGTGGGCGCAACCCCCATGTTACACGTCGCGATGCTTTTCAGCATCGATTCTCCGTCAATGTCTGGGCGGGCATTTTAAACCGGAGAATAATTGGGCCATACTTCATTGATGGAAGTCTTACAGGTAGCAGATATTTAGAGTTGCTAAGGAATATCGTAGAAGAGTATGAACTGGAGGAACGACCTAATTTTTACTATCAGCACGATGGTGCCCCGGCGCATTTCCGACGCGATGTTCGTGCCTATCTTAGCGAAACTTTTGGCGAGCGTTGGATAGGTCGAGGTGGGCCCGTACCGTGGCCGGCGAGGTCGCCCGACTTAACACCCCTGGACTTTTTTTTATGGGGCCAAATTAAAAGGATTGTGTATGAGCGGGAAAGTGTGTCACCAGACGATTTGAAAAATAAAATTGTAGTCGCATTCGACATTGTAAAATCGCAACAATCTGTGTTGAACCGTGTTAAAGACAATCACAGACGTAGGGCTCAGTTGTGTCTTGAACAAGGCGGTGGACATTTTGAACATCTTTTAAAATACACGTAAGTGCAAGTTTGTAAATAGGTAAAGTGATTCATAAACAATTATTGTAAATACTGTGATTTCAACTTTTTAAATACGCCAGAACTACGTACCTACAGAAAATTTATCTAATTTTTACCGATGCAAACATTTTTTCATGTTTTTAATGTGTATTGTCGTAGTTTTGACCGTCCTAAGCCGGTGAAGTATGAAGGGAAAGTTGAAATACACCTACCTAATGCATCAAAGTACAGTACGATTCACATAAGTTGGCGAGCCTGAAGTTAGTTACAAAATAAATGCCAATAACAATTGATACTTAAACAGCAATAACAACAGCTTATGGTTTTTTTAACCATTATTTTTTACGAGTAGCGCTAAAGTTGCTAGAGCCTAACTTCAAGCTCTCCACCTTACGTGAATTGCTCTGTACAGTTCGATTCACGAATGATAGCAGACGTGAAGTTAGCCATAGTCATCGTTCGTGAATTGAACTGTAACCTACTTACTACTTACCTAATGTCACGTGAGCCGGGCGGGGTCAAAGACTTCACGTACAATGACGCGTACGGCGGCGGCGGTGTAGGCATACCTAAAACTGCATTCGCTACAGCGCGATGCGCAACTTTGATACTTAGTATGACATACTACATTTTTAAGGTTTTCCAAACTTAAATTAATAATATTTTTGATTTGCGTAATAGTAGCTCTAATGTGATTAGTATCGTGAGTAGGTCCTTAGTTTAAAATAATGCCCACGAATTCAAAAACACCCTGTATAATTCTACAAAACATTAGATGGACTTTTACATAATATTTTTCTTCTATTAGATCATAATTATGTTGTTATCTCGAAGCGTATATATTAGAACCGTAATGTTAACGTAATAAATAAAGAACTACAATACTCACTGATAAATAAATTAAAACTGAAACATTAACAAAATAGTTTCTTTTAGATTCGGAAATAACATTTTAATATTTCCATCATACTATGAAACCTGGTTAGTTAATAACAGTGATCTGACAGTAAATAACAGAAAATACGATAAACAAATTTATAAACAATAACAGAAAATGCGAAAATACAAACAAATCTTCCATTTGTTTGAATTTGCACACAGACGGAGCGGGGGCGGACCGCTGGTATCAATATAAGTAAAAGGCAGACATACCATAGATCTGGGCCCAGGAACTTGTCCCATTTGGCATACGAGAGTAGCCTTCTTATAGGCGTCGTATCGCAACACAAAACACAGCAACAGACCCGGCATCACTATGTCTCCCAGACCTGAAACAGACGTAACATAGGTTATTTACTTAGATATCATCAAGTCGTTTTTATACCTTTATGACAGGGCACACAAAAGAAAGCGCATCAAGCCGTTGGTTCTCCACCTGAACTGCTTCGAGCCACGTTAAAATGTCGTCCCATTAAACTTTGAGAGTAATGCCTTGATCACACGTACCGAGTAAAACGACGAGACAGTAAAATGTTGCTCGGCCGAGACAGTAATGTAAGTGAGTTGTAGAGATAAGCGCTCGGCCGAGCACTCGGAGCTTTGTTTATACGTATCGAGTTTTCGGCCGAGAGCACTGTTTCGCCCGTTTACTCGGTACGATCAAGACATAAGGCCTACTGTCCACGGACGCGTATCTTCATAGACCATCTACCCACAATACACAGCCACGTTGCGTGGGTAGACCATCATAAAATGTACTGACCACATAATAAAATTTGCTGGAATCTGTTAAAAATGGGCTATGCAATGATGCGCTGAAAATTCAGGACGTTCACTGAATTTGGTTGGATTTTAGTGAAGAATTTGTAGTTAATTGTGTACCAAATTTGCCTGAAAACCTGTCAAATGGTGTAACCCTTTAACCGCCTCTGCGTTAGATATATCCGAAACACACTCACGTTTATTCCACACTCCATCTCATCAGCTGTTCGAGACGAAGTGCCCAGTCGCTAACATGACCCTGGTGAATAGGATGCGAAAATACGCTTCGGGCCAATCCGACGCGGGCGCTAGAGTTCGATATGTCAGGAAGTGGATGTCAGTCGGGTGATATGATGATGGCTTACCGAGCATAGAGAAGTGTCCCTGGTGGTGCATGGAGGGGAACACGAGCTTGGCCGGCAGCGACAGCTTGGGAGCGTCGCGCATGGCGCCGCCCAGCTGCAGGCGCCGCGCTACCACGTTCATGGGGTTCTCTGCCGGTCTGCAAACGTACAAGGAATCATTTAATTCGGATACCTCTGTTATATTATTAAGGCGAAAGTTTGTGTGTGTCACATTATCGCGATGTCACTCTTCACAATCCATTAACTTAGTTGTATTATTACAGTATAAACTACGATTAGTTTTATCTGGACGATTGATCAATCTCTTTATCGTTTGAAACGAAGTCGCTTTCCGCGTCTGTCTTTTTGTTTAGCTGCTAAGTCCTGAACCACGCAACAGATATTGATGCGGTTTTTACTAGTAGAAAGGGTGATCAACGAGGTTTTTGTTGTGGTTTGTAATTTGCACCTGTACCGACATAGTCATACTAATATTATAAAGGCGAATGTTTGGATGTATGTTTGTCGTTTGGACGGATTTTGAAAGGTAAAGAGTAGGTAATGCCTTGTAAAATTGAATATTTATCCCGGGAGTATCTTCATCGCGACGCGAGCAAAGCCGCTGGCTGAAGTTAGTTACGTATAAAATATAGATCTCAAGCGTTGTTGATAAATTTAAAGTTAAATAATAGTGATAGAGAAAGGTCATCTTGCGCGAACCCAGACGTAAATATAAATAATGTTCAAAGACGCGAGGCGCTAGATAACAATAATACTCAGGAATAAAACAATTATTATTATAATAACATTCATGAATTGAATTGAGAACGGCTGGACTTTCTCATATTCTAAGAGGTATAGGTAGGTACAGATAAAAATAGGTCAACAATATTCAACATTACCAATATCAAAAAAATTTTTGTTCTGTCAAAAACTAGTTTAAGCACTTGACTTGGCCACTTGACCAGCTGTAGACAAAAACAGAGAATACTGAAAAGAAAAAGGGGAAGCTTTTGCCCAGCAGGCAAATAAGAGTAGGTATGCAAGTAAATAAGAGTTAATACTAATTCAATACTAATTCTGCCCAACGATACTACCCCCTTTTTTTCGGTTGGAAAATGATCAAATAACATAATCTTGCAGGCCCCCAATACCTCATAAGTGTAAACTGCTGGATTGTCCGAAACAGTTAACACGGCCCAACCACGGGTTTTAATCAGTAAATCTGACACTTTGTGTTGCCCCCAAGAATTGAAGAATTCTTTGATGACTTCCCACGTGCAAGAAATGGAGGGAAATTTGATGGTAAATATGGAGGTGGAGAAGAAGACTCAAACGACGTCGTAGACCAGTAACCATTTTAACAGCAGTGTGTTTTAATGAAGGCAAGTTTAGATTAATGTCTAACATATATCTATAGAGCTTATAATTGTGTAACATACCATTTTTTTAAAGTGGGAAATCATTCAAAGATTTTGTGGTCTGGGTGGAGCGAGAGGGCGTGTGAAGCTGTTACTGACTAAAACCATCCTTCAGCTGCCCTTTGTGTTCTAAGACTACGGGTTACCCCGCGGTCCTGGCGGGCATCGGTCCTACTCGGCCCCTACGGTATGCGGACATCTCTTTGAGGAGCGTGTGAACTACGCGCGGACGACGAGGGCTCGGTCCGATCGTTTACCGAACTGCCGGAAGGCGAGTAAATGTGCGTAACGTACCTGGTAGCGACTTTGACCATGACGTTGGTGGTGAATATGTACGAAGAGAAGAAGACCCAGAAGACGTCGTAGAGCAGTAGGCCGGTGAGCAGCAGCGTGGAGACTTTCAGTGAAGGTAGGCGGATCAATGCGATGAATGTCACGCAGAGGCCCATGCCCATCGCTGAGGAACAATGAAGGCAAATAGGTGTTAGTTTATTTAATTATAAAAGCTCTAAAATATGATTCTGGCTTAAAAGTTCGGGTTGATAAACTTAGAAACTAAATTCGCTCTGAAACTAAACTAAATATTCGGTAATTTTCTTGGTTGCGTAGAAATTTTTTGTGCCGATTCGTAGAACAAGTCTTTTAATCGTTGTTCTTGACGATTACTAATTCCTTAGGCCCGGCGCCCACTATCGGTGCGGCTCGGTAGAGCTCGAGCGCTTTACGCCGGCTTCGAGCGGCTTAGGGCGCCTTAGAGCTCCGTCGGGCGACTTCGGGCGGCTTTAGGCGCCTGAGAGCTGCCTCGGCAGTCGTAAACACGCCTAAGGACGCCGTAGCTGATTTTGGGTAGCCTAAGAATAGTTCTGGCTGCAGAAACATCGCAGAGCAGTCACTCGTAACGTTCCGTGAAAACAGTTATGTGTGTGTATTTATAATTGTGGATAATGGTGTTGCCATCTCTATCTTGAGCACAGGCGGTTACAAAAGTTTTCGTAGATTGTTGTTATTATTATATTGTTTTGTTTTTGTTTAGTTTTTTTTAAGTTTGTTTTTGTTTAAGTGTTTATTCATAAGTTATTTTTGTAGCTTTTAGTCTCAAATTGTTTTGAAATTTATTTTATTTTTACTTGGTATTAGGACATTTTTATTAGTATTTTGGTTAAAAAAAAAATGCCAATAACAGTTTTCTTTACGAATGTACATGCGCAGAAGTTCGCAGAGCCTATGTTCAGGACTGCAAAGTTATTTTGCGTCTACTTGTACGATACGATAATGAAGGCGCGTGCGGTGATCGAAATGACTGTTCTGCGACGTGTCTGATCCGAAAATGCCACCCGAGCTACCCGAAGACCGCCTCGGCATCCTTAGCCATGCTTACGGCTGCCGAGGCCGCCCGAAGTCGCCCGACGGAGCTCTAAGGCGCCCTAAGCCGCTCGAAGCCGGCGTAAAGCGCTCGAGCTCTACCGAGCCGCACCGATGCCCACCGATAGTGGGCGCCGGGCCTTAAAGGTTTCTCAAGGTCAAGATAACCCTCCCCTCACCCCAAAAATGATATGGGCTAGAAAGCTAAGGCGCTGTGTAATCTTATCTGACACTACTGTCAACTTTTTAAGAGGTAACGAAGGTATGCTACGCCTACCCTAAATAGATTGGAATAAGGAAAGATCATGACGCTCATAAGCTCAACTCACCGTCCATAAGCAGCCAGTGTCCAGTGAGCACCCAGACGGCCACGATAGCCGCGGCTAGCAGCGCCGCCGCCAGCTCCGGCGCCGAGTAGCGGCCGCACACGGCGCCGCGCGCGCCGCCTCCCGCCACGTACTGGCACAGGGGCGTCAGGAGGAACGCTAACGCTGCACATGCTATTACTGTGGGGGACAATGTTCTAATTAACGCTGTGTCGATCAAATATCTAGCTAGAATAACTACACGGTGGTAAATATCATATATCAAATTTCAATTCGGCGCTTTTCATTCGGAACTCCTTTTCCAAGTCCATCGAAAGACGCCTGAATAAATCTGTGCTTCCACATATACACCGCTAAATTTTGATCGTTTTAATCCCGTGTAGGGTCAATCCGGTACATGAAACAATATCGATTTGTAAAGATAAAATTAAAAAATAAAGTACCGTCAGCTGAGCAAGTCCAATGACCTGTAGGTAGTTAGTACACAACGCCGACTACTACCTACAGATCATTGGACTCGCTCAGCTGACGTTTTCTTAAAGAAATTAATTTCGTACATGCGTAAATTAATACGAGTTTTAAAAAAAGGTAGGTACTTTATTTCTTAATTTTATCTTTACAAATCGATAGTGTTTCATGTACCGGATCGACCCTCCACGAGATTAAAACGATTAAAATTTAACGGTATACAGAGGGACTGGTAATTAGTGACCGATAATAATTATACACGTGATTGTACTCGTGATTTCAAACAACTTTCCCAAAGAAACTTTTTTATTATACTCATTAGTTTCATCATATTAACAAAACAGCTGTTCGCGCAAATTCGCGCCCACCGCGGTCACCCATCGGTTCGCAAAACGCGAACGCCGATGGGTTTTCAAGCGGCGCGGATGCTCTATGACTATTGTAGGTAAAGTACATGAGACAACGGCGTTACGCAGCTGACAGCTGAGCTTTGTTATTGTGATAAAACTAATGAGAATAAAAAAATGTTTCTTTGGGAAAGTTTTTTGTAATCATGAGTACAATCACGTGTATAATTATCGGTCACTAATTAGCAGTCAACCTATAAACAATACTCATGTCGTCAATAACACCCCCTCTTTTGGCATGCTTCATTTCATTTTGTGTGCGGCTCAAACTTAAAAACGGTAACCACTGCATTTTTCTTACGAGCATAGAAGTTATGTGAGTACTGTTTGTTGCTTCAGAAGCACTCTAAAGTCGGAATCAAACGACTCTTATCTAGAAAATAATATCCAAAGCACACTGACTCAGGCAGACAGATTCCCGGAACATGAGCTCTCTACCTTCAAAGTAAAAGCGAAAACAGCCCCGCTCGGTCCATCGAGGACCTCATACATCGCTTTTCGCTTACCAGCAGGCGATACCAAAGTCAAGACCATCAGGAATACTCATAAAAAATCACGCCCTGGCTAAAAAAGCATATCCGGTCGACCCAGAAAGCATTGACCCGGAACAAGCAGCAAAAAACAGTCGTCATCAAAAATCGTCAAGCAGGAAATGAAAATTCACTACCTCCATGGTCTGATAGACAATAATAACAGTTAGTACTGTATTTGCTTTACTTACTTGCAGTACATATCGCTACCAGCGTCTGCATGGAATCGAAGAAGAAGAACATGATGAGCAGCGCTACCGAAGATCCGAGAGGAAAGCACAGCGCTTGCATTGTGTTCAGAGTTTGGACATCTGTGGCAAACACTATAGTTGGTAAAACATAATCAGGTTAGATTAGATCATAAACAGAAAATGAACTGAGCGTTCCCTAATAAGGATCGTTCTGTTCATTCTCTGTCGTTCACTGAAGAGAATGAATGACACATTAATTGATTATGAAAAAAAAACTTAGGCAAGAGATAAAGCGATCTTACGGTAGTGGATTACGCGTCTGTGAGATTGTTCGAAGGAGTTACCGCGGCCAGTGGCAGTATTTCATAACATTAATGAGCATAATTTATGATTAACTATTTGTTTATAGCTTCGTTTTTACTTCTTCCTTCTAAATTATAATTACTTAAGTATTTAGTCTTAAATCTCCTATCTACATATAACATTAAATTGTAATATCATATTTTATTGATAAAAAACTACTTCCGTTGGGCCCCACTCAACCTGCTACACCTGGTAACTCAGACACCAGCTTACCTTACACTCCTTACACTAATAAAAGAGGTAAAGTTTAGTTTTTCATTTTTTGGCTTGTTTGTAAGCACTGGTAAAAATTTTTCACCGATAGAAAGCTGCTTTATTCCTGAGTGAAATAAGCTATACATATTTTATGTACACGGGCGAAGTTGCAGGCAAAAGCTAATATATTGTATAGCGCCCTTCAGTGCTGGAAAAACAACTGACAAATAGCTGGACAATCGTCAATTGGGTTATTTTCCTTTGAATGCTGTAGAGCCTTTTGTATTGATATAATCAATGAGAAACCATATGGTCATGTCTACCTATTTTTTTCTTCTTGAATAAAATGTACTACTATAAACAAAGGAAATGGTCTTACTCAGGGCCGGTTTATGCATGTCGGGGCCCCTAGGCAATGCACGCCTCGGGCCCCCCTACCCTCTTCTAACTTCTTAAAATATTTTATTTCTAACACAAAATTCATAATTACGTTGTTTTTAGGGTTCCGTAGTCAACTACATAGTTTCACCAAATCTGTCTGTCTGTCTGTCCGTCCAAGGATAATCTCAGTGACTGTTAGCTAGAAAGCTGAAATATGAAAAGTAAAAAATGTGTCCCCCCTCTAACTTTGAACCATAAGTTTAGAAAATATGAAAAATTATTCAATAAATCTCAAAAATTATTTTGAACTTGACGGGTTGAACAGTTTTTGAAAAGTTGTACAAAATAAGTTTGTAATTTAATCATTTTTTTAACTTAGTTTACATATTTTATTGTTTTTCTATGTAGTTGTTTGATTCAATTTTATATTATGAAAATTGATATAAACAAAATTATCAGCAAAAGCCAATGAATATGCTCTGCACTCACACATTGCTAATGAAAGATTGTGTTTTATTAAACTCCATCTGTTGACAGCTTTTCGCATAATCCAATGCTAGGATTGCTAGTTAAATGACATGTCATCGAAAATTCAATTTTTTTTAATGTTAATTTTTCCTGAAGCGCGGGGCCCTAGAACCTGGCGGGGCCCCTAGGCAGTTGCCTACATTGCCTAATGGATAAACCGGCCCTGGACTCTTACTATAAAAATATTAGCCAGTTAGGAAGCTACTAGTACTAGACCCGACTACCTAGAGTGCTTAGAAAATACATAATTATCGATATAGCCGTTCGAGTAGGCTTTATTTATGATTTATTGGTTCCAAGTATCCAACTACGAGTTGTTTTTGACTAATTGTTTTACCTTTTAGCTTATTGTTTACTATTAAGAGGAACTACGTTGATTAAATACATGTGCATAGTGTATAGTTTACTATACATTCAACTACATTGTCGATTTGCTTACAAATGACAAACATCTTGTGCCATTGACACAATAACTGTTTGCATAATGATGTGCAGGCTCTTAGACAACAACTACTATAGGTAGGTTTGTATCACTATGCGATAAAACTAACGTAATCAGAAGGGCCAAGTAAGGAACTTATGGTTATCAATATGTTACGAAATGAGTTCAATTCAAAGGAATGATTTATGCGACATACTGGCGCCAAAGGTATCTCCATGTTTGGTCGTGTTCTCACAAGCTCGGTAGCTGTACTATTAATGTGCGCAATCGCAGAATGTACGTGGAAATATCGTTTAAAAGAAAATTAGAACGCGAATTTCTCTTTGCGCCGATTGCAGTTATAAACTGCACACTGATTATAAACAATGTGGAAACCGATACCGCTTGCATGAAGAAGTTAAACAAATTCCCATTGACCCATTTAGAGAAGAATGAAGCCATGAAGTGCTACTAACTTATTGGTTTTATTAATCTTATCAACCCATAAACTGCCACTTCTAAATATAGGACTCGTGTATATTAAATTGCTACTGAATCTGTGTCGCTACACTCACTACCACAAACACCAACTTTGCTAATGGAATGGCCATATTTTAATCGCAAAGGAAAATTATGCCCTTCCTCTGAACATACCAACTATTTATTGTTCTACACTTTATCAATTATTGTGAATACTAGGTAGGTACTCTAATTCTGCTATTTTTGGCATTGTATTTTCCAATTTCTATTCTAATAATGTTTAATAATAATAATAATAATAATAATAATTTATTTGCGTCATGATTTACATTTTACATTAAATACAGAGTAGTACATACAGTTTAAATTGAATATAAAACAATGTAGTGACACCAGCACCCTTACTAAGTTGCCAAGACAACTTGTATTAAAGATGCTGAGCCCAACCCTTTATTGGATGTTTCTTATTTTTATGTAGATACATAACATGCTATTTTGCATTTATATGACCGGTTCATTATATGGCATAGGTAGACGGACAAATAAACTATTTATAAAATGAAGTAAAACACTACGAAAAAATTATTGAGTGAGTAGTGTAGTGTGTGTAGGGGTGAGTGAAGGTATGTGTGTGTGTAATGGTGTTTGTGTGTGTATGTGTTTTTTCTATATACATATGTGAGTAATGGTAGCGAGCGATGATCGATTGATGCCAGAATGAGATTTAACGGGAGCTGTATTGAGTCAACAATAAGCTTTCGGTGTTGTCGTAATTAAGTGTTTGTAGCCAATTATTAAGTTTCTTTTTAAATGTCATTATAGGGAGTGAGTAAAAGTTTAGTATTTTGTTAAGACCATTGTAGAGATGAGGACCTTGAAAACAGGGAAACCTTCTTGTAAAAAAATATTTACAGCGGAAGGGTTGGCATATCTTGTCTTTGCGTCTTGTGGTGATTTTTTCATAGGTGGTTATTTGATGCTGATATAGTAGTATATGCAACACAAACAATTGTCTGACTGTAAGGACTTTACAGTTCTTATATAGCTCTTCAGTTGGGAAAAGGATGGGCCGAAAGGTACTAACTTTAAGCACGGCTCGCTGAGCTCGTTCTAGTTTCAAAAGTACCGTTTTGGGTGCACCACCCCAAGCGCATATACAATATGTTAATAGAGACTGACAGAGAGCAAAGTATGTACACCTAATAATATGAGGTCCTGCGATGTGACGAAGAGTACTAAAAACAAAAATCAGTTTTCTAATTCTTTTTGTCAGTAACTCTATATGAGGTGCAAAACTCAGGCCGTCATCAAGAGTCACACCGAGATATTTGATGGTTCGACAACGTTCCAATTCTGGACAATTGCATGTCGCACTGCCAGACAGTAAACATGAGTGGGCAACTAAAGTATATGAGTCTGGAGGTTGAGTGGAATTTCGTAAACTGTATGTAAGAATTTTAGTTTTGTCGGTATTAATTGTGAGAATATGTCTTTTGAGCCATTGTAAAACACTATTTAGTCCTTTTTGTGCAGAATCGAAGGTGTCATCCCAAGTGTCGCCACAGAAGGTTAGGACGGTGTCATCGGCAAATGCCACAATTCTTCCATTTTCCAGACTTAGATTACATAATTGGTTGACATAAATTAGGAATAGGGTGGGGCCAAGCACACTACCTTGGGGAACGCCGAATGTCACAGGTTCCTCTCTACTGAGGTAATTTTGTATTTTCACACACTGAGTTCGGTTTTGAAGGTAGTCCCTAAAAAGGTTGAGTGATTGGCCTCGAATCCCGAGTTCCTCCAGCTTTATTATTAAATCCGAAATCGAAACCGTATCGAAAGCCTTTTTTAGGTCCAAAAAAATTGACAATACTTTCTTTTTCTTGTCAATATTTTTTGTAACATAGTCGATTAGGTCAATTACAGCACCGCTAGTAGATTTATTGCGTCTAAAGCCGAATTGATTGGGAGAAAGAAGCTTTTTGTCTTCCATATAAGTCACAAGTCTTTTGTTGATTATGCGTTCTAGAATTTTAGAAATGGAAGGTAACACAGCAATAGGTCGATAATTGTTTATAAGTTTCTTACTCCCACTTTTGTGAATAGGATGTATGATGGCCTTCTTAAAGTACAAGGGGAAAGTGCCTGTACGAAAACAGATATTAAAAATATGTGTGAGTAAGGGAACTACTGTCAATGAATATCGTTTTAAAAACTTAGTTGAAATATTGTCCCAGCCTATAGCAGAATCTGACTTAAGTGACATTAGTACTTCCTCAACCTCCACCTCATCTGTGTCTAACATGACGAATGATTGTAGTGGTGAAGACGTGGAAGCAATGTTTGGCGAAATTTTCTGACTACCAGGTGGACAAGAAAAGTTATCAGCAAGTTCCTTCCCGATGTTGGCAAAAAACTTGTTTACTTGATCCACCGAGAATTGGGGTGAAGTAGAAGAATCCAATAAATCGGTGCTGGGTATGTTTTGCTTGTCTGTATTAGTTACTCTCTTTATCACCCTCCAAATCTTTTTATTGTCCCCAGAAGCCTCGCTCAATTCTCTCTTGTCAAAATCTCTCTTTAGTTTCTGTTTACTGTGCTTTAAATGTAAAAAAGCTGATATTTTGTTCAAATATCCTCTCTCCTGAGGGCTCAACAAAGGGCCACTTCAATAATAAGGGTACTTTCACATTTCGTCCATTGTGCTATACGCCTTATAAAAGGAATACTTTAAATATCAGCCACTGAATGCTGGTACACCATAAAGGTCTTATTCGCTTATGAATTCGTATCCCATTTAAGAATTAATGAAATACTACTACTTTGCTGATTGTAACTAAAATGTCCAGGCTCTGGAAGTATAGAAGCGCAGGTAAACACTCGTAAACTTACTCGAGTTTGAACTGGAGCTGGTGACCGGCTTCCCGCCCAGCAGCGTGGCTTCCCTCTCCCGCTCCGCCCGTTCCCTCGCTTCTCGCTCCATGTTCAGCGACCGAAAGCTGCCATACACGATGAGCAGCATGGAGATCAGACACGCCGATACCCTACAAACCAAACAATATTGTCCATTGTAAACAATACGGTAGCTGGTTGTTGATCGTAGGAACAATAGGCTTATGACCTTTTTATTGTAATTCTGACTTGACGCTCTCATTTGCAGCGAGTGACCAACCAACTGTAAATACATAACTTAATATTTTGGCAAATTTCGAAAGTTTTTTTGAGATAGGATATCATCAAATAACTTCTCCCGCTCAGAGGGACTGTCAGACTTAAGGTGAACGCACACTTATCCGAGCTGAACGCGACGAACGAATCGAAAGAAAATAATTTTAGAATTCTTCATAAGAAATCCCAAGAAACTTCGCACACCTAACTGTCCGAATCTGGAAGGATTTCAGAACGAAGAGTTCTAAACTTCTTTACTTTCGATTCGTTCGACACGTTCGGCTCGGATAACTGTGCGTTCACCTAACTGACTTAAACCCACCTGTGTTCCTTCAGTTATCCTTAGCGTTGCATAGCCAATGTAACTCTTTCGAACAATCAAGTACAACTTTTGGTATTAGCACTGTAATTGATGGTAGGGAGAAGAGAGAGCTCTTTTTTTGAGGTGGGACGTCATGAAATAAGTTCCCCCGCTCTGAAGTGGAGCAAGTGACAGTGTCGGACAATTATCGCCTAAAACCCCTCTGTGTTCCTTCAGTTGCACTTTGCGTTTCAGAGCCGCAGTAACTCTTTCGAACAATTCCACGAAGAGAAAGCGCACGAGCCTTACATACAGACAGCTGCATCAATTGTAGACCACTCACATTAAAATATATAATTCATCGATATGAATAAAAGAGGGTTACCAGCTGATGATAAGGAAGGATACCCGAGCGACAAATAAGTAGTTACAAGAATTCGATCAACGAATTTCGCATCATTATCATTAAATAGTAATTTATTGTGATTTAATATATTTTATTGCAAAATATTTTAATAAACTGAATTTGCCCTTCAACAGGAGATGATTAGAGGTTACACGAGTCAAGGGGAGTAAACAATATAGTATTGCATTTAAATATACTTATTGTAGATATTTGTTCAGATGATATAACTTGGAAATATGTGCTAACGCATATATAGCAGCCGTATTTGTTTTTCCGTTGTTAGGTTTTGTCGTAAACATATTAATTAATGAACCTATGTGAAGGCAAAAGTTTGTGAGTGCAGTTACTTCTTCATGCTCGAACGGCTGAACGGATTTCGATGTAACTCGGTACAGGGGTAGATCATGTCTTAAAATAGCACATAGGGTACTGCTTATCCCGGGAGTGTGTTTCCTTTATATAATTCTCTACTATCATGCGGGCGAATCCGCTGGCAGAAAATGGTTACTTAGTAAACGTAATTTATTGAGATATTAAGATTTTTTTTTATCAAATTAAATTTTCGAGCCCATCATGAACCGCGCCCATGAAGCAAATAGCCAGACTGCCGTTTATCTAAACAGGAGACCATCAATTTTCATACGAGACAAAGGGAAAACAACTGGAAACAATCATATTTTCACAGTATTTGTTCAGATGATATAACTAGGAAATGTTAGCAAAAGCATATATATTATTACAACGGCCTCAGTTGGTTTTCCTTTGTAGGTATCGTAAACGTATATTGATGAACGAACAAATTGACAATAATCGCCTAACGTTGCGAGGGCTAAGCACTAAGCAGGGTTCATCCCGCTAATCTGATATATCCGATTTACTAAAATCCAGTTTAGAGTAGGAATTTCCGTAATAGCCAATTATTTACTATATACGGTTGTTTTTAGTAGGTATATTGACATTTTAAATTCGCGCTGTTTAGACTAGAACCTAGGCGGATTTCATGGCTTCGATGGTGTAAGTAGTGACGGACTCGAGTGTTTCCTTCGCGACCTGTGGGCCAATAAATCAACAAGATTGCTATATTATGTTGCCTATACTGCATGTCTTTCATCTCATTATATTTTTATGAATAAAAAAAATCTCTCACCGCGTCTGTCACGCAGTTTTCACCAATAGTGATTCTTGAGGAAGGATACATGCATGTCATAGTAGGCAAAATCCGAGAATTTCATAGTATTGTATAAAATAAACGAGCTACAACTCGTAAGTCGAACCACTGCTTTTGTTAGTAAGAAAGAACAATAAACGTAGAAGGTTGATGTATATAATTTGCAGCTGTGCGAAGCCGGGGCGTGTTGCTAGTTTAATAACTAGCAACACTCCCCGGCTTCTCTGCTGTCTGCTTAGTACGTTTTCATGCCTAAGCCGCTAGACCGATCTCAAGAATTACCGTCAGGAGTCAGAAATGCAGTTGTACTCAAGTAATGTGTCTAAAATTTGAGTTTGAGTCATCTTAGTGAAAGGATTAGTCAGCTACACTCTTGAGTTACCGAGTGCTAGCTGTCCAGGGTGCGCTGGGCGTTTAGAATCGCGGCGCGATATTTTTAACTTCGCTCGGAAAGGCTCCTTTCGTGTACCTTTTCAGTGTGGAGCACAGGATATGCGTCACCTTTCCTGCTCGGCATGCACAACCACCTGCACCTTCCACGACTTAAACGAGGTTAACGACGTGAGTTATCCATGTGGTTACATATTAGTTGAAAAAAAATTATAGTCAAATCAACACGAAAGAAATGTCTAAAATTTATTTGTAGTTGAAGTTCAATGAGACACGAAGGAGATGGCTTCCTTAAGAAATGGAATGAGAAAGCATGGAGCCGTGATCGTTGGAAAGAATGGAGGGAGGCCTTTGCCCAGTAGTGGGACAATATGGGCTAGCTATAATAATAATAATAGAAGTTCAATGATCTACAATCAGTTTATTCAATACTTTATAATTTATGCTAAAAATTAAATTGCATTCATAAACACTGTTGACCTTCTATTGCAAATAAATTTAAACACTTTATGTATTGGTAGAGTGCAACTGCACTACCCCTTTCTGTACATAAGATAATTTATATTTTTAACAACATCCTGAACTGGTTACTAATTTGAACATTTTTTTTTATTTTTCTCTAGAAATGTTATTATAAATATATATTTGATTTTTCTGCTCTGTGTGGCCACTTGCGAGCTTACGACGACGGCAAATGGTACAGACATATTTCAATGATACTTAGTTAACTTCCTTGTATGTACTTTCTTTTGTAGATTTTTTTTTTTATGTGTGGAGGTTCGCAATTAGCAATTCGTTAATATTATACTCTTTATATCATTTTTTGTCAGCCTGTAAGCATCTGTAAAATAACAATAAATAAACATACAACATTTACAGAAGTTAATTCCCCAAAAACGCAAAAGTGACTTGAAAAACATTTCTCAGGTAGACATTGTTGAATTCCGATGTTATTTTTTTATTTACCTATTTATAGTTTAGTCAACATTCTTATTTTATTATCGTTTGTCATGTGCGGGCCACAAATAAATGATTTTTTTTTCTTTCTTTCTATTCTTAGAATTTATTTTATTTTGGCAAGTATTCTAATTTTTAACCCTAATATAGCCCTCCTGGAAAATACCCAGCAATAAACAATGACAGATAGAAGAAGTAGGTAAACCACGAAGTGACCTATCGACCCGTACCTAATTAAATGAAGCGCTTTCCAGCAGCGCGGGGTATCTCTCTAATGAAATGTAATATCTCGCTCAGGACCCCTTCAATTAACGACATGCACTCTACATCGCAACGAGCGACTTATTTTTTTTTTAGTTTCGAAGCAATTAAGAACTCAAGAAATATCTGTGTGACATTGTATCGTACTTCTGCGAGTCGGACCCGCACGCGAAGGGTCGGGATTACTACAATATTAAAATCGATCAAAAAATACGGACAAAATAACGTTTTTGTATTTGAACTTACATTATTTTGTTTTAATTTTTTTGTTTGCTGTTATAGCGGCAATAGAAACAGACGGGCGCACGGACAGTGGGGGCTGAGTAACAAGGTTCCGTTGGCATCCTAAAAAGTATCTTATGTAATTCATGATCCACCCAATTATACAAATGTTATAGGAATTCGTAACAAACACACGGGTTACATTCGCATTTCATATTATGATGTTATTTTCAATACACGTAGTTCTTAAATAAAACAAAGGTCTCAATCGTTATCGAACTTTCCAATCTCACTGTGACCATGGGAGCTGGCGCGTACGGTCTTCAAAATAAAAACTATAACAATCAAGGCGCAATAGCCTGTGCAGTATACAGTTTGTTTTTACGTCAATATAATGGTGGTTCACGTAAATAAAGAAACGTTTACGCAACAGTCTTGTCATTGATGTTTTAGTAATGGTACTTTCGTTGCGAATTATACAAAGTGGTTTCGCAATGTGTCCCTGCCGATCGTCGGTCGCACATCGTGTCGTGAGGTGCTGCTGTCACACGACGGTACGTATTGTTATACTGCACTATGGGTTCCCACTCCACTCTTTTCCTCAGTGATATCTAATTTTCAAAACATATCATTGAGTTAACAGGCAATGAAAAATGGTAAGAAGTTACGACTAGTAAGTAATGAACTTCAACGAAACGTCAAAAGTCCGCACTCGGAGTCTGCCAGCAAGCAATGGAACGAAGTATTCTCGGAGTCAAAAGAACAGACCGCATAAGGAACTACTGTTCCTTCTGTCGTTAGTGTTCCTGTATTACGTTCCAAAACACAAATCGCAGACGAAGACTGACAACTCAGCCCCCAAAATAAAATGGAACTGGCAGGTCACATCTGCCTGTCGCAACGAAATTGGGCGAAGACAACCACTGACTGGATCCCGAACAGCAGGAGCCGGCGACGCGGTAAGCTCAGAAAGAGATGGCGTGACGAGTGTGATGGCCAATCCTTTAGCTAGAAGTTCACTTCCTAAGGGATTTGCCAAAAACAGAACTAAGAACAGAAAAGAATGGAAGGGATGCCTTTGCCCTGCACGACAGGCTCATAATAGTAACGAACTTGCACGTACCTTCAAGTCTGTATCCCTAACTTATAGGAGAATTCATAATAAGTTTGAATTAGGTACTTACTAAATGTTTATAATATTGGTCAAGAACTTACAGGCCTTTACGGGGTTTCAGGTCGTCAAAGCTCAATCTCTGAGTGAGGTCAGAGCATAATGTTAAAGCCTATGTTATTCCGGTCTCTAACGGGACACGACCTCGGACCGCCTTAAACTCGAAAGGTTTTGACCCCTGACATCTGGAGTCTTAACCTTGACAAGTTTTTGTGGACCTCTCGTCCTTATTCACAATGTTTGTGAAGAAGGGTAGCAGGAACTACGCGAACCACATAGTACGAGATCCGTAGAAGAAATCTCTTCCCTCATCTGTTATACGATTATGATAAATATTATGTGCTAGATAATGCGTTTATTATGACATTCCGAATAGGTTGTTTAGCTAAAATTAAAATTAAAAAAAACAATCAAATTTGTCTGAGATCGCGAACATTTTATAATTTTCGACTTTATCCAAATACTTACAAATTGAGTTTTATCATTACTAATAGGTTCTATTAGACAAAAAAAAAAAACTAATTAACATTAAAAAAAATCGATTAAACAAAAGATAAGGGTAAATTATGGTCATTTACTCGCATCTTTATGCGAGACAACCCTATTTGCAACAAAAAAAGGAGGCAACCTACAGTTTTTAGTTCTTTGGGACACATTCTTTCGGCTGATGGTCGACTTTCCCAAATAACAAATGAGGGATAATTGATATCAAAAATGTAACAACAAATTTTATTGTTTAACATCATTGGCACCAGATTTAGCTAGGCAACCTATTCGCAATGTCTTAATAAACGCATTTATATATCATAATCAAATAACAGATGAGGGAAGAGATTTCTTCTATCGGATCTTAGATCATAAAGTTAAAGCTACGAACTCAAGCGTGGCCATGTTCTCGCTAGATGGCACTAAACTCAACATTTTTAGTTTATTTTGTTTTTAGTGTAGTGAAACATTAAATCAAGGAAATGGTATTCGCTAAAATCGGATATCCCAAATTATTGAACACAGTAAAATTATTGCATCAAAGTCGACTTAATTCTAACTGGTCATTCAAAGCTTAGACGCCAGGATGTTGATAGTGAAATTAAAAGTATAGTTACTTGGAGGAGTCCATGATTGAGTAGGCCCACTTATACTCCTGGTATTCCATATTAGCTCCGACCTGCGCCATCTTCTCTGTTTACCACTAAAATCAACGGCCAAAATGTAGTGGTAGCACGCGTCGTGCGGTTGGATCACGTCGGGGGGCTCTGGAACAATACCCAACACATAAATACACTTTCAAAACCTCTTGGTAAATATTGAATAGGTAAACCATAGATAAATACGGAAAAGAAAAATAAATAGCAATAACTTTTCAAACGGCTTATAATAAACTATAATAGAAGACCACTAGTTTCTATTATAAAAACTAATCACGGCATAAGAATGGACGGCATTATTTTTCTGATAAAATCCACTTTTTTTTTAACTAAATCAATAATCACCGTCAGTCGCGGATGCAGATCTACAATGATGTGTTTTAGGCAAGCTAGATCGACGAAGGTAATTTAACGAACACTGATATTTGAGTCTTACAACATCGCCGCAATTTATCTCATAACAAGACAGTGAAACGTGATCTCCGATGTATAATAACAACATACTCAAACATTTTGTGGGAGAGTATCGTATGTGAAGACGCGGATGCAAACATTAACTTAAAATTGATAAGAGAACTCAAAATTGCATTGGCTAAACGAATCGACTTTGATAGATATGAATATTCATAACAAGCGAAGCGTAGGTCGGTATTAGGAAGTCGTTTTCAATATTTGTATATGACGTAAGGAAATGATTGATTGGCTAATTACTAGCACAGATTTTATTTTAATATTTCGTAGATATAGACTATAAAAAAATCTCAGAGTTTAAAAACTATAAAAGGAGAAACTGACTAACTGACATCAATGTAGGTACAGTTAAAACTACTGGGACTAGGAGCGTGAAATTTTGCACAAGGCTACTTTTTATGGCGTAGGCGAAGCTAAGAAATGATTTTCCAAAATTCAGCCCCTAAGGAGATGAAACGGAGGTCTAAAATTTGCATGGGGAAACCTACACTCACGCGAGCGAAGCCGCTGGCAGAAGCTAGTCAGTACATAGAGAGTGTGACGGAAATAGGTGTGATTTTAAACACGGATTCTGCCCAGGGAAGTAAAAAAAGGAAAGTCTAACCTGCCCAAAAAAATTACTTCCCCTACTAATTTTGATCAGTTGGTGATAATAGGCTAGTTGCCGTAAAAAATGTAATTAGTCCGTCTTTTAGATTATTCAAAAATAAGTGACACGTATTTTTATTTTATTTGTAAATTAAAGCAAAAATGACAAAGATATAGCCCATTAAAGTTACGTGTAACGTCACGCCGTACTGCATTTTATCGCACGGTCTATATCTATGTTATTTTTTGTTAAATCGAAAAAAGAAAAAATACGTGTCCAATATGATATTATAATCTAAAATACGGACTAAATAAAATGTAATTATTTTGACCCTGGAAAGTACCCGTTGTTCATTTCCATGCGTAGAAGCATCAAGCAGTATCTACAAAGTGACCACCCATTTCCGTCACAGCCTGTACGGCGTCGTAAATTATGAACAAAAAGCGGGCAAGTCCAGGTCGGACTAGCACACTAAAGGTTCCGTACGGCAAGAAATAATATCCGCTAAAGTATGTTACGATCGGATAGTTATTAGTAAGAATATATGGAAAAGGAAGAACTGCAAACGTAAGTCACATCCAGATTCCATATCCGTTGACAACATGTAACATAATGTTTATACACTGCACTGTGTGTAAACACCTATTACGGTTCATAAGATAGGTTTAGTAGATTGAGCTGAGCTGTGCTGCTGATATACGCGTCATGTCCCCGAACAGGCGCTGTCAGTTGAAACTGGTCATCTCTTAGCTGCCAGTGGCTTATTTTAATTTCTATAGTAAGAATTTGCTTTTTTTTTTACTTTATTTACATTGTTCTCACATACCTAATAGAAGCGACAAGAAACATGTAACCGAGATATTTTTAATACATAACATGATTGAAAACGAGTGTCCATGTCGTTTCTTGCATATTCTTTTTTATAGAGATTTACGCTTTGTAATGTGCAATTAACATCATTTTTTTGACCGACTTCTTGACAATTCAAAAATGACTAACTACTTGACAGCCCGCTGACACATGGACGGACGACTGGGAAGTGGTCCAGTGGAGGTTTGGTAATAGGGTTCCGTCAGTTACCCCTCGGGTACAGAACCCTTAAGAAGTATAAGTTTCGAGTTTAATGAAAATTAATAGAATAGTCGATGACGATGTAAGCGTAACCAATAAAAATATGAAGAACTAACTACCGCCAGCGGTTTCGCCCGCGTGAAAGTATTACTTACTTCTATGATAATAATTTATAGCCTTGTATTTTTTATAAATATATGTATAAGTAGTTATAAATTATTCATTATGTTTTTGCGCTAAAATAAAACGGTACTTTTACAAAATCAAAGAGAAGAAAAACAAAAGAAGAGGTATATAATACACTAGCTTTTGCCCGCGCGGCTTCGCTCCCGCTCTTCCCTACTCCACCCTACTATACCCTACCCTATCCTACTCTACCCTAATATACCAAACTTCACATAAACCATCTACTAAATAGTCCGAACAAAGCCTAAACATTTGGTTTGGATGGGTGAGCCCGTTCTTGAGTTATAAAATTACAACGAAAAGTGGCATTGATTTTTATATATATAGATTTGTAAATTCTTATCTCTAAATCTACTGAACCGATCCCGGTATAAATTTTGAAATAGGTAATCGGGAATCGGAAGGTACTATCCCTGATAGCTATACTTTCATATCATAAACTTTACGGGTCAACCGCTGCCTGTCAGACGGTAGTTTTATACAAAAGCTGTGAATCAATTACATAAAAAATTAAATCAAACTTTCATTTATAAATTAATGAACTGTTAATTCCGTAACCATTTCCTTACTACGTCAAAGATTCTAGTCAACTAACTTAGTTATTAAAATAGGGCGTGTTTACAATCGAACCAAGATGTTTTGAGTTATATTTGAATTGGTTCGAAGCCAGTAAATAGAAATGATTAAGGGCATCAAAAGGACATTGCCCTGCACTACCGTAGCAGTCGCCAGTGGGTTCACCTATTTTAATTAAACTTGTAATTTGATATACGAGTTTCTATCAAATTATACTGCACTGGCTTATGACCGTGGCTTCGAACGCGTGAAAAGTGTTTTATTATACCATTGGAACTGAATACCGCGATGACTATCTTTTGTCCTAATAGGCTAGTTGCCTTAAAAATGTAATTAGTCCGTCTTTTAGATTATTCAAAAATAAGGGACACGTATTTTTTTATTTGTAAATTAAACCAAATATGACAAAGATATAGCCCAATAAAGTTACGTTGAACGTCGCGCCGTGCTGCATTTTTTCGCACGGGGTGACGTCACACGTAACTTTAATGGGCTATATCTTTGTTATTTTTTGTTTAATCGAAAAACCCAAAGACAGGTCTTTATGACGAAGCTTGGGGGAAGCCTTAGTCCAACAGTGGACGTCTTTCGGCTGAAATAATGATCTTGCAATCGGTTGGACGAAACATTAGCAGATTTTTTGAGGGAATTAATTGAAAGCTAAGGTTCATTTTTCAGCTAAATATCTGCCTTCTTAATATTATTTCTACTTTGCTCTACTTAGTAAAGTCCCAAATTAAGAGGCGTTTTAGCCTTTTCATTGCTGCTGGTCACTTAGAGCTGAGGCCAAGGTGTTGTTATGTGTCAATAGGCGGTTTTAGCATGACTTTCCTCATGGTTCCAAACATTATATGAGACAAAAATTTTAAAAACTATTTCGATCCAGTAGTTCTCAGACTACATTCAAGATTTTTAGAATTTTTATTAGGTCTTTCATTGGTGGTGCAAGTGCAATTCAATGAATATTGATAGCCTATGTGTGGCACCAATATTATAACTTTTCTTGACTTAGTAAGTCTTGATAGTTATGTGCAGCATAATTTTAGCTAGATAGTGCAGGTAAAGGTTCACAGTCACACACTGACACAGAGTTGAAGAGTGTACCTGTTCTGTGGTGTACACTGTACATAGCACATTGAACATTAACTCCACAAAGTAATGAACATATTTCTATTAGGATAACTAAACATAAATAAACCTTTGTTCCTTTCTTTATACAAAATTAGTTTTAGTATATGCAAAACCCGAAACACGTCTCCAATATTTTTGTGTAAAAAATCTATGTGCAAAATTTTATAACTGTTTCATGAAAAATCACAAAGTTATAAGTTTGTTATGTCAGCAAAAATACATATTCACCAGGGCCGTCCAGGCGACTGAGGGCTTGTTTTGCACTTGCACCCAGCTGTTAGCTGGTGCCTAATACTCTTTGTGACCTGCCGTGACCTGTGTTGTACTTAATGTTGGTGGTGTCCAATTTATGACTTTATGTTATATTTTACCCAATGTAAAAACTATTGAAATCCATTCTGTTAATAATTATTCTGAACAAACTATATTCAGGTTATGCATAAGCTAAAAATAATGTTGTATATTATAAACAGAGTCTACCACCTCGTCTGTCTGGCTGGCTGTTAACGGTATACTCAAAAGTTATGCAAATTATAGTAAAGAATATAGGCGATAATTTCAAAGATTTGTAGCTTCTGTGTGAAACTGGGCGGGTCACCACTATTTCCCTAATTCAAACCATACATCAATTGAAACAAGGCATGAGGAAATACATCTTGCTTAACCTCTCGTATGCCATAATTAGAGACACAATTAAAAAGAGTAGATCTGCGTTCCGTCATACAACAGGTTAAGAGCTGCATAATTTGTGAAACAACAAAACATTTTTTAAATATAAATTATTTATCCCACATAAGATTCAAAATTTATACACAGTTAATTTTAATAATATCAGGAACATAATAGTCCATACACCTTGCTGTTTACAAACAGCATAATACCATTTTTATCAATTTAGGTCCCTGCTATTCTCGCAAGCAAAACAAAATTTCATTATTAGAAACACGGAACAGTAAAAACAGTGGAAGAAGTAAGTAGGCGTGGCACTGTCGCCGCTAGTAAGAATCGCGTTGCGCACTTGCTGTTCAAGCACTCTCATTCTCTAACTAGACTGCGCAACATAATAATTAACGAAAAATAATATTAAAATGCCTTATTGTCCCATACTGTACTTTAAAAACCATAGTCTGACTAAAAATCTAACTCATGGAGGTGTATCATACCACCGAAAAGTATTATTTTCGGATTTATTTTAATAAAATGAAAAAATAAAATTACGTGAAACATTGCGCAGGATATACAAACAAAACTAGTCCTTAGTTACATCAAAACAAAGTTGATTTTCTTTTCTCGGTTGTTAGCTTTTCTGGAATATTCGTTAGTCTACCTATACTTTTGACGCTATCCAAATAGTGCGTGACTTTATCGATAAAATCAATCGATATGTATAATATGTATTACCTTGCCTTTTTAAAATATATATTATAGTTTAATAGTTTTTGTAAGTAATATAATACAGATAATTATTAAATTAATAAATATAATAAAATAAAAATTGTGGTATGATATTTGTGATGTATTTTAAATAAATTTAGTTAAAGAGTTAGGAACAACATAGGGCGTTTGAATTATACTTAATATTCTTATGTTTAGCAGTGGGCGATGACGATGATTTCAGCTGAGATGATGATAATTGATGTACTATGCAAATAAATACCCTTTTTACTACGTTTAAAAATTGCCTTTAATCATATTAATTTCATAATTTTAATACTATCACACTATCGCATACAACTTTTTTTTTGCATGATATGTTTTAAATACGTTTTCACACAATCGATACATATTTCGATCGAATAAGGTCACTTCCCTATCTGAGTAGCAGCGAGCGCATTCGCGTCAGTGATACTCTAGTGTAGATTCTTTCTTGTTTTTGTCAATTTGATTTATAGTCCTTTGAAATTAAAGTTGCATTTCGTATAATTTTGTTTTTTTGCATTTCGTCTACGCCCTGTTTTTGTTTTCAGCCAATCATATTTTTAGGTTTGCAGTAAGAGTAAATTGTAAATGTATGAGTTTGGCGACACCGGTTCTGGAACAAACATTTTCTCAAGCTACTTCCACTGTTTTTACTGTTCCGTGATTAGAAAACAAAAATCATCAAGTGCATAAAACAAATTAATTACCTGTGCCCCAAATCTCTTATTATGTTATACATGAATATTAAATTTTCATTATGTACAAATACTACATAATATATATAATGATAATTACAAAAAACAAACCAAGATTAATAATTTATCCTCAAACTACAGGAGAACAAAAATGTAAATTACCTAAATCCATAACAATAGATGCAATTGATTCATGAAATAGTGTAGATAATAATACCAAACTTGGTACCATTATGTTAGCTACTTCATCCTCTTCTTTAGGTAGCTTTTGGATGTACTACAGGTGTACAATAGCAAAATATAAGTAGGTCATATAGTGACAATAACATTAATGTCTATATCAAAGTTGACTAAAATAATATAACTAAGACAATTCTAATTATGACAGGCCAATCAGAAAAGTTTCGTATAAAATTGAAGAATATAATAATAAAAAAAGAGCGAGCTCGAAATAAGTAGAGCACGAAAATAATGTACACAATAAAGTGAAAGGGTACCAAAATGAAATGTCTCATTGTATTGTAAAGTATATCTGCAAATTAAAATTAGCACAAAGAGGCAGCAAATATATTTGAACATTGATATTGTTTGGCTTATTAGCATCTTATTACAAGTGTCGGGAAGCTATTTAATACAAATATCTACTGAAGCCTAGTATTAAGATATGAAAATTACTCACCAATCCTGGAGACTGCTCCAAAAAAAGAAACAACTGTCAGCCCCGGGACTCCATACTTAAAATATAAACGTAACCCTATCAACAATTAACTTACATTAGGAATTAATTGATTTCACACAATTTATTTACGACAATACGACACCCCTACGCTCGATCGACAGCCATTCTGATCATAGACAATCTGTGTCATAGACTAGAGAGAGAAAGAGAGTAATATAGAGTCGCGCCGCGGCGACTCTTTATTACTCTCAGTCGCCCGAACAGTGTGAGCTAGTCTATGCAAGAGAACCTTTTGTTAGTTAATCGTTCTATTCGGTGGAAACAAAATAAATCAAACAGGACCTAGTCCATGACGTTAACGGTAAGATTGTTTTAATCTTGTTTCAGTGTGGGTAAGAGACAGAGCTATGCAAGTTGTCTAGCGCTATCTCTTATCCACGCTGAAACAAGATTTTAAAACAATCTTACTTTGAACGTCATGGTAACCCCGCAGATTTCGTGCAAAATTATACGACAGTGTAACCCATTTTTATTCTCGCGTATATATTTAATAACGCGTAGTGTAATAGATCTCAGTCAAGGATCTATTACACTCCGCGTTATTCAGACTCGTTTTGTCTATGGTTCGACGTATCGCGCAGTGTAACAGGGGTTAGACTGTCTTTCTATGAATGAATAATATATTGTCTGTGCGATAAAAGAACCGTCGTGGCGTAAAGTGAAAACAACATTAAAGATTTTAAGTAGCAACCCAACCCAGCCATCCGTCAAATGCCAAACGTCATATAATATTGACACAGGTTTATTTATTATGTTATTTTATTGTGATTTTTAATTGAAATCTTCAGAAATGTGATAAAAAATTTCACTGAGCTGCAGGGGAAATAATATTTAATATATTACAGTTTTTCCAAAGATAACAAATGGCAAATCACACCATTATTGATCAAAACAAAGTCACGAACTTGGGAAACATTGGTATGCTGTTTTTTTGGTACGTAACACTTTTATTTTAATGTTTTTAGACTTCCTAGGTAAACTCCTGTCCCTGTTATCTCCAAATATATATAAATTAAACGGAAATTCATTTAAACATGACGATATTTATTTATTTTGTTTTGGTCAATATTTTCTATGGCTAGTATAAAGAGTATTGATACTTTAAATTTATAATGCGTTTCGACTAACTTAGAATATTTCTTTTCAGGCTTGAGTACGGATACAGTAACTAAAATAAAAAAAGCCAAGTGCGAGTCGGACTCGCGCACTGAGGATTCTGTACAAATTTACCTATGAAATCAATTCCCGAATTGAGTTATGAAGATTTTTCCGAATTACAAACAATTTTTTTTTGTGGCGTATCTACAAATTTACAATTTTCAGACTTTTCCCTGTACTTGTTCTATGAGACCTTGATTTATGCCAAATTTCAGGATTTAAGGTCAACGGGATTCACCCCATGAACTTTGATTCCCTTGATTATAGAAATATACGTTTTTTTGCGACATAAACGGCCGTATCTTTTTTTTTTCGTTAACTCAGAAGTCTGATTTTTTCACAACTTCAAAAGACCGCAGACTTGAGCGTATGGTTTTAATTTTAACTCGATACCTCCAAGCGTTAAATGGTCTTAACAGATAAACAGACGGACAACCAAGTGATCCCAAAGATCTTATATACGAGATGGTCCCTTACAGGCTAAATAGATTTTTTACGAAGCAACATTACAAATTCTGAAGTGTACTTTATTTTCATAGACATTAAGTTCATATTTTTCATAGATTAGCAAAAGGGAAAAATGTACTGAGGAAGACAACGAGAAAGTGGTAGTGTGTTCCATTTTTACCTTTATATTTAACTAGGGTAAACATAAACTTGCTGTTAGCTACAATATTCCAGTCAGTGATAATAGACCGATCCCAGTCAAAGTGATAGAACCATTTTCGTTGGCACTGGGTAAGTGGTCGCTGGTGGAACCTACCTAGATAGGCAGTACAGCAGTTTCTTCACGCTATTTTCCTTTACCGGTTCGTGGTTGCATTTAAATGTTCATCATCATTACAATCGAAAGACGTTCACTGTTCGACATAGGCCTCCCCCAGGTGTCGCCACAATTAACGGTTTGTTACTCGTTACGCAAAAACTTATAAACGGATGAATTTAATGATAAACGTTGCAATAATATAGCTTATAACCTATATTTTTGCTAAGTTTCATCACGTGAGCAAGTTCAATAAATAGGCTACTAATATTATAAATGCGAAAGTTTGTGAAGATGGATGGAGGTAGTCGTATGTATGGATGTGTCGCGCAAAAACTACTAGACAGAACTTAATCATAAACATTGCAATAATATAGCACATAAGCTATAACTTTGCAGTTTCATTAGGTGAGGAAATTCAGCCAATAGGATATTTTTTATTATAGGGTGAAGCCGCTGGAAGAAGCTAGTCTAACATAGTTTCAAAATATCAAGATTTAACAGTCGCACTATAATGACGTCACAATGTTGCTTACATAACAAAAACGATATTTATCTACAGCAGCGCCCTCAAATCCCACGACGGTTTACTTTTCGCACAGACTCTAGTACGAATCGGAATATCGCACGCGATATTCAGCGCAGTGTAATAGGTCCTTCAATGGGTTGTTATACTGCACTATTTATGACTTATTGTCCAGCTTACAAAGAAAAAACTAACGACTTTTACAGCTAAACACTCTTTTAATAATAAATTAGATATTTTAAAACAAATAAATACAACACCATTTCTTTAAAAACAATCCCGAACCCATTCGATTTTTTGTTGAAATCAAAATCTCTATCTCTGAAAATCCAAATGTCATTTTCTTTTGTCTATGCCTAACCTAACCTCTTTCTTGTGTAGTTGTCAAAATATTATTCTCAGACTTCTGTGAGCATTTATGATATTTATCTAATAAAATCATTACAACACTCAACACTGCTGTCCAGCTTCATTTAAACATGAAACTATCCCTTGTTCTTTTTCGCCGTAACCGCTTACCAAATGGGCATCTGTTTAGAGGAAAAGATCGGCTAGTACAAAGAGTAGAACCGAAACATTTACGGCAATTGCAACAAGATTTTGTTGTAGAAGAACAAAATATGTTATACTTACGCCATCCGTATCTCACACAGGTAAGTTTTTTTATTATTCCCTAACGGACTTTAAAAATAAAACGTCACGTTTGCTGCAGTCTGTCTGCACGATGTAGGTCTACAACGTCGTCGACGTTTTACAACGATTAAAATATCTCATAATATTTTGAAGTATTTTGTACAGTAATTAATAACTCCTTAATTTACTATAACTTACAACAACAAATGTTTTCAGGCTGAAAGTTCCGGTCACACCAAAGCCCTTGGAAAACAAGAAATTAGGAAAGAAAAGTTAATCGATAGAACTAGAAGAAATTTCAAACAAGATGTAACACTCTATGAGAGATTACAACATTTACGGGTCAAAGAATCCTGGGATTAATTTTTGTGAATGTTGTTATTTTGTATAAATAGGTCATTTTTATGTAGAAGTTATTTTAAATAAAACATACAATACAAACCTGAAATAATTTATCTATTGTCCTAGTTAATATTGTTACTATTTGTTACATAGTGGTTTTAAAGATAGGCATACATATCACTCACTCACTCACTCGATTATTTTATATTCACGCATCTTTCCACTGAGGGATGCAGAAAATGCTGAATGCTACGTGTTCCAAATAATAACAGGATCGATTACCATGTTGTGATGTCACTTCATACTCTCAAATTGCAGAATTAATAGGGGAGTGAGCAAAACAAATTTTTAGTATTTAATTTATTTATGAACTCTGAATGAAAAAAGTTTAATCAGAATCCAGCTCTACAGTTTTGCTCATCTCTGAGTTCTTCAGTTTTATCCTTTTTTTTGCGATTTAGTATGAATCTTATTTGAAACACATAGTACTTCTTTTATTTAATTTATGTTCCCACATGCTGCACAGTGCATCTTTCAGAAAAATAACTAAACTAATATTATAAAGAGGAAAGATTTGATTTTTTTTTTGTTTGCTTCTATGTTACGATTTAACTCAAAAACTAGTGGATTGGTTTATAAAAACACAGCCCTATATTTTCTATTTTTCACATGGGCAAAGCCGCTAGCAATAGCTATTAAATTATACTAAACTAGCTTTTGCCCACGCGGCTTCACTCCCCTTCTTCCCTACTCCACCCTACTCTACCCTACCAAACATCACATAAACCATCAAAGCCTAAACAATTGGTTTGGATAGGTGAGCCCATTCTTGAGTTATAAAATTACAATGAAAAGTGGCATTGATTTTAAAGATGCATGAAAGTATATTCTAGGTACTATAACAAATGAGAGCAGTGGTGGCCGAGTGGTGTAACGGCCCCGACTTCGAGTTGTAGATCGCGGGTTCA
The DNA here is from genome assembly GCA_910589285.2 of Mythimna ferrago. Lineage (NCBI taxonomy): Eukaryota > Metazoa > Arthropoda > Insecta > Lepidoptera > Noctuidae > Mythimna > Mythimna ferrago. The sequence goes on along the minus strand of OU342690.1, from coordinate 18,923,962 downwards.
AACCCAGGCAGATGCATCACTTTGTGTAATTTATTTCATCACCACTGCTCTCAAAACAATGAAGGAAAACATCGAGAGGAAACCAGCATGTCCTACAACCAAAAAATTCAAAGACATTTTTTTTTTGTCGTGAAAATCATCAACAATGTCAACGCTCTTGGGCGGAGCGGGAGATAGTGTCAGACTCTTACTGACTAAAAACCCACCCCGTTCCTTCTAGCCTTCATACCGGGGCTCGAGCTCCCTTTCGGATAACCCTGGCCCCAGTAGCTTCGACCCAGATGGGCCCCTGCTGTTGCTCCTTGAGGTGCGCGGGAACAGTGCGCGCCGTCGACGATTTGGGCTCGATCCGGACAGTTACCAGACTGTCGGACAGCGAGCTACCCATTGCTCGCTATCCGCAAGCCCGCGCCTACGGTGGCCGGAAATCGGGATCGGAATCTCGGCGGCGGCTGCGGCGCTGTGAGCGCCGCCGTTGCCTGATGCGGTCGGCCTCCTCCTTCGCTAGCATTACTGCTTCGCAGAAGTCGGCGACCGCCTGCCACTCCTCCTCGCTCCGAGTCCGGACCATGGCCTGTACCAAGGACCGGCGCGAGAGATTGCCGCCGCCAATCGCCCTCACGAGGGCACGGCACACCTCAGCTGTGTGCTCCACCGTGTCCTCCGGGCGTTCCGCACAGTGGCGACACCCGGGCGTCACTTCCGCACGAATCCGGTGCAGGAACCTCCCGAACTTGCCATGTCCGGTGAGAACCTGCGTCATGTGGAAGGTAAAGCTGCCAGCCACGCTTCAAAGAGGGGACTTACCGCCATAATTATGGCGTGTCCAATACTGGTTTGCGATAGTCGCTGACGCCATTTCACCATGAGATTCCGGCGGAGCTCTGTCCGCCATGCCGTGACCTGTCGCGGCCGCGGACTTTCATCCCGGCGTTGCATCTCCACGCGCATATCGTGCATGTGTGCAAAGACTGTTGCCTCCCAAACCGACGGTGGTAGGCCAGCAAGAAGGCTTGCCGCTTCGCGGGAAATCGTGCGGTATCCCCGCACCATCCGTATTGCCATGACCCTCTGGCATGCGTTCAGCATGGCCGCCGGTCGCTTTTGCAGCGACGGCGGCGCCCCGTAAAGGGCCATGTACCAAACGATCCCCGCGTAGAACCTCCGGCAGGAGGCGTCTGGACCCCCAAGGTTGGCCAGGTGCCGCTTGAGAGCAGCCCCAGTCCGGTTCAGTTTGGGAGCCAGACTTCGGAAATGCTCAACGAAATTCCACCGGCTGTCGAGGACGAGTCCCAGGTACTTCATCGTCGCCACGACGCCGATATGAACTCCTACCGTTAGTTGGGAACCCGATGGCGGCGCGTTCCGAGGGCCGTGAAAACACATAGCCCCGGATTTGTGCAGCACCACCTTGAGTCCAGGAGTTGATAGGATCCAGGAGTTGGTCCTGGATCCTATCAATGACTATCGCAACCCCGCGTGTCGCTAGAGCGGCCGTCGCCCGGTACGACTCTCCCTGCACTAGAACCGCGTGTCGTCTGCGTAGCAGACCACGCTGACCCCGTCAGGGAAGTCGCCGCGCAACACGTAGTCGTACCCGATATTCCACAAGGCTGGCCCTAGTACCGACCCGTGCGGAACACCGCACGACATCTCTCGGCGTCTCCACTCTCCCTGGTGTCCGGGATAGACTATGTGCCTATCCTCGACCACCTGACAGAGGTATTCGGGCACCCGTTGGTACCGGAGTGCCCTCCGGATCGTACTCCAGGGCAGGGAATTGAAAGCGTTGGCAATGTCCAACGACACACCTGCCCCAGGACACCGCATCCCCCGTCGTGAGGGCTTGCACGCGCATGATGGCGTCCACCGTAGAGCGCATCCTGCGGAAGCCGAACTGGCCGTCCGATAGGTCCGGCCCCACCCGTGTTAGGAGTGCGACGAGGCGGTTTGCAATGATTCTTTCAAAGAGCTTGCCCACCTCGTCGAGCAGCACAATGGGCCGGTACGCGGACGGAGTGTCCGCAGGGCGCCCCGGCTTCGTAATGAGGACCAGTTTCCCCGTCTTCTCTCTCCATACATGCGCTTAAGAACCCTCTTAGTCGAGGCTCGAGAGCCTCCATGGCCAGGACCCAGGCTTTTCCCGGCAAGCCATCGGGTCCTGGGGCGGTATTTTTGGCACTCAGCCTTAGTACCGCCACTCTCATCTCTACCTCGGTCACCTCTGGAGTATTGTCGTCGTCGCTGTTGTGGTCCGCGTCAGACATCGCTGGTGGCGGAGCTATGGGCGGGGGGGAGTGTTCCCCTCGCGCAGGGAACAGAGTGCTCACCACACCCTCCACAAGCTGAGGCTGGAGACTCTGAGTCAGCGGAGGCGCCCAGGGGCGGAGTTTATCCCGTACCATCTTGTACGGGCGCCCTCACGGGTCTGCGTTCAGAGACCCCAGCCACACGTTGCGGGCCTCGAGTTTGGCCCGCTTTTCTTCGCTCGGAGGGTGCGTTTCGCCACTCTGTATTCCTCGTATAGCTCCACCTCTCTGGCCTCCGCATCCGGCGGGAAGATGCGGCGCCTGCAGTGTCTGGCGTACCGGCGCCGCGCGTGATTGCATGCGTTACGCAATGCCGCAATCTCCGGCGCCTACCAGTACACCTGGCGCGCTTAGCAAGTCCTGGACGGACTCGGGGCATTGCCGCGTCGCAGATTTGCGACATGGCCTCCCAGAACCATTCCGCCTCGACGTCGATGTCGACAGGCCTGTCCGGTGCTTGCACCCAGGCCTGTACCACCGCGGACCACAAGGGCTCTATCGGACCGGCGCGGCCGAGGTTTGGGTGGAGACATCAAATGGTCGGAGTACGTCTCCACCTCCTCCATAACGCGCCAGTCGACGACACGCGGCGACAGAGCGGGACTGGCGAACGAGATGTCCACCACTGATTCACTCCGCATCCGTACACACGTGGGGACAGAACCCCGGTTCAGGACGACCAGGCCCGACTCCAGGGGTCAGTTCTCCACCATCCGACCCCGCTGGTTCGTGAACCGGGAACCCCAAGCCAAGTTCCAGGCATTGAAGTCCCCGCAAACGACCACGGAGAGGGAACCAAATCCAGCGACGACGGCGTTCAGCTCCATGAGGGATGTGGAGATCGCCGAGAGATCTGCTCGGGGACAGGTAGACGCCTACTACCACGATGTCCCCGAAGCGTGCTGCCACGCAACCCCGCCACCTCGTGACAGACTCGGGGGACGGGGTACCGGCGGCGGCCGACGAAATTAAAGTCACCGAGCCGTGCCGGTCCTGAAACCAGTCCCCCCGGGGCAGGACGTAATTCGAAGACATGTTACATCCACCAACCCGCACTTGGCCCGCGCGGTGGATTACAGCCTATTCCCTCTCCTAGAGAGAAGGCCTGAGTCCCAACAGTGGAAACATTATAAGGCCGACTATGACTATAACAAAAATGCAATATTAACATTTTTGTTTGTTCCAGCAATCTCCAAAACAGCTAGACTGATTTTGATGGGACTTTCACTGACGGATAGCTAATGTTAGAAGGAGTAACTTAAGTTAGTTTTCCTTTAAATTAAATAAATAAAAGTGAATGACCCTTTTTTCCCGATAGAAAAGTCCGCCTTTATACAGTGTTTATTTGTGCGTAAAGTATTATGTATGTCGTAGAGAACGATATTGAACTACAGAGTCATTTTTTGTTATTATTATGGTACCTACCAAAGGGTGTAACGCAGTGGCGTCATTTTTTATACGTCACGAGGCCAGAGTCATGTTATAGGGGCTGCGACCCGCGATGCCAGGGCAGTTTAGCTTGCACAGTTTCAAGGGTCACACACCTCTAACATGAAACTGTCGGTTAACCCGTGTATTCGTAATTATTTAGTATAGGTACTTACAACACTACTGTGAATTATAAAAGTGACATTATAACTAATTGTGAACTGTGAAACTGACATTATTATTAACTAGAAAACTCAAGTGCATAGTTATTAATATCCTATCAAAATGAACCCAGTACCACTGAATCAAAATGATGACGGTCATATCGCTCAGCCACTCCTGGCGCCGTCATCAGAAGTGGGATCTGAATCTAATTCCCACTGGTGCGCAATGCTTGAAGTGCAAAAAAAAAAAAAGGAAAAAGGAAATTTGATGTGACTAATTGAAATCATAAGAATACCAACAATGGTGTTTGAAATTACGCTGCCAGAATTCAACCCAGAACACCCTGATTCCAGGCCACGCGCTTGGTGTGCCTCCTTGACAGTGATATCGGTCTCAACGAATACCTACCTCCTCAAAGGTTCATCTCTCGTCATAGCCCTCAGCAAAGCCCTGAAGAGCGGTGCTTCATCATGGTTATCACAAATATCAAACGCAGGCATGACGTGGGTGCATGTTCGTGATCTATTTCTCGTACTTTATGAGTGATTATTAAATGTGAACAATGGCAAGTCGAAAGAAAGTGAATGTGAACAAATAGCAGCAAGCTAAAGCCACGGAAGCACGCCATCGACGAGCAGCTACAGCAGCGCAGACGCAGGCAGCGCGGTTGCAGAGTGACGCGACGTGTCAATAGTGGTCAAGTATCCGGTGTATGCGGAAAGTTGGAGCAATTTGGTCAGTCGTACAATTCTTATTTTGAATCTGGGGCTGAATGGTCGCTTATTAAGTAGTACATCAGTCATAACTTCGAAGGGCCACGTAAGTACGCAATTGTTGTTATTAACGGTGTCGGTTGGTCGGTTAACATACACCGTAGCGAACAAATCTTATGTGACGTTTTTTTTAATTATAGTCACGGCTTACGTATTTTATTTCAAGTGGTACCAGACGTTTGCTTGAAATATGCTAAGGGTGGCCGACGGATGGCGACGGCGTTGAAATGTTGGGTGACGTCATGGGATTGGCATTCGTGTTCAAGTGCACACGCTTACAATGAGCCCAGACAAAAAAAAAACATCTGTTAACCGCTTGACACGGGGTGCATGGGAGCTTTGGCAAGCCCAAAGTTTCCATAGAATATTCAGACATTATTATTATGTTTTACTAAACATTGTGCAAGACAGTCATCCAAATTTGCAATTAGTGTAGTCTTGCTCATGACTTTTCATCATAACACATCAAAACACATCTAGGATTCTGACTGGAATCACTATACTTATTTTATTTTATTACAATCGAAAAACAAACAGTATTAACAACTAACAAAACAATAAATTATGCAATTGTACACCAATGACATGTTTTCACATTTGATTGTCTATGGAGAGCATGCTTGGAAGAGATTGCAATGATGGTATGCACTTTAATAATACGACACAATTACAACATTTGGTCTTGCAGGACAAGTTGAAACGGTTTTCGAACCAATGTTTGGTAAAGTATTTGATTGAATATACGCGGCTTAGAAGTGAATAAATCAAGTTCAAAAAAGTCAACTAAATCATTGTAGGACTTTGCGCATCTTTTAGAACGAATTCTGTCCATAATTTGTGCAGCATCAGGGAACGTTAAGAAGAAGAAAGAGTATTCTAGAGATCTAGTGGGGGCGCCTAAATTAATCTTGGAGAGAAGTTGCCTATCATTAATAAAAAAAAAAAAAAAAAAAAAAAAAAAGAAGTTGCGGGGCGTCGATGTAAGATTGTGCTAACTTAACGAGGAAAGAGATATCTGATATACTACTTCTCTCCCTAAGTGGTAGAAAATGATACCTTTTGTATCTCGACTCGTAATAAAATTATGAACGGGTTTTACATCTATACTGTAGGTATCGCGTAAAGTTTCGCTGGACAGATTCCAATTCTGGGATTCCAAAGCTGCGAAAAGTATTCATATGAGCTACGGACGAAGGAACAGTACAATATTTTGAGACTTGTAAACTGGGAATAAGATCCTTTTAAGAACCTTAGGACTTTGTTAGCTTTACAGTCAGCTATACGGTTAACGAGTCGACACTCATAAAAACCGGACTGGAACGACTGCTCATGGAGTCTGACCTCACATCGCTCCCGGCCTTCCGTGGGTACCCTCGGGTGACGGACGGCACCGTGCAGATGTGGTGTGAGGACGAGAACTCCTTGACCTGGCTGACTCAGAACGTACCCCTATTAAGACTCCCAGACACTGACTCGACGCTGACCGTCATGCGACAGTCTGACCTACCTACCCGTGTCCGAGCGGCGCTATTTGTTCCCAGGTATAATGGGGACATAGCGCGGCTCCAGAGCCTTCTGATTCGTCAGAATGCTTGGTACGACATTGGTAGGTGGTCACTGTACAGGGCAACAAGCGTCGGTGGGGATAACCACGGGACATATTTGACCCTGGGAATCCCGGCCGACGAAGTTGACAAGGTCGTGGGTCGGGAGCGGCGTATAGCGTACCTACTCGGGTCGATATATGTCCGCTTCTTCCCCACGACACATCCCACTGACGTCAGAACCGACAGTACAGAGACCCCGAACCCAACACCGACGGACACGGACATGACCCGACTGGAGGAGGAGATGGCCCGAGCAGCGATGGCTGATGCCGCCGCAGTAACTGCACCCACATCACCCGGATGGACGGCGCAGCTGCTGGCCTCTTCACCTAGCGACGACTGGCGCCAGACGGAGGAAGGGGATAAACTCTCAGATGGATCCGTCTCCCCCTAACTCCACTCAAGCGCCGTCGACGACACAGCCAAACTGCCACGGCTAGCTTACGCAGGGTGCTGGAGACGAAACTCCGAACAATCGCACTGATCCAAGAGCCGTGGGTCAGGAAAAACAAGATATGCGGACTTGGAAGCATTGGAGGTAAAGTAATTTTCAGTACCCAAAACACAGAAAATCCAAGAACTTGCATATACATTCCCCAAGACTTACCTATCACACCACTAACACAATTCTGTTCCAGAGACCTGACAACGATCAGGCTCCGGCGCGATAACGATGACCCTGAACTTGTACTAGCCTCGGCGTACATGCCAGGCGACGACGAGAACTGCCCTCCAAAAGAAGTATCAGACTTGGTCCAGTACTGCGAGAGCGTCAACATGGATCTGATCATCTGCACCGACTCAAACGCGCATCACCCTCTATGGGGAAGTGAAGTATCGAACACCAGAGGTGAGACGCTATCCACTTATTTATTCTCTACTAACCTTAACATCGTTAACCGAGGTACGGAACCCACCTGGGTCACGGCCCGAGGGCAGACGATTATAGATCTAACGTTAGCCACAGAAGGCGCGGCCAATCTCATATCGAATTGGCACGTCTCTAATGAACCCTCCTGCTCAGATCACAGAACCATATGTTTCAAACTTAAAACTAACACCAAAAGACCCGAGCCACGGCGTAACCCACGTCGTACAAACGTGTCCGCTTTCAAATGTCTTCTAGCATCTCTCTTAGATAGGGAACAAACCGATATAACGAATGTAACTAATCCAGAGCAACTAAACAACATGGTGACAAAAGTCACTGACAATATAATTGAAGCATACCACACACATTGTAAACTAAGATCCCCACCTACCAAAGGCAAAGCAAATCCTTGGTGGAACGCGGAACTCGGTAAACTGAGGAAAACCCTACGCAAACGATTTAACAGAGCCAAAAACTCTAGACTTCCAGAGGACTGGGAGCTGTACAAAGAAACCCAATACACATATAAGAAAGAAATTAGAACTGCAAAGAAAACTGCCTGGCAGAATTTCTGTGGCACCATAGAATCCAATAATGAAGCTGCACGAGTGAGGAAAATCCTATCAAAGGAACAAGACCGCACTCTCGGCGCGCTAAAAAATCCAGACAACAGTTATACACGAACAGATCTTGAGACCAGCAACCTCCTACTGGAGACGCATTTTCCGGACTGCAAACTCCTAGAAGACAGAACGTGGGAGTGTGAACCAGTGCATACACCCACGGATCTGGACTGGTCCAGAGCACAGACTATAGTCACAGAAGACCGAATACTCTGGGCAATTACAACCTTTCAACCGTATAAGTCCGCCGGACTTGATGGTATCTTCCCAGCCCTTCTCCAATGGGGAGAAAACTCACTGATACCATGGCTGCTAGTAATATACCGGGCCTGCATAGCACTCCGATGTGTACCACTTGCGTGGCGTGAGGTGAAGGTTATTTTTATTCCCAAACCCGGCAAGACTGACTACACACAACCTAAAGCATACAGACCCATAAGCTTGACATCTTTCCTGCTAAAGACCCTGGAGAGGCTATGTGACAGGCACATCCGGGATGGTCCTCTATCAGACAGACCACTCCACAAACAACAACACGCCTACTCCACGGGCAAATCAACAGAATCCGCACTACATAATGTGGTGTCAAAAATAGAATGCGCGATACACCACAAATGCTCCTCTTTAGTTGCCTTCATCGACATTGAAGGAGCTTTTGACAAAACCATGTTTCGAAGTATCAGCACAGCACTTAAGAGACACGGTGTCGACCCGACCTTAAGTGGCTGGATCACAAATATGCTTGAACAAAGAGCAGTACAAGTCACCATAAATAGCACAACAAGGGCCACTGTAGCAAAGGGCTGCCCCCAAGGGGGTGTCTTATCACCTCTGCTATGGAACCTAGTCGCAGACAGCCTCGTCAAGAAACTCAACGATAAAGGTTACTTTACCGTGGGGTATGCTGACGATATAACCATAATAGTAAACGGCACTCATGAAAACACTTTATGCAATCTTATGAGCCAAGCCTTGAAGCTAGTAGAGGACTGGTGTAAAGAGCATCAACTAACCGTAAACCCCACCAAAACCGAATTGGTTCTATTCACAAAGAAAAGAAAACTACCTGCGCTGAAACTACCACGCTTCTTTGGCACTACCCTAAGCCTTTCGACTGAAGCAAAATACTTGGGTGTTTACTTAGACAAGCAGTTGAATTGGGCAAAACACACAGACTACACAATAAAAAAAGCCAGTATATCGATGTGGCAATGCAGACGCATGTTGGGACGTAACTGGGGCATAAGCCCAAAAGTCACCCTCTGGCTATATACCACAGTCATCCGACCAATCATAACATACGGCTCATTAGTCTGGTGGCCCAGGACAGACTTGAGCACAGCCCAAAAAGAACTCGAAAAACTGCAGCGACTTGCCTGCGTGGCAATCACCAGTAGCATGAGAACGGCACCCACTGCCGCCCTTCAAGCAATGCTGGGACTGCCTCCACTGCATCTCATAGTGCGGGAAGAGGCAGCTTTAGCAGGTTTCAGACTTAAATTATCGGGCACACTGAAAACAGATTCTCGAATTAAACATACATGCATTATGGAAAATGCTGTTAAGCGACAGCCCATGATGACGGCCCCGAACGACAAAGCCCCCAAGGCACTCCTATTCCAAAAACACTACACCATCCAACTAACGGAAGAACCGTACGACTACTCAGGCCCCAAGGAACTGAGAATTTACACCGACGGATCAAAAACGAATACTGGAACAGGAGTCGGAGTCTTCTCCAACGACCTTAACATAAAGATATCCAAGCCGCTGGGAGCACTCAACTCTGTCTACCAGGCAGAATGTGTTGGCATCACTCTAGCGGCCAACGCCATAGAGGCCAGGAAAGTCATGGATACTCATATTCGAATAATCTCCGACAGTGCCTCAGTTCTACAATCCCTAGGAAAACCTGCTACAACCTCGAAACTTATACAAGAATGCCACTCTGCTTTAGAACGCATCACAGTGTTAAATAATAACACTGTGACTTTACAGTGGATAAAGGGACATAGCGGCTCACTGGGCAATGACGCGGCTGACGAGCTAGCAAGGCGGGGTTCTGGCGCGGTGGTCTTCGGACCTGAACCCATCGTGCCGATACCCTTTAGTCAGCTGCGTGGTTGGCTACGTGAGCACACAGATGCACAAGCGGGAAGGTGGTGGTCCCTGGCACCGGGCTGCAGGCAGGCTAAAGAAGCAATGCCGTTTTTAAATAAAAACCTAACCAGCAACCTTCTACGACTAGATAGAGGCAGCCTGCGTCTGGTGGCAGGGACCATCACCGGACATTGCTCCCTGAATAAACACTTTTTCACAATAAATATCACAGATAGCCCTCTGTGCAGAGGATGCATGGAATCAGAAGAAACTGTCGCGCATGTGCTCCTCGAGTGCACAGCCGTCAGCGAGATAAGAACACGAACCTTGGGAACACCGAATTCGCTGATGGACGCTCTGAGCAAACCAAAGAGACTCATCTGTTTCTGGAATGAGGTGGGCTGGTTGGAGTAAAGGCCGCTATGGCTCACGCACAATGGTCCGATATGGACTAAGCGCGGAAACCAGACCACGAAGATAAGAAGATAAGATACGGTTAACGTATTAGACAGCAAAAGGGTTCATAATACTAATAACTTATTCTTCTTTGATTATTTCATAACTAAAATCGATTGCTTTATGAAATCCTATACCTAAATTGTTGTTTCGTTTTAATGGTATAGATACAAATAGTCAGATAGCGAGACAGACTAAAGAACAACTGATATCTCTATTTAAAGATAAAGAATTTTCTCGTTTTTTTATTGACGGTTTATCACTCGAGTTACATCCGGTTAGTTAAAAAGTTCTGGGACCTGCCGGGTTTCTCACTGTGTTTTCCTTCACCGTTTTGGGAGCGGTGGTGATGGAGTGGATTGCACGGAGTGGTGCGCCTGGCTGGATTTGAGCCCGCGACCAGCACCTGGTGGACCGGGCCGTTGCCACTCGGACACCACTGCTCTTATTAGACTTGCTAGCTTTGATTGAACTACCTTCTTTTGAGGATATTCATCAACTTAGACAAATTCATTTGTCTAGCCTCGTATTGCCGAAAGCTTGTTAAAAAAAAAAAAACTCTCAAATAATGACTTACATCTACTGACCACCAGCAAATTATTTAATTTGAATTTAATTGGAATTTAATTGGAAATTTAATTGGAATTTAATTGGAAATTTAATTGGAATTTAATTGGATGATGAGCTTTAACTTCTAAATCAGTTTTGCGTTTTTTTAATCTGGTATTTCTTATTATATAGTGCTATACTTTTCCAAAAGGTCGATAATGAGATGCATGTAGCCGAGTACTTTAGTGAAACAACCACGCACCCAGCGTGATCGGAGCTTTTAAATCTAGTGTCTTCTTATTCGGAGCCCTGATTCGGGTTATCGTGGATCAAGGTCTATGTTTCACTAGCAAAGATTGTGTCCTAGTTTATCTTTGTATTTTACCACCACATGATCAAGTCACGCTAACGGGTAAGTTGATAGCGGACGATGAGCATAGAGTATGCTTACATTTCTAGAAACGCAAGACGCTTTGGAAGATGAGCCACTTGCTTTGAATCGTCCTATTCACCATGTAAACCCCAAAAGTACGAGCCACTAAAAAATACGTTGAATGTGTAACTTACGGTGTGACAGCTTGTCATTTGGTTTTAAGATTATCCAAAAAAAATCGTTATCCGTTTTAAAATAGCATAACGCAATATTGTGCCTCTTAGGAACTCATTAAGTCTGTGTTTTATGGGATACAAACCCGCACTTGTATCCGCCACATGGCGAAAGCAATATTTCATGCCCAATTGAGATACCATATTCTTCACGAATTCTAAGAGTCGGAATGACCCGACAGAAAAAAAAATTACCAGTATCACAATGTGGCCGACCCTTACTTATCGAACAAAAAAAGGGATTGTTTTAAAGTTTTCTAAATTCAAACAAGGGCAAGGCCCTTAAACTTATGACAGTTATGACAGGACGCATAGGTAAACTGTTAAATCTTGTAACTGATTGTGAGACAAAAAATTAAGTGTTTGCTAGAGAAGAGAGAAAGCGTAAACGCACATGAAAAAAAAAAAAAAGTTAAGTGGTAAGTACGAAAAATCTAAATTTGATAAAGATAAAGCTAAATTAGTAAAGTTTGATACTAGTAATTTAGTTTTGATTCATAAGGATACGAAACAAGACTAAATTGAATCAAAGATAAAAGGGACCTTTTAAAGTAGTGGAGTTACTTCATAGTGGTTTTTATCTTTGAAACCTTTGAGTGGTAACCGAGCCTATGAGTATGCTCACAATCGTATACGAAAGATGCCTCTAAGTAGCGCTAGTAGTAGATTTATTTGATGTAGAAGACGATGAGGAGTATATCTCCAGAGGAAAGTAGACACATACCATGGCTATTTGGTCGCACTGCATGCACTTATCTGTAGTCGTAACTGCAATTCATGCGTGAGTTGTTCAGGGCGCGATGAGCAGTAAGTGCTACTGTGGGGGCCTGTGTATTTTTGTGTTGGTCATGTGTTGACCTGAAGTTTGGTCGCACCGCACGCGCTTATCTGTAGTCGTAACTGCAATTCATGTGTGAGTTGTTCAGAGCGCGATGAGCAATAAGCGGTGCGGCGGGGACCTGTGAATTTATGTGTTGGTCATGTGTTGACCTGAAGTTTGGCCGCACTGCACGTGCTTGTCTGTAGTCGTAACTGCAATTCATGCGTGAGTTGTTCAGAGCGCGATGGGCAGCAAGCAGAGCAGCGGGGGCCTGAGTTTCTGAGAAAACTATTTTGTGTTGGTCATGTGATGGCCTGAGAGTCGTGGACTCTATAAGAGAAGTGTTTGTTGCTTGAAGCAATAATGATACAGGTGGCAAGGTTTGTCACTAGCTGCTGAGACAGCTGGGCCATGAGCGTTGTATGTGATCTAACTGTGTTTTGTATTAGTGTACCTAAATGTTCACTTTTGATACTTTTGAAGCTTAGAGGTAGCTTTTGATACTTTGATTAGATTTGATTCTAACAAATGTTGATATTGAATTGTCTATTGCTGTTGCACTTGTTCTTGGTCAGGTTGGCCGAGGTTGTACAGTTGCTCCTAATGTGAATTTTGGTTACAGGTGTACACGAGGACGTGTAATTTGTCAGGTTGGCCGTGTCGTAGAGAACGATATTGAACTACAGAGTCATTTTTTGTTATTATTATGGTACCTACCAAAGGGTGTAACGCAGTGGCGTCATTTTTTATACGTCACGAGGCCAGAGTCATGTTATAGGGGCTGCGACCCGCGATGCCAGGGCAGTTTAGCTTGCACAGTTTCAAGGGTCACACACCTCTAACATGAAACTGTCGGTTAACCCGTGTATTCGTAATTATTTAGTATAGGTACTTACAACACTACTGTGAATTATAAAAGTGACATTATAACTAATTGTGAACTGTGAAACTGACATTATTATTAACTAGAAAACTCAAGTGCATAGTTATTAATATCCTATCAAAATGAACCCAGTACCACTGAATCAAAATGATGACGGTCATATCGCTCAGCCACTCCTGGCGCCGTCATGTATAAAAAAATTCAAGTGTGTACAAATCTCCTATCGCCAGAATATAGTTTACACATTTCTTTGTAAACTTTTAAATTTTCGCATCGACTGACACTGCGTCTATATGCTTTGACCATAAATTCTTTTAGGATATAGTAACAAGTAATAAACACAAAAATTCAATAAACATTTTTTATTCATACAAATATGTACATACATCTAAAGAGGCAACAATTTATAATATCACAATTATAAGAATGATTATATCAAGCAGAGTACCTAGAGGGTTCACAGTAATAAAGAAAGTAAGAAAGATCGTCAGATATTATTCACTACGTTCAAGTTTTCTGGACAAGAAAACAAAATCTTCTCAACTAAAAACACTACCTACTAGGGTAGGCGCCAGATTTTTGTAATAAAGTAATTTGACCTTTTCATAATATCCGTTTCTCATTATTATAAAATGTAAACAATCGCGATAGACGTCGAGTCAACACTGCTTTGTTCTAATTTCTGTTTTTGAAATTAGGAATGTCAATAAAATTAGGTCAATGACCGCTATTGTTATATGTAATATGCAGAAATATGCTAACAATATTTTGTTTGGGAGTTCGTCATACTTCTTTATCTAACGCCTAACTTAACAATTCTACTCAACTTTTTTTTAACAGTTAAGTGTATGGCATAGTTCACAACATATCTGTGGGGATATTTAGTCTCCCTCGACTTGAAACACTCCAATTAGTTATTTTTATAACTTAGGAATCTATCTGGCTTCCTTTCTTCTCCCCCTTTCAAACAAAAAAAATCATCAACTATGGTTAAACTCTAACAGCAAATTAAGTACTAACTAAAGAGCACTTTGCATGTACTAAGTGTTATATTTATGGTGATGTGTTTCTTGTGATATTACCTAGGTAGGTAGATATTACCTTAGTGCTTTGCACATTAGTGGGGTGATGCTAGAGTGTAGGTACATAAGTACTTTAACAATATCGAGCACTTATCGTAAACGACATCTTTTAGAAAGTGCATTTTAAATCCGTAAGGAAATTATAAATGAAAATAAAAACAGTTTCTCGCAAAAATGTTGCTTACGATAAATTAACAGTAAGGCATAAGTAATATAGATTATCATAATCGACGGTTGAGAGGCAAAATAATCTAAGCGACATTGAGTAAACTTTTCAAAAGTGAACTCTTAAAAATTTTAACTTTAAATCATTCTTTTGTAAATTACTCAATGTTACTTAGATCATTTTTTCTTTCAACCGTCGATTATATCATGACTATGTCAAGTCAAAATGTCAGGATTCATAAGTTTTTAAGTACAGGCGACACGACAGAAGCGGAAATAAAAAAAACTGGTTAAATATACAATTGATCGAGAACATAAGTTCAGGGTGTTTTATTCAACTATAGCGTTTTTCAATATGTAAGTAGGCTCGAACTATAAGTAGCATTCTAACTGTCTATCGGCTATCTGTAACATCACATACTTATTTAGTCTTTTCATTTGACCATACGGCTAAGGTAATAGGTATCGTTATACTCACGTTATACTCGATTCCACAAAGCGTTGAATTTTTTTAAGTTACTTTCCTCTAAACCTCCAGGTTCCATTCTCTGTCCATCGAGATCGTGCGACTAAGGCTGAGATCAGACGGACTGCATCGCAGTGACTGCACGCGGTCGATATATTTAACTGCATGCAGTTGTACCTTCGACTTCGACCAATCATAATATCAACTGCACGCGGTCGGCTGCAGTCGAGTGAAGTCTATTTATCAACTGCATGCAGTCGTGCCTTCAACTTTACGCGGTCGGCTACAGTCGTGTAGTGCCGACTCACGCTGTCCATCGCTAAAAGCATACAGTCAGTGTGCAGTTAATTACAAAGAGCAAACGCACATTGACATTGTCAACTTTATTTTGAAGCTCTTAAAGATCAAATCATACACTAAGCTCCTGGGCTAGATGCGTGGCGCCAACTGCGCAAAGTCAAATCAAACTTCATGCAGTTGAATATATGGACTGCGTGCGGTTGCTGCGATGCAATCCGTCTGATGGCAGCCTAACTTGTGTTTTTCAAGATATTGGGCCTATAGATTGGAAAATTGTTCCACTAGGAGGCGATTACATTATACCCGCACATTGTATATGCATAAAAAAGCAATTTCAAAGTTCGAGCACACTTAATAAAAAAAACTCTATAATTTAAATCATATAAAAAAATCTGTTGTGTAAAATATAAATAACATAATATTACGATGTAATACTTCAGTTGGCAATAAATCTACGAAATTATAAGTATGTAGGATAACTGTGAAGTTTCGTTTAACAAATTTAATAATCGAAAATATCGTATGAGTCATGATAGGTAACTATCTTAGTACCTAACTAATTTTTGAATTCTTCAATTGTAAACGAACACAATAGTGTCTGTACCGTACTTAAACATTTATTGTGACTGCATTTTCATGATGACTATTTTTTTTTTCACATTTTGTACTTTTTTGTTATTGTAATACAGTTAAAAATATTCCAAGAATATATTTATAAGTACTTGAATAGTTAAACTACAAAAATATTTGTAACTTATTAACATAAATAATACACACAAGTTTATTCGATATCAATATTTACCATGCATTATGCACATAAATACATTTTCCCTAAATGCTTATAAAATACATATCCACGTATTAGACAACACACACTGAACGAAAAAAAAACTACGAATAAACAAAAATGCAGTATTTGTATTAAGGCCACGATACATTTCGGCATTATAGAAATAATATCATACAAGAATAGCATACGATCGTCTTTGACTATTGCATTGTGTAATAAATATTCGAGTAAAATAAGAAATTCAATAAGTTTTCATTTGAAAGCAAATCTCGAGCTTATTCGTATTCAAAATGATACTGTAATGTGTTCCTTAATTCCGATATGTTGCATATAAAAAAAAATATTGGCAAAGAATCTTGAATAACAGTTGAAAGCGATATATATATCTACCCTACAGACACTCAATAATATGGATTTAATATCTCCATGTAGAATTCTTCTTATGATAAATAGAGCTTCGAGCTTAAAAAATATAGTGCGGATATATAGGAGTACACACGATATCCTTCAAAAACTAGAAGCCGAGTATACAGACGCGAGACGCCAGAAATATAAATTAATTTATATTTATCTTCGTCCACGCAAAAGGATCATCTTTGAGGTCCTTCTTGTATAGAGTTTTACCTTGCTGCATAAACTCCGCGAATTGAGCAACAACTGGATCTCTCATACACGAAGCTACTGCGATTACTTTCTCAGATTCGTCGAAGAAGAAAATGACAAACTTCAAGTCGTCTACATCTCCTTCTACTTGAGTACTGGTAGATTTGCCGCAACCAGCGTAGCGGATCGACTTGCCAAACAGCATGGTCCAGAAGAAAGGAACTGTCTTTAAAGGAGTTTCTTTCTTTAGTATATTTAAAGCAGCAACTCGGCCATGGTATTGAGCTAGTCCAATGTGTCCAATGCTCATATGTTTGTTAGCATGGGCAAACACGGGTGCGAGGGCGATATCGCCGCCCGCGAACACATTTTTAATGTTGGTTTCTAGCTTATCGTCCACATTGACCGCACCATTTCCTTCCATTGATATCCCACTGTCCTTTAAGAAACCAGTGTTGAATGTTGTTCCCACGCCTAGTATCAGTATGTCAGCCGGAAGTGTGGTCCCATTGGCCAACTCTACCGATTTTAGGACTCCATTCTCACCATTACATTTGACTATCGTAGTTTCAAATTGGAACTTGACGCCCTTATCTTCGAATAACTTTTGTAGGCTGCGGCCGATTTCATTGCCGAATATTTGTCCAAGAGGTGAAGTGTCCTTGCCGACAACAGTCATTGACTTGGCTTTTTCATTACTGGACGACGCGCTTTCTAAGCCGATAAAACTCAGGCCTAATACGACAACATCCTTGTCTTTATTAGTTCCTAATGTGTTCAGGATGTTAACAGAATCATCAAAGTTTCGGACTGTGAAGATGTTTTGTAGATCGATGCCGGGAACGTCTGGTACTCGCGGCGCGGAGCCTGTGGCGAGGTACAGTGCGTTGTAACGTAGTGTGTTTCCATTGCTTAAGTGTACAATCTTGTCCTCGGTATCTACTTTAGTGGCATCGACGCCTTTTAATATTTCGATGTTAGCGTCGTCGTAGTACTGTTGAGACCTTGCTTGTAGTTTCTCAATGTCGGTGACGGTTCCTATCTTGGAAACCTTGATTCTGTCGTAGGGTAGGTAGTTTTCTCTGGCGACCATGGTGATGCGTCCCTTGAAGCCCTCGCTGCGCAAGGTCTCGGCACAGGTGGCGCCGGAGGGTCCGCCGCCCACGATGACGGCCACCGTGCCGTCGCACTGTGACGCCATACCCATCTCCTTTATACGTTTCTTCGATTTCAAGTCGCTGCGTTTAGCTCTTACCTAGAATTTGAAAAAGTATAAAATGAAATGTTTCGTTTTATTTTAGGTTGCTTGATCAAGCGGTGGTAGACGCCTACCTATATGAATAAAGATTGCCTAGAACAATCCAAATTTCCCACGGCTAAACCTAGCGTGACTCAAAACCCTGGCGTGCACAGCATCACATATACAAATGAATTCAATCACGTATAATGCAAAAATATATCTAAGTAAGTCTAAAGTAATAATTCGCTGAAATATGTGGCCAATTTTCTAACAGGTAGGTTGTAAAATTGATTACTTACTATAATTATGAATAATCGGATATAATAATACTAAAACGTGTTAAATCTACTGTTACCAATTTTATTTTATTTTTTAAGCAGTTATAAGTATTAAAAAAAATGTTTTATTAGGAAGTCCCTATCCCTGAAATGTAATAAAGGACCATCAAAACAATATAATGTACGGCTTACTATAATTAATTAGTGGCGAGTTGATACCAAAAAAGGTGAGTAAACTATTGTAATGTATGTAGCTGTCTGGTACTAAGTGATTGCTTAGGGAGCGACATTGAGTCACCATCCGGTAAGTCGTAATGTAAGTTAGCAATAATAAGCATAACGTAGTGTAAAGAGCCGGTGACTACGACTGTAAACTAATTCTATGAGTTGGTCAAGGTGAGCCAAGGTCAGCCACTTCTTAGATCACGATTTTATTGCATACTTTGCGATTGGTTCGTTTGCGTAGGCGCATTTGAGTTCATCTAAAGTATACGTGATTTTTTTATTCCAGTATCGCACGGGAGGGCTTTTCCCTTTTATAATATGCATGTATTATACACTTAAAACTTGTTCATGAATCACTCTGAATATTGGTAAAAACCGCATACGTACATATAAATCTAGTGTTTGTTGAGATTGAGACCCGTTCGGTTAACAAACTCGTCGACAAAACCATTTGAGATACGTGTGTATTTATCGACATCGTATGCAAATCTGTCTAGAGCACAGTAACAATCCCGAGAGTTTAATTAAGTAAAATATTGACTTGTAAGACATCACAGATTCACAGATCTGTTAATAAAATTCTCAACGTTAATAGCTTGGAAAGTAAATTAATCCTACGCATTTACAGAGTTAAAATTAGCGTGAATGATCTCTGATAGAATTCCGAAGACGATGTTTTATTTTTCTTCGTGTTAAATAAGCAAACATGTCTATTTTATAATTGAATGTAAACAAATTATTAATTTATTTAACTATTGTTACAAGGATTTGGTATTTATAACATTAATTACTTACACATCGGAATTGATGGCTGACTATTGAAATTGTGTTGCCGACTAAACTTCAGTTGCGCAAAGTCACAGCCGTTACAACTGGCCACGGGATCTTTAATAAGCACCTCTCTGTCATAGGATGGGAGTTACAGACCCTCTGCAGAACCTATTTGGACAAGACGGCAGCTCATCTGCTTTTAAGCTGCCTAGTGGTCGCTGGATACAGGGTGAAGTATTTCGTGAACCCAGGTACCCTCCGCGATATGGTCACTAACACCAACGCGGTACTGGCCTTACTTGAGGAGCAGGGGTGGATCGAATGACACATTTTTCCTTACCTGAACTCAAAACACGTGCTTTAGATTTGAAGACGTAAACACCAGCCCGAAACACAAGTACAATGCATATCGGTTATGTTTTATCGGAATTATTACAATGGTACCCAACATTGGCGGTGCCTGTATCTTGGAGGTCGGATTTGTGTAAAATACAAGTTTGCTATCGCGGACTACAATATACCTAGTTAAAAAAAAAAATAGACAAAATAGTCTAAGTAATGACTATGAGTGTGTGATAAAGGTGTTCGGTTAAAAGTGTGTAGGTTTGTTGGTCGTTGCACGATCTACATCTATAATATACAAAAATGAATCCCTATTTTCTTTGGTCACTCACGGCATCACGCGTGAACGGCTGGACTGATTTCGTTAATTCTTTTTTTGTTGTGTTAGTTATTGTGAGGAGAAGGTTCTTATAGAAAAAAAAAAAGGAAAATTAGGGTAGTGTAGGGTAGGGTAGAGTAAGGTAGAGTAGGATAGAGTAGGGTCGACTAGGGTAGGGTGGAGTAGGGAAAGCGGGAGCGAAGCCGCGCGGGCAAAAGCTAGTATATATAAATAAAAATGAATCCCTATTTCCCTTGGTCACGCCCTCAGGCGTGAACGGCTGGACCGATTTCGCTAATTCTTTTTTTGTTGTGTTTGCTATTGTGAGGAGAAATTTCTAATGAAAAAAAAAATGAAAATTAGGGTAGTGTAGGGTTGAGTAAGGAAGAGTAGGATAGAATTGACAGCTTAGCTAAAAGGTATCACAACATAACTATTAGGCGGTACCTACGAAGTTCGCCGGGTCAGCTAGTAATTTATAATTTGACAGAGGTTCAGCACAAACTGTACAATATTACTTAGTAGAGCAGGCGCCAAAGAGAGTTG
This sequence comes from Mythimna ferrago, assembly GCA_910589285.2. Classification (NCBI taxonomy): domain Eukaryota; kingdom Metazoa; phylum Arthropoda; class Insecta; order Lepidoptera; family Noctuidae; genus Mythimna; species Mythimna ferrago. The sequence continues at coordinate 18,903,645 of OU342690.1, read as the reverse complement.
AGTATGCAAAATATGAGGACCGCCTTCTGTGAATGGTTTCGGACTCAGAAAAGCATGCAGATTATGATTCTGGATGTTGCCAGAAGGCATATTGGTCCATTTTTTTTATACCCCTCTCCCTGAAGGAGTAAGTAAATTGATTGAACAAATGCTTAGAATCATTTTATTACTCGTAATTGTTTAAGTAACAATATCTAATTGTTTCTTATGATTAAATATATCTATAGGAAATCAACTAAAAAAAAAAGTGAATCGGACTCGCGCACTGAGGGTTCCGTTTGATTTTTTCACAGCTTTAAGGGACCATAGACTTGAGAATAGACTTTTAATTGACAGACAGACAGGCAGGCTGAAAAGTAACTTTTAAGTATTCAATGTTTTTTTTTATCAACAATTCATGTTTTATCTTTAACTTTACCGTTTTTTTAGGGTTCCGTAGCGCAAAAGGAAAAAGCGGAACCCTTGTAGGATCACTTTGTTGTCCGTCTGTCTGCCTGCTCGTCTGTTTTATTTAAGACAGACGGACAACAAAGAGATCTTATAAGGGTTCCGTTTTTGCCGCAAAAAAGCGTGTATTTCGACACCCCTAAGGGAATCAAAATTTATAGGGTACTTCCCATTGAGCTAGAATTCTGAAATTTGGCATGAAGCAAGGTCTCATAACACTAATATAGGTAAAATTCTGAAAACTGTAAATGTGTCATTATGTCACAAAAAAAAAACTATTCTTGTGATTCGGAAAAATCTTCGTAACTCAATTTGGGATTTGAACTGTTTTCATGTGTTGTACGGAACCCTCAGTGTCCGAGTCCGACTCACTTTTTTTTAGTTGACTTCCTATAGATATATTTAATAAGAAACAATTAGATATTGTTACTTAAACAATTAATAAAATGATTCTAAGCATTTGTTCAGTCAATTTAATTGCTGCTTCAGGGAGAGGGGTATAAAAAAAAAGTGGACCAATATGCCTCCTGGCAACATCCAGAATCATAATCTGCATGCTTTTCTGAGTCCGAAACCATTCACAGAAGGCGGTCCTCATATTTTGCATACTCAACTCCCTTTGGCGCCTCCTCTATAGTTAATAATTTCCTGAGTGTCATTGTATGAGAAGGAGACGAGTATTTTTTTTTAAACATTTTCTTACATAATCGGTCGTTTAGTCCTTTGATGCCACAGGATTTAATAATTATTATTTAGTTATAAACATGTGTATGAGAGCAGGAAGGAACGCTTCTACCCAGAAAACTCTTAGCTAGAATTTTAGGAATTGGAACGTGTAGAACGCGTTTTGATAATCAGTCAGACCTATTTTTTAAAGCTCTGTGAACACGTAGTGTTCTTTTTTTTTCCTTATTATTAAGAATAAATTTCTTAATAATTGATTACAATCTAGCCTAAAAGACTAATAAGTAATTTAACTCTAACTTATTTTTATACGGTTTTGCTTAAACTAAGAATAGCGTCCTTTAGCACTTATAGAAGTCCATAGCACTTTCTTAGAGTCTGATATTGATAAAAACACTTTGTTCATGTGTAATATGCATAGCACAGCATTGATCACTATTATACACTAACTTTAAACACTACACTAACTCAAAAGGTTTAGTTCTCTTTAGTCTACGCACTAGGTTCGTATTGTCTAACAGCTGTATAGCCTCAACATTCACGTGTCGGTGAAGTCTGTGTTCGTGGGCTTCAGCAAATTTTTGAATGATGGTGGTGACGAGTTCCATTTTGAGGTCACGGTGGAGGTCGTCATTTCTGATGTACCAAGGTGCTTTTACAGCATCCCTGAGTACTTTATTTTGGAACTGTTGTATTATTTTGATGTTGTTCCGTTTAGTACAGCCCCAGAGTTGGATACCATACGTCCAAATTGGCATCAAAATATGCTTGTAAATAGTTATCTTATTGTGTATTGATAAACAGGATTTCTTTCCGAGTAACCAATACATGCTTTTATAGCGTATGTCGAGTTCCTGTCTTTTCTTTTTGACATGAGCTTTCCATCGCAGCTTGGCGTCGAGAGTTATGCCAAGATATTTGGCTGTATTAGCATAAGGCACTTGCGTAACGTTTATGTAGATTGGGTGGTAGTTGCACCGTTTGTTTGTGAAGTCAACGTGAATTGATTTTGACTCATTCAGCTTGATCTTCCATTTTTGTGTCCAGTCATAAATTTTGTTCACTGCTAATTGAACTTTTTCTACTGCTTCTCTATGATTTGATCCTGTAGCCATAATAGCAGTGTCATCAGCAAAAGTCGCAATAGTGTTGTTTTCTAGCTCTGGGATGTCACATGTGTACAACAAGTAAAGGATTGGGCCTAGCACACTTCCTTGGGGTACCCCAGCTTTTATAGTTTTAAGCTCGGAATATGCATCTTCTTGCCTTATTCTAAACATTCTATTAGTTCAATATGACTCCAGAATATCTGCAAATTCTGGGGGTAACATACATCTGAGTTTGAATATTAGGCCCTCATGCCAAACTTTGTCAAAAGCTTGCGCGACATCCAAGAACACGGTGGCGCAGACTTCCCTATTTTCCAGCGTTTTTTCAATAATATTTGTTATTCTATGTACCTGGTCTATTGTAGAGTGATTTTCTCTGAAACCAAATTGATGATTTGGGATAAGGTCTTTTTCTTCTATAATTGGCTTTAACCGTTTCAGTAATAGTTTTTCAAATAGTTTTGATAACACTGGCAACAAGGAAATAGGTCTATATGATGACGCTTCATGGGGTGGTTTCCCAGGCTTCGCAATCATAATTACTTCAGCCACCTTCCACAGCTCAGGTACGTGTTTTAGAATAAACGCAGCATTGATTATTTTGGTCAGCTTTACTACGGCTTTTCGCGGGAGGTGTTTAAGAACTTTAACTGTTATGAGGTCGTAGCCCGGTGACTTTTTTGAGCTGATATTATTTTGAATTGCTCTCATAACTTCTTTAGGAGTCACAAGCTTAATTTCTTGGTTTTGAACTATTTTTTCATACTCAAGTATATCTGTACAGTTATCATTGGGTTGAAAAGTATTTTGTAAGTGCTGAGCAAACCTCAGCGCTTTTTGGTTATTACTTATAGCCCATTTTCCGTCGGTATCTCTAATAGGTGGTATTTGTTTAATTGGCCTTTTTAAGTTCCTTGTCGCTTTCCAAAGAGAGTAATCCGTTGATATGTCATTGGTTAACTGCAGAAGGTTGGTATTTAGACATTCATCCTCGAATTGTAGAATTTTTCTCTTTAATCGCTTAGTTAGATTATTTAATAATGTTTTTTGCCGCGGACACCTTGTTTGCTGCCACTGCTTTCTCTGTTTTCTTTTCTCAGACAGTAAATCCACAATTTCTTTAGGATAAATATAGCCCTTATATTTGTGTTTTATTTGTGGTATGTTGTTCCAGGCACATTGTTGGATATCAACTACATATTTGTTTACTTCTGAGTCAAGCTGATCTTGCGTTTTTATCGGAGTTCTTAGGTCGATAATATTATCTAGATCAAGTGCAAAACTTACCCAATCTGTTGACTTATTAACTAGAGATGTCTGGCCTACTTTTAATAGAATTTTCTGACTGAGTCTTAGTATTATCGGGGAGTGGTCAGAGTTTATATGAAAACCTTCCTCCAAAGCGACGTAATTGGCGGATATGTTTTTACATATGAAAAAGTCTATAAGATCTGGTATTTTCTGGAGGTCAGTGGGCCAGTACGTTGGTTTCCCTGAACTCATAACTTCACAATTCATTTCTTTAACTGCACTTAAAAGCTGCCTTCCTTTCGTTGTTGTAAGTCTTGATCCCCACTGCGTGTGCTTGGCATTAAAATCACCGCCTAGTATAAATCTTGGACCTAACATTTCAAAGAAATGTAAATACCGCTCTTTTCTTATCATGTGCTTTGGAGGACAATATATAGCAGCTATAGACACGTGACAAAATTTGGTTTTAACAGATATTACCACAGCTTGGATATCTAGCTCTTCATACTTGCACTGCTCGTAATGATTAATATTTTCTTTGATTATGATAGCGCTACCTCCTCTAGCGGAGTTGTCAGGGTGGAGCGAGTTATACATCATATATCCTCTAAATTTGACAAAAGATTGTTTAGTGAAGTGCGTTTCAGATATCAAACACACGTCTATATTTTCTGTATCTAGGACCGCCTGTAACTCATTCTGATGTTTGAGGAGCCCAAGCAGAATAATGGCATGGAACTCCAATGGGCTCCCCATTGGAGTTCCATGCCATTATTTTAAGGGTGTTGTTCATTTTTGATTATTTGAAACAGCTGTTTTGGTGCTGGATTCTAGCTTTTCTAATCTCTTGTCAAATGTAGTTATACACTTCAGTATCTGATTAATTTTATCCTCCAGGTTCGAAGAGCCTCGCTTTGTAACTTGAGCATAAGAACAAGTGTTAGTTCCTTGTGTGGGTTTTGGAGTTGCTTAGACTGTTGGGAAGTTGTCACATCAAGTTTCTTCTTTTTATATTTTTGTTTTTTATGAGTTGCATCTCTTTAGCTACTTCACACCCTCTATAGTTTGCAGGGTGGGGTAGACCACAGTGGACGCATTTTAGCTTGTCTTGCGGGGATTTTGTACAGTCAGCTGTAAGATGCTTTCCAGTACATTTTACACACCTTGGCTCCCTTTTGCAGTATTTATGAGTATGCCCATATGCTTGGCATCTCTTACATTGAGGAATAAGTTTTGGATTTTTGAGCGGGTGTATTTCAATTTTGCACCCTAATATATATTTAATGCCGTAGATTTTGTTGACATCTTCGTCATTATGGAAAGATAAAATGAGCATATTGAGTGGTTCTTTACTCTTCCAGCTCAATTTGTAGTCAACTTTTTCTATTTTAAGCCCTTGTGTTATAAGGTCATCTTTAATGCGATCAGGCTGACAAGAAGAATGTAATTTTTTAACCACAACTCTTATTGGTCTAGCCTGTTTATTTTCATACGAGTGCCAGTGGAAGCTTTTTTCAGTCAAAAATTTGGCAATCGCTCTATAAGAGTCTTCTGATTTGGCGTTGAGTTTCACACAATCTCCATTCATCATTTTGGCGGTAAATGATTCAGCTGGTTGCGTTTCAATCAACGAGTCGTAGAACGTTTGATAGTTCTTGACTCCCTCTATAATGATTGGCGGCGGTGGAGGCACTTTTTTAACTGGCGGCTCTTTCGCGTCTTTTTGTTGTTGGGCGCTCGATCCAGGTTGTTGTTGAGGAGAAAGAGAGTTGTTTAGCTTCCTTCTCTTCCTGCTTTTGGCCCTAATCCACTCAGTTTCTTTAGCGAGTTCATCCTCGTCAGTACAGTACTCGACGTTTTCTTTTTCGGATTGAGCAAATTTAATGTTGCTCTTAGCCAGGTCCTTAGTAGACTCACTACTTTGACCCTTGGAGCATTGATTTTCTTGGTGGAGGTTTCCAAGTTGTTGCTGGAGGCTTTGTACCTGAACAATTAAGTCATTAACGAGGACTTCCAGCTTTTCTCTCGCTGATTTTTCTCGGAGATAACAGTCATATAACTGCCTTTCCAAATCAGTTTTAATTTTAACCGTTGATTCACTCATTGTAAGCTATGTTAAAACTTCATCTATAAGATAATTATTAAATTGCACTTATTTACACTATAATTAGTAACAAGGTCATCGCGGAGGCCTTGAACACGTAGTGTGGCACTTAGGATAAAAATTAATTGCCGCACTCCACCGCACTCGAAAAACAGCGAATTCAAGAAGAGTTTTGTTAAGTACCTTAGGTATTATAAGCAAACCGTTTTCAGCACGATGGTATGCCTGATCCCACCTTTTAGCGTGTGCGATATAATTTCAGCGTTACTTAATGAAAAATTAGGTATATATGGCCAAGAATGCTGCCTTGAGTAATTTCAAAGTTTATTGGCAGTAAGCAACTCGAAAAGTTACCTAATTTTACTAACTATTGGCTATTCGAGAACTAAAAGATATCAAAAAATAGATAAGGACTTATTTATTTTACGAACATTAAAATAGATGCACAATGGTTTTATAATAAGACGCTCGCCTCTCATAAAAGCGATGTTCATAATAGGTTAATAGCTTTATAAACATTGACGTTTCCTAAGCGGAATTAAAGCAATGAAGGCACTTGTCCTTTATCTTGTAATACAGGCTAAGCTAAATAGACGGTCCGTTGAAAATATCTGGCTTACGTTTGGCCATAACAAAATAAATGAGGTAAGCGCATTACTCACTGTACTTATTAGTCACAAAGACGCTATATCTATGTTACCAATGTATGCGCAGGTTCTCAGACTACCGCATTTTTTGGTTAAAGAAGCCTTGCCAACAAACAATAAGGATAAATTAAAGCAGACAGACAAGTTTTGACGCGAACTGCTTATTAATAATAATAATACAAATACATATCATGCAACGCCTCAAGGTTCCTAACTTTTCATGGCTGAACTAGTTTTATATGTAAAAAAACGAAATCATTGCTTTTATACGTTAAATGATGCTGATACGCACTAACTAGCTTGGCGCGCTGACGATTAATTAATAATTACGTAAAACCTCTGTCACGTGCGAGTATGGCTCGTGCGCCTAGGGTTCCTTACATAGATATAATTTCTATGGTTCCTTATCACAAAAGAAGTAAAAATTGCAAATAATGTGACTACTAATTAAGAGCCAAGACAAAACGGACAAATTATTAATAATTGGGACGTGTCTCAACGAGAACAATAGTATTTTCCTTGAATAGATTTTCCGTATTTGAGTGGATTTTTCCTTTCATGGGTTTATTTTTTTGAGTACGTGAGTACATCATCCATTTTATATTACAGTACAATATTTCTGAATCCGGTACTTATTATTTGGTTTATGGTATTTGGTATTGTCATAATTGTTTTAAGTAATTAAACAATAACTTTCTGAAGTTTTGCGTTTCTCAGTCATTGTTCATTGTTAAATATTTTCCGCGAAAATCGACTGTAACTAACATTTTAAGAGCAATTTCGGCACGATACACTAAAAGGCAGTAGAGAAAAATAAAACTTATCAACATACAGACTCCGCGGAAATGCAGGAGGTAATATGTTTTTAAAATTAAATCGTCTTGATTTTTTTCTTTTCATAGTGATTTAACAACGACCTGCAGAAAGTGTCAATCACTGAAAATAATATAATCAATAGGTTAGTTGCCGTAAAAAATGTAATTACTTAGTCCGTCTTTTAGATTATTCAAAAATAAGGAACACGTATTTTTTAGGGTTCCGTAGCCAAATGGCAAAAAACGGAACCCTTATAGATTCGTCATGTCTGTCTGTCTGTCCGTCCACTTTTTTCCGAAACTATAAGAGCTATACTGTTGAAACTTAGTAAGTAGATGTATTCTGTGAACCGCTTTAAGATTTTCACACAAAAATAGAAAAAGAGCAATAAATTTTGGGGGTCCCTATACTTAGAACTGAAACTCAAAATTTTTTTTTTCATCAAACCCATACGTGTGGGGTATCTATGGATAGGTCTTTAAAAATGATATTGAGGTTTCTAATATCATTTTTTTCTAAATCTAAAAAAAATACACTATTATTAAAACATTGATCAAAGTTACAACGAACTACAAGAACTTTTATATTATGTTACTTTCTGCTACGGAACCCTCCATGGGCGAGTCCGACTCGCACTTGGCCGGTTTTTTATTTGTAAATTAAACCAAAAATGACAAATATATAGCCCATTAAAGTTACGTGTAACGTCACGCCGTGCTGCATTTTTTCGCACGGGGTGACGTCACACGTAACTTTAATGAGTTATAATATATCTTTGTTATTTTTTGTTTAATTAATCGAAAAGAGAAAAAATACGTGTCCAATATAATTTATAATTAAAAATACGGACTAAATAAAATGTAATAATTTTGACCCTGGAAACTACCCTATCGTATACCCCTGCGAGTAGCAGTGGACGCCTTTTGACTGCTATTTTACGAATTTAACGCGGACGAAGTCGCGGGCACCATATAGTCTATATTATATTTATGTATATAAATAAATATTATAAAGCTGAAGAGATTGCTTGCACGGGCTGATCTCAAGAACTACTACATAGTTCGAATTGAAAAATTATTTTATTGTTGAGTAGCCCATTTGTCGAGGAAGTCTATAGACTATGTGACATCACGCTACAACCTATAACAGCGCAGCAGTAACCAAAGATGCAGGTGAAACCGCGATAAAATTATCAAGAAAATCGAATCATACGCATTTTATTGTCATAAGCGTAGCAGTATGTCCGTAAAATGAAAAAAAAAACCACTTTAAACGCTCTGATTCTTTGAAATTAAAAAGATTTTTTATCAGAGTCCTTAACCTATCGATATTGCAATTATGGGCTAGTACAGATGATAGCCATCATAATATATATAATATTATTCTCAGCTGATTAAGAAAATTAATAAGTTGATCGACACGAAAAGAAGAATTTTTTTCGTTAATATAATTATACCTAATTCCTATATTTACTCTAATAGCATTTTATGCACCAATTAATCATCCAAGCAGACTTTTTTTTTAAATTGATTTAAACTAGTGCTTGACTGCGATCCCACCTGATGATAAGCAGTGATGCAATCTTTGATAGTGTGGCGCACTAGTTTATGAGCCCATTCACTCTTGCCTTGAAGACACTCAAATTATAATCGGACGGGAAGACCGCAGCAGCACACTTCCAATAAAGATAGACTCTTCATCCGCCTAGTAATTAAGCAAGATTGGAATAGGTGCAAAAGTTTTTTTGGTCGGAAGAAACGATGGTCTTCACAATAAAGGGAATACCCAGCTCTGTGATGTTTGCGTTAACTAAAATACTATTTATTTAACCAATTTTCAGCTAATACCTTGTACTATTATTTATTCTGTGCTAATACTGAAGATACAAGGGTATATTTCTTAAGTCAACATACGCAGTTAACGATGTGTTGGTTTTTCTGTATTTTTGGGTCTAACGTTTTTTTTTTTATACAAATCTGTACATTCTGGACAATGATGTAATAGTGTTTGTGCACTTCTTTTGATTTGAATCCGTTAAAGAGAGAGACTTCGCAGTAATACACTAAGGCCTCTGCTACACTTGACGTAAATTCCGTCGCGGAAGATCGGCGACGGAACGTTAATACAAGTTATTGCATATAAACTACAATACGCGGAGCGACCGATCTTCTGCGTAGTGTGCCTGGTAGTGGCGGCAGTGTGGCAGAGGCCTTATACGGTACTCTAGTCCGTCGGGTCGAATAATAATACAATTTAAGGCATTTAAGTAGTCCCTTAAACATCTGGCCGGATTTAAATGCACACATACTCGTAACCAGGGATGTTAGGGAGCTCGTAACACCGCCTATAATATGTACATTTTGAAGAACACTTAACCAGCTATTTTTTGTGTAAATATATTTCTAAAAATCAAAGCCATTTGAAAGGAGTTGGGAAAACAAGCGACAAAATATCATGTTGTTAAAATTTCTTTTTTGGCAAAAGCATTAGTCATACGAGAATATTATATGTTGATAATGTTATACACATACAGGGTGTAAGGGACAGCCCTCCACAAACTTTAATCTGTAAGTTACCAAAAATAAGGCTTATAATGAAGTGGGTGAGAGCGAACGCCGGCGTTCGCTTGGGGTTTGACGGAATGGCGCGATGACATTAGCGCGAACGCCGGCGTTCGCTAAAGGCTTGCTCAATAGACGAAACTGATTCCACGAGACATTTTTTTAGGAAACGAAAACGACTCGCCCATGGAGGGTTCCGTAGCAGCAAGTAACATAATATAAAAGTTCTTGTAGTTCGTTGTAACTTTGACCAATGTTTTAATAATAGTGTATTTTTTTTAGATTTATGACGTATTAAAAAAAAACCACTTACTAGATCTCTATCAAACCAATTTTCGTTGGTAGTTTATATGGTAATGTACATCATATATTTTTTTTAGTTTTATCATTTTCTTATTTTAGAAGTTACAGGGGGGGGGGACACATTTTACCACTTTGGAAGTGTCTCTCGCGTAAACTATTCAATATAGAAAAAAATGATATTAGAAACCTCAATATCATTTTTGAAGACCTATCCATAGATACCCCACAAGTTTGGGTTTGATGAAAAAAAAATTTTTGAGTTTCAGTTCTAAGTATGGGGACCCCCAAAATTTATTGCTCTTTTTCTATTTTTGTGTGAAAATCTTAATGCGGTTTACAGAATACATCTACTTACTAAGTTTCAACAGTATAGCTCTTATAGTTTCGGAAAAAAGTGGCTGTGACATACGGACGGACGGACAGACAGACAGACAGACATGACGAATCTATAAGGGTTCCGTTTTTTGCCATTTGGCTACGACGGCTACGGCTCATGAAGTATGTATTATATACTACATGAAAAGAAATACCACACGAATACAAAATAACGATCACTATAGCGAGAGACTAGTTAAAATAGCTTCTGTTTCCTAGTACCTACAAGTTCAACAGCCTAGGGATTTTTGTAAGACCTCTTGTTTTGAATAGGTTACTTCTAGGCAAGCGTACTCCATCGTCGATTGCTTACATCGTCGCTTACCATCGATGAGATAGTAGTTAAAGGCAAGCCTATCAATAACAATAAAAAAGAATCCAAGTGATTCGTAGATCTGACTGACAGACCTTTCCAAACCTTGGGCACCCAAGTTGAAAAGGTTGCACGTCAGTCTAAGCGGGTCAGGTTCTGAAATACTTTAGAGGTCAAACAGTTCGATGTAGATCAGAATTGCGGCGATTAAGAGGAACAGAAAAGAATTCAGTGCGCGATCGAAACGTTTATCGCGATTGGCTCTCCGATTGTTTAAGAAGATCTTGAAGCGGGCCAATAGTAACGCCGAACGTATAAACTCGCACTAGGCACTCAGTTACTTTTGCAAAGTAAATAGCACTTATCAACGTCTTCTTGCACTCCGATAAACTGAGATATCAGCATTCAGCAGGCATAACGATTCTAACCCGAAGTGACATGAATGACCTCATCTCTATTCCTACTGCATATTATTCTAATATATTCCAATTTCGTTCCCAGGAAGAACTGGGACACACACAGCAATGACAAGCTGGTAAAATTAAGATTCTGAGATCATTATGTGCCTTGTATTTACAGTAATATCCATTAAGTTGAGTAAGTCAGCTTACCTGCAGTTGTATACTGGCAGATAAGATCAGTCTTGGACGATAACAAACTTGTTAGTTAGGAACATAAAGTCATTTTTGATTTCGTTAACTAGGTCACGACTTGGTGCAGGTATAGGCCTTGAATTTGGAGGGTGTGAAATCATCAAATAAATTGTCCTGCTCTGAAGACTGCGGGAACGTTTGAAACAGTGACTGTGGCCCTGGAGCCAAAGTCAACTGAAGGACACAGAAGGGTTTTAGACAGTAAGTCTCGAAACTTCGAAAGGTCTTTCTCAATTCACCCTAAAGCAAAAGAAGTATTTTGATATATTCCCTTCTAAAAAAAAAATGCCCTGGCAGGCGCCTTCGTACTTAATTTTTGCCAATATTGTCAAATAACGATATTGGTATTGTTGGTTATTTTGGGCTAAAGTCGACTGGTAGAAAATGCATAAAGCATTAAGTCCGCCTTTGTACAGTGTTCACTAGTAAATGTGTAGTTTAAATAAATAAATAGATGACGAAAAAAATCAAAATAAAGATGACAAAGTGGTGATTCTCTTTTCTTCTTTTAGTTATTAAAAACCTTCGTTTTGTGAACGACCCCACTTCAGAAGGGAATTTAAATTAAACATCAAAGAGCTTCTGTAGGTCGTACTTTTAATATAAATTATAGGTCAGACCATTACAAAGGATCGACGGGTCAGTAAAGGGTAAATAAGTAAACAATGTAAGTCTAGTGGTGAGGTCAAAACTCTAGGTACAATTGCGGCCTTATGCCATAAACCAAAGCCTATGCAGTCTAGGGACCTTGTCACCTGACAACAATAACCAGTTCTACATAGATTTTTTTATTATTTGAAGAAAGCTGCTTCTTTCGTAGAATTCGACGCACGCATGATAAGAATAACAAGTTTATATAAAGTGAAACTCTCAACGGTCTTTTCTATTACTTTGTCATCGATTCAGCCGATATCAGAAGATAGAGTGACCGCGATCAAGTATGTAACGCAAAACTCCCAACGATTGTCCTGTATTATTTTAGTTAAGATTTTACTAATGGTGGAAAATCTTTTTTTCCGAGGTTTATACTGGATAGAACAAATAGTAGAGGTCAGTGAAAAATAGAACCGACTTTCAAAAATAGAAACCAAATAATTGCAAAATAAATTTATTTCGGAAGTCAATGTCTAGTTTTGATTCTTTTTTGTTTGTCGAAAACATATTCTATCGTCTGTTTCCGCAGATCTTCATCAGATCCTAATACATTATTATACCCTATATATCCCCGTAAATAACAAAAACATCATTTGGATCAGTACTTCAGTTATACAAAAATACATACGGAACGAATACAGAAATTCCTTTTTTGATGTCGATTAAAAATAGGAACCGCAAGAAGCAAACTTGCTTGGGACGCCAATCCAAAATCGCAACATAAAATCCAACTACACAAATACTCGATTTTTGCATTGTACTTTTGAAAGGGATCGTGCCATCAATTTACCTTGTGACGTATATGTATGTGGCAACAGGTATTTTGTAATACTGTCTACGTATGCGTATAGCTCACTGAAAATTCAATCGTAGATTACACCGCAAGGCCACATAAGGCATACAGAATGATGTTTGTGTCTGGGTAAAAAAAGTTACTATTTGTCTTCGTGTATCATGTAGTGACGCTAATTATATTGATCACGCGGCCCGAGAGCCGACCTCTATTTCGATCCGCTCGGGCGTTACAACCTCCACCCAACATTGGACATTCGCGACGCCTGTTTACTTCTATGTTAGGGTTGCCATAAATCCCCTAGGCCCCGTCGGGACAATTAAATTTTGGGGTCCTCTGTTTTTAGTATTTACTGTGTTCGTTAGTAAACAAGGGCAATAGCAAAGCAAACGCATTGCAAATTAAAAAAAGGAATCTTTAAAACAAAACCTTTTGGGATTACTTTATTTCTCGGATGATTTTATTTCGGGACAGTAATTATCGGTTTCCTTTTATGAATTTACAAAATTCTTCACAATTCATGTTTCTATGGGAAATTAATATATTATAGAAAAATAATTTTACATTAAAGAATAGCCTCCATCCGTGTCGACTCCCAAGCGATTCCGTTCGTCTACGTCGACAATTTTTAAAAACTTGTTACTCTGCGCTCGAGTAGTTATGTTTGTCGGGACATTTTATAGCTTGTCGGGACGTCGGGACACCACTGTTAATAACGGTGACATGTCCCGACGTATCGGGACGAATGGCAACCCTATTCTATGCAAATATTTTAGTTCAACGCCTTTACGGTGTTATGCTGGCTGTTCTCAAAAAACATAATATTTGTTAAATAAGTGCCTATTAATCGGTATCGTAATTCGATTCGATCATTTTAGGCTATACAAAATATATGTTTGAATTATGGACATGTTGCGCCAAAGCCGAACTCTTATATCAATGCCCAAATCTTATAATAATAATAAGTTTCATCCAAGGCTCTCCACGGTTAAGAAGCTATAAAAAGAAGTTGGTTAACAGTTCTTACCTTAACTTCTCCTTTTTCAGTGACCGTAACTTGGTAGCAAGGTAGCGAATCGAAGCCAGGAAAATCTTCAATGTCTCCAGTTTTAATGTTAAAGCAGGCTCCGTGCCAAGGACAGCGTACTCTGCCGTCTCCTAACGCACCAGATACGAGTGGTGCACCATAATGGGTGCAAGTAGTGCCAATTGCACTGAATTCACCTTTCTGTTTCACAACTAATACTTTGCCTTCTTCTCCTATATCAAAAACTTTCATTTCATTATCTTTAAGGTCATCTTCCTTGCAGACGACTGCTTCAACATAGTTATTACTTGACTCCATCCGCGATATTGTGCCACCTGTTTAGAAAAAAAAAACGAAATCAATAATTTTAAGGAAAACAGAAGATACGAAACGCAATCTAGGTGGCTTGGTAGCGTCAACCATTTGGTCATTGGTGGCTGGCGGGTCGCCATAAGCCGCTGTTATTGAAATTTTTTGTCAAGGGCATAGAAAAATATACCATAGCGACTCTAAACAAAACATTAAAAATAACACGGTAACTATCGACTTGAAGTGGTCGCCAGTAAATAGGTGACGTATCTATTCCGGAAGCGTTTTAAACTTGCTATTGTGCCCAAAAATGAAATTGTATGTATCTATTTAACAAATTAAAGTACATATAGAGTTACACACTAATAAAGACAAGGAAACAGAAATACAAGTACACAGATGACACATATTTTTATAAAGAAATCACTTGCGAAAGGTGAGTTGGCAAAAGTCAAAGTTGGATGAATCTACAAACAACTTGTTTTTTTTCGCTTTTTCAAATTGCGTCACATTACTTGATGATGTTAGGGACATTTTTCCCTATCTGAGGCACTGAAAAAAATAATAATAGGGATCAAATAGAAACGCATCAACTTATAATATAATAATATAATATTCCACAACTATCACACAACGCCGTCTAGTCTCAAGCTAAGCAGAGTATGTGTTATGAGTACTAGACAACTGATAAACATACTTATATATTTCTAAATATATACATATTATAGATAAATTACCCCCAGACACAGAACAAATGATCATGCTCATCACATAAACATTTGTCCTGGGTGGGAATCGAACCCACGACCTCCAGCATAGCAGTCAGGGTCACTAACCACTAGGCCAACAGGCCAGTTGAATTTCGGGTTTGACAGAAGGTCGCAATACCGGGAACTGACGAGACATCGTGCATCACAGAGACCCCACAATCTCGCGACTTGATGAGACATCACAAACAATGCCGGGACTTGACGAGACATCACGATGTCGGGACTTGACCAGACCTCGCAATGTCGGGACTTGACGAGACATCGCAATGTCGGAATTTGACCAGACTTCGCATTGTCGAGACTTGACGAGATATCGCAATGACGGGACTTGATGAGCCATCATAATATCGGTGATTCCTAATTTTACACTTTAATATCGTACGCAAAGCAACGGTCCGGTCCGGTCCATCTATTACGAGAACGGATTTGGTCTGGTAGGCTTGGTCCATCATACAAAATTCGAGCATGTGTTGGCATTGGCACTAAGAAATTATCGATAATAAAATAATATATTAAAAAAGTTGGTGAGGCAGCTAATGATTCATGATGAATATGAGAAACAAGTTGATAATAGCATAATGAATAGACCTCAATTTTTATTTTTGGAGATGACTGATCATTCACAGGTGTGATTGAATAGTTCAATAACAAGACTCAAGATGACATGTGATGGTGAGATTACCATATATCTAATAAAAAATAGCATCTCTATTTTATTTTATGTAAATACCGCTTCCATAGAGGTGAAACCTTTTGTGAAGGGCTTTAGTTTTGGAGAGCATCAACTGTTAGATAGAATAAAATTTATTCAACTGCTTTTATTTAATATTTTATTTTATGTAAACTAGTAAGATACAATGCCAAGTACAGACCTGTTATTGGTTGGTATCCATTGAATTTATATGATATTTAAAAAATAAACTGTTGAACTATGAAGTATTTCTTTTTAGCTAGTAAATACATCTGACTGCATTCTTCATTATTTATTTTATAGCATGTTCAAGCAAAAGATTAATTGATCAATGATCACACAACTATAATTAATTTTAATGGTGAAATAATAGTAGGAATTTATTAGTAGACAATTCCTCATTTATCAAAATTCTGGCTCAATTTTCATCTTTAAAAATAGCAATTTTAATTGAGGATTTTAGTTTAAATAATGATCTATTTGAAGGTTTTTTCGATATTTACGTGCCTAGTTATAGATTTATATTGGAATTACAGAAAAAAAGACTATAATTAGGTGGGACTTAGTTCAGAAATTGATTAAAGAAATAACAATGAAACAATTTTTTCCTTACGGCACAAAGCTTCAAGGAACTTGTCTGATTAAGGACACAGAGAACAAGGGCCATGCAAGGTTTTTAAAAATAAAATAAGGATATTTAAGTATTCCTATATTGTTTTATATTACTTACGGTTTCCAGGATCAGCTGCACACTGACCACTGTTCGGGGAATAAGACCTTGAATATGAGCTGCCCATTGTGCAGGACAAAATCGAGCCTAAAACAAAATTAAGTCCGATTTAAAAATACTGTTTTATACTTACACAGATAATGCTTATCAAGATCAATCAAAATTGTTATCGCTTTATGCCGTACTCAATATTACACAAATTAATAAAAGCAAACACAGAAACTATCAGAAAACAATTAACTTTTATAAATTAAACCGTGAAAGGATTTACCTTGGACAAAACGTCTAACAACCTTGTCAACCAAAACGTAACTCTTGCGGAGAAATATCATTGTTTTTAATTTGTCAATCGCGTGAATGAATGATTTTGACATATGTTCAGTCATTCTTTGCTCGTTCCAAAACAATGTTGCCTCTTTACAAAATAGAGAAGTTGCATATTTTGTCTTCTTCAAACAGTCAAATCTAGAAATTCGAAACATTTATAACGGCGCTGGCGTTGGCGTACGTTTACCTCCTAAGACAAAATCAGGCCCTGTAAAAAACATTTAAAGGCGCTCAATAGGTTAATGTAAAGTGAACATGGCAACATAGATAGATAGATAGATAAATTCTATATTGTACACCAAAAATAAAGCAGTTACTTAAGAAACTTAAAATTAATAGGGTGCCACAATGGGTGGTCTTATCGCTAAAAGCGATTTTTTAGGGTTCCGTAGCCAAATGGCAAAAAACGGAACCCTTATAGATTCGTCATGTCTGTCTGTCCGTATGTCACAGCCACTTTTTTCCGAAACTATAAGAGCTATACTGTTGAAACTTAGTAAATAGATGTATTCTGTGAACCGCTTTAAGATTTTTTCATAAAAATAGAAAAAATGCAATAAATTTTGGGGGTCCCCATACTTAGAACTGAAACTCAAAAAATTTTTTTTCATCAAGCCCATACGTGTGGGGTATCTGTGGATAGATCTTCAAAAATGATATTGAGGTTTCTAATATAATTTTTTAGGGTTCCGTAGCCAAATGGCAAAAAACGGAACCCTTATAGATTCGTCATGTCTGTCTGTCTGTCTGTCCGTCCGTATGTCACAGCCACTTTTTTCCGAAACTATAAGGGCTATACTGTTGAAACTTAGTAAGTAGATGTATTCTGTGAACCGCTTTAAGATTTTCACACAAAAATAGAAAAAGAGCAATAAATTTTGGGGGTCCCTATACTTAGAACTGAAACTCAAAAATTTTTTTTTCATCAAAACGTGTGGGGTATCTATGGATAGGTCTTCAAAAATGATATTGAGGTTTCTAATATCATTTTTTTCTAAATTGAATAGTTTACGCGAGAGACACTTCCAAAGTGGTAAAATGTGTGTCCTAAATATAAAACTAAATACTAAAAAATATATGATGTACATTACCATGTAAACTACCAACGAAAATTGGTTTGAACGAGATCTAGTAAGTAGTTTTTTTTAATACGTCATAAATCTAAAAAAATACACTATTATTAAAACATCGATCAAAGTTACAACGAACTACAAGAACTTTTATAATATGTTACTTGCTACTACGGAACCCTCCATGGGCGAGTCCGACTCGCACTTGGCCGGTTTTAAAGACAACCTTTGGATGGATTTGAGAGAAGGAGAAAAAGATACGCAGGTAGTTCGTGGTGTACTATTTACATATATACAATACATAAACTAGCAAAATTACATATATTACAAACAATATAATATATATATATATATATACACTCGAGAGCAAAAAAATCGCACATCATAACTCTTTTTGTTCAGGCAGTTTTTCTCATGAATGTGTTTATATAATGGAAACGTTTCCTACACTAATTTAAAGCCTATTTGATTACCTTTCTAATGATATGAAATACAGTGTAAAAAAATATCCTTGAAAGGGTGTAGAGCACAAAATCCAACAAATGGGAAAAATTACCAAATTTCACTTAAGAAAGAATGAGAGCCAAACTTAAAATTCTTGATCATCCTGTTTGTCAATAAAGTGTATTCCCTCCCTTAGCCTTATTTACAGCTGTTACTCGATTTTTCATCAACCGTATTAATTTAACCATGAAATCATAGGGTATAAAGTCCTACTTCTCGTCAATGACAAATTGAAGCTCTTGGAGGCGTGGAGCGCCAGAATTTTTGCACTAAGTCTTCTTTTCAAGGTCATTCCAGATATGCTCAATTGGATTAAGATCATAACTACCAGCTGGCCTCTCTATGGCAATGATTCCAACGTCTTACATGTAGTCGCAAACTGTTCTAGCGACATGCGATCTGGTGTTGTTCTGCATTAAGGAAAAAAAGTCTACCATAAGCGACACAAGTGGCTTCACATATTCTTCGAGCACTTTTTTGATGTATCATAAAGGCGTCAACCCTCTTGATATCAGGCCAGTAATGGCCCAGTGATGAATACAATGTCAGTTTTAGTGTCCAACATTATGCCACCCCAAAACGCCTCCAAAACCCACTTGTTCGCTTATGCAGCATTGTTAAAATTGCCCTGATGACCTTCTGTAGACTCTTCAGCATCCATCATGGTCATCTAAGTCATTCTGCATTTATCAGAAAACACAACAGCCTGCCATTAAGCATACATCCAATTTAAGTGTTTCGTGGCAAATTATTGCCGGACTTGTGGGTGATCTGTGGTCAATTTGGTACCATTTGCTGAGTGATGTGTAGTCAGGCCTGCTTTACCCAGTCTTTTCCTAATCGTCTACTGATTCATACTGACATTGCAAACTTCTTGAAGATTTTGTGTCAGTTCAATCGTGTTCAGTAGCCGATTTCTCAAAGTACTTGTTACAGGAAAGCGATAATCACGCTCTGATCCTATGCGCCACCGGCCAGATCCTGGTCGCCGAATATACCCATGGGTCTCTTGAAACGTCTGGTATACCAGACGAACAGGGAAGCGGCTAAAATTTAGCTGTCGAGCGACTTCATTTTGATTATGGCCTGCTTTGGGCAAGGCAATAACTTGAACGGCTTCTGCGGGCGTGGTATCCATATTTTTCCAGTAAATCCATCTGTTTCTAATAGAGACGTTATCACGTCAACGGAAACTGATCAAAACTCCAAAACAGCACCCTTTTTGTAGCTCCAGGTAAAGGTGCAAGTAGTGAAATGCAAACGGGTGAATTTAGGGATTTAGGTATACCGCTGGTTTTTGTGAGTTACGTGAAAGTCAATGATCTTAATTTTGTGTTTTTATAAAGCTTACTTTATATGCTTAAATTTTGCTTATAATTTGTACTCAATGTCTTCAGATTTAAGAAAAAAAACAGTATTAAACAAAAATACAAACCATGTGCGATTTTTTTGCTCTCAAGTGTATATATATATATAAATATAATTATAAAAGCAGAGAAATACTGTACTTAATGACAATTTAACATTCAGGAGGAAAGATAGTGATCTGTAACCTCATTCTTAAAAGTTGTGAGTGTTTGAGCTTGCCTTACCAACACGGGCAGAGCATTCCACAGACGCACAGCCTGAACTGCAAACGACTTATCATAAAAGTTGGTGGAGTGCCTTGGCATCTCCAACCTCAAGTTTTCCGATGACCTAAGATATCTAGTATGTGTGTCATGAAGGAACTTAAAACTTTCTTTAAGATAAGCGGGGGTTTTAGGATTGAACAGAACACTGTATAGCAGAGACAAGATGTGTACGTTCCGGCGAAGACGTATTGGAAGCCACTTGAGTTTTGTACGAAAATCGGATATGTGATCTTATTTGCGCAAGCCAAATATAAATCGTATGCAAACATTTTGAAGTCGCTCAAGTTTATCAAGTTGTGCCTCAGTGAGATCGAGATAACTGACATCAGCGTAGTCAAGGATAGGGCATACACATACCGCTACCCTTTGTCACAAATGTCACAATCGTTGACCCAAGTAAAAAATAAAATTATTATATTTCCTTCGTAGTCGTAGCTTAGAGTATATAAATATGAAGAGATGTAATGCTCTATATATTTTTTGCTTATACAAATATCTATTGAATCGATATAAAAATATGAAACTACACTTTGTCTCTTTTTAACCAATGAGTAATCTCTTTAAAAAAAGAGACGTCATGCTTTTTGTTTATTCTCTGCCTGGCAACATTTATACAATTCTGTCGAAGTACCGGTCTATTATACCTCGCGTGCTATCCGCCATCTTTAGGCGCGTTGCTCTTGTAGTACGTCAGCTGTCAAGTGAACAACAACATTGGATTTAGATTGCGATTTTTAGAAATAAAAGCGCTGCCAACTAAATTGTTTAGTGCAAACGGTATATGCCTACTTGGTCAATAATTTAGTGTGGTTCAAGGAAAAACCCCAATCAACCTAATTTAACCATGCACAGGTTAGTAGCCGTATTTTAAGAAAAACTTTATTATGCTTTTGATTTTAACACGCTTTTATTAGCTTCACTTGTAACTAAATAAGTATGTAAGAAAATCTTGGAATCTTAATTTGACCCACTTCCCGGTCTTCGATTAGGATGAAATTTTGCACACGCTCTGAGTTCTGATGACAATATATGACTAGCTAAGAAACGTCATTACAAATCCAATATGGCGGCCTCCCCAAGATGGCGGACTGGCTGTTTGAAATCCACCCCTATGATATGGATATCAAATGAAAGGATTTGCTGTCTGGAATACGACAAAAATTGTCACGTGACTTAAATCCAATATGGCGGACGTCCAAGATGGCGGACAGGCTATTTATAATAATAATAATAATATTCTACAACTATCACAAAACGCCGTCTAGTCTCAAGCTAAGCAGAGCTTGTGTTATGAGTACTAAACAACTGATAAACTTACTTATATATTTCTAAATATATACATATTATAGAAAAATTACACCCAGACACAGAACAAATGATCGTGCTCATCACACAAACATTTATCCTGGGTGGGAATCGAACCCACGACCTCCGACATAGCAGTCAGGGCTACTAACTACTAGACCAACAGGCCAGTCAAGAATTTGAAATGCGGGGAGCATTTCAAATTCTTATTGGGGAGCATTTTAAATATTTTTTTACTAAATTCTTCTGAGAGTATAATCTTTTCAAGTTTCTTTATTTTTTTTATAATAGATTTTATTTTTATGTAGTAGATTTTGTTAATTTTTCCAAGATATGTTGCAAATTGTCGTTTTTGTCTATTGGTTGTTTTGTGCTTATTTCTTCTAAATATTGATCTAAAAATTGCATATTACCTTCCTCATCTCTATATGTTTTCTTAAGATCTTCATCCAATTTTATCCATATTTTTCTACTTTGATGCCTTTTCTTTACACTATTTTTTATTTTTGAGAAAGTATTCATTTTGACAATATACACCGCTAAATTTTTATCGTTTTAATCCCGTGGAGGGTCGATCCGGTACATGAAACACTATCGATTTGTAAAGATGAAATTAAAAAATAAAGTACCTCTTTTTCAAAACTCGTATTAATTCACGCATGTACGAAATTAGTATCTTTAAGAAAACGTCAGCTGAGCGAGTTCAATGACCTGTAGTTAATAGTCGGCGTTGCGTACAAAGTACCTACAGGTCATTGAACTCGCTCAGCTGACTTTTTCTTAAAGAAATTAATTTCGTACATGCGTAAATTAATATGAGTTTTGAAAAAGAGGTACTTTATTTTTTAGTTTTATCTTTACAAATCGATAGTGTTTCATGTACCGGATCGACCCTCCACGGGATTAAAACGATTAAAATTTAACGGTGTATGTATGATGAATCACCGGCTTCAGCTCATCAGGTAAAACATAACATTTTCCTTCTTCTGTAGATATTGAGGTTATGGCTAATACATTTGATTTGCCATCATTTGAAGCTATCATCGTAAACTCAAATTGCAGCCGGTCCATCTTCTTTTAGTTAACAAAAATGTCGTTTTATAATGGATTTTATTGAGGATTTTCGAAATAAACCACAAATTGTTTCTCTGAAAACAAAGGTTTGTTTTATTCAACATGCTTTTACAGTATAACAATTATCGTTTAACTAAAATTACACATTTATCTCACCTGAAAACAAAGAAACGACATTAAAGTTCACTAATATCGCCTCCTCAATAATATCCCTTTAATTATCTCTCTACAAGTTTTTATAACAATAAAATGCACAAAATAATCTAAACATCATCTGTCATTGAATGATACGTCACCCCGTATCCATAGTTTAAAAATTAAAAAAATACAATGTCATTTTAAGAAAAAAAATGATGAACTGTGCAGTGCCGGGATGCAAAGAAAATGGTAATCATTTATTCTCAAAAGATAAAAATAGGAAAAGATTGAGGGTTATAGCAATAAAACTACCAGAATTCGTAAAATCCCAATCTACATATTTACGATTATGTGGGCATCATTTTACAGAAAATGATTATAAAACTGTGTTAAATTAAGTGGAATAAAACAGCATACTTTTTTCCTGCATATGAAAAATGATCATAGAAAGGCACAAAAAATTTAGTAAATGAGCTAATAAACTCACTCTCCACAATATTCTTTTTTTACACATAATGTACAATTTTACTATATTAATTAATCTAATAAATAATAACTAGGTATATATATACAAACTTAAAATAATAATATGTACAAACGAGTAAAAAAGGCTGAAAAACGGGGAAAACTCAAAGGACATCAAAAAATTCGTCCACATCGATGTCAATGGGAATATTCCACAATATTCTTGTATTTGATGTTTATTTAATGGTGGCAATGGGATACCTCATTGCTGTTTATATCTTTATAATAATCGTCTTTTGGTATGTCCATAACTTCGGTTTGTACTGGTTCTGTTCTGAGGGATATGAATTATCGGTGAAGCTAAAATTTCTATCATACGCCTCTAATCTACAAAAACAGAATAGCTTAGATTTTGATTTACACAAAGAATAATAAACAAGTGGATAAAAGTTCATAGGGTCAGGAGTTTCAAACATTCACCAAGAAAATATAAAATACTGCTGTATTTTTTTTACTTTTATTTACCAATCTCTCTACAAGGTCTGCATTTCTTTCACTACAGGTCGCACCCCTCTTCTTTAGTTCCTCTTTTAGCTGATTTAATTTCCAGATACAATACATCGTCAATACAAAAATATTGAATATTTCATACAATTTCGTAAGAACCGCTCCGAACCACAGAATGTAAATAGATCATACGCGTGGCGCCCTCTAACTACAAAATCTTCCCCTTTAACTCTATTTGCTAATTTTATTACATGTTTTGTTTACAATATAAATGACAAAATAGTGATGTATTTTATTTAATAAGCTATCGATAAGAAACTAACATTTTTTTACTTTGTACATTGTAGAGTCCAGTAGTAGGGTATCAAAATGAAGGACTTGACGAAACGATTTTGAAAACTACAGAATAGAAATAAAAATAGCGATGGTACAACACAACATTATCAATTCCTCATGCAGTAGGTGGTAGTTATTTAGTTCAGTCCCTGATTTGGACCTAGACCATGACGTTTAAAGTAAGATTGTTTTAATCCTGTTTCAGTGTAGGTGTTGAGACTTCTGCCTTCAACATAGCCGCGCGCCGCAGACGGGAGTGAACGAGAGGTGCGGGGACAACGGGGCATCAGCTGGCCGGCGACGGCCGCCCAGCTTCACACACCGACCGCCAGTCAGTTGTTACAAGCCCAGACGAACGTCCGCACTCGCGCATCCTAATTTATTATCATACTAGCTGTGCCCGCGACTTCGTTCGCGTACTTTTATTTTAGAAAAAATAAATTCAAAATCCTGTAGTCCGATTTTGAATTTATTTGTTCTAAAATAAAAGTAGCCTAAGTTACTTCTTATTACATCAGCTACCTGCCGCAAAAGTCGCGTCAAAATCGGTCCAGCAATTTCAGAGATTAGCTGGAATAAAAAGACAGACAAAAATTGTATAAAATGTTATTTTGGTATATGTACCGTATTTATATTCATATGCATGTAGTAAAAAGCGGTTATTTCAATATTACAAACAGACACTTCAATTTTATATATATATGTATATAATAGATGTATAGATATGTTTGTTCCGTAGACGCGACTTTTCCTATTGTACAACCTCGGTACTTTCGTACAATACAAACCATCAATTTATACAGTCCACTGAGTTTTACTACCCTTCTTCGTGAACCAGCAACGGCACGCCCCAGTAGTGGGTACGAGACAGAGCTAAACAGGTTGTCTAGCGTCATCTCTTACCCACACTGAAACAAGATTAAAACAATCTTACTTTGAACGTCATGGTAACCCTGTATTTCCACTAACTGCATCAAACTGAAATAATTTTGCATGTTTTCATTTGCACAGGTTCTCTAAAAATGAAGTGCTGCGTCAGAAGTGGCTTAAAGTCATTGGGATGGAAAATATCAAACCTGGACTTAAAGTACCACGTGTCTGTTCATTAATGATGAATGGAGAATAACGCTGAAACAAACGAAGGGGTCAATTTTTGAATATAAGTCACTTTTCAGGGAGAATTATGTTATTTCTTCTTATACTTGAACGATTGAACAGTTTTTGATTATTTATTTTATTTTGTTGGCTTACAGTTATCAATACAAAAGATCTCAAGTTGTCAAAAATTATCTAAAAAGTAGTTCTATGTTAGAATATGTATATATGTATATGTTCTAATTGTTATACACGATTTAGTTCGTAATGCAATTTAGAAGCAGGGAAAATTTTTTCTTTGGTAAAAATACATATTTGCGACAATACACATTTCTTAAATACATTTCGAGACCACTTTTAGTTTCTATAAAATGAAGCTCAGATTTAAATGGCAGTTTATTATGATTAGTAACGGTTTTAACTTCAAAAGTGCCTCATAATTATTATCAAATTAAAATTAAGCGTTTTACTTCAACCTGGTGATTTATTATTATGGTGACTAGGTATAGGTACATTTTTCAAATTACTTTGTTGTTTTAATCCTTTTAATACCTCAGTTTTAGTATCTTTCTACTATATTATTATTTTTATAAATAAATATCTCTATGGGCCGGGAAGCATAAAGCGCGCGCCCGCACGGTCCCATACAAAAGTGTTCTTTTGCCAGAACCCGCACGGGCATCCACGGTGGGGAACCAGGCCAACTAACCAACTCCCTTTTTCTACGTAATAAATATTAAGTTTTCCATCGACTCGATTACATGCATACCGTTAAAGTTGAACTAGCGACACTGCGCAGGTAATAATATGGTTTCTGACACACACGACACACATAATTTGTCTTCACAAATACGCTTTACGCAGTTTCGGCCCTACAATATCAAATCCTGCCTAACCGTTTCCAAACTATATTGTCGCCGGCTTCCAGTCTATTATATAGCCTATAGTCAGGGTAATCTTTATGAACAACCTTAAATGTGGAACAAACCCTGAAATTCAAAAACTTCAGTTGTCCTTAAAGTACCTAAAAAAAAAAATCGAAGTCAGTCGATAAAATGTTGTGATTTAAGAGCTGAGAGAAGAAATCTCTTCCCTCATCTAACAGATGTATGTTTGTTAATGTGAATGTTATCACTATTATTTTAAAAATTCAGGAAAAGAACTAAATAAGCTAAAAGTCTTCTTCTTCTTCTTCTTCCTTCCCATATTCCATATTACTTGGGGTCGGCGCAACACGTTTTTTCCTTCCATTCTGTCCTGTCACCCGTTAAAACTATCACTAACTCCCTTTTTTTTCATATCACTCCTCACTAAATCCATCCATCTTTTCTTCGGCCTTCCTCTCCCTCTCTATCCATCTACATGTATACTCAGAACTTTTTTAGTAATATGCGCTTCATCCCTCCTCTTCACATGACCATACCAAGACAACCGATTACCTTTCGACTACGTGTTACGTCTCGGTCTACCTCACCATCCCCTTGGACGAGCGAGCCGAGGTACCGAAAGTCTGGGCACGCCACAATTATGGCGGTAAGTCCCCTCTTTGAGGCGTGGCTGGAAAGACCTCACGGCGTCCTTACCTTCCGCATGACACAGGTACTCACCGGACATGGTTCGTTCGGGAGTTTCCTGCACGGGATTCATGCGGAGGTGACGCCCGGGTGTCGCCACTGTGCGGAACGCCCGGAGGACACGGTGGAGCATACAGTCGAAGTGTGCCCTGCTTGGGCGGAGCATCGCCGTGCCCTCGTGGGGGCGATCGGTGGCGGAGACCTCTCGCGCCGGGCCTTGGTTGAGGCCATGGTCCGGAGCGAGGAGGAGTGGCAGGCGGTCGCCGACTTCTGCGAAGCAGTAATGCTCGCAAAGGAGGAGGCCGAACGCATCAGGCAACGGCGTTATCGCCTCCGCCGTCGCCGGGATTCTGATCCCGATTTCCGGCCAACGTAGACGCGGGCTTGCGGACAGTGAGCAATGGGTAGCTCACTGTCCGGCCGTCCGGTAACTGTCCGGACCAAGCCCAAGTCGTCGACGGCGCGCACTGTTCCCGCGCGCCTCAAGGAGTTGTCAGCAACAGCAGGGACCCAGCCGGGTCGAAGCCTACTGGGGCCAGGGTTATCCGAAAGGGCGCTCGAGCCCCGGTATGAAGGCTAGAAGGAACGGGGTGGGTCTTTTAGTCAGTAAGAGTCTGACACTATCTCCCGCTCCGCCCAAGAGCGGGGGATGTCAATGCATGATTTTTTCCCACCATAAAAAAAAAAAAAAAAAAAAAGGTACCGAAAGTCGGAACAGATTGGTATGGCTATTCCGACGAGAGCTAAAGGCACAGGAGAGACCGCCGAAATCACGGAACAAGTACTCCCTTTTGGTTCTACTCAGTTTCAGGCACTCTCCAGTAATGTAAAATCGTAAATGTAAATGAATAATCTAAAAATCAAAAGTTTAAAAGTATTGTTATATAAGTATTATTATTATTATTTAGAAGATAAGGGGCTATGCATCACCCATAGTGTAGGGGATGTAGTCACTGCGACCTAAAAGATCTATTGTGACTCGCCACCTTGTTAGAGTAACTCTTTTAGCCCGGAGGCTTCCAAGAAATTTAGAATACTCCTAGCTTTTAGAGTTTTAATCTCCTCCGGGCGAATAATGTGTCGGCCCAGATAGACACTGCGTTTGTGGACAAGGGGCCCGCATTCACACAAGAGGTGCTTAGGCGTCTCCCTCTCCTGATTGCAGTACCGGCAAACATCAGTGTCACTCAGTTTCATGTGAAATTGGTGCCTGTTTAGTTTGCAGTGGCCGGTTAAGGCGCGGGCTATCGCACAGATGTTCGTCCTGCTAAGCTCAAGAAGCTCGGCAGTTCGTTTTTGTGAGTAGCCTTCTATGAGAGATTTGGCGTGTAGCAGACCTGGTTGTACCAACCAGTGCTTTTTTGAATCGCCAAATAAGTTGCCTTTAAGGGTCTGCATGGCCTGGTTCTTTGAGATACCACAGAAGGGTTCTGGACCTATCTGATGACCTTGAGCTCCAGCCCGTGCAAGTTCATCGGCTTTTTCGTTGCCGTTGATTCCAGAATGACCTGGTACCCATCTCAGAATAACTTTATTCCTTTGCCCCAGGTCATTCAGTTTGTTAACGCAGTCTTTTACCAGTTTCGAATTTAAAGTATTCGAGTTCAAGGCGTTAAGAGCTGCCTGGCTATCTGAGTAAATCAGAATTAATTGATTTATGTAGTTTCGTTGACGGTTGGCCTCCACACATTCTATAATGGCGTATACCTCCGCTTGGAATATGGTAGCATGTTTACCCAGATTCAAGCTTTTGCTGAATTTCGGGCTAATGCCAAATATTCCACATCCTACATTCTCACCCATTTTGGACCCGTCTGTAAACCAGATCAGGCTTCCAGCCTTGCAAGTGATGAGGTTGTTTGACCAATCCTCTCTGCTCGGCAGTTCCACTGTGTAATTCCTTGTGAAATTACACTGTGGAAGCATGACGTCTGTTGTCATAGCTAGTTGATCGTGTTCAAGTACTGATTCGTGTAGCGATCTCAGTGCTTGAGAGCGCCAGTTTGCTTTGCCAGTGCTGTTTGTTCTGTACATGCTTGCCTTCGCCTCCTTCGCAATGAATAGATGAAGTGGCGGTAGGTTAAGCAGGGCATTTAGAGCAGCTCCTGGGGTTGTGGACATGGCCCCTGTTGATATGAGGCATGCAAGTCTCTGCAAACCATTAAGTTTGTTAATGATTGTCACTTGAGTTGTTTTCCTCCACCATACTACGCAGGCATACGTTATTATCGGCCTGACTATGGCGGTGTACAACCACAGGGCGATTTTAGGGTTTAAGCCCCATTTCTTCCCTGCTAAGCGACAGCATATTCCTAAAGCTATTTTAGCCTTTTGGATCACATTGTTAATGTGAGTGTTCCAGGTCAGTCTCTGGTCGATAGTTACGCCCAGGTACTTGACTTCGCTGGAGAATGGTATGAGAGTCCCCTTTACAGTGGGCGTTACAAGTTTGTCCAACTTACGCTTCCTAGTAAAGGGGACTATTGTTGTTTTACTCGGGTTAACCGATAAATTGTTTTCTGTGCACCATGTGTTAATAATGTTCAGAGATCTTTGTAGTATAGATGATACCGTGCTGTGACAGGGGCCGACAACACAAGCCACCACATCGTCAGCATAGCTATGTACATCTAAGTCTCTTGTAGAGGCTTCAATCAGCAATTGGTCAACAACGAGTAGCCATAGAAGTGGCGATAAAACGCCTCCTTGTGGGCACCCTTTAGTTGTTTTGAAGCTCTTTGTAGTTCCGTGTAAGGTAACACTGATAGTTCTGTTGAGGAGCATGAATTCGATCCAACGAGTAGTTGTTTCGTCAATCCCTTTCGCCTTCATTCCCTTGGAAAGGGCGTCTATGGTGACGTTGTCGAAAGCTCCTTCAATATCAAGGAAAGCACATAGGGCTATCTGTTTATCTTCCAAAGCCCTTTCGATCCTGTCTGTTAGTTCTAACAGAGCAGTTTCTGTAGATTTTCCTTTTTGGTAAGCATGTTGCTTCGGATGCAGAGGGTTATCCCTTAATGGTCCATCCCTGATGCATTCGTCAATAACCTTTTCCATACTCTTGAGTAGGAAGGAGGTAAGGCTTATTGGTCTGAAGGACTTTGGTTGAGAGTAGTCCTTCTTACCGGCCTTTGGGATAAAACAGACTTTAACCATAGTCCATTTCTCTGGTATATATCCCCAGGCAAAGCTTGCTCTGAAGATTTTGATTAAAGTAGGGATGAGTATAGTCTTCCCTTGCTGCAGAAGAGCTGGAAAGACATCGTCATCCCCTGCAGATTTAATTGGCTTGAATGAGTCTATAGCCCATTCTACCTTGTTCGGTCTAAAATACCTCGCCGCTCTTCTCCAGTCTTCATTTGAAGGCCTGGTTAAGCGGATATGAGGAGTATTTTGTACGATGTTATCTGGTGCCATCACCGAGCCAGGGAAGTGTGTAGACGCCAGAAGTTTCAGGGTTTCTTCCGCTGATGCAGTGAAGGCACCGTCTGGTTTCTTTAAGAATCCCAGTTGATTTGTAGGCGATTTGGATAAGACTTTGTGGATTCTGGCTCCTTGAGGGACTTTAGTAATCTCCTCGCAGAACTTCCTCCATGACAGTCTTTTCGCCTTTCGGATTTCTTTATTATAGGTAGTTAAAGCTTTCCGATACCGATCCCAGTCGTCAGTCGATTTAGCCTTATTAAACAACCTACGTGATTCTTCCCTTAAAACATCGAGCTTTTTGTTCCACCACGTCACTTTTCTATCCCTCACAGTTCTTAGAGGGCAGCTCTCTTCGTAAGAGGCTGTAATGGCTTCCGTAACTTGAGCAACAGCATAATCCAATGTTTCAGGGGAGCGTATGGTTTTAGGGAAGTCTTGGAGTCTATCTTGGAGCTTTATTCTGTACAAGTCCCAGTCCGTGGCTTTTGCATCCCTAAAAGTGATGGTTTCGCAAATGTTGGATGTATTCAGTGCGAATTTAATTAGTCGATGATCAGACATAGATGGTTCATCACTGACATGCCAATTGGTTATCAGCCTGGCAGTGTGAATAGTAGCGAGAGTTACATCAAGAACTTCCTTCCTCGATCTATTTACAAAGGTCGGTTTACATCCCTCATTAACTATTTGGAGGCGGTTAGTTAGTACAAAATCATGAAGCAACTCACCTCTGTCGTTGATGTCAGTGCTGCCCCAGTTGGTATGGTGGGCGTTGGCGTCACACCCAATGAGAAGCTCGGTATTGTTGGCATAGGCGTACTCGACTACCTTTGCAAGCTCCTCGGATGGGTCGGTTTTCGTCCCGTCCAGGTATGCCGAGCACACGATGAGGCGTCCATTTCCGCTTTTGACATTAACATAAGCTGCAATCAGGTCATCGCTGCACAGGCCTGGTATGCATAAGAAATCAATATTATTATTGAAAAGTATACACGCTCTTGGTTTGACTCCTCCGATATGGTGTACGACCTTACCTGCAGAGCCCAGTCCAGACACCGTGTTAGTATTAGCCAGCCACGGTTCCTGAATAAGAGCAATGTGAAGGTTCTTCTGTGTGAAGTGTTTTTCCAGAACAGCCGTGTCTGCTCTGGCATGGTGCAGGTTGATCTGCACCACTTGTGTGTTTGTGTGTGTCTGTGTTATGGTGTGTTTGTGTTGTGTTAGTGTTGTGTGTTTGTGTCGGTGGGTGGGTTAAGTGGCGTTATTCGACCCGCTTGGCTTCGGGGCTGTAGGGCAGCCCTGAGGTTTGGCCGGTCGGCTCTCCACTCCCGATCGATTGGGACGTGTAGCCCTTTTCGTCGGTGGTGCTCCGAGGGGGCGGTTCCTGACGCCCTGGCCTCCAGGTTTCGGCTTGGCGTTTTGCCGCTTTGCCGTTTTACCAGAGACCTGGACGCTCGGCCCCGCCCTAGGAGCGTGTTGAGCAGGTGGCAGAATCTCTGCGCTAGATTGGCTAGTTCCCGCCACCTGCTCAGCCCTCGCCGGCGTATTATCGCCGCGAATGCGAATCCAGACTTTGCGAAAGCCTAGTTGCGGCCTGCAGTCTAGCTTGCGCAAGGCTTCTACAGAGGCATCATCGATAGAGAGGGCGGTCGTGATTCCGTCCCTTTCTTTCTTGACGCTCAGCACCTTCCACAAGCCAGTCTGCAGGTCGTTTTGTTTTTCCATGAGATTGAGGGCATCTCTTGGAGTTTTCAGGACATCTTCTGTCTTGAAGTGGAGGATCCCAACCTTAGCTTTTGGCAAGTCCTTCTCGTTAATGAACGAGAGTTCCGCCTCTGGCCACGGCTTTAGTGTCCCCACTTTTCCTTCAAGCCATTTCAGGCTGTAGTCGTTTTTAATTACGACTTGCAGCCATCCCGGTTTGAAAGTGCAGCCCTCAATTCGAATTTTGAATTCGGGGGCTTTGGGCATAGGGGCGTTAAGAATCGCCCTCAATAAGTCCTTGTAAAGGAGCCCCAATTGCGCGTCCGACATGGGCTCCTTGTTACGGATTCCCACCCGGATGTTAGTTAGGGCATCCTTAAAAGACATAGCGCTTGTCTCAGGCGGTGGTCCGACCTGAGTTGCGGACGTCTCATCAGGGATCATTGGAGTTGACCCTGACTTTTCGTACACACGCGTAGTCTTTTTGGCATGATCTTTTGGCGACTCGTCCTCGGATCGAGATCGTTTTACCGGCCTCTTCCCCGAGGACATATCAGCCATTAGACCAGTCGAAGGAGTGCGCGCACTCGCCAACCGCTCCGTGACCAGCTTGTAGGCCTCAATGGGGTCCATACCGCCAGCCCTGAGGCGCCGCAGGCGCTTATGCGCTGCTCCTGGCAACCGTCGTTTCCTGGGACTGAGGCCAGTTTCCGACGGCACTTCCGAGTCCATCTCAGTAGGCCTCGTGCCATCGTTTGCTGACTCCAGTTCAGGAGGGTTGAGTTCGGTGTCCAAGGTGACTTGGGAGTCTCCCTCAGAACCGAGCAAGAGAGCAGTCAGATCGGGAATTGACCCAGTAAGACTACTCGAGAGTTCCGGACGTTCGTCATCGTCCAGAGATGGAGTATTTTTTTTTAAAGAGTTTAAATCCATACAGTTCCCACGGTTATATAAGTAACCAATAGACCAGAAAAAATGTAAGAAACTCTAATATCGATATCGATTCTTATTGGTTTTGTTTACTATAACATGTCACTGGTTAGCATAGTATCCATTTTATTAACTTTAAATCAATTTAACTTATTACATACACAACTAAAAACTATAATTACAGTAAATTAAAAAAATAATAATAATAAAACCCTACGCTAATTACAACTAACTAAAATCAAACTAAAATATGGCGTCAAAAAACTCTTCCACATCGCTGTCGACTGGTAATGTGCCCAAAAGGCTGGCGGCATTGCCACGCTGTATGGCAATGCTTATCCTCTGTCCGAGGTAAAAGCCAGCCCTTGGGTCACGCGAAGTGTCAACTAGACGTTTCGATAGATCTTTAAACAACTTGTGAGCACTCGGACCCCACGATCCAAGAGTTTCAACCCCAAACGGTTCGAAAATATAACTTCCAACAAGGTTGTTATATTTCCGCCGCTTGAGGTTCTCCGCAGCCGCAGCGGCAGCACCAGCACGACACGACGAGCTAGGAAGATGTGAAGGCGCAAGAGTATCGACACAAGTAGCGTCCCATACTAAAGGCCTTCCCATCTTCCAAGGGAATAACGACATGCCGTCCGGTCTCTTGCCATCGTCGCGTGCCAGGCCATGGGGTTCCAATACGGCTGGAACGCCGACGGTGACAAGAGCGCGTCTGATTATATCGTTGATATTCGCGTGTCGCGCTATGCGACCCGCACTACGGCTGCATGACAGACCGTGGTGTCCGAGGCTGTTGACGACTTCGCCACAGTGGCAGCGATGAGGAGAACAGCATGGAGCACCTAGACGTAAGGCAACAGCGAGGCGGAAAGTGTTATCATCGAGCAAGGTGCCAATGTTCGACGACGGTAGTGCGTGAAGCCAGAGACCCGACTCCCACTCTCCCACAGCCAGCAGGCGCGCTCGCTCTGCAGGAGCAGTAAATGTTGCAATCAGGTTTTCCTGAACTACTTTGCAGAGCGGCTCATCCCACCGTCTTTGGGATGATGGTTCGTCGGGCGGATTAGAATACGGGCAAGCGAGTCTCCAAGCATCTATAGCCTCGATGAAGCACGGCACATTGAAATCATTCAGTAATGGAGATAGAATATTCCTGATTAATTTCTCAGTGCCGTGAACCGAGGATATAAAGGCTGGTAAGCTAATACTCGAAATTTTGCGGACGCCGAGGCCACCCATACGGATAGGAAGAGTAGCCTGAGCCCAAGCTCGGTCATCCATGGCTACGTTTAAAATTGATGTCAGAGTATGCCGAATAATTTGGTCCATTTTTTCCAAAAGCTGGGGGTGTTTCCATAAATGAGAAGCGCGAAGGAAATAAGTTAATTTAGGGCCGAAACAGCAGAAACGAATTATAGTGATGGCCGAATGCATGTTCAATTGGAGTAATCTTTTCGAAACATCATTAAAATTTTGAATTTTTTCCTCGACAAAGTTGGGAAAGGAATCTTCGAAAATAGGAGACCCCAGGAGGCGAAGAGAGCTTTTTTCTATAATTTTAATATCTGGGGCTATTGTATTAAATTTGGAAAGGGTGTGTTGTCTGTCGGTGCTGTCAGATAAGAATAGTTCACATTTTGAAAGGTTTAGATCAAGTCCTATTGAATGGAGTTCATTTTTTAGAAAGTGTAAGTCATTTAAAACTGTATCTGCATCGCCTCCTAGGGTACCGTCGTCGAGATACCAAACGTTGAATTTGGAATTTAACTGTCGAATAATGGGGTGAATGGCTAAACTGAAGATCACTGGCCCGAGGGGATCACCTTGTTGACAGCCAACAGCGGATTCCAAAAGATTGTCCCGATATAGTAATTTAGATGGTTGTCTGTAACATTGCCAAAGGAAACTAAAAATTTTGGGTAATTCTTTTTTAGATTCTGCCAGCAAGGTATCCCTATTAATCGAATTGAAGGCATTTTTTATGTCAACCTTTAGGATGACCTCTCCTAGGTTAGAATTTAGGTAGGTCGACAAGGCGTGTACGGCAGCCTCGCAGCCCCCTTTGGAGCCGAAGCCTAGCTGCAGGGGCTGAAATTTTTTCGAAACAGCCTCACCATAAAATTTACAGCAAATCTTGGCTGCCATACGACGGTATGTAGTGCCCACGGCAATGGGTCGGATGCCGCCATCTCTCTTGCGAAGGGCACATAAATTGGCCCCGTACAGAGTGTCGATGACGGCCTCGTTCACCTTGCCTGAGAGCATTAGGTTAACCAGAGCCGTAAGCTCCTTCAAGAGCAACTCACCAGCTTCCCCGGCGCCTGAGCAGATGAGGTCCTTCAGATGTTGAGGACTCAGGCCGTCGAGGCCGCCGGCAGAGCCGCTCCGAAAGGAGCAAACGGCTGAGATTACCTCTCGACCTGTAACGGTGAGGGTATGAATGTCCGAATCAGGAGGGTCAGGAAAAGAGAGGCCATCCGCTGGGGCTGGGTGTTTGCTCTCCAGAGCTACCAGAGTATCTGGAGAACACGGCGCCAGCACATCACTACTGAAAAGAATTCTGGCTGCTCCGCTAATGTCACCTTCCCCTAATTTAGATTCGACCAGATACGGTATACCTCTTCTAGAGGTATAACTTTGAGTCTGTGTCGATAATTTTGAATCCAAATTATAAGCCGAAATATTACAGTTTTCTTTAATTTGTGTGGTTAAGGTCTTTTTGGTGGCCAAATTCTTTTCAACATGCAATATTCTGTAAGGGAAGGTGAGCAGTTGTTCCCAGGCACTACAGTCTGTCAAGAAAGTCATGAAAAGAATGTTTTGGGAACTACTGTTTTTGCTAATACTGGCAACACTGAATAATTGTTAAGCTGAGTACCTGAACTGTCACGTCGTATCTGTGTGGTTGATTTTTTACAATATTTCGGTGCTATTTCGAGTTTTTTAAATCGTGTAAGCGTTAAGATACAAAAAATGAATCGAAATGTTTATAAGAGCGGTGCGAGACAAATTATATTTAAAGTTTTTCAAGGGTGTATAGCCGAAATTCAAGGTGGGAGTGCTGGGACGAACAAAGACGATGTTTATGGTCGAACAGCAAAGTTAACCGGTACGTAAATATATTCTAAAGTTTAACACACTAACGGAAATATAATGTTTTGACAATCTTCTGTTTTTAAGTACAATTTATCTATCTTTAACATTGTTTATGTCTTGCTAAGGTTATGAAATTTACCTACGATTTATTATACTACCACTTAACGGTTTTGATATTTTGGTGTTTTTTATTTAGGTATGATAAATGTATTTGTATATTTAACATATCTTTATTGACTTCAGGTGTTACCGAAAGTACAGTTCGGCGCATTGTGGACTAAGGCATGAAGAATGGAGGTAAATTTTCAACGCTTGGAAAACACAGGAAAGGCCGACCTACGAAACAAACTACGAGTCAGATGTTGGCCGGTTTCATTTTGAAGAAGTTTCAGGCAACATTTCTGGAGTCGAATACCTCGACTCTGATTATTTGGATTCGGATTAATAAAGATTTATTTCATAAACTTTTTATTTTTGCAATGAGCTCATACCTATCGATACTCAGCGCCATGCTGACGGCAGTGCAGAGAGGCAAAACATCGTGATTTGCACTTTGTAGTAAGTACATAAATGCTAGTAGCTGAAAGGACGAAAACAAGGGTTGATCAAACCA
This sequence comes from Mythimna ferrago, assembly GCA_910589285.2. NCBI lineage: Eukaryota > Metazoa > Arthropoda > Insecta > Lepidoptera > Noctuidae > Mythimna > Mythimna ferrago. Next base: position 18,867,601 of record OU342690.1, on the reverse strand, counting down.
GACATTGTTATGAATATAAAACTCAGAACTAACTAACTCAGATGAAAGTCTGTTTTGATAAACTCTTGCGTGTAGGTACGTAGGATAAACATATAATTATCCTAATAAGCAAATAGAGAAGTCTGGTTTCGTCGCAATGTATAAAAAACAAAATTCAGACTGGTAGAGAATGCCTAAGGCATTAACTCCGCCTTTGTACTTTTGTGTTGGATAAAGTTTTAATAAATAAACGAGAACTACTATAACTATTATGTATCAGGTAAAATTAAACGTCACTTGAATGAAAATTAGTTCTAATAAAAATGTTGTTCGCCACTACGACAGAGTAAGTACTTTTATTTATAGGGAGCCACTACCAATGAAAGTCAAAACTCGTTTGCAAGCATGTGTTAAATAGATAGACGAGTGTCAGATAGATCGTTAAAATAATGTACCTACACGGCAGTAAAGGGACCGTAAATCGGTAATTATTATTTTATAAATAAAAGTATCAATATCTTTTAGTCGAAGTTTATTGGGATACCATGTTAATGATGGTGGCGCCCTCCCTTCTTTTCATGACTTTCTTGACAGACTGTAAGCGAGTTCGAGTTTTGTTTACTTATGCGCTTTCCTAGCAACGGCAGCCATCTTTAGGCCCAGGTTTATCGTAGGTGTCGGGATCAATTTTCTCAGGTTTATTATCTGTGCGTGATTTGATGAATGAATGAACGAAATTAAATTGATATGTTGAATCGACGACGGACGTGGCTGGCAGAGAAATTATATTATGTTTTTCTAATTTAAATTGTGTTACTAAGAGAAAAATGTCGGATGCCATCGTAGCCAAGGGTCAGCCCATTCCTGGGGATCCCGAAAAAAAGGGGTGGCTATTCAAGTGGACAAACTATTTGAAGGGTTATCAGCGAAGATGGTTCGTGTTGTCGAACGGACTGTTGTCGTATTACAGGTAATTTGTCATTAGATTCTTGCTTGTTCCTTCCAGCTATCATATTCGTACTAATAAAGAGGCAAGAATCGAAATCGTCGCAGTTTAACCTATAGACAGGGTTTCATTTATTTGTATAATGACGCAGTGTTTTTGCAGTACCAATGATTGGTTTTCTTGCACCATAGATGTGAGTACATCTATTTAATTTATTTTTCTACTTTAAAAAGTTAGTAGGGCTCCGTTAAGAAAGTTGAAATTGTAAAACTTCTATGGGTACATGCAGGCCAAACAATATGTATTCTGACAGAAGTGACAGTAGATACAGAACAAATAAATTCTGGTTTTAGAGACAGGCTCATTACATACTAGCTTAGATACACCATGTTACTTAGAGATTATATTGATGAATTGATAGATTATATATTTGTGACAATACAATAGGTTAATTGATATTGCAAAGAATTATTTCTAATGTTAGTTACATGATAGCAGCCCATTCCAATTAAATTCTCATTGGAAAACTGTACACGATTTTAGTTATACTTCACGGTTTATGTCATTTAGTTATATCAAGCAAGCTTCTTTTGAGTTTTAATTTTTTACTTCCTACATTAGATTAATAAGATACAATATTATTATCCGTTTCCTTTTTACTTTTTGTTTTGATGATTTTTCAAGGTGAGCTAGTTTTTTACTGCTCACAATATTATTCAACACTTAGATGTTTCCTGAAGCTGTATTTAACATGATAATTAGTTTTAATTAGTTGCTATTCATATGGCTCCTGTTTAGCTACTCTTACAGATTCTTAATTGGAAAACATTTAGTTTGGCACTACTTCAAATACTCATTTTGTCATTTACTGTCTTTAGAAATTTTAATGCTTTGATTTCTCAAATTCAGGAAGTGACTCATTGGTTATGTTATTCAACATTTTTAAATTATTAGCTAATGAAAGTCCTCATCACGTAATTCTGAACAAAAACAATTTTGTCTTCTGAAAATGAATTTCAAATGATTAACAAAAATAGGAAGAAGCAATTGGACCTAAGTATCACTTACTTATACTATCATATTATAAACAAGCATTCTCTTTTATTTACTAGGGGAGAGGCAGTAGATATATAAATAATTATAAAATTTTCTGGCAACCAAACTGAAAGAAATTAATTTTTAACAATCCTAATAAAATATGATGATTAAAATTAATTGTGAGTATTAATAGTTATTTTTTTTATGTCAAACATTAACTAACTTTTATTCCAAGGTAAATTCATCAATTGGTTAAATTTATTCCATTTATAATAGTGTGAGAAAATATATCATACAAATTTAATGACATTGAGCTATACCAGAAATTAGAAACATTTATTTCAAATAGACCAATTACAGGTACTTTTGAATTGTCAATATGTTGGTCAGTCAAGAATAAAAAGTGAAGCTAAATTGCACATTCCAAAGCATTGATCTGGAGAAGAATGTGCAAGAAACTCCATGGCCACTCTTTTAAATCATATTATGATTTACATAAATCTTTGTTATATATTTCTTGTTGCTTCTAATATGTGAGCACAATGTAGATATGTAATAATAATATTTAAAAAAAAATAGAAATTGAATTAAGCCACTGGCAGCTAAGAGATGTCCAACATTTATAAATCCTCCAAAACAAACTTTACCTCTTTATAATATTAGTGTAGATTACTGAGTTGTGGGGATATTCCTACAAAAGTATGGAAACTTGCACCTTTGTTAATCAATTTTACCTCAAAAATTGACTGCAATTTGGAACACTGGCAATTTGGCCAAGATTACGGCAGGGGGGACTGAATCAAAAATTTATTAGTAGAAAAAGTTCTTCAATTTACTTCTAAAGGCACAAAATTTAAATTATAATTTCAATTATTTCAGAAATCAAGCGGAGATGGCACACACCTGCCGGGGCACCATCTCTCTGCTCGGAGCCCTCATTCACACTGCAGATTCCTGTACCTTTGTCATCAGCAATGGAGGCACGCAGACTTTCCACATCAGAGCCCACGATGAAGTGGAACGGCAAAGTTGGGTCACTGCTTTAGAATTGGCCAAGGCGAAGGCAATGTAAGGGTTCTTTCTTTGACTATTCTTGCTTTTGCAGAACTAAAATTACAAAGATTTTCTATTTTGCAATTGACATAAATTGCTCAAATAATTTCCTGTGTAGTTGTAATGCAAAATAAAATAGGTTCTATCTTAGATTGTTTAGGTAGATTCTCATTAAACCATATCATGATTTGACCACACAGTGTGTTACAATGCCTCTGTAGGCATGCAATTATCACTGTATTTAGATGGGGACTAATTAATGCTAAATAAAGTCTAAATTTTTCCTAATATTTACCAGCCAGGCTATGATTGATACCTGTGCAGAATGATTAGAATCAATGTTATCCAATTTAAATGACATAATAAGCACCCTTTTTCATAAAATTCTAAATAAAATGAGTTGCAAAACTACTTTCATTATGGCAACTCGTTTTAGTCTGTAAAAATCATGACACTCCCTTCCGCTCTATCAGAACAGGAGAGGTTATTTGATGATTTCCCATGTAAACAAGTTCTTTTAGGCTCTATGCCGTTGGTCACCTAGCTAGGCTAATGCCCACATGGCCTATCATGTCGGTTGTTCAGGGTAGGACTGTGCCTAACTGAATAACAATATCATACTTGTTGCATATCACTAGGCAGGAACCAAATACCTTCATCGGCCACCTGTTTGATATGACTACAGAATAGACATCAAACTTGATAACTGTTTGTTTGTTTGAATTCTTTGCAAGCCGTAGCAACAATAGGCTAGGCAGTATTAATTGAAAAAAATATCTGGTTAACTACAAAGATTATGAATTAGATAGTTAAAGTAACTTTATGCAAAACTGCAGATAATATGAATTTTTCAAGAGACATTTTTCTAATCTGGGGGACATGACATTGTCAAGTAAAAGAAAAAGGATGCATGAACTGAAATGTAACTTCACCGCTATTAGCTTTATTAGCTTAGCGTGCGTAAAAACGAGAATCCCACGATGCCCCCCACTCTTCCTCATATCTATACTTGAAATGCTAATTGCTGCTTTATTTAATGATCAATTTTGATGTCGGTTTCAGAAAGAGATTGCTTTTCAGTGTTAATTGTTGTTTAGTTAAAAACATAATACAGGAAAATACCCAATATTGGGTCACTCGTATGAATGAAGGCATAGAAAACACCCTAATCTGTTTATTATCATTAAAATGTTGTGAAATCTACTTATCTAATTAAACTTTACAGTTCATTCACTCACAGATAATGCACAACGTAAACACACCAGTTTCTTTATACAGTAAAATAATCATGCCTAAAAAAGTGAAGAGATTCAATAAACTTCAATAGCCACTAAAGACATTTTTGCTGAAAGTTATCCCATCAGGCTTACGGCTTATTACCAAATAATAATCTTCTTTTTTTCCAACAGTCGAGCACAAGAATCGGATGACGACGAAGACCAGATATCGACAGGTGTGATTGTATCGGGGGGTGGTGAGGGAGAAGGGGAGGACGCGGGCGGAATCGCCAGAGAACTGGCGGCGAGGTTCCACGACTTGCGGACCTGTTCCGAGCTCGTGGCGAGGCACGGTGCGGCTCTACAGAGGTCTTTGGTGGATCTGGAGATCCCACCCACGGACACCACGAAGCAAGTCTCGGAGAGAGCCACATTGTTTAGGATATCATGCAATGCTATGATGAATGTAAGTAAACTTGATTTAATTCAAAAATATTTATTTCTCGTAGCATACTTGGGCACGTAGAGCATTTCAGAAGCACAGTTCCAATTGGTTGCTTCCTATAGAGAAGAACTGCCTCCCTAACCAAGTCACAACCGTTTCTCTTGCGTCGAACGCCTCAAGTTTGCCAGACCCCCGATTCTTTTGTTCTAACCACATGACAGAGCGTTGAGATGACATCATTCCCATACATTTGATGTTTTCTACTAGCGTTAACGATTGCAGATTATCAACTTGGCTAGGGGTACTGGCACGAAACTCTAAAGTTACTTTTGTTTTAAAAGAGTAAAAAAAAATATCTTTTTTTTAAATATTACTTAACTAATAACTATGAAAGAACAGTGTGACACTTAATAGGACGAGTCTACGGTATTCTCAAATTCATATAAAAAAAAGAAACTACATAAAAACTAAACCTCTTATCATATTACATGAATATGTAACACAAAATCTGAATAGATATCATAATAATATACATAATAGTTACTTACTACAGAAGTTATGCAGAGCAGTAGTGATTTTACATAATTTACACAAATTGTTAAAAAATAAGTATGGATTTTATTTTATTTAAATCTATATATACACCGCTAAAGTTTAATCGTTTTAATCCCATGGAGGGTCGATCCGGTACATGAAACACTATCGATTTGTAAAGATAAAATTAAAAAATTAAGTACCTTTTTTTTCAAAACTCGTATTAATTTACGCATGTACGAAATTAATTTCTTTAAGAAAACGTCAGCTGAGGGAGTTCAATGACCTGTAGGTAGTTTGTACGCAACGCCGGCTATTACCTAGAGGTCATTGTACTCACTTAGCTGACGTTTTCTTAAGGACGTATTCACCTATTTCGACAAATATCACGGTTTTTCGGGAACCATTATGATGCTCTAGGAATCATAATTATGAGTATATCTTGGTTTCAAATAAAAGACAATATATCTATCTCCAGGATGGAATAAAAAAAATATTACGGTCTTATATAAAATTTTCATATAAATACGATTTTACCAACGCACTAATACAAGAAAATTACGAAACACAGAGTCTGAGTAGGAACCCGTAACTTAAATCCAGTAAACATTTTTACTTTAAAAAACATAAAATAATACAGCTTATATAGTCTTCAACACCTATAGCTAATTATTTTGAACCTACATAAATAACTTTATGATTTATGACCAAAATAAAACCACTCTCAATATTTCTTCATACATTTTTCATTGAACGCGCGATGTCTAGCGTCAGTCCGCGCTCAGAAGCGCTTGTGAACGGATGTCCGTATCGCTCTCTTACAAAAAATAAATACGTCTAAAATGTGTGCAAACTTGTATACTGCGACTGCCAAGACGTGCTACTTTTTCGGACCGAAATAAAAGTACAAATATCGTACTTATTGGAACAAAGTTCCTTATCGCGCGTTGTGAAAGGGGGCTAGACGGAAAAAATTCTCACGAAAAGTTGTACCGACACTTTTACTGTCAAAATGTAAATCCAAGATGGCGGCTGCAAGAAATTATCAACTTTTTCGTCGTGGGTGTCGTTTTCATGGTTTTCGAGGGTGTTAAAACCGATGGTACAGTCAAAATATAAATCCAAGATGGCGGCTGCAAGAAATTATCAAATTTTCCGTCATGGGTGTCGTTTTCATGGTTTTCGAGGGTGTTGAAACCGATGGTACTGTCAAAATATAAATCCAAGATGGCGGCTGCAAGAAATTATCAAATTTTTTGTCATGGGTGTCGTTTTCATGGTTTTCGAGGGTGTTGAAACCGATGGTACTGTCAAAATATAAATCCAAGATGGTGGCTGCAAGAAAATATCAACTTTTTCGTCATGGGTGTCGTTTTCATGGTTTTCGAGGGTGTTGAAACCGATGGTACTGTCAAAATATAAATCCAAGATGGCGGCTGCAAAAAATTATTAAATATTTCGTCATGGGTGTCGTTTTTATGGTTTTCAATGGTGTTGAAACCGATAGTATTGTCAAAATGTAAATCCAAGATGGTGGCGGCAAGAAATTATCAAATTTTTCGTCATGGGTGTCGTTTTCATGGTTTTCGAGGGTGTTGAAACCGATTGTACTGTCAAAATGTAAATCCAAGATGGCGGCTGCAATAAATTATTAACTTTTTCGATATGGGTGTCTTTTTCATGGTTTTCGAGGTTGTTGAAGCCGATAGTGCTGTTAAAATGTAAATCTAAGATGGCGGCTGTTAGAAATTATCTACTTTTTCGTCATGAGTGTCGTTTTCATGGTTTCGAAGATATTGATTTAGTGCTGTCAAAATGTACATACATCACTCTCTCTCTTATAGAAAGTAAGCCAGAACGGAACTTCGTTCCATCCGGGTGTCCCTTGACACCTCAGTAGTTTTTTTTTAAATTGTTATTATGGAGTAATAATGGACTTACTGATACAGAATGAGTGTTATTCTAAAACAAAGACCAGAAATGGCCAACGGAACTTCATACTTACATAGATATAACAATGTAGATAGTTAAGCGACTATGACAATAAAAATAAATAAATGGTTCTGAATAGTTATGTTAAAAATGGTACCGTCGAAGTGACCTGATGATGATGATGGAGCCGGAAGATAGGCACCGGAACTCCGTAGTTAATCAATGTGTCCTACCCATGTTTGGGCTTATTAAAATTGTCATGAGATGCACTTTGGCTGTAAGGTACTATCGAACTGATTTGATGATGATTATGGAACCGGAAGTTAGGCACCGGAACTCCGTAATTAATCAATGTATCCTAGCCGTGTTTGGGCTTATTGGAATTGTCATGAAATGCACTTTGGCTATAAAATACTATCGAAGTGACCTGATGATGATGGAGCCTGAAGATAGGCACCGGAACTCCGTAGTTAATCAATGTATCTTAGCCGTGTTTGGGCTTATTAGAATTGTCATGAGATGGACTTTGGCTATAAGGTACTATCAAACTGATCTGATGATGATAGATAACCCTATAGTAATCCAATCGGGCGTTGAATTTGGTCATGAACTTTGAAACTCGATAAAAATAATTTGTTCGAGCTTAGAATATAGGTTATAATGACACGTATGACATCGTAGTGCAATTCAAGTATAGTACAAAATAAAACAATATCTTTTTTTTAATATAATGTATAGGCTCGCGTTTGACCACAATCTCACCTGATGGTAAGCGATGATGTGGCTGACGATGGAGCACGCTTGCCTATATCTTCGAGTACCAAGATAAATTAGGACACTTTTCACTACATGTTATAAAACAAAGTCCCCCGCAGCGTCTGTCTGTCTGTCTGTTCGCGATAAACTCAAAATTTACTGCACCGATTTTCAAGCAGTTTTCACCACTCGATAGCGTGATTCTTGAGGAAGCTTTTAGTATATAATTTGTTAAGTTTTTGTATGTATTTTTGTGTACAATAACGGGGAAGATGTCGGGAAAAAATAAGCCGTCTGGGAGCTTTTAACGAAAACGCTGCCTAAACCCTTTAAGATATAACAAAATAATGTATCGTGGAATTGTGTATCTTATATAGGTCTACAGAAAAGTCCTCGGTGGCATATGTCTATCTCTTAAGGTTAACATAATATATCCATTTTACTACTTTTAAAAATTGGCATTCATGAAGCGTTTATTGGAAAGCTATTTACATAATTACGGTATTAATTCTTATCAAAATAAGTTACTTCGCGTTCAAAACTATATCAGTATCTGTAAATTACTTTTTGAATCATTTAAATCGGACGTACCATTAGAAAGCTTTCATAAATTTAATCATTCCCAAAATTAAATTCACGAGTTCACGAGTTCCGCTCTTCAGTAGCTACGCATGACGCGCTCATTGATCCTCCCCCCGCACCGTTTTGCCTACTGTTTCTTTAGCTAATAAGCCAAACGACAATAACGCACGACTGATGACTGTGTTTTCTTTTGGATGTTGTTGAAAAGTTATAATTGCATTTTTGTTTTGTGTTTGTTTTCTTAACTAACACAACACCAACAATGGTAGTATATGTGAATTAAGGTAGTAAGAATTACGCTGCTCACGCGTGTAAAATAGAGGTCCAAAATTTATGGGAAATAACATTAGGTTAAGCCACGCGGGCGAAGCCGCGGGCAAAAGCTAGTGTATTTATAAATCAATTTTTCCTGTTACCATTTTGATATACAAGGAATTAAAGTTGCCACAATATCATGATATCAAATCAAAGATGATTTATTCATCTCCCAGTTACATGCTTTCAAATTATTCAGTCCCATACAATCTTTTCACACAAATACAACACAGAAATTGGCTATGCTACAAATAGGGTCTGGATAGTACACATAACGGCTAAATCCGTTGTATATTTTACCATATAATTATTAAAAAAAAAAAGTTTTTCAAAAAAAAATAACCGATTTCACAAAAAAAAAACACTAAAACCATCAAAATAATTTTAATTTCGGAAGTCGGTGTTAAATAAGGAACAAACAATATCGAGAAACACAGACTTCCGAAATTAAAATTATTTTGTTTGTTATGTATAAGTCAGTCATATTTCGGTTATATTTTTTTTGGAAAAAGCTTTTTATTTCACACTTTTTAGTTGTAATACACTTACTTACAGCCAGAGTACCTTTTTCTCATGACAATTCCAATTAACTCAAACCCTGCTAGGATAAATTCATTGTTTTATTATGAAGCTTCCGTGTCTACCTTGCGGCTCCATCATCATCATCAGATCAGTTTGATAGTACCTTATAGGTACGTGTGGCGGAAAGTGTGGCGCATCTCATGATAATTCTAATAAACCCAAACACGGCTAGGATACATTGATTAATTACGGAGTTCCGGTGCCTATCTTCCGGCTCTGTCATCATCATCAGGTCACTTCGATGATACCATTTTCAACATACCTATCCAGAACTATTCATTTATTTGTATTATCGTAGTCGCATAACTATGTTCATTGTGATATCTGTGTGAGTATGAACTTCCACTGGCCATTTCTGGTCTTCTTCACCAGTTCCACTTCATCAAATGTAATTTTTTAAGTGTAAATGCTTAAGTCTTTGATGAAAATACCAAAAGAACTATACAGTCGCTTATGATATTTGAGGAGTTCCCTCGATTTCGCCAATATTCCATCATCAGATCCCGACTTGGTGACTATGAGACCATTTGGGAAGTATACCCTTTCCAACAAAAAAAGAATTTTTCAAATCGGTCGGCAAGCAACGAAGTTATGCGCGAACATACATAAAAAAAAATTCAATCATCCAAATTGAGAACCTCCTCCTTTTTTAGAAGTCGGTTAAAAATACATAAGTATTCATAGTTTTAACTGTACTTTACGATTAGATCGAATATTAAATTGGAAATAACTACTTGCTTGAGACATCGTACAAATATTTATTGAGTTTGAAGATTTAATTCATGTCGGAGAGGGGTTGTGCGTTGTACCTAATTGTCTGATAAAATTAATCTCAAATACCCATTTGATTTTGTTAAATATAATATTTTTAAAGAAATAAGCCTGGGAAATAATCGTAGGTTTACAAAGAAATTGGTCGTTATTACCCGTAACGATATGGCAACTACTTATTTTTGCTATACGAGTAGTACTCGAAACTGGATAAGCAGGCAATTACATATTGCCATATAGTAATACTGATACTAAAAATCAAACAAGCTTGACTCAATTAATACTTACTAAGAAAAATAAAATATTACCTCAAATATCAAGACATGTTCGGTTAAAGTATAAATTTGAACGAACAATGGGCTCTATGTGTGCGTGCGCGTAAGGTCGATGTATTGCGACCAAGATACCTAAATTCGAGCGAGTGAATCTTGCTCACGCGTCCTTAAAGAAATTAATTTCGTACATGCGTAAATTAATACGAGTTTTGAAAAAAAGGTACTTATTTTTTTAATTTTATCGATACAAATCGATAGTGTTTCATGTACCGGATCGACCCTCCACGGGATAAAAACGATTAAAATTTAGCGGTGTATAAAAATCAATGCCACTTTTCGTTGTAATTTTATGACTCAAGAACGGGCTCACCTATCCAAACCAAATGGTTAGGCTTTGTTCGGACTATTTAGAAGATGGTTTATGTGAAGTTTGGTAGGGTAGAGTAGGATAGGGTAGGGTAGTGTAGGGTATAGTAGGGAAGAGCGGGAGCAAAGCCGCGCGGGCAAAAGCTAGTATTGTATAAATATTAATACACCACAACCAATATGCTTTTGTTTTCTTTCTTCTCTGTCCAATCCATACAAACATTTTCTGTAAAAAATCACATTAAGCGATAAGACCGTTCATTGTTACACCCTATATTTAAAATCATACCGTAATTTTTTATGGTGTACAATAAAGGGTATAAAATATAAACACCTATTTATCACGTTACATCTGTACCGTCGGGCCTTACCATGACGGTTTTAAAATGTCTGGCGTGTGAGGAAGAGGGCTTTTTGCAATCGTACAATAATATTATTGGACTTTTCACGTTGTCAAAGCAAAGAGGCAATTTATTTAAACTTTATGTACTAACATGTATGTGGTACATATGCGGACTTAATGTAAAATGTTATAATTTAAAAAATAAAACATTTCATAGTGGTACTGAACTGGACATGTCTGCCGCATGCCGATTGAGCGGTGGGCCAGTAAAACACAAAGTTGGTGCTCTGAAATCGCACTATGAGGTTGTGGCAGACCAAGAAGATGGCAGGACGACTTGATGCCTTCCTTAGGAATTGGCAAGAAGTGGCTCAAAGCTGGAAATAATGGAAGGAATGGAGGGAGGCCTTTGCCCAGCAATGGGACAGTATAGGCTAGATATAATAATAATAATAAGAAAATTATGTTCTAATTTTAAAATTTATCCTATATAAAGTTGAGGAACTATAGTATGGGCCTATGTAAATGATCCTCTTATCTTCAGGCCTGTTCAGAGTTCATGAGCGCGGCGGCGGCGTCGAGCGCACGCATGAGTCGCGCGCTTCAACATGAGCGGGAACAGAAGATGAGGCTTCAAGAGGTCGTGGAACAACTTGCGAGGCAACACGACAACTTGGAAAAGACTGTCACCGCGCGTAGTACCTCACAGCCTGGTCAGTATATCAATTTTTTTAGCTTTATTGTGATCTCTTCCAAGGTTAGGTGGACCTAGGTTGTCAGCTGCTCATTCACACTTTTTGGCGAGTTTTTTTTAGAACGAATGCCTTTTTTTGAGTTAGGAAATCATCAAATAAAATCCTCCCACTCTAAGTAAAGCAAGAGAGTGTCAGACTTTTGCTGACTAAACCCTGTTTTCCTTCAATTGTCCCTTGCGTTCCAGGGCACAGTAATTCTTTCAAACAATCTCGTACCCCACATTGAATGGCTTATCTTTACACAGTATAAAACACAGTCACTTTTCAAGTCTGTCTGTTAATTCACTAACTCCTCTTGTACCACACAACGTCTCGAAAATCACATTAACATCTAATGCGATCTTCAAGAAAAAGCAAGAAACGAGGAAGGTAATAAAGTGTGTAGGGTGACTATAAATTCGGAAGAACCGATCCAAAAAAATTAACACAAAGGAAATTCAAAGATTCAAAGCAGTTTATTTCAAATAAACCAATTACAGGCACTTTTGAAATAACAAGAAGTCAGTCAGACAGAATAAAGATGCTAATTACACATTCCAAAGAGTAGATCTCTAAGAGGAATGTGTAAGAAACGCCATGCACACTCTTTTTCAATCATATTATGAATAACGGTAGCTTCTTTTACTCGCTTTGCTCGTTCACTCTACCACCGTAATCCCCTTCTAACTAATCTGTCCGTGTCGAGGTCCCCTAAAATTCCGAGCTCGCTTCGCTAGCATTAGAATACACACTAATTTTAATTTTGACAGTTGTCGATTGTGACCAACCATTTTTGTTGTTATTCGGCTATTATTGAAACTAAAACTTTCAAAGCGGCGTCGTATTGACGATGCGCCGTTTTATATATGGGCTGCACGTCACTAAGTTGCTTTGACGAATGCGAAGAGTGCATTCAATGCGGCGTACTTTATTCTAGCCGAATTGAAATCCGGTTAAACGAAAACCGCATTACATTACAGCGACGTTTTTCAATCTAACGCAACAACTTCTAATACGGCGTGTACGCGATACGGCTGACATATAATTATACTCAAACCTTCCTCGCTTATTGCTGTTTTCTATTTATTGATGAAAAGCGCATCAAGTGAAGTCGTGTTGGTCACTAGTTATAATAATTAAGTGGTATGTCGAATAGAAGCGCGAACGTGTGATGAAAAATTTATGAGACACTAATTACAATCTGTTGAAGACCGTTGTGCAGTCCACCGCCAAGAAAACCGCCAGAAAATGATAATTCCAAAGTAGGCATCTATTTTTGATGATAACATGCATGGCTTTGCATCTAGAAGAACAGAAGATGGTAGACACTTTGGCGCAACCTTGAGACACACAGTTTTCTTTTTTTTATCTTAAGTTTCTACATGTTGTTTCTACACTATGTGTGCCAAATAAAATATTTTTATTTATTTCTTTCTTCGTTTTCTAGTCAATCAATCTGTCTTGCCTTTGCCAATTACTTTACGGTTTATTTCCATCCAACCGCATGCTGAATAGGTACTTGTTTTTTATATGGAGGGTCTGTCTGCGTACCTAGTATGTACCCAATCAATTATTATTGTAATAAACTAGCTGACCACTGTTGTCCTTAGTAATGAACTGTCAAACGCGCGAATTGTCAAACGCTCAAAGGATAAATAGTCGTAGGGTAATTTTTTAATTTTCGGCACAATTTTCTTAATTTTTCTCTCCGTAAGTACCTCAGATAACAACAAAAACAGAATTAGCGAAATTGGTGCAGCTGTTCACGCGTGATGTCGTGACCAAGGAAAATAGGGCATTCATTTTTATCATAAATATAGTTTATTACTAAAAATACAATAACAATAACAATAACTTAGTGAAAAAGAAGGATGTGATGTTTTTCGTATGTAACTATATATCTATTTCTTTGGCTGAATTTCCATAAATAAGATACCTACCATTTTCGCCTTGACACCCCTTTATAGGCTATATGGATTTAAAAAAATCCAGTTGGTGCCTGCCATTAGGTAAGCGTCATCGTATTTTTTCGTGACATGGTTAATTGGTTAAGTGACGTCTTCTTCTTCTTCGAATCTTGAGGAGACGAATTGGAACGTCAAAGCCATTTGAAAAAAAAAGCATTGTTAAAATATACACGGTGCATCAAACGAGTTTAATAAGTTTGAGACTAAAACCCACAGTATTCTTTCAGCGACCCTTTGCAAGAGCTACGGTATCTTCTTCGAACAATCCGCAGCCCTCGCAGACATCGACGCTAACTGGCCCTGTCAATGTCACAATGCGCCTTCGATCCGGGCTAGGCCCTTGTCAGACGGCCGGACGGCGAGCTAACCATCCGCCAGTCCGCGTCTACGGTGACCGGAAATCGCTCAGCGACTCTAGACGCGAGGGGCGTCTTCGGTCGGTGAGGCTTGTCGTCGCCTCACGATTCCGACCGCTTCATTTGCTCACATTACTGGTTCGCATAAGGAGGTGACGACCTCCTTTTCCCTCTCGCGTACCATAGCTTAAACTAGGACCGAACGCGAGAGGTCAATCGGGGTAGACCTCCAATGTATGCTCTACCATGCCCTCCGGAGTATCCGCACACTGGTGATACTTGGGCGAGATTATTTTGCGTATTACCACTTTTTTTTTCGATTTACCTTATTCTAAACTGGCTTTTGCCCGCAGCTTCGCCCGCGTACATAAAATAGTCTATGTTACTCAGGAATAAAGCAGCTTTCTTGAAAAAATTTTAGCAATCGGACCAGTACTTCCAGAGATTACCTCCTACAAACAACCGGACTGGGGCTGCTTTCAAGCGGCTCCTGCCCAACCTTAGGGGTCCAGACGCCTCCTGCCGGAGGCTCTATGCAGGAATCGTTCGGTCCGTGGCCCTTTATGGGGCGCCAGTGTGTGCGCCGTCGCTGCGTCAACCGAAGGCCCCGCTGAACACATGCCAGGAGGTCATGGCAATACGGATGGTGCGGGGATACCGCTCGGTTTCCCGCGAAGCAGCGAGACTCCTTGCTGGCCTGCCACCATGAGATCTGGAGACAACAGTCCTTCCACACATGCACTATTTGCGTGTGGAGATGCAACGCCGGGGCGAAAGTCCTCCGCTGCAAAAGCGACTGGCGGCCATGCTGAACGCATGCCAGAGGGTCATGGCAATACGGTTGTTGCGGGGATACCGCATGATTTCTCGCAAAGCGGCGAGCCTTCTAAATAATATAATAATAATAATATTCCACAACTATCACACAGTGCCGTCTAGTCCCAAGCTAAGCAGAGCTTGTGTTATGGGTACTAGACAACTGATAAACATACTTATATATTTCTAAATAAATACATATTATAGATAAATTACACCCAGACACAGAACAAATGATCGTGCTCATCACACAAACATTTGTCCTGGGTGGGAATCGAACCCACGACCTCCGGCATAGCAGTCAGGGTCACTAACCACTAGACCAACAGGCCTGTCAGGCCTGTCAGGCCTTCTGGCTGGCCTACCACCGTGGGATCTGGAGGCAACAGTCCTTGCACACATGCACAATATGCGCGTGGAGATGCAACGCCGGGGTGAAAGTTCGCTGCCGCGACAGGTCACGGCATGGCGGACAGAGCTCCGGCGGGATCTCATGGTGAAATGGCGTAAGCGACTATCGCAACTCAGTGCTGGGCACGCCACAATTATGACGGTAAGTCCCCTCTTCGAGGCGTGGCTGGAAAGACCTCACGGCGTCTTCACCTTCCGCATGACGCAGGTTCTCACCGGACATGGTAAATTCGGGAGGTTCCTGCTCTGGATTCGTGCGAAAGTGACGCCCGGGTGTTGCCACTGTGCGGAACGCCCGGAGGACACGGTGGAGCATACAGTGGAGGTGTGCTCCGCTTGGGCAGAGCATCGCCGTGTCTTCGTGGGGGCGATCGGCG
Source organism: Mythimna ferrago (assembly GCA_910589285.2). Taxonomy (NCBI): domain Eukaryota; kingdom Metazoa; phylum Arthropoda; class Insecta; order Lepidoptera; family Noctuidae; genus Mythimna; species Mythimna ferrago. The sequence goes on along the minus strand of OU342690.1, from coordinate 18,851,806 downwards.
GCGGCGATCTCTCGCGCCGGGCCTCAGTACAGGCCATGGTCCGGAGTGAGGAGGAGTGGCAGGCCGTCGCCTCTTTCTGCGAAGCAGTAATGCTAGCAAAGGAGGAGGCCGACCGCATCAGGCAACGGCACTCACGCTCGAGCCGCTGCCGGGATTCCAATCCCGATTTCCAGCCACTGTAGGCGCGGGCTTGCGGACGGCGAGTAATGGGTAGCTCGCTGTCCGACCGTCCGGTAACTGTCCGGACCGAGCCCAACTTGTCGACGGCGCGTACTGTTCCCGTGCGCTTCAAGGAGTTATCAGCAGCAGCAAAGGGCCCAGTCGGGTCGAAGCCTACTGGGGCCAGGGTTATCTGAAAGGGAACCTCGACCGCGGTACGAAAGGCAAGAAGAAACGGGGTGGGTTTTTTAGTCAGTAAGAGTCTGACACTATCCGGGCTCCGCCTAAGGTAATTTTTACCATAAAAAAAAACCTACAAACAAAAAACAAATTTTACCTCTGAGATGGAATAATCTACACTAATATAATAATAGTGTAGATTATTTCATCTATGACCAAGTCAGACGCTATTTACAGCGTATTCTCACTATTGTGTTATTACCTACACAAATGTTTTTGGTAATTTTATGTCGAACTCGCACCCCTTTATTTTTTTCTGTTTGGCGAGCCATTTTCTTAGCTTTTACTTAGAAAACAATCTTTACTCCAGAAAACCCTGACCCCTGTTTGACATGACGAGCTTGAAATATTGACCAATCCATGAGTGAAATGACCTCGTTTGACCTCTTCTTTTATTAAATTACAAACTCTTGCTTTGTCGTAATGAGTATTTAGGCGGTTATCACACTGCCATGCACCATGCAGCGTAGCGCGTGAAAATGCACCTACGCACGTACTTGCGGGTGTGCAGATCTGCATCATCGTGCGGGTTTTTTACACACTCACGCGCGTAGGTGCGTTTTGTAAATTCACGCAGGCACGCACTCATTTCATACAAAATCACGCACGCGCACGGTACTACGAGACTCAGTGTACCATACATTGCGTGTCACCGCGCACCCACGCGCATGTTTCTCCGCATGTAGGTGCATGATCTGCATGTGCGTGGTTGCATTTTCAGTGTGTTGGACTGTGCGTGTTTTCTATAAACGGAGATACTTAGAAGCGTTAACGTTAAGACACGTATTCACGCACTACGCTGCGGGGTGCGTGGCAGTGTGATAACCGCTTTAGGATGTCTTCAATTTGGTTTTCTGATCATAATTTATAAAAACGAAACTTTTTTGTAGTATTACATTTTCATCCCTCAATCAGCTTTAGAATTTTAAATAGACACATTGAAAACTAATCATTCGATTTGTTAAGCCCCGTGCTACCCATTCTAAGGAATTGTAATAACCCTCTAGCGGCGACGCGATCGTACTAATCGAGAGTGGAAGCTGAATCATGTATCTACAGATGACCTAGAGCAGGGGCGCCGGCTTTTAGAACACCTCATGGGTGCTCAATACTTATTTGATAATGATTCGAAAAAGGGGCGAAGTGGGAGAAGAGAAACTGACACCGGCGCGGCGACAGTAACTGGCATCTGGCATCCGGTGTCCGCATCATTATTAAATAATAATAAACATCACACACATTATCCTAGTCCCATACTAAGGTTTTCCCTTGTAGGTACTATGGAAACCAGGAACAACGAAGGTATCACAAATACCCAGAACCAACACAAATATCTGTTGCATCAACGAATATTTGTGTTGCTGCGGGAATCGAACTCGCAATCTTTGCGTCTCAACCGGCGCTCTAAACCACTGCGCTAAACGGATCATCGGGTACCTAATGAAAAAACGCCCATCCCGTTTCTTGATGTCTATTCTTAGAGGTGCCCGGCACCCACTCTTTATTTCTCATGGGTGCTCGAGTCCCCAAGCACCTATGGAGTCTATAGGCGTAATCTAGAGGCGCGCTACTTTGTTATTTACATGGAATAACAAAGCAGCGCTGCAGCCGCGCCGCCGTCGCGCGTCATTTGGCGCCATATAGCAGTATCATTATATCGGCGCTAGGGCCCCGCATGGAAGCAATTTATGTCGGATGTCACACAGCGGTGATATGAATAGGTCGCTTTAAATTCGAATTCACTTTTAGAACGATTCCGAATCTCATCGAATAGTTGCCAACGCATAATTCTTTTGTGGAATTAAAAACTTTAAAGTGAATGAACGAAAAGAATGAAATGGAACACACACGTCAAACGTAAAACGGAACGTGTCGCTTCGTGACGGATGAAAAATCGAAAAGAAATTAGCGTTTTGGACTAAAAAAATTAACTTAATTTCAGTCGAAATTAATCTAACATCTAAGAAGTGTGTGTGATACTAAATCAAAAATGTACAATCAAAAATAAAACTACCTTATTTCGGTACGTAAAGTGTAAAGCAAAACGATATACCTAATAATTTGTCATAGTACTATGTATTGTAGACAGATTTTTTGGTGGTTTTCAAGGTTGTTGTTTTTCAGTTCAGCGTATTACAGTTTGTAATTGGTTGTTCTCTATTCGTTTATTTAATTACCGCGTATCGCGACTGAAGTGTTGTCATTTGGCAGTGCAGTATTGTGTTAGTTCTGCCTAGTAATAACTAAATCACATTGATGTACGCGTCTATTGTGATCTTGGCCTTGTAAAGCTAGCTTTGCGTTATTTATTATCCTTCTTAAGCATAAAGCAATGATAAATTGACATCTCCATAACAATACAACATAATGGGCGGTAAGTGGAATTAGATATTAAAGAACACATCATCACTGAATGCTATGTAAAGGCTAGCTTTCCAGTTATTTCATGGGGTTATTATAGTGACAAAACGATCATCATACACTATAACATGTATGTAATCACTTGCTGGTAGATAGGCCAATTTGATGGTATACTCTATGTATGCTTCATAATTAGGTACATGTAGGAGTAAATATCAGCAAAATTGGGTAATATACAAAATGTTTAGTAATTGTTCAGGCAGGTTTTTATAACTGTTGCCTACCAGTAACTTTGATGTTTGTAAATTTCCCACAGACACGGTGAGAGTCAGTTATGTCCAAGCATAAATAAATCAGTTGAGCATGCTTTGATCAGCTTGTGCATGCTTACAATAAAATAGTGTTTTCTCATTGTAGGTTAAAACTTTTTGGTCATGCAAGAAAGAAATGACTAGTTTAACAGATTGGTGTTATGCTAATTTGAATTATGTCTATGAAAGAATCGTAGCAACATGGACTGAGCAAAGTGATGTACCTATTTATTCATTGCTTGTTATGTTGTTTATTTGCATTCTAGAAATACATTATCGCAAAACCATAGTCTGCAACATATTGTTTTTATGTTAATTAGTAATAAACAATATTTATTTATTTTTATATTGATATTCGTTTGTATGTTATTAGTAATTAGTATACATAGAATTTCTTATCATCACCACTTTTCTGTAATGTTTAGTTTTCAAAGAAATGTGTTGATTGTTAAATAAATCAATAGGTTTGTATATAGGGATGATTAATATACTGTTTGTTGTGACCAGTTAGCAAAGTCAATAGTTAAGCATATAGTAAATTACTAATAAATTGATAGTTGGCATTGTCACAAGTCATTAAAATGGAATAGATTGCCCGAATGGCCAGTAATGTGTAATAAGATAAAAATGACTAATGTTTGCTTATATAGTTTATTTATGTAGATTATTGAAATATGTATCTAAAGTTATTATTTTGAACCAGCTTTTATTAGAACTAACTATTCATAAATTCTTCTACACTGATAACTGATAATGAAATAAATATAATTAATAGGAGCCTACTCTCCATAACAAATATGCTTACAAATACTACATTAATCAATTTGTTAAGCTTTGATTGTCTTATTCACATTCAGGAATGATGCTTTGATTGTCTTATTGATAAGAATGTCCTCTATGTGAGTGTTATTGTATGTTGTGTTTTGTGTGCAGGAGGGAACGGCACGGGTCAAGGCAACGAGACTGAGGATGAGGACCACGAGTTTTTTGATGCAGTGGAAGAAGGTGTCTCTACAAACATGGATGACAAAACATCATTTGTAATTAAAGTTCCTGTAAGTCTGCTGTTTAACTCTAACCACATGTGCAGAGTACATCATGTGACTCATCAATAATAATTGCATGTTGTTCTTACTTCAATATACTTAGTCATTTTTCATTAGCATTATAAAAGCAAAAGTTTGTATGTATGTGTGTGTGTATGAATGAGTAAATCTTCATGCTAGCTAAATGGATTTGAATGAAATGTGGCATATGGGTAGGCAATGTACTGGATTAGAACATAAGAATACTTTTGTCCCAAATGTTAGTGTAAGGACTTCGGAGACGAGGAATTTGATTAGGAATGAAGGAATTTAATTTTGTGTTGTTACTTCGTTTAGAAATAGGTATGTACAAAAACAAAAAACGTTGATAATAAAAGGTTTTTTTTACTTAGGGAACAATTAGAACAAGTTACCTTGGAATATGTTTTTACTTTCATGCAGATAAAGTTGCTGGCTAAGCTAGTTGTTACTATAAAGTACCCATGTTAAAAGTCAGTCCAAGTAAAACAATTAAAAAAAAACATATGGTAATGTTAAGTTTATAAAACAAACACAATTTGGCCATAAACATATATTGGACTTATCTTTGTTTACAAACAGAAATTGAATATCTTTATCTTATCTACACATGAATCTTAAAGCAACACATTAGTTGTAACATTGACATTCTGTATTAATAATATTGTTTATAGTGACTGATATCTAGAACTAACAATTTATTAGTTTAGTTCACAAATAGTGTAAATTGTTGTCAGAAGTTGTTCATCAGTATCCTGTGAGGGTTGTTGTTTCACAGTGAGTCATGCTCGATGTTCATTGTCTTGTGTGTGACTTTACAGGTAAATAGGAAAAACAAAGTAAAAAGCGGTGAAAGTTCCGATGAGTCTGAGGGTGAAACCGTCACTGAGACTCAACAGGTCAGTTGATATTTAATTCTTTGTTTTTATGCTTCATCAATAACTATCATGAAGCTGAGGAACTACTAAGGTATCATGTTGTGATGCTATTCTGTATCGTCTGCTAAATAAAAATAAACAGGGTTATATAGTTACAGTGCTAATAATACGACACTAAATTTAGCAGTTGTTAAACCACATTTAAAAATAGATTTTACTTTCGGAGAGAATGTACATTGCATGAATTAACATAATTATGTAACTTGAGTTGGAAAGGCATTAATGTGGTATTAATATATACAGTGTAAATTAGATTATATTGATTAGGAACTGGCAGAACAACTTAAGTTATTTGTAAATCAAAACTTGATTGCATCTCACAGACGTTCACAGATACTGGAATAAATACATTCACAATTGTCAAACAAAGCAGCTGTTGCTCTTGTCGTGTTTAACCAAGTGTCCGCTGTTATGCAAAGCCTTAATGTTGCTGTAACTGTAGAAAAAAGCTAGTGTTCACCGAGGTATTACTTAGTTAATTCAAATCAAATAAATTATCTTCCTTTTAACGCTCTATGATCTTTAAAACGTGTATGATGTGGAGACCTTGTGTTTTTGACTAATCTTAATATTATTGTTGAATGAAGGTAATTTTCGTGGAAGACAAAGAGCGACCGGAAAGTGCAGTGATATGCGGATGTGATACAGCTTTGGAAGGCGGAGTCGCCGTGCCGAAAGCAGAGGATATTATAGTTTGGGTGAGTATGCTTGCTACAATAAATTCTGACTATAATGAATAATGAGCCCTAGTTCAATTCATCACAACCATTGGTAAAAATAAATGATATTTATTTTGCAGAGGTTTTAAAAAACACGTAAATTAATGAGTACCGTGAACAAACACGGAAACAAACTCGAGAGGTCAAAGTCCATACAGTAAACATTTAATTGTTAAATAATTTGATAACCATGCAGGTGAGGACCTCTGTGTGTGCAGTCAGCGACACACATCTGGCGCGTTTGCAGCCTTATTTAGTGCAGTCAGCGACACACATCTGGCGCGTTTGCAGCCTTATTTATTTGAGCATTTAATTAATTTAGATACTGATAGATGAGATAATTAAGTACAAACTTGAATTTAGAACTAGGCAGACAGCTAGACAGTAGCTATTGCTCGCCGTCTGCAAGCCCGCGCCTACGGTGGCCGGAAATCGGGATCGGAATGCCGGCGGACTAATTAGTGAAATGGTTAGATTTCACATAAATAAGGTATTTGGGGTTTCGGTAGGAATCTGAACCGCATATATTCTTGTAATCTACTTATAATTGAGATTGAATTTTATTATGCATTTTGGGTTCCTAAATCTTTATCTAATGGTTCCGTGGTTCTTGAAAATTATCAGACATGTGTATGAGAAAGGTCTCATCTATGAAAAAAAGTGAACCGCAGCCGAGGAGTTGCGTCTGTTCGTCTCAAGCAAGCAAGAATTCGAACTGCAAAAATCTTGAAAATTGATGTCTCTTGAAGATTTTGGTTGTGACGTTTCTAAAACTTACTGGTAGCCATTCAAAATACCTCGCATGACCACGAACTTCTGCAGGAGTGTGAATACCAATTTGTAAAGACAATAGTGGAATAATTTTTGTCTTTTCTAAAACGTAGAAAACGAGACTGCTAATCAGTACTTTTTCTATTCTGTTTCATAATTTAGATGGGTACTTAATTAAAATAGATATTTTAATCATGGTTAGTGAGTGATAGATAACGTTACTCGAAATTATTATTAACGAGATAGGGTTAAGTGATTTTATCATTCATTTCGGCTCGCTTAATGAGGGCAGGTCATGGCGCATTATTTATTAGCCAATCTGCAGTGGTAACGGCTGACTGTCCAGCTTTCACCGGACGTACGTTTAAGTATCAACACGTGGAGGCTAATAATGTCATGTACTCAAGAGACAAAAATGAAGGAGCACTCAATCAAAAAACAACTAGGCCAACTCGCTTATAGTTTTTTTTAGACTTAGTCCCACACTAGTAATTACTCTCGTATCGTAGGTGCGATCACAGACATGTAACCTCACATACACGAGACACCCAGACCCGGAACACCTATCTGTGGGCCGTACAAATATATGTTCCGTGCGTATCGAATTCCTGATCCACAGTGCAGCAGCCAACCATTGCGCCAACTGTGCCGTCAAATTATACTAGTCTTATAATTCTATTAGAAAATATACCCCTGACTGTAATTACCCTAAAATATAAAATTTAGTAACGCGTCCCCTAAAAGTAAAATATTCTACTGCATCCCAATGACTAAGGTTGTTGGCGTTCATCCAATAAGACTTTAGATAAAAATGGTTGGACCCACATTGGGGCCAAATGTGCCATAAATAATAAAATGTCATAAATAACTTGTAACTTTGACTTTGTTACGGCAACCTAAATTGCAAAAATAAAAAACGAGATGCGCTCGAAAGACGATTTTTAAACGTTTCTGTTAAAACGAGAGAATGAAAAGCTATTATTAGAAAGAATTGACATATGAATACCAATGGTGAGGAAAGTGCCAACTTACCTGTGATGAAATGTAGCGCGTCAAACAACTCGTACAATAATTACGTGACCCGGTACAACGTTCGTGTACTCTATTAATTATCTGCACGAACTTGGTAACAACAAACATAGAACTTGTAATGAATGAAGATCCATAATTACGGGCATGGCTTTCGAGAATAATTCTCTCAACATTAAACCCAAGCAAACGCCGGCGTTCGCTCTCTCATTGTCTTTCTATTGTGTCTCTAACTACGGAAAAAAAAAATCAACTAACATTTATGAAAAGCTCGAATGGCTCATACGTAAAGTCTGCGAAACTTATATGAAGCATGTAAATATCTCAATGTGTCCAAATTCATTATTTTATGATGTTAGCATTCGCCGAATTGTTAAACGTTGACCAGTATTAGATCGGCAGGTGCCTGTTGCAAATAGTTAACCTGCACGAACCTGCCGACTGCCGTCTACGAACAGCTACAGCCAAAATTACCATTATCAATATTATATAAGGTTTCATCATCGTCACCATTGCTTGTAATTGTTTGCATCTAGAGCTCAGCGTCACAAGTTAAGGGCCAAGCGCCCGAAAAGTGCCATAAAACAGTGATTTTCTGAGGCCTACTCCTCCGTAACGGCTAGGTCAATTGGTTTGAAAAAAATATATGTTTATTATAGATTAATGAACAATAATATCAACATTTGATTTTTTCGTGCAATTAATACTTTTGTCAAAACAAAATATTTAGCAATTTCGCAACTTTTCGCAACTTTTTCCTACTCCTTCGAAACGGCTTGGACCTTTAGAAACATTTTTACACATAAAAATTGGTGGTTAAATATTCTTCAAAGTGAACATTGCATATGTAAATCAATCAATATCTCGCAGAGAAAATGGATTTAAAGCGCTTTCCGGGCGCTGCTGGCCGCAAATAAATGCACAGATTTGCGTACTGCCGCCTAGGCGAGTGCGAGAGTTGCGTTCACATAATTTCGGTCAGATGGTTCAAGGGACTATACGCCTTAACATTTAATGTGATATCTATATTGCATTGCTCGAAGAAAGATAATCTTAACTTATTAACCTGTATGTTAAAAGAAAATCGAACGTATTCGAGGCAGGTTCCTCAAATTTTTGAGCTCCATTCATTAGTTTTTTCACCTTTGATTTACTTTTCTTTTTGTTCACTCGCTCTTTTATTCTTATTGTTAAAAAAATTGTGTTTGGTAGATCTTACAGAGTCTAGTTCGAGTATGGGTCGAATCAAGTTGGCCACCCCTGATGTAGATAGATTATGTGCATAATTTGTTAGTTAGTTATAAGCTTTGGATGTAAAATGATAACACTTTTCATTGCCTTACGTAAGCCTTTCAAAAAAATACTCGTAACTAGCCTTGTCACCGTGAGTCGCTCTTCAGAACCTCAAAGCTTGTTTAGTTGATTTCTACATCGTTAGGTGATTAGCATATTAAAGGATGCCGTAAGTTAGTGCCATTAGCGTTTTCAGACATAATTATGCGAACACTCAAGCATTGTTTGGAAATACATACTTATGATGACCTGCAGAAAGATAAAGAAACAGTAAATGCAGAGCGCCTGCAAGATGGTCTGGTCAGAAGCAAATTAAAAAAACTCAAAGTACAAAAAAAATTCGCTGTCTAAAAAGTATGAGACAAAACCACTTAATGAAGTTTACAGGATAATTGCAGTCGCCCTTTCATTTGATACCTACCTTTGTTTTTAAAATGTCCGTCTCTCACCAAATTTCTAAAAAGAAGAGTGGCGTAACAAATTTTCCAATGAAAAAAACTTGGACGGTAATACTTACCAAACACTGGATCGTCTCCAAACGCTTCATATCTTGGAGTCGCGAAGTATATCATCGTAAACCTAAGAAGTCGATCTATTTAATGTTTTCTAAAGTATTCGGGTTTGAGGGCGTTGTGTTCAGCTTAGTCTAACCCCGGATGCAGCTGATTACCAGTATTTTCCATGAACGACTGCTTTTCTGGGGCCTTACCATGAAGTGTGCAAATATCAGTCAGCGAGCGAGAAAGAGGGATGGAGGTACATACCCTGCATAGCTCCATTCCTTTGACAGTTCTGTTAAGGTCATTAAAGGATCGCGTTAAGAGCTCGTGATAGGGCCTAAATCGAGCGACTCAAATACACAGTGAGGGAAGAAATGTGTCTATAATTGTTTGTATGTTTACAGCCGCACGTGATGCACACCCAGATGTCGCTGATCGACGGGCACCCGCGGCGGATGCGCGTGCCCGACAAGCCCAACTACCCGCTCAGTCTATGGTCCATCATGAAGAACTGTATAGGTTTGTGTCATCTATTCACTTAGGCCTACTGTCCACGGACGCGTAGCTTCATACGCGTCTGCCTGCGTGAAGCTTACTCTCTTCTCCATTGGAATGACGCACCATGCTTTTGAAGTTTCATAAGGCGGTTTAATGTGAAAGAAATATTTTAGATTTAAATTTTCAGCAGAATTTATTACTAGTGTAGGTACCTATTTGTGTAAGAGGCAATGCTCTCTACAAAACCGAACTGTTTTTATAAGAAACGAAAAGAAAGAATCTTGAGGAATGTAACAGTCAATGACCAATCAGCTGTGACGTTGGCCTTGATCGTCATTTCGAAGACTAGTTTTGCGGCTGGAATTATCCGAGTTTTTACCTAAAAATCTTTTACTATCTAAAATTGGAAACTGCTGTACAACCAACATCTAAACTAATATAATAAATGTTGGTACATAATATAAAATATATATAATTAATTAAGCCACAGAAGAAGCTATATATTATCTTATATAAAAGAAAACGGTTTGCGCCAAGTATGACGCATACCACAAAAAATGACTGAATTACATTGACTGGAGAGGTATAAAAAGTTAATTAATTTAAGGAAAAGAATATTTTAATTTAATCTTTAATTACCGACTGCCTTGTAGTCGAGCGATCACTAGTGCTGCAGCTGAGCATAAAGCCCTGGGTTGATTCCTGGGTCGGGCAGTGTTATTGACAAGATTTGTGACCGGTTGATACCAATAAGCGCGCCCCCGTTAAGGTGAAAACTAGGGTTCCGAGTGTGGTACAGTTGGCAATCAGCATCAGCTGTCAGAATTAGATAGATTGTGAAGCAATAATTTGATTAAGTTCATCATCATCATCATGAAGTTCAATAAAATGAAATGTCTGATTTACGCAAATCAATTTTTTATGATTTAATAATATTCCCAGTCGCTAGAAAACGAAATAAACTAAAAATATATAGTTCGGCGCCATCTAGCGAGAACATCGTCACACTCAGGTCCGCGTAGCTTTCACCTTTAGGGCCACATCTAACGGCCTGTTCACTACTTTAACGGCGAACTTGGCGGCATCGGCAAGCGGGCGCCGTTGAGCGGCGTCTCGTGGCGTGCTTCAAACATTTTCATACTTTGGTTCTTACCGCTCGCCGCCCCACGCTTAGCTACCGCTCACAGCAGCAAGGTCGTGAACGGGCCGTCACTGGCTCGCCAATGCTAGGTCATGACGTCAAAAAATTGTACGGCTAACTGTGTGACAAACAGTGGCCGGGTGAGGTACCTACACAACTAAACACCACAGAGCTGCATGCATTTTCTTGGCTGAGCGAACTAGCCGCCACGGCGTCCCAGTGGGGCAACCTTAGATATTCAAGAAGAGAAAGAGTTTAGCTTTCAATCTCATTTAAATAAAAGCCTTTTTTATTATTTTGATTTTTATCTTTAATTAGGTAAAGAGTTATCGAAGATCCCGATCCCGGTGAACTTCAGCGAGCCGCTGTCCATGCTGCAGCGGCTGACGGAGGACTACGAGTACTCGTCGGTGCTGGACCAGGCCGCTAAGTTCAGCGACCCCGCGCAGCAGCTCGCCTACGTCGCCGCATTTACAGTCTCCTCTTACGCTACTACGTCTAACAGGTACACCCTAGCAATTTTTTGTAAATATTATTCCCTTTATTTTTGTCTTATTTAAACTTAAAAAACAAACATTTTAAAAATAGTAAGTAATATGTACCTACATTAAAAAATAATATTATTATTGTTATTTTAATTGTTTTTTAAAGTCTGTGTACGATAAAAAACAATTATTGCATTCTATCTTTTCATAAATATTATAATAATTTTGGTATTTGTTAGTTAATTTCTGTATTTTAGTACTATATAATTTATTTTCTAGATTTTCAATTGATTTGATTCCACCGAAGATGTGCCCTAGTTGGTCATTCTTCCATAGTATAGCGATAACTTTATTGTGTGACAGTGCACCTTTGGGTGTGAGAGTATGAAAATAGCTAAATAGTTACCATATAGAATACTAGTTTAAAAATTCAATTAATTTTATTTTCAACAGATAAATTTAGCACAGTTGTAATAATATCTAAACTTAAAATATTATTCACTATTTTCGTTATAAATCATGTTTTATCTATGGATGTTGGTTTTTGTGTCTGCACTAGCTTCTTGAGGGGATGCAACTCGACATACATTTTCACTGTTTTTCATACAACCGCTCTTACGCGATTATGACGTTATTACACATTTATAATTAGATATTTTGGAAACACAGATCTTGGGGATATTATCTAGGGGTCTATTGAAATCATTTTGTAAATTTGTTTTAAACTAGTCCAGTAGACTTCTGAAAATGTGCTATTTTGCATCAACTTTGACACTTCATAATTTACTCAAAAATTTAAAAATTCAAAAAAGTATTACCTTAGAAGCCTTCCAAATTTTATCAACATTCTAAATGACGACAATTTTTTTCAAAAACTTTTAAGGGTTTAAAATAAACACGTATTTCCTGGAACAACTTTTGTAAAATATTCGAGTAAATCACGGATTTACTGAATGCTAACAGAGTTTTCAGGTATTGTCTTCCTTTTTCACTTTGCTTTTTCGTCGAACATCGCGTTGGATTGCGTTAGATGAAGTAACAAGCTTTTAAACTATGCTCGATGTTTACGATAGGCGAATGGGAAAACAGCCTCATAATGCTGGTCACAGCGTTTAAACTTTAACACATGATGTTGGATGAGAAAGCGTCCCTTTTAACGGCCAATCCTTATCAGAGTTGGAGCCGCGCCGACTAGTGCACCCTTAAAATGAGCTCATTATTTTATCATGCAAATGGGTGAATATACATATTTTTCAACTTTGGTGGCTTCTGTTTTCGTGAACATTTTTTGGGACCCAGGACCCTAATTCTCGCGAAAGCCGAGGAGAAGAAACTGAAGGGAAGAAACTTTCCCTAATTTTCACGAAAGCTGATGTAACGGTTTCGCCACCAAAATTGTAAAAAATTATATTCACCTAAATGTTTGTCGTTTCAGAACGAATAAGCCGTTCAACCCGTTGCTCGGCGAGACGTTCGAGTGCGACCGCATGGCGGACCTGGGCTGGCGCTCCATATCCGAGCAGGCAAGTTATCTTCTTCCATCGTTAGCACACCAGCTTTTTTCCTTATCCTAGTCTTTTGTTACTTGGTAAAGCGAATGCGTTAACACTGTCCACGGATTACATAATCTAACTATAAACATTTACGAAAACCAAAGAGAGTTAAAGAGATACAATAGAGTGGCTATCAGGAGAAATGTCTTAGGAAAACTGTCATCCTATCTCTCAGTGACGCCATCTAGCTTTGAATAGCAATCACGCGAATTAAATTTGTCAAAATTTGTATAAATTTAACTATTGCTCGGTAGGTGGCCAGGAGTTTTACCATGATATGTTAAAATGTCAGTAGTACGAACGAAAAAGGATCTAACAGTTCGGTTTAGGTCGTAAAATAGATCACGTTAAGAGCTCGTGGTAGAAGCTTCAGTGTGTGCCAGTGGCGTAGCTTGGGAAGGGGAGGGCGGGCCATGGCCCCAGGCGGCATACGAAAGGAGGCGGCAGAAAGCGCCAATTTATTTATTTGGAAAAAAAAAACTTAGATATTCGAAATTGCGAGCGCAATGTTACGTACATGCCAAGCAAATTTTGATGTCTATGTTACGTCTACCCTGATGCTGCAGCAGGTATATTGCTTTTTATTAATCCAAGTTCATTCTCTGACGTAACAATGTCGGACCAAGCTGAACCATGACTTGACACTCAGTGCGAGTGTGTTCACGCTGACGCGATTAAACACGCGCATACCGACCTTGGGCCAATGCTCGTATGCGCAAGGCAAGTGACGTGACTCTTAAGGTGTTGTGGAGGACTCAGTTTGACCACATTGGCCGAATAGGGAACAAACCCTGTTGGTAGTAAAGCGTTTTGGTCCCCGGCAAACTCGAGTGAATCGAACTTCTGCCGTCCCTCACCTCCACCACTGCTGAAACCCGACGGGTCCCTGGCTCACACCACTGAGGAGAAAGCAAACTTATTGCCTCTCTTATTGCGGAATCTTCGCGTCTGAATTCCGGTGACGCACCGCCCCCTGTTTCACCTGATGGGTACGAGACCAGTATGTCGGATATTCGTATCCATCAGAAAGACGTACGTAAGAATAAAGCTAGTGGCCCCGACGGGATACCTGCAGTCGTTCTTAATACTGGTGTTCTTAAACATAATAAACATCTAAGGGCGGCGTATTTCTGTCGACCCCAAGCGGCGAAAACCCACGCTACGCCACTGGTGTGTGCTAGGTAAGGTTAAACTTTTCAGCAATAGATGGCGCTATCATAAAATCAGCAAATGTTCTAGAACTATTCATGGAAATTGTTGAATTTTAATTAATTACTGCGTAAATACCAAGAATATTTACGAAAATAAACCGAAGTTAGGTCCAACAATTTTACCATAACAAGATTTGCAATAGCGTAATGCGCAACTCGGCATATTTTCTCAGAAAATGATTTTCTTTTAGTGCCTAAAGCGGATAAAACATGACTTGACGTATAGGGGTGTCATACTAGACTGAGCGACTTGTTACTCACAAGCAACAAGTTTCGGATTTTGACTTTTGTTCGCTATGTCCTGTCTATTGGTAGTATATATTTAATGTCTTTGACGAAAACATTGTTTTCAAAGATTTAAGAAATAAGTCGATGTCTGAAAAAAATTAAGTAGATAACTACGTACACGCTTTAATTATTATTTTTTTGTAAATTATTTGTTTGTAAAAACAAACGATTTATGTAATTATTCTAATTGAACAGGAAAAGTGTTAACAAAGCGCTTCAATGAGAACTTAAAAGGAACAATAAAATTGATAACAGATTAAAAATAAGTAATTACAATAAATAAATGAACCACAATAACTTATAACATAAATTAGATTACCAGCTAATTACTTACATATTTACATTTATATGTTAAAATCAAGTGAACGACTAGGAATTAATAAAGAGCTGATGACAAGGATAAAGTGTCAAATTCTTTGGATATTTATAGACATAATTTCGAAACTTTTCGGGATTTATAATTTGTGGGTCAAAGTTGCAATGGTGCTTACCTCACATACCAGCATTTATTTGTTCAATATGATCTTACTGCAAAAAGTGATTGCACGCATTGTACGTATCTGTACTCTTCTGGGAACTAAGTAACTAATACTGTTTGTAAATATCAGAACAGCATTCTTATTGCAAAGGTCGTAAAGAAGCATGTTCTCCAGAAATGTTCACCAACAAGGCTTAGATGATTAAATTTCCTTATTTAGTGTATGTAAGACGCAGAGGAAGAAAAGCATCTTTAATTCATGGACCTTAAGAATTTCTTTTGCACTTTTTCTAGACATTCAGAATAGAAGTAGAAGGGGTTCCGCACCGCAACTGCGTACTACAATTGAGATCTAATTAGGGCTTTGTATAGAAGTAAGTAGGTCTGTGGGTCCTAATATAAAACTCCATTTTTAATTTTGAAAATATATAGGAACATACTTTCAAAATTCGGTAATAAATAGTATAAATAAAAGGGACGACACAAATCGATTGTTGGGCAACACCTGACGTGTCAAGTATACTACCCAATTGATATCCGTTTATCAGTACGTGCTGCGTTATTTTGGAAACATGTTCCTACTATATTTAACCTCGTGGTCGAACTTATCGAAAGCTTCCTGAAAGTCAGTGCAAACTAAGTAATACCAGCATCCATAATGTTAAAAACATATTCAAAGTATACTACAATATTAGTTACACTATATCTTCTTTTAACAAAACTGTGAACAACTTTTTCAAAGACCTCCTTTGCTCCTTTGGCTCCTTTCAGTCTATATCGGTCATTTGTACTGTAAAATTATGGTAGTCAGACAGATAACGTCAGTTGAGGGTTTAACCACAAAATAGGTACAGAAGACAATCTACATACAAAGCACGCTTGAGCAACGCACGCGTAGACACCGCTCACGGACACGATATCTCGGCTCAATCGCCCGGTCGCGCTCATACAGTTCGGCGCAACGCGCTGACGTGTGTGCGATCGCCTAGCGTAGGTATAAAAAGTGAAGTACATACATGAGATTTACTTCAGTACCTATCTATTTTGTGGTTTAACTTACAATATCGTGATTAAGAATTAGAATATAAAATCGGTCATTTTTCTTTACGTTCATCTTAACATTATTATATCTCTTTTGTACTTTCGTGTTGGATGAAGTTTTAATTTTTTTTTTTCACGAAAGATGAATTCAATGGGCTGCAGCGCATACTCTTTGAGTCATTTAGATTTTAGCACTTACGATGGTTAATGAATATTCTGTAGATAGCACACCATTTACATTGCACGCGGCAATTATTATACAGCAAGTAATTTTTATCACCTTCCAAATTGAAACATTATAATCTAAAAGTAATGAAATTCGTATTTTTTCTTTTAGTATCACTTAATACAAAAAAATTGAGATAAGGCATCAGAGACTTATCCAAAAGATGACAATGCTTCTAGACACACTTTGCGCTGCGTACACACAAACACACACAAAAACACCCACGCACAAACATCGCCTTACGGCGCACGTGTCTAAGCCCGCCTCCAAACATCGTGTTATCGATATGTTATCAAAACATAAATTGCAATTTTTTCCTTCATACTTTCACTGGCAGGATCGTCAATTTGCAAAAGACATGTCGTAATGTAATAATATAAGATGCCAGATAAACGTGGAATAAAGTACATTGACCTTTTGTTAATAATTCTGCGTAGATACCCGAAAAACATGTAACTATCTGTTTTTCGTTACTAGAAAGTGTAAAGAATCGCGATAGATGTTGATTCAAGACAGCTTAATGTCTTTATTTCCGTTTTTGAAATGTCAACAAATTGAATGAAAACAAGTCATCTGGCGCCTAAAAAGTAGTTAATAAGAACTTCAAAAATAAGGCCGTATAATGTCTTTTGCTTACTCTTATGTACCTACGCCACAATGACCTAAGAAATTGGAATCAACTAATGTTAAAACAATTTACATAAATTCAACTTACGTAAATCGAATCATAAGCACAACTTTAAGAGTATGTCAATAATTTTTAATAACGTCCACCATTAACATTACGTGTTTTTAGGTAGGTACCTCTAAGTGGTTTTGCACATTGTTTTTTTTTTTAATTTATGGACCACTAGTGTTATTCACTTTTTTTCACTTTTATTTTGATTCAATTCAAAGTTTCAAGTCCACGATAGTTTGAGTCTCTGCCACATCAGGAGTCGTTTAATTATGCTCCCAAAGATAAAATTCATCACAAGGTCGAGGTCACGAGTTCGGGTGATCGTTGTGCTTGTGACAAAGGAACAGGACTTCCATGAACTTAACTACGCGTCTTTTCACAATACTCGCGATTTGAGTACATGGTGTCGATGCCGGTTGGCGCGCGGCGCCGCGACGGTTCGCGGGCGCAGAGCGGCGCACCGGATCGCGGGAATACGCACGTTCACCGCATGCGATGGCGTAGCGTAAATTAAACAGCGAATCAGATTCAAGCGCGCGGGCGGCGCACGCTGCCATGCTGTCTACCTATCTCTTTCTGCATCACCTCGCTCGCTCGTTTTGCTAGGTTACCACGCAAATGTGAAATTACAGAAAGTCTATCTTTTTTTTTTCAAAATTTTACCTACCTTTTTTATTTCAAAAATGGAATGTTTGAATGAAACCTAATACTCAAAAAAAATTTGGAAGGTGATAAAAATTACTTGCTGTATACGTTTTTCTCCGATTGTGAAACTTAGTGAGAGATGGCCTATGATACATAGATACGCAAATTAAAATCATCAAAATTTGAATCTTAAATACTGGAATTATGAAACTTTGTTCTTGTAATCTTCTAGTTCCAGTTATAGAAAACATGCTATAATGTAGGATTCATGCATTTCAAGTGATTAATACACATCAACATGTCTCATGTCATACATTTTTTTTTTCCAACATCTGGTCACAGAAAGTGGACTTTAAAGCATTTTAGTTAAATCGGGACAATTATCACTAGGAGATAGGTATACGGGGTTATTTTGTAAAACACTAATAATCTTGCAGTATAACTAACGTCATAAATAACAACTTTTGTTCTATGACTTTTTACAAAACATTTACCCAAAAACAAACCTTCGAGATTTAGTAGTTCTATCTAACACATTTCAACTCTATATTTATATATAAAAATCTATACCTACTTAAGTCTGTATGACGTGACGCAAGCGCATCAAGCACCCCCGCCACCCGATCTCTCTTCTCTACTCCTTTCCCCTATTGTACTATCGCTTGATTCGCATAGACTTCATAGGTAATATTTAGAACAGTCAATTTAAATATTTTGTTTTTTTTTTTTAATGAAAATTCCATGAATTAAAATATGATAAATTTTTAAAAGTCACAACAAAAGTTGTTGTTTATGATGTTTGTAATACTGCAAGATTATTAGTGTTTTACAAATAACCCTGTATATAAAATAAAAAAATAAAAAAACATTTAATAGGGTATTTTACTCTGTATGAAAAAAAATCTTAAAATATATTATTAAGCTAGGCGAAAAGCAGTCAGCAAGTATTAATTTTAGTTCATAAAATAACAAAATAATTTTTTAAATTCAATTAAAATTTTCAGTTTTTTTTTTAACTGTGCTTTAACACCTTGAAATAGCCACCATGTTATTACGCCATTCAGATGTATAAACCAAAGATTTTATATATCCTAGCACTAGATTGACTACGACAACCTCAAAAGCGTCCCCGAAAAGGAAAGTTACATAGTGTCCTGTCATCTCGTTCTACTAGTGTGTCCATACACTAGCTACATACCATGGGACAATTTTGCTCTATAGTAGTAAAAGATATTTTTGGTACATTAAATAGATATGCAAGTTCAAAAACAATTAATTAATAGATATGTATCAACTGATCTCAATATGCTTACGAAAAGGGAACTGTGAGTTTTCTCTGTAATGATTAGGAAATAGCTGATGTCTGTATATACCTTATATTAGTGTCATATAGTTGCATCGATTAATATAAAATCTTGAATTACCACCTACTAATTGGACGTAGTTATGCAAACAAGAACCAACCCACATTTTTAATGAAATTTGAGTTATATACTTCAATGGGCACTGAAGTCATAACTCAGTCCATTGAAGTACATAACTCAATTTCACTAATAATGTGGGTTGGTTCTTGTTTGCATAACTACGGACGTAGTTATGCAAACAAGAACCAACCCACATTTTTAATGAAATTTGAGTTATATACTTCAATGGGCACTGAAGTCATAACTCAGTCCATTGAAGTACATAACTCAATTTCACTAATAATGTGGGTTGGTTCTTGTTTGCATAACTACGTCCATTATTGATGTTGTCACGAAGTTCATCCATCCCAGACGGCTAATCAGAAGAATAATATTTTTATTAAGAATTCGAAGATTTAATTATTACATCGCACAAATCCGCAGAATCCACGAGTAGTGGTTTATGGCCCATATCTTTTCCCAGAGAGGAGGTTTGAGTCCTAGTAGTGGGAACATTAATAGTCTAATTATGCTTAAGCCTATTTTTAAGCCAGCCCGCCCTGTTTTTTGCTACCAATAACGATAGCGATATCCTCTTATGTGGCATGTGAGTATGAAATATATTTTACTGATAAAAAAATACCTAATGTGTCTGTACGTAAGAAGATCCGGCACCTATTTAGTTTATTCTTTTTGTGTTCGTAATTGTCAGAATAAGGTTTGTCTGAAAGAAAAAACTAATTAATTTTTAATAGAACTGATGTTATTCTTTTATTTTCACTTTATCGAAAATAGACTGATGCGTGACATCAAATGGTAAATTTTTTGTAACGTTAAATTGCACTTATTAACTAACAAATAAACAACAAACAACACATTAAAAAAGCAAACAAAACTGTTGCTTGAATATTTATTTTTTTGCCGAAGGTTCTCATTTCTTGGAAAACTATGACAGACTAAACTTAAAGACAGTAGACTATAATTTAAAATGAATATAATTCTCGAATGTACAATAATATCGATGTTGGGAAGCGTTTGGAGTGCACGCGCGTCGTTTTCAGAAATCGGTAACGAAGTTGTCACAGATAACTACAGACTGAAGTGGTCCGAAGACACGTGTCCCGCATTCTACACCTCTTGCCGCCGCGCCACTCGCCGCTTTCGAGCGGCCGAAGGTGCCCGATCTACGGGCAAGAAGATAAATTGTTACTTGATTCATTAAAAAAAAATATTATGCCGCTTCAGATATTTCTTAATTCATTAAACCCCAAGCGAACGCCGGCGTTCGCGCACCTATTGTCTTACTATTGTGTCTCTAATTACCACATAAAAGCCTTGCTTTTAATAATATAAAACTTGAACAGTTAACAACAAAATTTTATAAAATTGCATCACCCAGTCCGTCTTCTCAGTCGTTTATGATGCCCCTTCTCTATGTGTTTTTACAGGTAATTAATATATTTTAATTCCCACATGAAATTCAAAACGATGTTTGTTGTCACTCTACATAAATAATTTGTAAACAAAACAGAAAACTTACCTAAACAACCAGGATATCCATCACTATTACAAAACTTTACACAACAACGTTTAACCATGTTGCACACTATAAATTTTACTAAATATTTTGTTAAAAACTTGTAACAAATAGAAATACTACTTTAACCCTACGTAAACATCGGCCATATTGTTTATTGATGTCAACCTGAGTGTTGCCCTTCATAATTTGAAAATTACTACGAATAGCTACTATATCTACATAAAATCATTATTAAATACAAGAAGAATCTGTATAAAATTTCAAGAAGCATTATTTTGAAATAAAAACTTTTGTTGCAGTTGATTTTATGTTGCACACCTATCAATACGCATGAACATGGACTATTTAACGATTACTTGAACAAGTTAAAAACTACCATCTATTTTTATTTTTTTTCTGATCGGAGGTGAGAAAGGGACACAGGGGATTTATCTCACTGTCTTGCTCGGAACCATTTTTCCCTTTTGTGTGTCAATAACACACGTGAACTTTATCCTGATGAGAATAAAGAACACTTTAGAGAGTAATATTCCTTCGTATTCAATCTAGTCTAGTAGGGTATATAAAATCTTTGGTATAAACTAAACGTCACAGTTGTCAACTGTCAACTGATCGGTCATTGTTAGCGCATTTGTCTAAAGAGCCAACTGATGTCATACCTCGGAGTAAATATGGCGTCCACTATCTTCTGCATTACGCGCGAAATTTGAAAATGTTAATTTTAATTGCATTTTTAGGGTACATATCGACTGAATAAAATTTTTGTGTATTTTTTTAATGGTTTATTAGCACTATAGAATCTAATTGAGACACTTTTCAAAAGTGAGTGTAATACCCTACTCAGGCAACCAAGATATCTGTATATTCCCTAGAGATAATTATCCCAGATTTAACTAAAATGCTTCAAGGTCCTCTGTCTGTGACCAGATGTTGGGAAAAAAATTGTAAAGCTCTTCATAGTCCTGAGAGGTTGCTAGTGTTTTACAAATAACCCTGTGTATCAAAAACCCATTTTGAGAACAAATAGTTGTTGCAGATGCGCTATTAACATACGAGGTGATCTACAGAGTACCGACTATTACAATTTATTTTGTTATCAATTTAATGTTTTGTTTTATTATAATAATAATTATTAGTCCAACTTTTAAGTTTTAAAGTTTATTTAATTTCTTATTTGAAAGTAAAAATGCACATTTTGCTATAGGTATGTTATAATATTTTCCAAGTTTTTATTAAATACATAATAAGTAAAATATAGATAGATTGTGTTATGTGTGTATTAGTGATGTAACGAATATTCGCATTCGCGCGAATATTCACACATTTTTACATTCGCATTCGAATTCACAAGAAACGTGCAAATATTTGGCAATTTTTCTTGATAAACAAAAGTGCCAAATATTCGCATGTTTCTTGTGAATTCTCCGATAACATCACAAGTGTGTATGCAATATCCTGGTAAAAAAAATTAAATATGCATTTGGATTTACATAAAAACCGATTTCCAATGACATTTATCTATCGCGGTAGCTTCGAATCTAGCTATTTTTATGCGATGATGTTTTTGTTAATGGATGTATTGGGGATACATCCATTAATAAAAACATCATATCATTTCCATAACTGCCTGCCTATCTCTTCCCCTCCTTGCAACCTCCCTTTCCCGCCTCTACCCTTGCCTGCCTTTCTCTGCTTGCCTCTTCCCCTGCCTACCACCAAACTTGCCTGCCTCTTCCTCTGCCTTCCTTTATTTGTCAGCTAGTGTCCGACCGAATGTTCGAATGTTTCGGTCCATCAGGTGAGATAGCGGTCAAGCGCGAACCTATCAACAAAAAAAAAAAAAGAGTTCCGGTTTAGTTTCGGTTTCGGCGGCGAACCTGCCGAAACTAAGACCGAAATCGAAACCGCATTCAAGGAGTTTTCGCGCTGACGCGTTTAATTCCATCCAGGCGAGTAAGCGACGAAGACATTTTTGCGCTCGTCCACATGGCTGATCAAACCCTGACTGGTTTTATTGGTGGATTTAAATCTCTCCTTAAAGCTATACCTAAACAAACATTAGGTACTTAGTACTTACTATAGTGTTTATTAGGGAGTGTTATATTATGGATTCAGAGTTTCAAAATTCAAGTAGTTATTCAAGTAGCAATTACAGTTAGGTACTCCGCCTTTGTACAGTTTTTTGTGCAAGAAGTGTTAATAAATAAATAAATACCTAAATTCAAAATGACTAATGCATTATAATAATAAAGAATGACTGATTTGTTAACGTTTCCCCTCAAAACATAACGAGCCACGCTAAGTCGGCGGTAATCGCCGACTTAGCGTAACCGACAAATGCAAAAACTGAATTTTACAGGAGAAGGTTTTTGTAAAGTGAAATTTAACATATAATAATTATTTATGAAACAGTACCTTAGGTGTTTCAGTAATAATTTTCAAAAAACAGTAGGTTTTGTGGCTTTTCTAGTCTCACACTAACTACTTTTTATGAGTCCGGGCGCTTAAGATAACACTTGCGATAAAAAATTAACCTGATTAAAGTTTTTACGCAAGCGACATTAAGCAATTTTACTTTATAGATATGGATCAATTTTCATACACTAAATGGGTACTTAATAAATAATAAAAACAAATAAAAATAACATGATTCTATACTTCTCGTTATCATTTAAAAAATGAGATCAACTAATTAAACTTAAATTATACCTAATTATGTATTAAACTTTTATTAAGGAAATTAAAGGTGTACCTGTATTCATTTCAGCTAACATTTGACATTAATTTGTAATTAAATTTAACATTTCCCATTAATTTAACACAAATAACATTGAGATCGAATAATCCAACTTCAACTAAAATACAACCATTAATTATATCATCTGTATCACTATCATCTAAATCAGTTTCAGGTAACACATCTGGAACTGCTCCATCATGCCTTATATTTATATACTATTCATGGTACCTGCTTGGAATAATATTTTTTATTTCATAGATCCACCAGATCTTTATTTATACTTAGCAGCTGAAATATTTGGTTCCGCATGGTATAACTGCTGGTCCATTAATTATAGTTGCTGTATTGGCTCTTGATCTAATAGTAAGGTCCATATTTAACTCTTATTTATTGGTATTTTCAAAGAAACCATATTGGAGTGTAATTACTGGATTGTTCTTTTTTAAATGTTACCAGTCTTAATTCTTTAAAGGATTATAAATTTCGCTGGCAATAAAGCTTGAGGGAAAGACTTCCAGTCCATGAAATCGGTGTACTTTAAAACATGAACAACATAACCTGTTGGATCAGATCTTGAATTGGTAATCATAGTTGGCCACTCAGAAGGAGCCCATACCTAGTAGTAAGTATAAAGCAAATATATTTGGCGAATATTACTAGTTCTCGCTTTCTACCAATTGGTTTTGCCTTAGCACAAGCCAGTAAAAAGTCTTTTTGTCCCTTAACACACCCCATTCCCCAATAATTTTCAAAAATAATCCACCGATCATCCTCACTGAATTTACAAATACATGAATTGCCGCATCTATTGTTCAAACAAGGATTTGGCCGTACAGATTTGCCAACAGCAGCTTGACGGTACCCTCTTTTCCCAACACTAATCTCTTCTTCAATTTGATGAGACATCTCTTCTTCGGAATCACTGGATGTCGACTGTGGTTTCCATGAATCCTCCGAATCAATATAGGACAAGTCGTAAGACGTCGTTTTCATCTGGTATTTTATTTTGTTTATCTAAGTCCAAAGGTTAAGGTGTATGATTTCTCACTATCAGAATCACTATAATCAACAAGGAACTTACTTATAGCTAATGTGGAATCATTATGATCTGACATTCAAGGGGATTGAGCTGTAAAATTTAGTATAGATAGAGATATGAGGCAAAACCGTTTCCAGATCGTAATTTACATTCACTAACTAAAGGAATCACCATAAGTAGAGACATACCTTCGCCGGCGTTGACATTTTGGAGAATAATTGTAATAAGTACCTAACTACTTGTTTTTTTTACAGTGATTTACTAATCACTCACTATACAACACTGTCACACCACTATAAACTTAATAAAACCTAGTTTTATCACGTGTTAACCAGGTAATTAAAATTTAATACTGCATACAGTGCAGAGAGGTAGTTATTGCATCACCATCTTCCCTAATAAACAACAACATTTTGATGTACTGTCTCGCTTGCTATAACAAGTAGGGTCGCTTATGATGCAATTCTTAAATTATCACGCAACTTGCGATAATATTGGTAATGTCGGATACTCTAAAATATAGAAAACAGTTGTGCTTACGATAAAATTAGCTGTTTCATTTTGGTGGGAAAGTCGACAAGCCATGGTCCGTTATAGTTTAAAATGTCGTTTGCGATGAAAAACGCAGTTTAGGCAAAAATGTCGCTTACGATAAGTCGGCGGTAATGGCTCGATAATCCTTGTAAGGAAGTTTCGGTTTCGGTCAAAACTGAGACTATTGCCGAAATTCGGTTTCGGTCCTAAAAACTAATTTCAGTCGGACACTATTGTCAGCACTACCCTTATTCTTTATTTGTCCATATTTTGGCCTATAAATAAACAAATTCAAAATTTATTGTTAGGTGTCCCATCATCCGCCTATGGTGGCGCAGTTCTGCGAAGGTCAGGCAGGCTGGCAGTGCTGGCAGGAGTTCACGATGACCACCAAGTTCAGGGGAAAGTACCTCCAGGTCATCCCGCTGGGCGGCGCGTCCGCCATGTTCCCCAGCTCCGGCAACAAGTACACGTGGAGGAAGGTAGGCAAGCGGCGGAGCGGCAGGGACACGACCAGCCGCCGGCTAACGCACTGCACAGTCTTTCGCTGCTATTGGGATTTGATGCCTCAATTTACATTAACAATTTAGAATACGTTTTGAGGTTTTTATTTGACAACTTTTCTCCGAAAGTGGTGAAAATTGTGATTGCGTTACGTCTCGGTAGTGCTGTGAGTAGCGATGTAGCGTGTGTAGAGA
Organism: Mythimna ferrago; assembly: GCA_910589285.2. Classification (NCBI taxonomy): domain Eukaryota; kingdom Metazoa; phylum Arthropoda; class Insecta; order Lepidoptera; family Noctuidae; genus Mythimna; species Mythimna ferrago. The sequence goes on along the minus strand of OU342690.1, from coordinate 18,826,222 downwards.
GGATCGGACCCGGTGTGCTAGGTGTCGCACCACCCGATGATCTCGTCGCAGTACTGCGAGAGCGCGGCGGGCTGGCAGAGCCTGCAGACCGTCTCGCTCAAAAGCTACTTCCGGGGACAGTTCATCAGCATCGTGCCCGAGGCCGACTCGCTCCTCATCTTTCCAGATAAAAATACATACTTTTACAATAAGGTAAGCTTTTCATTAAGCCATGTGTTGCAGTAGGCTACTTTGGACGAACACTCGCAAATCTTGGAAGACAAAATTTAGATTTGGTTTAAAACAAAACAGATATTTGTATGCACTACACTATTGATACAGGTGACAACAACGGTGCACAATATAATCGTGGGGAAGCTATGGGTGGACAACCACGGCGACATGGACATCGTAGGGGAGGCGGGGCAGGCGGCCGGCTACGTGGCGCACCTCAAGTACCTGCCCTACGGGTACTTCAGCAAGGACACGCAGCGGAAAGTCACTGGCGTCATCAAGGACCCTCAAGGAGTGGTCAGTATCCGTCTTACTTTTCTATTTATTTCATTACAAACTGCGGTTACATTTCACTTATTCTGGTGCTATAAGATATAGCTATATGATAGACGAGTGGCACGCTGTTAGTAATGTCGGATGTGTCGTGTTGCAGCCGCGCTACGTGCTGCAGGGCCACTGGGACAGCCGCGTGGAGGTGGCGCCCGTGACGTCGGCGTCGCCCGACAACACCGTGTGCAAGACGGGCAAGTTCACGGTCGCGTGGGAGCGCGTGCCCGCGCCGCCCGACTCCGACAAGTGGTACAACTTCACGCTGCTGGCCGCGCAGCTCAACGAGTTCGAGGAGGGCGTGGCGCCCACGGACTCGCGCCGCCGCCCCGACCAGCGGCTCATGGAGGAGGGGCTGTGGGACGACGCCAACAACGAGAAGCTGCGCCTCGAGGAGAAGCAGAGAGCCAAGCGGCGCGAGCTGGAGGCGGCGGCCGAGGCGGCGGCGGCGGCGGGCGCGCCGGCCCCGGCCGCGCCGCGCCCGCTGTGGTTCTCGCGCCAGGCGCTGTCGGCGCACGCCGCCATGCCGCAGCCGCACCTGCGCCACCTGTACACACATCGCTACTGGGAGTGCAAGCGCAAGCAGGACTGGGCGGACTGTCCGGACATTTTCTAGCCGCCGCCGTCCGAGCGCCTGACGTCGGCGGGAGTGTCCGGAAAGAGTCTCAGTCGTCAGCGTCGCTGTAGGCTAACGTTGTTTTCGTTTACGCCATCACATTTGCGTTGGAAGTTTTACTCATTCCATATTAACTGTGGTTGTTTTTATTATTTATTGTTATTTTTCAAAATTAGTTTATCGTACGGTTAACGTGTACATAATTCTTATTTATGACGCTATCTCGATTTCCACGCGACTCGTGGCCTAATAGTTAAGTTGTTAGCTCTTAGACTTTGGTGAGCACCGCTTTGATCGTACGTTTCAAACGTTGCGAAGCTTCACACTCTACAACTAACAACGAAAGTATTTCACTTACATTATCGAAACTAACGGGCTTGTCACGGTGTTCCGACTAACACGATTCATTGTTGAAACGAGTTCATGCTTTGGCAGTGCAAACAAACAAGAGTTGTACTCATGAAATGTTCCTGGACTGGAGATGAAGATACGTTGTCAGTTACAAACTGGCGGATGTTATTATGAATTTTATTTTTATCCCACTCTTAGGGCCTGGTATTTGTCTTAATTTAGTTTTATATTGTAATCTTCTGTAGAAGCCAAGAAAATTAATAAGTAGACATGAATATAAAATTATATAAAATCAGGTGCTTCTAATGAACAGGTTTCAATTTTAATCAAATAATTATCGTCATTGCTACTAATCTAGAAAGTGACAAATGTCTAGCGGGCATTAAACGAAGCTCTTTACGTCCTAATAGAAAATGTCGCGTCGTAAAACTGTCTTTTAATGCCTTAACGTAGGAGCAATAGAGCATTATCTTTGTAAGTGTTAAAGTGGAACACAAGTTGATATGAGGACAGCGCCGCGTGAGGGCCGCCGCGGGAGGCCGTCGCTCCTCGATATCAACTTGTAGTGCTCTAAATATTTTGTAAGGTCTATTACAAATGTACATTTTCAAGTGGATGTAAGATAATTTGTTAATATTTTTATTATAATAGAATGATATTTGAATACGAAGCCATAAACATCTGTATCATGTTGATTATGAAAATAAAATATTATGTCACAGAATATTCGGAGATTATTATTATTTAACCTTGTGTATGATTTAGTTAATCTTGATTAATTCTGATAAATGAGCTTTTGCGAGATGACTCAAAATCATCTCTGTCGGATCATACGCCGAACTTTAAAAAAAGGCAATATATTCAACATACTGTCTTTACTAGAGCGCGAGCACGTTAACTTGGCGCGTAGCTGGGGGCGTGCTTAAAGTTGCCACCCTAAAAAAACTATTCTCCTTAATTTAATTAAAAACTCTCATAAAACAGTGTAATTTAAAGAATTTATTAGCATTGTTACATTTATAGTACCTACTAAAAAGGAAGTAAACAATTTGAATGCCTTGTAAAGAAATATGTTTTTAAAAATGGGAAATGTTTCATAACATCTATTATAATACGTTCAGGTTTTCTAAAATTATAGATTAGTAAACAATGTAGCTATCATTATTTTTTTGTTGTAATTTATCTAAAAAAAGAGCATTTTTGGGTAGTCTGTCTAAAAAGTCAAACGACTTGGTAATTATTACGGCAAAATGAAATCTGATGTAGTCAACACTGGTACAATAATGAACTTTGATTTAGAGATCTTGATCATAGTTTACTAATAGAAGAACCTTATAAATAAAATAAAAAGTATCAAATATAAGTATTTTTTTAAGTGACTAAATATTATACAAAATTCCCAAGTCGTTTGACTTTTTAGACAGACTATACAGAAATAGGTCAAGATTTTCAGCTAGTACTTAAACCCTAAACAAATCGGCTAAGTTCAACTCGGCGAAGATCGTATGGCGGATAAGACCGTATAGTAAGCAAAACTACGAATCCTGAATAGCTACAACAGTTTTATTTTTTATTTAATTTTATTCATTTGTCACTTACATCGATAATCTTAATATAACATCTGCCAAACTGCATAGCAGTTTGTCGGCAGGGCGTTCTCGTGAACTTCGCTTATATTTATATTTAAGTTTATATTTAAAGTCACATCTGGTCACAACCCCCCCCCCCCCCAAGTTTGTTGGTAGGTACTCGTTGTGAGGTAACCAGATGCAGCCCCGCAACACTAACCGACCGAGACCAACATAGCGCAGCTTACCATCGTAATTATTCACCTTGGGACCTGGAGTTTCTTTTTCTTAGATTGGCAGGTTGGGTAGTTACACATTTTTTCTTTTTTATGAATTTTTATACTATGTTGTCCAAAATAATTGACAGAACAATGACAACTCGAGATATTAAAACTTTAAACTATTTTGTTTTCAATAAAATGACATAGTTGGCGCTATTTACAATACAAAGAGAAAAAATTACGTCCAAAATTTAGTTGGGTTGGGTTGCAACTTGCAACATGACCAACACCACGCCGGCAAACATTTTTTTCCTTTGTAAACCAGGATTTCTGTAGGTAAGTTCAATAATGATTAGTATCTTTACCTGATTATTATATTATTTAATTTAACCTCAAAGTGCAGTAGTGGAGAAGACCGTCTAGTACTTGGAGAGCAAGATATGCCGATCTTCGTCGATTTCAGATGCCATAAACTTTTTACACTTAAACCATTGAATTATAAAAACCCAAGAAGCACAGTTTCGAACAAAAATAACACTCTAAACTGTCACCAAATACTCAAAAATTCTATGTAGGTAGTTATAATCATAACATAAACATATTTTTTGCAAATTCAACCTTACTCGAATTGCTTAAAGTTGTTTTTACAAAGCAGTATACAAAAAGCAATAAAATTTTACGACCGAATTTAGCCGGCAGAACAAATCATGGAGTGGAGACGAATATTTATATAGTTTTTATTTTTATACGATATTGAATTAGATTGTTAAATTGCGTTCTAAACAAATTTATCTGAGCGTAAATATGTTTTGGGTAGGATATGTGTATAAGTCAATGAAACAAATATTTACATTTATTTAATTATTTGGTTCAAAGGTGAAACTGAGTAGGTGAATGATAAATGATATTTATTTTGCAAATAGGTTTAAAAAACACTTTTACACGTAAAATTTTTTTTTCGTCAGTTTAAGCTAGATGAGGCCGGTGTTTCCTAGCTGACTACCCTGAGAAGAAACACCGAAAGAAACTCAGGGGTCAAAGTCTCTTTTAAGGTCCATACAGTAAATATGTAATGGTAGGTATTTAGTAGAAGGTAATTAGGTATGTAGCAAAATTGTCAGGGTATAATCTACTAGGAATTCCTCTTAATTAACCGACTTCATAAAAAGGAGAAGGTTCTCAATTTGGTTATATTTTTTTACGTTTATTACCTCAGAACTCCGTCATTTATGAACCGATATTCAAAACTCTTTTTTTTGTAAAAGGTTGTACAAAGGCAAAGTAGTTTGTTGGTCAAAAACATGGTAATGTGAATGTTAAATATAATAATAAGGAATCTTTAATTTGAGCAAATCTTATATTGTGTTCGTATCAATATCTTAAACTTAAGTAAAAAAAAAACAATTCTAAATATATACAAGGTGCAGTTTTAAAACTGCACAATATTTCAGGAGGTTGTAATAAAACTCATAAATAATCATATAAAAATACGATACCTGGTCAATAACCAGTAAAACTTGTTATTTTTTTTTTTTAATTTTAACCGTTTTTCAGAATAACTCTCTAAATAAACTTCTTAAAAAAATACTGAATCACCCGTTGCGATTTATCGCACGCCGTGTCACTGTGTGTGTGAGTGCATCAACCTGTACGAGGCTCCGCCCACTTATTTTACGAAATGAATAATTTAACCTTAGATGTAGATCGAATTCGATGATCATAATGTACATTAATGTCTTAAATTTCGCTATTTAATTACTCGCTTTTAAGCATCATCACAATGTGAAAATCTTTTAAAAGTCACGTTGACGTCGCGTCGATAGGTACTTACGTATCAGCTGATGAATAAAATGTTAGGCCGAGATCAATAAACCTTATGAGGCGTCCGTGCCTCCGTCCGTAGGTATCATCGAGCGCGCGCGCTCGAGATTTAGATACGCAGTGGTACATGAACGTATCTACCAGACGCAGTCTGTCGGTAATGTCATTCTCAAGGTCAGTTTTCCGTAATAATTTCGTTTTTATTTGTAGATTAAATTGGTGGATGTGAAATTTCCCTTCGTACTTTTTAATGGGCTGAGGACCGACAAAAAACACTTCAAGATAATTTGTGCTAGTTACGTAGATAGGTAGGTTTTTAAGTGATTTATCTTGCCTGTTAGGTAGGTATTTTTACCGTAGTTAAAATTTTTAAATCAATTTATTTACACTAATCAAATTGATTCGGCTAACAACGTATTTACAAATGACTTTTTATGTACTTACTAATAAAATAAAATAAATACCTAAGCAGGTACTTATGTTACCTGGAGGTGTTGTTCAAACAGACAGCAGTCTAGCACGACGTTGCTGATTTTCTTTTAATTTCGTAGCACAAACACATTCGTTTTAAAGTGTCGAAAGCACTAATCACTAGTGATCACCTTTTCAAGTAACGTACTTGCCGACCGTAGTGAGGAAACCAAACCGTAGACCAGCATCCCGCGTGCTGGCCCGTGGCTCTCGCTTGAAGTATTCCAGGATATTTTCCTGCAAGGCGACAAGCAGGCCTTCGTTGCCGCGACCGTCAGCAAGCCGGGGAACGCCGAATCGTCGAAACTCGCGGAGTCTTTGCGTAGCAGCCAGTATTACACTTTGAGATGGACGTTACGATGTTTCCACTGATAGCATACAAGCGGACTATCTCCACCAACTCTACACTGGAGTATTGGTCTGTCATCTTTCATCACTAGATACCGCAACCGTTAACCGAAGGCGCTGTGGGCGAATATTGCAAGCGCGTGTATGCACACGTCGGCGGCGTCAGTTACACTAAACATGATCGATTGATCGATGGCGCGGGGGCGTGGCTAGGGTGTGTCGTGCGGGAGATTATTGGTGCTTTACGTTGCGTGTATGTGTGTGAAAGCGCGGTTTAAATAATGGTGCGTTTGTGTGTGTGAAAGCGCGGTTATAAGGGAGGTATCAGACTAGCAGAGTTTATAAAAAAGGTAGTTCACACATACCGATTTCCATATATAAGAAAAAAAATACCTACTCATTTTATTATTGATTCGGGTCGAGAATCACTAACATAATTACCTCCTGAATTTTTTTGCACCTTTAAAACTGCACCTTGTATAGTATATACAAATAATATAGTACATACATATAACCCATAAATATTTGTTTAAAACTTTATTAGAAATAAATTCAAAATTATAAAAAAAAAAATATTAAACACAATAAAAAAAATCGACTCCACAATTAAGAACAGGAGTTATTTGTATTATACGAACAAAATAATAGTAGGCTGGTAAACATGGTTCTTACACTGACAATGCGGTCATTGAAATTTGCCGTATAATACTTGGACCTATGAGTGAAATTTTCGGACAAATTAAATCAAAATCACATATTACAGTGTATATTAAGTCATAAAAACAACAAAAACAATTCAATAAACACTTTTACTTACCGAAAATACGATATCCCATCCTTTTTTAGCGTTTTTGACGTAACATTTTTACAATTTCTTAACGAACACTTCGGCATTTTTAACGAGCGTGCAGTGACGCGGGCGATGCGAGACTATTTGAAAAGAGCGCACTTTGTCGAATGTTGCGCTCTTTTTTCGCGGACGTTTTTGAGACGCTGACTGTGTATCTTGGGTTTTTTGTATATCAATGACTTAAACATATTGTTACGTACGTGGGGTAATCAAATGCCGATTTACTAAGAGACAACTTTATTCACCACAAACAAAAACAAAATAGTCCAGTCAACAATAATCCGAATCGCAATTAACACTAGAGTACCGTTGCACTATTATTATTATTTCGTTTATTCATTAAAGTACATATAAATTATATTTTTAAATATTCAATAAAAAATAAAAAACATTTAAAAATATAATTATTATTATTATTTAGAAGATAAGGGGCTATGCATCACACTATCGCTCGCTTAGGTCGTTAGATAAAATCACTTCAAGTACTAGGGTAGTTCGCTCTTGATCGCAGTCGAAATCACAACTGACTCGCTTCCGGCCGGGGGCACGTATTTATATGCGGAGCCAAGAAAATTCTAGTTACCGACGTCCCCGGATCTATCCAGAATTCCAGAACAATTGAATCGCTTCTCGAAGTCATAAATCATTTTTATTGCTCGTGGTAATAAGAGTCACTTTCATGCGAATTTCGACTCTATTGTTAACGTCGGAGAGTACCATTTCCCATAAATACCTAACTACTACTTGTAAGTACTTTGTGGATGTTTCGAGATTTTTCTAAGGCAGGCTACGCACGACCATTCTAGACCTTTCGAACAGCAATGCGTTTTAATTATTACGTGCTACTCTTTATTTTCTCGGAGATATGGCGGGTTCACGTTTAATGGCGTAACAGTGCCCCCCTCTTAGTCATGCTCGTCCCGAGCATTATTAGATCCGTGATACGGCGCCAATCTATCCACATGGACAACCTTGGGCTTCCCTCTTAGCCCTTTCTTGATGCGGTAGGTCACGTCATTAATCCTTTTTAACACGGTGTAAGGTCCCTCCCATCGAGCTTGGAGTTTCGGCGACTTCCCTTTCCGTCGAAGCGGGTTGTGGAGCCAGACCAGTGTACCTTCCTCAAATCCCTTGGCATTGGCATTACGGTCGTATCTAGTTTTCATTTTTATGCTGGTGTTCATGCTATTCTCACGAACTCGTTTATGCACTTCGTCCAATTGATCTTGAAGGTCACTTACGTAGTCCGTAACTGGCTTAGTCTTGTCAGGTGGCACGCCAGTTATGGCATCGACTGGAAGTCTCATCTCCCTGCCGAAATTCACTCTTGCTGGGGTATGTCCCGTGCTATCATGCACTGCCGATCGGTAAGACATCAGAAATAGTGGAATATACCGGTCCCAGTCCTTCTGATGGTCATCGACAACCTTAGCCAGGTGATTCTCCAGGGTTTGGTTAAACCTTTCCACCATTCCGTCCGACTGAGGGTGCGCAGGTGTTGTGCGTGTCTTATAAATTCCCAGAAGTGTACACATTTCCTGGAACAGCGCAGATTCGAAGTTACGGCCTTGATCGGAATGGATTTTCAAAGGTGCGCCATACCGACATACTACTTCTTCGACCACCTTCTTCGCCACTGTCGTCGCTTCCTGATTGGGTATGGCGAAGACTTCGGGCCACTTTGTGAAATAGTCCTGGATCACAACTATGTACTTGTTTCCGTCATTTGTAACTGGAAAAGGTCCAGCGACGTCGATAGCGATGCGTTCCCATGGGGCTCCCACATTGTACAGCTGAAGCTTGCCCCTGCTCCTAGTCTGTGGTCCTTTCACAGATGCGCACGCTGTACATTTCCGACACCATTGCTCTATGTCATCTCTACAATTGAGCCAGTAATACCGCTGTCTCACTTTCAGTAGAGTTTTCTTGATGCCCAGGTGTCCTCCAGAAGCACCATCGTGTATCTCCTGCAGCAGGGGGACCACTTCAGATCGTGGTACTATCACTTGTGTGGTCACCTCCTTGCCATCGTTCGATTCCCATTTCCTACAAAGCACATCATTTTCTAGGACTAAACTGTCCCACTGTGCCCAGTAGCTCTTTGTGACGGGACTATGTGACGATACTTCACTCCACTGGGGCCTAGTTCCGCTACGCTTCCAGTCCAGTATAGGTCGGATATCGTCATCTTCTTCCTGGGACTTCTTGAAGTTGCCTTCAGCCCTAATTAAATTAACGTGTTCTCGGGCTTCATTCTGCTGGCGGTGTCTGCAGTCCTCATTACATGGACGTCTTGACAGGGCGTCAGCATTGTTATGCCCTTTTCCATTGTGTACTTGATTGATGGTGATGGTTGGGGCCTTCAGTTGACCAGCCAGCACCCGCCCCGCGGCCCTGGCGACATTTAGTTTAACGACTCCTCGTTGACTTGAGTTCCGGAGTCCACACTTTCCCTCTTTTTCTTAGGACAATCGGTACGAATGTGTCCTTTTTCTCTGCACCCGTAACACGTTGGAATATAGCGGGACTGTGCTGGAGAAAAAGCCACTACTTCTCGGTGACGTGGTTGCACTGAAGGCGAGACCACTACTTCCCGTACTCTGTGCGTACGAGAATCTTTTCGTACCGCTTCCACTTCCAAAGCGTGAGCTATCGCACTCTTCAGAGTTTGGTGGTGTCCGAGTCGCACCGTAGCCCTTACTTCTGTATCCCGTAGACCGTCGATGAATGCTTGCACCAGATTTACTTCCACCGTCTCTGGTGTCATTGACCTGTATGCACGCCGGACCAGCCGTTCAACCTCGACTCCCCATTGCTGGAGGCTCTCGTTCGACCTCTGCGTTCTCTCGCGAAGCTGCGCGCGGAAAACGTGCTCGAGGTGCTTGTCTCCATAGCGAGTGTCTAATCCCTCCATGAGACGCTCCAACGTCCTGCTATTCGGAGGAAGGTTCTCTAGGACCAGCAGAGCGTCCCCTCGTAGAGCCAAAGTTAATGCAGCGAAAGACTGCTCATCATCCCAGCGGTTTATCTTAACCAATGTTTCGAATTGGTATTTGAATGCCGTCCAGGAAGACGTGCCATCAAAATGCGGCACATCAAATTTTGCGGCGCATGTACAGGGAGTGTGCGATGGTGAGCCAACAGCAACGGGTTCGCGTGCTTCGAGCTTGACGATTTTTTTGTTGATGTCCAGTAGGCGATATTCGTAGCCATTAATTCTTGTTTCGAGGCTATCAGCTCGGGCGGAAACCTCCTTGACCTCCAAGGTGAGATTCTTTACCTTCTCGCCCAACGTGACGAGGCCGTGGTCGATTTTATCGAGGATCAAGTTCTGCTTAGCCTCCTGATCGCGGCGAGCGGCTTCCTGTTCGCGGCGAGCGGCTTCCTGTTCGCGGCGAGCGGCTTCCTGTTCGCGGCGAGCGGCTTCCTGTTCGCGGCGAGCTTCTTCTTGGTTAGCCGCGATTAGATCCTGGAGCTTACGCTGGTTAGCCTCCATACTAGCTTGCATGGCGGCCAACAACGCAGCGAGGCTCATTTCCGAGGCTTGTCCAGTTGGCGCCTCAGCAGCTGCTGTTGCTCCCATACCAGCCTGATCTTCCTCCTCCATACGATGACGCGTAGCATCCATCTCCATTTGCCTCCTTGTTCGTGGTCGCTGTTCGTCGTCCCTCTGTGGTAATGGCATTTCACTTCTGACACCAGTTGTTACGTACGTGGGGTAATCAAATGCCGATTTACTAAGAGACAACTTTATTCACCACAAACAAAAACAAAATAGTCCAGTCAACAATAATCCGAATCGCAATTAACACTAGAGTACCGTTACACTATCGCTTAGGTCGTTAGATAAAATCACTTCAAGTACTAGGGTAGTTCGCTCTTGATCGCAGTCGAAATCACAACTGACTCGCTTCCGGCCGGGGGCACGTATTTATATGCGGAGCCAAGAAAATTCTAGTTACCGACGTCCCCGGATCTATCCAGAATTCCAGAACAATTGAATCGCTTCTCGAAGTCATAAATCATTTTTATTGCTCGTGGTAATAAGAGTCACTTTCATGCGAATTTCGACTCTATTGTTAACGTCGGAGAGTACCATTTCCCATAAATACCTAACTACTACTTGTAAGTACTTTGTGGATGTTTCGAGATTTTCTAAGGCAGGCTACGCACGACCATTCTAGACCTTTCGAACAGCAATGCGTTTTAATTATTACGTGCTACTCTTTATTTTCTCGGAGATATGGCGGGTTCACGTTTAATGGCGTAACAATATTTTATAAAGTAATTGATAACTGATTCTTAAGTTTGAATTTCCAGCGTATTGAGTAACCAGGAGGTATACTCGATATTCGTGTCATCTGTCGTATCATATACTACTCTTAATTACACACTAGTAAAGACGATTGAATGAAAGATAGGTACTAAAGTCCCTTCCTACCTACTTTCGACTAAAACGTAATATCGTAGAAACGTGCGATCCTATTCGCAGTTTTGTGTGGAAGCAAATGTCTGACGAATATTCCAGTTTGTCGACAACTCTAAACTTGTCAATTTAAGACTGTATTTCTATAGTTCTTAATGTTTTTTCAGGTAATATATAGTGTTTGGTTACTCACCGAATTGCAAGTTTCGCCTTGGGGTTTGCCAAAGAGCTATGGAGCGCAGCATTCTGGGTGTAAAAAGAGCAGACCGAGTTCGGAATAACACGCTGCGCTCCAAAACGGGCGTAATAGACGTGGGCAAAAAGGCTGCCAGGCTTAAATGGGATTGGGCGGGTCACGTCAGCCGCATGAGCAGTGACCGCTGGGCAAGGGTCGCCACCCAGTGGGTTCCTGCAAACGGTAAGCGCCATCGAGGTCGCCCTAGAAAGAGGTGGCGAGATGATCTGGACGCGTATCACGAGAACTGGTTAGAGACGGCGCACTGTGGGCTGGATTTTGAGTTTCATAGAACTTCGTTTGCTTTCTTAAAGTCGGGTTTTTTTGACTGGAAATGGTTTCTTCGACCATTATTACACTTAATTATGAAATATGGGATCATAAATTTTTTTATAATAAGCTGTATGAGCTTAGAAACAAGTATATCCCAATTAAATCAGTTAGACGGTCATCTTATCCGCCCTGGTATAGTTCTGCTTTGATTAAAATACTAAAAGAGAAATATAAATATCATCGCAAGTATAAAACATACGGCAACATGTCCGACTTTCACTCTTTTTCTCTCTTACGGAATAGGGCGGATAACTTGGAGAAAATTTGTTTTAATACGTACATGGACAAAATAGAATCGTCCATAATTGAGAACCCTAAGTCTTTTTGGGCATATGTCAAAAGCAAAAGAAACTGTGGTACTTTTCCAAAAGTAATGCATTATGGTGATAAGACAGCGAGTACAGGTGAAGAGATCAGCAATTTATTTGCATCCTATTTCCATTCTACTTTCCAGGAACCTGATCCTGTGCCCGCTACTTCTAGAGTCACTTGCGTTGAAGACAGTGTATCATGCATTGGCTCAGTTAGTGTGTCTCAATCTCAAGTTTTAAATTTATTGAAGACCTTGGATTTATCGAAGTCTGGTGGTCCTGATCTTATACCTCCAGTATTTATTGTTAATTGTGCCAATAGTCTTGCACTGCCATTGTGTATTTTATTCAGACGGTCTCTTTCAGAAGGCATTGTCCCAAAAATTTGGAAATCTGCATTTGTCACCCCAGTTTTCAAAAAAGGTAATAAGTCGGATATTTCTAATTATCGACCTATATCTAAGATATGCTTGTTCTCCAAAATCCTTGAACGCATTGTTTTTAATAACGTATACGCTGCAATGAAATGTAACTTTGGTGATGAACAGCATGGTTTTCTAAGAAAGCGGTCCACTACATCCAACTTAATCTTATCTCATGAGTTTATATCCCATGCTATGGATGAGCGTGCACAAGTTGACGTCATTTATACTGATTACAGTAAATGTTTTGATCGTATTGATCATAGACTGCTCTTGGAGAAGCTATTAAAAGCCGGGATACACGGAGACTTGTATCGTTGGTTCTCCTCTTATATTGATAATAGAACACAGGCTGTGGTGCTTCAGGGATACACATCTGGATGGAGTTTCGTGCCCTCTGGTGTCCCTCAAGGTTCAATTTTAGGATCTTTACTATTTACTCTCTTCATTGCTGACGTAAAACACTGTTTTGAAAATAGTTATATTTTACTTTATGCTGACGACATGAAAGTTCATAAAATTATTAGAAACATCTCTGATACACACCTATTGCAAGCCGATTTAAATAGGTTTGAAGAATACTGTAGACTTAACAGACTAGAATTAAATGTTTCGAAATGTTTTCACATATCTTTCACACGGCAAAGATCTATAATTGATTCCACATACAAACTTTACAATAGTGACATAGGGAAAGTTAATAGTATTAGAGATCTTGGTGTAATACAAGATAGTAAACTACTTTACGATCAGCATATCGATAGTATAGTGAATAGGGCGTCAAAAGCTCTTGGTTTCATAATGAGAACCTCAGCCAGTTTTCGATCACTAAAACCGATCAAAGTATTATATTGTTCGTTCGTACGCAGCCACCTCGAATATGCATCTCAGGTCTGGAACCCTCAATATGGGATATATAAGTCTCGTATTGAGGGCATCCAGAAGAAGTTCCTTAAGTTTCTTGATTTTAGAGCAAAACAAGTATCTGATAACTACACTCACCGATGCAAAAGATACCATTTTCTACCGCTACAGACTACTTTAACTTCTTATTTACGTTCTTGGATAAATACGCTATAAATAAAACACTCAATATTTTATAATCTATGCGGACACCGGCGTTCACTTGGTATTTCACATAATGGAGTGAACAGGTTTGCTCAGAAGTTAATTACAATTTTTGGTAGCACTTATTTATGCAAACAAACTTTTTCAATTGTAAATTATAGAAAAAATAAATATGCTTCTCGTCTCACAGATGAAATTTGAGAGCCATATTATGAATTTCAACTACAAATATGACGGCTAATATACAAGAAATAGCCTCCCAAATACAACCTCAGACGTCACATATTTTTTTTATAAAACCAACTACTTGTTAGTAGTTATTTTGTAGTTTTATTTCTATTTTTCAATTAAGTGTTGTAACAATTTTAAAAGCATTTTCATTTTTTCTAGATATGATCAATTGTACGCAGGTATCAGGTTGAATCATCGTCATCATTTCAGTCGAAAGACGTCCACTGCTAGAAATAGGCCTCCCCCAAAAACTAAACCCAAACCTAAACTCAGGTGGAATAGGGTTAATATTACAAGTGCGGCCCGCCTTCAGTTTATTTTACCACCTTGTGGCCCTTGCATGACAAAAGGTTGCCGACCGCTGGTCTAAACGACTAAATCGCTACGATATCGTTACGGTTTTCATTACCTGAATCGGGCTACTGGTGAGATCGCAGTCAAGCACTAGTTTATATCAATTACAAAAAAATACAGCTAGAGAGAATATTTTAGTACCTTCTATTCAATTCCTTTAAATAAATTTGTTTTTAACAGAAATTCGTTAAAACAAAAGTTGAACTTGTAACTTTTTTTTTTTAGTTATGAAACTGTTTTTAACCTCTTACTGGCGATTTATACCGGTCTTACCCGACAAACACTTCTTATTGCAATTTATACCGATTGAAGCCTTTAATATGAGAAACGACAGCACACATTGAAATGCTGTTTACGTTGTTTTTGTTTTTTGGTTTATTCAAATAGAGACAGTGTGTAACCGTCTCTATTTGAGTAAACCGACTATTTATAGTTTTTTTTTTCATTAGACGTTCTTATCCGACTTGGTAGGAAATTCCGTCTACTCAGCCACTTTTTAACCGACTTCTAATTATTTAGAAGTCGGTTAAAAAGTAGCTGAGTAAAAAATACGAATTGAGAACCTCCTCCTTATGGAGGAGGTTCTCAATTCGTATTTTTTTTAATGTACATATGTTCGCGCATAACTTCGTCGCTTGCCAACCGATTTTAAAAAGTCTTTTGTTTTGGAAAGGGTCATCCCATAGTCACCAAATCGGGATCTGATGATGGAATCTTGGCGAAATCCAAATATTATAGGCAACTATATAGTTATTTCGGTATTTTTATCAAAAACTTAAACATTTACAGTCAAAAAATGACATTTGATGAAGTGGAACTCGTGAAGAAGACCAGAAATAGCCAACGGAAGTTCATACTCACACAGATATCACAATGATCATAGTTATGCGACTACGATAATAGAAATAAATGAATGGTTCTGAATAGGTATGTTGAAAATGGCGATATACAATAAACCAAGATACTCACTCAGCGCACTTGCTCAGAAAGTGACTCTTATTGCACTGCACTTAGGTACACAATGGCCCTTGTTACCAAACTGTGACATTTTGATTACCATTACGCACTAGTGCTATAATGTAGTTAAAACCTTATTGTTCAACTGCGCCCCGGCATTGTTTTAATACATGTACGTATCAGGCTGGGCGCAGCTCGTCCCCCACGAGTCGTCGGTCAACCCCCGTTTATTCATTTCAGTGAGTGTATTGAAAGGTAATTTTAAAAAAATATATGGGCGCGCATATGAAAACAGATTTTTACCGCCACAAAAGTTTACTAGTTTTACAGTTATTTTCTTCACAAGTGTATTGAAAAACGTCGTATGATACACGTGAACTAATTAATGATTACCGTTCTCGGCTCTCTTAAGACCCTAGCCACGGCTCGGGTCTAAATACCGCCTCCACGGTAATTTAGACCCGAGCCGTGGCTAGGGTACACACATAGTACACGGTAGGGCACTAACATTACACACCTAAATCATAATGTACTTATGTATTATTATTAAATCGTCCTTGTTGTTTTTATGATTTAATATACATTGCCGCATTGTCAGCATAAGAACCATGCTTCATCAGCCTACTATTATTTTATTCGCGTATTACAAATGACTCCTGTTCGTAGTTGTGGAGTCGATTTTTTTTATAAATAATTTTGAACTTATTTCTAATAAAGTTTTGAACAAATATTTATGGGTTATATTATACTTACGATTTTTTTTACAATGTTGTCGATTGTATTTTGTGTTTTTGTAAAAAAGCGTTTTTATTTTGCACTCTCTATTTGTAGTACCTATCCCTCAGCCAAACTAAAATACCGTCCATAATAGTACATTATGATATAAGTGTGTAATTTACCGACGAGGCGGTATTTAGACCCGAGCCGTGACGAGGGTCTTAAGAGAGCCGAGAACGGTAATCATTAATTACTAACGTGCATCATACAACGTTTTTCAATACATTTGTGAAGAAAATAACTATAAAACTAGTAAACTTTTGTGGCGGTAAAAATCTGTTTTCATATGCGCACCCATATTTTTTTTATTTACCTTACAATACACTCACTGAAATAAATAAACAGGCGTTGACCGGCGACTCGTGGGGGACGACCTGCGCCCTTCCTGATACGACAAATGTAATATAATTAAAATGTATTAAACAACATTATAGCACCAGTGCGTAATGGTGATCAAAATGTCACAGTTTGGTAACAAGGGCCATTATGTACCTAAGTGCAGTGCAATATGAGTCACTTTCTAAGCAAGTGTATTGAAAAGCAATTTTACTTGTTACCTACAAAGTTTTGCTATAATCATACGAAGAGTTACGTTCCATGTCTTCGTAATTCATCATTTCATTAGATCATAACAATATTTCAATAGAACTAACAGGAGTATAATCTTTCAAACAAAAAACAATAAAAAAGAATCTGTTGTATTACCACAGATTAAAAAAAAAACAATATCATACATAAAAAAATATCATAGAGCGGAACACATAACTTCCTCCGCGGCGTGTGCGGGGACAGTTAATGGGATGCAACTTGACATAAATTTTTACTGTTTTTCATACAACCGCTCTTACGCGATCATGATGTTATTTCCCATTTTTAATTAGATATTATGGGAAAACAGTATCTTGAGGATATTATCTAGGCTTCTATTGAAATCAATTTGTAAATTTGTGTAAAACTAATCCAGTAAAGACCTCTGAAAATCTCCATGAACTTTGACACTATTAAACTAGAGTAAGTAATCGTAGGGCGGCATAATCGGTATTGCACGCGGGCGATGAAACAGCTAGCGGCGGGCCTGCGTGAAATCCATTGTTTGGATTGTTGTTTAGTTTCTGGTGTGTAATGATGAATCCAGGTTTCATGAACTGTGACAACTTGACACAAAAAGTCCTTCGGATCTCGCTTAAATTGCTCCAAACACTGTTTCAAAGTTAACAGCTGCATCCGCTTGTTGTCCACCGAGAGCAATCGCGGCACCCATCGGGCCGACCACTTTTTCATCGCCAATTTATCATGTAAAATATTAATTGCTGTTCCGGTCAACACATCTACGGCCTTTGCTACTTCGCGCACTTTCTTTCGCCGATCAGCGAGAATCATGTCGTGGACGGGCGTCCTGGTCGCTCCTTATCAAATACGGATGTGCGTCATGTGCGCCCACAATTAAATTGTTTGAACCAATATCGAACTGTCGTCATAGATAGCGAAAGGTCCTCATAAATAGCATCCATCTTTGCTTTTATCTCCTCGCGTTTTTCCCCATCCAAAACCAAAAAGCAAATCACCAGAAAATACTGCTATTTTTCCATCTTAGCGAAAATCACGAAACACGTCTTACGCGAATGGCTGTCAAATCTAAACTAACCTAACAATCGGTCTGAAATTTGTTTTGGCGTAGTTTGATAGATGGCAGCACACGATGATAACATGAACTTCCCTCAGAAACGTCCTCTGGTCTTCAAACACGGATACCTACCTACTTATTGAACCGCCCAGGTATATCGCAGTGAGCAGCACATTTTTTTTTCGTATACCTTATTTTCACTCAACCATAAACAAGAATTTTGAAGACAAAAGATTTTGTATTTTCAACATTTTATTAAGAAAACGGAAACAGTGAAAAAGTACATAACTGTAAATTGCAGTTGGTTACAATATTGTTTATATAAACAAATCTTTTACAGTTAAAATCGGTACTAAATTTTTACTCTATTCACATTTACAAAAGGAACATCAGTAATAATGTACAGGAGAAAGTTGCGAATAAAATTAATATTATTGTCGCGCCAGCGTGACCCTAAACTTAACTATAGGATAGAGTACACAGTCGTGGGCTAAACTTCGTTTATATAAACACTTTTAAATCAATTTAACATCTACATAGATACATAATGTAGAGATAATTAACTAGCATTCCAGTATCGTACATTTATAGCAAACATAAACCAAAATCAAAGACTTTTCCACGACTGTTACTAAATATCAAAATTAATAATAATTTCATTTGTAACTATTCAAAAGAGAGGCTGGTCGAACACAACGATTTAACTTGTTACATCAGGGCGCAAATCAATACAAAATAAGACGTTATGTTCACTGTCCTCAAAAACGGGTTACAAAGTAGGCATAAAAGACGACATCCTGAAATAACTTTGATTAAATAAAAGAACTCTGTTGGGTTCTCCTGTCCCATTTTGAGTTCATACTCTTCTGCAGTGACTTATTTTTTTTAAATACTAACACCGGTTTGTGATCGCCACATCACATTCCATAGTGATAAAGAGGTTTTCGTCATTTTGGTAAAATAAGCGAGTGCGAAAAATTGTTTAAGAATAATAATTAATCAGGATCATATGAAAATAGTGAAATAAACGAATGAATGAACGGTTCGTTTATTTCACTATTTTCTTTAAATGATTTCTATAACTTAGGGCCGGCGCCCACTGCCGGCATGGCACGGCAAAGGATTTTACTACTAATCAAGTTATTTTGAATCTTATTTCAATGAGTTTAGAATTCATGATCTTTATTTCGATACATCGGGTGCCGCGGCATGACGAAACTGCATTTGCCATTGCATTTCGCGAGACGTAATGTGTCACTTTGTGTCAAGGAATTAGGATTGCTAAGTTGGTTGAAATATGGTTGAAACTTGCGCAGCGGTCATTTCGGTTAATGTGGTCCAGTTGATGCGCGGGGCAAAGAAGGGGCAAGAAGCACTTGCGCATGCCGCAGCAGTGAACGCCGGCCCTTATTATAATACTTATTATAGCAGGTACCTATTTAATAAGATGTCGTCTTCTTTTCACTTTGATAAGCCGTCAAGATTTCAAGTAACGAACAGAGTAAAAACCTAGAATAATTATTAAACAGTTAGATGCAAAGCAGATAAATAAAATTTCTCATATTGGTACATATTATGATACAGAACGTTTGTCCTATTTTCTGAATAAATAATTCTAGAGTGGTACTACGGCAGTGAAATTGTTGTAGTACATTTCTCATTCATTCAGAAAATGACACAATCGTACAAACTTAGTCTCAGCATTAATTTATTTATACATTTACACTTCGCCAAATAGCTTTCCTAAGCAATATCACTCCATTACCTAAACAAAATAATTACATTTATTTCAGCTCAAGATAATAATTAATTTTAGCTCATCCATACTTTCATTATATTCTCTTATGTTTATTTTTAGATCTCCAGATACTTTGCGTAAAAAAATATTCAAGTAGCTTTTAAAATACTATAAAATTAATATATTAAAATGGTTATGTTTTCTGCATAGTAATTGCAATATATATATTTTATTATTTGGAGAGGCCAAAGCCCCGAGCGTCCTGCACGCCGCGCCGACCCCGCCGAGCCGCCTCAAACCGTCACATAGCACGGCACCAAGAGATTCTATTTACATTATGATGTCAATGCTAGTAGCCTGCGCCAAGGAGTCGTGCGCTTACAGAAAGGCAGCTTAGAATACCTTAACACAATGGAAATATAGGAGATTGTGACACATACATTTGTATCTGAATCAATAAATATAGCAGTGTATTAGTGAGGCACAGTTTGAAAGGGCGGCGGAGCGGCCGAGCTGCGCGCTGTCACGAGTCTGTTCCGTGTGTCGTCACGACATCCAACTTAGAGATCTTTTATCTACAACGTCTAGGATGCACTAAAACGATAAAATCCGATAATTTTCTGCGTATCTATATACATATTTTACAAGGGAAAGAAATAATAAATAATTTCTATACCTTTGATATGAGCTTCCTCTCAGTACATTGATATCAATCTCAACAATATTAAAAAACATTATCTCTCTGAAAACAAAATGAAATTAATGTACACTATATTTACAATGTTGTAGCCGTTCATACAGTATTTTTTTTTTTACGATTTTCATCGTCTTTCACAAAATTGTGATCACTTATTTTACTATAGAAACCAAAACGAGTTTATTTTTTGGATTACCTAGTTATAATTGAAATAGATCAGCTTGCTCTCAGCTTTTTATTGGAATGGGCCCTAAGCTCAAATATTTATTACTTAATTACATCAGACCCTTCGTTTCTAGATTTGATTTGTACAAAAAAGTCAGTAGTTGTTTGATCTCGTGTAGTTCATGCTAGTACAGCAGCCTGGATCAGTACAGGAGCAAGTATGACGTGGAAGACAACGACAAGTGATTTTATTGTGTAGGTACTTGTTAGTTACATTTTCATCGCAGTGATGAAGCATGTTTTAAAATGATAAAGAACAGTGTAGAAATCAAAGAGCTGCACTTAGAAATAATATAAATCGACCTTGATGGGATCGGAGATCGAACTGAACGGTTAAAATGAGCTCTCTGTTAGCGAGGAACTCTTGGCTAAATACAGCCACACGACTCGAACTTCAAGGTTCAACTACGCTTACCAAGGTCGGCCCGTGGATGGGTGATCATCCATTACACATTGAATTCCTCCGTGCCTCGGAAAACACGTCAGTCTCAGCTATCATTTAAACATCTTTGACAGTCATTACAAATGGTCAGAAGCCAGAAATATGACAGCAGTCCTGTCAAGGGGTATGTATCGTCAGACAAGCAAACGCCCCATGTGAGATATTGATATTCAGCTGCATCTGGTTAGATTGGAAACCGACTGCAATGTAGTTCGGAAAAGGCTAGGCAGACTGTATCTTTTACCAATTAATTAAAAACTGGATAATTGTCAATAGATATTTTTAAGATTTAGGTAGCGCACGTTTTTGTTTGTAGTTTTGAGATTTCAAGTTTATAAAAATATACAGAAACACCTACTTCATTATGATTAACTACGACATAATTAGGTTTACAAGCAAGCATGCAACTACAAACTGTAAATGAAACATTTTTTTTCTCTTTTGTGCACAAATAATATCTTACTGTGTATTCTAGAAAAACCTGATGTAATCTCATTATAGGTGCTCATTATTATCGGTTAAGTACGAAATTCTAAAATAAATTCAGATTATTACAGTAGACCCTCGGTAATCTGGCCCCCATTGTAATCCGACATGCCTATCACTATATAATGTAACGCATAATTACGGGTTGTAGCTTGTACGCGCCACAACTATTGTGCTCAGACAGTTATGATTTGTAGTTCAGATAGAATCGCATCAATTGACACTGTATTTTCTTTTAAAATATCCGAACTATAGGTGTCTATGGCAGTAAACTATAATCTGACAAATTAAGACAGTTCGAAACCGCCCTGCAAAACGTTTGTCGGATTACCAGGGGTCCACTGTATTCTTTTCATCATTAGATATTTTTAATTGAATAACAGTTGTTTTTTGAAATACATAAACGAATGAAATATTCGTTTATGTATAATATTTTTTTTATTTTAAAATTGAGTTCTTTACCATTTATTCAGTTCTTGACCATACAGCAATTTAAAAAAAAAATGCTCATCTGACCAAATAACATATTTTGAGTTCTCAACAAAACATATAGTTTCTTACATAATATTCAAAAGTTAGCGATGTTCGAAGGCATGCCAAGGACCCTGACATTACGGTACAAGTAAAAAGCCAATACAAGACTAATTTTATATCCGAGTAAAATTAGAAATGCTTATTGTAACATTTACTTATCTGTGAAAAGAATAACATTATTCTAAGTCGCATAAATTTCGTAGTAATAATAGTTAATTTTTAGTTTATCAAGTCGACTAGTTTCATCTCAAATAAACTTTGGATCCAAGATCCGAAACAATAGCATTTGGCCCACTCGCATGCTAACTCACTTAAAACAATTAGCTAAACATACATATTTTTGTCTCTGCAAACTTCAAACGATTGAGACATATACAATATTATACATAGTATGTACTTTGCGAGTTGTCATGCGACCGGGCTCTCTAGCAAGAACGTACGGACAATGTTTTGGTAAAAATAACCAATCACACAAAATGTTTGTATACGTAAATGCTGCTTTTCGCAAAATTGCCTATTTTTCATCATAACTATCCCATACTATAATTTCCACTTTATGTATGTTCGGAGTGATCTTAGATAAACCATGATTTTCATTACTGACGCTATCACTCATCACACGATTCTCAACAGTCATTCAACACAGAAGCCTTCGATTATTTTATTTATTTTTGAATTTCACTTACTCAAAGTAACACTCGTTCATTTGAAACTAGTTTTAATAATAATCAACTTAGGACATGATAGTATGTGTCTGTAAATAATCATCAACACTACGATGAATTTTAAATGACTTCTTAATGACTAAATGTTTGGTCAAACTTTTTAACTTTTAACACACGAGCCTGTGTGACAACAAGTGAACAAAGAAACGCCAAGCGCCGAGCACGCCGCACGGGGGCGTTTCTTCATCCATGTACAAACACAAAACCTCATGTATAAATTATTTAGATGTTAATTTCACATATTGACACTCTATTCCACTTGATCATGATCTTACTAATGAATACAAAGTAAAATTTTATGTACAAAATAATGTACATTCCAACTCTTAACAAAAGAAAATAATAAAAATCACACAGCCAGTGGTGATATTACATAACATTACTTACATATAATATGATCTCTAAATTAACTTGTTAAAGTTGACGAGTTCAATATAAAACCATATCATAGCAAGATCATGTGCAAGCGTGGTCGCGCCGCCCCTAGTATGGCCAGTTACTCCTTATAAGATCTTCATTTTATTTACAGTAGGTAGTATCTAATGGTAAAACTTAAAAATATATAACAAAATAGACTTGAGTGGCTAGTTAGAAAAATCTACCAAATATTTGTGATTACAGCATAACAAAGCATAATAAAAATCAACAGAAACAAAATAATACATGCCTCTTCAACTGGAACCAAAACATGAGTAATGTTCGTCTGGCGCCGCGTCCGGACTCAGGCGAGCCTACCGCGGACACTCCACGCGCAGGGAACCACCACCACTGCACAATGTGTGCACAATCAATAATAAAACTGTATTTTTATAAAAATTCACTGTGCATTTTGGTTTATTTTGAAAAGTGAATTCAAATAAAAATCAACCATATCGAAGTGGTTAATAGTGTTAACAGTATTACTTAAAATTGTGAAAACACTTTCTATAGTAAACCAAACCTAAAAGTACGTTTCCATTGAGGCGGAGACGAGCAAAGCGAAAATAAAACGTGCAGGAATAGACCAATTACATATATCTCGTCTCGTCTCGTCTGCGATCTGTTGCCATGACACGTTGTCGCTCCCCTGCGCTTTAGCGGAAACGCAGATATTATTTATACTAAAATAATATCGGAATAGACGTACGTACAAGGATCTTTTGGTGTGGCTAAAATCGGAACTTAGGTCGCCATTTATTTCTTCAATAAAATTTCCACAGACAACCTTACAAACATTTACCAAAATGCCCCTTCCCCGGCAATGTGTTCAGTGCCAAAAGATCCTTGCAGCACTGATTACTGTTAGTCAGCTGTGTGGTGATCCCACAGCTGAGCAAGCCCCTGCGCGAATAGAATACAGTGCACCTGTCACATCTGCCCCACCATACAACTATGAGTACTGTTGTACTTGGCTAGCAGTCAACTCAAAAACGGATCAACTGTCTTACTGGTACAAACATTACAACTATACAATTTTTAGAAGGTTAAAGCAGGACATTGTGTTAAATTACGGCAAATGCAAATAACATAATCACACGTATTGTTTAGCGACAACTGTAAATATTAAAGCAATAGTGACTTCCACTCACACTAAATAATGTGTTACATTCTCGCGAAACCGTCCACGCGCCAGACCGACAACTAAAATAACATCATCCTCTAAATTAATTTCCACAAATGAAGATTTTCAAAGTGCAAATTGAACTGTTAAATGCTTATTGCCACATTTCATACTTTAAGCGAAATTAAATTTATTTCAATCACAGCGAGAACACTGCTGGATAGTGTAATCACTTCACATATTTGATAGTATGAACGAGATACCCATCAGTCGCGTCGACGCACCACAGCCGACACCAGGCCAGCACGCCGACACTCCGCGCGACACCGCGCACTAACGTCACACTGACACCTCGCTCGGGCGTCGAAGGTGCAGTCATACACTAGCATCGTCACCTCACTCGCGACTCATATTTTGTCTCGAGGGCACCGCGGAAAGATTCAACATAGTTTTCATTTTTGTTTTTTTTTTCTAATGCATACTATAGTAACATGTAACTTGAACACCCGCGAGTTTCAGGTCGGCGATGACCGACGGCTGGCGAGCGCGTCGTGTCCCCCAGCTCCCCGCGCCGCCCGCGGGCGCCGCGCGCTACTCGCTGAAGTAGCGCACCTTGCCGCCGCCGCAGCGCACCACGTCCTCCCACGCTGCAACACACAAGACTAGGTCAGGGCCGACTCGCGTCGCGCTGGCAGGTCGCGGGCCTGCACTCACCTGCGCCCACGTAGTCCACGATCTGCAGCAGGTGCTGCGTGTCGGCGGGCGGGTGCGGCGGCACGTAGCGCAGCTGCAGCGCGCCGGCGCGCACGGCCAGCGCCTGGTCGGGCGCGTCGCGCAGCAGGTCGCAGCGCGGCCGGCGCGCGCCGCCGCCCAGCAGCTGCTCGTTGAGCTCGAAGCCGAAGGTGACGCCGTCCATGTCGCGCGGCCGCTGCGCCTCGTCCAGCAGGATGACGGGCGGGCGGCGGTCCTGCACCACGTCGGGCGCGGGCACGTCGAGCGACGGCGGCGAGGGCGGCGACGCGGCCGCGGCCGGCTTGCGCGCCCGCGCCGCCTTGTCGCGCCGCCGCGCCGCCAGCGCCGGGTAGCCGTCGGCGTCGGCGGCGGCGGCGGCGGCGGCCGGCGGGCCCTCCGCGTAGAAGTTGCACGACTCGATGAGGTCGGGGATGTTGTGGCGCGTGCGCGCGATGTCGGCGTACGACGCCATGGGCGGCGGCGGCGGCGGCGGCGCGGGCTGCGGCGCGTTGGGCAGCGAGTGCACGGAGTCCATGTCGTCGTTGGAGTCGTTGGAGCGCTCGGAGGGCGGCGCGGACTCCTGGCGGCGCGGGGAGGGCGCGCGGGCGCGGCGCGGCGGCGCGTCGTCGGGGCGGCGGCGCGGCTTGCGCTTCTTGGTGACGGTCTGGAAGTCGGTGAGCTCGGCGGCGGCGGCGGTGTCGGGCACGTCGCTGTAGAGCGCGTCGTCGCCCCAGGAGCGCCGCTCGACCTTGGCGGGCTGGTCGCGGCGTTCCTTCTTGTCGCCGCGCAGGGGCGCCTCGGCCACGTCGGTGAGGTCCTCGATCTTGGTGCGCGACAGCTCCTCGAGCGAGGAGGCCCGCTTGATCTTGTTCTCCTTGTCCTTGCGGCGCTCGGTGGAGCGCTTCTTGCCGCTCTTGTCGTCGGAGTCGTCCTTGTGCTTGACGCGGCCGAGCTTGGCGCCGCGCCCGTTGTCCGCGTTCGACTCGATGAACCGCAGCAGCTCGTTCACGTCCTTGTCTCCTTGGTAGCCGTCAATCTGTTGGCAGTCGATCACGGTCTCGTTCTTTGAAGACTTTTTCCTCCGAGGTTTTTTATGTTGACTAGATCCCGAAAGAGGTGAACTGAATCCTTGTACTGAGTTGCCATTTTCATCTAAAGACTTCTGAAACAGAAAATATATTTTCCATTATTTTACAGAAATATAAATAATACTTTATTGACTGTTGTTTATCAAGTAAGTAACAGGATCTCGCCAATTCACTACAAAATATAAGCAGGTATGTAAATGCAAGGCATTACCTTGTAGTCGTCTGAGGCGGAGGTGCCGGTGGAGCCGTAGTTGGGTCGCGACAGAGGTAGCCCGTTGAAGCTGCTGGAGATCACGCTGCGAGGCTGGCGGACATCAACGTTTACATTAATTAACGATTCGACGGAATCATTTGATCACATCACTCAACAAACAATATTTAAAGAATATCTTGAATTAAGAACCTGCTATAAATCAGTGTTTAAACTAATCACAATCATGGTTAATTATATTTAAACAAGTCCTGTAGTATTTGTTAGTTAAAATTAAATGAGATAGAACGTCACATCATGAGTTTAATACTTTTCGTGGGTTTTTATTATTGTCTGGATACATGCATGTTCCCTGTTATAATAAGTCATAAAGAGTAGTGTCACCTTGGGGTCTACGGCGACCGCTGACTGCGCCGTGGAAGACGTCGTGTTGCAACTGGACACAACCTCCGGGGTTGTGATGCAACTAAACGATATAGCGGAATCGACCTGCGGAAACAAACCAGCGTTAGCCACTCCTAGCTAACTGGCTACACAACTAAACATTTCACTAGAGTAGGAATCCTACCTCGAGGTTGGTGATAGCTGACACCCCGGAGTTGGGCGGTACGTTCTCGCCAGAATGGTTTTTAAAAAGATTTTCAAACAGCAGAAGTTTAAGGACATTTTTATCTAGCGCACTTTTCTTCGTGTCGCTACTGCCGGGGTGTTCTGGGGGCATCTTTTGTCTTTTCTTCTTTACAATGTTCGGTCTATTATTTTCAGAGACTAGAGGTTTCGTATCATTATTATTTTCAATTTCGAGTAACTGGACGGGAGTGTTAACATTACTATCAGATAGCGAAACTAAAGGCTTAGGTAATGTTAAAAATATATAAGCATTGTTAGGAAGCTGGGTTAAAATAATACGATCGCTCTTTGTGCCATGTTTGACTTCAGGGTTCATGGTATGCTCGATTTCACAGTTCGTGATATGTTCGAGTTTAGGGTTTGGGGTATGTTCGACTTCAGGGTTCCTGGTATGTTCGACTTCGGGGTTCATTTTATGTTCAATTTCAGGGTTTGGGGTATGTTCGACTTCAGGTTTCCCGGTATGCTCGACTTCGGGGTTCGTTTTATGTTCGAGTTCAGGGTTCGTGGTATGTTCGAGTTCAGGGTTCGTGGTATGTTCGAGTTCAGGGTTCGTGGTATGCTCGACTTCAGGGTTCGTGGTATGCTCGACTTCAGGGTATGTGGTATGCTCGACTTCAGGGTTCGTGGTATGTTCGAGTTCAGGCTTTTTGGTATGCTCGACTTCAGGGTTCCTGGTACGCTCGAAATCGGGTTTCGTGATATGTTCACAATCAGATGTCATGGTATGTATGTTTTCAGATGTCGTGTTATTTTCGTCTTGCTTGATCGTCAGGACTTTCGTCTTTAAACATTTTTGTTTGGTGTTATATTGTTCATCATTATTATAGTGACCTGCAATTTTTAAATCTTCCGGGATACTTGCACCTCGACACATTTCCTCTTTCTCATATTCACGAGTAATTGTCACACAGTTGCTCTCTTCACTATTACCTATGGATTCGAAAAGCTTTTGTTGTTTTGAAACATATTCAGTGAACGAATCGTCTATATTAATATTTCGTGAATGGCTTGGATTTATATCTGTCAACTCTACTTCTCCCTCTTGGGACTTACTATTTTCTAAATCTATAAAAGGATTCGTGAGCCATGTTATATCTTCCCCTTCATCAGACGAATTATAGCATTTCGTAGATGTATCGAATAATTGGTTCGACTTTGACGAATTTATATCTTCAATGTTCTTTAATTCACTTGTAACATCATGTAAGATCAAATTGGTTGTGCTATCCATTTCGTATGAACATATTCTTTTAACGACTTTTTTAATAGTTTTCTGGGGACGTTTTTCCTTATCGTGTTCCTCGATAAAATAGCTAGTCTGATTTATTTGTGAGAGAGGTTGCCCTATGGTCATACGTCTAACGTTCCTCGGGTTTATATCCGACATTGTCGGCGGTACTAACTTTGCACCCACTTGTTGCCTATACTTTTCTCTTAATTTAATATCACATTGCTTATCATAATCAAAGTTTTCAACAACCTTGTGTGCTCCTTTATCATAATGTCGTAAATAACTCTTTTTTTTTGATACTTCTGCTTTATTATTTATTTTATTTTTTGCTGGTAGGTCAGATATAATATTATGATTGAAATCATCATTAACACCTGAATCAGGTGATTGTTTGTCCACACTGGCTATAGCAAAAGGTAAAACAAAATTGTTTTCCATATTAGTACTTTCAATGTTTTTGGAGTTCGATGGAGTATCCGTAACTTTAGTTTGGATATTCCGTTCCTTTAATTTGATTGAGTTCGCATATTGGAGAGGGTTCGTGTAATTCGCTAGGCTTTTATACCAATTATCTACATTATCAGCCCACAGCTGGGAATTGTCCGTACGGTGTTCGTTTCCTGTTGTTTTTGCATTTGAGCCTTTGTCAGTTCGGTCGGCCTTGGAGGAGCGGAGTTTATCTTTTTTGTCCAGACGCTGGTTGAGAAGGTTCGGGCCGCGCGGTTTGTTATTTTCATATTTGTGAGCGTCGTGATGGGTAGGTTGTGCGCGCAAGGCCTGCAGCAGCCGCGCCTGGGGAGGACTACGCACCTGGTTGGAGGGCGTGGTGGTGGTGACCGCGCGGCCCGAGCACACGGCGCCGCTGCCGATCTCCAGCGTGGCGCGCGCGGTGTACGTCATCGGGAACATCGGCTTACTTCTTCTGTGAACAAATTTCATGTGGGAAATCACTTTCGTCCGGGAAAAACTTAATATTGTAGGAAATACGATGATTATCTAGCTTATTCTACATAATTATAACCCCCTTATTTATAAACACACAGAATGAAGTTATTCCAAACTTATACTTCGAAAAAGTACAGTAAATGTGGAAATCATACAGTTTGTCAGTTTAATTAGCAAAGAAATATATGTACAATACAAAGTTTTGCTGGTAAATTGACCATAGTTTTGAACTGAATCTCACTGACTACCTCAATATTGTGAGATGACAAATCGTATCGAATGGTTATTTATAAAGTCGGTAACAGACAACAGCTACAGTAAGGTTTAATCGAATGGAGGACCAGGTTATAGGAGGGCTATAGAAATCAAAGATGTCCAAACGCGCGTTGGGTCGACGATATCACCAAAGTCATAGAAATCCCCTGTGCTCCTTAACCGGGAAGCATGGCAAAAAAATCGAGGTGTGGTGTATTTTACGTGAATGTGTACGAAACCGGTAATATTTTCTTTGGTCATTTTGGTGAAATAAGGTTTTGTGTGAAGATGATAGATATATAGCGAAGACACAAACCTGTATCCCCTGACTTTGTTGGCATCAGTTTTCTGTATAGCCTTCACTGACCTCTACTATTCACCACACTGCACTGGCCGTCAAATGCTTTTGTGCCCGTGTGGTATTCGCCAATTAGCGATCTTGGACGTAGCGAGTGTTTGCGGTACTAAAACTAGTATTGTTGCACCGCTTACAATATGCACATGACCTCATTTTTCATAGCTTTTATATAATTATGAACCTGGAATAACACGGAATTCGAACGAAATTAAATCAAAATTACTTTAGAGTACAGTGCGTTTCACTTAGGAAGTTCCTTCGCCGTAATGTAGCCAACATTCAGCCCCTGTTTGTCTACAGAAAAAAGAAAGGAAAAGGGAAAGCGTTGCCTCATCATTTCAGCCGACAGACGTCCACTGCTGGACATAGGCCTCCCCCAAGCGTCGCCACAACGAACGATCATGTGCGTCCCGCATCCATCGGATTCCCGCTACCTTCACCAGGTCGTCAGTCCACCTTGTAGGAGGCCTTCCAACGCTGCGTTTTTAAAGAGTTGCCAACTCGACCAAAACTGTTGCACGAAATGCGATACGAAATCGATTTTAACGGTAGTTGCAACACTTTTTGGAGAATTATGAGGTAATGGGATTTTATTTAAAAAAAAAACTGGCCAAGAGCGTGTCGGGCCACGCTCAGTGTAGGGTTCCGTAGTCTCCCGTCCGTCACAATAAGTGTTCCCACTTATGAGTTTAAAAAAAGGCTATTTGTTACGTTGACATACTAAGTACGGAACTCTAATAAATACGGAACCCTAAAAAGGGGCCCACAAAGGACGGTGATAACTAAAACAGTATGCAAGTAGTAGAAATTTCAGCGATTGTGCACTCGTAAAATTACGAATATATTAAAGAAGAAACGATTTTTACCACGGTAGGTCATGAAAGCACGGAAAATCTTAACATCGACTTTTAAAAAGACGACGTCATTACGCAACGCCATCTATCGAACCATTTATGAACTGGTTTTTACCTTAACATTTTGATAGATGGCGTTAAAAAAATGAATTTTAGTTTTGTTGTAAATTGCCTTAGCATGTTCCTGAAAGAAGTTTTATGTAGATTTTTTTTATGAAACCAACCGAACAATTCGATAATACCCGACCCCATCAACTCAGGAAAAATCCTAAAAGTACAGCGCCATCTCTCGGGAAATTGGGTTACTAATTAATGCAGAGGTACCAGAAGAAGTTTTCGGTGGTAATTTTGGATTGCGAGAACCGATTTTAATAATTCTTTTTTTGTTTGAAAGAAGATACGTTCACGATAATAAAATATGTAAACGAAGATAAAAAAAATGCTTGCATATACGATTATACTACAAACTTAGTCCAGAAATTATTTTGTACAACCTTTTTGTCTTTTTTGACCAAAAATTTTCTTTCCATCAAGTTCAAAATGATTTTCCTAGAAAGTCCTTATAAAGTTCTACTTTTCAGGTTTTTTTCATATTTTCTAAACTTATGGTTCAAAAGTTAGAGGTTGGACACACATTGTTTTTTACTTTTGGAGCGATTATTTCTGTAATTATTGACATTATCAAAAAATTATTTTAGTAAACCCTTATTCATTTTTAAATACCTATCCAACAATATATCACACGTTAGGGTTGAAATTAAAAAAAAATCACTTCCTACTTTACATATAGGGGGGCTACCCTAATAAAACATTTTTTTCCAATTTTTATTTTACCACTTTGTCGGCGTGATTGATATACATATTGGTACCAAATTTCAGCTTTCTAGTGCTAACGGTCACAGAGATTAAGCGAGGACGGACAGACAGACAGACAGACGGACAGACAGACATGGCGAAACTGTAAGGGTTCCTAGTTGACTACGGAACCCTAAAAAAGGAAGCTAAAGTTGTTAATGGAGAGGTACGATATTGTGGCGTGGCGTTTTCGTTATTTGAAAGAATTGCAGGACAATCGCAATGGAGACCAGCGTCCTATGGGCACGCCACAATTATGGCGGTAAGTCCCTTCTTTGAGGCGTGGCTGGAAAGACCTCACGGCGTCCTTACAGTTTTTAAAAGAAAAGAAAAAACACAATTATAAGACAATTGTTAAAAGTAACGGAATATCAGTCAATCTCCCTAATTTTAGGTAATTTCATTGCTCAAAATATAGCAACACTGTTTTTCCGTATTGCCAACATTACGGCGAAGGAGCTTTTGAAAGGTTAAACTTATCTGCAGCCATTTGCATTATACGTCAAAATTAGTTCTCTAAATCCTAAGAACCAGCCTGTCCAGTGGTAAATAACAAGAGGTCAGTGATAGCCTCTCAAATAAAAAAAAAACTAAGTAAAAAAGACTTAACGCAAGGTATGATAAGGAAATAGGGTGGAAGTCGTACCTGTTGAGTAGCTCCATCTCCGAGGGCGCGTTGGCGTCGCTGGCGGACACGCGGCGCTCGGTGAGCGGCGGCGGGTTGACGCAGCGCACCGTGGCCAGGTAGCCCGCGCGCGCCGGCTCCTCGCTCAGCAGGGACGCTGCCGACACAATGCCACCACCCTTTTAGCCCCATTGTACACTACTCACTATCAGCTCTAGCCAATTAACAATGCGAGTACCTATGTAACTAGTGTATCAGGTGGCTTTCTGTAGTGTCTGCCTTCTCTCATTCATTTATTTATTGACAAGCACTTGTACAACGTTACGGAGGATGTCCAAGGCGTTGTACAATAGAAACTTACAATCTAAAAATGTATTTAATAAAACAATAATAACATAATAACAAATCCATACATATTTAAAAGCTGAATTTATGTTTAACTAAATTTAGTTAAAATTTCATTTTAAGGGGAAACCTACGATTTATTCCGTTTTAATACCATTGTTAATTCTATTAACTCGTGTTTATTTTCTATTCCGAATGGATAGTATTGTTTAAATTAATAGTAAAATAAATTCAAAGATCTAAAGTACAAATGCTTTGTATCTATAGAATTATAATTCAGTGAAATACAAAAAAGGAACATTTATTTAAAAAATGCCTACTTTAATAATAAAATATGGCTGACAATAATCAACTTTGTTAAAAATTTTGTTCTTCTATATTATATTTGTTTTTTTTTTCAAAAACAAATTAAAGTAAAACTGAAATTTAAAAAATGTTTAAATTGTAAGTACCCATGTAACTTTTGACGTTTGATTGAATTTTAATAAAAAGGCAAAAGTAATATTTTAAATAACAAAAACCGTGAAAAGAGAAGTAAATTATACAAAAGAACCAAAGTATACTCACTTAATAATAAATAAAAAATCACAGTCACAGTGATACAAATACGTCACCGCTGCCGCGCGGGAAAGGACTGAGGAACTTATGTAGATACAATTTCGCTCTGAGTTAAAGCACAAACGAAATAATAATCACCTTCAAAATAGAAACAAACCTTATTCCATTGACTTACCGTGTGCCATCAATACAATAATTTTAGGTTTTCCAGCCGCACTCGACTCTTGAATGGTTCTTTTAAATTAGAACAATAGAGCAAACTCACCCTTTTTTGCAGGTAAAAAAAAAATAGCAAGATGATTCACATAAACTTCTCTTACAGTCTTAGGGTCTAAACAGACGGACTGCATTTCAACTGCAATCCAACTGCAAATTGCGGTCCGTCTGTTTAGACCCTTACGTATAACTTAGTAAAAATATTGGAATAAACTAAATTTGTAAAGTTTTTGCATCTTATTACGTTTACGATCATATAAAAAAAATTAGGAAACAATTTGATTCAGTTTTGTATCAAATTCAAGTTACTGGTATCTGTTCGTATATTAAATTAAATTATTTAAAGAGTGATTCGTTTAGAATAGAAAATAAAAATACGAGCAAATAAATACCAGTGGTATTAGTTTGTTGGTATTCAAATGGAATAAACCAAACCTACGACCCAGCGTTTTCATCTTTTCGCTAGATTAGCGGCATCTAACAATGAAAAATCAACTTCTTCGTTTTTGTTTTTCGAATTTTGATGTACATAATACCGATAAATGCTAACGATACGGCATAAATATAGTGCTTCTCTCCTGGGATTGAAACCAGCAAACAGTGTCGGATAAAGCCAGTGCGGAGCATGTGAAGTCCTTTTTTATTTAGATAGATATAATATTTTTATTTTCCTCTGTTACACTCAAATACTTCAACTAAATTACTTTCTTTAAACAATGTTAATTTATATAGTAGGCACTTTTAAAAATCCTAAATGATAATGATGGTTTTTTGTATTCCCCATGCGATCAGATTTAAAGGAGCATTTCTAAAAAACCCGAAGTTATCTCGAAAATTATGCTTAGGACAATTTAGGGTTTCCTTTGGAAAAAAAAAACCGAAATAAGAAGTCTTTATTTTTCGATGATGATGAGGAAGTCTTTGTGAAAGTATACAGAAAAGCTAAAGAGTGTTTACTAAGAATAGGATGCACAATTTCAACATTTTCCTCGGAGAGGTTATATTCAGGCATCCTTTAAATGGAATAATCTTTCCGAAAGATATGATAGCATCATCAAGTCAACATCATAATTTAAGCTGAGAGACGTTCACTGCAATACAAAGGTCTCTTCCAAGAGTCGCCACAACCACTAGTCCCGTGTGTCACGCATCACACCAGGTTATCGGTCTCCTTGTTGCAGGCAATCCGACGTCGCGTCGTCAGGCATGCGGTCACTTCTCCAGAACCTTTCGGTCCCATCGAACATCTCTTCAGCGGGCAATTTACCCAGCTTCTTTAAGTCTATCTTCAATCCTGATCCGATCACGCAAGGGAATTCTTTGGGTGATTTAAAGCTATCTAAGCCTCATTAGAAGGCTCTCAAATATGGTCGTTTCAGTGCCA
The DNA here is from genome assembly GCA_910589285.2 of Mythimna ferrago. Taxonomy (NCBI): domain Eukaryota; kingdom Metazoa; phylum Arthropoda; class Insecta; order Lepidoptera; family Noctuidae; genus Mythimna; species Mythimna ferrago. Next base: position 18,792,021 of record OU342690.1, on the reverse strand, counting down.
ATTATGTCATGACTTATAGTCGGAGACTTCCATTTTGGGGCACTGCTTTGACAATTAAGTCAGTCAGGTGCTTTTTGATCCATGAGCACCACTCTCACAGGTACTGGTTATGGACGCTTTGAAGTTTAATCACGTTTGATAGTCATTGTTTAAAGCTGTATTTGCATTTGTTTTAAATTCTGGATCGTTGATCTTATTCGAGGTGAATCCACTCGGCTAAAGTATTCGGGAACCTATTTTGAAGAATTTAGTGTGAAGATGTCGAAGGATATAAAATGTTATATTTTTTATGAAAGTCGTACATTTTCTAGGGAGTAATTCCAACTTTCACTCGGGCGAAACCGCTGACTGAAGTCAGCTAATTATAATATGTGTAGCCTCGGTTGAGTTTTTTTGAATACCTTATGAGAATAACAAGGCTTTTAAGGGTATTAATCCAACTACATAATTACGTATGTTGTGTATATATGTAAAAATTACAATGGACTCTAATTACCCCGTGGATTTTAATATCGGTTGCATGAAAAGTACGATAATGGGGGAATTCTAAGAGATTCTATTGTGTGGATTTACTTGGAGGTAAATCTGAAGTATATTGACTATCACATTCAAAGAAATTAGCTGTATTTAGATTTCAGACAGTGTAGATACAACAAGTTTTAGGTGTAACAAGTTTTTTACGTTCAAGTGCGGGGCCCCTAAATGCGCGGGATCTGCTACTCTTGCTACATGGCTAATCCGCCACTGCAAGCAAAGGCAATATGGCTATATATTTGAAGCAATCCAGTAGGTACGTGTCGGTCACACAGAGCATCGGGAGTAATCCGCTCGCAATTGCCGTGCAGCTCTAACAAGCGAACTGCGCAATCGCAAAAATGTCAACCGCGCTAAATCTACATCCAAACCTCAATTTAGCAACTGGCGCGCCAGTTCAATCATTGTAGATCGAGTGCTGCGATCTTAAGAGTCGCAGGAAGCTAGAGGCACGTGGGCGTGTACTCACAGGTGTCGACGCCGCAGGGCAGGCTGCCGCCGTGGATGGCGCGCGCGGACACGGAGGCGGGCGCGGGCGCGGGCGCGTGGTGGCGCACGTGCGCGCGGCGCGGCGCGGGCTCGGCCGCCAGCGCCGCCACCAGGTCCTGCAGCGAGTTGGAGTGCGGCAGGGCGCGCCGCCCGCGCGCGCCGCGCCGCGCCGAGCGCCCCCCGGACAGGGTGCGCGCCGCCGCCTCGCACGCCTGCTCGTCCTGCTCCACCTCCTCCAGCAACTCCTGAGGTCACGTTGGCTTCGTTTAGGGCACAGAACATTCTCGACCGATGACATATTGCAATTATAATAGCCAAGGGTTCAGATCTCATAACAAGGAGAGAATGTTACCAATTTTTGAAGCATTCAACAAATCCTATACAAATTGATTGAGCGAATCCGGTAGAAATCGAGTCAAGTATGAAACCTTCGCCCCTGGTAGCTCTGAATGCCACATCCCTGATCCCAGACTAGGACGTGCGTTACGAAGAACACAATTACAACGCTCAGTTTACGAGTAAATAAACAACGCTAAAAACGCGATCCAGCAACACTGCACGAGATAGTCTTAATGTCACTAATATTGCACTATTTCGTGTAATAAATGCTCTTTTTAACAGTATGCTTGACTGAAAAATCAGCATTACAATATAATTTCGAGTGTTATTTACTTAACTTGTAACTTCTGGTTCAGCATAAGACTGTGCGGTATAAATACAATTTATTTATAGTACTGACCTTAAATAGACTGCTTTTACCCTCTCGATCTTTGGGACATTTGTATGTGATAGCCTCGTCCAACAGTGCCCGTAATTGTCCGTCGTCCAATGTCTCTACATGTTTATTGTTCTGTTGACAAAAGAAAGTTATTGTTAAAGTTTTTCACTACATCTAAACCTGGGTACAGTAAAAGTGTAATTGTGCCCAAATCTCGCAAGTGTTTGAAGAAAATCAAATTTATATCAAACTAGCTTTTGCCCGCGCGGCTTCGCTCCCGCTCTTCCCTACTTCAGCCTACTATACCCTACTCTACCCTACCCTACTCTACTCTACTCTACCCTAAAAAAAAAGACGGGTTGCACTCCGGGAGTGCCGGCAGAAGTGAAAACTTGATTATTAACGTTGAGCATGTTTGATATTTTGGAATGGTTAGGGAATAATTTTGCACCAATTGCTTTATCAGTATAAAAGTACTATCATTTATGTGGTAGAATACAATATTCATTTATTGCGCTATCGTACACAAACATGACAATTTATATTACATTAAAAATTTAACACTTTAAAACTATTACAATTATTTTACATTAAAAAGTTTATCTCTCCGAAAAACTACTGAGGTGTCAAGGGACACCCGGATGGAACGAAGTTCCGTTCTGGCTTGCTTTCTATAAGAGAGAGAAAGAGAGAAAGACAGAGAAACATGCGCACGCCGCATGGCTTACAATAGCTTACTATAGAAAAAGTGTCGTTACAACTTTTCGTGAGAATTTTTTCCGTCTAGCCAATACAATATAACTAAAAAATACTATCCTATTTTATGTACATTTTGACAGCACTATTTCAACATCTTCGAAACCATGAAAACGACACTCATGACGAAAAAGTTGATAATTTCTGACATCCGCCATCTTAGATTTACATTTTGACAGCACTATAGGCTTCAACAACCTCGAAAACCATGAAAAAGACACCCATATCGAAAAAGTTGATAATTTATTGCAGCCACCATCTTAGATTTAAATTTTGACAGTACTATCGGTTTCAACACCCTCGAAAACCACGAAAACGACACCCATGAGGAAAAAGTTGATAATTTCTTGCAGCCGCCATCTTGGATTTACATTTTGACAATACTATCGGTTTCAACAGCCTTGAAAACCATGAAAACGACACCCATGACGAAAAATTTAATAATTTTTTGCAGCCGCCATCTTGGATTTATATTTTGACAGTACTATCGGTTTCAACACCCTCGAAAACCATGAAAACGACACCCATGACGGAAAATTTGATAATTTCTTGAAGCCGCCATCTTGGATTTATATTTTGACAGTACCATCGGTTTCAACACCCTCGAAAACCATGAAAACGACACCCATGACGAAAAATTTGATAATTTCTTGCAGCCGCCATCTTGGATTTATATTTTGACAGTACCAACGGTTTCAACACCCTCGAAAACCATGAAAACGACACCCATGACGGAAAAGTTGATAATTTCTTGCAGCCGCCATCTTGGATTTATATTTTGACAGTACCATCGGTTTCAACACCCTCAAAAACCATGAAAACGACACCCATGACGGAAAAGTTAATAATTTCTTGCAGCCGCCATCTTGGATTTATATTTTGACAGTAATATCGGTTTCAACACCCTCGAAAACCACGAAAACGACACCCATGACGAAAAAGTTGATAATTTCTTGCAGCCGCCATCTTGGATTTACATTTTGACAGTACCATCGGTTTCCACGCCCTCGAAAACCATGAAAACGACACCCATGACGGAAAATTTGATAATTTCTTGCAGCCGCCATCTTGGATTTATATTTTGACAGTACCATCGGTTTCAACACCCTCGAAAACCATGAAAACGACACCCATGACGGAAAATTTGATAATTTCTTGCAGCCACCATCTTGGATTTATATTTTGACAGTACCATCGGTTTCAACACCCTCGAAAACCACGAAAACGACACCCATGGCGAAAAAGTTGATAATTTCTTGCAGCCACCATCTTGGATTTACATTTTGACAGTACCATCGGTTTCCACGCCCTCGAAAACGATGAAAACGACACCCATGACGGAAAATTTGATAATTTCTTGCAGCCACCATCTTGGATTTATATTTTGACAGTGCTATCGGTTTCAACACCCTCGAAAACCATGAAAACGACACCCATGACGGAAAAGTTAACAATTTCTTGCGGCCACCACCTTGGATTTACATTTTGACAGTACTATCGGTTTCAACACCCTCGAAAACCACGAAAACGACACCCATGACGAAAAAGTTGATAATTTCTTGCAGCCGCCATCTTGGATTTACATTTTGACAGTACCATCGATTTCCACGCCCTCGAAAACCATGAAAACGACACCCATGACGAAAAATTTGATAATTTCTTGCAGCCGCCATCTTGCATTTATATTTTGACAGTACCATCGGTTTCCACGCCCTCGAAAACCATAAAAACGACACCCATGACGGAAAATTTGATAATTTCTTGCAGCCACCATCTTGGATTTATGTTTTGACAGTACCATCGGTTTCAACACCCTCGAAAACCACGAAAACGACACCCATGGCGAAAAAGTTGATAATTTCTTGCAGCCGCCATCTTGGATTTATATTTTGATAGTACTATCGGTTTCAACACCCTCGAAAACCACGAAAACGACACCCATGACGAAAAAGTTGATAATTTCTTGCAGCCGCCATCTTGGATTTACATTTTGACAGTACTATCGGTTTCCACGCCCTCGAAAACCATGAAAACGACACCCATGACGGAAAATTTGATAATTTCTTGCAGCCACCATCTTGGATTTATATTTTGACAGTACCATCAGTTTCAACACCCTCGAAAACCACGAAAACGACACCCATGGCGAAAAAGTTGATAATTTCTTGCAGCCGCCATCTTGGATTTACATTTTGACAGTACTATCGGTTTCAACACCCTCGAAAACCACGAAAACGACACCCATGACGAAAAAGTTGATAATTTCTTGCAGCCGCCATCTTGGATTTACATTTTGACAGTACTATCGGTTTCCACGCCCTCGAAAACCATGAAAACGACACCCATGACGGAAAATTTGATAATTTCTTGCAGCCACCATCTTGGATTTATATTTTGACAGTACCATCGGTTTCAACACCCTCGAAAACCACGAAAACGACACCCATGGCGAAAAAGTTGATAATTTCTTGCAGCCGCCATCTTGGATTTACATTTTGACAGTACCATCGGTTTCAACGCCCTCGAAAACCATGAAAACGACACCCATGACGAAAAAGTTGATAATTTCTAGCAGCCGCCATCTTGGATTTATATTTTGACAGTACCATCGGTTTCAACGCCCTCGAAAACCATGAAAACGACACCCATGACGAAAAAGTTGATAATTTCTAGCAGCCGCCATCTTGGATTTACATTTTGACAGTACCATCGGTTTCAACTCCCTCGAAAACCATGAAAACGACACCCATGACGAAAAATTTGATAATTTCTTGCAGCCGCCATCTTGCATTTATATTTTGACAGTACCATCGGTTTCCACGCCCTCGAAAACCATAAAAACGACACCCATGACGGAAAATTTGATAATTTCTTGCAGCCACCATCTTGGATTTATATTTTGACAGTACCATCGGTTTCAACACCCTCGAAAACCACGAAAACGACACCCATGGCGAAAAAGTTGATAATTTCTTGCAGCCGCCATCTTGGATTTACATTTTGACAGTACTATCGGTTTCAACACCCTCGAAAACCACGAAAACGACACCCATGACGAAAAAGTTGATAATTTCTTGCAGCCGCCATCTTGGATTTACATTTTGACAGTACTATCGGTTTCCACGCCCTCGAAAACCATGAAAACGACACCCATGACGGAAAATTTGATAATTTCTTGCAGCCACCATCTTGGATTTATATTTTGACAGTACCATCAGTTTCAACACCCTCGAAAACCACGAAAACGACACCCATGGCGAAAAAGTTGATAATTTCTTGCAGCCGCCATCTTGGATTTACATTTTGACAGTACCATTGGTTTCCACGCCCTCGAAAACCATGAAAACGACACCCATGACGGAAAATTTGATAATTTCTTGCAGCCACCATCTTGGATTTATATTTTGACATTACCATCGGTTTCAACACCCTCGAAAACCACGAAAACGACACCCATGGCGAAAAAGTTGATAATTTCTTGCAGCCGCCATCTTGGATTTACATTTTGACAGTACTATCGGTTTCAACACCCTCGAAAACCACGAAAACGACACCCATGACGAAAAAGTTGATAATTTCTTGCAGCCGCCATCTTGGATTTACATTTTGACAGTACTATCGGTTTCCACGCCCTCGAAAACCATGAAAACGACACCCATGACGGAAAATTTGATAATTTCTTGCAGCCACCATCTTGGATTTATATTTTGACAGTACCATCGGTTTCAACACCCTCGAAAACCACGAAAACGACACCCATGGCGAAAAAGTTGATAATTTCTTGCAGCCGCCACCTTGGATTTACATTTTGACAGTACCATCGGTTTCCACGCCCTCGAAAACCATGAAAACGACACCCATGACGGAAAATTTGATAATTTCTTGCAGCCGCCATCTTGGATTTACATTTTGACAGTATTATCGGTTTCAACACCCTCGAAAACCACGAAAACGACACCCATGACGAAAAATTTGATAATTTCTTGCAGCCGCCATCTTGGATTTATATTTTGACAGTACCATCGGTTTCAACGCCCTCGAAAACCATGAAAACGACACCCATGACGAAAAAGTTGATAATTTCTAGCAGCCGCCATCTTGGATTTATATTTTGACAGTACCATCGGTTTCAACTCCCTCGAAAACCATGAAAACGACACCCATGACGAAAAATTTGATAATTTCTTGCAGCCGCCATCTTGGATTTATATTTTGACAGTACCATCGGTTTCAACACCCTCGAAAACCATGAATACGACACCCATGACGAAAAAGTTGATAATTTCTTGCAGCCGCCATCTTGGATTTATATTTTGACAGTAAAAGTGTCGGTACAATTTTTCGTGAGAATTTTTTCCGTCTAGCCCCCTTTCACAACGCGCGATAAGGGATAGCTGTCTACTCTCCATCCGTCTTACGCTTTTTCGATCAGGTCACGTGTCCTGACGCGAGTTTAAGATTTTATACCCATTACAGAAAAAGTGCTCAACGCCGCTAAAGAAGTTTTCACTTCAAAAAAAAAGTAAGTCTTATGTCCGTCTCCTGGTTTTAAGCTACCTCCCCACCAATTTTCAGCCAAATCGGTTCAGCCGTTCTTGAGTTATAAAAAGTGTAACTAACACGACTTTCTTTTATATATATAGATTAGGCTTTCACCTAACTCACTATAAATAACAATCTTAAAATACAAATACAAGTAACCTATTATTATCAAATAAGTCTATTAATAGTCGTTGGTTTATTATTTCTGAGATGACCATGCGATTCTTAGCAATAGGAAGTAACCTACATGTTAAACTTTTAATGTATATAAATAAATTTATTAAGCGGTTGGAGAAGTAATCAAAATCACGCGTGCACAGACAGAGACGAGACGTGACTGAGTTCCGGCGGGATCTCATGGTGAAATGGCGTCAACGCATGCCACAATTACGGCGGTAAGTTTCCTCTTTGAGGCGTGGCTGGAAAGACCTCACAGCGTCCTCACCTTCCGCATGACACAGGTTCTTACCGGACATAGTAAGTTCAGGAGGTTCCTGCACCGGATTCGTGCGGAAATGACGCCCGGGTGTCGCCACTGTGCGGAACGCCCGGAGGACACGGTGGAGCACACAGTGGAGGTGTGCCCCGCTTTGGCAGAGCATCGCCGTGCCCTCGTTGGGGCGATCGGGGGAGTAGCAGGCGGTCGCCTCCTTCTGCGAAGCAGTAATGCTAGCAAAGGAGGAGGCCGACCGTATCAGGCAACAGCGCTCACAGCGCCCCAGCCGCCGCCGGGATTCCGATTCCGATTCCCGACCACCGTAGGCGCAGGCTTGCGAACGGCGAACAATGGGTAGCACGCTGTAAGACCGTCCGGTAACTGTCCAGACCGAGCCCAAGTCGTCGACGGCGCGCACTGTTCCCGCGCGCCTCAAGGAGTTGTCAGAAAGAGCAGGGGGCCCTGCCGGGTCAAAACCTACTGGGGCCAGAGTTAACCAAAAGGGAAGCTCGGACTCAGCAAGAAGGAACGGGGTTGATTTTTTAGTCAGTAAGAGTCTGACACTATCTCCCGCTCCGCCCAAGGGCGGGAAATGTCATTTGGATGATTTTTAGCCACTAAAAGAAAAAGCTTCAAAACATTGAGTACGTGCGTATGGCAGCCAGCCTTTCGGTGTTTTACGTAGGAATTGCATGATTGATTCCGCCATCTCAATTCTACCATCGGACAACCCGACGTACGACGAGTACAGTATAATTCACGAATGATGGCGGGCGTGAAGTTTGCGCAGAAGGCTGCGCAGTAACGTGTTTTAGGAACCAAATGGCGACGTGCGTGTGCGAGAAGAGTGTAGTATGCGCGAACGTTCGCAAAGGCTAACTTCACGCCCGCCATCATTCGTGAATTGTACTGTATCTACCCATACGTTGTTGAAACTTCTACAGTCCGGACTAAGCGTTTCGCCTCGTCGTTTAAATGATAAATGAATGATAAATGATCATTATTTTGCAAGTAGGTTTTTTAAAAACACTTTTACACGTCAATTTTTTTTTTTCGTCAATTAATGCTAGATGAGGCCGGTGTTTCCTAGCTGACTACCTTGAGAAGAAACACCGAAACTCAGGGGTCAAAGTCTCTTTTAAAGTCCACACAGCAAAACATGTAATGGTCAAATCATATGAGAACCGTGCAGATTGAGCCTGAGATGGTCTTTTGAAGAAAGAACCACACAGTTCTAAGTGGACCTGTCCAGTCAGTGCAAGCATTTGTCAATATGCGTGTAGCTCAACTCAGGACTACTAAGGAGCTCAACGACTTGACGAACAATGCCAAAGAAAGGACATTTGTGTAGGCCACATCAAATACTCAAAACTGCCAGACATCATGTGAAAATAAAAGAAAAGGAAAGAGTAATCCACATAGTTTTCACATTCACAATAATAAAATTTACAAAAGTGTAAATATTGCAAATTTTAAAAAAAAGTATATAAAAAAAAATCAGTCAAATAGTAAAAATAAACATGTCATAATTGTAAAAAAAATAATAATATATATATATATATATATATATATATATATATATATATATATATATATATAGGTTTTATAAAAACACTTTTACACGTCAATTTTTTTTTTTCGTCAATTAATGCTAGATGAGGCCGGTGTTTCCTAGCTGACTACCCTGAGAAGAAACACCGAAACTCAGGGGTCAAAGTCTCTTTTAAAGTCCACACAGCAAAACATGTAATGGTCAAATCATATGAGAACCGTGCAGATTGAGCCTGAGATGGTCTTTTGAAGAAAGAACCACACAGTTCTAAGTGGACCTGTCCAGTCAGTGCAAGCATTTGTCAATATGCGTGTAGCTCAACTCAGGACTACTAAGGAGCTCAACGACTTGACGAACAATGCCAAAGAAAGGACATTTGTGTAGGCCACATCAAATACTCAAAACTGCCAGACATCATGTGAAAATAAAAGAAAAGGAAAGAGTAATCCACATAGTTTTCACATTCACAATAATAAAATTTACAAAAGTGTAAATATTGCAAATTTTAAAAAAAAGTATATAAAAAAAAATCAGTCAAATAGTAAAAATAAACATGTCATAATTGTAAAAAAAATAATAATATATATATAGGTTTTATAAAAACACTTTTACACGTCAATTTTTTTTTTTCGTCAATTAATGCTAGATGAGGCCGGTGTTTCCTAGCTGACTACCCTGAGAAGAAACACCGAAACTCAGGGGTCAAAGTCTCTTTTAAAGTCCACACAGCAAAACATGTAATGGTCAAATCATATGAGAACCGTGCAGATTGAGCCTGAGATGGTCTTTTGAAGAAAGAACCACACAGTTCTAAGTGGACCTGTCCAGTCAGTGCAAGCATTTGTCAATATGCGTGTAGCTCAACTCAGGACTACTAAGGAGCTCAACGACTTGACGAACAATGCCAAAGAAAAGACATTTGTGTAGGCCACATCAAATACTCAAAACTGCCAGACATCATGTGAAAATAAAAGAAAAGGAAAGAGTAATCCACATAGTTTTCACATTCACAATAATAAAATTTACAAAAGTGTAAATATTGCAAATTGTAAAAAAAAAGTATATAAAAAAAAATCAGTCAAATAGTAAAAATAAACATGTCATAATTGTAATATATATACAATATCATAATTGTAAAACAACAACAATCGTCAATAAAAAAGGCAGTTAAAACAAAAAAAAACATTCAAATGATAATAATTATAGTAAGTAGGTACTGGAGCAGGTCAATCCCAAGCCGTTTTATCCTCGAGATACTCTTTTACAGTATAAAAAGCCTTTTGGCAAAGTTTTCGCTTTACAAATATTTTGAATTGATTAATGCTAAGTTCCTAAATAGGACTGGGAAGCTTATTATAAAAATGTTGGCATCTAAATGAGCGTCCTATTTTTTTGAGCCTGGTGGCAGGAACCACTAACTTGTGTTTGTTCGGTTCCTAGTATTAACGTTGTGAATGTCACTGTATTTTTTAAACATGTTTTTATTTTTATAAACATACAAAATATTTTCATAGATAGGTATACTGAGATTGCACAGTCAAAATATTAATATTTTTAAATTTATCTCTGAAGGAGTATCAGGGACTTAATTTATAAATTGAACGAATGGTCCTTTTCTGCAAAACAAAAATCGTTTGGATATCGGCGGCATTTCCCCATAATAGAATACCGTACGACATGACACTATGAAAATAACTGAAGTAAACTAAACGGGCTGTCTCTAAGTCAGTTAGATTTCGAATTAATTTGTATAACAGTTAGTTAGTGTTTAACAGTAGTTTATACCGCATACATCGAAAGACTGGAACAATTTGCCTGCTGCGGTCTCCCCGTCCGCGTCCGATTATAATTTGGGTGCCTTCAAGGCTAAAGTGAATAGGCTCTTAATAAACTTGTGCGCCACACCATCAGAGATTGCATCACTGCTTATCATCAGGTGGGATCGCAGTCAAGCACTAGTTTACATCAATTTAAAAAAAAAGTTTTGCCCAGTGATATCATGTTACCCAATTCCTGGGTTGTGGAGGACTAACAGGCAGTCGCTTCATGTAAAACACATGTACTCAGCTGAATCCAATTAGGCTGGAAGCAGACCCCAACATACGTAGGGAAAGACTAGGCAGAGACATGTTGAGAGTAAATAAACAAAATTTTGACTTTAAAAATAGAAAAATTAAAAGAAATTAATATCAAAAACTTCTGTATTTAAATAGGTTTCAATTTAACCAATATCATTATCATGATAAAAGGAATATCCACTTTAACCTAAAATATATGTACATGAAACAATCTATAGACCTATACAAAAATAAAATTTGACTCCGCTCTCTTCTGGAGTCGTAGGCAAAATTGCCGGCGATTTAGATACGCACACAGAGTGAGGGTGCGATTTTGCTAAAGCGGAGCTGGACGGAGTGGAATGCAGCGGATTGTGAATTGACCGTTCACAGTGCTCGAAATCTCCACTTCTGAAAACAGTATAAGTGGAGCGAAATGGAGCTGAGCGGACTTGCAAATAAAACAAATGAACGCGGTTCCAAGCCGAACAGAACGGAGTCGAGCGGAGAACACGAAGCGAAGGGTAGCTCAAATTCACTTCGCCCGTTTCGCTTCAATGGAAACACTTACCACTTTTCAGTACTCTTCTCCGCTCCATTCTACCCAAATTCAATAAAAACTCACTCTAAGAGGTAGCGTCCACGGTACGGATGAGTACGCGGTCCTCGCGGGTGCGTTCAGTTCTACCCAGATGGTCAATATTTTTTTTTTGTAGGCTCGCGCCTGACCACTATCGCACTTGATGGAAAGCAACGATGTGGTCGACAATGGAGCACGCTGGCCTAGAGGTAACTATTTTCAAAAACAACTCACCATTAGCACACCATTAGCGTCTACGTAACATAATGGCCTATCAAATAAAATATTTTAGCTTGTTAAAATTTAAACAAATTGTTGATAATAATTTAATACTTTAATTTAAACTATTGGATGTTTCGCAGTACTTCGCGATGGAAATACATGGCTAGTTCCAGAGGCTCTGATGCTGAATGGAGTCAAATGATGGCTCGAGCGTCTCAGGCCTGTATTCATTATTCAGCTCAGTACATCACCTAGACACGATAGTCACGCCACGTACAAGTCACGGGGCCGATGTAATTCCAAACACTAATTAACTTAATGGCGAGCCAGTTTTGTGGTTTGGTTCAACATCGAAACATCAGCATTAATGAATGTCCAAAGTACACAATTAGGGAAAGTAGTACTTGTTTTAATTATTTATATAATATTGCTGATGGATCGTGTTTTTTGAGTCGTTACAAACAGTAACAACTAAAAAAGAAAAAGTCAGATGTCAAACTACTAAAGGATACGTTCCTTTACGAGTCGGAAGACGGGACGAAGGACGAATTGATATTCTGTATTTTAGTGCTGCTGCTATAAGGATAAAAGGGTATCATTATTAAGCTAGGTACATATCTACGGGCTGCATGTTTGTTCGAAAAAGTTAAACCGCCCTGGAGCGCAAAGGTAAACTAAAGGAACACTGATGGATCTTAGTAAGTAAAAATCCGACACTCCTTGTCACTCCAAAAAGAGCGATCAACCCAAAAAAAAATTACGCATTTATGGAGAAGTCATCCAAAAAACCGGCCAAGAGCGTGTCGGGCCACGCTCAGTGTAGGGTTCCGTAGCTTCCCGTCCGTCACAATAAGTGTACCCACTTATGAGTTTAACAAAATGCTTGCATATACGATTATACTACAAACTTAGTCCAGAAATTATTTTGTACAACCTTTTTGTCTTTTTTGTACAAAAACTGTTCTTTCCATCAAGTTCAAAATAATTTTCCTAGAAAGTCCTTATAAAGTTCTACTTTTCAGATTTTTTTCATATTTCCTAAACTTATGGTTCAAAAGTTAGAGGGGGGGGGACACATTGTTTTTTATTTTTGGAGCGATTATTTCCGAAATTATTGACATTATCAAAAAATGATTTTAGTAAACCCCTATTCATTTTTAAATACCTATCCAACAATATATCACACGTTAGGGTTGAAATTTAAAAAAAAAATCACTTTCCACTTTACATATAGGGGGGCTAACCTAATAAAACATTTTTTTCCAATTTTTATTTTACCAATTTGTCGGCGTGATTGATATACATATTGGTACCAAATTTCAGCTTTCTAGTGCTAACGGTCACAGAGATTAAGCGAGGACGGACAGACAGACAGACGGACAGACAGACATGGCGAAACTATAAGGGTTCCTAGTTGACTACGGAACCCTAAAAAGTAGATATTAAATGACTCCACGTGCATGTCATAAATTGATAAAAACTTAATTTGTACTCAGCATGACTATAAGATCAAGATCAAATTAACCAATTCTATGTATCATGTACCTGCTATAAGCTGTAATAAATTTGATTACGAAGATAAAGTGAAGTATTGACAGGTACACAGTAGTAATGTGAAGCAGCCGCGTGTATTATGACAACAGATAATGTACACAAGCAAACACTGAAATACTTCTCATGACAAGGCAAGACTCCGTTTAGTGATAAGAATCACTCTTCAAATAACAGAGATAATAAAAGGTGTGTCACTATCCCTGACGGGTACATGGGCTCAGAAGACAACAAGCCAACATTATGGAAAAATGCCAAAATTCTGACGACATTACGAGACACACTGTCTGGTCTCGGCATACTACATTGTTATCAGCATTCGAAACACACTTCAGTCATTAATGATAAGCAATCTTAATTTGCACTGCTTAGTGCTTGGTAAGAAATTAAACATTTTGCTAAATGAGTACAAGCTATAATATTCCTACAGATTTGAGAAGCATGTATTGCATAAAAGATAAGGTATATATTGAAATTAAAACGTACGATAATTACCTGTTCCTTTTCTTAAGTTTTTCACTTTGTGTATCACATAAGGCGTAAGTTTATATGAATGTGTTTGTGTGTATATGACCGTAAAGGAGTTCATAGAGATTCACGTTCAAATGGCTGAACGGACGGATTTGGATGAAAAATGGCACACGCGTACACCATTACCTGGAATAGCAAATAGGATACTTTTCATCCCGGGAGTATGTTCCCTCAGGATAATTTTCTATTTATTTATGATACAATAACGACTATTTCCACGAGAAAGATCTGATGATGTTATTTGATTGTTTTTATTAAATATGACTATTATATACACAAAATCGACCGATATATTCTAATTTCTCACTACCCAAAAGTATGAAAAAATACCCTATTATTACAAGCACGTTTGTGGGATTCAGTTATCGAATATTTATTAGATCTTAACAAATTGTGCCTGGATCTTTTTATTATCATGAGTATCAAGACTCATGACTAAAGAACGGGCCTAATCGCTTGAAAAATGGTGGTTTAGTGACACCAGTGTCCTGCAAAGAATCCCGAAGCAAACAGATATCAGGCAATTTTAAGAAAACGAAGATATCAGACAATTCTAATGTCACCTTGTTATGTCATGATGATGACAAAAGGCATATATGCTTGTTTTGTATAGCAATATGTATTTTGATAGCTCGAAAGATAAGCAGCATAGCACACACCACAAAATGAAAACTCTGAAGGGTGATATGGATTCATCGTTAAGCATTAAAAGATAAACCAAGTTAGAAGTCGTTAAACGATCGCATCAATTTGTAAACAAACAAATAATCGCATACCTATTGCGATGAGTGAAAGGATTGACGTCATTAAATCTGTGCGTCCTACAGGCCGCGCTGGGCTCTCCGGGAGGTCAGGGTCGGGCCAGGAGCGGCCGACGGGATCGATTGCGCGCCCTTGTCCCTCATATTAACGGTTTTCCGTCCCTCGTTAGATAGTCGACATACTTTTTTAGCACAAAACAAGTCACTTGTTGCGCTTGTGAAATTCGCTTGGGTGGTCGTTTTGAAACGCTGAGTCATTGTCGTATGCGTGATATTTGTGAAGGCGGTGTGAAAACTACGATTGTGTCATATTATTTAGGCACTTATCCTTCATCTACTCATACATCAGAAATATCCGTTGTACTCGTGTATCTATAAATAGTCAAATACTACGAAGTACACTAAGAATTTTTGTTATATTTTTTCCTGTAGTGCCCAAAACATCAACCAAGATTATCCCGGGCCGAGCAGATACGGAAAGGAGGAAGTTCCGTCAGCACACAGTGTTGATTAGTATCGTTCGTTGGCTGCCTGGCTCGCCTGATGCTCTTAGATCAACCAACCTTAAAGTGTGATTTGTTGGACGCTGGGCGGGTAACTGCTTTTGAATTTATTCTACAGTTACTGGTAGGGAATCCAATCCCGCACGTCTGTGAGATTGAAGTTTTTTATAAGAAAATTGGATTCCGGCGACCTGCCGCCGTTTTGATTATATATTTATTAGGCACATCCTCATTGGAACTCATGGAACTTGCGACATTTTTTATAGAATCTGTATTATATGATTTTATCTTGCAGCTAAATAATTTTTGAGTTTATATTTCATATTGTTGAGCGAGTCCTATATCGCAACTGGAACGGAACGTATTCAATGTCAGTTTAGGTACTCTATGACCTGGGATTCCCCTAAGTACGTGAATTTACTTTCCCAGACTAAATATCTTATTATATTGTTCTTAAAAAGCAGTTGATTATTATATAAATGAAGATCGTAAGTTTTCATTACAAAATATTTTTTTTTGCGATTCGGAAAATCTTCGAAACTCAATTCGGGAATAGAACGGTCGGAAAAATGTAAAAGAAATACACGGTGTTCAAGTCCGACTCGCACTTGATTTTCGCGCGGGATTGCTGACTTGAATCCCGGCAGCATGCGGAATTGTATTCTCTAGTTACTGGCATGTTTCATTACATAAATAATATAGGTTGAGCATAAATGTATACCAAATAATGATAAAAACCGGTCATTCGTAGGTCGTATCCCTCGAAATAAGTACGTAGATCAGATTACTTGGTCGTCTGTCAGACAGACTGTACACGAGATTAGCCGAATCATCGGCACTGCCATTATTAGGTTAATCTACCCCAAAAAAGAACAAAAAAAAATAGGTTACGTTGTAATTAAAATAAGGTACAGGTGTCTGACCGCAATTATGAGTACAAACATGTTTCGTGACTCATTAGCAAAATAGCGTCAAGTTTGTGAGACTGGAAAAATGGAACAAGCAAAACCTGCAGTACTGGGCCTTTGCCAAATAGTTTCAAAGTTCTGTTATTACAGCAAAGATATAAAAAATTGTATGGCATGTATTCATAATAAAGCATAACTTCGTGAGTGCGTTGCCCTGGGCCGCTCGCGGTGCCACTGTGCTGACCAGACACCTAGTCTCTCTGTCTATCTTCTTGAAATTATTTTTCCTAGTCATGACTACCAAGATTTTATTTTTTGTCATGCCTTATCTGGCGAACTTTTAGGCTAAAAACCGACATCTTGCTAAAATTTTCTGTGGTAAGCGCTGTAAATTGTTTGATCCCGCTTGCCTCTAGGATTAATTTACTACAATCCTAAACAACAATGAAATCGTCAAGTTGGTGACATTAATTAATTTGTTCATATCCTTAAAACAGTATCTATAAATTCAGAAGTGGGATCAACAAACTAATCAAGTAGCGAGCCACAAGAAAGTGGATACAAAGTTACCGCAACCCGCAAAATAAACCGCGACAAGCAGAACTCGACACGTGTGGCTCTATCTAGAGCATGTGGTCGAGCCAGGAGGCCGACACTTGCTGATCAAACTTGTCCAACAATTACTTACAGAGCCTTATGATTCGTTCCAACACACTCAAGTACTAAATACGACATTCCTGTCTTAGAATACGGTAGTGTAAGTGTGAACGACACGTCATACTGTTAAAACATTACTATTCATTATACAGAGTAATTAGAACTGGGGCCAAATATTGGAGACTATGTATTGGGAGTAAAAAAAGAATTTCAGACGCATGGAAAAAATTCTGGAGCTTAAAGGAAATATTAAAAGGAACTATGCCTATTAATTTAAAGAAAAAAGTCATGGACACCTGCTTGCTTCCCTCCATCACCTATGGATGCCAGACATGGAAAAGTACACACTGAGAGTGAAAAACATGATTAAGTCCTGCCAACGAAGCATGGAGAGAAGCATCGCAAATGTGAGAAAAATACAAAAAAATACAAAATATAGATGCACTTCAATTCTCACAAAGATTAAAATGACGCTGGTCAGGACACGTGACGCCAGTAGCCCGATTCACGTAATGAAAACCGTAACGATATCCTAGCGATTTAGTCGTTTAGACCATTCCGTATTCACATCCATCAATCGAGTTTGAACGACACCGATTCTAGAGTCGTTTGAAATTAGTCGATTTAAAAAAACATCTGTATTACATTATCCTGGTAGAATACTTATTAATGTAACTAGAAATAAGTCGATAGATCGGGAATACCGCTTTTGGATAGGACTTCGATCGAACGACTATAAAAATTCAACGATATTTGGCTTGTTTGATTTTACGTGAATCAGGCTACTGGATGGAGGACGACCGTCGGACTACCAGACTGACGTCATGGCAGGGCCCTGCAGGCATTAGAAAAAGAAGACCAACAACTCGCTGGGAACACGACATAATAAAAATATCAGGAAAAGACTGGAAAACAAAAGCCAAAGATAGGGACAAGTGGAAGAATCTGGAGGAGGCCTTCACCCTTACATAAGAAGGAGTTCTTGCATGTCAAAATAGTAATTAGAATTAACAGTTATACACACAACAGTGATCAATAGAATTACAGAATGTATTTTTTCATTTATTAAAACTTCATGAAACATAAAAGTACAAAGGCGGACTTAATGCCTTAGGCATTCTCTACCAGTCTACCTAGGGTGGTAAAGAGAGAACATGGCAGGCGCATAAAGAAAAAACCAAATAGAAGATTATCATGAAAAAAAAGGGCTCAAAATTATATACAATTACAAATACAAAAATGACTGAATTAATATAAAATATATACCTATATTTATATAAAGTACAAGAAAGGAGTTTTGAGACTTCACTATTAGTTTAAAAAATATTTCCGCAACATCCGCATAAATACATACAGACTGGTGGCCGTTCTGATGTCGAGAAGAAGCGCATTCCACAGAATTATAGACTGTACAAGAAAAGAAGAATGGACAAAATCAGAAGTATGAGAAGGACAAAGCAGTAGAAGATTGTTGGAAGAACGCAGATTTTAAGCATGGGAAGAACATAGAGTAAAGTGTAGTCAGAGCGCGCAAATTCCTTCTCTGGCGAATGGGCATCCATTTGAGCTCAGATCTGTAGCTTGAAATATGGTCATATTTCATCAAGTTAAATATGAACCGGATGCAGTTGTTGAGGAGCCTGTCAAGTTTATCTAGTAACAAAGCGTTCAGGTTAAAGTAGCATACGTCACCATAGCCGATTACAGGGAAAATTAAAGTTTGCACAAGCATAGTGTTTGTCTTCGCAGGAAGAAAGTTCCTCAGACGATACAGACACCGTAAAGTCCCATTAACTCTTTGGCAGACACTGGAACCCTGGCTTTGCCAGCCAAGGGTCGAATCAAGATGCAAACCGAGATCCTTTACGCTAGGACTGATGGGAATAATGGCACCATTAAAAATAATTGGAGGAAGAGAATTAAGCACCACTCTACCCATCATGCGCGAACTTCCAATTATAATGGCCTGACACTTTGAGGGGTTTACGGACACCCCAAACCTATCAGATCAATCCCTGATAGCGTCCAAATCTCGATTTATATCCTCTATAGCGTCCGATAAACTCTCTACCCGCGCAGTTGTATATACTTAATTGAAGATCTTCGGCGTAAATATGATACGAACACCGAAGACCGAGAGTTATAAAATTAATGAAGATGGAGAATAGCAATGAAGAAAGAATACCGCCTTGTGGAACACCAGAATCTAGATCACGCCAACTCGAAGAATTCTCTTCAACGCGAACCGACTGCTGACGTACCCCAAGATAAGAAGAAAACCATTCCAGCGCCTCAGACGAAACCATAAGATGGGAAAGGATAGATAGAAGAATATCGTGACTAACAGCAAGGCATTGGAGAAATCAATTAATACCAAAACAGTAACCTTGGTGTCCTCCATGGCTTCTCTAATGTCACCAGTCACTTTAAGGAGAGCAGAGGCTGTACTGTGTCCTGGCCTGAATCCGGATATTATTATAGAAATTAAAAGTTATTATAGAATAGATTAATTAATTAACAACCAATAGTTATCAAGAAATCGTATTTAATTAATATTAAGAATAATAAATTAACAAAAACAATAATACAGAATACTGATTGAATCAACCATAATAATAATAAATAATGTGTAGTAGTAAATAATGTAATGTGATTACGCAAGAAATAAAAGGCTTTTTTTTTTAAATAACGTATTGGAGTAAAAAAAATATAGGAAGAAACCAAACCAACGAGAATCCAGTCAGCACCATTTATAGTTTGCAGTAAGTCGCCCACAGTACAAGTTACTATTGGATTGTGAACTTGACGAAACCTAACAGACTACAGATAGTGGAAGAAAGAATATATCTGATCACGTAAAGGCCCGAGACTATAGTGTACCTTATCCAGTGGCTTTCTAGATGTAGGTGCGACCGCAACAGTCCTGCTTACATCAGAGGTGCGTAGAACCCCCAGAGAACACCGCAATCTTGATGGAAATTGGAGGCTGTTTAACAACATCTATTGTGAATCTGAGCCTTTTAGGATCACAGCTGTACTTGAAAGATGAACTAGATAAATCGTTCAGACCAGCAGTCGCTTAAAATAGTGACTATAAAGTGCTGCTGGCAAAAGTGTCAGTTGCAGCCTGGGTTTAGTCTAGTTTACATCTAATAAAGTCGGTCAAAGATAGACGCCTTCTCCAGAGGAACTTGATCACGGGAGGCTGCTACGGTATTCGGTACTCATTTTTCATATAGATCAACAACACTGTATAAGTTAAATGATTGGCAAACCAACCCGCCACGGAGACGGTGCCGGCCGGCGTACTGGCTGTGTCGTCAGCGGGTTTGGTGCAGAATCTTTTATAGTGAAAATAATGAACGCAACATCCTTAAAATAAACCTAGTCCAATTAGCGAGCTGAATTTTGGATTTGATCATTATGACGATTCATATCGCGTAACGTTTGGCGTTTAAAGCGATCGTGATAAGCATCGGTAACATGGGACGGAGAAACAATAAGTAAGTAGGCCTTGAAGTTTTTTGATCCCTTGCATGAATTCATTAAATCCATAACTTACAGACCGTAACTTATGCTGGATATTGTTAAGGTGAGTTTCGTCAGATTCGAAGAGCATTTTATTAGACTTGAACATGATATGAATATAACTAGGTCAGTGGACATCAATGCTATGACTAATATTGATCTTAGCCTTTCTTACTTCTTGTTCAATTTAGCGTCAAATAAATGTCTTCATGTAAAAAATACACAACGACGAGCTTAGAGGGGCGCACGTAACCTGAAGGCAGGCGGAGAGCTGAAAGTCAATACCAGCAGTGATTCCATTATTGAAAAATTTGCTTAGATAGATGCCTTTTTTTCATCGGTAAAGGTGGATACGAATTCTTAGATGAAGGTCATATGACATAATTTTTTGCTACTGGTATAAAAATGTAAGAGACACGAGAGTTGTGGTGAGAGTACGCGTGTGGCGACTGCGGCGGCCCGGCGTGACGGGGCAACAATGCGGTGCCCGAGCTTCCGTTACTCGACCAGGCCGCAGCGCGTAAACCTACACCGCCTCCTACTGTCGCCAGTGGCCACTATTGTCACCGATCCGTACCACACTGTCTACCTTACAGTTCTGCTCGAAATAATTTGCATCTGACCTGGCCTTTTGTTCAGCTTCATGACCCTGATTATTATTATCTATTTCATCGTGTTAATCACCAAGTAAGGATTTATGACAAAAAAAGAGATAGTTTGGTACGTGAAAGGCTTAATGAGATGAGCCAACGTGATAGATATAGAAACTGCTGTGGATCCAAAAATTCTAATCATGCGTGTAAAGCTGGCTCTGGTCATAATTATTTATTTATTTTCTAAAGCGAATCAAAATGCGCAGTTTGCATGGTAATGTATCATTCTTAGAAGATGCTGAGAAATTGTGACCTAGCTCAAAAGCACGCGACTATAGAAATGTCGCAGAACTGTTACCTAGTGCGCTATACCTATAGCTACAATACAATGCTCACAAAACGAGCTCAGTTTTTCTCGGCTAAATAATAATCTACACTTTACAATCTATGATACTTTCTTTTTCATCTCGTGTTGGACTATCGTTACAGTGCAATGGAATATAATATTTTTAATATTGATCACGCCAAATATGACTTGGTGATTCGACGGCTGCGCCGGTTGGACGCCTTTTTCAGTGAGCCATCTGTTGTCATAGATAAGTAAGTTTGTCGAAAAAACATTACTCATGATGTTTAAATAAAATTGCTCTGTTAGATGTACCGCTATTGTACCTGGAATATTGTCTACGCAGTAAACTAACGTGTATAGAATAACATAGAATAATTCTATTGTTTCTCATTTTTTAATTAATTCATTAAAACCCAAGCGAACGCCGGCGTTCGCGCACCTATTGCCTTTCTATTGTGTCTGTAATTTCCTTAACCTTGTATTTTTTCCTAGATTTAAGTAATTTCGTTTACGAATACCTGCGAAGCAAGTTTTTATTAATTTAATACAGTATTCGGTATTGATTAATTTTTGAAAAATATTAGCGATTTTTTTTTTCAACGTTTAACTATTTTTTTTTTATTATTCTTTATTTTTTAAGGGGTATGTATCCTAACTTTTTTAAGCATTCTATTTGTTAACTAATAGTCATTTTCTGGCAAATTGAAACCGTCCGAGCAAAACCATTTCTTATTTTTACTGAAATAGTGTTTCCTGAAAGTGTTCGTTAGCCGTAACGACAAATACCATAAAGATTTATTTATTATGTTCATGTCTGCAATAGCGTATGCTTTTTCGATGCAGGTCTTAAAACACAAAACAAGTTTCTTCCTTACCGTGTTTCCGGAAACCTAGGAATCTGCGTCATATGGGTTACTTTTCAGCAATTTAGAAAGATCGTTGAGGACGAGAGGAACTGTAAAATCCCGCAAGCCTTCTCAACACAATGAGGGTAATCCAAACTGGGTACTAAAACAACTTTTTGGCAACGGTAATACTTAGCGTTCGTTACGTTTTAGAATTTAACCTACAATAATGTTGATCCTAGATCTATAATAATGTTTTAGAGCTTGATGAATTTGTTTGAAGGCGTTATACTGATCTTAGAAACTACTGATTAAAATGTTGTTTTTTTTTTTAGTGTTGGATAGCCCATTTATTGAAGAAGGCTTATAACATCCCGCTACGACCCACGGTAGCAGAGCAGTCATTAAAGACGCGTGTGAAACCGATGAAAACGTGGGGGTCCGGCTAATTTTTCATATTCAATGGATTCAGATTAAATTCTAACCAAATGCAGCTATCGATCAATATTCGGCACGGTATGACTGCATTCGAATTTCCGCAATCCAGCATATTTGGTTAGACTTGACAGCATTATTATTTGAATTAGATACGAAAATTACGTCAAAAATTAGGCATCAGTAACATAACTTGGTTTGCTTACTATACAATCCATTTATAAAATGTGTCAGTCTTCAAGACTTCAGGCACATTAAGACTAGACAATTGACTAACAAGAATAATGTTACATTTCCCGTTTTTGCAATAATATAAGGACTCAAAAAAATAAAGACACCTTTAGACAGCAGTATAAAGCTGGACATTTCTCTAACGGAGGCGCTTAGATTTGACAGTTACCATAATGTCAGAGCAAGTAAGTGATTCGTGAGTTTTCTTTCCCACAAATAAGGAAAGACCGCCAATATTTAGATAGCCGAAAATTAGTTTTAGTAGAAGTTTGGATTACTTTCATTATTTTGAGAAAGCCTCCGAGATCTCGCAATTTCTCCCGTCTTCGACGATCTTTCTAAATTGCTGAAAAGTAACCCGAATGACTATGATCATTTGTAACTTTTAGGCTGCCATCAGACGGACTGCATCGCAACAACCGCGCGCAGTCGGCATATTCAACTGCATGCAGTTATTTAAAGTCATATCTGCCTTTGCGCAGTTGACACCACGTATCAAGCCCAGGAGCCACTTCACTCGACTGCAGCCGACCGCGTGCAGTTGATTTCATGACTGCACGAAGTCGAACGTGCAACTGCATGCAGTTAAATATATCGACCGCGCGTGGTCGCTGCGATGCAGTCCGTCTGATGCCAGCCTTAAATTTACTTCTAGGTTTTCAAAAAGACGGCAAGGATTTGTGCTTTTGGATCTCTAAGGGCTATATTTCACCGGTACTCCATGGCGGCGCAACTGGTCGCGCCGCCTTGCTGTCCCGGTGAAATAATGCCTCAAACCTTGAAGAAATCTTAGTTTTTTCTTGAGTCAAATCAACTGTTGTCGCGCTGCGATTAAACGGACTTGACTAGATGAAGGGAGGTTTATTATAGCACATAAATCTCGGTGTTTGACAAAATATCGCCACATGAATAGATTGCACTCTTGCGAAGCAGGAACGGGTCACTAGTTTAGTATAAATGCAACGCATATGCTTAAATGCAACCGATAACATTTCGATAGGTCTTTGCCATGATCTCGAAAGTTAGTTAAGCTTTAACTAACTCATGAATACATCACGGAAAATTGCTTGTTGGATTGGAATTGACTTCATTTAGCACACAAATCGCAGAAGAGGCACGCCTGGGACTTTGCGGCACTAAAATAACAGACAAAAAAAATAAGGATCACTCTAATTTTACGGCTTTACAGCTTTTTAATTTTAAGTACTTATAGCTTTTCAGGTTTTTGATGCTCTGCGAATATTGCAGATTTAGCAGTAAATAAACGAATCGATTTTTGAAAAACAGCTAACTAAGAGGTTATTCAAATCAAATAATAAAATTGTATTAGGGATGTAATGGAAGTAGTTATATAGGAATTGAATTCGGAACCGGACTTTTTAAATTTGGTTTAATCGGAATCGGAACCGAAATCTGAGGCCGTGGCGGAGGCAGAATTGTCTAGTGAAAAGCTACTAAAACTATCAAAAACTCGAATGTATAAAAAAGAGCGAATTCACAACATTCCAAATACAAAACAACAAGTGAAACAGTAATCGACAGAAGGCACGAAGGATGGTTTCAGGCGCGACTAGTATGAACTTTTTTGTACCTTCGATACAAGTTTCAATTAAATATATCGGAACCAAAATCGGAATTGGAAGTGCAAAATCAATCGGAACTTCCAACCTTTCGGAATCGGAACCGACCCTCCGTAACGTCTCTGATTTTTATACAATGCATATTTACAGAATTCTTTAGACCAGTGTCAAGTTTGCATTATGACAAAGCAGCCCTGGACGTAGGGGTAACAGATATAAAGGGCGGCCCATCTGGGCGATAGCTGCTCGGCCACAGTGAGTAGACCTTGTCGATAATCTTTATTTAATTTCACATTTCTACTCGTTACATTAGCAGACATTGAAGAGGCTGTCAGTTTCTGCTTCAGACACAGGTTGAACCCAGAAATCCTGGACAGTACAGCCCAATAATCACATGGTCTCTTTGAGAAATCTGTGCAATGCAAAGAGGCCTATAAGACAAAACAATCAATGAAAGAAATCATCAAATGGCTTCTCCCACCCCGGGGTGGAGCACGAGGGTTCGTCACGATTTTGCTGACTAAAACCCAGTATTTCTTCAGTTGCCTTTTTTGCAAGGGCTACGTTAACTCCTTCGAATAATACGCAGCCTAGCCTTGCGTTCAAATTTGAGTTTAGAGTTAACTCTAATGACGTCATTGGGTAATTACTACAGATATCTATGGTAATTACTCTACCCTGGCGATTTTGAACGCGAACGGAGTTCAACTGTCAATTTCAAGCATATTGCCGCTTACTCCAACCTACCCTTCTCAAAGTTAAAGTTAGTTGGGTTAACTCCAGGGTAGCTACTCGAGTTATAAAAGAACGAGGCTGGGTTGCTTCCCATGGGTTTCCCACAATTTCAGTTCTGTTTTGTTACAATATAGTGGAGGATTTTTTAAATCTCGTATTTTCCATTTGTACCATTCAAACTTTAGTGCTTCTATTTTAGCTTATGTCTTTTTATAGAATTTACAAAAAAAAAAAATTTAATAGTTAATCATCATGAATGGGATGATGATGATGAGTTATTAAATTTAATATTTATTAGGTTAACATGGTTGGTGATTGGTTACTGCACTTTGTATCATTTTAATTCCTACACGGAAAAAAATAAAATATGTAACATGTTTAACCTACAGATTGTTGTTCCAGATCTGAATTTCCCCAGTATGTGAGTTTGTATGTCTGTAAAAGCACTTACAATGCAGGACTAATTCTTAGTGTTGTGCAATATTTTTATAAAAAAGTATGAATTTTTTTTTATTATTGATTGGCTCGCGTTTGACCACTGTCTCACCTGATGGTAAGTGATGAGCACACTTGCCTAGAAGTAAACTATTCACTCTTGACTTAAAGAGCCCTAGGTTATAGCATCAAGAAACACAGACTCCGGGCAGGGGATTCCACTCCTTAGCTGTACGCATAATGAATGTGTTTCCAAAATGCTTTGTACGAATGGGTGGGATATCCACTATGTACCAATGGCGCAACGCCGTACGTCTAGTGGTCTGATGATGGAACGGACTTGGTGAATCCTCAAAAACTGTCAGAGGTAAGTACATGGTACCAGCTGTTAAAACTATTGTTTACCAAGGGCTACTGCCATTAATGCTGTGAATTCTCATTGATTAAGAAAACATCTGCATGATCAAAAAGAAATTATTTTACTTGAATAGTTGCCAACTGGACTACATTATCATAATTTATTGATTTCTGTGACAATGTGAGTTGGGTAATAATTCATTCACATCGACACTCATGATTTTTGAATGAAGTTTTTTTTACCACATACAATGGCCCACATAGGACTAAGTGCGGAAACCATACTCAGACATGAAGTTTTTTTACCTCCTTTTTGACCTGCAAGCGATGTTATTGGCATTGTATTGGATTTTATGTGTTTCTACACCCATGAAATGCTGATGATGCTGTTTACAGCATCCAGAGATATTTACATCTACATCTAGCACGTTTTTTTTTATATTTGAGTTAGGCTCCTCAGAACCTCTCTATATCGCTTTTGACTTTCATATATCTGGTTATGTTGGTTCTCCATTAACCTTTCAATCGTGGTAATTACAGACACAATAGAAAGACAATAGGTGCGCAAACGCCGGCGTTCGCTTGGGGTTTAATTAATTAAACATATGATTTCCAATACTTTTGGATACTGAAGTAAAGACATCCTTTGTTGTTATTGATTTGTATACCATAGTGATGCAGTTATGACATGTAGAGTTTTTGACGGAAAATGTAGGGTTTGAATATTGATATATTAGATATTGACTTATTTACAAAACATTGACACATAATATCAATTCTTATATGTAATAGATTTTGAATTTGTAAATCAAGCACCTTTTTTTAGTGCTTGTCTGTCCAATTATGCTTCCAAGCGTCAAACCTCATCTGGTTGGGGTATCTTTGTTTCATTTAGTTCAGTTTGTTGGCATATTTCTCTTCTCAAAGAGAAGGTGAAATGGAGAGATTTATTTTCATTCGCTGTATTAAGCCTGTCTTTAAGTTATGTCTAGATATCTTTCATATTTCTTATAATTTTAATTAAAAGTAGACTATTTGTTAAACTCTAGCCTGAGAACTTATCAAACTTTGGCATTACAGTAGCAACCTACTTTACTCCAAATACTCTATTCTGAAACCCAACTACAATGCTGATGTTCTACATAATATTGGAACCTTAGTGAGTTTGTAACCTTTGATTTAGTAATTACTCTAGTATAATAGCCAGTGAGTGCCAGAAACACTAAAGTATACTAATAATAAGGCATAATCAGTAACCATTATCTCCATTGTGCAAAAACCATTTAGGTTTTTACACTCACTTTTATTCTAATACTCAGATATAAAATAAACTGGTGATTTATTTTTCAATTTTAAAATAAAGTTATGTAATAGTCGAATAAGGAATAAGAAGGGCTTTTTATTTATGTAATACAAGCTCTGAACATTATGGTTTTGATGACATCGGAAAACTAATCATGCTGTGGCTAAAACTATCTTGTCACAATAATCTCATTTCACTATTTCTATTTTAATGTCTTTAAATTAAATTTAAAAAGGTATAGTATGGCATTGAAAATTATTATAATACTTACATCTTATCTACACATGGTAAATATTTTTATACTTCCACAAAAATTGTTTAAACAATGAGAAGGCAATATTACAAAATACCCTTGCCATAATTGTATGATATTGCCATAGTGTGAAGCTAAGTTAATTCCTTTTACTAGCCAGCTGTGTTAAATTTCTGGTTTCTTTTTTGACACTCAAGACATGTGTTGTTTAATCATTAGTAATAAAGATTAAAAATGCATTCTTATCAAATGAATTTCAAGAATCTATTTACCTTTCTCACATTACTAACTTCAGAATGAATGAAGTTTACAAAATATCCTTGAGTGCATTCAATATTTGTTAGATTACTGTTGAATTACTTGAGCTCTACAAATTATGTAGGAAAACTATAGCAGTACCAATAAATGTAGTAAAAAAGCGTGCACAAATCCATTTAAAATGCATACTCATGCTTACCGTACACCAGATAAAGTAAATTAATTATAATTTTTTGACAGAACTGTTATCCTTCGCCATTTTCACCTACCTACTTTATTATTACACAAACTTGTTCGAAACGTTTCAATTATGAAAAAATCAAGCGTGCTTGAGAAGCCAGTTTACTGGTGTCTAGGGATACAAACATGAGATATATACTATCCATGATAAATAGGTTTTTACTTTACAATAACTAAAATCAAAAAATGGCAGCAGAGATCGACTTACCTCAACTTCAACGGCTGCGGCCGTATTTGCTGGTTTGTGGTCTGAATTTGTGTGCTGGTCATTTATTAGATTATGTAGAAGTTTTGAATCTTCAGTGGAAATATTTGTGGCACTTTTGTCCGGGGCTTTGGGTTCCTTATCATACTCCGGCGGAGGAGCCATCTTGAAGGAAGAGCAGTCAGATGACACAAGTCGTATGACTTTCGCACACCGAAAACACTCTTTTCCTCGACAAAATGTCTTTTCCACTTACTAGCTACTAAATCGAATCATGATGAGTAATTTATCTACAACATAATGAAAGTTCTAACCATTTGCAAAAACGGATTCATCATTTTCGACAGATTCCGACCAACATTTTTAACGACTACGAGAACGCCCTCTAGCGACGTGAATTTCAAGATTTGTTACAGATTAAAAATCTTGCTCTCAATAGTTGACATAGACTTCAGATGCCGATGATGCAATGCCGGTCGGCAGAGGGGATCGGCAGTAAGACTTAATTTTCAGAAATAATTAGAATTACAAGATTCCTAACGTCGTTCGTGTCAGTTGTAATAGGTATAACAAAATAGAGTATTTAAACGTGACTAGACATAAGCAAGCTAAAGGACCTATTACACTGCGCTGAATATCGCGTGCGATCTTACTATTTTTCATTCATAGAAAGACAGTCTAGTCTATGTTTCGATGTATCGCGTAGTGTAATAAGGGTTAGACTGTCTTTCTATGAATGAAAAATAGTACGAGTCTGCATATCGCACGCGTTATTCAGCGCAGTGTAATAGGCCCTTTAGTCTAAATATGGTTCCGGTCCGACTGTCTTACTTGGAATGAAAAATAAGACGGTTGGTATATCGTGTACTGAATAACATGTAGTACAATATGCGCTTATGTGGTCAATCTAACAAAAGTTCAATTATAGGCTGGGTGGTCCACGTAATCCGTCCCGATCCCGATCTATTTTAATGTTTTAATCCAAACCCACATAAGAAGCGGCTAGTTTGGAGTTGGAGGGCTCCAACGTCTGCGAAACATATAGAGAGGTTCCTATAATGGGATTTGATCATGGCGTGTTCAGTCGCTTCAGTTGCTCGCAGGGCGGCCGTGCGGGTGTATTTTCACCTTACTCAATTTGTATACAAAACATATATGTTTTGTCGAACGACGAGGCCAATGGCGAGGCGAAAACGAACAAGAATGTAAAATCAATCACGGTACGTTATAACTGGTTCAAACAAAAAAGCTGAACGTTCTTTCAAGGACCTTTTTCTTTCTGCCTTTTCATATAACTCAGGTTCGTTTTTGTGATTTAAAAAGGTGACAATTCAGTTTCGTTAATACTCAAAATGCTGTGTTCTAAAACTATTTCTCTTCGTTAGTTTTTTTTTCAATGCTGTCATTGCTGACACTTGAAATTTGTTGTCATTTTTAAGAAAAATGACAATGACAGCAATTTTCAGACTGCTATTGTTAGAGCACGTTCATTTCAGCACCAGTTTACAGAGTCTGACAATCTGTGTACAGAATACATTTTCAGTGGGTGTGATACTTCCTTCCTAAATTTCTTTAAAGATGACAGAAGAAAGTAAGGAAAATATTTTCCTTTTCGTGCCCAACATCATAGGTATGTAATAAGGAAGACGATGGTTTTGTTTAGACAATGTATTACGCATTTCATTCCTATTGTTTATGCATAATGAAAATGTTTCAGGTTTTGGGAGAGTAATCCTTGCGATTATTTCTTTTTATTTTATGCCGACACACTGTGTGCTGGCGTGTATATGCTATGTGACCTCCGCTTTGCTGGATGCTATTGATGGTCATGCCGCAAGATACTTTAATCAAAGTAAGTGTTTTATATGGCATCATATAATTAAATTACTTTTATCTGTTACTGAGTTAGTAAGCCGGCGAAAGATAACGTTGGTAATCTTACTAAGTCAGTAAACATAAAAATAGTTATGCTTTAAATACTTTGATGTTTTATGAATGTTAGTTAGAAATGTAGACTAATATAAGAATAATAAGTTTTTTAATTTGCTAGGTCTATTAAATTATAACCATTTATTAATATTGTGAACATATTCAAAATGTTTGTAATAGAACTCATAAATTAGTATTCTTGAAAAATTTTAAATAAATAAATATAATATAATAATAAACTGAGATTTGTCTGGAACCCATAATTGAATTAGTTTATTTTTAATGTTTTATACTTTAAAAAAATAATACATGTCAAAAGTTACTGTAACAATGTTTTATAAGATACCGATTTAAAAAGATTTTTCATGTATTAACAAAATATACATGAAAAATCTTTTTAATTAGTTAAACCCCAAGCGAATGCCAGCGTTCGGGCACCCATTGTCTTTCTATTGTGTCTCTAATTACCACGATTGAAAGGTTAATCATCAAACAGAAACTTGCAAATTTTTTGCTCAACAGCCAAACTTGTTTTCCAGGCACAAAGTTTGGTGCTATATTGGACCAGCTGACGGACCGTGCTGGCACTGCCTGCCTCATGATGACCTTAGCCACATTCTACCCCCAGTACACTTTCTGGTTCCAAATATCTATGGCAATTGACATAACATGTCACTGGCTGTATCTTCACACCGTCACCCTGCAGGGTAAAGCTTCTCACAAGTTCATTGACATGTCCGAGAATCCCATCATGCGTATTTATTACACTAACAAGATGGTGCTGTTCTTCATGTGTGCGGGCAATGAGGCTTTCTATGCAGCTCTCTATGTTATGTACTTCTATACTGGACCTACAGGTAATATATTGCCTCGTTTTTATCACTATAATTTTTTTTTCTTAGGCCTTAGCTGTCAAGTAAAGATAAAGTATGTAAAATGTATAATGTAAATGAAAAAAAAAAAATTAAAACATGTATGTTTTTGAAGTATGAAATACTTTAAAACAAAACACTATATAAAGGCAAAATTATTTTAATTTTGGAAGTCAGGGACTCAGGGTTTCCTGTCCTTTTTTAGAAGTTGATCAAATAAAAGACAAATCATCTGTTTTTGTTAATTTGGCTATAGCAATAAAATCCGCAAATGACTTAGAATCCGCAAATGAATTAGTAGAAAACTTAATCATTTTAGCAGGTAATACGCTATCTTTAAGTATTTACAATGACTACCAACTTGAATAACTTAAGTTTATATTACCAAAATGTTAGAGGTATACGTACGAAACTGAACACTGTAAACAATGAACATTTTATCTAATTGTTTTGATGTAATTATTTTAACGGAAACTTGGTTGACCCCTGCTAGAGTCCGTCTAATGAAAGCGTGACCTGAGAAAAAGAGGTTACAACCAAAAATTTTGAATGTGGTATTATTGAAATAGTAGGAGAAAAAAGTTTTGATACTAGAGTATTTTTTGTATTTATGACAATTGTATAATAGTTGTATAAGAACTTAAATCCTAGTCAAAACATGTCTGTAGACTTAATTATTTGGTGGGAGTATGGTAAAGGTCAATAACACACAAAATGTTAGTTATTATTCCAAATTATTTTATTTTATCTGATCTCTCAAATGTCGCTATATAATATTCAAATAATATTCTTTATTTACCATTTGGCCTTCTGGCAAGAATACCAAGTGCACAACACCGCGATAGTCAAATAAAATAGTCAACATGATTTCAACTTCATCACGTCTCGCCAACACTAATAATGTGTTTCAAGATTATTGGGTTGGAATCGATT
Source organism: Mythimna ferrago (assembly GCA_910589285.2). Lineage (NCBI taxonomy): Eukaryota > Metazoa > Arthropoda > Insecta > Lepidoptera > Noctuidae > Mythimna > Mythimna ferrago. The sequence continues at coordinate 18,760,143 of OU342690.1, read as the reverse complement.
CGTTTTAGCATTTTGCATGGTTCTCATGCAGTGGCGTGCCTGATGCCTTTACAGGGGGCAAGCCAAGGAATCTTGACCTAACTACTACTTACCTATTAAAAAAAAATCTCGTGTCATCAGTGCAGTAATGCTGATTTTTCTGAATTGCTACACTACTATTAACAAATATAATGTTAATAGTAAGTAATAAATAATGATAACAAAAGCTTCACCACAACAACTTTATCATCATACCAATAATCGTGAAGTTTGAATACATGAATAGAAAAAAAAAATTGTATTCTAATTCAAATTGTCTATCTTTTATTTAAAAATGATTTTATTACTTACACCAGCGTAAAAAGTTTGTGAACGTTTTAATTGTACCAACAGCCGATTTTCAATTGCAATCAAAGATTATTCGGAAAGCCGCTCTTGTTGTCGAGTGCCGGCCGGCCGGCCGGGATGGTCAGCCAATACTATTAAAACGATTAATTTGAACTTAATGAATATCTAATGTAAGGTTGAGTTGATAGTGAAATAAAACAACCGAGTACTAAATACTGATGTAATGTTATCCTAAATTGAACTCTATTGAAAGGAGGGTAACAAAACTGCGGAGAATCTTATCACCGACTTCTAATTTGACGCCAACGCCATCTAGTTATGAATGTGTAACTAATACATTTTTTTTTTTTTGAAATCTTGGTGTTTCAAACACTTGTTCTTTATAATAATATGTAATATTATTGGCAAATACTTACAATTGAAACAGCGGTAGCTTTTCGTTGTTCGCTTTTTTAAAACACACTTATCACTTAACTGTCGAGAAAGAGAACCAACTTTCTATTGGCGGTTTACCAAAAATAAAGAATGAAATATCGTTCAAGTATTTTTGAGAATTTTCATGGCACTAGCGAAGTTATTTGAGTCATACCTGATGTATTCAAAGCATTGTTATTAACTTTTCTGAGAAATATTCAAAATAGTAAAGTTACAAGATTATATTTATCTTTAAAACTCAAACCCTACCTGGCCAATATCGATTCCACACGTAATAATATCCACACACAACCTCAAGTATAGTTTCCGAATTCATAAACTGTTAAATGACGGAAAACAAAAAAAAACTATCAAAACAATAATTACGTACAACACGATAACCGATCAAAGCAAATTTGAACTAAGTACTTTTTAGTTCGTACAACTTTACGCGTCATAGAGGGCGCCTCGTATTATAATATGCGTAAAAAATTATGTCAAAAAAACCCATTCATAAATTTACCAAAGCCCAGCTTTTTTTTAGAACAAAATGTTCGACGAGCATTTGCACACAATAACAAATTACACCAACACACACAAAAAATTTGACGTTTTTATATCAAAAGTAGAGATAGAAGATAAAGCCTCATAAAAGCCTTTGAGGCAGAAAAAGACAACAACATCTCATCATCTCTCATCATCATCATTCATCTCTTTCTTTTGCTAAGTGTTAGAGTGAGATCGGAGAGATTTCGCAAGAATGGCATCCTCGCTTCGCCCTGTATCGTCTTATGAATGATTTTTGAGTTTCGCACAACACAGTGGCAACTTAGCGTAACCGCGTAAGCGCGCGAAGTTTAAAGTTTAGATTTTTGTAATAATTAATTGATTGGTCGTGTTCTATGAATTAGGTGAGGTTTTGGTAGGGCAAGCCGGGCTTTTTGGCTTGTACTGCGGGCACGCCACTGTTCTCATGTGATTTGACCATTACATATTTACTGTATGGACCTTAAAAGAGACTTTGACCCCTGAGTTTGTTTCGGTGTTTCTTCTCAGGGTAGTCAGCCAGGAAACACCGGCCTCATCTAGCTTAAACTGACGAAAAAAAAAAATTGACGTGTAAAAGTGTTTTTTGAACCTATTTGCAAAATAAATATCATTTATCATTTAGCATAGAGAAAATTCAGATCTTTTGAGATTAGTCAAGGGAACATGTTTTATACTCCAGTGATTGTTTCAAATGATACGGATCGACTCGTGAGACACAAAAAGTTCAGCAGCTATCTCCCTCAAACTTGAACTATGATTTCAGTCACTATTTCCTTCAGTTTCGCGATTTTAACTTCAGTTGAAGACTTTGATGCACTACCAGACAGAGTGAGGCAAATCTTTCATTACATCTCAACTGCTTTTGAACGCATTCTACTGCTCACTAGCATGTGTTTTTGATTAAGTTGATTCACCAAAAGCCTTCTTTGTTCGATGTTTTTGTCTATTATGAAATTCGCAATATGTCAGATTATCTAAAAATATAAGAAAAAAAATTATCATTATATCCTAAATATAACTATCTAATAATATTTGTCGACAAGGATCAAGATTATAACGTCATACTAACTTAAAAATTCAGAAAGTTTTTGTTTGAATTTATTAACCATAGTGTGTAGCAGTTTTTGCACGTTACTGTTTATTGTTTTTCCCATAATTAAGCAATTATTCTTGAAAAATAAATATCTGTTTCCAAAAACTGACAATTGCAACCATAGACTTTGACGAGTTTGACGTGATTTTATTCGGCAAAACAATGTTGCCAATTTAATTAAAAAAAAGAAACTCCAGGTTACGCTTTCAGTAGACGCACTCTATTACAGGTCGCGCGGTGAATTAAGATCGCTCGGTGAAAGTAGTGGGGGCAATCGGCGCATGTGTACAATTATTGCGCACAGAAATTCTTAGTATGTTAGGATTTTATTTTTAATTTCGTATGTTTGAACCTTAGTAACATAACTTATAATAACACTAGTTAGGGTTCCGTAGCCAAATGGCAAAAAACGGAACCCTTATAGATTCGTCATGTCTGTCTGTCTGTCTGTCTGTCTGTCCGTCCGTCCGTATGTCACAGCCACTTTTTTCCGAAACTATAAGAGCTATACTGTTGAAACTTTGTAAGTAGATGTATTATGTGAACCGCATTAAGATTTTCACACAATAATAGAAAAAAAGCAATAAATTTTGGGGGTCCCCATACATAGAACTGAAACTCAAAAATTTTTTTTTCATCAAACCCATGCGTGTGGGGTATCTATGAATAGGTCTTCAAAAATGATACTGAGGTTTCTAATATCATTTTTTTCTAAACTGAATAGTTTGCGCGAGAGACACTTCCAAAGTGGTAAAATGTGTGTCCCCCCCCCCCCCCTCTAACTTCTAAAATAAGAGAATGATAAAACTAAAAAAAATATATGATGTACATTACTATAAAAACTGCCAACGAAAATTGGTTTGAACGAAATCTAGTAAGTAGTTTTTTTTTAATGCGTCATAAATCGAAAAAAATACACTATTTTTAAAACATCGATCAAAGTTACAACACATTACAAGAACTTTTATATTATGTTACTTGCTGCTACGGAACCCTTCATGGGCGAGTCCGACTCGCACTTGGCCGGTTTTTTTTTGCTTGTAATTTATCTTGTAAGTAGGTAAATTCAGTTTTTTTTTTTTTTTTTTAAATAAAAAAATAATAATTTCGTTAATTTCTTTCTTAACGTAACAATTCACGTCGTAAACCATTTTTCTGGCTTGCCGTTTTAAAACTTTATCTTTAACCATTTTTTTTTACCACTACGTATTACTAATACAGTATCCAATGAGACGCCGTGAACGCAACGCGGGAATTGAAGAGCGACTGATCTACCAATGACGTGTCGCCGTCGGCGCACACCAGCCCGCACGTCGCCAAATAGACCATAGAATTGAATCCCCCTTTCACTTTTGCCGAGCGATCTTAATTCACCGCGCGACCTGTAACAATAACGAATTTATAGACAGTTGATATGTTGTATTTAGATGTGACCGTAACAGAGCAGCAACCAATAAATCGGATGGAGGTGGTGTTTTAAAAGCTATTTTACGAGAATACATTCCTATCTGTGTACCGATTCCGTCGCAGTCCTCACTCGAGAGCTATCTCGAGCAAATAGTAGTAGCAATTCCTAATGCTAATAACGACATCCATACTCTCATAAGCGCTGTGTATTTACCTAATAACTTGTCGCTAGGAGTTTATAATATGTATTTTGAAAATATGGATACTTTAATTAATGGTATTAATGTTGAAAACTTACTGTTGTTAGGGGATTATAACATACCAACAGCAAATTGGAAAAATCTTCCTCATTTAACTTTTTAACTTGTACGTGCGATTCTTCTATCTGTACTTGGTTAAGAAACTTTATGACAGTTCACGTCAACCAATACAACCATGTAACCAATTGAAACGGACGTATCCTTGATCTCTTAATCTCCAACACTACTTGCCGTGTTTTGAAACCTAATCAAGAATTACTTCACGCTGACGACCATCATCCTCCATTCTACACTATATTCCCACTGAATATTAAGCTAAATTTTATACGACCTTTACGCACTCCTAAGTATAACTTTCTCAAGGCCGATTACAATCTTATAAATGAAGATTTATAGGGAATCTACTGGGATAGTGTATTGGATAATAAATCTGCTGATGAAAGTGCAGACAAATATATGGTACCAAAACCATCACCAAAAATAGAGGTCCTCTATCTAAACCAAAAAATTTCTCCGTTTAGTTTTCCAAAGCACTTATTCATATTTACAATTACAAAAAAAAAGCTTGGTCAAACTGGAAAAAGTACAAAAACCAATCTGATTATGAGGTATTTTCTTTATATAGAGCCCATTTTAAATTAGAATGCACAAAATGCTATCGCGTATATATTGAAAGCGTAGAGGATAGTATTCCCAAAAATGTGAAGCATACATATCTAACACAGGACATACATATCTAATCGTCAAAATAAGGCTGGCATTCCTTCTCGCATGTACTATAATAATGAAACATCAAACGAGCCCCTTGGGATATGTAACCTGTTTTCATCTTTCTTTCAATCTGTCTATGAACCCCTAAGTCTTACATCAGAATGGTGCCCGGTACCTGAATATACCAACAACAGCAACTCGTCTCTTCATAGCATATACTTTAGGCTTCCTCAGATTCGTAAGCAATTAAAGATATTGGATATATATAACTAAGGGGTCGGGACCTGACGGGATTCCCCCTTGCTTCTTGAAATGGACAGCAAACACAATATGCAAACCGATTTATATAATGTTTAATAGGAATACCGGTACTGGTTTATTCCCTTCTACCTGGAAAACAGCTAACATTGTACCTGTCCTTATGGACAGGTACAATGTTAGTTATGCGGCTCGAAACAAAATTATCGACCTATATCTCTCCTTTGTGCTCTTGCTAAACTATTTGAAAGACTTCTAGACCATCTAGAAATATATCCATTTATACATAATAACATAATTCTAGAACAACACGGTTTCGTAAGACAAAGATCCACTGTTACTAATTTAATGATATTTACCAACTACTTATTTAAAAATATGGACATTAGAGCACAGACTGACGCTGTATACACAGATTTTACAAAAGGCTTTCGATAGAGTGGATCATAAAACACTACTAAACAAAATCGCATTTAATGGCATCAGAGGCAACTTACTTCGCTAGTTTCAATCATATATCAGTAATCGTAGTTAGACTGTTGTAAGCAACGGATATCAGTCTAATGCATTTTTGGCTACATCAGGAGTCCCACAGGGATCGATACTGGGTCCTTTATTATTCATTATGTACATAAATGATATAGCAAACTGCTTTCATAACAGTAAATTTTTGTTATACGCCGATGACCTGAAAATCTTCAAAAAAATCACAACATATGATGACTGTTATCTCCTTCAAGAAGATAAATAGACTATCCAATTACTGTGAAGATAATAAACTGAAACTAAGCATTCCTAAATGTAAATTTTTCTAAAAATAAAAATATATTCAGGTATGATTACTCCCTTTGTAATGAACTCCTTATTAGAGAGGTCAATACGTGATTTGGGAGTTCTTTTAGACTGCAAACTTTACTTAGACTTACATACTGAAAAAATAACCGCGAATGCTTTTCAAATGCATAGCTTGATCATGAGAGCCTCTACCGACTTTAAACGGCTACTTTTCTATACCTATTTACTCGTAATAATTTGTAAAAGACAAATCATCTGTTTTTGTTAATTTGGCTTGTAAAACAGCCTATATAGCCTCTAAAAAATGTTGACTAGACAAATGCACTACTAATCAAATCAACTATTTCTCATTTCAGTTCTGGGTGTTGGCTTGTACAAGTTGATTGCCATCATCTCAGCACCAGTAGCTATAGTGAAGGCGGGTATTTCAGTCCTGCAAGGTGTTGTCGGAGCCATCAACCTCTCCACTATCGATATCAACGAACGTGCAGCTCTCGCAGCCAAACAGAACAAATAAACACGACACAACTGGATCAATCATTATCAGAATGTTAATCATTCGAAAGATTTAATATGCAAGGCATTTGGTTTTACTGAAAATACTGAATCCGAAAAATTTTATTAGCTGGTCCTAATCAAAATTATGCATAGTGATTGTTACTGAGAATAATAGAAACTAGTCACCCCGAATTTACATGGAAATGTGAAAATATTAATAATTATCGGTTTTGGGCTATTACTTTTTGTTACCAAAGATGGTTTTTTTTATCTTGACAGATTTTAATGTCTATAAGATATTTTTTTTAATTAAAATCATTTAGTAGTTGGTCAATTTTAGAACTCAATGAACAAATTTGGTTAACTATATCGCTTTTTATGTGCTTATTTATCATTTTCAATTGTTTATAATAATACTTAACTATATTATTGTTGAGTCGCATGTAATTCATTGCGAATCTCGTATCTGTTATGTGGCGAATATTAAGTAGGCTAACTGTTGTATTTTGTGACCTGTGACTCCCTTCGCTCTTAATCTAGTATGGATAGGAGTTACTTTGAAGTTTGAAGTGTACTCTATACCTCCTTAGAGACACTACTTCTCATGAAACAAGTTCTTCTTTTTAAATAACTTGAAAAAAACCTATTGTTAATTTAATGGTAATAGTAGTATGTAGATGTATGCTGTTTGTGTGTAAAGTTTTTGTGGAATACTGTTTGTATCGTCTGTGTAATAATTCCATGCAATTATTACCAACAATCGTTTTTGTCATTTTTAAGCAATGTATAAGTGTCTTTATAAAAAACCTATTTGCAAAATCAAGATCATTTATCAAATTTTAAATAAATAGGAGGGAATTTATTATTTTGTCTAAAATTACTCTGGAGGCATTTATTTTTTTTATATGTACATTATTATTTTTAGAAACCTTTTATTATTTCTTATTAATTACATTCCATCCATTAGCATCAAAAAGTTAAAGAATGAAGTGAGAGAGATCTATCTTTGTTTAGAAAACAAAATTAAGCTTTTTTTAGTTAATTTGTTAACAATGTTTGTCATTTGTTCTTGTTGATCTTAGCATGTTAATTAAGGTTTAACATCACAATTGTTTAGTTGTTGTTCGTTTCTATGTTAGAATAAGCTGTACTTCCAAGTTTATTATAATGGACATAAATTATGTACTAAAATATTTATCTCTGGACATGGTATACAAAAATAAAAATATTTACATTAACATTAGGCGTGGGTATTTATTAACATTTTAATAATTAAATTGATCTCGACCAGCATTATACGCAATCTAATAGGCTCAGCCTAAAGTACCAGAAAAATAATATTTATGTTGACCCCAATAAATGTAATAAAAAATATTGTTGTTTTTTTTTATTTTAGGTTTTTTTTGTGGGAAATCATCTGACTTCTGCTCTAGAGCGGAGTGGGTGTCAGAATTTCACTTACTAAAAACACCTATGTTCCTTCAGCTGCCTTTTCCTTTTCCAGACTACGGGAAACCCTTTCATAAGTCGACCGATGGCCCTAACCGGTTTCGACCCAGCTGGACCCTACGGTTTTGCTGACTCACTGGTCACGCGATGGCTAGCCGTCGAAGGCGTCCGCTGCGCCGTGTTTGCTAAACGAATAGGGGCGTGGCCTAACAATTTTTATTTGCCGAGACCGAGACGCAGCGGACCCGGCTTTACGCAGTTTCGGCCCTAAGGCCCGGCGCGAGGGGTCTCTGCCGCCAAACACCTCTACGAGAACACTGCAGTGCTTCGCCCAAGCAGGGCACACTTCCACAGTGTTCTTTGGGTGATTGGTCTGAGTCTGCACTATGTTACCATTGTGTAGACCACCCGGGCGAATGTTCCGCTTGAATCAGGTGTAGGAACCTCAACTTACCATGTCCGATGAGGAACTGCGTCATGGGGAAGCCCCAGCCACTCCTCAAAGAGCGGACTTACCGCCATGATTATTACGTACCCATGGTAAGTAATTGAAACAAAAAAATAGTTTATTATGAGTGTGTTTATTTATTTAGTTTCTAGCAGTACATTAAGAAAATTATATAGATAAATATAAAGTTAATTTTCTTATTACCATTAGAAGCAATAAAATTTAAAATAACAGAAACACTGTTGCATTGTGAGAAATAATACTATTATTATTTTAATAATGAAATGTTAGGACATCTGTCCGCAAAGCATAGTCTTATTTGCATAATATTATTGAAATAACAATTATTTATCCCTTTAGACTGCTCATACCAGCTCTCATGATCTCATCAACAAGGAGGAGGTTGCTAGCAATCACGGAACAGGAGTTGATGATTTGCTTCTTGACAACATAGTTATCAATAATACCCAGGTCAGTTGGCTTAATGGCTTCCCCAGTACTCAGATCGAGACCAATCGGGTCGGGGCTCAAGCGCGACTCTTCCTGTAGCTTCACAATGGTGTCCTGGGCGTCGTAGCCAGAGTTAATGGCCAAGGTCTTGGGGATGATTAGTAAAGCTTCAGCATAGGCCTGGATACCGAGCCGAGCCTTTCCTTTGACAGTGTCCTTAAACTTCAATATTTCCGTGTTAGCTTTAATCTCGAAAGCGCCAGCGCCGGGAATGACACACTTATCTTCGATAGCGTTGTTGATGGCTCTGAGGCCGTCACGGACGGCGTCCTTGATCTGCGCGAGTGTGTGCTTGTTGGGTCCCTTGATGAGGATTGTAACAGACTGGGGATTCTTGCACTGTTCTACAAAGGTGAATTTTTCTTCACCAAGAATATGTTCATAGACAAGTCCAGCATAACCAAGGCACTCTTCACTAAGGCCATCGACAGAGTTCATGGCAACGCCGCCGCACGCCAGAGCCAGGCGCTCCATGTTACGCCTCTTAGCTCTGCGCAATCCAATGATGCCTTCTTTGGCGAACGCGTCCAGGGAAAGAGGGTCAATACCTTTCTGGTTGATGACAACGAAATTCTTGTCAGTTCCATCACAAAGCTTCTTCTTAAGCTCAACAATCTGTAAAGAGACATCTTATTTTAGTTTATGTTCGATAAATTATTCCCTTAGTGTTATTTTTGGAAGAATAAAAATACACCAGAAGTAGAAACTTAATGGATGGATCAGGAATTTATCTGGCCATTTCCTAATTATGATGATTTAACCTACTATAAACCTATGATTCAATCTCTAGAACAAAAAATTATGACTCTTCAACAGACTTTACACTATAGTAGGTGTTTGTTGTGAATCAATTTAATCACAGGAAATTTCTCGTTAGGTGAGTTAGGAGCCTGTGCAGAAAATACTGTTATTTAGAACTTGTACATACCGCCCTAACGCGTTGGTCGATGAAATCACGTTCAGCAGCAATCAACTTCTCCCTGTCCTCAGCTGACTTGTAGAAGAATCCAGAGTTGACTTCGGTCTTCTCGTATTCAAGGGAAATATTGCATGTAAGGATATAAGCGTTCTCGACGCGCTTCGGCATATCTGGGTGACGGGCGCCGTGGTCCATCACTACACCTGCAGAAAAAAAAAAGATTCAGGACATGACTTATAAAAAATAAACATTTACAGTATGTAATAAGAATTTAATTTATAAATAAAGCCAGTAATTAAAAAAAAAATGACAATGTTAAAGCTAGAACTACATTAGACCGACGCACACGTGGACCATGTTTTATTTGTACGTAGTGGCGCGTTGCGTGGCGTGGATCTAATTTAGCTCTGCAAGTCTAGTTTCCTTGTAAAATGTACCGACGCGCCTAAATCGGCGTACGTGGACCACATACCTATGCGCAATGTAGTTCTGCTTTAAAGCGATT